>BSBM01000232.1:9365000-11841250 GCA_027924585.1 Larix kaempferi
AGTAATCAGGTGACAGCACTTGAGTCTCACTTGCCCCAAAGGACACACCAAGCGGCTTGAAGCTTTCATGTCGCGTCCCCCCAGGTGTGTATTAGGTGGCAACAAACAAGAACTTCACAATTCTAAGCAAGCTAGACAATATAAATATAATTTAATAACCATGTCCATAATAGATAAATATACCACCAGGTCATGACCACTAAATACTAAATCAAGCTACCAAAATGACCAAAAGAGCAATACAAACCAATACACATCCATATACCTCCTGGGTCATATACATGTACCAACCACCTGAACCATCATCTGTCAACTGGAAACCTGTTGTTGTGCATCTAGGCACTGGATACTACTATGTATGGAAAAAATGGCTACATTGGTAATTAAATTTGAGTTCTTGAGACTCAGTCGTGGCATAAGGATGAACAAACTGCTCATGGGATGCTTTGAAATCATAAGTGATCCTGGAATGAATGCTCATCTGATGTTGATCTCAAAAGGACTGGCTGAAAAAAGGACTAGAATCTAATCTGAAGATATGGTATCCCCAGCTACTATTGATGTGATAACAATTCTATCGCTCAAAACAATAATGACGGAGTTAATACTAATAATGACCTACTAGTAAGAAGAAAGTGTGAAGTATTTACATTAGAAATCGATTCAAATGATGAAGAGCCCATGGGAAGTGCACCAATTTTTTGAAAAGGAACTATTGAATACAAGCTTAACAAACATTGGGCTCCTTCTCATGACTCCGTTGAAAGATCCAAGCTAAAGGAATATATGTGTCTCAGCCTAATGAACAAAGTAAATACAAGTATCCACAAGGAAGCGTGAGGATTGTTTTGAACCTCATTGATGAAAGACTAGAATGAAGGAATCTGATTTCTCATCAAATCTAAAGCAATTGTGAATGACTATCAAAAGTGCTTAAAGGAGGCTAAATTGAACATCTCCCTAAGTAATGAACTGAGTTGATATGTTGAATGCATTAGTGCACTAAATCAAGGCTGACCATGGACTGATAGGACAATATGTTATTTTGACAAAGTCTGGACTAAGTTAAAATACTTTGCTAACACTTGAAGGCATTATGGAATGATTTGAAATATTGAACAAGCTTTGAAGATGAAAAGGACTTCTCTCATTGATTTAAGAAGCCGGAAATCTTAATAAATCCCCTTGTGACGAAAGAGAACAAGTGATATAAAAATATTTCATTCAGCCCAGCAATTCAATAAGGAAGAACATAATCTATATGATAGTGATCAAAAGGTCAATGTTGAAAGGCGTTTGAGATTGAGCCTGGGATGAACAGATCCATACTTGAAGTTTTTGGTACAGTCCAAAAGGGCCTGAACTTATTTCCATTACAAGAAGACTCAAAGAAGTAATTGAAAATTGTTTTTGAAGTGGTAGCAGTAACTTACAACCAACCCCTCAGTATTCATAAGACTAAGAGCCTTAAGACAAAAGTTGAAGAATGATTGTGACTGGTGTGAAACTTCTTTTGAAATATGCTTGTGCTTGCACTAACTGTGGACTGTTTCAGACTGCTCAGAATCATCTCTAGGTTGATAATAATGAAGTGAAAAGGGTACAAGAAGAAATTTCCCATGTTGACTATACAAAACAACAAAGAGAACAAGCCCAACACAAACCTAGATGTGAATGCTTTGAAGTATGTAATGCAGTAAGGAAAACTTAGAGTCTGTGAATTGAGCCTAAGCCCAGGAGGAGTAGATCCTATTCATCCCATAATGACAAAAGAATAGAAGAAAACACTTGTTAGTTTTTCAACTTTTAATCAATAGTTATCTAGGATCTTACTAAGAGAATAACAAGCACAACATAAACACAAGAGACACAAATATTTTCACCGGGGAAACCGTAAAGGAGAAAACCCCACAACTTCCTCAGAGATAGAATGATCACCCAATACAATGTCATAAGATAAAACCCCAAAAATAGAGATGGTCTTCAGCAGCTTCTCTCTTCTCCACTTGTGCGTACTTGTCCTCTTTCTCCCTAATGTGAACTTGAGAGTGAGTGTCTAAATGAGAGATTCTAACTCTCTATTTATACACTCACTTCCACTTTACCTTTTCCACTTGACATGTCGACCTCAACTAAACCTTACTGGGATGAATCCACTAGGGGACTTAAAAGCCCCTTTACAAAATGACTCTAGGGGAACTAATGCCCTGACTTACAAGGGAGTTTTTACCTCAATGACTTTACATGACCAAATGTAATAATTACATACCCATACGGAGGAATAAACATCTCCGTCAGAGGTACAAATAAAATACAATAATAATTAAAACATAAAATACAAGTGAATATCTTTCGTAGTTACAATAACATTAACACTCCCTCTTAACTAGGAAGGTGTTATCTTGACACAGTCATCAACACACAAGTCTTTGTCGATGGA
This sequence comes from Larix kaempferi, assembly GCA_027924585.1. Lineage (NCBI taxonomy): Eukaryota > Viridiplantae > Streptophyta > Pinopsida > Pinales > Pinaceae > Larix > Larix kaempferi. The sequence goes on from BSBM01000232.1 coordinate 9,367,441, forward strand.
TCAACAGTGTTGGAACATCATCATCAACACTGGATCATCGTCATCACTTATGTTGCAATCCTCGTCATGTCGACCATTGATTGGTGCTATCTCTCAATTCTACTCGTCATAGGAATTTCTACAGAACCAACCCTTTTTCATGCTGGATGTAAGCCTAACCCTCATGCAGGTCTTCATCATCTCTGCAAGCAAGCCATCAAGTAGGTACATCCCAGGACCAGTCATTACATTGCCTCTGCAAATACATGTGTCTCCTATTGTTTCCTCATCATCTTCAGATCATCTCATCGTCACACGGAGCACAACCTAGATGCACATCACACAACACTTACATCAACCGACATGGGAGGACCGACCTACCACCATTTGGGAAAGGCTCGGTACTTACATCAACGATCATGGGAGGACTATCCTACCACCATGTCGGAAAGGCTCAGCACTTACATCAATGCACATGGGAGGACCAACCTACCACCATGTCGGAAAGGCTCATGTGCATCTGCGTCTTCCGGACTCATCACTTCCCCTTGGAAGGAACCTCAATATGAAGAACACGAAGCTTCTCTCTAAAGTACTCAAACTTCACTCAAGATAGTGGCTTGGTCAACACATCGGCTATCTGCTCGTCCATCGCAACATATTGGAGCTTCATTGCTCTTCTCTACACCATATCCCTGATATAGTGATACTTGATCTAAATGTGCTTTGACTTGTCATGGAATACTGGGTTCTCATAAAAATTCACGCAACTCTGGTTGTCACAGAATATACAAGTCGCCTCTAAATGGAGATCAAACAAATCAGACAGTAGCTTCCTAAGCCATATTGCCTCACAACTAGCCGAACAAGTTGCGACATACTCTGCTTCAGCTGTACTCAGTGCCACGCGGGACTACTTCTTGCTAAACCAAGAGATCACACCCGATCCCATACTGAAGTAGCATCCCGAAGTGCTCTTCCTATCAGTGGCATTTCCTGCCCAATCCGAATCAACATAACCCTCCAGGTTAATCTTCTGATTCGCATCATACTTGAGCCCATAATCACCTGTACCCTTTAGGTACCTCAGAATATGCTTTGCAGAAATCAAGTAAACATGTCTCAAATCTATCAGGAACTGGCTCAATGTGTTCACAACAAAGCAAATATCTAGTCTTATATTCATTAGTTACACCAAAGATCCAATCATCTGATGATACATCGTTGCATCAACCGACTCTGATGAAGAATCACTCAATAACTTCAGGTTCGATGCCATAGGTGTGTCCATGGCCTTACAGTCCATTATCCTGAACCTCTTCAGGATCTCCATTGCATGCTTCCCTTGTCCAAGGAAGATTCCATCTACATTCAACCACACCTCCATACCTAGAAAATAATGCATCATGCCCAGGTACTTCATCCCGAACTATCTGGAAAGCTTCCTCTTTGTATCTGCAATAAGTCCATCCTCACCTATCACAAACAGGTCATCTACATAGAGTAGAAGTATCACTAGTTCCCTTCCTCAACCTTGTAGTAAAGGTTGGAATTCGCTTTACTCTTGGTAAAGCCCAAACTAGTCAGGAAGTTGTCTATCCTGCCATACCTCATCCTGGGTTCCTGTTTTAATCCATACAAGGCCTTCTTCAATTTGCACACATGAGTCTCCCTATCATGTGTCTCAAATCCAAGTGGTTGCTCCACATACACTTCCTCTTCCACTACACCATTCAAGAAAGTTGTCTTGACATCCATCTGGTGTACCTTCCATTTCATCACTGTAGCTAGAGAAAGTACTGATCTGATGGAAGTGTATCTGGCTAAAGGTGCAAATGTATCCTCATAATATATCCCTTCTTTCTGGGAGAAGCCATGTGACATGAACCTTACCTTGTGTTTCTCTATGTTGTCATCTGTAGCATGCTTGATCTTGTAGATCCACTTGGAACTCACAACAAACTTCCCTACTGGCCTCGGGACCAAATCCCAGACATCATTCTTCATGATCAACTGGTACTCTTTGATCATGGCATCCTTCCATTCCTTCCTTTCTGTCGCTTCTTCAGAGTTGGCAGGTTCCTTGTCAATGATGTTGCACAACAGGGATACATAACTGGAGTATGACCTTGGTCTCTTGCTTTCTCTGTGCATTCCTTCTGGAGTGCCATATCTCTTTGCATCTTGAATTGTCTCTCGTACCCATGCTGGTTTCCTCTTGTGATAATTCCTCTCATGGGGTGGATCTACATGTTCTTGTGGGTCTTCCATCTCGTGGTCTTCATATTCTTCTGGGGTTGCTTCATTCGTTGTTGTATCTCGGATCCTGGGTGCTTCTGGTTCTTCAATATCTTCAATAGGTAGTTTTATTGGTCTTCATGATCGCTTGAAACAAATCTCTCTTATAGGTGATGGTACACGATCTTTCATACAAGACAAGTTCAATTGCATGATTGGAAACATCTCATAGTTTTCAGAACAAATTCTTATGCATAAAGACATAGGTCATACATTCATGCAATTATCTTATCCAATGCTTCAATACAACATTCATCCATATCCCGTAACTTTCTAAATTCCTTCCATGTCTACCATAACATTGTTAAGAGTGTGCACTACTCCCAACATGTCAACAAAAAGGTTTCATTCTAGATAAGTAGCAATGGAATGTTGTACAATACCATAGGCCACTTACCCGTTACTTGCATATTAGTAGTATTTTGTTCATTAATGCAACTTTTTCTAACATGCATAATACACATCCTAACTCTAGGAACATAAGTATGTACACGATTAAACAATATCATTTAAATAATTAGATATACAAGAAATGACAATTCAAATACTTATATGTGTTTGGTTGTTGGGTGGACTCCGTCTTGATCTTTGCTTCCTTGTGGGAACTACTAGAGTCTCTGACAGTGTGCTCCCTCTTGATATTTGTTCATCATAATGCATATTCTTCTTCGCTTGAAGAATCACCTCTTTCTTCTTCTCCGGTTCATTTCCTTTCCACATCCTTTGCAGAATCCTTCATGCTTCGACTGGATTTCTGTAAGTCCTTCAACCGCTTTGCTTGCAATGGGTAGTGCCCTATAGTGCACATGTGCAATCCTTCTATTTGATAGTTCACTTGGATCCATGGAGTCATGGACCAAGGATTTTTCAGGTCGTCCCTTCAATTTGTACAAACATCTCTCTTTCTCTCCAATCACAACTACATCATCTATAGTTTTTCCCTTTGGCCACATTAGGACTTGGCCATCAACAAATGCAACCCTCATACCTTTTGCATCCAATGTCGATCTGGAGAGAAGGTTCTCCTTGAGTCCTAGAACATATAGGACATCCTTCATCTTCAAAGACTTTCCAGGGTCTAGCTTGTAAGACGCTTCTCCACTTCCTTTTATAGGATATTGGTAGTCATCCCCAAGCTTCACCTTGTGAGGTGACTCATGTTCAGACAGGTTCATGAAAGATTCTTTATATCCTGTCATATGCTTGGAAGCCCCACTATCTACAAGCCAATCATTGATTCCATGTGAGACAGTTCCGGTAAGTGCTGATATCAGGACATACACTTTGTCACTTGAAGATTCATCACTTTCTTCTCTGGCTCTCTTCCTTGGAGGTTCATCATCTTCTGCAGTGTGTGCATGGTGCCTTTTCTTGTTCGTCTTCTTCTTGTTGGAGCCACTTTTGTTTCTGGGACAATCTATAAAATAGTGTCCCTTTTCATCGCATCTATAGCATCTAATGTTGGATAGATATTTCTTGAACTTCTTCGGGTGGTTCCTTTGATTATGGTGGTGGCTCTCCCTCTTGTTGTGGTGGTGCTCCTTCTTGCTGCTATTCCTTCTAGACTGTGCTGTGAGATCTCGATCATTGTTTATTCCCATTTTATCTTCTCGAGCTATAAGTCAAGCTTCTTCTTGTGAGCATTCCTACCACAGCCTACTGAATGTGATTAACTTCTTTCTAGCACAAATCCCTTGAATGAAGGAATCCCATGATCTAGGGAGACCATTCAAGGTGGTCATCACAATTTCCCCATTCTCTATGTTTTCTCCCACAGCTTCAAGTTGCTTCTTGATTTGAGAGACCCTTGTAAAGTAGGACTGCATGGTCTCTGCATTTTGTATCTTCATTTTCTTCAACTGGTTTCGCAAGGTCGTCTTCTTATTTATGTTCTTCCCTTCAAATAGCTTGGTCAAGGAGTCAAACATCTCTTTAGGTGTCTTCAAGGATGACACATGTGGAATGAGATGATCCTTAATAGAATCAACAATTATCGTCTTGGCCTTAAACAAGTTCTTCTTGTGTAAGGCTTTAGCCTCATCTCCCTCTGGAACTGGAACCTATTCATTCACATAGGTGTCCAATTCATTCTCTTCTAGGACAAGCCCAATCCTATACTTCCATGCCCGAAAGTTATCAGCCCCTTCAAGCTTATCCTCAAGCTTGGTGTGGTGAGACATCTTTAATGAGAACTTCAAATGGAAATAGAAAAGCTTTTAGGTCTTACCACTTTGATTTGCTGAAACTGGTTCTAGAGCTGGCTAGGGTTTGTCATAGAAACCCTAAAATTTCAAACTTGAAATTTGAAACTTTTGTCTGGATAGAAAGATGTGCTTGACTGTGTTAGGATATTCATATGCTCCATCCTAGTCCCACCAGTATTTTGATCATTTACATTTTCAATCATGCATGCACTTTTAGGGGTTGCATGCATCATTTAGGGTTTGCACGCATTTGCATGCATTCCAGTCATTAGTCCCAGCACCTATCCCTCAGTTAGCTAGCCCCCGGAGCTTCCTTCCACTCAATTTCATCCCTCCTAGCCTGTCATGCGCCCTCCTTTCACCTACTGCATGAGAAGGGCGCCTTTCTCACCTACCAGTCCAGTTTACTTCAGTTATCTGTCAGTCTTTCCTTGATTTGAGGCCAGACTGACTCCTCACTATTGTTATCACTCCGATTGACCTCCGATGAGACATGAATACCTGTTTTGACTCCAGTTAGCTCCTCATGCTCCCTCCACTAAGCCTCCTTCATTCAGTTAGTGTCTCCATGTGCCAGTTACATTCAGTTACACCTACCACACTCGGTTAGACTCAGTTTGACTGACGGTTGATAGTTACTTGTGCATTGATGACTCCACCGATGATGAGATGGACTACTCGTTGTGCTCTGATGACACTCCAGTGATCTTTTGATCACTCTACAGTGAACGTATCCGTTCACTAAGTTAAGAAGCGAATCCGCCTTCCATATTTGAGATAAAAAGATAATAATATATTGATAGATGATGATAAAGTTACAATAAGCTCGCCTTTATAGGGCTTGAGCAAGAACAGCGAAGGGTTACACCCTTTCGCTTATTAACCTAATAATATATTTAATATATAAATAATAATATTAATTAAATATTCACAGCATTGCCTTCCCCTTTTGGAAAGCTTTGTCCTCAAAGCTTGAGTATTTTCCTAATGTCATCCTTCATTCAAATTCGGTGTCGGTATTAGAATCAGACGCAATTTCTTGTTTAGAGACTTGCACTTCCTTTCCATTGATGATTTTGCATTGTATTGTCTGATTGTTCCTACATTTATGGCCTGGGATCCAATCATCACCACATCGATGACATATGTTTTTCTTCTTCTTTCTATTATCAGAGTAACTGTTAGATGGCTTTGATCTATTTTCCATTTCATTTGCATATGATTGAGGTTAGGGGCATTGATGGCCGGGTGACCACGTATCTTCACAGTACCTACATTGTGTCTCTTTTTCTTGTCGATAATGGTTGTCACCTCTTGTTTTTATTCCTTCCAGTTTGCGTTCTGCAGCTTTTGCTTTATGTCTTGCTACCTCTACGTTAGGTATGTCGTGTAACTTTAGCTCTTTTTGGAGGTACGGTTTAAGACCTTCTAAATAGGTTTCGAGTCTTTGCTTGTTAGACAACCCAAATACTCGTGTCGACAAGGATTCCCACTGATGTGTGAATTCCTCAACACTTCCAACTTGTTCTAATCTCGTAAGTTTATTGAAAAATTCATCTTCCTTTATGTCTTTTTTAGAACTGGTATTAGGTATATGCTTGGTATTTACACAATAGTTTGTCACCTTCCTTTCATTTGTAACTTGAATTTGTACTCCATTATGTTTATTATTGTTATCCCATTTTCCTTGTACATGAATACGAGGAGTATTTTTGTGACTAACCATATCAAGCCTTGTTTTAGAATTTTCTTGTCCTACAATATTTAGGCTGTCATCACGTAATGTTTTCATTTTATTATCCTTACGAGTTATCTCGAGAAGTGGCATTTCATGAGGCTTCTCACACTCAAAGTCATTTGATAGTGTTACATTTAGGTTTCTCCAGGGTGGTAGAAGAGTTAAGGTAGAAGATGAATCTATGATATCTGATTCCTTTGACTTGGATTCCTTTGCATATTGTAGGATCCATATTTTGTCATTGTATGGATCGTCCTTATTGTCAATGATACTGGATTGACTCTCATTATGATCTTGGTTGAGCTCATCTTTAAAAAAAATATTATTGGTATTTTGGTCATCCTTATGATATTTAGTCTCCTTGTTTTGTTTATTGTCTTGATCAATTTTGTTACTCTCATTTTTGTTGACATAGTGGTCCAACATATCTGAGTTACTGATATGGTTTGTATTAGACCTTAGTTTTTGTAACATTTCCATTATGGTATTCTGGTTCTGCATCATGATGCTCAAGTTCTGTGCCATGGTGCTTATGTTCTGTGTCATCACACACATCTTGTTATCTAACTCTTTTTGTTTCTCGTGCATGATGTCTACTTTGTCATCAAGTTTTTTTCCTAGTAGTAGAACAACATCTTCTTTAATTCCTTTCTTAAGTGCCTTGTTATTTTTCGTTTCTTCTCTAAATTTTTCTTGGTTGACAACAAAGGCCTTGATGTCCTTTTCCAATTTCTCAATTTTGTCTTTTAATTCCGCCATGGTCTTGGAGAAGGGAAATTTTTTTCTGCTTTCCCAGTCTAAAACAATAACTTATAATAATATTAATAAATAATATTATTATTAATTTTTATTATATAAATTTTAATTTTTAGTGTAATAATAATAATAAAATTAATAAATTTTTATTATTATATTTTGTTTTTGAATTAGGGTTTTCGACGTTGGAGGAGGAAGGGATGATAGTGAAGGTTGGGGAGTGGAGGAAGGGAACAGGGATTGTGGGAGATCGCAGGTGGAAGAGGAGACGAGCGGTGGCGCTGGAGCAGTGGCGTGAGGAAGCAGGGAAATGGTGATGCGGGCGTGGAGTATGAGCTGGAAAGGGGGGGGCGCTGATGAAGGAGGAACGGGAAGGGTGGTAGAGTGGAGGTAATCACCGACGTGAGGAGTGGTGTGGAGAATGGAGAAGATTGTGGAGAGGGAATGCACAAGCTGGGTGCGCGGGGAAATGGAAGGGGTGGCAGGCAGCGGAAAGAAGGTAGCGCTGAGAGCTTGGGGGGCGAAGGTAGGGTGCAGAATGGGCGTTGTCGTGAGAGGGAGAGAAGAATGAGGAGGAGGCAGTTGTGGCATGGGGAAGCGTGGAAGGGAGAGGAGTAGATGGGAGAGTGAGTGCACGGGTGGAGGGTGGCTGTGTGTGATGGCAAGCGTGGAAGGAGAAATGATGTGAGGAGTGATAGGTGGTAAAATGGAGCAGCGGGAGAATGTGTGGTTGATATGAGCTGAAACCGAGCTCAAAGATGGAAGTAGCCGAATCCAAGCGTGTAGAGTGGAGTTGAAATAATGTGAGCCGAAACCGTGCTCAGCAACCGTATCCGGTTGGAGTTGAAGGGAGAGCCGAAACCGAGCTCTGATACCAAATGCAGTGAACGTATCCGTTCACTAATTTAATAGTTGAATCCGACTCTCATATTGGAAAATAAGTAAGAATAATATATTAGATGATAGGATAAAAGATGATATGTTACAATGATGGCCTTGCCTTAAATATGGCTCGGGCATTTGATGTTGAGGAGACGCCTCATTTCATAACCTAACTTTAGTTAACCTAATTATTAATTATTTAATTATTATCTTATTTTATGTTCGTAGCATTAATGCAGTGAACGTATCCATTCACTAGTTTAATAGTCGAATCCGACTCTCATATTGGAAAATAAGTAAGAATAATATATTAGATGATAGGATAAAAGATGATATGTTACAATGATGGCCTTGCCTTAAATATGGCTCGGGCATTTGATGTTGAGGAGACGCCTCATTTCATAACCTAACTTTAGTTAACCTAATTATTAATTATTTAATTATTATCTTATTTTATGTTCGTAGCATTAATGCAGTGAACGTATCCATTCACTAGTTTAATAGTCGAATCCGACTCTCATATTGGAAAATAAGTAAGAATAATATATTAGATGATAGGATAAAAGATGATATGTTACAATGATGGCCTTGCCTTAAATATGGCTCGGGCATTTGATGTTGAGGAGACGCCTCATTTCATAACCTAACTTTAGTTAACCTAATTATTAATTATTTAACTATTATCTTATTTTATGTTCATAGCATTGCCACTCTCTTAGAAAGGTTTTGTCCTCAAAGCCTTATAATGTTTCTGCATCATTTTATGTGGTGTCGTAGATGACAAAACATGTCGATACGAATTGCTAAGAGTCGAACATAACTTCTGATATGTCAACGGATCAATCCATCCCAAATTGATTTGTTGTGGACTGATGGGATTCCCTACTGATGTGTCGTCAGGAGATTTGATCACATTAGTACCATTATCTTTCGACATTTCCCACTTTTTCAAATATCGGTTTTTATGGTTGGGGTGTCGATAGGGAACTTTCACGATGTCATTTTCGTTTACGAATGTCGCCTTTAGAGCATTGATCTGAGTTGGAAGTTGTATTTTCGTCTCTTGAGGATTTAAGTTTTTGTTCTGTATCTTTTCCAACTTGTTTTCTAACTGCCTATTATCATTTTGAAACTTCTTAATCAATTCAACTTGCGATTTTCTGTCATCTTCAGAATTCTTAAGTTGTTCCTTAAGATCTTCCTTATGACTTCTGATACAACTATTTTCTTCCTACTTGTCTAGAAGTTTCCCTTCAATGTCGTCCATAGATTGTTCTATCTTTCGGCTATTTTTCAACTTCTTAATTTTTGTGACTAGTATCTTGTTATGATTTCTTAGTCTAAACATTTCTTCAGCATTGTTAGATAATGCTTTATTACTCTTCGCGATCTCTGACTTATGTGTCTTTTTAGAGTCGTCATTTTGTTGTTGAAGAACTTTTATTTGTTGTCGACACTGGCCGACCTCTGATTCTTGACTTTCTAATTTATGTCGTAACTGCGTTAGTTCTTCATCTTTGTCGCTAACGATTTTGTTCAAGCATATTATTTCTGCTTCGTAATTATTTATTTCCTTCTTTATATCTTGATTTCCTAACCTCTGATTGAATTTATTTTCAGCTTTTAATTCATCAATTTGCGCATACAATTTTTCTATACGTCTTTCTTGGTCAGATATTTTTATTTCATTGTACCTTTCTTGTAATTCAATTCTTATTTTTGAACTATTATTTATGTCGCACAATTCTTCATTGTCTTTTCGATAACGTTTTAATGCAGCTTCTAATTTTTCTCGCAAATCGGCTTCCATGGTTTCTGATTTCTTCGACGGTGGAATGATCTTTTTTCATTTCTTTGATGAGTCTTTCTAAAACTTGGTCGTCTTTCTTTGACTTGACTTATCCAACGATGGATAGTCTCTGCTAGATCTTCACTTCTTGTCTTTTTTCTTCGATTTGTCTTCTTTGTCTTTTTCTCGATTTTGTCTTTTTTAATACTTCTCATCTCTTTTTTTTTCAAAAATAATTATTATTTTAATAAAATAATAATAACTATTATATATATATATATATATATATATATATATATATATATATATATATATTGGACGCTTTCTTATAATTGTAATAATTTACAATTATTGAGTAATAATTCTTATTATCAAAGTAATAATAAATATTATTATTATTATGGAGAAGATTTTAAGAATTTGAAATAGGATAATAATAAAATATTATTATCAAATTTATTTTGAAATGGAGTCAATTTAGACTTTTAAGATATAATAATAATTATGGGTTATTATTATTATAAATTTCTATACAAAATTTTAATAAAACAATATTATATAATAATATTAGTAATATTATTATAATAATATTTTTTTTGTTTTATAAAAATTTGTTTTGTTTGTAGGGTTTCACGTGGACGGAGGTAGGAGATGGCAGAAGGGTGGCCAAGGGGAGATGTTGGAGGGCGTGGCCAGTGGAAGGTGGAGGTGTACGCAGGAGGTGGACGGCGCAGTGGTGGGGGGGTGCAGGACGCAGGGGGAGAGAGCGAGCCGATGGGAGATGGGCGTGGAGAGTTGTGAGATGGTGGCGTGGATGGTGGAGGAAGAGGAAATGTGCGGGGGTAACGCGTGCAGGAAGGGCGTGCGCAGAACGTGAATGGGAGGAGGAGCTGGAACGCGGGCTGGATGGAGATGGCGAGAGAGGAGGAGTGAGGGCACAAGGTTGGGTGAGGATGAGAGTGGAGAAAGAGAGGGCCAACGGGGGATGATGGGAAGGTCGTGGTGCAGATACAGCAGGTCGTGGTGGATTGAGTGGACGTGAGCAATGGAACGGTGGAGTGCAGGAGCTGAGGAGCCAATTCGTGAGGATAGGTGAGCCGAAACCGAGCTCAATGGTAGGAGGAGCCGAATCCGAGCTCAGGTTGAAGGAGCCGAAACCGAGCTCTGATACCAAATGTAGTGAACGTATCCATTCACTAAGTTAAGAAGCGAATCCGCCTTCCATATTTGAGATAAAAAGATAATAATATATTGATAGATTATGATAAAGTTACAATAAGCTCGCCTTTATAGGGCTTGAGCAAGAATAGCGAAGGGTTACACCCTTTCGCTTATTAACCTAATAATCTATTTAATATATAAATAATAATATTAATTAAATATTCACAACACACTCCATGAAGGCTAATTCGAATTGCCACCTTGGCATTCGAATCCTCATGCATTGTACTATTTATTTGTCCATATTCTGATTAATTAATTATTGTGTGTGAAGTATTTTTGCTTCTATCCAAGTTCTACTGTATTATTATTCTGTTGCTCATTATACTACATTGACCACTCTTATTCTATTTTCTTGCTTAATCAATTTCTTTCTTGTGAGGTATACATCATCTCTTCGATCTGCTGTGAGGATTTTCACATGGTATCAGAGCATGTTGAGAGAATTGTTTATCTCCATTCCTGAGAGTTTTTTGCAGGTTATTATCCAGATTTCGAGTGCAGCAGTTTCTGCATTTTTGCGGCAGTAGCAGTTGCAGATATTTTCTATTGTATTTGCAGGTCTTCTACAACTTCAATGAATTCAGAAGAAATCCCTCCTCTTTTTCTATTCAACTATGCTGAATGGAAACAAAAAATGATAGCATATTTGAAGAGCCATGATCCCTTTGATTGTTATTTTGAAAGAGAGTTCGAATCCTCTGAAGAGAAGATTGACTGGTTGAATAAAGGAGACATGGCCCTTGGAAGAATGATGGTTACTATGCCTGATTACATATTGTACCCAATCATTATTGATATTGAAACTCCAAAAGAGCTATGGACTCACCTAGATGAAAGATACGGTAAACAAAATGAAGGATTTGGTCCAAACCCATTCAAAAGCAAGCAAAGTGATGCATTCGCCCTCCTTAATGATCTCAATGATCATGAACCAGTATCAACCACATCTCATATTGAATTTGTCCACAAATAAAAAGAACTTGCAAATTCTACACTCATGCTCCAAATTTCTTCTCTTCCTGTGCCATCTCACACTCTAGATATTACAGAAGGTCCTAAATCCTCTCTAGCACCAGAGTCTGTTGGTTTGCATCATGATCACATGATTATTTCAGAGGTCGAATCAACTATTGGAGGTAATGCATTCACTCTCCTCAAGCAATCACCTCTTATTTACTACTATATGATCATTATTCCATGCTTTCAGAAGGTTATTGAAGAATATGGCCATTGCCATTCGCTTGGGCTAATTTCTCATGCACATCATGGTTTTGATCTCACCCCTGCTGGTTCAAAGGAGATCTCAAGAAACCATGACCATTCGCTCGGGATAATTTCTCATGCATTTACTGGTTTTGATCTCACCTCTTATGGTTCAAAGGAGATCTCAAGAAACCATGATTCAAGTCTTGGATCTAATTTGGATTCTAAGCAATTACTACTTAGGATAATTTCTCATGCATATGATAGTTTTGATCTCACCCCTGCTGGTTCAAAGGAGATCTCAAGAAACTATTCTTCAAGTCTTAAATCTGATTTGGATTTCAAGCAATCATCATTATTTGATGGTTCTTTTTGGCATAATCTCACCCATGATGGTTCGAAGGAGAAGACAAAAGACTATCTGCATATTCATGTTTTTGATCCTACCTCAACTGATTCGAATCACAGGTTCAAGGATCATCCTCATACTTTTGGATTTGTTCTCATCACATTTGATCTGAAGAGCAAGTACAAGCACATGCTTTTTGAGCATGATCCACTTCTTCCCAAGAAGAAGATACCTCCAGACATATGACCAAACATCACACCTGCTTGAGTTTGGAGCATTTATTTTTTATGTGTGCCTTACAGTCTGTTTTGAGGGGGGGGTATTTTTCCCATGAAATTTTCCCCACTTCGTTGGTTTATTGACTGTTATTATTCATTGTATTGGGTGACCTTTGGTCTTAGTTACCAGGGCCCAGGATGGATTAAGGGGGGGTGTTAGGATATTCCTATACTCCATCCTAGTCCCACCAATATTTTGATCATTTACATTTTCAGTCATGCATGCACTTTTAGGGTTTGCATGCATCATTTAGGGTTTGCATGCATTTGCATGCATTCCAGTCATCAATCCCAGCACCTAGCCCTCAGTTAGCTAGCCCCCGGAGCTTCCTTCCACTCAGTTTCATCCCTCCTAGCTTGTCATGCGCCCTCCTTTCACCTACTGCATGAGAAGGGCACCTTTCTCACCTACCAGTCCAGTTTACTTCAATTATCCGCCAGTCTTTCCTTGATTTTAGGCCAAACTGACTCCTCACTGTTGTTATCACTCCGATTGACCTCCGATGAGACATGACTATCTGTTCTGACTCCAGTTAGCTCCTCATGCGCCTTCCAATGAGCCTCCTTCATTCAGTTACAAGTAATTGAATGTAACTGGCACATGGAGACACTCAATTAGACTCAATTTGACTAACGGTTGATAGTTACTTGTGCATTGATGACTCCACCGATGATGAGATAGACTACTAGTTGTGCTCCGATGACACTCCAGTGATCTTTTGATCACTCCATGAAGGCTAATTCGAATTGCCACCTTGGCATTCGAATCCTCATGCATTGTACTATTTCTTTGTCCATATTGTGATTAATTAATTAGTGTGTGTGAAGTATTTTTGCTTCTATCCAAGTTCTACTATATTATTATTATGTTGCTCATTATACTGCATTGACCACTCTTCTTCTATTTTCTTGCTTAATCAATTACTTTCTTGTGAGGTATACATCATCTCTTAGATCTGCTGTGAGGGTTTTCATAGACTGAGGCGAGCAGGCTGGTACACTTGGTTTCCAAAGATTCCAAAACATTTACCCCTAAAAATTGACTTGCGAAATTCTGATATGCAATTTCTGGCTTTTTCTGGTTTTTCTGGTCCAGAGTCAAACTAGGGTTTGACTTTATGGGAGTTTTACCGAACCAAAAACTTTGATCTTGGTCTCTAAATTTCGATTTTGATGAGGTGCACTTCCCTATGCCACTTGCACTCCAAAATTCCACTTCTGTGAAAAGCCCTAATTTTCGGTAGTAGTGACGGGCCAAAAAATGAAAATGCTCAGAATCAACTTCTGCTTCGACAGAAAGATGCACCCTCCTAAGGAGAGCCTAGCCTCTTTTTGTTGATGATCTGTTGAGAGTATTCCAAAAATTAAGAAGCCCTAGCTTCCGCAGCTACACATTGTCTTCTTCTCAGGTTAGCTCTGATACCATGTTAGTTTTCAACTGTTAATCAATAGTTATCTAGGATCTTACTGAGAGAATAAAAAGCACAACATAAACACAAGAGACACAAATATTTTCACCGGGGAGACCATAAAGGAGAAAACCCCACAACTTCCTCAGAGATAGAATGATCACCCAATACAATGTCACAAGATAAAACCCCAAAAATAGAGATGGTATTCAACATCTTCTCTCTTCTCCACTTGTGCGCACTTGTCCTCTTTCTCCCTAATGCGAACTTGAGAATTAGTGAGTGAGTGTCTAAATGAGAGATCCTAGCTCTCTATTTATACACTCACATCCACTTTACATTTTCCACTTGACAAGTCGCCCTCAACTAAACCTTATTGGGCCGACTCCTCTAGTGGACTTAAAAACCCCTTTACAAAATGACTCTAGGGGAACTAATGCCCCAACTTACAAGGGAGATTTTACCTCAATTACTTTACATGACCAAATGCAATAATTACATACCCGACCGGAGGAATAAACATCTTCGTTGGAGGTACAAATAAAATACAATAATAATTACAATATAAAATACAAGTGAATATCTTCCGCAGTTACAATAACATTAACATGACTATGATATCTCATTGTGATGAAAGTTGAATGAAATCCATGGGAAATATGCTGGTGAACTTAGAATTCAGTGGCCTCAAGGAGTGATGATGTATGGAAACAACTCTTCATCCAGATGAAAATGAGAAGTAGTCAAGTGCTCAAACGTAGCAGTCCATGGTACCTTGATTAAGGAAACCTAGATGCTTGAAGAATCATTGTAGCATCCCAGAGGTGTCAAATGTTTGCAAACAATAGTCATCCTATGAAAATAGTCTAAGTATCTTGAGATACTTGACAGGGGGAGAAAGCTAAGCCAAAAAAAAAATCATGAAGCAATCAACAATATTCTTGACAAGGGGAGTAGCTAGGATGAAGTGTGTCCTTATAACAACAAATGATGATGACTATCATGAGAGTGAAAAGAAACCTAGCATCCTTTTCCATTGATATAAAAGGGGGAGAAATGAGCAGTAAAACAAGAAGATGAGAAATTGAAAGTTAGGAGGAGTATAATAGAGAATGTTAAATAAAACATAGCAGAGAAGTTACCTCAAACTTCAATCCAAATCTGATCAGTACAAAATGAGGAGCTCATACTTAGGGGGAGTTTGTTTTACTTGGTGTGGATATCAATTCCAAATGGGGAGATTGTTGGAATCAATGTTGTCATTGATGTCAATCAGGGTCAAAGAGATGACCATGCATGACCATGATTGGATTTGAGACCAAACATTAGCCAAAGCTAACAAGTCTAAGGACACCAATAAGCCCTTGAAGTGGATCTGAGAACCCAGCCAAGACCAAAGTAGTCGATGAACCAGCCGGAAGGGATGTCTTGATTATGCTAAAGGGTTGGTGGCACCAAGGATAATTTTAAGGACCCGTACTTATTTAAATGTGTATAAACCTTGGCAAATCTTAACAATTCTTAAAATGTCAATTATAAAATATTTGGCGATATTTTTCTAAAATTATTTCAATTTCTAAGGATTTTATACAATTTATATAATAATTTGGCAATTTTTAGAGTGAAAAAAGTTTACGCCATCAAAATTGAGCGAAATGGGGCTTCAAAAACTACAAATTGGCGAATCTTTTTTTGGAAAAAAAATATGGAAAAATAGCCCATGGGCTAAATTTCACCCCTAAAATTATCCTTGGTTGATGCATTAATTGATTAAGAAATAATTATTAGATCATCTTTGAAGGGCTGATTCAATAGACATATCAAGGACTAGTTTTGGATTGATTAAAGACTAAACTTAGAGCCGTCTATGATTGATGGTATGACTGTCTAGAAGGACCAGTATGAATGTGAGAAGGTCCGATATATAAATCACTTAAAACCTGTGTTTGTTGGTCATCTTGAGAGTTGGGTTATTACTGCGGGACATAATTGTAAGGGTAGTCTTTTCATCACATTAAGATTCAGGACTGGTTGATATCAAAGTATAGATTGAAGTAATAACAAAAATGAGACCATCACTTAAGACAGGGGTACTTGCTATACTTTGAGGACAGAAGTGAAGACACTCTATTTTGAGATAGAGATAGTATCAATCCAAAGAACCAAGACTCCAGCAGCTTGAAGTAGACCGAGGAAAATAAAATGGCAAGCATGGAAGATGCCCTAAAAGGGGTAATGGCATCCCTAACAGAAGCCTCCTAAAAACGTTGGTCAAAAGAAGTATAGTTAGGCCCTATAGGATTTTTTATGAAAACAAGTAAATAGTTGCAAAGCAACTTAGTCCCTGCTCAAGGGATAAATACTTGAAGGTTTATGTTGAATTGGATAAGCACTTGTATAAGGACTTAGTATTTACTAACATACATGGCGGTACAACTTTACAAAATATCTCCTTAAGAAACATGCAACGTTGTGTATTAATGTGAACCTTTGCAATATGTAACAGGTAAGGACATATGATTAAACATAAATAATTTTGCCAATTGTAATTTGATAATTTATTGGACAACTTCCTAGTAGTAGTGTTCTACATGTACAAAGTTAACTATTATGACACCTACAAGAACATCTATATAAAACATTTATTTTTGTCTTTCTCGTGAAGGTACCTAATACATGTTCCATTTTTATTATGAAAAGGTCCACGTGGATTATGATCAGCATTAAATTAAAAAAACAATTCCCTTTAATTTGAGTTAGATTGATAAGTCACTTTTAAGGGTTATATGTTAATTTGAGTTAGATTGATAAGTAATTTTTAATGGTAGATTTAATTGTTTATGTTGTTGACGAGTGTACCCGAGGCCATTTGCAGCCACAGTGATCAAATCGTCATAATAAAAAAATGGTACCAACAATAGGCGTCTTCAGCCATGTGGTTTTTACACAAATTTTAGATTGAGACCCGCTACTATTTTTGCTTTGCAGAATCAATAGTACAAAGCTGCTTTTAGAACGAGGTAGAATTGCAGCAAAATAAAGTCGTTGCCAGCTCACTCCACGATATATATGTATGAAATATAAATAACAATATTAATTAAAATTAAGGTTTTGAAACGACGAAGGGATCATCTCACGCGCTTGCCCCGCATCCATGTTTACACGAAGGAAGCGAAGAAGAGATGGCCATTGGCGACCGTTCCCATTGAAATCGTCCGTTTCTTCCAGGATAGCAAATGCTAAGTCGGCCTTCTTTGGAAGATTCTAGATTTCTGATCTGCAATCTGGATCCACATTTTCCTCTCAAGTTTCTCTGCAGTGCATGCTTCAGATCTGCCAAACAGAGCTCCATTTTAGCAGTTAATTCGAGACTTTACGAAGGACAATACCATTCGCAGACCAAGGGCCATGCGCAGTACAGGGTGCTGGCAGTACTAGTATAACTGTATTAAAACCTTCTGACAAAAGCTACTGTATTAAAACCTTCTGACAAAAGCTAGGTGACTCATACCTTGCTCCACGTGCCTTTAGATTTTATTCTTAATGGAATGGCTGTCATTGAAATGATTGATATCCACATGTCAATGTTAAAAAATTGAAATTTATTTTAATTTTAAATTATTTTTAATATCTGACAATTTATTTTGCACAACAGGGATATATTGTCAAATCAAGCTTTTTAACCAATGATAAAAGAGAAATTTCAAATTTCAATAATTTATAAATCTTTTTTATTTCCAAAAAATTAAATTTAATATTTATATTTTTAGAAACTTTATAAAACTTTTCATAAAAAAAAGCTGTTAATGTAAAGTCAATGCATAAATATGACCAAACGATTGCTAAAATCCCTGCTACGCAGGGACTAAAAATACATTGTAAAATGATAGGTCGGCTCTATTATTAAATTGAAGAAAAATACACGATGCAAAGTGATAGGTCTTCCCTATTACATTGCTTCAACTAGTATAAATAAAAGACTTACGCCCTCATTAAACGATGAAATGAAGGAGTTGATTGAGCAAGCTCTGAGGTGAACTGCAGCAGCGAAATAACAGATCTGAAAGAGAAAAATGCAGGGTCAAAATTGAAAGATGAAGAGTTCAGATCAAGGATGGATCGAGATCAGTTTTGGTAACGTGTAAGCACAGCTAATACTATTGGTTGGCTTCTAAATTGACAGAGTATTAGCTCCTTGTGTTGCTCTATGCATGTGACTGTTTTAGGGCTGAAAGTCTAAGGTTCAGACTGATGCAAGGATGTCAATTTTTTTGCAGTCCTCAGACTGTCCTTTTGGCATCCAAAGTTTGTTTAAGATCTTGTCAAACTCGGGACTGATTGTTGTCTCTGTTGGAAGTATCTTTGTGTCACAATGAGGCATTCAAATAGACCCTTTTAATGAGCTGAAACAAAAATTGTTTGGAATTGTCAGAAGGCTGATGTCATATGCATTATAATGGGCAGTTTGTGTTCAGATATCATTAAAATATTTGAATTGTTATGAGTAGACAAGAATTGAGGGTTTGCAGCATCTTAATGACTAATTGAATCAGGCCTAGATTAGATTTGAATTGGAGTTGAGTTGGGTGCAGATTTGAGGACAAGATTGTGGCATCCTGTTAAGCATGTTTGAGAGTAAAGTAGTGCATATTTGGACAGACCTATAACTAAGCCTATACAGTTAAAAAAAGCATATTGGGATTGGGATCAGCATTCAGAAGAGTCCTCTTGTAAAGCAGAGCTTGGAAAGCAATCTTGGTGCATAGATTGTCTAACATGGTTATGGACTGAAATTGATTCTTTTGGAAAAGAAGTGAGGCAACCTTAGTTCAAATTTGTATGACAGTGGAGCAATATTGTGGCAGAAGTTGTTAAGGATTTTATTTGGATTATTCTACATTACAGTTGACTTCACACAAGTTGAAGTTTGTGTTAAGGAGGTCGTAGCCTCCTTCCTTTTGGAGCAGGAGAAAAAGGGAGTTGTATCTCCCTGTCAATTGTCGCTGACAAAACCAGGGGGTTGGAGCCTCCTACGAGTTGTAGCTGGTGAATCTTGGAGATTGTAGTCTCCTCAATTGTTGTAATATTCTCCATGGTTTTTATCAATACTACATATTGAGTTTTCCGTGTACATTATGTGTTTTCTCTTGTGGATAGTGCATATACAAGGTCATTGTTTGGTTGATAAACTTATTAAGGATAAACTGAATGATTAAGAAGTGAATTTAGAAAAGTGATAAGAGATATTGATTCACCTCCCCCCCTCCCTCTCAGTATCTCAGTGTGTTCCAACAGAAGTATCCCATGAGATCACCATGTATGCAAATAGAGTAATGGACCTCTCAAGATGGACAATTTCAGAACTCTTATGATTATGGTTTCTGAAGGAATTGTACAAATTTCTTGATGGACAATTTCAAAACTCTTATGATTATGGTTTCTGAAGGAATTGTACAAATTTATTCATTCATGGTTATAATGAGGATATTGATGTAGGCAGGAAGTCACTGCGAAAAAAAGTCTGAGACTATATGTGGGACAATGAACTGCAATAAGTCTGAGACTATATAGAGAATCTAAACAAATTCCTTTTTATTGAGGTCTTGAAGCGTTTGAAGGCTCCTGCATTGGATCTTGGATTTTATTTTTTTTAAATGGCATGGGCCAACAAATTCATTTTTCTCACACTCTTAGAACATGTGAAGCCTGTGCAGCAACTCTACCAAGCATGTCAGCAAGAATAACCTGAGGAAAAAGGAGGAAATCTAGCAACCCATGTGTCTGATACCAAATGCACTTATTTCTTCCATGCATATAATTTACTCTTATTCTACCAAAAATATGGATGTGGCCTAAGCAAGCACTTGCTCTACAACAAGAGATCTGGGTTCAAATCCCAGCACACTGGTAATATTGTATCTGATTAATATATCGGATATGTTAGGTGGTTGTGGCCCTTAAGACTCTTGATGTTTGAACCTTTGCTTTGATACCAAATGTATGAACCTCGAAACCTTATAACAGATTTTAACCCTAATCAAATGCATATTACTTGAGAACAATTTCAAAAAGAACATATTCCATCAAGTGTATAACATCAATCAAATAATAACAAAGACTAACAAAAATTGTAAATTGTAAATCTCTAAGAAGAATCTCTACTTACCTAACCAATGACCAACTTTACCAATTTTGCATGCAGACCGTGTCCTCCTTTAGTCACCGAGAGAGACTAAGATTGGGAGGAACATCCTTCATTTGCCATCAATTGGAGGAATATTTTCTCAAAAAGATAAGTAATCTAAATATGTCTTGAACTACTATGATTTATATTTATGTTATGCATGTTATTATTTTCCAGATTGTTCAATTTGTGAAAGCATTGTAGAGTTGCATCATTTTCTTAAGATTGAATAATTTTAATTAAGGTTGTTGTAATTTTCTTCCAATATTGAAATTTATAGTCAATTATTAAAATTAATTTTATTACCAGAAGTAAAATTTTATGGTGAATTTGAGGTACCTTATAGCTTCTACAACATATGGAGGTTAATGGGTAGGTAATAGAGGTGATATCCAATGCCCTAAGGAATAATATCATGCAAGCACCCCAATGAGGTCAAGAAACCATTGAGTAAACTATTCCAATGTGCAAATCCACCATGGACTATCTCCCATGTAGAAATCCATCATGGACTAACATGGGTTGTTCATACACCATGTACCCCAAATCTCATGAAATGCCCCTAAACATGATGTAAACACTTTTGGAGTAACTTGAAACCTAACACTAACAACACATGAAAGAGAGGTTGAAGAGAAGCAATGCCACCCATTGTGTAATATAATGATGAGGGATAACTGCATCGATTTTCCTTGATTTAATATAGATATTCATTATATTTATTGTACCTTGGGAAATTTAGTCTCATCTTCCACTCCACATTTCTTTCTCTTCTTCCCTAAATATTTTAATTATTTTTCTTCACCTATGATAGTGCATATTTCTATGAATGATTTGGTCAAAATTTATAGATTTCAATGACAATTTTCAAATACTAGTTTAGTTGTATAGAAATTTGAGGATGCAAATTTCCACATTTAACCATAATAGTTTAGGATTATGGAGTTGAACTGCGTTTTACGAAGGCCAACATTTCGATTGAACACTCTACCCATCATCTCTACCCATCATCAGGGGAACATGAAAAACTCTTGAAAAGTAAGGAAATGCAATAGATAGGATGAGATTATAAAAGATTAGGAAAGGGCTAGCGATTGAGAGGGAAAATGTATTTATTATATTTTAATTATTATTAATAATTAAGATTCGCCACTTGTCCATTGTCCTGTGAAACCTAAGCCGGATCATTCGGATTCTTTGGGGCTAGGGTTATCTGAATTGGGTATCCCTTCATTGTCTAATCATAATATGAGCATGGATGCTGGACAGTCTAAATCGAGCAAGGATGTTGGTCAGTCTTCGAGTCCTCTTGAGAATTATGTGGGCTCTGAAGTTGAACTCTCTGAGGCTGACAAGGACATTTTTATTGAAAGTGGTTACTGTATATCATCTAAAGGTGATGAATTTCCTCCTCTTTCCACATATTCAAAACTTCCAGGAAATGGGTCTAAGGCTCAGCCAGTTCATAATTTAAAATTCCAGAACGTCACCATTAGAAGATGGAATAAAAAAAAGGCTTGGGCTAAAATTGATCAGATATCTAAGGATTCTTATACTCCCATTTCTCTGAGGTTAGAGGAGGTTGGAGGGTCTAAATCGATTGATTCCTTGGGGCTTAGAGCACAGTCCCCCACCCCATCTGGTCATTAATGTCTTGTTTGTCACTTAATGTCCGCGGATTGGTTAAAGTGTCCAGGACACAGGCTTTAACCAATCTCTTCAAGGCTACTGTTCCTGCCTTAATTCCAATTCAAGAGACCATGTGTAATGCAGAACTTGCTATACAAAATATTTGCAAACTCCTGCCTTTGTGGGAAGTAACTGCTGTTAATTCCTGTGGATTATCCGGGGGTCTTGCTGTGGCTTGGGACCCTAATATTTTTGCTTTCAAAACATTTTCCACTCCCTGGGGAATTTTACTTAAGGGTACCTTTTGTTGCAACAATCAGTCACTTACTATCCTAAACTGTTATGCTCCATACAAGATGAGACTGTCTTTTTGGAACTCCTTGAAAAATTCTGGGATTCTAAATTGCAATGACTTGATCATAGCAGGGGATCTGAATTTCACTTGTCATGTTTCAGAAATATGGGGACCCAAAGCCAGAATTGATGATTTAGCAGGTTTTTTTATTCAATTTATGATAGATTCTGATCTGGTTGATGTTCAGCCACATAATCTGGTCCCTACTTGGACCAATGGGAGATTTGGCTCAGATGGTGTGCACAAAAGGTTAGACAGATTTCTGGTCAAATCGTCTCTTTTGGGCATCTTTCAGAAGCATAGATCTTGGGTATGCGAACAAAAATTTTCGGATCACTGGCCTGTTATGCTCCAACTTGAAGATCTGAAAATTAATCAAGGTTACCCTTTCAAATTTAATTCATCTTGGCTCGATGATGAAGACTTTTGCAACATGGTCAGGAAGTTTTGGCTAAGTGTTTCTGTCTCAGATAGCAATCCAATTCAGGCATTCTGTTATAAATTAAAGAAATTAAAAGATGAGGCCTCTAGATGGATAAGAGATAGAAAAGAAGCAGATAGAATGGAATTGCAGCAACTTGAAAATAAACTACAGATGTCCACTGCTGCAAATATTCGGGGATCTCTTATGATTGAAGACTCTGAGGTGATGAAAATGATTGAGAAGAAAAAAGAAGAGCTACTTCTCCAAGCTGAGAAAGAATGGAGGCTCAAAAGCAGAGCCATATGGATTTCCTTTGGTGATAAAAATACTAAATTTTTTCATTCATATGCCTCGACGAGAAGGAATTCCAAGATCATTTGGGATATTATGGATGGCAGGGGGCAACAGTGCTCGGGTCTTGAGAATATCAAATCTGAAGCTTCTGCTTTTTTTGGACATAATTTTGCAGATTCTGGTGAATGTGACTTAAATGAACAGATCAAAGTTGCTTCTCTTTATCCTCGTTTCTTTTCTGATCAAGAAGCTGACAACTTATTAGATGAAGTGTCTTTGGAGGAAATTGAACAAACCCTGAAATACTTTGCTAAAGAAAAGAGCCCCGGGCCTGATGGGTGGCCTGTAGAGCTTTATTTGCACTTCTTTGATATGATGGGTAATGAGCTTAAAGATTTGGTGAACTATTCTAAAATCAATGGATTTATTTCTGGAGGGCTTAATTCCACCTTTATCACGCTCATTCCTAAAAAGGACAAGCCTAGATCTTTTAGTGATTATAGGCCGATTGCTCTTTGCAATTTACTGTATAAACTCATTTCCAAAATCATTGCAGACAGGCTCAAAGTTGTTCTTTCCAGGCATATTTCCAATGAACAATTTGGCTTTTTAGCTGGAAGACAGATACATGATGCCATAGGCATTTCACAAGAGCTGTTACACAGTATAAAGATCTACAAGAAGAATGCTTTGCTACTTAAAATGGATTTAGAAAAAGCATATGACAGGGTTAGTTGGTCCTTTCTCAGATTGATTCTCATAAGAATTGGGGTTCCTCCAGCTATCATTAAATGGATCATGGCCTGTATCTCATCTGTGTGTATTTCTGTCCTGGTCAATGGTAGTCCTTCTGCCTTCTTTAGATGTTCCAGGGGGATCAGACAAGGGTGTCCATTGTCTCCAATCTTATTTGCCTTGGTTATGGATGGTTTCAGTAGATTGATCAAGCAGGCTCTTTTGAGAAGACAGATAAAAGGCATTAAGATATCAAAGGACTTTGTGTTATCTCATATATTATTTGCAGATGATGTGTTGGTAGCAGGAGAAGACTCTATTGAAGAATGGATTACTTTTAATGGTATCTTTCAGTCTTTTTGTGGTGCATCAGGGATGAAAATCAATTTATCAAAATCCAATTTCTATCATCTTTCTCCAGATGAAGAGCATCTAAATAACATTCTTTCAATCCTGCCTTTTAAGTGTCATAACTTGGATCTTGGGCTTAAATATCTGGGCTTTTATCTTAAGCCAAATAATTATTTATGCAAAGACTGGTATTGGTTGTTGAGAAAGATTGAAAAAAGAATTAATCACTGGTCTTACAGGTTTTTGTCCATTGGTGGGAAGCTTATCCTTCTAAAATCGGTGCTCTCTAGTATACCGGTTTACTGGTTTACTCTACTTGAAGTACCTGTCTCCATTCTCAGGCATATAAAAAGTCTGTTCTTCAACTTTTTATGGTTTGGGTTTGCTCACTGTGATAAGATCCCTATGGTTGCAGCAGATAGTATTTCTAGACCCCACAAGTTTGGTGGATGGGGTATATTAGAGTTGGGATCTTTCAATATCGCGCTCAGACTCAAAAGTCTATGGCGCTGTCTCACAGGAAATAATCTTTGGTCTTCTCTGATATCATGCAAATATTTAAAACAGGATGTTGTCTGCTGGATAAGGAATCCAAAACTTGTTAGCTGGAATTTTTCACCTATCTGGCGAGGATTCATGAAGATCTTTCACTGGATTAAAGATGATCTCATCTGGCAGGTTGGGAATGGAGAAAGGATTCGAGTTGGGGTCGATCCTATCATAGGTATGGAAGAAAATTTTACTCTACCTCAGGCTATTATTCATTACCTTCAGATTTTGGGTATGAATACGCTGGACAAAATACACCTACAGCAATTTGGTTTTGAAGGTATATCTAGTTGGATATCTGCAAGGGATATTGGCCTTTCGGGATACCTTGCCCGTACTTGGGATGATTATTTAATGAGATTAAATGCTTCAGGTATCAGACTAAATCAAGACTCGGACCAGCTACTTTGGAAAGGCAATCCTGCAAATGGCTTGGTTACGGCTCGCTCTGCTTATTATAGAATTGTTCAGGATAAGCTAATATATCCACAAGATTGGTGGTACAAATGTCTTTGGCACTGGTCCATCCCACTCAAACTCAAATGTTTTTGCTGGCTTTTATTGCAAAATAAACTAAAGACTTGGGACAATCTGCGAGCTCGTGGTTGGAATGGTCCTGGCATCTGCATACTTTGTAAGGAGGACGAAGAAAACAAGCAACATCTTTTTGTTAAATGCAGATACACTTTGAAGATCTGGGATGTGATTATGACTCAATTATCAGTTTATCAACCCTGGGATGTTGGTGAATTTAATCTGTGTCTTCTCAATTGGTACAGGAACTGTAAGCAACATTTCAACATTGTTATTTGCATATCCTGGGCTATATGGTATTCTCGAAATTGTGAGCTTTTTCAAAATGTCTCTTTCAATCCCACACAGTGTAGCATGATTGCATTGAATATGTTTGCATCTTGTAAAGATGATGTTTCTAAGTTAAAGACTAACAGGATCAGCACTTTCAG
The DNA here is from genome assembly GCA_027924585.1 of Larix kaempferi. Lineage (NCBI taxonomy): Eukaryota > Viridiplantae > Streptophyta > Pinopsida > Pinales > Pinaceae > Larix > Larix kaempferi. Next base: position 9,393,036 of record BSBM01000232.1, read on the forward strand.
TTTCAAGGTTGATCAGCCCATTATCTTCTTTGATGGTGCATCACAATCAGGGCTTTGTGCTGTTGGAGGGGTGATATATTTGAATGAGTCACATCATTTTACTTTTAAACTCAATTGTGGCACGGGCACAAACATGAAAGCAGAACTTATAGCACTTTGGTGTATGCTTAAAGTAGCTAATATATTCGGATTGGTAAATATCAAAGTTTTTGGGGATTCTAAAGTTACTATTAAATGGGCTGCCGATGACTTTCATCTCAATGTACTTAATTTAAGGCACTGGGCACTTCGGGCACAATCTGAATTGGCCAAACTTCAGGGAGTTCAACTTGAGCACATTTATCGTGAGCAGAATTCCCTTGCGGACAAACTCTCCAAACATGCTTTAACAGGACTTGAAGGCCAGCTGATTTGGGAGGAATGGGTAGAGAACAACCTCCAGGATGAAGGCAATATCTACTTTTTTTACTGATATTCGAGGATTGATGGCACAGAACATCTTTTGATAGGCTGTGTCTACATAGTTTTTGAACTTTTGAATTAGTGTAGGAATTGTATATATAGTATTGATGCTCGATGATATAGATGGCATGTGAACATTTCAGGGTTTTGGCATTTTGGTGATATATATGGCATATCCGATTCTCTTTGACGAATCTGGAATCACATTGTACTATTTGATTCATCCTTTGAATATCAATAGTAGATTTTTTCGCTGAAAAAAAAGAAAAGGGAAAAGAACCTCACGACGGGTGGCATGATGATACAACAGGGGCACCAGAACTTGCCAGCTCTTCTTGCATGCGAGAAGGTGGTGAATCAAGGCTTTAATCCCTGTCGTCGTTCGCTCCACTGCTCGTATGTCATGAAGCGTGACAAGGGTCGCTTCGCAAAGAAGGTTGATACGAAGGAAATCATGGTAGGATCACGCATGTATAGGAGGTTTAATGCTAATGAAAATAGGATGCGGACACCCCTGCATGGATATCTCTCTCGTCATTTTTAAATTTTATTTCCTAACTCTTTCCGCCTTACGCGCTTCTATCATCTCTAGTGCCCTGTTCCTTCGATCCTCTGTCCAGAGTTTCTCCTGCTTCCTGTTGCAATGATGCACACTAAGACAACCTGCAGGCGCACGACCTCGGGTCCCATTCGCTCGCACATGCCCCATGCCACGAAGGACATGGAAAAAATTTATGGCTTCTTCGGCTCCAGAGTCAGTCAGCAAGCTCGTGAGAGGATTGAACATTGGGAGAATCACGCAAGGAAGAAACCGAGGAATACTGATGTTGAAACGATGTAGGCAAGCGTGGAAGGCATAATAGAAGATTCAGGGGCCCCGAGAACCAGAGAGACTAGGCATACCATAACTCTCAGTCTCTTCTGGGGAATGAAGGACATGCTCGGGATGGCTTTGGATGAAGGCTGGTCTATGGGAAAGAATCGGGATGTTGGAGAAACCTCGACCACCCCTGCTCAATTTCAGGATCTAGCGCAGCTCATGGAAAACAGATTCAACAAATTGGAAATGGGCATCCGCAACCTAGCCAAAAATCAGGTAACAATGAACGCCAACTTTAACAACAAATTGGAACAATTATTCGAGTATGTGGAACTTCGGGAAAAGACCAACACAGAGGCTAAGAAGGACTCTGCCCCGCGCTAGAATGATCAGCTCGACTCGCCCAACCAAGTTGATGTCAATCCTTGATCCTTGTGGTTCTATTTTGACATGGCTAGTTTTGATATCCCCTAGCTCTCTTTAGTTCTGCTTTGACTATGTTTTGGGTCATAACCCCCGGCCCGTGAGGGGTTAGAACTTACTAGTAAACCTACCTCCTTTCCATCTCTGGTTTAAGTTTGTTTTCCTCTGCTCATGGACATGAAAATTGAGATGAGATGCCAAGACGATACTCTAGATTTATGTACATTCTCTTTCAGCTATTAATATAAATATTTGAATCCAAAAAAAAGGAAAAGAAAAAGAAGCTGGAGAGAAAAGAAAATAAATTAAAGGAAAAGGGGGGAGGGCAAGGTAGAAAAGGTAACTAAAAATTTGGTTAGAAGAAAGATGGTATAAGAAAGAGGGGAAAGGGATGATGGTGATGATATCATGATAGGTGATATTTCTTCTATTGAAATCCATCGAAGGACAATGGCATAATTAAAGACTTTTTGCAAAATATAAATAGAGGTAGAGTCAAGGGTTGTGGAGGATAAGTTCATGAAAGTGGAAGTTGAATACTGGTTAGAGTACGATTTAATGGAAAAGACGGGAGATATTGGAATTGATAAAAGGGTTAGACAGTGTGAGGGAGTTCAAGCTAGAGAAATCGGCGACGAATATTGAGTAATGAAAATTGGGGTTAGGGTTCTAGTAAAGAGAGTGAAGGTGAGGGGAATAAATCGTTGAGCTCTAAGAGTTCAAGATTGGGTTGGGATAGCCAAGACGATACTCTGGATTTATGTACATTCTCTTTCGGCTATTAATATAAATATTCGAATCTTACCAAAAAAATAAGGAAAAATAAAAAGATGCTGAAGAGAAAAGAAAATAAATCAAAGGAAGAGGGGGGGAAGGACAAGGTAGAAAAGGTAACTAAAAATTTGGTTAGAAGAAAGATGGTATAAGAAAGAGGGGAAACGGATGATGGTGATGATATCATGATAGGTGATATTTCTTCTATTGAAATCCATCGAAGGACAATAGCATAATTAAAGACTTTTTGGAGAAGATAAATAGAGGTAGAGTCAAGGGCCGTGGAGGATAAGTTCATGAAAGTGGAAGTTGAATACTGGTTCGAGTACGGTTTAATGGAAGAGATTGGAATGGATAAAAGGGTTAGACAATGTGAGGGAGTTCAAGCTAGAGAAATCGACGACGAATACCGAGTTATGAAAATTGGGGTTAGGGTTCTGGTAAAGAGAGTGAAGGTGAGGGGAATAAATCGCCGAGCTCTGAGAGTTCAACATGGGGTTGGGATAGCTTTGAGGTGAATCCAAAGGGATGCGAAGATGTGGCAAGGAAAGATGGTTGAAAAGAAGAGAGGGGGGGCAGAGTTTCAATATCGTGGCTAGTTTGTGACGGGGGAGAAAGTGATATGGATAGTGTTCTTAGTGAAGGAGATGAGAGCGCAACGGATGGGTTGAAGGTTAGAGATATGGGCGAATAAAAAGCAATAAACAAAGAGGACGAAGAGAGGGGAATTGTACGAGTAGAGGCAAATTGTAGGAAGTCTGAGGGTTGGTTTGTGAGTTGGTTGAATGTTGAGACTAGATTGAAGGTTGAGATTCCAGTGTAATAGGATAGAGGTCGAGGGAGATGGGGAGAAGGAAGCAAAGGAAAAGGAGGAGGTCAAGGAAGTCACAAGGAAAGAATGAGAAGAAAATTCAAGTGAGGAGGTCTACAAGAGGATGAAGGATAAACAATAAGAGGGTAGGATGGGGAACTACTTAATGAGGGTTGAAGAGGTGAATCAAAGGATATTTCAATGGATGATCGATCAATAGGCATGGAAGGGTTTGGGATGGTAATAGGATGGTGTAAAGAAAGGGGAAGTTGATGAGCAAATTGTCGTTCATAATTAAGAAGATTCAAATACTTTTGTTGTTGTTTTAAAGACGTGGAATCAAAATAAGTGATGGATGCAATAAAGTTTTTGTGATTTAAGACATCTCACAATTCAAAATTAATAATAGATGACAATTTAATATGAAGAATAAATACCTTGTGAGAAAAACGAGAGAGATTTGATCTTGTAAAATGAATTTTAGCTCTCAGGATCAGGCGGTTGATCCTTATGAAGGTTTGTTTGAGATCATGTCTCTTGGGATGATGTTTGATCAAAGAGAACGGAGGAAGGATGAAGGAATTACATCAATTCTTTAAGAAAGTAAGATCCACTATAGTTTCATCATTTTGAGGCTCATCTTTTCAAATGTCGAGTCTTTGTATGACAATATTCTCCATAAAATTTGAGAATGCAAATTTTCACAGTTAGGCATAATAATTTAATATTCTAGAGTTGAATTATGTTACAGCTTACGAAGCCCAATATTAAGTGGAAACTCCACCCATCATTGGGGAACATGAAAAAGCTCTTGGAAAGTAAGGAAACATGATAGTTATGATGAAATTATAAAGGATTAGGAAAGGGCTAGCCGTTGAGAAAAAAATATATTTATTATATTTTAAGTATTAATTGTTATTAATAATTAAGATAAAGAAAAGAGGCTCGTGGGGGTAGCTCAAGTGGTAAGGATGTGAAGTTGTAAATGGAAGGTCACGTGTTCGAATCCCCTAACCTTACTCGTGCACCATGGATCGAGCCCTATGGATGCACCTAGGGGTATAGTGGTAGCGAGATTGGATCCCTAGACCCCGTGTCACGCGGGTACCAGCCCAAATCCAGTTGTCGATTCCCCTAGTACAAATAAAAAAGAAAAAGAAAAAGAGAGAGATAAAGAAAAGAGAAAAGAACAATAGCTAGGATGAGATTATAAAGGATCAGGAAAGGGCTTGTTGTTGAGAGGAAAAATGTATTTATTATATTTTAATTATTAATTGTTATTAATAATTAAGATAAAGAAAAGAGAAAAGAAAAAGAAAAGAGGGAGAGAAAATGACATAAGTCAAAGGAGAGAGGGTTAAAAAGTTAGAAAATAAGCAAAGAGGGGAAAGGTAGGAGTCATTAAAATTACAAATTAAATTGGTTCAATATCATGATATCAAATGCATAAAGGATGCATAAAGGGGGTTCATTAAAAATGTTAAACCAAAACAAGGAATTAATATTAGAATAATAAATTATTTATGATAATTAATAAAAATAATTAATTAATATTAGCTAACCAAATTTTTATAACATTTAAAATAATGAAAAAATATATGTCTGATGATAATAATGTTAGAGGTAAAAAATATATAATTTTTTTAAGAAAAAGATAAGGAATAATTGGGTTAAAATAATAAAGCAAAAAGGAGGAAAATAATAGAAATAAAGTATTGATAACTAATATTATTAAATTATAGATAATAGAGGATAAAGTTTGAGAAAGGGAGGAGAAATAGGTGAAGGATCAAAGCTCATAAAGGACATTTGCTGGTTTTAGGAGAAACGTAGAAATTAGAAAAAAAATAGAGGCTTAGGTGAAATGGCGTAAGAAAAAGAGGGGGTTAGAGAGAGACAATAAAAGAGTTAGCCAAAAATAATCAATGAGATAGAAAATTATGAAAAGGGGGGATTGAGGGGGGAGAATTTAACAATATATTAAGAATGGAAAAGAAAACATGGTCAAAACTAGTTAAAGAGGAAAGGAACCCATGAGAGAAATTAATGGCATGGCCAATGGATAATAGGTTTCCATGAGTGGCTCAATTTATAGCCGTCTTCACGGCTAATCTTGTTGGGATGTTTTTCAATTTCTAAGGATTCTCTGATAATACGAGAAGAATAATGGAGAGTAGACGTGAGGACTTCTGTTTGGTCAAAACAAATGAGGTATTCATAATTGTGAAAGTGTTCAACGATAGTTGATCTGGTAAGATGATTGTGTAAAGTGTCTGCAATATGCTCCTTGAGATGGGTCTTAATTGATCAACCAATCTTTCCTAAGTAATATTTACCACAAGAATAGTGAATTTGGCACACTTCTTGACTTAGGAATTGGTTGGATTTATCTCTAATAGATCTAAAGAGTTTTTTAAGAGTTTATGGGGTTTGAAAAGAATTTTGATATTCTTTTTGGAAAGAATCTTAGAGATGTGATCCATTAGACCTTGAATGTATGGGAGAGAGACAAGGACTCGACAAGGGTTGGAGGCGGAGAGGATCTTTGGTTTAGGTTCAGGTGTAGAACGAAAGGATTTATTGATTTGAGAGAAAGACTAACCATTGGCTAGGAGGGATTTTGTGAGGTGGGGATTTTCTTTATCAAAGAATTTAGGAGTAGAGATTCTTATGGCTTGAGTGATGAGGATCCTTAGGACAACAAATTTTTGGGTTGGGTGGTGATGGGAAAAGGCATGAATGTACCCTCCTGTATGAGCCTTTTTGTGGTAAACTTGATGGGTTAGGAAACCATCAAGTTGCCGCGTAATGAAGACATCTAAGAAGGGGAGGGAATTGTACTTTTGAGTTTCCATAATGAATTGACTATCAAGGGAGATGCTATTTAAGTGGCTAAGAAAGGAATCTAGGGAGGATTGTCCATGGGGCCAAACAACAAAGGTATCATCGAAAAAGTGGAACCAACATTTTGAATTTAGATGGAAACTATTTAAAGCTATTGCCCCAAAATATTCCATAAAGATGGTGGCTACAACTAGGGATAAAGATGAACCCATTGTTGTTCCTTTGGTTTGTTCATAGAATTGTCCTTTAAAGGTAAAGAAGGCAGAGGTAAGGAAAGTTTTTATAAGGTTTTAGGTTTCTCGGTCAACGAGCTTGGAGATGAGATTGAGAGCTTCTAGGACTGGGATCTTGGCAAATAATGTCACTACATCAAAGTTGACCATAATGTCATGTTCATCAAGGATTAGATTATGGTTTTTTTGGATGAAGTCAAAGAAATCTTTAACAAAAGTATGGGTGTTGTTTGTCAAAGGATGGAGTAAATCCGCAAGATAACAAGCTAAGGCATAGGTGGGGGATCCTATGGCACTAACTATGAGTCTGAGAGGAATGTCTTTCTTTGTGAATTTTGTGTTGGTCCCAGATATTAGGGGTTTGAGGGTTATGGGGAATGAGTCATTTCTAGATGAAAGGGTCTATGTATGATAATTGCATTGGTAACTAAGGAGGTGACCTTATTAAGGGGGGTCTTTGACATTTGTTTGTAGGAAAAGACGAGAAAAGGCCAAGAAGTTTGGAATCATAGTTAGAGGAATCCATGATAACCGTTGCACTCCCCTTATCAAATTTTAGAATGACAATGTCGATGTTATCATTGAGATTACGAAGGGATTGAAATTTTTTTTTAGATAGATTTAACTTAAGAAGTTTAGCGTGATGAATGATGCATGCACAGTCTTAACGAATTTCTTCATCTTCGAAGAGAGGAAGGTGATGAGTGATGGAAATTACCATCTTGAACATATGAATTTTCATTGACAATAGCTCTAGTAGTTCTTTCACTCTTTTCCTGCTTGCAATATTGTGCTAAATTTTTTGGATGTACATGAGGATCAACTGTCATACTCAACCAAACCAAGCCATCAATTATTTTTTCTAACACTATGTCCAATTTTACTTCATCCATATCATGAAATGGTTTAAAACGTTAGAACCATATTGTTTGGTTTCATTTTGGACAAAGTCTTCTTGTTTGATGCTCTTAGGTGAGTAGGCCAACAACATTTTTAAAGATTTCAAAAATTTGTCCACCATTTTGTCGATAATACATCATATATTAAAACAAGAGTAGCTTATTTTTCAATATTTCCTTTCTAGAGACATCAAAATATCGAAACATTCACTTTAAAAGTTTTGCAAAAAAAAAAGAATAATTAAAAACAAATTAAATACAGTCATGGTGGAGAATATTCTTGCAAGATAAGGTTTATAATTGCCTCTTATGACCTAGTGTGTCCCTTCCTTTAGTGGCATGCATTGTTATTGAATATACATTTCTCCCTTGCTTTCATGACTTGATCAATGAAAGGGTTGTTAGCCAATTCATTCGTGAAAAAAAATTGGTGTATCCATAATTTTATTATAATTCTTTGTGGCATATCAACTTGAAGTAGATGATATATATGGTATTGGAATCTAGAATTTAACTAAATCGTATTTTGCCTACTTAAGGTTTCCTTGTGGGAATTAATGTATGCTACCCATTTAGGATATAGAAATTTATAGCTTCCATTTCTACTTCATTTTCATGTGCAAGTTGAATTGCTTGTTTGGTAAATTTGTTAAAATGCATCAAAATAACCTATCTAATTATTGTTGTAAAATTTGTGACAAGTAATAGAACCAACCTCACCATATTTTCTTCATTTAATTTTTGAGATTGAAAATTGGGAGGATAATAACACACCTAGTAACATTCATGCATAAAAAAAGTCATCAAATAAAAAAATATTTGACATGTTCCTTGTGAATGCTCTCTGGTTTCTCATATGTTGGTGGTCTCATGCATCATCACCTTTATGGGGTTTTAGTTAAAGGACTTGAAAGAAGACTTACTGCTATCATTTTCTAAATCTCTTATGCAAGCTATTCTAAGAACCATGAAATTGTTTTCAGGATGAATATAATCGATCTTATTTATCATGTTCATTAGATATGATACAAAATATGTCGATTTTGTATAAAACTCTTTTTTAAGACCAACAAAATATATTTTTTAAACTAGTTGCTTTAGCTATCTTGTTAATGTGAGAAAATGATCTTAATCAACTACACAAGTTTGCCTAGGGAAATGACCCAATTATATCTTTCTTCATTTAGAATGGACAACCCCTAGGATCCTAACATGGCTACCATTACTAGTTTTATGAATTTAATTCTAAAAGTCCTACCATTGTTCTAACCTAAGTTATCTTATTATAAGCCTTATGAGCTATAAATTAAATTACAACTTACTAATTAAATAAAATGAGTATAAATAATAGACTTAAAATAGTTTGTTGATTTATTACTTGTAAAAATTGCAAATAACATATTGTAAACAAAGGTAAGGCTGCCATTAAATAAAAAGATATAATTCCATATCCATATTTGTTAGTGTGCCATTAATACTCATGTGAGATAGAGATAGAGCAACACAAGGAAAGTCTACAACTATAACATCTAATCTTACAATGATTCCAAAACAAATAAACAACAAATAATAGTTCCATCGCAAGTATACATTAAAATCGACCCTAAAAACGATGGATAATAAGATTCTTGAATAACACAAAAAATAGTTTACACTGCCAATAAAAAAGTTATTTCCTTAATGCTTGGATCCTACTTACAAAAATGAGATAGGAAGTCGAAAGGTTTCAACCTGATGATCTTTCATATTCTAAACTTAACTTTTGGAAGCTTGCCCATTTTATTTTACATAATTTGTTACATAAGTTTTCCAAGCTTTGAAAATATTTTGAAGTTTCCCATCTTGTGGAAAACTATGATGATCTTTCATATTCTAAACTTAAGTTTTGGAAGCTTGCCCATTTTATTTTACATAATTTCTTACATAAGTTTTCCAAGCTTTGAAAATATTTTGAAGATTTCCATCGTGTGGAAAACTATGTTGTTCTATCAGTAAAAAGAAAACACTTTGTTGTGCCTTCCCTACAATTTTCTACAACTTACTCGAGAATTATTTTATTAAAATTATCTCCATGGAGGGAGTCTCCATGTCGTCCTTCATCCTCACTTTTTTTTATGTTGGGGAGTGCTTGAATGGCATACATTTTTTCTAGAGTACCATCTTTTAAATATTGCATAACCTTATCCTAAGGGTAGAAACTATCACTTGACCTGAACAATGGAAGATTTGCATGCTTCACAACTACTCGTTTTAGTAGATTCTTCTCCAACATCCCTCCATGATTTTTATCAATATGCCTTCCAAAATTTACTTCCAATGTTAATGTGGAAGATATCCTTTTTAAATAGACCTAGAATTTCAAGAAGGATCTCACTAATATTGGCTTGTCATTTCTTCATTAAGTAAGATTAAATATTGTTCTTTCTAATTGTACTTTCTTCTCTTGTGTTTGATTGTATAAGATTAGCACATCTTGGCATTGTTCATAAAAGTGTTTAACTTGTTTGTAAAAATATTTTCTTTACTAGATTGTCATTAGGGGAATTTTGAGATAAAAAAATGGGCCTTAAAAAAATGTACTATCAAAATCAATTTTAAGAGAACCATAACATCATCTGTTATGGTTGAGGTGGCATTGGCTAAGTTAAAGATGACTATTTGTCAAATTGTAAATGATGGATGAAATCACATGGTTAACTACATCAATGTTGTAAGTAAAGTACTCATGCTCTCATAGATTACTTTTGAAAATAATAGCATTGTACTAAAGTACTTACAAAACAAAAGTACTTTGTATTTCAAATTTCAAAATAAACTTTTTATTCAAAATCAATACATACTTTTTATTAGGTTTATACGAGCATACACATAATAATGAGAGAGCAATAAACACATAATTACAAGTAACCATATAGACACATAAGTTTACCCTAGAAAACCCCATACGGGGAAAATCCAACACTGATGAAGATCTTTAATACATGGCCAAAACTGACCATCTGGGCCAAGTGAGCACACCTGGAGGTGGGCCAAGTGAGCTCACCTGCTCACCTCCAGGCCACTTTACAATGGAGCCTCCTCAAGCCTTATAAAGGCTTCGTTACATGCAATACATTGGGCCAATACCATGGGCTACAAGAAACCATGTGCCCAAAAACATGTGCTAGACCTAAACCACATTTGACTCATTCCCGAGTCAAGGTTAACCCTTACAATCCCCCCTTTAAACTTGACTTGGAGTAATCACCAACCCTTCTCAAAGCTTTAACCAAGGAATCTTGCATGCACCCCTCTATCACCTAGGTCTACATGACTTTACTGGTAAGTTACTAAGGGTGCCCCCTATCACCTAGGTCTATCTCTCGACTTTACCAATGAGTTACCAGGGGTATGCATGCCTTACTAGGTCTTACATCCATATGCCATTTTACATGCAAATTGCTCCATTGATTTTTTTCATGTGTCTTCATGGTAACTACACCATCACCATCTGTTGCTTCATCCTCTCGCTTGTCCATGCTCACTTTCTTGTGCTTTGGCATTGCTCATCACGCGCTACACCTCAACATGCTTCTTTTTCCTATGTCTTTGTTGACCAAATCAGGTGGTTCCTTCCTTCATGCCATGGTGCTCTTCTCCATACTCAATCTGTTAATTTTTTACTTGTTTAGCATAATAACATTTGCAACAATAGGATCACTGAAAGAAATACAAGCACAACAACACAAGGAACACAAGATTTTCCTCGGGGAAACCACAAGGGAGAAAACCTCGCAAAACTTCCTCAATATAGAATTCACCAAGACAGTGTTAAAACCCAAGACAAGACAACAACTTCTCTCCACCAGCTAACTTCTTCTTCCTCTCTCTTGCGCACTTACTTGAGTGAATAAGTGAGTGAGAGTGATACCAAATGAGGAATTTGACTCCTCTATTTATATTCTTCAATTGGGTGACTTTTGACCTAATTGGGTCGACTTCTCCTAACTGATTGGGTTGACTCCACTTAGGAAGACTCAATAAATTATTTAATATAATTATTGAGGGTACTATTGACCTTACTTACAAATGAGGGTTTACATTGACTCTTTCAATGACTCTTACATGACCAAATACATCAATGAAATCTCCCAAAGGAGGAACAATAATATAATAAACAAATACAATTAGAATATCTTCTGTAGTTACATTTCTTTAACACTCCCTCTTAACTAGGAAGGTATTCTACAGACATCAACATCAACATCAACAACTATACAACTGACTAGTGAATCTTTGTATGTGATAGGAAGTTTTGAAACAACATCATATATTTGGAGCATCATCATCATTATCATCAATATGGAACTGTTAGATAATCATCAACAACATCATCATCAACACATCATCAACATCGTCATCATAAAAAAGGAATTGTTGGGACATCATCAACATATGAATACTAGAAAAACATCATCATCATCAGCATGTGAATGCTGGAACAACACCATCATCATCAACATGTGAATGCTGGAACAACATCATCATCATCATTGTACATCTGGAACTTCTCTATAGTGGGCATTCTGGTAGATCAAACAAGCCTTGTCTAACTTGCTAATCGTTTCGGACCAAACAAGCCTAGTTAGACATATCGATCTACTTGGCGACAAAATAGACCTTATTTAACTTGCTAATCCTTTCGAACCAAACAAGCCTAGTCAGACATACCAATCCCCATAGGATCAAACATGCCTTGTCAGGATGACACACCAATCCCTTTCGGGATCAAACAGACCTTGTCAGACTGACATACCAATCCTAGAATGAGTTTCCACACCACGGCTCTAGGAAACCACATCATCATCACCACTCCCTCTTTCGAGGGAGGTCCTTTCGGACCACAAAAAGCTTGTCTCGAAAGTATTAAAACTTTACTCGAGATAGAGGCTTAGTCAATACATCAACAACTTATTCCTTTGTAGGAACATACTTGAGCTTTACAGCTCCCTTATGCACCATATCCCAGATGTAGTGATACTTGATTTCGATATGCATCGATTTATCATGGAACACCGAGTTTTCTGACATCTTGATACAACTTTGATTATCACAAATGATATCAATCACATCTATCTCGGCATCAAACAATTATGTCAACATCTTGCGAAGCCAAACTGCTTCGCTACAAGTTAAACATGTTGCGATGTATTCAGCTTCTGCCGTACTGAGAGCAACACTTGTTTGCTTTCTACTGAGCCATGAGATCATACCCAATTCCAAATTGAAACAGCATCCTAAAGTACTTTTTCTGTCTTCAGCACTTCCTGCCCAATCTAAATCTGTATAACCGTGCAATCTAAAATCACTATCTGATACATATCTGAGTCCATAATCCAATGTACCTGTTATCACATCCATGTTAGTTGGGCTACCATGATGAAGAGTTATTGTCAGAGACATTATTTTTCTAAGCTAGAGCAGATATGAGCTAAAATGATCCAGAGCTATGATGAGAGTGGGCACTATGGCACTTTATATGTCATTGAGCAACATTCCAGACCCCCCTTTTTCTACTTGCCCTTGCATGACCCCACTGAGATGGGTGGCTTATCCATAGTTTGATGAGAGCAACAGAGATCATAGCTGGTTTGCCACTTCTTTGCCCTCATATGTCAGAGTTCAGTATTCAGTTCCACTTGTCAACAACAAATATATGGTTTATGATTTATGCTCATAGGCATGTTTTTAGGCTTGTGTATTTATGTCAGTACTTTGACTAAACGTATGGTGGCTCATTTGGTGATGTTCTTGTTTGATTGGAGACTTATTTGTGGAATTTGTTAAGGGCAGCTTACCACTTTAAGTGGAGGCTCTCGTTTATGCACATTGGTCTTCTCTCCCCACTCATGGTATAGATTTGGCCATTTGACTCATGATAGCAATCCTTGGTCCCACATGTCACTATCCTCCACTCATCTTACCCATTCGTGATTGGTTCCTTTCCATGACTAAGACCAAGATAGGTGTAAGACCAAGATAGGTGGCCTTGAGGACCTCCTCCCCTTTGACCTCTGAGTACACTATGACTCCATGTTTATTTGTGCATCGGCTCTAGAGTGTGTGATTTGCACCTTCCTACCTGGAATTCACTCCATGTCGGTTTCCCCCGATGTTGTGATGTAGTATAGGATTGTGTAGACTCACCGGGTGTTCCCCACTTTCCCTTGAAACATGCACACTTGCCACCATTCATTAGAGGAAATTTGTGGTCTAAAATGGGCATGTTATCACATTTATAGTAGTTGGGGATACCATACATTTCTTATAGATTTCAGTATATTTTTAAGCCAGTTCTTTACACTGAGATGTTTGAGATGAGCATCTATTTTGGATCACTCTTATGATGATGAGCAACAGTATATTCCTTTGCCATGACTGAGTGTCAGGAAACTAAGATTTGATGACCGATGTAGCCATTTTTCCATATAGAGCAGTATGCCTTGCCCAGAGTTGCAGCAGCAGGTTCCCAATAGACAGATGATGGTTCAGATGGTTTGTACAGGTATATGATCCAGTAGGTATTATCTTGTGTATTGGTTTATATTGCTTTCTTGTTCATTCTAGTAGCATGTTGTAGCATTTAGTGTCATGATCCAGCGATCATATATATATATATATATATATATATATATATATATATATATATATATATATATATTGGACTTGGTCATTATGTTGTATCTATCTAATGTCCTACTCAGATGATAGAGGTTCTCGTCTATACTCATTGGTTTCACCCTCCTAGGAGAATGGAGGTGATCATTCCCACCATCTTTTGGCTTGCTAGTGTTGGCGTCATTTTCACTATCTCCATCCATCTGTTACCTTCCAGTTATTGTTGATTACCCTGACTTACTACTTGACTAGTGACATGGAGGACCTTCCCCCACTCTAGACTTTTTGTTGGATGAGTTTCCCTGTTGTTTTGTGTCTCGGCTCTGAGTTGCCTAAGTTGTGTTGACTAGACTTGAAACAGATAGTGCTACCATCATTACATTGTATTTGGAAACTATATTGTATATCTAAATGAAATCCCATTCTAGAATGTGTTTTTCAACACACGTGAATGAAAGGCATGTGAAATTATAAATCCAAGAATGTGTTTCTTAACACACACGGATCAAAATCCTAATGAAATGTAAATCCAAGAATGTGTTTTTTAACACATACAGACAAAGGCTATATAAATGAAAAGGTCTTATAAAAGCAATGGTTTAATAAATGCTATATCTAATGATTACTGACCTTATATACATGTAATGATTATTCCTCATTAGCATGTTGGTTATCATATGAGATGGTGTAAGGGACATCTAATTCTAAGTGTCCCCTAGAGTCTTGAGTTACGGTTTGTCGGGCACCTAGTCATGGCGGCTCTAGAAAAGATCCTCACGAAGTTGTATCAGCTTGGATGTGAGTTGTAGATATCTATCAAGGTTGAATAAGCACTTCTGAATCAGCGTATCCATTTGTGAGGCACTGCCATCCCCTGTGTTATTTTCTTGTCCAACATATGCTTTAGTGTGTATCACCTTTCCATTTCCAAAGTGTCACAGTGTTGAGTCAGTGCAGTCATCCTTTAGCCTAGCCTTGCATCTATCCACCCTCACCCATCACTAGCAAATTGATCACAACCATCAAGTGCGTATATTCTTGAGGTTCTACGTCTGAGTTATTATTATTAAAAATCATGAATATCTTGTTTTAGATCGCCAATGAAATGATTACTTTATGTTTATATTGCTATTGGAATGACTAATTAAGCATGATTTAACTAAATGCACTTGCAGCACCTTTATGTTTATGGTTTGGATCAGATTATGGGTCAGTTTGACTTGGTCAAACCAGGGATGATTTTAAGAACCCCCCCCAAAAAAATTATATGTATAAAAAATGGGTGAATCTTCCCAATATATAGGAAAATTTCAGGGCGATTTTATCAATAATATAATATGTATATATAATTTTTTGGCGAATCTTTCATTTTATTATATGATGTTATAACATCTTGGCGAATCTTTCACTAAATTATAAGATATTGTAAGATCTTGGCGAATATTTCACTGAATTATAAAATATTTTAAAAACTTGCGAATATTTCATTGAATTATAAAATATTTTAAACATTTGGTGAATCTTTCATTGATTTATAAAACACATTGAATGACACTTTTTTTGTTAATTCTGAGATCAAGGCTTCTTCAAATGTTGAGTTCAATTGTTCTATTTCAAGTTTTGGTCTCAATACCGAATGGTAGTGGCCTTAATGATGCCTTTATATCTAAGCAAATCCGAGTGGATCTTGTAGACATGTATTCTAAATGTGGGTGTTTGGAGGATGCACGTAAAGTGTTTGACCAAGTGCCAAAGCGAAATATAGTCTCATGGAATGCAATGCTTTCAGGATATGCTCAACATGGACAAGGAAAGGAGGAACATTATCATAGGGGTTCTTGGGGTGGAGATTTCCATTCATAGCTCTAATGACGATAGCAATTGCCTTTTCTTCTTACTTATATTTGTTTCCTCTACTACTTGAGTTTTTGTTTGTAGTTTTATCCCTACAATTAGTATAGTTTTCTTCTTGTTCTTCTTTAATAGTCTTGGGCGATTACTTTTTTTGGATTTCTTAGATCAACAAAGGAATTGCACCCACATATTTGTGATGGAAAATATTATCTAAGTCATGACTAGGGGGATCTATTCCACCAAACTTTCCCAAGATTAGTACCTTGCCCCATCCATATGAAACATCATATTGTGGAGGCAAATTGACCCACAAGCGACAAGCATGTCACAAGTAGGGATTAGACTTGGGACGAGAGGATCAAAACACCGTGGTTTAACCACCTAGGCTAGAGCCCATTGACCTAGGGGAGATGAATTTTGCACTCCCCTCTTTCCCTTAGCAAAGGAAATATTGAACAAGAAACAAGTGAAAGAATATTGAATTGTTCAAGTGAAGCAATAAATGAAAGAGAACGGACTGCATGGCAGATATAGTGGGATGACAAATGATTGACATAAAATGATGCAAAGACAAGAGTGTTGAAGAAGGCCATATATATTGAAGCATATGACAAGTGTTTTTCTTCAGAAGGCCATCCGACACTAGAAATTATGGTTGGATTCGTGAGTTATCCATCTAGTACAACCATGGTCCATGTAGATAGGATCATGATGATCCAACCATGCTTTCTAGTATCAAAATGGGTCCACAACAGGTTGCCTATAAAATCCAATTTTTTGACTTTTTTTGAAAAGCAAAAGCACAATATTGAGAGCTATAACATCCCAAAAAATAGCAAAAAAAAAAAATTATAATAGCAATAATTATCAAAGTTGTTAATGCGGAACATATAAATTAACTTGATTTCTTAACTAAGATGATTAGTAACAATGACATGTCGTACTTCTCCATTAATTATGATTTAATTGTATTTGCTACTTCAGAATTATGCGGATGTTAATCTCTTGAACGAAAGATCCTTTATGATTATCTATACTAGTACAGTTTACAAATTTGTTTTAAGTTCTTGGTTATATTTGCATGTTGTTACAGTTTGTACTATTATGATATTCTTGAAGGAGTGCTAACAGTTTGTTTGTATGTTGACGAAGGGGTCCTACAAGGCACCCTGGATCTTACTTAGCTACGTTTAGCTAAGGCTTTTCAATCTTGTTTCCATGTGCAGACCGCAGGTAAGAAATCCTATAAGACAACATAAATTAAGAGTACTTGTTTATTTCAATTCATCGTCAATGTAAAATGCTAAGTACTTCCTTGCGACACTAGTGACTGGAGGTATGGATACATGGTTCTGATCCTAGTTTAAGTACTGTCTTACAAAGCTCCTTAATGATATCATTCCACATCGTCCAAAAGTTCTGTTATGATGCTACACTTATTGCCATAAGACTACTGTCATTAATATTAAAACAACGATACTACTATTTATTAAGTATGCTATTATGAAACTTGTAGAAAATTACACCTTCGAACTATCATCATACTTGGCGTCTACAATCTTAGATTACTCTATGTCATGTATTTATCATTTCAATACTCAGTTAAAATATAGAAAGTATAGTGATTACTGTTTGGACTCATGAACTTAGTAAAAGAATGAATATGGTCCTTATTTAAATTATGCTTATAATATTACACTTGTTAGACTTGTAATACATAGCTAACAACTCTAACATGTTGTACGTATGATGATTATGCAATGGACTTAGTTTTGAATGTGTATTACCCAATTATTTATACTTATAGATTCATATTAATATTTTGGGTTGGATAGCATGCTATAGTGTACTTGTAACTAATAATCTTGTACATAGTTAGTATCCTAACTATATCTAGTTTTCCATGAATTAACAATATAATATATATCTATATGGCTATGTTTAAACTTGGGGATATATAATATTTACGTTACATTCTACAATGATAAGGTTTTCATTATGCAATGACAGGATTATAATGTGCAAACCTAGCTAGACGTTAGCACTGTCAAATATTATCATATGCAAACCATGAATACTTTGTAAACAAACCTTTATACTATATGACTTAGCTCTTGTTCTAAGTATGATTAACATATGTTTTGAATTCACCAAAGCCTCGTTAATGGAGTGCTGAGTTGATGTGCATTAAAAATGCTTTTGACAGGTTGACAGAGTTACGATCATGTATTAAATGTTACGACCGAACTCCATAGTGGGAAGCCTGGTTATCAACCCCCGTAGCTCACCCACGTGAATTTTGATCGATAACATAACTAAGAGTTCTAGCTGGCAAGGCTGTTGTATCGCCTCTCCTTCACGCTGTACACGGTAATGTTTACTTGGCAGGCAGTGTTGGCACTGTTGTGGTTGATGTAATTAATGGGATATTAATGCAGTGTTGCTCGGCTTTCAACGTAGCATCGTTGGCATCTCCATGCTCGTTGATCTCATCAAATCTCGACCGTTGATGTTGTTACCCTAAACCTCGTTGTATGTAATGTTTTGCAAACTTCTCGGTCTTCATTGTTACGCTAGGGTGTGGCCGACAGGCTGCCAAAATGTAGGGTTTGGTGAGAGTATCTCTCAGGGTTTTGATCTTACGACCTGTGAGTGGTAGTCTTCTAAATAGTTACAGGCTTTTAACCTTCTGCACTTGAGCCATGATACTTGAATAGTGACAGGGTTTTCTTATTCCAGTGTAGCATAAGTTTTCAGACAGGGTTAGATTCTCTACGGTTGAGATTGGTCTGCTGTGATAGCTTTAGGGTTGCTATAAAACACCAAATGGCTTCATCGTTTGATGGTGTAGTGGATTGATAATTCAGAATGCAAATTTAAAGGTAAATATTCGAGAACTATAACATAATACTGTAATACTTGATTTGGTCCTGCATAATCTTGCTTTAACCTTCCACTACATATTTTTGGCAGGTATCCGCTCAAATGAGGTTGTTGTGTGAAGAATAGGAAACTGGACAATGCTACTGTTTTCCTGGTAAGCTCCGGTGGTTCACAACAAACCTCGTAGGTGCCTTGGATGGTATTTGCTGTATGTCGAGAGTTGGAAACATTCGTCCTATTTCAGTGATGGCCGACTGCAAAGTTTTTAGTTTGCCTTGCTTTGATGTCGTGATGTAAGAGGTTGATCCTCAGTCCTTTTTAATGCTTGGCTCAGTAGGTTTTTATTGAAGCATTAGAACCAACTTCGAGTTGGTCTTTGCACCGTGAATTGTTAAGTTCAGGGTAAAACCCTGTGTAGTTTCATGTCTCCACGGTCTCGGCTTAATGTTTAAAATGTCGAGGTTAATTCTGTGTACTGTTTGTAAGGTCGTAATGTAATTCTCTGTTATAAAATTTTAAATGGAAGAACAAGAACCGAGGGTTCTTTTTGCATATGTAAACTATGGTTCGTTTCTTTGAAATAAAATGATATATTCTTTAATAACAGTTGAGAACGTTGTGTAATGATATATGTTGTGTTTTTGCCGAACCACAAGGGTTGTTTCTGGCCTAGGGTTTTAAGTTTGCATAACTGCATAAAGAAATGTATGCCTATAATTCGTGCTCGTTAATGTTAATCTTGTTTTGGAAAATAGATGAAATAGTTTTACTGTTAAATTTTTTTTCGAAAGGGTTATGCCTCCATGTTCTAGTTTGATTTTACAATGGATACCCTACCTGTAACTTCCAAATGCTATCGGGCTTGTGCTGGGCTTTGTATCCAAGACTTGATCGTAGTAATGATAATCTTGATAATGTGTATGTTTTAATGTTAGGGATTGTAAGCTAATGTTTAGATATGAAATCGTGCTTTCGGCTATCTGCTAGATAAATCTTTAGATAGTAAACTTACCATATATAAAAGATAGTATGGTTTTTAGAAGGCGATTACTAGGGTTTAGTAAGTTATAAAAGTTATCATTCTCTGAAATAATGTCTACAATTTGTCATAGAAGACTTGAGATATATATTATGATGTTTGTATACAGAGTTAGGGTTTGTAGTGTATTAGGTATTGATACTACTGTAATAAATATTCGATACTTGAAATCAAAGCAGGAAATTAGTGAAGAAATAAAGTATGTATAATGTCAAGAAATCTATACACTGATTAGCTTTTGCAGCTGCTATAATTATTGAAAATGCTATTACTTGGAAATCATAGAATGTTTAATTTGATTGTATTTACTTGCTATCTTAAATGAATAGAGATAAGAGAAAAATACATGACTATACATAATTTAGACTATGTTTTCCTTCATGTATTAACAAAAGAGTTCTATATTACTGTCGATGCTATACAATAATTTTTACTATGTTTAAATATAGGGCAGAATTGTAAACATAACACTTACTGTAATTATTTGTCCAATCAATGGAAATCTGTCTATCTCTCATCTATCATTTAATTTGCTTCTCTATACTAGAATACTATGCAGAGAACAACATGGGAAAAATATAGAGATGATTATCTAATCAATAATTCACAGACTTTATCATTCAGAATCAAACATAGATCATAAATAAAATAAATTCTTTTACAAAACAGAGTTTGATAATTCTACTAAACAGAAACATTGAACTGTAAACAAAATAGGAACAACAAAACCTGGTTAACTGTAGGGAAACAAATAGCCCAAGGAACCTGTTCCACCCAACCAATTCTTGAAGACAACCAAGTTACTTGCCTTAGGACCCCCGAGCCTGTTCACTGAACCACCAGGAGGAAGAAACTTAGAAGCTTAGGACCTCAACTTGCAGTAGCAAAAGTCATCCAGTCTTAAAGACTTAGCAGTCAAAGGGACCTGCACCAGCACCTCTGGTTCTCCTTCTCAGAATAATTTGTAGACTTACAGTTGCACTCTCACATAGCCTCCCTATTCGAATCTCTCAGTGATCACCTGATGCACTTGAGGAATATTTCTGTAGAAAATATCTTGTAAGAGCTGCCTGCTCAATTCGAATTTGCCTTATGTAGGCTGCCTAGGCATTTTAGTGGTTAACTGATCATTTAATGAGCTGCCTGCTCACTCCCACCACCTGGGGGATAATGCCACATTTTTAGGGGTAGTTGTCCCATAACCAACAGCGAATGGTGAAGTGCAATTACTGCCATCTGTCCCATGCCTTCTAACAACTTCCATTTCTCCTAGTGGGTCAGTGAACACTCATTTAACAGTTCCCTTGGGTGTTTGTCTCCTACTTTAATTTATTAAATAATAATAATAAGTAATTACATTCATCCTTGACCAAACTTGGTCATAATTACAAAACTTTGTAATTAAAATTTAACATAAAGTATTTTGCCAATAAAATAATATTTTCAGAATTTGGGTAGGTGACAAGAGCAAAGGACAAAATCACAGTCTTCACTGAACTATGGGAAATCAAGTGCTTTCAATGCCATTAGCAAATTTATTGTGGAGTGGGGATTGATTCACTGATACTATCGAGAATCAGTGAAAATTGTGCAAAAGGGGCTTAAACTCTTAAAAATAAAACAAGGGCTCTACCCTCAATTTGCCCTACAGTGGTAGGCCACAAGGGAGATGCCACCCCCTTGACCCCTGCAGTATCCCCAGGAAGTCAAAACCTCTCCAGAGTATCATCTTGAATCAATAACAGTCAAATGGGGTGGATAAAATCATAATTTGTTTTGGTTATAGAATGCAAACTCAAATCAATGAAGTGTCGAGAAGATAAATTATAAAATCTGTAAACTAATAGAAACTTAATGTACATGACTTGTGGAGTTCATTTTGGGAGACAAATTCACTTAAGAAAAGAGTCCAATTTATTATATTTGTTTGTGTAGTTTGGTGAGTCAGGATTCAGGGCTCAGGGCTCAGGAGAGGACTAGTATCAATGTGAGATCTATCGCTTGAAAATAATCTTATACATCTTATATATCAGTTTTCTTTTCATGCTTGTGTCACAATGTGTCTATATGATGTTGTTGTTGCTTTAGATATTTTCAAAAATAAAAAAATTAAGTTTGCCAATATTTTATGATATTTTCCCCAATGTTTTCCAATAAGTTTCTTTTAGGATCCACAGTGATATATTCACCAACATGATATTTACAACACTAATGTCCACAACACTTGAGTATTCTTCATATTGTCAAATGCAGTAGTTGGGCCAAGGACAATAATATTGTAAATCAAACTTGCAAATTTCAGTGTGAAGTGGCTTATCAGCAAAAGAAGTTGATAAAATGAGTGGTAGAAATAAAGTGTTGGATTCTGCAGTATAGAAAATGTTTATATATAAAGTGTTTCCACCAAGAAAGGGTGAAGCCACCTGCAAAGGATGAAAACACACAAAGAGTAGATTGACATATGTTGAAAATAGCAGTATATGTTCTATCCGAATAAGATGGGGATGAAGCGAGCACATAAAATGTGAAGTTAGTGCATTTTTCAATGTTTCAAAACTTGCCCATGATAATGGTTAGGCACTAAGGCCTGTGAGTAAAGATGGTGCCAACTCTGCATTGGAAGAATTAAGAATTATTTTTATTGAGCATCTTAAGGCAATCCGGGTTTGTCAAGGGAAGGAGGCCTTGTCAGAGATCACAAAATAAATTTCTTGCTTGTGTCTGTCAGTTTCTTGGATTGAAAAATTAATAACCAGGTATAGATTGAAGCCCTAGCCTTGGAAGACCAGATGCCCTCCCGTCAAGATTTAAGAGCTTCGAAAGGGGACTTGGAGTTAGTTATATATCATATCAATGAGAAGATTCATTGCACTTCTTGGGACATGGTTAGCATTAGAAAAAGCAATTGGATAGAGAAGGTTGTGCTGTCAAGGTTGAAAATGGAAGAAGGTTCAAGCTCCACTATCCAGGTAGCAATCTGGTTAGCCAATCAAGCTATCTCTAGCAACCTTGACCTTTCAAACTTTCAAAGTCACTAAACTCCCCCTCCATGAATGATGAGGGAGGAAGAGGGGTATTTATCAATCTCTGAGAAATCCATGGAAACTACAAGAAAAAACAAATGTAAGCTCCACAAGTTTTTAACTTTGTCAGTTGAGTCTAGCCGAAGTGGTTGTTGGAAGGAGTGTTATCTTCCCTACCCATGTTTAACATGAGATATGTTATCTTGTATTTATATTAAAAAAATATTTAAAATGCAAGTATTTATATATAACATTTAACTCATTTGGTAGATTTGAAATCCACATTGATTGAAAAAAGAGGAAATGAATCCATGAATTGATTGAATGTAAAGGAAAGAAATCCATGATACACAATAGTGAAAGCACTAGAAACCAATAGATGATACACTACAAAATTTAGTTTGTGTTGTATATAAAGACATAATTAGATTGACAAATCCAATTAATATTTAAGTGATAACGTTGCATTATATGTTATTTTCTATTTATGGCATAATTGCCTAATGACCATAGAAAAACGAGAGTTTTCAACCAACATTATTTCTCCTAGTTTAATCATGATCCACGATACTAGAAAATGTTGTGAGAAAAATCAAATAGAACTAGAAGCACAAAATAGGAAAAATGTCTACTGAGCATGCAAAACAAATCTAAGAGATGAGAATACTAAGTTAGTATATATAAGACTATGTTTTCTACCTAAATATTAAAACAAGGATTGATTGCTTCACAATGGTTGAGATTCCATTAAGATCTATAACAATACAACTTGCTCTATAATCATCAACTAGCTCTAACTCTACTGTATAGCCTGGCAGGAAATAGAAACAAGTGAATGCAGGCACTCCTCTACAAATTGCTTTTGCGCAGTTTATGAAACAATTTGTAGTAATCTTTAAAAAAATGAATGTTTACTCAGTGGAAGAACATGTATACGAATTTGCTAAGACCAATTTACTCTAATCTTTGTAATCATATTGTGGAAGTTTATACACTGGAAGACCATCTACATGGATTTGATAACAAAAACATACACTAATCTTAGCAAAATAATTTACAGAAAGATAATTACTGGAAGATCAATAGCATGAATTTGATGAGACCAATTTACACCAATCTCTGTATATGAAAATCAACATTCAGGTAGTGATAATGATACAAAATATACCAAGACAGATTTATGTTACCATATTGTACAAAATTGATGGATTCAATACCAACTACTAACGTGCTGAAAGCTTTTTTCCACTCTACCAAGCGTTTCATTGCTCCCTGCATCAGAGCTACAACTCACCTCTCCCATGCACAAACCAAGGATAATTTTAGGGGCAAAATTTAGCCCATGGGCTATTTTTCCATTTTTTTTCCAAAAAAATATTCGCCAATTTGCAGTTTTTGAAGCCCCATTTCGCCTAATTTTGATGGGGTAAACTTTTTTCACTCTAAAAATTGCCAAATTATTATATAAAGTGTATAAAATCCTTAGAAATTGAAATAATTTTGGAAAAATATCGCCAAATATTTTATAATTGACATTTTAAGAATTGGTAAGATTCGCCAAGGTTTATACACATTTAAATAAGTACGGGTCCTTAAAATTATCCCTGGCACAAACTGTCATTTGTATACAAGTTGGCACCCTGCCCTTGGCTTTTTTCTGCTCCATCTCAACTATCTTGGCCAAGATAAAAATGGAAGAAACAGGGACTTGCACACCCCACATCAGTTTTAACTATTGACAAGATCATTCCAACCATCAATTCCTCGATGAAGACCACTTATCTACCTTCATCCCTACCATCTTTGGATTTTCACTTGGAAAAAATTACTCCTCTCTTAATTAATGGGCATTCCTCAACCTTAACTACAAGAGTTTGGTTGCAATTGAAATCAGCCCCATCACTGAAATGATTGTGGATAGTTGGGCATTACCGAGCTACTTTAGCTACAATTGCAATGAATGGATTTTGAGCTTGATTTTGGAATTGGCATTAGTATTTCGCACAAGAAATCATCCATAGAAGTATTCCTATTACCAATTTCACAAGGTATGCATATAAAAGCACCCTCTTATATTTAATTGATGATGTTTTCTGCAATTGTTTAATGAAAGAATAAATGCCAATATGAAATTGTATCATCATAAGCCATAGTCTTGGCCATAGAATTGATTGTAAGTTTATCCTAGATTTGATTGGGCTGACCTTGATTAATTTGCATATAGACTAGCATACATATATGAGGTTTTATGCATACATCATAAATCTGATCTTCTTTATTGATTAATGTGCATTCCTCAACATTAATTGTAGTAGTTTAGTAGTAATAAAAAATAGTCATAATTCTCAGATGATTGTGAACAATTAATTTATCATAATTTATACCAAGTTTGGTTAGCTACCAGCATAGATCCATCTTAAAAGAGGATCTACCAAGAACCGAGAAGGATCAAATCTCTAATTTGAGTAGTTATATATATCATTCTAAATGTTTTAAATCTAATTTGAATCGACATATTATTTTTTATAATATTTTATTATTGTTTTTATAAAGGACACATGTCGGCTCTAGGATGAGCATGGAAGGAATTACACATCCCCAACTGAGCTGTAGAATGTGCCCCTTTGGGGCAACAACTGTAGCAAAACTAATTTTAGGCTTGCACTTGATTTCAACATCACTAATAATATTTCTCATACGAAATCAATATATCAATAACTGAGAAACGTTCCTAACACAAAATTCACAAAGTATGCATATAAAAATGTAAAACCTCCTCACATATGTAGCTCTTAACATACATTTCGTTAATGTAAAACCTAGTAAATGTTAATTCCTAATGTGATTGATGCATGCTTCAGATACATTTCGTTCTTTTACTTTTGACTTTAAGTAAACTAAGAGATACATTTCGTTCTTTTACTTTTGACTTTAAGTAAACTAAGAACTGGTGATGATAAACATGCTAAGTTAGTGGAGCCATAAATTAGTGAGCTAGGAAAATGTATGGACCTAGTCACATAAATAATGGCAATGAACATCAAAAGATATTGACCATGTATGACTTTTGCGGCATTAGAGTCTTGGTGTTGAGTGTTAGCACCATAATTTCTTCGGTCAAAATTTTTAGCATTTCTCCAAATTTGCACAAATTTTTCCAAGTCTCCCATAACATAAAAAGTTCCAATCTAGTGAGTCGAATACTAACGCGTCCTTTGTTGAAAATGCCAAAATGATCCTTTACCCAAAGCTTGAAATATTGTTTTAAAATCATTTTTTATTTTATTACTATCATTTATTCTCCACTTAAATAATTTTTGGGTAAATAAAAAGTATCGGGTTTTATTACTAATCTCCAATTAGATTTTTTAACTAAATCCCAAGCCAAGTCTAGCCTTATCTCCAAGAAATAATCTGACCATAATCATTGCCAAACGCCAAGGGGAAAGTCCACAAGTGTCTATATTGTGCCACCAAAGCATCAATGTAAATGTCCAAGACCGTCAAGGAGAGATCAACGGCTCAGATACAAATCGAAACTTGAAAGTGTTCGACATGTAATGTTGAGGTGTTGACCCGATATGGAAACCACCCTGCTAGGCATTCAAATTTTATTGGTATCAGAACCAAAAATGGTTGAGAGAAAACCACCATTTCGCATTTCCTATACAGCCTTTAGGAGGACAAATCATTGCTGGAACACTATAGTATGAACCCTATTAAATTAATCTGGTCTCGCATTTGGAACGTGCTTTTTTATTTCTTTGTTACAATTGGATGTTCTGAAAATTTATCCATTGCTATCTTTGCAATATTGGACTCCTTGCGATAATTTGCTATGAATTTCTTATAACGTGAGTAGTTGGTGAATTACAACTTCCAAAATGAAGCCATGTGTCATCGTAACGAGGAAGAGTAGCTTTCTAGAAATTAGAGAACTAATCATTCGATGTGTTTCTCACAAATTATGTCAATACAGGTTGGAAAATTATCTTCATAGTGTTTACAATAGCAGCCTCTGATGCTCATAAGAATATTGTACTTTTAGCATTTGAAACAAATTGAAAAAATAGTGCAGGACTATTTTCCATTCATAATTGAAACAGAAACAACAATGTTCACAACTTCTGTGAATTGTTTGATTGCATTTACTAATAGCAGATTCAACAAAGATGTTAGTTTGAATGCAATTGTATTCCTTCAGTTTTGTTCTTTAAAGCTTGCGAGGGTGAACTTGGATTCTCTGCAAAGAACAAAGAAAATTCTGAGAAGCCACTTTCTTCATCAACTGGTGCAGTAAAGAATGGAAAGCTAGTCTTTTAGGTTGGGCGTGGTATGGATAGAAAGACAACACGAAGATGATGCTAGAAATTACACAAAGCCATGAATAACAATAAAGAACTCTCTTCCATAAGATCTCGGTAAGATTTTGTTTTTCTTATGAAATCCTTCAACAAGTTATTTCAATGGTTGTGAAGAAATTCCAAAATCCACATCATCATGTATGATGGGAATCCATCAATACAATTGGGAAACTGTCAACCATTTTGGGCCTAGATTTGTAAAAACATATCATCAGCAAAATTAGGTGCAGGCATATGTAGCTTCAGTAGTGCTCAACTTCAGTGAAAATTGTATACCTGATATAGTAAGCAAGCTACTTGTTCTTTTGCAGAATATAAGTCAGATAAAGATGAGTATTTAGATGATGGAGAGCATGACCATATATTTACAGGTTTCTCTTGGAAGCGAGGGTGTTCATATAACATTTTGTTTTCTGGGGCGAAATGGGTTTTTATCAGGCACTACTAGGTAAATGAGACATTGAGAAATCAAGATGTCAGCTCGTCTTTAAAGAATATGTCTGTTGGAGTTCCATACGCATTCCCTTCAGAATCTAGGTTTTCGAGGAATTGTTCGGTAGATAGAAAATTGAAAAATTTTCAAATTTTCTATGTGCATTTTGCAAACCTAGGCAGAAAACTATATTGGTGAACACCAAGAAATACATGCTCCTAAAGTAGGAATTGGCTATGACTTTCGACTTGGCCAATAGTTCAAGTGATCCATCTTGTTAGTGATGAGTATCTATATGTTGGAATTGCAAGAAAGGCTTTGTTTTACCAACAACAAAATTATTATGGTGTTGACTTAACAAGCATTGCACCTGAATTCTCATTGCTAAAATTGGCAAAGATTATATTCAGTTGATTAAGTATGGAAACTCACTTCAAATGGTGAGAAGTTGTCAGAAAAGTTGACAAAGGAAATAAATTGGATTTTTGTCCAAACAGAACATGATAGATGTTGAATCAACTAGGGTTTTTCATCAGGCGTCAGAAAAAGGTTCAAGTGGATTACCGGACTGGATATTCCAGTGAGTACTGCTGAAGATGTTTAATTCTTCTAGAACTTCTAACGATTTCAATTGCACAAATGAAGATCATTTTAATAGCTTATTGGTCAAATCACGGTGGCAGAGTATTTAGTGGAAAGCAAAATATATAAATAAATTAGAATCTCTCTAAATCCATACAAGGGATCTTCCTTTTGGAAAGAAGAAGAGGGTTGGAAGAGAATTTTGACAGGGGATGTATTTATTTATAAGCCCAATGGGCCATTAAGTCTATAACTTCTCAGATTCCATGGATTATTCCTTGGATTCATGACTTGAAGCAAACAGAGATATGTTTTTCCATTCTCTGTGTTAATTATCTGTCTTCTTTCTTCTATTATCTGCAGCTTACATGCTAAAGTATACAAGCCAACTTTATGCTACAATTGGCTTTAGGATTTACTATTTTTATAGAGCAACTGTATTATATAGTGAATGTTAGGAGAAGATTTAAATGCTACTGATCTATCCTTATCCTTTACATTTATAATTCTGCAGATTATACCATATGAATGTTTCATATCTAGATGTTTTCTTAACAAGGCCCATTTTTGCTTGGATTCATTCTTAAGTTTGCCCAGATTTCAATGTTCATTTCACCTTCCTAATCTTAGGTTTATCAAGTTTGCACTGCTCTCTTGTAGGACTGAGATTTAAATGTCTTCTTATGTTCTCCATCTTCATCATTAACCTTGTGCTCTGTTCTCGAAGACTCCATGCCCCATGGACTAAGTCTCCTTCTCTAAGATTTACAACTTGTTATTTAATCTAGTCTTCTACCTGTGATTTTCTCAACCCTGTCCACTCAGCCTTTAATCATTTATGAGTCTGGCCCATGCAATTAAATGTTCAAGTTGTTGTTTAATGACAATAAATAGCAGAGTCTCATCTTGATTTCCGAGGGATCCCCCTCTGACTGGAAGGGCCAGTTTCTAGTCTAAGATTTGGTTCAAGATGTGCTTGGAATAGGTTCTATTGCAGCCTAGAACCATCTCAAGCGCTAACATTGGGCATGATTTATTGTCCCACTTAAGGTTCATAATATAAGAATGCATTGCCAGCTTTGCAAACTCCCCCTAGACTCACAGTAGTTTTCATTGCAAAATAACTTGTTTATTTTCCATATATAATTGTGTGCGTAAAGTTATAATTGCAGGACAAAGGGAAAAAGATCCATAACACCAATAGTAAAAAAACATAAGTCATTTAGTTCCATCATAACTAGGGAGTGATATCCACTTGCATCAGGAAGTATAGAAAATTGAAGCTACGCAAGGAAATAGATCCCAAAGTTCGATTACCCATTATTGTGTTAGGATGTATGTTGAATGTATAAGAAATTCCTCTATCAAATTTTAAATCCCACTTATTTGAAATTGTCACATGAACCACTTCTAAAGATCAAAGGAATCTTAGAGCTGAATGGTATAGACTTATAAGTTCAATAAAAAAATGGGCTTCTAGATCTAAGCACAGAGATTGAATTTGTATTTGGTCCATCTCATCTAAGATTGGTGTTAGCTCATCCAAAAGCAACACTTCACTTTCTTTAGCCAATGCACCAATGATAGCAACCCTTTCCTTATGACCACCACCTATAGTTTGGATTGTCTTTGCATATGGAGGAGATGATGCCAAAACAAACTTCAAATTAGATGTAGTTTCATTGTAATATAGCAGAATTCCCTTCCATAATAGATTTGCAGTGTAAGTAGATATTTCTCCACTATTGTCCCTTTTTTTGCATCAACAATGAAAACCTTTTGGTTTTTTCTGCTGGTGTCCCTATCCATTGCAATTTATCTCATAAATTTTGATGGCTAGATTGCATGGAATCATTGGTAGCCCAGGCCTGAGATAACTATACTCATAATCGGGTTGATAACAAATCTGTGATGTTTGGATGTAATTCTGTTGAAATGCTAGAAGTATGATTTTGACATTATATTGCCAATGAATTTATGAGTTCTATAAATGGGAATGGAGTTCTATAAATGGGAATGGATTTGGAGATAGCAGAACAATAGTTGAAATCTCAGGCACAGGGAATAAAGACACCACAATATTCCTATAATGCATATGTAATTCCAGTTATGCTATTAATATTCCTGTAGAATGTATATTTTCCAGTGAGATGGTGATTATAGAGAATGCTGGATAAGTATTGTGAAAACAGAGAATTAAATGAGCAAAGGATTTGTACTGATAATACAATGATAGTACATCTCAGGAGACTTGTGAAGAGATTAGAGGAACTTATAAGCAGGGTTGGTTGTCCCTACAACAAAATTCTATCCAACAAGATCACTAGATTTGAGCAAGGGAATAATGCATGCGGTCAGGGTATTTAGAACGCTGGAGTAAGAAACCAAATTTTCCCAAACAGAAATAAAGCACCTTACAGAAGAATTTTTCATCCTCAGTTGTTTGCTAGAGAAAGAAGGCCCGAATACCCCCAGGTACAACCTCCACTCAGGAATAATAATAATGTTTTTTTGAATAACAATCATGTTGATGAATAGATTCCTAATTAGGATGAATAAAAAGTACCTTTTGAAGCTGATGATTCTCAAATTGACATTTCACATGAACTGGATGGATGATGAGGAAGAGGTTATTGATTTGACTCAAGATGATTATTAGAAATCTCTTAATCACCAAATCATTACTTTAAGAGGTGATCAATGATCTTATTTTTATCCTAATTAATATAGATCAAATTTTTATTCTTTACAATAGAAATTGCATTGAAAAATATCACATAAGGCCTAGGGTTACAATATTCAAAATCAGAAAAATAGTGATCCTCAGCCAAAGGCTAAAGTTGAGGAGATTAATTCCAAGAATAATGGGATTATTGACAAAGCTTCTAAGGATATATATATATATGTTGCACGGGGACCCGTCCCCGCCCAAAAAATCCCCGTACCCGCCGTCCCCGCGTTTCGGGGACTTGGGGACCCCTAGGAAACGTCCCTAATCTTTTGGGGACTTCATTAGGGACTTGGGGACTTGTTGGTCGTACCCAAAACGTCCCCAACAGATTCCAGGAACTTCCAACAAGATTTTGGAGACATTCCAAGTAGATTTTAGAGATGTCCAGTTAGATTTTGGAGATGTTTTGGTTATGTATCTTTAGTTTTGACAATGGACATTGATGATTGGACAATATGATCATTTATCCCATCCATATTTTTCGTATTATTCTAAATCTAAATCTGCACAAGTTGCATCTCAAAATATGGGTTGTGTATGATGGATTTTGATTTGGGTTTCTGGTGATTTAACTGTTGTCCTTTTAGCAACATCATTACAAGTAGCAAAGCCTCCATGTCAACAAACTAAGAAATGCAACAACAGAAAGGTTTGATCCTTTTGGGTATTGCTCTTGTTCTTCTCATTTTTAGGGTCATCGTAGCTTTAACATATTGTACATAGGTGTCCACGAGTTATTCAAGATTTAGATTGGGTACTAAATATTTGAATAATTCCTATTGAATAGCCTTCTTAATCTAAACTATGAATCTAATCTCTTTATAGAATGCAAGCATGTATATTCCAAAGTGTTTTGTTGTGGTTTTCAACACGGCTGTAAAAATCTGTAGAACCTGTTGTGAAGGGAATGCTTTGTAACCCAATCATTATAAACAAGAAATATAAGGAAGAAGAGTTGTTATAGAGACTAGCATTCTTCTCGTAGACCCTTCATGGACCTTAATGCAGATTGAAAATAGTTAAACTTAATTTTTCTAAAGATAAACTACATTTTGTTCACGTTCAAGTGCCAAGAATGGTCACTCGGTCCTTTCCTTATTTGCCTGAGTTTTTTCAAAACTACAAGTGTAAGGGATGTGCATAATACTATAAATTATAAACTATTGTGCTTATAAGCAACTACAAATGTTTATGGTGAATTCTAACTTTTGAAAGTTATATATATATATTATTGCCGTCCCCTGAAAAATTAGGGGTGTGCTCTAGCCATCCCGGGGACTCGTTCCCCCGTCCCCAAAGCCAGTGCAACATATATATATATATATATATATATATATATATATATATATATATATATAAGGTTCTCCTTTCCGAGGATAAAATTGTTGAAAAGAATACACATCAGCAGATTCAAGTTTCTAATTCTTTTTATCTGTCTAGTGAATTAAGAAAGATTATGTTCCCATGCCTCTGATTGAGGCTTGATAAGATCCCCTATTTTATAAGCATTTCAAAAAAATTGCTTACAAAAATTGCTTTTAAAAATTTGCTTATTTAATGTCCTAAATTCATTACATGCTCCCCCTTTCTAAAATAGTTCACTCAAACAATAGTTAAAACTTGTAGCTCCTGATACAGGCTATCAAAATGAACAGATTTTAGGTACAAGGGCTTTGACAGATTTTCTATAATCTAATTTCAAGCATTCACTACAATATCATATGTATATCAGGATGTGAATATCACCAGTTTCAGATCCAAGGTCTTTGACACGTTTCCTGTAGTCCAATATCAAGCATTCAATAAAGTGTATGTACCATGTCACAAAGAACATGTTTGAATATTGTTAATCATCAATGCAACTATAACTAAAGTGTAAATTTTGCATACCAGTCTCTGTGAGCTCTGTGGAAGCCTAGTATTTCTTCTGCTAGATGCAATTTAGTTTCAATCTATAGTGCACATATCACATATCAATAGAAACAATCAAGAGGTTTCCCCGGGGGATCATAGAAGAATACTGAGCAACTACAGAGCACCCAGGAGCAGTATGATAATTTCATGGCCCAATAGAGTAGCCCCATACCCAGCCAGGATGAAGTTCCTTGAGTTTGAAAAAAATGAAGGTAGACAGGATCACCAATGAGAAGATATTTTATGTTCTCGTCGGGTTTTGAGAGAGACTGAGGGAAAGGTATGAATTACAAGTTCACTGAGGGATCAAAATTCAAGAAGAAAGCTGTCATTGATTACAAAAGACTCTACACTTCAGCTTATATGCCTCGGGCAGAGTAGGAGAAAGCTAAGGAGGATGCCTCAGAAAAGAGGATTTTATAGTGCATGGAGATAGTTATGATGAGAACCCCAATGGGAAGCTTTCCATCCTCGTTGAAAGAGAGATCCCACTTCCTGTAGAAGCCAAAAATGCCCATAAGCCTTTTATTCCAAAATTCATCCAGCTCAAAGGAAGTCCAGTATGAAAGATATGCAGAGATGTTTATGGTTCTTGTTTTCAGTTTTGTCTATGGACTATTGTAGTAGCATTATTAAATGCATGGATTTTGTGATGAAATAGCATATGTATTGAGATGTGCACAGTCCCAATTTTATATTTTGAGAATAATGGAGGATTAACATGGAACTCTCTTTCACAGAACTTGATATATGAATAAATGAACATTTTTTTTCTGATTAGAAGAAAACTAAAGTGTACATAGCATGGGTTAAATACCATGGATTCCATACTAAGATCACGATGCACCTGAAATAAATAATTTATAAAATGTCAAGCTGAACAAAGTTTTTCAATGGTATGAAATACAAATTTGCAAGGGACATCCAAATTCCATATGATGATTTATTGAATTGGACAATATTTTTAAGGCATGATGGGTCATATGAGGCCAGGTTGGTCACCTAGTTGATTTCTTTCCATCAAGTAGGGATGTGCTTCCAGGAGCTACTCAATTTGTTCCTCCCAATCAGTCACTAAATTCATCTATAGACTTTTGCCCACTTTTCCTCTCTAGACTCTACTTCCACCTGTCCCTGTTCTAATGATTTCTTTTTCACCTGCTCTAAACAACTAACAACATTTTTAACAGACTCTCCAAAATATCCAGCTCTCTTTTCTCTGCATTCAATTCATCGTGACTCTCCATCACCAATTTAATTCCTATCCTCATCAAGTAACAAGATGGTACCAACTTTCTTCATTACCAAAAGGTGACCAGACTTGAATAATATCAAAGAATACATCATGCTATAGAATTCTTCTTCAAAACTACCAATTGGTATAGTATTTTAAGTTTAAATAGACTTACCAGCATTGTCAATGTCCACATATCTTTAACATTTTTTAGTTTCTATTACCAGAAGATTGCAATTCCTCTTCATTGTCAATTTACCATGATCCACTTGAAATTTTCCTTAGAGATTTTTTAAAATTTTATGAGTTTCTAACCTTGGTCCTTAATGTAATTTGTATTAAGACATATTATTTCTTTTGCCATAACTTATAATGTAGTTACCAGTCTTCTTTTCCTACTAATCTTTGATGTATTTCTCTATAACAGTACTACTCACCATCCTGGCCTGCAAATTTTTTATCCAAACCAAGTTCTTTGTATATCAATATCCTCCTCTTGAGTGTATATACAAAACATACATTCATGAGGCAACAGGATATGAAATGAAGGAAAGGATGAGTCTTTGTATTCATGAGTTTGAGCATACAGGAGACCTCTCTCTCCCCTTAACTACATTCATATTTATATTCCAACTGAGTTGCACAATTCATTTCATTACAGACTCAACTAACATGAATAAACAACTCAGCAAAATCAACCCATTCGCCAACATGAAAAACTCAGTCCACCTACTGGTCAAATTCAAAAAGTTGGTTAACAATCTAGCCAACTTTGGCTAACTAGTTAACAATCTTAGCCAAATCATCATAGGCAATAAGCTCAATATACCTTTTCTCTTCATTGTTAGGGTTTGAATTAAACCCCTCTCTATGTATGGATGACTCCATGTCTCTATTCTCCTCGGTCATGAAGTTTTGGGTATCTCAGATTCTCAAGGAGTAATTAAACTAGTAAAAAATGATTTTGAAAGCTATGCTCCACAAAATTTCTTGAGCATCAAGAAATACTTTCAAATAGAAAACTAAATGTTTGTATTCTCTTTCTAATAAGCTTCCCATCAAGTACAAGATTGCAGAAAGCAAATGCTCCTACTATTTTAAAAGTTGGCAGGTTCGTTGATTTCAAAATTCTAATGTGCAATAGTTAGTCCAAGACCAACTTTGTTGAATTTGGAAACCCAACCTTCAATAAGCACCTACATAAAAAAACATCCTAATTGTGTTCCCACATAAGAAATGTTTTTAATCATTGGTCCCATGCTGAAAATGAACTTCTGGATAATATTCTACCACTACAATGTAACAACTTCTTGCTATTTGAGTGTGCACTATTTAGTATCCCTCAAGTAAATAGTAACTTTGAGATTCCCAAAAGTGTTCTATTATTTGTAAACTATGATCATTAAGGGAAAACTATGATCTAAAAAGTCAATCAAATTTCATGGAGACTTCAACTCGTGAGTCATGATTGTTTTCCTAACTATTGTTTCAGGACATTTGTATCCAAATTATTGGTTTTCACATCCACCAACGAATAATACACTTTCTGCACTCAAGTTAATTTCTTGTGTCTAAAAAGGAAACTTGTAAATTTTGGCTTATTCTAAGTGGCAGATGGGTTTTAGTGCCCAACCCTGTAAAATGTGAAATCTACAAATACCATTGAGATGAAACCAAAATGAGAAATGGCCCATCAAGGATTAAAATGAGGAACGTTGTCACAGTTCTTCTCCTAAAGTCTGATGCTCATTTTAGCTTCCATGCATGAGATATAACCCAAATCATTGTCTTCTTAGGGATTAACCCCAAAGCTCTTTGCTTAGGGAAGGTAGACTCAAGAAAGCTAGAAAATATCTATAAAGAAATAAAAAATATCACAGAAGTAAAATAAAGAAAAATAACAGAACATGAGTTAGATAAGAACCTCCCCAGAGAACAAATAAATTCTTGTTAGGCTGAATGACACATATATCCAAAGAAATCAGAACAACCCATTTATAAAGCATTTTTCATAGATAAAATAGGATGTAACAAAAAACCAACATATATTTGCTTACCCATCATATATCTAACAGATAAAATCATATACAATTACTAACGCTATTCCCAATCAACTCAAAGAGACCAACCTGTAATTCAGAGGCTCAAAGCTGCATGAAAGAGAGACTTTAGAGTAATAGACAGATGTAGCTGAGACTCAATTCCCTGGTGCACTAGAAATACTTTTCAAATTCAATGTAGTTACTTCTTTAATAACCGCGCAGAAAATGAGAAAACCCATCAAGCAGATGCTGAATGGTGCTATAGAAACCACCACTACTTGAAATCGGGGCGAATGGGACTCCAAAAAGTGTCATTGCCTAAAATCGACGGCGAACAAAGCTCTATAAGCGGCCATTGCTGGAAATCAAGGGCGAATGATGATACAAAAACTACCATCACTAGAAATCAGGGGCAAATGGGGAATACAAAGGAAAAAACGCTAGAAATTGGGAGCGAATGGCCGATCTAAGGCAAATTTGAGTTGGCGAAATTTACATTTTTTACTATTTTGTGAGAAATACGGTTGGGCTAACCTTATTTTGAATATTTAAAAAAAAAAATAGTGGGCTAATAAATATTAACCCTAAAAATCCTCTTCTATATAAAAAATTTGCCCAAAAAAAATTTTGAACCTTCTAATTTCGCCCCTAAAATCATCCCTGGGTCAAACCTAGTTTGACCAAAGTCAACCACAAGACATGAGATGGGTTAAATCCTGGATGATAGCTATTGATGATATGTGATCCTTATTTGGTCACTAGATGGTTCCATGCAGCAGTTACAGGTTCAGATAGTGATCTGCAGTGTTTTTGAGGATTTTGATCATTTGCAGATTATTATTATTTTTATTTGTCCAAGCATGGTGATGATATTATATGATTATGCAATCATCCATATGGTGTATGAGTATGCACCTTTAGTGCATTTGGGCTCTCTGAGTCCATTGGGATAGTTGGTTTTTAGTTCCGGGCAGTTACAATTGACATTTTCCTCAGTTTAGCATTCTGGTGCATATTTTTCATTAAAAATGGCATGTCTGGCATTTCCATGATCTTTTTGGTTCACCTAGGGCGCTATAGAGGGAGTATGGGGTCCAGCCACTTGTTTTTACTATTATGCCATACTCCCGGACATTATGGTGCATTCAAATTTGGCCCCAGATGAATAGGAAGAGAGTTACAGGCATTTTTATCTTTTATAGAGGATTTACAGAGGATAAAAAATGGTGAAAATGGCTACAGAAGAAATCGATTTGGGCTACTGAGGCAAGGAAATGGCATAGGAATGGTTTTGATGATGTGTATGATGTCTCCAACACCCTCCATAGTAGTAGCATCAGTCAGTGGGGCCCACATATCACTCTCCGGCATATTTTATGGTTTTCTGGAGCCTTTGGAGGCTCACGACTTTCCAGAGAGAGCACGATTTGGTGTTTTGGTTGGTCATTTGTTATTAATGTTCCATGGGGACACACTAGGGAGGCTAGGCATTACCCCCTAGACCCACCATGTGCGACTTGCCATGTTTTATTAGTCACATTGAGTGGGATGCCCTCCTAGGGTGATTTTGTCCATGTATATGTTATATTATTGAGTTTATCCATGTACTTTATGTTGAGCTCATCTCAACCATTGATTAGAACTTTTGTATCTTTTAATCTTAGCCATCCATTCAAAAGGTGGTTAGGGTTTCGGTATCTCTTCTTTCTATTTAAAGAAGAGAGCTTCTCATTGTAAAGGGACTTTTGGCTCTTGTCTTCTGGAATAAAATAATATTTTGCAAACACTTGTCTTATGGTTTTGGATGTCAATGGTGTTGATTGAAACTGTTCTTCCTCTGCACTAAGGACCTTGGTGATTTTTTTGCTCATCTTTTTCTCCACATTTTTATCTACAGGTGAGGAGGCCGAATTGGTGAGGAAGGCGCACTGGCTGGGGAAGACTCTCCTTGCTTCTTTCTTTTCGCTTCGTCAGTTATAGGGAGTATTACTGTCTTTGTACCTTTTACTCTTTGTGATTATGCTCGTCAATTGTATTTCTTCCATTCTTGCTTGAACTGATTGATTCTATTTGTCCTTGGTTCGACAGGAAGAGGAGGGCACACATGTGGAGCTGAGCATCTCCTGTGGACAAGACAAAGCAACAAATTCTCATTTGATCTTTGCGGGAACAATCCTCAACATCTTGGCAAACATCTCCATCATTCAGGTACGCTTGCAAGGTAAGATTTTTATTCTTCTATCCTACCCATCAATCATTTCTTCTTCAAACCCTAAGTTAAATCCTTCAAAATATTCTCTAGATCAAACGACTTGGTTAACAGCATAACCATTTTTGGGTTTTTAGGCTCTTGCTTATCCCTAGGTGGGTTCTCCTAGGCGTCATCATTGAAGGACTCCATCAAGCCCAAATCCCAAGACACTAGCCTCTAAACCCTTGCGCATTCCCTGTTTGACTGGCTTATTTGTCGTTTGATCCTGTTTGTTGAGCTTGTGTACTTTGATACTGTCACATCCACTTGTCAAGATGTGCTAGAAATCCTTAATCCACAAATCCACTCCTTGGGTCACTTTCCCTGTTTTAAGGGTCACGTTTCCAAAGGTAGCTGAATTTGTCATTTTAAACTAGCACCTGAATCCTGGAATCGTACTTAATTGTCAAGTCATTGTGTATAATTAATCTTTATCAATTCATATCTTTCCTAAGCCTCCACAGTGGTCTTGTTTTCCTCAAATCTAGGGTTCCATACCTGTCACCTTACGTACCCTACCTGAATAGCTTGATCTGGTGATTGCATTAGATCTCTCTTATCGGGAGTAGATCAGAGTCTCCCCCTTGTTATCTTGGCTTTGATAACTCAAGTGAAGAGTGCCTCAATTGGCGTGACAACCAATCCTTTGGAGATCGGGGCTCTCTAGGTTCACCACTTTAGTTGTTTGTCCCCTCTACCATCCCTCTAGATCCATCTTTAGGGGCAACTACAAGATTCGTTATAATAGGGCCTTATAAGAAAACGAGCCATCATATAAGAAAACGAGCCAACCATAATTGTTGGATGAGTTGAAATTCAAGAGCCAATAGAATTTCAATAAAATGAGTCAACCATAATGGTTGACATGAGATATTTGTTATAAAAAAAACTAATTTTTTGTTCGTAGTTTCAACATATCTCCCTGTGTTTTGACTCACATTTCAAGCGGGAGCACTCGTTGGATGCGGAATTAAATTCCGCATCCAACGAGTACCCACACTGCATATGTCATCATCACGTTTTTTTAGGTATTTTGTGTTTTTGGGGCAACGGGGACTGTCAAAAGTATGCAGTGTGGGTTGGATGCGGAATTTAATTCTACATCCAACGAGTGCTCCCGCTTGAAATTTGAGTAAAAACACAGGGAAATATGTTGAAAATACGAACAAAAAAAGTAGTTTTTGTTTCTTCCTCCAAAATTAATAAATATTATTTTACTATTTTAACTATTATTTCATTATTTTAACTATTATTTTATTATTTTCCTTAGGAGGGCCATTTTAGACCTCAAATTTCCTCTAATGACATGCATTTGAGCACCATTGTCGTACCTAAAGAGGAAATGAAAATAAAGCAAAATAGGTTAAAGTGAAAGTAAATGTAAAAGGCCAAGCAGATGAGGAACACATGTTATATCAAAATGACTGCTTGGCCACATACATGAAAGAGAAATGTAATGGTTAAATTCCTCTCCCAGTCTCAATGAAGGACTGGAGGTGAGATGGAGTAAGGGACGGCTAATTCTAAGTGTCCCCTAGGACCTCAAATTACGGTTGGTTGCACACCCAGTACGACGGCTCTAGAAAATATCTTCACGGAGCCTGATGCAGGCTTGGATGTGAGCTTCAAGGTGTATGCTAAAGGCTAGTGGCAGTTTTCTAAGCAATCTACCCATCTGTGAGGCACCTCCCTTCCCTAGTGTTTCTCCGGTGTACTTATGTCTTTGCAGTCCCCTGCTTCCCATGTTTATCCAAAGGGTCACACAGTCATGGTCTTGGTCATTCCCCTTTCCTTCAAGCCTTGTTGTCCACCTCACCCATAGCTAGCCAGATGGTCAAATCTATAAATGTGCATAACTGTGGAGAATTCACAATAGGTGGCGGGCCCACCTTGTCTTAGGCTTATTTTTGGGAAATTGCTTATTATGATCACCTTGTATTTGTCACTAAATGTATATAGTTAACATACTAACATAAATAAGGAAGCCATGACATCCTATGTTGCATGCAAGAGCACGCAATTCATCCCATTTCATGATTTGACCAGTTTTGACTTGGTCAGCCCTGTTTGACCAAGCCAAAAAGGGGTCCCGGGGAACTTTGGAATCAAAGTTGCGATTTTGGTTTTTTGACATCTATTGGAGTCCCATACAATCCTCCAAGCACCAGATTGCAAAAATTCAAAGGCATTTGGGAGATTTTAATTTATTAATGACCCGCAGGGCCCTATTTTAATTCAAAATGCTTGGATTTGACCAAATTGTGCGTATATGGTGGATTTCGGCCATTCACATGACCAACCTTAGTGGATTCGGGGTCTACGATCTCAACGGAGTAGACGGTTCGTGATTCCGAGCAAAGGAAGCAGCTCAAAATCGCAATTTTTATATTCAGCCATATAAATTAAATGGAAAATCAGACTTTGGCTAAGTTAAACATTAAAGTGGCTAATGCATGGGTAAATAAAGGTAAAGGGGGAAGTATTTGACATTTTTTACTATGTTTGGACATTATCCATTTGATGTGGGGCCCTCATATGGCCCAGCTCCATAAGGGGGGCGAATTTGCTCCATTGGGGCTTTTTCCACTAATGTTTTTGATGTATGGGCACAAATACTTTGTAAAAGAGGGTGCCTTAGGGAGACATAGAACCCTAGGCAGCCCCTTTCCTCATGTAATTCATGTTTTATAACATTGATATGATATTCAACTGGGGCATGTAGAGGAACTCGCCCCCCCTCATGTAGCTTGCTCATCACAACATTGAGAGATGAACATAGCCATTGATTGATTTGCGGTTGAGATGATTTAATCTCAGCCATTGATCTCTTTGGCTAGGGGATTTGTATAGAGATTCTCTA
The DNA here is from genome assembly GCA_027924585.1 of Larix kaempferi. Lineage (NCBI taxonomy): Eukaryota > Viridiplantae > Streptophyta > Pinopsida > Pinales > Pinaceae > Larix > Larix kaempferi. The sequence continues at coordinate 9,434,169 of BSBM01000232.1, forward strand.
TTTAAGAGAGAGAGCTCTCATTTTATTTTTCTTCTTGGACATTTTGACACTTGAGTAATAGAATAGATAGACTTGCAGCAGATTTCTTGTGTGCTTCATGGCAAATTGTTGTTAGTGGATGATTGCATGTTGTTTATCCCATGCATTTGACGAGATTTGTACTAGTTTTGAGCAATATTTGTGGTGATTTCATCTAAGTTGCATAGATAGCTAGCTAGAGGGGCGCATTAGTGGGGAAATCCCCTCTTGCTTCTCTCTGACTTGTTGTTTTTCTTGAGGGATTTTTCTTTGTGTTTAATGTCAATGATTTCTTCTTCAAATTTCTTGCTAGTGTTTACTTCTTTTCTTTCGAAATCATATTAATTTTCTATTGTATGTTTTCACGGGAGGAGGGCACACTTGGTCACCCGGGAAACTCAAAATCCAAGCTGGAACTCTTGCTTCTCTCCCAAATTGATCTTGGCGTGGAAAAATTGTCATCTAAAGCACCATATCTCCCAAAAAACAAGTAAGTTACTTCTACATTTCTCTAATTTTATGTCCTCATAAATTTCTGCATAATTGTACGTCATTAAAACTTGCCCCATTTACACTATCGGCATACTTTGCACTCAAAATATTGACAAACTAAGATCTGGGTTTTTATAGTTACATTTTTAAACCCCCAAGACCAGATTTTCACAATGTTTTGACCCCATTTTCCCATAGATTAGGCGCCGGTATGTTTTGTTGGGGTGCCCAACTTGACTGTTTGGTCATGTTTATGAGTGTTTTGGTGTGTTTTGCTTGCTTGCGGGTGCTCCTTATCATTCTAATCTATTTTCCCAAGCATTTGAAGTGTTAGGACTGATTTAAAATCGTTTAAACTCGCTGCCTTAGACTATTTCAAATTTTGAAGCTAATTCACCCATAGGGCAGCACATTAATCATTTACTCCTAGCAAAATCCACCTCAGACCTATTCCAAAGTTAAATACTAGTGAGTCTAACTTAAATAAAATAATTTTCAGATCTGATTTATACATTTATTCTCCCATGTGGACATCTGGTCTAGTCTCATTTAGTCATATAGTTTTGTCTGGGGTCATTAACTTGAGACACCATTGCTTGACTTCTCCATATTTTCAGTGTTGGTGTTTTTCTTGTGTCATTGACCTTCATTGGTTGACAAGGGTCTCCCCCTTGACTTGGCTTCATGCCTTATCTAAAGCAACAAGCGCCTTGTCCGGTGTGAAAACCGCTCGCTAGAGCGGTGGGCTTGGTGCTTGAAGTGTCACCAGCTTGGCTTCCCTCTCCTCTATCATCCCAGATGGGATACATCTAGTGGAAGCTAGAGCTTGAGTGGTAATATCCACTGTCTCTGATGAAGCATCATTTAAGAGCTTCAAGTTTGTCACCATCGGAGTAGGCATGGCCTTACAATCCATCATCCCAAATCTCTTTAGGATCTCAACGGCATACTTTCCTTGATTTAGGAAAATCTCGTCTGGACATTGCCACACCTCAAGACCTAGAAAGTAATGCATCATACCAAGGTCTTTCATCTCAAATTTTGAAGCAAGCTTCTTCTTACATTCACTGATGGACTTATCTTCACCTGTCAAGAATAGATCATCTACATACAATAATAATATCATGGGTTTATCATCTACAACCTTATAATAATGTTGGAATTTGCTTTACTCTTCGTAAATCCCAAGCTCATTAGGAAATCCATTTATCTTGTCGTATCATGTTCTGGGTACCTATCTCAAACTGCACCACATATACTTCCTCTTCGTGAGGGGAGACATCCGGTATCACTTTGAGCATATCCCTGAGATACTGAGGCAAACAACATTTGCCACAGATAGAGGCTAAGTGATAATGTCTCTCAATCCATCTCCCTCTGAAGTGGATCTTTCCTTCTCCCTCTGTAACTGAGCACTATCCTCCCTCTACATCTTGTACTTTCTGCATTGGGACATTCTGCACTGGAGTGACTGGTAGCCTTTTCTTCTGATGATCTTATGTGTATCCATCTATGTCATCTCTCTAGGTCACCGAATACCAAGATCTCGAACTATGTTGCAAGTTCTCTCTTGCACCCACCCATGAGCTCCTCATCTTCAATCTTGTAGCAAAGGTTGATATCTCATCACTCTAGATGATCCTCAAGCTCATCATGCTATCCCATGGGTTCCTTCTGAGCCCATACAAAGCCTTCTTCAATCCGCGCACAAGTTGTTATCTATAGAGAGTCCTGAATCTTGGCGGTTGCTCGATATACACTTTTACTTTGATTACACCATCTATCTAGTGTAATATCCACCACTGAGGAAGTGTGTCTGGCCATTAGAGCAACGTCTCGTCATAATCAACTCCCTCTTTCTGAGAGAAACCTTGCTTTGTACATATGTAGTATGATTGATTTCATAAATCTTCTTGAATGTTATAGTTGAACAATCGTCACTTGTTCTACTAAACAAGTCTCATCATTATTCTCTTGTAGGTGATGGTACACGATCTTTCCTACAAGTCAAATTCAGTTGCATGATTAGAAACATTTCATAATTTCAAAACCAATTCTTATGCATAAAGTCATAGGTCTTCATAGTCATGCAACTATCTTTAGCCAATGCTTCAACACAACATTCATCCATATTCCGTATACATACGATAACTTTCTAGATGCCTTCCATCTCTACCAAAACATTATTGAGAGCGTGCACTACTCCCAACATGTCAACAAAGAGGTTTCATTCTAGATAAGTAGCAATGGAATGTTGTACAACACCATAGGCCACTTACCCATCACATGCATATTAGTAGTATACTATTCATCAATGCAATCACTCTAACATACTTAATATACTTCCTAAATCTAGGAATATAAGTATGTACACAACTGAACAATATCATTTAAGCATTTAGATATATAGGAAATGACAATACTTATCTTTTTTTGTTCGATAGGATCCCTCTTGATCATAGTCTCCTTGGAGGAATCACTGGAGTTTCTGACAATGTGCTCTACTTTATCATCTGATTCTGAGGACCTATGCCTTTCTTGCTTATGATTGACAATGTTGAACAAGTCTTCTATGCCATAGATCACATGGAACTGTGTACTAGTATTGAATCTGAGTTTTCCTTCTTCATCACCAACCACAACTGCATCCCTTCTTATCCAATGCTGAAATCGATAAGAGGTTCTTCCATCTTCCTGGTTTGGATTAAAGTACATATTCCTCATCACTGGATGAATCTTCTTTAGCTTTATTTTCATCATCATGTTCATCATCTTCAACTGCATGGGCATGGAACCTTTTGTTTCTCTTCTTGAGTTGTTCTGCTTTTAGGGGACATTTTCTTGCAATGTGTCCCATCTTGTGACAAGTAAAACATTCAAAGGATGAGATGTTTCTCTTAGTCCTTTTGTTCCTTTGAAATCTTTGAGTTCTTCTAGGAGAATGTTCATGATCCTTCATTTTTTTCTTTCCTTTGGTATGAGCTGCCAAACCTTGGTCTCATTGTCATTTAACTTTTCTTCTCTGACTGTTATTCTTTTTGCTTCTGGTACACATTCTTCCCATAATTGTTTGAAGTTAATCAACTTCTTTCTAGAGCATAAGCCATGAACGAAAGGTTCCCATTCCCTTGGGAGACCATTCTAGGTGGTCATCACAACTTCTCCTTCTTCTATCATGTCACCAATAGCTTCTAATTGTTCTTTAAAATGGGATACCCTAGTGAAGTATGACTGCATGGTCTCTAATTTCTGAATCTTCACACCCTTGAGTTGATTTCTCAAGGTCATCTTTATGTTGATGTTCTTTCCTTCAAATAGACCGGACAATGCATCAAACATTTCCTTTGGAGACTTCCTTGAAGATACTTGAGGAATCAAGTGATCTTTGATAGAGTCAGCTATGATCCTCTTGGCCTTGATCATATCCTTCTTGTATCTTGCTTTGGCCTCATCTCCTTCTGGTTCTTCAACTTCCTCTTTTATGAAACCTTCTAGGTCATGTTCTTCAAGAATGAGCATGACTATATTTCCATGCTCTAAAATTCTCAGCTCCCTCAAGCTTCTCATCAAGCTTGGTGTCGTTTGTCATTTTGATAATATGAGAACCTCAAATGGAAATAGAGAGAGATAGTACTTACCAGTAAAACTGCTTCTGGCTTGACCAAGGGTTTGACAGAGAAGCCCTGATTTTTCAACTTTGGGATCTTGAAAATTTGATTGGAGGAATAGATGCGCCTCCCCAAGGCAAGTTGAGCAATGTACTCCCTTTCCCAAATCTGTGAGCAGATCCTCCAAAAACTTGATGCCCTAGTTCTCTGGGCTGTAGTGGTGGGCCCAGAAATGAAAATTCTCGAAATTGAATTATGCTTCGATAGAAAGATGCGCCCTAGTGAGGCAAGTTGAATGCACCCTCTTTTCCATTTGATTTGTGGAGAGAGCTCCCGGAAATAGAAACCTAGTATTTGCAGTTGCACTAGCTGCACTATGTTTTCTTTCAGGCCAGCTCTGATACCATGTTAAGTTTTTACTTGTTTAGCATAATAACATTTGCAACAATAGGATCACTAAAAGAAAGACAAGCACAACAACACAAAGAACACAATATTTTCCTCGAGGAAACCACAAGGGAGAAAACCCTGCAAAACTTCATCAATATAGAATTCACCAAGACAGAGTTAAAACCCAAGACAAGACAACAACTTCTCTCCACCAGCGAACTTCTTCTTCCTCTCTCTTGCGCACTTACTTGAGTGAATGAGTGAGTGAGAGTGATACCAAATGAGGAATTCGACTCCTCTATTTATATTCTTCAGTTGGGTGACTTTTTACCCTAACTGGGCCGACTTCTCCTAACTGACTAGGCTGACTCCACTTAGGGAGACTCAATAACTTATTTAATAAAATTCTTGAGGGTACTATTGGCCCAACTTACAAAGGAGTGTTTACATTAACTCTTTCCATGACTCTTACATGACCAATTACATCAATGACATCTCCCGAAGGTGGAATAATAATATAATAAACAAATACAATTAGAATATCTTCCGCAGTTACATTTCTTTAACAAAATCTACGCAGCTCCAAACCTAGCAACCCAAGTCTTCTCCATTTGCACCCTATTGGCTTCATCATCAATCATTTCACGCCATACTTCTAGCCATTGTGCTCAATCAACTTGTGCCCTCAGTTGCTCCAAACATGCGCTTAGCTAAGGTACCCACACATTCATGGCTCTTCAAGCCTGCAAAACCTAGGTGATTTGGGCTTTCATAAAAAAAACGATTTCTGGCGCTTAATTTTCTCAGGTGGAGAATGTTCGTATCAGAGTGTGTGGTGGATATAGCGTGTATCTCTACATTGGCATGCACGAACAAGCGGATATTCAAGCATCACGAGTCTTTAGATTTCTCAAGCCCGATACCACAATTCCAGGTATCTTTTGACCTCATATTGGACATATCTCAATAGATCTACAAATCCATTCACAAACACATTCGAGCTTGAGCATACTCATCCCCGTGGCCTCTAGCTTGTGTCTTGGAGAATCCTCACTCAAGCAATATTCCTTGCACAGCCTTCCTCTTACATGATGGCGCTTCCACTCAGCACCCACAATGGCCTCTAGACACAACCACATAGCCTCCACATTGGTTCTCTCCATTAGAGAAATTTTGAGGTAAAAAATGGACCTCAAAACAAAGAAATTGTACTATAAAAATCAACCAATCACATTTTAGAGGATGACATCATCCCCCATGGTTGAGGTGGCATCGCTTGAGTTAAAATGTTATTTGTCACATTATATCAATGGTGGATGAGAACCCATATTTAACCATGGTATTTTTATAGATACTTTTGAAATAATAAAGCAAAGTATTTATTTCACACTTTTTCAATATAATAATATAATTGTCCTTTCATAATTTTTAGAAAAGAACAATGTATGTACTTAGAATATTTTTGTTGGAAAAAATATTTTTTTAATTATATATACACTTGGACTTCAAAAAACTCATATAAAATATTGACAAAATATTTTTACTAAACTTTCATCTTATATAAAAAAAATTCACATAATTTTAAAAATAAAAAGTTATAAGAGAAGGATCATGTTCCTTATGATAATATATCATAATAATATATATATAACATATGAATTATTATAATATATAACATATTTAATATATTAAATATAATATATATTATGTAATATATATAATATATAAACAACGTAATATATATAATATATAAACACAATATCTATTATATATTACATTAAATATGTTATATATTATAACAACTCACGTGACACTTCCCTATGGCATTTTACTTTTTTCAAATAATATTGTAGGTTAGATATTAAGTATGTTATATATATTATGATATATTATTCTAAAACACATCAATTATAAAAATGATTTTTTATTTTTTAAATAATATATATATATATATATATATAATTTCAATATATTAATTGCTGAAGGACAATTTTTTTTAGAAGCTTACTTGAATTTGTACTCACATACTCACATCTTTTATTTCTAGTCACATCAATGTAGTGTTTTCTATTAATTTTATTTCTATACAGTTTTTCAATTTAATTTAACCATGGTTTACATAGATTGTAGTGTAAAAAGTAAGTTGTTAATATATCTTTCCCACAAAATGACAAACTCTTAATATTTTATTATATCTCTTAGGAGGCTCATTTTAGACCTCAAAATTTATCTAATGCCTCAACAAATCACGACTATGATCTGGCAAAGATAGAGGGTTTGACCACATGCAGTCGGCTTTCCTCTGGCTCGATGGATCAAATCCTCTAATCCTTGCTGCGATTTCAGGTCTCCTAGCAGCTTCACACAAGCAACTACTTCCTCCACCGATGACTCGGGCCAAAAAATATGCGCAGTGGCTCTTCTTGGCGTTTTATCCTCACAAATTGGCTCACATCTGCATGACTGCCAACTCTAGTCCTCTTTCAATGGATCTCTACACTTGTCGGGACAGCTCACGCCGGTTCTCTTCACGTCCAACATCTCTCAGGCTCCTCCTTAGCGCGCAACTCTCACACCAGCTTCTTCCCATGCATTGAGTTAGGGAATGTTACTACCTAAAGTTGCACTTTAGTTGGACTTCAGTGAGCCGCCAGTGTTGCACAATCACTTGTGCTTTTCAATGTTCAAAAGTTCCAAGCTTGGCCTGTTCAGGGCCCATTTTTTTAATGTTTTGTAGTACATGACCATGCCCCACAGGGTTTGTAATAAGCATACTAGCATGGTGGTATTTGAGCGACTCGGTTCCCTAGGACTTGACATCCAAAGAAGGTATTCCAAGGAGTTTTTTTCCCTTGTCGATTATGCTTTGCCTTTAGCCGAGTATAATCGGTAAGGTTTTCCCCTGCACCTCCAAAGCTGGAATGCCCAAAGTGGGGGGTTAGGCCTTAGGGAATTATTAGAGCCCATTTTGTAACATGTATAAACATGCTAGGCGCTAGGTTTTTGTCGTTTGGTCATGTACTAGATTCCCCTGAAGTTTCAGTCAATTCCAGCGAAAAATATTTTTTCGCATTTTTAAGCCATTTTTTAATGGTTTAATTAACAAATTTCAAAAGGTGATAAAAGTGTGATCCGGAGTCGGAATTTGGCACAGGGATGCTCGTTTTCAAGCTCAGAGCATCCTCTTTACCCTGGTACCTAGCTTTCCTACTTTTCGGGCAACCGGAAACCCACGTGGAGCAATTTTTCCTACCAGAGCTATAAAGTGGCACATTAATGCCAAAAATACAACAAATTGCACCATGGCAAAAAATTAAATTATTTAAAAAAAGGAATATTGGCACATGCCAATTGACATGGCACTAGTCACTTACGGTGGGAGAATTAATTAGGAGGTTAAAGTATGAAAGTAAAAGTCAAAATTAAAAGTTTGAAGCATATACAAGAGAAACGTACAGATCTCTCTCACGTGGGGCCGGACTCCTTCCACATTGGCTGCTTACATTGACATGGCATTAATTCAGTTTGGAGAGCGAGTGTTCTAAATGGATAAAGCTTATATTATATGGTCAAAAGGTGAAATATTTAAAAGGGTTGAGATTGTATTATTGCCAAAACCATACGGTTTCCTCACGTGGGGCCTTCTCCACTTGGTCGCGAGTGATTTGATTGGAGGAGAGGTATGGTATATGGTGGGCGTTTAGGCTTATGCCTCGAAACCTTTGTTATAAATTCTTAAAAGTTTGAATGAGTATTTCATCCCACAAATTGAAGCTCACGTGGGCCATCTTACATGCAGCCATGCGGTTTTGGAAGGGTTGTGAGTTATTCGGTGGGGCAGCATTGATGGAGTTGCCACCTCATATGGCATCATCCACATGGATAACCTTCTTATTACAGCAGCCAGTAGAAACTCTTCAACGTAAAAGCTTCAGCCAATTTGGAAACATCATGATCTCCTCTCTTCACGTGGGCAGTTTCTTCTTCAAATCAGCACCTTCCGATTTTGCTTGTTTTTTGCCATTCGAGTGATGCAGCTCCATTGGTAGTGAGATTTGCTTGAGCTACAATCTATCTCCTTAGGGTTTTGAGCCCTAGTTTGCTCATGGTGTGTTATAAATTGAGGAGCTTGGCCCATTATTATGGATCTGAAGGTGGAACCTCTGCTCGTATATTGTAATATTTTTCTGAGTTTAATAAAGAAGGTTTTGGAGGCTAGTCGGGTGATTGTCTTTGGTTGGATCTTCATGCTTGTTACATTTGAGGTAAATTGTATCATTTTGCATAGTTAGTATTGTTGGGATTGTATGTCTTTTAAAGGGAAATTATCTTCTTAAAGATCTATAAGTAATGCTTTATCGGTTGCTTACTCTTGTAAATAATGTTAGGGTGCTAATAGCAGTGTGATTTCTTGTTTGAATCCATTGCTTTACTGCTTTCTTTCAATCGTTTACACATATGCTCTTATCCCCTTGCTAGTTGTTTGCAGCTGTTTACAGGTAGCCTAAGCTGAAGAAGTCCACGAACATGTTAGATCGTATATTCATTCAATAAATTTGAACAAAGTCTGGGTCCTACCGGTGCATCAGGGAGCTTGACTCCATTGTCGTTTCTTCAAAACACTCAACCCCCAAGGGTTCCATTTTTCTGATCAAATTTTCTTCTGCTATCTTTGGTTACTGGTTACTTGTCTTAAGATCTACATTTTATCAAACAAATCTGAAAGTAGATCTAATGTTAAAAATTTTCCTTTTCAAGCTTGCTTTATCGTAAATCTAGAGTTCTTGATAGGAAAAGTTTGTTTTGAGTAGAATAGTATATTTGGCATTTAAGTGCTTTGGTTCGCTTAGCTTTTCCAAAAGCAAGCAAAAGATCCTAAGGAGAGAAGCTTTATAGCTCACTTTCCTTAATCGTTTGATTTCATTTTGTAGTAGTTAAAGTTAGAAAAATTTTCCATTTTTGCATCTAAACCAAACATACTCTTAATGTGTGTTTCGGTAGTTTTTCAGTAAACTTTTGTTTGCTGGAATTTTAACCATTTTATGACAATCCTACATTTAATAGTTTACTAAAAGTCACTTAAAGACTCAAAAAATTGTCAAAAAAACAAGTTTTTTGCATACTAGTTGCATTAGTTTTAATTTTGACAATTTGTAGCATTGTCAGAACACTCTTAAAGTGTTATGATTGTCATTTTTAATCAACATTTGCTCGCTGGTCTGTTTCGTTGTCTTAATAGGTTGGAGCTAAAAAAATCATAAGAAAGACATTTGGAAGCTCCCAGAACCATTTGGAAAACCCCCTTTCAAGCACATTCGCTTTCCATATTTTATTGTAAACTGTCTTGTTCCCTAATGATAAAGGGCAAGCAATAGTTCTCATTTTTTCTTGATTTGTAACACAAAGAATAAAAAGAGCTCAGCAGGCAATTCTAGCGCCTGACCCCAATCCCCCCAGGGGGGATCCGCACTTTTTTTCAGTTTTTTGCATTTTTTCTATTTTTTCGTTTTAGATTAGTTTCATTTGAACAGTAGTAATTAAACAACTCACTCAAGCACACAACGTCCTCCGAGGGCCCGTTCATCATTTTATATGCTTTTGTGTTTTATTCAATTATTATTCTGTTCTTAAAGTTTAATCCTAAAATTAACCCCCCTTGCTATATGCTTGGGGTTTAGTGTAGATTAATCATCCACTCACACATTTTAATAAAACGAACAACGCCCCAAACCCAAAGTATGCTCTTGACTATTGCAGCTTAGTCGGAACAGTTGGCTCAATCAGAAACGGGTGCAAGGTACTTAGTGTTAATAAGACAATCCATTAGAATCAAATCGTAAGAACTCGGGAGGTTGCATGGACTGAATCAAAAGAGTCAGCAGGTACTTAAGCGGGTTCATCCTCGCCCGGTTGGACACTTGGTAAGGTTGTTAGAGCACTCAATTCGAAGGTTAGATTTATTTTGGGCCAAACCAAGAATTAACCCACTCCTTAACTACTCATTTAATAATCATAAAATAAACCAACTGAGACACTACAATACTTTCACTGAGACTACACAAGCAACCCTACACAGCAGCAATTGCAAGCATTTTTACATTCTCGGCACTGGTCTTTAATTTTCCATGTTTTAAGTTTCAATCATAAATGTCGTGAATGCTTATCTATCTTGTGTTGGGTTAATTAATTGATTTATTTTGCAAGCAATGCTTAGTTGTTAATTTTATCTTCTCATTATCTCATAACTCCTAGAATAGACTTTTATCTTTTGTTGTAGATTAAAAGCCTTAGATTATTTTTCATAGGGACCACCCCCCTTGGCTTCGCTAGGAGTAAGCCTAAACGGAGGAGTCGAGTAATCAGGTGACAGCACTTGACTCTCACTTGCCCCCAAGGACACACCGAGCGGCTTGAAGGTTTCTTGCCGTATCCCCCCCAGGTGTGTATTAGGCGGCAACATTTTGGTGCCGTTCACGGGGATAAACCTTTCTATTCTTGGGTCACGACTTTTTGTTTTCTCCTTTTTTGTTTTTGCTTTGTTTGATGAGTGTTTAGAGTAGATCTTTATTCTTTCATCTGGCGACTCCACTAACCTTTTTCTCTTTATAAAATTTCAAAGTAAAACAACAAATATTGTTGTGAGAGTTTTTAATGCATATTATTTTTCTCACATGGCGACTCCATTGAATGGATAAAACCCTTGTATCTCATAGATTTGTTGAGACTGGTTGTGTGTAGATGAGCCTATGCGACACAGTAAACTTGAACGCTCATCATTCTGACAACTTCCCTATTTCAGTACAAGTTGTCCTCCATGGTTATTTTAGACTGATGCTTTTGACACCGATATGGATGATGAAGAGTCTGATGCTCAAATTGCTAGTGCATATCCTCCCCTCAATTTTTCATACATCCCAGGTTTTCCTAACTATCAATCTATTGAGGAGGATATATCAAGCTATTTTCCGAGGTTTTATGGAAATGGTGATCCAGTCGTCCAACACATCAAGTCTTTCCTTAAGGTTCTGGCTGACTTCAATGTTTTGTATGAAGATAATATGATGCATATGTTTGCGGATACTCTAGAAGGAGAAGCTTATTACTAGTTTTTTGAGGACTTTCCTAGCAAATGTATTACCTCCCTTCCATGCTTCCTTAGAATTTTCTTAAAGCAGTGGCAGTATGATGATGACACTGTGGAAAGATTCATTGAAAAATCCTTGGCTTACTTCTTACCCGAGATAGAATATCACATGGAAGACCCTGAGCCTCCTCGTGTTGTCATGACAGAGAACATTGAATATGTGGAGGTTCCTATAGCCTCTCTCACTAAAGAAGAGATTATGCAACTTATTGAAAATCATGGTGCCATTCTCCCTGGAGCACAGTTTGACTTTGACAGAATGATCCATGATGATCCCATTGAAGAGTTTTATGAAGCATCCTTAATTGAGGACATGATTGAGGACCCTTCTTATTTCATTTTAACAGAAAATATGGAAGATTCAGAGTGTTCTCAAGTCCATTTCAATGATGATGATCATATGTATGTTCCAAACTTACCTGAAGAGGAAACCATTGCAAAGATTAACGAAGACATTCATGAGGGATCTTTAATTGAGGAGGTCTCTGAGAAGTTTTCTCACATTGCCATGGTAACAAACATTGAAGATTTGGGATTTCAAGATTACCTTAGTGAAGATGACGACATTTGTACTCCTAAGCCACCTCCAGAAAAAACTATCACAGAAGCACTTATTGAAAATGAGGAAGTTTGCAATGTGTATAATGATGATGGTTTGGAAGGCTTACTTCCCTATGACCCTTTTTCTGAAGAGGAGGATTATGAGCATGAAGAAGCCATTATGGAGGTTGATGGAGAAACTCTTGAGCAACCATTGATGGAAGATGGTATTGAAGAACCTCTTCATATTGCCATAATGAAAAACATTGAAGATTTGGATCTATCTCAAGATCATTTCAAAGAGGATGATGACACTTGTACTTTACATCTACCTTCAGAAGAAACCAGTACAGAGGCTTATAGAGAAAATTATGACGAAGATCATATTGTGTATGATGATACTCCTCTTGAATCCCCACATGGTAATGAAGGTAGGGAAAGCTTGTTATTTTGTAAACATTTTGAAGACGAGCCTTGTAAAGAAGCTTATTATGACCATGAGGAGGATAGATATAGCCAGGGACATGATACAAATAGTGAAGACTCCTCCATCTTTGCCAAAAATACCTATGATGATTATTGGACATACATTGAGAAACCCATTTTTGATGTATCTAGAGAAGGGGGTGTGCATTCAAAGACCTTGGGAGATCTTGATATAAAAGAGGAGCATGCATGTTCTTCATGTGATCAGTCAGAACCAAACATGAGTACTAGTAATGAAGACTCGAAGGTGCTATGCATTGAAGATTTAGATGGGACTCAGTCAATTGAGCGTCAGTCACAACCTTCAACTTCACATTCAGAATTCTCTTATGATTTGGAGCAGACTAGGGCTTATGTTACTACAGAAGTTTTTCATCCGATAAGCCCTCTAAGGCAGTATGACGGTGTGGTTGATCTGTTCCATCCTACAGATTTATACATCAGTCCTATCCAATCTTGGATAGAAGCAGCCTGCGAGAGGACCTGCCAGTTGAGGAAGCAGTTTGATGATATTTTGCATGGTCATGATCTCCCATCCAACCCTCCCATCCTCAACATTTTCGCAAGTTTGCATCTTGTGAATAAGGTATCCTTGGTTTGGCTGGTAACCAAACACAAGGTAAATTTCTTTTTTGATGAAATGTTAAGATGGTTGCATTGGATTTATCATTTTACTTAGCATTTTTATCATGTTATGCTTAGAGTAGGAAATAAGCTCCTCAAAGTGAGCATTTACTTTCTGCATTTCTTGTTTATTAGTTAGTTTTTCCTTTTGAATAAAGTAACTTATGGTTCATGGTTTTCTTGCAAACACTTGTGCTACTGAAAGGTTTTCTTGTCAAGTTGAGATGTTTTTATAGGTCATAGAAACCGGAAATTCTGGTGTTCTCGTATGCTCTCCTTGCCTTAAGACTAGATCAAGCACACATCCCGCAGTTGGAGCCAGATGTTACCACCTAAAGTTGCACTTTAGTTGGACTTCAGTGTGCCGCCAGTGTTGCACAATCACCTGTGCTTTTCAGTGTTCAGAAGTTCCAAGCTTGGCCTGTTCAGGGCCCCTTTTTTTAATGTTTTGTAGTACATGACCGTGCCCCACGGGGTTTGTAATAAGCGTACTAGCATGGTGGTCTTTGAGTGACTCGATTCCCTAGGACTTGACAACCAAAGAAGGTATTCCAAGGAGTTTTTTCCCTTGTCGATTATGCTGTGCCTTTAGCCGAGTATAATCGGTAAGGTTTTCTCTTGCACCTCCAAAGCTGGAATGCCCAAAGTGGGGGTTAGGCCTTAGGGAATTATTAGAGCCCATTTTGTAACATGTATAAACATGCTAGGCGCTAGGTTTTTGTTGTTTGGTCATGTACTAGGTTCCCCTAAAGTTTCAGTCAATTCCGGCAAAAAATATTTTTTCGCATTTTTAAGCCATTTTTGAATGGTTTAATTAAAAAATTTCAAAAGGTGATAAAAGTGTGATCCGGAGTCGGAATTTGGTGCAGGGATGCTCGTTTTCAAGCTCAGAGCATCCTCTTTACCTTGGCACCCAATTTTCCTACTTTTCAAGCGACCAAAAACCCCCGTGGAGCAATTTTGCCTACCAGAGCTATAAAGTGCACTTTAATGCCAAAAATGCAACAAATTGCACCATGGCAAAAAATTAAATTATTTAAAAAAAAGGAATATTGGCACATGCCAATTGACATGGCACTAGTCACGTAGGGTGGGCGAATTAATTAAGAGGTCAAAGTATGAAAGTAAAGGTCAAAATTAAAAGTTTGAAGCATATAAAAGAGAAACGCACGGATCTCTCTCACGTGGGGCCGGACTCCTTCCACATTGGCTTGCTTACATTGACATGGCATTAATTCATTTTGGAGAGCGAGTGTTCTAAATGGATAAAGCTTATATTATATGGTCAAAAGGTGAAATATTTAAAAGGGTTGAGATTGTATTATTTCCAAAACCGTACGGTTTCTTCACGTGGGGCCTTCTCCATTTGGCCGTGAGTGACTTGATTGGAGGAGAGGTATGGTATATGGTGGGCGTTTAGGCTTATGCCTCGAAACCTTTGTAAGGAACTTGACACTATGGGTAAGCGCGAGCACTATGATCCCATTTTTTACCAATCCCTTAATGATATGGAAAAAATATTTCATTAGAGATTTAAATTTTAATAAAGATGTGGGTATTGGTCTTTCGTCACAGTCTATTTCAATTGAGTCCTCCCTTAATGTTGATCCAATTGTGGATTTTCCTGTGGGTCCTACACTTTGCCCCACCCTCCTTTCTCCCTTGCCGGTGGACCAGATATCTCTGAGGTCAGATCCCTCCCTATCTGATACTGTCCTTGTTTCTTCGGATCCTTCGCTTCCCTCCACCCCTCGGGACTGTTCCTTTTCTCCGTCTCGGCACCCTAAACAATTGTCTGAAGAAACTACTACAGTTATTCCACATACCCTCCTTATCCCATCCTTCGCGGAAATGGTCAAGAAGGACCCTATTCCTACCTTTTTTAAGAACCGGGTGGTGGGTGACAATGTCTCTGATAAGCCGATGGAGACCAATACCCTGGCAAACCCTACTTTGACCACTAAATGTGCCAGATTTGGGGGTTTGGCTTGTGACCTTTCTCCTCTGAAGACTCGCAGTGCGAGGAAAAATAAGGGCGACTTGAAGGGGGGCACTATGGGGGGAGACAAGATACCTTCTTCTCCTGCTGTCAATACGGGAGTTTCTACTTCTCATGATTCTGGGGCGCTTAGAGGCATTAAAGCCCTTGCACGGGGGCGTCGATGAACATTTTTTCCCTCAACATCCGTGGAGTGGGGGGCCTCCCTAAAATGTTAGCCCTCAAACCTGTTCTTCACATCTCTAATCCTAATATTGTTTTCCTTCAAGAAACTATGGTCTGTGCTGAGTCGACGTGGACATTTTTCACCAAAATCAAACCTTTCTGGATGGTGTGTGCAGTTGACGCCATTGGACTATCGAGCGGGTTACTAGCCACCTGGAACCCTATGGTTCTAGACTTACAAACTTTCAGTGTTTCTATTGGGATTTTGTTAACAGGGCGATTGAAGGGGTTTCCAGAGACCATCAATTTGCTCAATTGCTACTGTCCATACCAGAATCAGGAGACATTCTAGAATTCGATCCGTTCTGAACATCTTCTTGCTCTTGAGAATTTGATACTGGCTGGTGACCTCAATTTTACCTGGGGGGCCTCTGAGATATGGGGGAGACGTGCTAGATTGGACCCTCTGGGTGCTTATTTCAGGGATTTATTTGACACTCAACAATTGGTGGATATTGAACCATCCCCCCTTTCGCCCACCCAGTCAAATGGCCGGGTTGATGATGCACTCATTTCCAAACACTTGGATCATTTTTTTGTTGCGGAGAAGCTACTGGAAAAATTTTCAAATTTCCGGTCCTGGGTGCACAACACAAAAATCAATGATCATTTTCCCATCTTCTTATAAGTGAGATTTTCCCACTGCCACCAGAATTACCCCTTTAAGTTCAATGCCACGTGGCTTCAAGATCAGGCTTTCAAACAAGTGGTGATAGATCATTGGTCCAACATCGACACCTCCGGGGAAGTATCTGCTATGGATATTTTAGTTGCCAAACTTCGCAGCTTAAGATTTTGTATTACAAAATGGACTAAGTCGAGAGAAGTGGAAATGGACCTAGAACTCGTTCAGACCGAAGGGGAGCTGGCCATATTATTGGGAAATAGGGCCAGAGGTTCTCTTAATATTGATCAGCAAACTTCACTTGTGGAGTTGGAAGGTCACAAGCATAAAATTCTCCGCTTCAAGGAGGAGTCTTGGAGACTTAAGAGTCGGGCTCTGTGGATCAAGGTGGGGGACCAAAATACTAAATTCTTCCATAAATTTGCGGATGCTCGACTTATCCAGAACACCATTTGGGATATTAATGATCATAACGGTGGGCGCATATCCACACTGGGCAGTTTACATGCTGAGGCTCGGAGACATTTCCAGGGTATTTACCATGACCCAAAGGACATTCCTATGATTGAGCAATTCAAAGTCATCCGGAAATATCCGCAACTATTTTTTGATGTGGAGGGAGAGGCAATTTTCAGAGAAGTTTCCCTTCTTGATATCGAAGCCGTCTTAAAAGGTTTTTCTAAAGATAAGTGCCCTGGTCCGGATGGATGGACGGTTGAACTTTTTATTGTGTTCTTTGATATTATGGGTCCAGACTTATGGGCAACCGTTGAGGAGTCTCGCTGCAAGGGACTAGTCACTGGTGCTTTAAACTCTACATTCATTGCCCTTATTCCCAAGAAATCCCACCCTGAAGATTTTGGAGATTTCCGGCCCATATCCTTATGCAATCTCATTTACAAAGTCATATCTAAGATTATTGCTAGTTGTATCAAGGCTGGGCTATCTAGATACATATCTATGGAACAGTATGGCTTCCTGGAGGACCGTCAGATTTTGGATGCGGTTGGAGTCGCACAAGAGGTATTCCACACGGTTAAGACGAAACAACTAAGTTCCCTCTGTCTAAAACTAGATTTGGTTAAAGCATACGACCGGGTGGATTAGACATTTATTCGCCTAGCTCTGGTACAAATTGAACTTCCATGGGCCGTGGTCAAGTGGATTATGGCATGCATCACCTCTATAAATTTTGTGGTAATTATCAATGGATTACCCTCTGGGTTCTTCAAGAGCTCCCGTGGCCTTTGCCAGGGATGCCCGTTATCTCCATTACTATTTTTGCTAACTATTGAAGGTCTCAGTCGGCTTATTATCAAGGCAAAAGGAGATGGACATATTATGGGTATCAAAATGTCTAAACATATTTCCATCACCCACACATCATTTGTTGATGATGTAATGCTCTTTGGTCCCGGATCAATTATTGAATGGCGGACATACAAGAATATATTGGACCTGTTCTGCAAAGCCTCTGGGATGCTTATTAGCGCCGGTAAATCATGGTTCTTGGAAAATAATGTGGATTTAGTGATTAAATCCATGGTTAGTAATTTCTTCCCATTCAATTTCTAGGAACTATCAGATGGCACCACTTACCTTGGATATTTCTTTAAGCCGGCCAACTATCACATCTGTGACTGGCGCTGGTTATTAAATCGTTTCGACAAACGTATCAGACATTGGTGTTGGCGTTGGCTCACTATGGGAGGTCGGCTTACATTAATCAAATCGGTTTTACATAACCTGGCCATCTATTGCATGTCTCTCAGCAAAATTCCACAGTTCATCCTCCAGAACATTCATAAACGTATATTTTCTTTCCTCTGGTCTGGGGATGGCTCGACACAAAGAATCCATCTGGCAAATTGGAGACTCCTGGCACGGCCGAGACACTTGGGTGGATGGGCTATTAAAGATCTGGGGAACTTTAATCTAGTAATCAAAACTAAAAGCTTGTGGCGTGCCATTACCTCAGGCTCTTTATGGAGTTTGTTCATTAAGGCTAAATATTTGAAGCAAAGCTCGGTGGCGAGCTGTTTTCGGTGTGGATCACCTGGATGCGGTGGTGCTTCCAATATCTGGTGTGGTCTACTTGGATCCTTCCAATACCTATCGGATTGGCTGTCATGGATTCCTGGAAACAGAAGGGAAATCAGGCTGGGAGAGGATCCCATAATGGGCGGCCCGCATGTTTTTCAACTATCCGCAGTTCTATTAGGATTTCTCCATTCTAGGGGTTATTTAACATTGAACAATGCTTATGCTCGGCACCCTGATGGCAGGGGGAACCCTAGCTGGATTCGGGCAGCCCACTTGGGGTTGTCGGGCCCCTTGGCTTTGGAATGGGACTGTTATTTGGATGGCCTAAAAAACATGAAGTTATCATTATCTGAGATGCCTGATCATCTCGTTTGGTCTTGGAACACTGCAATGGGTGTAGCAACTGCCAAATTGGCCTATGACTATATCATCTCGGGATGTCAGGTGCATATAAGGTGGTGGTACAGGAGGATCTGGGATTTCTCGGCACCTTTAAAACTAAAATGTTTTTTTTGGCTGGTCTTTAGCAATAAAATACTTACCTGGGACAATCTGTGCCGCAGAGGATTCTGTGGACCGAGCCACTGTCATCTTTGTGGTTCCTATGATGAAAATGCGATGCATCTCTTCGGATCCTGCTCTGTGGTTTCTAAATTATGGGTGAAATTAAGTGGATTATGTTGCGTAAGGTTCCGGTGGGATCCTGGCAGCCTGGAGGAGAGTTTTCATAGTTGGGGACTTAATTTCCACGATTGGGAGGCACTCCCTATTTTTGTATTCTGGGAGCTCTGGAGGGCAAGGAACGATGGAATATTTCAAGATACCATTTTCCATCTGGATGTAATGGCGGGTCGAGTGATGGCTGGGTTTCAGGATTTTACATCCGATAGTACAAGCAGACCAAAGTCCATTACCGGTGTGCCTCTGCCAATTGTGCTCACTTACCCATGTGGTTTTTTCGATGGTGCTTCCCAGTCGGGAGGTACCTTGTGCGGTGTTGGGGCAGTATTATACATCTCTGCGAACCACTATTACAAAATATGGATGCACTTGTCGCCTGGCACCAACACTCGCAGCGAACTATTGGCTCTTTGGATGCTGCTTCGGTTTGCCATTCACATGAATTGCCATCATCTCCGCATTTGGGGGGACTCTAAGACAATTATTTCATGGGCCAATGGTTCTGGCCGTATCATGGTTCTTATGCTTCTACAGTGGCTGAACGAGACTCGTTTCCTTATCAACAGGGTTGAGGTTGATACTTTCCTCCACATCCCTAGATCCTCCAACCAGTTGGCCGACGACCTTTCCAAACGCGCTCTCCTTTCTACTCCGGGATCCATTTTTTGGGAGGACTGGTCTATGGCGGTGATGGTTTCGGCGGGCAGTTTGGAAAACATTTTCTAGCTCCAGTTTTTTCAGTGGTTAATGATTAACATTTGATTTGCAGGTTTCTAGATCCATTTTATTGATCAACTCCTGGTTGGTTGGCGAATGGCCCTCACTTTTTTGGCTCCTGTTGTATTGGCTCTCTACTGATGTGGGTCGCTATTACTAATCGACTCTCTGTTAGTTTCGGGATATATCTATATGATATGGTCTGCTTTATTGTTTTTGCTATATGGTTAGAGATACCCATTGTTTCGCCACGGTGGATGGGTTTGATACCTTAGATACTATTGTTGGTACTCTTCGTGATCTATGCCCATTGTTTCGCTTCAGGCGGATGGGTTGGGCTATTTTTTGGTTCTATTGTTTTACCTACCCTTTGTTTCGCTTGCGGCGGATGGGCCGATGCTTGTTGGTTCTATTTGGTTTGTGGAGGACTTAGTCGAACTTTGATGACTTGGTTGGCTATATTTTCGGTCGAGGAGTTTAGGACTTTTCTCCTCGATTGATGTATCCGTTGATACTATTTACTTAATTAATAGTATGTTATTTTCATTGTGTGAAAAAAAATTCTTAAAAGTTTGAATGAGTATTTCATGCCACAAATTGAAGCTCACATGGGCCATCTTACATGCAACCGTACGGTTTTGGAAGGGTTGTGAGTTATTCGATGGGGCAGCATTGATGGAGTTGCCACCTCATATGGCATCATCCACATGGATAACCTTCTTATTACAACAACCAATAGAAACTCTTCAACGTAAAAGCTTCAGCCAATTTGGAAACATCATGATCGCCTCTCTTCACATGGGCAGTTTATTCTTCAAATCAACACCTTCCGGTTTTGCTTGTTTTTTGCCATTCGAGTGGTGCAGCTCCATTGGTAGTGAGCTTTGCTTGAGCTACAATCTAGCTCCTTAGGGTTTTGCGCCTTAGTTTGCTCATGGTGTGTTATAAATTGAGGAGCTTGGCCCATTATTGTGGATCTGAAGGTGGAACCTCTGCTCGTATATTGTAATATTTTTCTGAGTTTAATAAAGAAGGCTTTGGAGGCCAGTCTGGTGATTTGTCTTTGGTTGGATCTTCATGCTTGTTACATTTGAGGTAAAATGTATCGTTTTGCATAGTTAGTATTGTCGGGATTGTATGTCTTTTAAAGGGAAGTTATCTTCTTAAAGATCTGTAAGTAATGCTTTATAGGTTGCTTACTCTGTAAATGTTGTTAGGGTGCTAATAGCAGTGTGATTTCTTGTTTGAATCCATTGCTTTACTGCTTTCTTTCAATCGTTTACACATATGCTCTTATCCAGAGCTGCTGGGAATCGACCCCCCCCCCCCCACGAATTGATCCCGAATCGCGCTCCGGAAGGAATCGGTGAGGAATCGATTCTGGAATCGCGATTCCTCCCGGAATCGATTTTGTAATTCGCGCTTCCTTGGAGAAAAAAACGCTCCCTGGAATTTTAGGAATCGCTCCGGAATCTACGCTTCCGGATCGATTCCTGAGCGCTCCCGGGCAAAAAAATCGCTCCCGAAAACGCTTCCTGAGTGATTCCTTAATTTTTTTTATTTATTTTTTTAATCTTTATGGATTGGCTAGGGTTAATTTGGGCAAATAAAGTCTATTGGACTCCATTTGGACTCATTCTATGCCCTCAGTGGTAAGCCTCTTTCCATTTTTAAGACTCTGATTTTCTTGTATTTAAGCTGAAAATCCTTGCTTGTGCATGTAGACTTTATGTTTCACCTTCCAGAAAAACTTCCTTCAAAAGATATTTTCATATCCTGGAACCAAATGATATGGAAAAGTCAACATCTATATTTCCCTGGGAATGAAAGTTTGCAGAATCTCAGTGAAGTATTAGGACATGAAAAGCCACAGCTTGGGAGTGTATGGATGGAAAGGAAGAAAAATAATCAGTGTCCATTGATATCCAAGAGTGGCAGATATATGAAATACGTGAATACAGTGACGATACATCTAAATAAAATTCTTCCCATGGACTGAGACATAGAATATAAATCAATAGGTTTGGTGGTTGGCGGTGTTGCTTGGAAGCTCAGGTGACACATTAGGAGTCCTACAGTGAAGCATAAAGCTCAAATCATGTACGTTATTCATCATCTATATACATAAAGCTCCCAAGTGTTTGTTACATAATATCTTTTGCTCTAAACAAATGAATAGTTGGATGACAGTATTCTTCTGATATCTACTGAAGTGCTGGTGTTTCAAAATTTACAGTAGAAAGAGTTGTAGTTCTTTGAGTAACTGTAATACTTCTCAAGGATTACCTAACATTTGTTGTTGTTGCATGTATTTTTGCTTCCTTCTCTTTTTTGCTTCCTTTCCCAACACCATTGACATCATTATCTTCAGAATAGCTTCTAAGCTCTTACTCATCACCTAGCTTCTTCCTATGAAAGAAGCCCTGGTTGCTTGTCTTCTATGTGAAAGCTTTGTCTATTATTCAACAAGCATTGAAATTGTTCACCATTTTTCATTTAATTTGAGCATTATAATGGTTTCCCCAAACATTGGTACCAAAAAAAAAGTTCATTTGATGCACTGCCTAATTCATAAAATAATCCTTGGTATGAATTGAGATTAACTTCCAATGATAATTTTGGTGGAGCCTAATGAAATGAATCCTTGATCTTACTCGCAAGATACATACATTTTCATGTATTTCATTTTCATGTTTATTTTGGCGGTTGGCCTATTTTGTAAACATTATGGCCTAGCTTGATGGCAAATATTACATGTTGAAATTTGAAGGTTGATGTTGTTGATGATTGATGATTGATGATTTGAGGATGATCATTTAATGACAATGTTATAAGTTATAGCTCCTAGAATCTAGAAGACGAGATGATTAATCATTAATGTTATATCAATGTGTACTAAATGGTTATATGAATATCTAGATTCTATGTTTTGATGTTTTCTATAGCTAATTTGGCATAATACATGTTTTTTTTAATTTATATGCATCAAAATATATTAAAATATATATTATATAAAAAACGCTCCCGAAAACGCTCCCAAAACGGAAGCTTTTGAAAATTTCGCTTTTCGCTCCCGCTCCCCGCTCCCAACAGCTATGCTCTTATCCCCTTGCTAGTTGTTTGCAGCTGTTTATAGGTAGCCTAAGATGAAGACCATGAATATGTTAGATCGTATCTTCATTCAGTAAATTCGAACAACGTCTGGGTCCTACTGGTGCATCAGGGAGCTTGACTCCATTGCCGTTTCTTCAAAACACTCAACCCCCAAGGGTTCCATTTTTCTGATCAAATTTTCTTCTGCTATCTTTGGTTACTGGTTACTTGTCTTAAGATCTACATTTTATCAAGCAAATCTGAAAGTGAATCTAATGTTACAAATTTTCCTTTTCAAGCTTGCTTTATCGTAAATCTAGAGTTCTTGATAAGAAAAGTTTGTTTTGAGTGGAATAGTATATTTGGCATTTAAGTGCTTTGGTTCGCTTAGCTTTTCCAAAAGCAAGCAAAAGATCCTAAGGAGAGTAGCTTTATAGCTCACTTTCCTTAGTCGTTTGATTTCATTTTGTAGTAGTTAAAGTTAGAAAAATTTTCCATTTTTGCATCTAAACCGAACATACTCTTAAAGTGTGTTTCGGTAGTTTTTCAGTAAACTTTTGTTCGCTGGAATTTTAACCATTTTATGACAGTCCTACATTTAAAAGTTTACTAAAAGTCACTTAAAGACTCAAAAAATTGTCCAAAAAACAAGTTTTTTGCATACTAGTTGCATTAGTTTTAATTTTGACAGTTTGTAGTATTGTCAGAACACTCTTAAAGTGTTCTAATTGTCATTTCTAATCAACATTCGCTCACTGGTCTGTTTCATTGTCTTAACAGGTTGGAGCTAAAAAACTCATAAGAAAGACATTTGGAAGCTCCCATAACCATTTGGAAAACCCCCTTCAAGCACATTCGCTTTCCATATTTTATTGTAAACTATCTTGTTCCCTAATGATAAAGGGCAAGCATTAGTTCTCATTTTTTCTTGATTTGTAACACAAAGAATAAAAAGAGCTCAGCAGACAATTTCAGCGCCTGAACCCAATCCCCCCATGGGGGATCCGCACTTTTTTTCAGTTTTTTGCATTTTTTCTATTTTTTCGTTTTAGATTAGTTTCATTTGAGCAGTAGTAATTAAACAACTCACTCAAGCACACAACGTCCTCCAAGGGCCCGTTCATTTTATATGCTTTTGTGTTTTATTCAATTATTATTCTGTTCTTAAAGTTTAATCCTAAAATTAACCCCCCTTGCTATATGCTTGGGGTTTAGTGTAGATTAATCATCCACTCACACATTTTAATAAAATGAACAACGCCCCAAACCCGGAGTATGCTCTTGACTACTGTAGCTTATTCGGAATAGTTGGCTCAATCAGAAACGGGTGCAAGGTACGTAGTGTTAATAGGACAATCCATTACAATCCAATCCTAAGAACTCGAGAGGTTGCATGGACTGAATCCACAGAGTCAGCAGGTTCTTAAGCGGGTTCATCCTCGCCTGGTTGGACACTTGGTAAGGTTGCTAGAGCACTCAGTTCGAAGGTTAGATTTCTTTTGGGCCAAACCAAGAATTAACCCACTCCTTAACTACTCATTTAATAATCATAAAATAAACCGAGACACTGCAATACTTTCACTGAGACTACATAAGCAACCCTACACAGCAGCAATTGCAAGCATTTTTACATTCTCGGCACTGGTCTTTAATTTTCCATGTTTTAAGTTTCATTCATAAATGTCGTGAATGCTTATCTATCTTGTGTTGGGTTAATCAATTGATTTATTTTGCAAGCAGTGCTTAGTTGTTAATTTTGTCTTCTCATTATCTCATAACTCCTAGAATAGACTTTTATCTTTTGTTGTAGATTAAAAGCCTTAGATTATTTTTCATAGGGACCACCCCCCTTGACTTCGCTAGCAGTAAGCCTAGACGGAGGAGTCGAGTAATCAGGTGACAGCACTTGACTCTCACTTGCCCCCAAGGACACACCGAGCGGCTTGAAGGTTTCCTGCCGCATCCCCCCCAGGTGTGTATTAGGCGGCAACAGAGCACAATCTCTGTCTTGGTCTCTATCCGTTGCAGACCTTCCTCTGCATTTTACCTCTAAAACATGGCCACGAACACCAATGGTAACACGCTGCATCCAATAGATGTTCAATATCTCGATGCTGCAACGGCCTCTTGAGCAATGTAGGACCTCATCGTTTTTTTTTCTTCCAACCCATAGATTTGATAGATCTCAACAAATCTACTATTTTCTCATGCCAGGGAATCTTCTTTACTCACCTACACGCGTACTTTCTCCATGCCTCACATGGACAATTTACTCACACACAGATCTTCTCATTTTGCACGGCTCTTTTCCTTACTGCATTAGATCTACAATGCCCATGACAGAAGATAATCTCCTATTGCTTGGCCGAGAATCATAGGTTTTTGACATGTTGTAGTAGTTCCAACTGCCTTCACACAAGCTCAACTGAGTTCTAATACCAATTATTAGGTTTGAACGAGCATATACACATAATAATGAGAGAACAATAAACACACAATTACAAGCACCCATATAGACACATAAGTTTACCCTGGAAAACTTCATGCAGGGAAAAACCAGCACCAATGAAGATCTTCATTACATGGCCAAAACTGGCCATCCAAGCCAAGTGAGCTCACCTGCTCACCTCCAAGCCAGTTTACAATGGAGCCTCATCAAGCCATGTAAAGGATCCTTTACATGCAATGCTTTAGACCAATACCATGGGCTACAAGAAATCATGTGCCCAAAAACATGTGCTAGACGTAAACCACCTTTGACTCATTCTCAACTCAAAGTTAACTCTAACACATTTTAATATACAATAAACTCAATATATTAATATTCTTTATATGTTAGGTTCTCTTTTAAAAATTCAAAAAACATACTTACTATTGATTTTATAATAAATGTGTATTAAACTACATAAAGGGGAATGAAATTATTTTATAACAACTATTATAAAAGGAAGACTTATTTTTTTAAATATTCCATGGCAATATTAATGGGATGACTTAAGATAAGGAAATAATGGTAACTTGTAACCAAATTATTTTATAAGGATAATATAAAGTGGAATGCGCATTTTACGTTGATAACCAATATTCAAATATAATATAATATTTAAAATATTTAATATAAATATAATATATTAAATTAATGGTAATTATGTTAGTTAATGTAATATAAATTAAATTTATATTATGCTTAAGAAATTTATTTTATAATTATTATAATTTTATTTTAAAAATATTTATATTTATATTGAATATTTAAATATAAATTAGATTTATATAAATGCATTATTGATTTTTATTTTTAATAAATATAAGTTATATTTATATAATGAATATAAGTTTTAAAGAAAAATTATTAATAATAATTTATTTATATAAATTTAATTTATGTTCAAAATTCAAAATTATGAATATATGATTTCATAAAGATATTTTAAATATTAAATATATTTTATTTTCTTTTACAAAAATATTTTTATATATTTAAAAGTACTCATAGTTCTAGTCGCATTAAATATGATTTTTTATTAAATTTATTTATAGACATTTTTTCAATTTAATTCAACCATAGTTACATTGATTTTAGCGTAAAATGTGAGTTGTAAATATACCTTCTCCGCTAAAACCCTAACTCATAATATTTTATTATATATCTTAGGAGGCTCATTTTAGATCTCAAAATTCCCCTAATGTATGCACCAAATTTCCAAAGAACATAAAATAAGAAAGAGAATAATCCAATGTCTTAAAAATGAATAAAATAGATGAATAAGAAGCCTCTTCAAGGGGGCAACCTTCTTATACAATGTATCAAGTACATAGACAAAATGATATGCTCCTAAATTTAAGTCTCATTGGTGTATATATATAGGAGAGAAAGGGTACAATTACAATTCTAGCCGACCATACAATTACAATTAAGGTCATAGCCGACCAATAAAGACAATACTAATATAACAATATAAATGTAATGTCACAATATATATATATATATATATATATATATATATAAGGCTTAACATGCCCCTCCCCTTCAAATAAGTGTTGTCCTCAACACTTGATTAACTCTAGATGTTTGTCCATGAAGAACCCACCTTCTCATGTCACCTTTTCTATTAACAAGTTCTTCCACTTGATGAGGTACTCGATAATTGTTCAATTTTGAAATTCCTTGATCCTCGTGTCAAGGAGTGTTTCAAGGTCTAATACCAATCTCTCTTCTTCATCGATATCTAGTAAAATAGTTTGGACTGGGACCTTGTCACCAATTACCTTTTTTAGGCATGAAACATGGAAGACTAGATGTACATGTGAAGATGGAGGCAACTCCAATTTGTAAGCCATGCTTCCAATCCTTTGCAACATCTTATATGGACCATGGTACTTGGGTGCTAATTTATTGTCCTTGTGTTCCTTGAGAGGCATCTATTTGTATGGTTGTAGCCTCAAAAACACCTAATCCCCCACTTCAAATTTCATTTTACTGCAATGTTGATCTTATTATTGTTTCATCCTATTTTGTTCTATAGCCGAGCTATATTTCAATAGTTGGAGAACCTCTTGTTGGTGCTCTATGTGATCCTCCATTAGCTGAACCTTAAATTTATCTTTCTAGTATGATGGTACATGGAAGGAGGATGATAACTATAAAGCACCATAAATGGTGACAAGTTTTATGAAGTATGGAAATATGTGTTGTACAACTATTCTGCCAAGGGAAACCACTTGACACATTGTGTTTGTTTATAAGATGCAAAGCAATGAAGATACCTTATAGGCATTTATTCATAATCTAATTTTTCCCATCAAATTGAGGATGGTAAGAGGAGTTGTGAGCCAACTGAGTGCCCAAAACAAGAAAATATTTCCTTCCAAAATTTACCAATGAAAATTGGATCTTCATCACTTACAATAATCTTGAGGATTCCATGTAGCTTCTAATTGATTTTGTCAATGATGCAACTATGGTACTTGATTTAAAAGGATGATGAAGAGAAAAGAAATGGGCATACTTTTGGAGTTGATCCACTACTACCACAATGACAGTCTTTCCTTCTGACATTGGTAAACCTATGATAAAATCTATTGAGAAAGTTCTTCTCAATGTTGACTCGGTATGGATAATGGTTGTAGAAGACCTGGTGGTTGATTGACTCTCATTTGTTCTGTTGGAAAATCAAACATCCTGCCACAAAAGTTTGGACATCATCTTTAATACCTTCCCAAAAAAATCCTTCTTAATCTTGTGGTACATTTTCAAAAACCTCGAATATCCTCCTATAGGAGAAGTGTGCAATTCCAAAAGGTCCTTATGTATGAGTTGAGAATCCTTACATAAATATAGGCAATCTTGGTACCATAGTGAATCATTCTTCCACAAAACTTTATCTAGTGAACTAGGGTCTTCTTGAAGTCGTTGAATTATCTTGCATGTCTTCTAATTATGTTTCCATTCTATCCTTGTATATTATACCCAATCGGATTGCATAGGGAAAATAGAACAAAGTAAACACTCAATGTCGTCTTCTTTTCTTGAAAGTGCATATGCAACCACATTTTAACTTCATTTTTTTGTAAATAATTTCAAAGTCATAACCTAGCATCTTTGTAACCCATTTTTGTTTCTCTTCTAAAGACAATCATTATTCCAAGAGTACTTCAGGCTATCATGATTTGTTCTTACATTGAAGTGTCTTCCTATTAGATAATGGCACCATTTCTTAATTGCATGCAATATGGCCAACATTTCATTTTCATAAATCGGTTTCAGTAAGTTGTTTCCTTTAAGTTGGCAACTTTCAAAGGCAAGTGGCCTTCCTTCTTGCATTAAACTGCACCAATGCCATGCCTTGAGGCATCACATTCCAATATAAAGGTTTTTGTGAAATCAAGCATGGCCAATATAGGAGTTGTACACATTGTCATTTTAGGTTTCTCAAAATCTTCAATTAATTTTTGAGTCCAAGAGATTGCATTCTTTTTCAATAACCTTGTTAAAGGTGTTGCTATTTGACCATAATTCTTAACAAACTTGTCGCAGTAGCCTGCAAATCCTAAGAATCCTCTATAATTCTTCAAGGTTTTGGGAATTAACCATTCCATGATAGCCTGGATTTTGTTAGGGTCCACTTTGAAGACTTTGTGAGATACAATATGACCCAAATATTCCACTTCCTAAACCCCAAAGGCACACTTAGAAGGCTTGGCATATAATTGGTGCTCCTCCAATAGTTTTAAGACTCTATCAATATGTTGTACATGATCTTCCCAAGATTTTCTATAGATTAGTATATCGTCAAAAAATACTAACACACATTTTATGAGGAAGGGCTTTAAAATAGAATTCATCAAGCTTTGAAATGTGGAAGTTGTTTTGGTCAAGCCAAATGGCATCACCAAAAATTCATAATGAACTTGATGTGTTTTGAAGGTTGTTTTCGGAGCGTCTTCTTTCTTCATTCTGATTTTATGATCTAGAACAAAGATCCAACTTGGTAAAAAAATTGCTCCCTATAATTCATCTATGATAGGAATAGGAAACTTATCTTTAATGGTCATCTTATTGAGATCTCTATGCTCTTTACGCATATGCTATGAACCTTCATTTTTATGAACCATTACCACTGGTGCAGAGAAAGCACTTTGGTTGGGTTGAATGATGCTTGTATCTAAACGGTTGCTGTATCTAAACTTGAACTATATTTTCAATTTCACTCTTTTGTGCACATGGGTACTTGTAGGGTGTAATGTTAAATGGTACACTTCCTAGTTGCAAGTCAATAGCATGGTAATTATCTCTAGTAGGTAGAAGGCCTTTAGACATTTATGTAAATAACTTGGAATGCTTATGTATAACTTGTTGGAGATCCATTGAAATAGAGGGATGTATATGCTTGAACATCTAGAGATAACAATTGTGCAATTACTCCAAAGTGTCCATTTTTTAGCAATTTTCTCATGTTGTTAGAGCTTATCACTTTATAGGGTTTCCTTGAAATGCCTCTTAAGTTCAATTTCATTTCCTTCTGAAGAGAATCTCATGACAAGTTCTTGAAAAGTAAGAGTCATTATTCCCAATGGTTGTAGTCATTGGACCCCTAGTACATCATCAACACCACCCATTTGGATTGAAATAATTGGAATATCCAATAAATACCCCCCATAGTAAGCTTAATACTATCACATTTCCCTGAACAATTTATGGTACCTCCATTTGCAATCATTACTTGGAAGTATGGTACGAGATATGCAAAGCAATTGAGAAGTTTGGCTAATTTGCAATTAATGAAATTATGGATACTACCAGAGTCCATCAACATTGTTACCTTTTTCTTTTTGATACATCCTTCTATCTTGAGAGCTTGAGGAGTGCTAATGTCGGCCAATGCATGGAAATATATGGTTAGAGTAGTATCTTCTAGATCTACCTCTTGAAACTATTTCGGTTTGGATCATCTTCATCTTCATAATCTATGTAGAATTGTTTTTCTCATTGCATTTATGCCTTTTACTGTGCTTAGTGTCACAATTGAAACATAGTCCATTTGCTCTCCTTTCCTCCACTTACTGAGGTGTCAACATCATAGGTTGATTGAGGTTGCGAAATGGAACTTTTACCTCTCTATAGGTGTTAGTAGCATCCCTTCTAGTAGCCATATTTTTACTTTCAACTTTCCTTGACAAACTAAAAGCATTCTCCAATTATTTAGGTTCAAATAAACATACCTCATGTTGTATGCTCTCCTTTAGAGTGACTAGAGAACTATAAAATTATCCCTTGGAATGTTCTTCATTCTGAGGATCAACTTCTGAAATTGCTTAATGTGCTCTATAACTTGACCTTTTTGCTTGAGATTTATGAACTTGCTAGAGGAGTTACTTTAAGATTCCCATAATGTATGATCAATTCTTTTGTAAATATAGACCAAGAGAGAATAGAGTCCTTTTTGCGGTCACAAAGTCATTGCTACCAAACAAATTGATCAGGTTCTAAATATAAGGATGCAATAGTCACATTTTGTAATGTTGGCACTTGCTATAGATCAAAGAATTGTTCAACCTGGAATATCCATGTTATTGGGTCATTGCCATCAAACTTTCTCATATCAATCTTAGGAATGAAGTAGTTCCTTGGGCCCAAGTTGAACCCATGATTATGTGGATCTTGGAGTAATGACTCTTGGATGTGGATCGGGTTTATGGGATTTGGGACTCTTTTTCTCTAAGTATAATAGAATTTTCTCATGGTATGGCTTGGACTCCAATCACTTGTCTCCCCATCCTCTTCTCGAGGACTCGAGTTTTGGGTAAGTGGGTTAGTTTTGTTTTTTAGGTCAACTTGGATATCCTCTTTGAATGTTTGGAATTCAACTTGCATGGTTTTGAGGTTAACTTGGATATATTCTTTAAATGTTTGGAATTCAATTTGCATATCCCATTTGAATGTTCAGAATCCATCTTTATTTACCATATTAACGATGTCCCCCTTTTTAGCATTGTAGTTTCAATTTTTTCTACTTTATTAGTAAGCTTGTTCAACTCAAAGTTCACTTCATCGTGCTCTTCTTGTGTCATGGTTGAGCCTTTAAGAGGTTTAATGGGCATAGAAAAATTTTCTCCACCCGTTTCCATTTGAGCCCACTAATATCTACTATAGTTCTTATCTATTTCCTTTCAAAATTTATGCAAGTTTGAAGTTAACATACCTTGAAAAACCTTGGTTTGTAGGTGGTCTTTGTGGTCAACCCTGCTCCTAAATTATCTTTGAACTTTGATCCCCTCTTAGTCTGAAATTTCATCATGTCATCGCTTGGAATGTATTCTCTACAATACCATAGCTTTGACCTAGTTCTAATGTGCTCAGGGTGAGTTATGGTAACTTTTCCAAAACTTATTGTTTTTGTCTGTTTCGCGAGAGAGATAGTGTACAATCTGCCAAATGTCTAATTTTTCAGCTCTAATTCTGAAATTTGTATCACAAACACTATGGTTGGTAATCTTTCTTATGCAATAGGTCTTACTCAATTTGGATATCGCAAGCTCCGAATATAATAGTTTTACCCAGAACACATATTTGAGACTAGTTTTTGGACTAGTAAAAAACCATAACTTCAACTACAACTCCAAACCTGGAATTTCTACCACAAATTGTTTGCTATGTCCTATGAGGCCCCTTTAACATTCATTGTTTGAAAAATCCCCAAAAATATTATAGTGAAAATGCCAAGATAACTCTTTTTGAAAGTGTCCAAGCTATAATATCAAATGTTATGCATCAAATTTCCAAACAAGCATAAAATAAGAAAGAGAGAGTAATACAACGCCTTAAAGATGAAGAAAAAGCCTCTTCAAAGGGGCAACCTCCTTATACAATGTACCAAATACACAAGAAAAGATGATATACTCATAAATCTAGGCCTCTTTGGTATATACCATAGGAGACAAAGGGTACGATTACAATTCTAGTCAACCATACAATTACGATTAAGGTCCTAGTTGACCAATAAACACAATACTAATATAACAATAGAAATGTAATATCACAATATATAGGGCTTAACATAGATATAGCTTGTCTTGGATATCAAGTGCATATTCTATAAACTCTACAATGTTGGCTTTATTTTCCCTATAGTAAGTCATTTGATTCTCTAAGACTTCCAACTATGCTTTGCGGACTTTGAGTTCTTTAGCCATGTCGTTTACACTTGATGCATTGGCTTTGGAAAAAGATACCCCCACAAAGTCTATTACCACTAAGTTCTTGGTCAATAACAATCTTTCTCTTCTCACATCTGCTCTATTATCTCATTTTTCTTCGTATGTAAAGAAAACATATCCAAATTGGCAACCTCGTCAATGAGCATGAGTGGCATATTCTCTCTTGTAATTGATATAACTAAAGACATCATAGTAAAGCTCTTAAGTGTATGTACTTCTTTCATTGGACCTTCCCTCGTTTCTTCAATGTTGATTTTGTCTTCATCTTCTTTCTTTCTCTTCTCTTCCTCTCTCGTCTTTATTTTAGCTTCAACATTTGTTGCAACTTTCCTTTTACTTTCTTCTTCTACTGCTCTTCTTGTCTATTCTACCTCAACTTCTGCTCTGGATTTGGTTTCAGTTTCATATGCCATTTTTTTCTTTCAACTTATTTTCTTGATCTCTCTACCTCAACTTCTACTGTTACCTTTCCTTTAGCTTCAACTTTGTCTTTTTCCTTTGCTTCACTCGTATCCTTCTCTTCCAATATTCTCTTTTTTTGTTTGCTAATTTCTACTTTTGTTTGATCTTGTTGTCACATTATAGCTTTCACTTCTTCAAAATACAATGCTCTTCTCTTAATTTCTTCCTCGTTCCATTCATTCTTATATATGACCAAGTGATGGCCACATGATCTACATGGTAGAACAACACCTTCTCTAGATCATGTCTTTTAAACCTTTCATCTACAAACTTATAATCTTGAATTACTTTAGCCTCTATTCTTACAAAAAGATAGAATTATTTGGCCTATACAATGTTATATACATAGGATAATTGTGACATAATTTGTTTTGATCCACTATCAACAAAGCATTGAAACCATCGAGAATGGTCTAACATGCCACCTCTCTCAGTAGCAACCTATTTGGTACAAATCTAAAAAATATATAAGGAGCTCTTCTTGTCCCATGGATGCTAAGGTAGATGATATCTTCATTCACATACTAGTCTCCTATAATGCTTATAACCTACATGGATTCCTTAAACAATCTTGTGTTGGTTCAAAAAAATCGATTCATATAATTGAGAAAAGAAGTGGTCATTGATTCTTGCATATTGCCACATGTATTTATGTTCCCACAAATCTTCACAATAAACTCACATTGGTGGCTTTGATATACTCCAAGCCCATGGCATCCTTGGGAAAGGGTTATTGGTAAAGATGGTATCTAAGAGGTATTAAGACATATTAAATTTAGGAGAACTAGGAGCTTGATATATAACCCTAGTCATTGCTTGCATAGCATGATAAAGGATTGTTACCCATATCCAATCCCTCTTTTACAATGGTATACATAAGAGGTACCTGGGCTTCTTTGAAATAGGTAGCATCCTTCTCCCCAAACAATTTGCTTAATAGTGCAATAACATAAATGTAAGGCTCTCTTAAACTAGTGGTGGGATAAATTCCATTATCTCATTACTTAAAATTATTTCCGTCAATCCACCATTTTCTCACAAGGTTGTGATAGTTCAATTCTTCAACCATTCGAGAGTCGTAGATACTTCTTCCCTTATAAGCCTATAACACCTCTCCAATTTGTTGGGATAAAATGAAGCAATACACCTACCTTGCTCATTTAATATCATCTCCTTTCCCAAGTTTGCATGATAAACAATCCATTTGACCATCTTAGCACATGCTACAATAGTTGGTATAATAGCCGCATTGTATAGTAGTGACCTTTGAACATTGGGGTACACATCCTCATCTTTATTCTTATTAATTTTTGGATTTGTTGTTATGGATAAAGGGGGGTATTTCTCTTCTTTTAAAGTTTGAAATAATTCACCCCAAGAAGGTTGATTAGACAATCCTATATGGCTAGATGTATTAGAGTAAATTGGCATCTCGGTGGGTTGTTTGGGCTCTATTTCCATGGATGTTCTCTCCTTGGATTTCTTTTTCTTTTTCTTTTAGTTTTGGCTTGTTTTCATTGGGTTCCATATAGATAATTCTACCTATCACCCATTCTATAAAAAAGAACACATCAATAAAATTAGGGTAAATTTGGATGTTCTAGAATAGCTATATTATTCAAATGTATTATTGTTTTAATTATTAGTGTAGCAAATAGTCATTGAGGCTCCAAAATACATCCAAAATATAGCCTAGACATACAATAAATGTTATCAAAATTTAAACGAGGCATACCCCAATTTAAATCACATCCTTTACTGAAGATCTAATACATTCCATGCTCTAAATAATCAAATGTGGACTTTCAAAGCTAGAAGATTTGTATAAGTCGAGATTCAAACTAAGGCATGCATGGAAAGACAACTCCTAAAGGTTTGAACATTGGTTGACAACAAGGCTCATTCGAAGGGACTGGCACTTTATGAATCTTGTATACTTATACAATTTGAATGGAAACAAATCGGATTAGTGGAGTGGTATCTATTCAAAGACAAATAAGGTCAATCTCAACCTCACTTAACTAATCTCTAACAAGATATACTATTCTAAATTTGGAAGATGGATGAAACATTTGCAAAAAGTATGCCTACAGTAGAGATGTTTGGAATTCCCACCCAGAGGATATGGTGAAATATTCGACCAGCTATATAGGATGTCTGATATCCAAGAATGTCAAGAACACTCAAATGATGGACAAGCTTTAACAAGTCCTAATTTTGGCAAGAATGTCAAGAACACTCAAATGATGGACAAGCTTTAACAAGTCCTAATTTTGGCAAGAATGTCAAGAACACTCAAATGATGGACAAGCTTTAACAAGTCCTAATTTTGGCAAGAATGTCAAGAACACTCAAATGATGGACAAGCTTTAACAAGTCCTAATTTTGGCATTGGCTTTGGCTTTTCTAATTAGTTCACAAGAATTTTAATGTTGGCAGAGATACATTCAAATGTTATAAAAATTTAAAGGCCAATAAAAAAGTTGACATAGTTAAATAGGCATGGTGCAATAATTATGGATTGATTCAAAATATTGCACAAAGATTCCATCATTAAAAACTGATGCTCGAATTTGGAGGAGAATCCAACATGCCATTGAGAAGGTTTGAAATATACCACATTTGATATTATACAACCCCCCAATGAAGGATTGTGGGTCTTTGAAAGACACCCACAACAAAATTTTGAAGTGGCTTGATGACCCATTGAGCCATTTCAAAGATGTTACACTTGAACTTTAAGAACATCTTGATGAATTTTCCAAATTCTCCCAAATAAGATATTTAGGATCAACTTGATGAGCCATTAGGATGATCCAAACAATGTGACAATTGAACATGGAAAATCTCTCGATGAGCCATCGAGGGTATCAAAAAGATACTTTGAATGATTTGGAAAGTACAATGAACCACCATAATGCTTTTGAATGATGATATGTGTTGCCGCCGGATACACACCTCGAGAAAGGGGGTTAGAGTGGCGTAAATACCCAAGACATTGGGTGTGTTCTTGGGGGCAAGCAAAGAGTTGAGATACTGTCACTCAACACTCAACTCCTCCGTCTAGGCCAACTCCTAGCGCAACCAAGGGGGGGTGGTCCCTATGAAAATAAAACTATGGGCTTTAAGCTAAGTTAAAGAATGAAAATGATTCTAGGAGTTTTGAATAAAATTAATACTGAACCGGAGATTGCAAATAGAATTTAGATCAACATCATGAAATAGATATATCCATCCAACACATGAAATTACTTAATTGAAAAGTGTGATTGTTGCAAATTGTACCAGTGCCAAATGGAGTCGTATAAGTTATTGGAGTGTTGTGTCGTGAAAGTGTTGTAAGAGTCTTGTTGGTCAGTTTTAATTGATTTATTAGATGCATGGATTAAGGAGTGGGTTAGTTATTGGTTTGGCCCAAAGGCCATTTAGTTGTCTGAATTGAGCACTTGTTGCAACAGCATCAAGTGTCCAACGAGGCGAGGCATAACCTGCTTAAAGTAGCCCCTTGACTCTATGATCTGTCCAACGCGACCTCCCAAGTTCTTTGAAATATACTACTTTTGGATTTCCCTATTAATCTAGTCACTCGGCTCCCTTTCTAATGTGATCAATTGATCGGACGAACCACTGAGATCCAAAGCATACGGGGAGGCTAAGCCTTGGTTAATGTTAACAATTAGATTGAAGTTTTTATTAAGAGGCTAAGAATCTCTTTTCACCTACCAAGGATAAACCCTTTCTGTCTACTTCGGGAATACACAGCCTAAATTATTCGTTAAAAAATAACAAAAATTGTAAAAAGTAAATTTATTGACGGCTGAAAATCTCTTTTCTCGTTCGGTACTTCGAGAATGCACAGTCGGATTTAGTTTTTTAATTTGTTAATTGTGAAAATAGAGTACAAGATTGTAAAAAGAAAATTGTGAAAGTAAAACTAACTATAAAGCCCGTTTGAGTGGATTGTGTGCATGTGTTAATAAAATAATGCAAGAAAAAGTTGGAGAAGAGCAAACCACAAAAGTGAGCCTGTGAGTTCCCCCAAGCGGAGATGAGGTGTGGGCGCTGAGTAGCCCACTTGCCTTTATTATTTAAAATTACAATCTTAAGGTGGATGCATTTGGTCCTTATGAATCTAGATCCAAAGTCTTACAAGGCTTTATGAAATACAATAAGAAAGAGGTATGTTGCTCCGGGGGGTCCTGAATGACTTGGACCTTCGATTTTCTGGCAATGCCTCCTCTTACCTGTTCATTAAAAGTGAAAAACCAGCCACCTGAAATGCACCAAATGTTCCAAATAAAGCGTTAGAAGCCTAAAATGTTAAGTACTAAAAAGATGAACAATAAGTCTAAGTACTTAACCAAATCAGATCTACTTAGATTTAAGCTTTTAAAACCTTAGATCTAATCGCATACTTAAGTAAATCAACTTTTAAAATGTTATTTTCAAAGGAAACTAATTTAGTTAAGCATGCAAATAACCGTAACCAAAGAGAAATATTGAATTAAAGCGAAGGAGAGAGAGAGAGAGAGAGAGAGAGAGAGAGAGAGAGAGAGAGAAGGAATGGTGGAAGCCTGGGAATGTTTGAGCGATGGAACCTGCTAGTGGAGAGCGGAGGGACTATGCTCTTCGAAATTGGTTGAAAATTGGAGTCAAACTAAATCAACCAACCGTTTGAGCTAGGTACCTGCAACAACTTGTAAACTCTTGCATACAAATGGTTGAAGCGAATATTAGTGTTGCTTACAATGGAAACTTAGAAAGCATGGAAATCAAACTAGAATACACATGCACGTCTAAGAGATCTAAAGCAAACAAACAAAGAGAATAATCAAACTAGAAATTCTCTTACCTGTTGGGAGATACCTCCCCGTCAAAGGCAAACATTCAACCAAAAGATTCAAGAAGCTAAACAAATACAGATTACCTCATAAAAACGTGTAATATTCATCCACACACAATGATGCCCGACACGAGAGATTTGCCTCCAAAGCCTTCTTTATTCCATCAAAATATTACAATAGAAAGATTACATACTTCAACAACCCTTTAGTCCTCTCTGACCATGAAGAAACAATGAGCCAAGGCCTCCCTTAAATAGAAAAGGAGAGAAGAGGAGGGCACAATAGATCTAGGGCTTGCATGAGGGCGCATCTCTAATGTTTAGGAGAGATTTGTGCTTGGAACTCAACCTTAACAAAGCCTTGGTTGATGTGATTTGAAGAGGTGCCATCCACCTCACAAGAGGGACACCCTCTTAGCTTTGGAACAATCACCATCCAATAAACATGAGCCAACTCAAGAAGTCGCCCAACTAAGAGAGGAGGGCACATCCCTCACTGGAGATCCACTCAGTATGACCCGATTTGATTGCCAATCACCCGGATATAATTGATTTACTCTCCAATATTGATTGCTAAGATAACTGTACCTTCAGTTGGATAAATTTTCTCAAATTTAGGAAATTTGATTTTCTCTAAATCTTTATTTTTTGAATATTTTAATTCTCTTATAATATTTTCGAGAGAAGTTTTATTTAAGTGAAAAATAATCACCATTAGAGAGATTTTGAGGTCAAAAAAGGGCCTCCTAAGAGATGTACTACAAAAATATGAGATATATTAAAATATTATGAATTGGGGGTTTTATGGGGTAGGTATATATGACAAGTCACCTCCCACACTATTTTCTATGCACAATATAAATAACCATGGTTGAGTTGCTTTTCAAAATTCACTAGAAATAAAATTAATAAAATAAGTCTACATTGATGTGACTAAGATTCATTGTAAATTCCCAAAAATTTATCGTCCTTTAGCATTTATTTGTCTTGAACTTGCAAATGAAATTAAATAATAAAAAATATTTTTAAGAGCTATTTTTTTAATTTTATGTTGACTTTTTTATATTTAGTACTTTTCTCATAAATTTAATTGAGAATTTATTTACATGTAAAATGTTAATAATATTATTATAATCCACATTGCATTATTATTATTATTATTATTTATTAGTTTGACATTATGTTATTAAATAGAATGGAATGAATATATAATTTAAAATTAAAAACATAAAAATGATAATATATTATTTTATAAAAAAATATGAAAGGACTTTCTTTATGAATTAAAAGTACTTCACTTGAAAATGACAATAATATTATTTTATGAGAAGGTGTGAAAAGACATTCATTATGAGTACTTTACTTGAAAATGACAATAATATTATTTTATGAAAAGACTATCATTATGAGTACTTTCCTTTATGACTTAAAAGTACTTACACCACTACCTTGGTTAACTATGTGTTTTCATCCACCATAGAAAATTTGACAAATAAGCATTCTTAACTCATGTAATGCCACCTCACCAAGGAGGATGATGTCATCTACTAGAATGTGATTGGTTGTTTTTTATAGTACATTTTCTTTGTTTTGAGGCCTTTTTTTGACCTCAAAATTTCTCTAATGCTTAGAACTTAGGAAAAGTGGGTTAAGGGGTTTGACGAGTGCTCTGGGTTAGAAAACGAGCACCCCCGTGGAAAATTTTACCTACTAACCACACTTTTATGATATTTTTGGCCCTTTTAATTAAAACATTAAAAAAAGACTTTTACGAGAAAAAATATTTTCTCAGAACTAATTAAAAATCCTAGGGGACCTAGTACATGTTCATAATGAATCAATTTGATGTCTAGCATGCTCATAAACATAAACACGTGAACTTTGAGTTGTCATTGATGACAACACATTAATGAAAAAGGACAAAGACATGGTAAAGGACAAAGGACATGGCAATGGCAAAGGACATGACAAAGGATAGATGACATGGCAAAGGGAACTTGGCAAGCATGAGGTTGTTGACTTGACAAAGATTGATGACAAGAATGGCAAGCATGACAAGTGTTGGTCACATGACAACACAATAATGACAAAGGTTGAAGACATGGCAATGATGGCAAAGGACAATGACATGAAGGACAAGGAAAATGAAGGACAAGGCAATAACATGGAGGACAAAGTTTGGTGCCTTGGTAGGCATTTGAAGGACAACTTGCGGGCATCCAGAAGGCATATGAAGAGAGCCTTGCGGGCATCTCTAAAAAGGCCTTGCGGGCATAACAGAGGGCATTTTGAAAAGAGCCAATGCGGGCATAATTTGGAGCCCTTGCGGGCATTTTATTGAGCTATGCAAGCATCACAATGGCATATGCAAGAAGCCCATGTGGGCATCTCAATAGGAGGTTAATGTGGGCATCTAAAGAACATATGCGGGCATTTTATTAAGGCACCTACAGGCACCTGCGGGCATCACAGCAAGGCCCTATGCGGGCATTTTTAAAGGATGTGAGAGCATCACCTAAAGGCCCCTTGCGAGCATTTCTAAAAAGCATGTGTGGGCATTTTTGAAGGCCCTTGTGGGCATTCCCATAAGCCCTTGCAGGCATTTATGAAAGCCCTTGCGGGCATGTTTGAAGGCCCTTACAGGCATTTTATGGGAGCTATGAGGGCAAGTAAAAAGAGCACTTGCGAGCATCTTTTAAGGACTTTGCGGGCATATTGGAAGGACAGTTCGTGACATGGAAAACACATTACACCTTGAACCAAATAAATGATGACATGGCTGTGAACATCAAGCAAGTCTTAGATTAAATAAAGATACATATGTGAAGGTTGAAACCCCATCTCCTTGATTGAAGGATGGCCACCTAAAAAATAAATCTTGATTATTTAATGATAAAATTAAAATGAGTAATGAATACTAAGCACATTTTGTGGATACGGAGCGAAGCTACGGTTTCCGATGTTTTTTGCAGGCGGTAGGATTGACGGCGAATCATGGCTATTTCTGTTGGGGGGAGTCCTTCAACCCCCCAAGGTTCTTCTCAGGTGGATTTTCATGTAGGTGGGATTCAGATCCCGGTAGATGGATTGGGTGGTGTTGGAAAAAAGGCGCAGGAGACGAGATCTGTTTCTCCTTCGGCGGGTGGTAAGCTGGGTCAATTCATACCCAAAGCTTCGATCATCCCTTCGATGGTTATCAGATCCAATATGCTGAGAGATACGATTCAGAAGATGCAGGACCATGCTCTCATTGGGAAGTTCGTTGGGGTTTTACCCTCTAAAAAGTCTCTGATTTGGTGGATTAACTCCACCTGGAAACCTAAAGGTCATTATGATCTCCAACTTGGCTCAAAGGGTTTCTTCACAGTCACTTTTATTAACCTGGATGATTGTAAAAGGGTTCTTGATGGGGGGCCCTATTTCTTTTACTCTGTTGGCTTGTTTTTGCGACCGTGGAAAGAAAAGTTATGCCTCGAAAAAGAAGACATGAAGATCGCCCCTGTTTGGATTAGACTATACTCCCTTCCTACTGAATACTGGGAAGCTGAGATTTTAGAAGACATAGGGAACAACCTAGGCACCTTCGTCAAAATCTCGGAACAGACTAAAGCCCAGCGATACACGGCCTACGCCCGTATTTGCGTCTATATGGATCTATCAAGGGAGTTGTCGGAGGCTATTAAGTTGATGTGGGAGGATGAGGAATGGGTCCAAACCCTAGATTATGAACAAATCCCATTTAGGTGTCGCAGATGTCATGAGCATGGTCACTTATTCAGGGATTTCCCTATGAACAACCCTAAACCTTCCCCCAAGAAGGCTGAGGAGAACGTGGATCCGGGTTTTTCCAAGGTGCTGACTAGAAAACGGGGTGGTAGGAAACAAGAAGCCACGGAAGGAGCCAAGAAGATCATGACGTCTAATTATTTTGATGTGTTAAAAGAACAGGAGGAGGAAAACAACCCTGAACCCCCCTAGAATCCTCAAGACAGTCAAACCCTATACATCTGGCCGCACCCCCCCCCCGGTCCTGGTGCGCGACCATTAGACGAAAAGATTTTGGCGGTCATTGGTGATGTTGCAGATGAGGAAACTGAAGAAATGGACATCGGAGACTTGGATCTCGATGGGATTGAACAAGCATGTGGTGACCCTAAAAAGGGTTATGTCCCTCAAGAACAGGTGATCCTCTTGAAGGAAGCCATTCTAAAAGCCAGAGAAATTAATCGATTGGGGATTAGCCCAAGATCACAAAAGGAATGTAAGAGGAAGCACGAGGAAAATTCCAAGAAGCTAGGTCGGAAATCTAATAGGCAAAGGATCGTTGCTGCTGGTTTGAAATTGGTGGAATCTGGCCAGTACCCTACTATCAGGGCGGCCCTAAGTCTGTAATTTTCCCCTTTTTTAATGAAGATTGTATCCTGGAATATAAGAGGGCTTAACGGCCAGCAAAAATCTAGAACTTTGAGGAAGAAGATTAAGAAGTCAAATCCTGCAGTTGTGTTTCTTCAAGAAACAAAGTGCTCGGGTCTTAAGTTGCAGGAGAAGTGTAAGAAGATCTGGAGAAACTGTGAAGTACTCGGGATTGATGCGAAGGGTTTTGCTAGTGGGCTTGGAATTCTTTGGGACCCTAACAAAATTAGTCTATCGAGCTTTTTTGGGAATCAGTGCTTCCTTTCTGTCGAGTTCCAGGTCATTGGGTTCAAGGTTTCGGGGGTCCTCACTAATGTCTACGGCCCCCACACCCTTGGGTCTAAATCCTCCTTTCTGGACTCTCTGTGTTGGCTGAAGGAAATGACTAGGGGAAAACATTGGATTGTAGGTGGGGATTTTAACCTCATTTCCTCTCTAGATGAAAAGAAAGGGGGAAGGAGACGTCTGGATGAAGAATGTATCCGATTCAGGGAAACCATTGAGCAGTTGAAATTGGTTGATGTCGTACCGG
The DNA here is from genome assembly GCA_027924585.1 of Larix kaempferi. NCBI lineage: Eukaryota > Viridiplantae > Streptophyta > Pinopsida > Pinales > Pinaceae > Larix > Larix kaempferi. The sequence continues at coordinate 9,476,821 of BSBM01000232.1, forward strand.
GTGATGGTCGATTCACTTGGAACAATAAGAGGCAAGAAAACCGCCACAATACCTCTCGTTTGGATCGTTTTCTGGTTTCAGAATTGGTGATGGAGTCTGGGATTGAAATTGCTTCTTCCATTCTTCCGCCTCTGGGATCTGACCATTGGCCCATTGATCTCTGGTGGAGTGGCTTAGGATCTCAATTTAAAAATCCCTTTTGCTTTGAGCAGTTTTGGTTGAGTCACCCGGAGTTTAAAGAGAGTCTCACATTGGTGGGGGGAGTTGGACACAGGAGAAGGCCAAAGTATGTACAAATTCCAACAAAAACTGAAAGCTCTTAAAGCTAAAATCAAGAAGTAGAACAAAGAGGAGTTTGGGAACATCTTTGAAGATAAGCAAGCCCTTGAAGCCTGCGGGGAGGAGATCCAAAAGGTGGGAATGCTTTCGGGCTATACTCCAGAGCTACAGAGGGAGGAAATCTCAGTGCATAATAAAATCATGGAAAGGGGAAAACAAGAGGAGGTTCTATGGTGACCAAAGGCGAGAGTGAATTGGCTATAGGATGGGGAACGCAACACAAAATTCTTCCACCGCTCTGCAATTCAGCATCATCAGCAAAACAAAATCCTTAAACTCAAGAATAGGGAAGGGATAAGATTGGAGACCAGGGAGGAGATTGAAGGTGAACTGAATCAGTTCTTCCAGGACATCATGAATGAAAATGTGGTGGAGAGACGAAGAGATATTGAGTTAATAACTCATAACATTCCATCCCTGGCGACTCAGGAGCATAATGACCTCCTTCTACGACCTATTTCCATGGAAGAGGTTGAGGAAGCTGTTTTTCAAATGGCGGATGGAAGAGCCCCTGATCCTGATGGTTTTACTACCAATTTCTTTCATTATTTTTGGGATCTGGTGAAGGTAGAGGTGTGGCAGATTGTGGAGTCTTCTCGATGCTTTGGGAAAATCCTTCCTGCTTTTAACGCTACTTTTCTTACCCTCATCCCCAAGACTAATGGAGCTGATTCCCCTAACAAGTTCAGGCCTATTGCCCTCTGCAATGTGATATACAAGATTGTTACGAAGGTCATTGCTAACCGCCTGAAACCAATCTTGCCTTCCATCATTTCTCCTGAATAATCAGGGTTTGTGGAGGGCAAGCGGATTATGGATGGTATAATCTTGATTCACGAGGTCCTGCACTCTCTCAGAAAAGAAAAGATCCCAAGGATGATGTTAAAACTTGATATTGCCAAAGCTTATGATAAATTAAATTGGCAATTTATGAGAGAAATGCTGCAAGCTTTTGGCTTTTCAGAGCGCTGGTTCAGTTGGATTATGAATTTGGTCTCCTCTTCATTCTCGCCCATTCTCCTTAATGGTGTTCCCACGGGTCTCTTAAAACCCTCCAGGGGGATTCGTCAAGGGGACCCTCTATCCCCTTTTCTTTTTGTTATTATGGCGGAAGGACTCAGAAGAACTATCAAAGCTATGCAAGGAAGTCACGAGCTACAAGGTCTGATCGTTCACCCAAGAGCGGTTGTCAGACTCATCACCAGTTCGTAGACAACACCATGCTGATGGGTCACCCTTCTATCCAGGAGGCGAGAGCAATTCGCCGAGGTCTTGATACCTTTGGCAGAGCCTCTGGCCTTGAACTCAATGCTCAGAAATCTCAAGTTTTCTTCTTTAACACTCCCAAAATTACCAGAAGAAACATTGGTAGGATTTTCGGTTTTTCGGAAAGCTCCCTTCCGTCAAAATACCTGGGTACTCCTTTGGTGGACTCCCAGGTCCGGCAGGGGTCGTGGCGGGAATTAGTGGATAGAACGAGGAAGTGTCTTTCAAATTGGACCTGCCGCCCCTTGAATTTTGCCAGTCGCCTAGTTCTTCTCAAATCGGTCCTCTAGGCGATGCCCACTTATCTTTTCTCGGCTATGTTAGCTCCCAAAGCTATTCTTAAAGAGCTTCGGAAAATCCAGCAACACTTTCTTTGGAGTGGCCCGGGAGACAACGGGAAGTGGGCTTTGGTCAAATGGGAAGAGCTGTGCTCTCTGAAGAATCAAGGTGGCCTTAATCTTCGGGACCCAGAGCAGGTTAACATCGTCTCGGGAGCTAAAACCTGGTGGAGATGGGTTACCCACATGGAGGAAACGTGGGCAAGACTGTGGCATTCCAAATACGCAGCCGGATGGGGAAAAGAGGATCTAATCCGTTTCTCAGAAACGAGCCCAGGGTCTCAGATATGGAAATCGACATCCTAAGGGAGGAGTTTGGTCCAACACATAGCTTCTGGGAGGTTCGTGATGGTAGCCGGGCTTTAGCCTAGGCCGACTCATGGCAGCAATTACCACCAATTGGTATCTCCATTGACGGTCCACACGTCATTCAAGGCTGTGTTGATAGCAACATTGTAAGGGTAAGGGATTTATGGGATGCAGAATCTCATGAACAAGATTGCAGGGTCTGGCGTGATCATGATTGGTGGACTCCTCTTGGGCCGGAGGATGAGGTTCTCCAGGTTGAGGAAGCTTTGAACAACCACGGAATCAAAAAATCAAAATGGGAAAGATAGGCTTCGCTGGGGTCATAAACCAAAAGGGTGCTTTACCATTAAAGAAGCTTATGACATTAGGATGGGCTTCAACCATCTTGACCCCATTCCTAAATGGAAACAGCTATGGTCTGCTAAGATTTGGCCTAAAATATCAATCTTTATTTGGAAAACTTTGAAAAAATGTATTCTGACTGGGGAAAATTTGCAGAGAAGGGGATTTTTGGGTCCTCACCTATGTGTTATGTGCAATGGGGCAGAAGAAACCATGCCGCATCTCCTTAATTCGTGTTCGTTTGCGTCGAAGCTGTGGGACCGTGGTGCGACAATCTTCAGACGCACGGACAGACGACGAAATGACCCAGTATCATCCATTACAGACTAGTCTAAGGACCCTTTCCAGAGCCGAGTGGTGAACAGGTTGTGGCAAGTTTTCCCGTACTTCCTCCTGTGGGAAATTTGAGTTCAGCAAAACTCCCGAATATTCGAGGACAAAGCAAAAAATGATAAAAATAAAATGACATGTCGGCCTAGTAAATTTCTAATGAAAGATTTGTATAAATAAAGGACATCTGCCTCATTTTGAACAGTGGATTTGTGGGTGTGGTGAATTCGGGGAAGGAAGGAACGGGCTCTGATTTTCGGGGGTTAGATGAGAAGTCTGAGGAAAATTTCGAGGTGTACTCGAAGGCAACAACAGATCAGCAGGAGCAGCAGAAGCAAATAATTTTACATTTTATACTCTTCTCTGATTTTCAGGCAATGAGGACATCACAGCAGCAGCAATAGTTGAGAATGAAGTTTGAATTTATTCAGCTGTGACAGACAGTGACATAAGGACATGCTTATGATTGATATACTTGTGGACAAAATGATGGTGTGGACAAAATGATGATGATGGGCTTGTGGACAGGATTATGATGATGTGTTTGTATAGCAGAAGGGGCAGAAGTTATGATTGTTTGATGACAAGAATGTATATGTAAATATAAGTTGGGTCTTGTACATATTTTCTTCATTGGATCTAAGAAAAGACTAAGCTGTGCCTTGGAATAGAAGTTGTTGCTTCTCAATCAGTTGTAGCTGGTAAAGCCTAACAGTTGTAGCAGATTGAAGAAATATAAAAAGATTACAAAGCTTATATTGTGATGTGTCTTGATTATATGTTTAATTTGATGTTTAGCTTATTGTGAATGATGAACTCTACCTAGTGTTGAAGTGAAATCGTTAAATGATATATGTTTGAGTTTAGAAGAAGCTTAAATTGGTCTTAAGGGCTGGCCCACTGATTCACTCCCCCTTTCAATGTGACATTGTGTCCATCAAACTTTAATAACCTCCTAAGGCCTAACCACCAAGACAACCATTCCAGCTTTGGAGGAGCAGGTGAAAAACTCTTCGATTATACATCGCTTATTTAGCATTGCATAATTGACAAGGGAAAAAACACCATGGAATAATCGGATTGATGTCTAAGTCTTAGGAAGCCAAGTTCTTTACACAAGAACGTCATGCTAGCACATTTTTACAATATCCCTAAGGGGTATGAACATGCAATTATTTTCAAAGGGGCAAAACATTTGGCATGATGGACCTCAGAACACTAATGAAGAACATTTGGATTGTTCAAGTCTTCGATAGTTCACTTGAAATCCACAAAGTGCAATTTTAGTGGATAACAATATAAAGGTTTAGATCCTCTTGATAAACCATTAGGAGGGCTTGAATGATGTTAAAATGACAACTTTCAAATCATCCCAATGAATCGTTATCGTTAGGGGAATTTCTAAGAAAACATCTTTAGGATCAATATGATTTGGGATGATCCAAAAGATGCAACTTTCAAATGTTGGAAACATTCTCAATGAACCATTGATGTGTTTCATAAAAACTAACATTTGAATTATTTTGGACACGAATTGATACACCAATCAAAGACCTTTGAAAAGAGATATTTTGTTACCTCTCAATGAGTCATTGGTAGCCTCCAAAAGTTGCAATAGCGGCTTCTTTCAAAACCTCTTGATGAACATCAAAATATGGCATATTTTAAAGTATATATATACTTCATGAACCATTGGGGAATTTTGAAATATAGAAATGTTTGAAATATTATAGTGTCTTAATGAACCATCAAAAGAGCTCTAAAAAAATTTAAATGACAAATTTCAGAGCATCCTAATGAACTGTTGGAAGAATTTTGAAGATGTTAGAATACTCATTTTCTAACTCCCTAATGAACCATAAAAGACAATTAAAAAATGGGGTGTTTGATTCCCTAATCCCTCTTGATGAACCATCAAGGACCTTTGAAAGATGTTGAACTAACATCTTTTGAAGGAGCCAAGTGAACCATCAAACGACTCAAAATAAGTGGCATTCTAAGGTTCAAAGCCTCATAACTATAAAAAACATCCAAAAAGAATACAAGCCCTCAACCTTTTGAGAATGCCCAAGAAACCATTAGAATACTTTTAAAAGATAAATGCAAAATACATAAAGAATGTTCAACCAGATTCAAATAAACACTTTTAAAATCCATGAGCATTTAACATACATGAAATCTCCAAAATGTGATGAATATGGGAATGGGATTTTCAAATGAGAAAGCCAAAAGAATTTAAAAGCTTGGTTAAGAAAGGACTAGGGTCTTTTAGAGAGATCAATTAAGTCATTTTTCCATGTGATAATGTCGACTTTTAAGTTCTTCAACCTTGGAATGTACTCTTTCACTCTAGCAAACTTGGCCATCCTGAGATTGGAGAGCTCAATTTCAAGTCCATTAACTTGAGTAGTATTTGTTATCCCAAACAAGGTGTGAAAATTATCCTATGTATTTTTCACTTTTGTTATTTTTGGTGTGATGTGCAAGGTCTTTCTCTACATAAAGAATAATCAAACCAAGCGCTTCAACATTTTTCAAGAAAACAAGGTCATAACTATCTTCATGGGGAGTAAGATTTTCCAAATACAACCATAAACCTTTGCTACAAAAAGAGTCCTCATTTATTGACCCAAAAATGGTAGATAACACGTTAAGATGGGGGGAAATCCATTTTCGACACATAGATGCGCAAAATACTCTCATAGCCCTAAAACATCTTCAACATTTTAGTTGGCACTACCTAGAGGAGGGCACTAATATGCAAAAAAAATCCCCTTAAACCCATTAAAAAGGAAAACAAGCTGCAAGAGATGTATGTTGGTGAAACAAAGGGTAAAATCCATGGACACCTAATTGTTGTTTGAAAAAATAGCGTCGAAACCCTTGTTTTAGACCTAAAATGACCATAAAACAACACTTCCTAGTTTCAACCCTAAAACAATGTTGGGTAGGGAAAGAAGAGTCCATGTTGGCTTTGATACCATGTTGAGATCATAAGATAGTGGATCTAAGGTGAAATCTCCAATAAACCCTAATCCAACCATGCAAAAAAATAAGACAAAAATGAAGCAACACTTAAATGATGAACACAACATAGATTGTTCACTATATTAAGATTTTTCTTGGGCCTTCATCAAACAGTAACTTTAGTGAATGAATTACAAATTAGGATTGTGCTTTATTTATACATATTTAGGGTTTAGGGCACTAGCCCCAAGAGGGTGACCAAGGCAACCTAGTCAAATATAGAAAAATACAATAACATGAATTAATTACCATATGTAGGCTCAAGAAATCCAACAATACATCAAATAGAGGGTGACATGTGGCCTCAAGTGAAGATTAACCATAATCTCAACATATCAAAAATCAAATATCAATAATTGTTGTTAAAACCCTAGAAATAATTTGATTAATGCATAAACTAATTTACAAGAGCATTTCAATCATCAACAAATAACCATCAATTCTCTTTAAATAGAGATCATTGACCAATAAAATGTTAAGCAATTTATCAAGTGTTCTTAATATTGAGGAGATGTTTGAACTATCAAATCAATCATATAGGAGATGACCATCAATTTACTGAAGTATAAAAGAATGAAAGAAACACATTTAAAACAAACTAACCTAACATTGCATTACACCAAGTTGACCTTAACTAACTCCTAGTATTGAAATATCCTAACAATACTCCACCAATCTACTCCTCCTAATGAATTAGGGACCCTCCATGTAATTTACGACTTTGTAAGAGTGTAAAAGGGCCATGTTGCTCTCATCCCCTATTGATTGTCAATGTGGGTTCAAACAGCATCTACTGTCTTCACAAGAGGAATATTAAGTACATGTTAGTTAATAAATAATGTTATCTTTGTATCATAACCATTGTGTCACAGTGCCATACAAGTTATTGTCTGCCACTATGCTAAATAAGAAAAGCCAACATGTGTTGTTGCATCATACAAGGCAACTTAAATAGGACACATGTCACATGGTCGGATTAATAGTTTTCTATTTGTCTAAAAATATTCCTTTCAAGCCCACCCATTGAGCACATGCACCGTAATTGTATTAAAAAGAATGTCATTGGGCTATTACAACTCAACACCTAGCTCTTAATGATGAGCTCAATCAAGTGGCTCAAAACGTAGAGAATACAAATAATAAAATTTAGTGTTCCCCCCCTTTTCCCACTAATCTTACCTACATCAAAGATGAATAATGGACACCTGTCATTAACAAGTTCTAGGGTGTTCGACCTCTATCGATACATGAACAACAATATACATGTTATCATATAGATTCTTATGGGTCCACATAGCAAAGAAATTGCTTATGGATCATTTTACAAATTTTATAAGTTTATAATATATATGGAAGATTAGGAGCCTACGGATAAATGGAAGTCTACATTGCACTTAGTAAATAATGTTACTAAGGTGTAAAGAGATGAGGTTATTCAATACTACTAACTACCCAGACTTTTCTCCCGATTTAGTAAATTGTTAGAACGTTGATCCTATGGCTAGATCATGGATAAGGACAAAATTAGAGACAACATATCTACCATGTATTGCCTTGGGAAGACCTATTTTTTCAACTAGTATGAAACATATTGTTTCCCCAATTTGGAGGTCATCCATCAGTTGCTACTCAAATAATTACCCAACTTTCCACATAACTTGTTAACTTATTTTTGTAACCTCACACTTACAACAAAGGTTAATGTTTCACTAGATGGATCAATCTTCCAACTAAAGTTTCCCTCTTTTTCCTCACTCTAAAAGGCACTTTCAAAGTGCAAGATGGCCACCCATTTTGAAGCAAGGAAGAGACATGAGTGAGATAAACCAATCATCACAAAGGTATAATGTCCAAGTTTGACCAACACACTTGTGTCAACTGCATTTTACAACAATCATTATTTTTGTTATCATTATATTGTTTTCTTTGTATCCATTATGGTGTTTTATATCTACTAGATCATTTGTCATCCTATAGTTGCTTACACGATCACACTTCCATCTTCTAAAAATTTAGAAACAAACCCTATCTAATATCAAGTTGGTATATAATTATTATCAAATCAAACACAAGGATAAAAGATGAAAAAAACTCATCATTCATCATACATTAAACATCAAAGAATTGCACATATGCATTTGCTAATTTTATTGTATTCATGGTACCTAACTAGGACATATTAAGCTTGTTAATTTCAAGGTATCCTATAGAATATAATGATTTACACCACGTAAATGAGGGAAATAGAGTAAAGATAAGGATTGAAGTTGCAACTGTTTAGGTACTAATATAAACAAAACAAGTACAAGATTGTATGCTATATGCCCTTGCAAATATTAAAGAAAATGCAAAGTATTTTTAGGTTTGATAAAACAATGATCATGATTATAAAGAATAAAAGGCGTCATTCTTTCATTAAGGACTTATAGAACATCTCATATGCTTCAATAACTTCCAAATACCACATGGTCTCTCTATCAGGTAATTTTGACAAATCAACAAGCTTATGCACCTGTTACATAGGGAATGTTTTTTATTAATCAACTTCATAAATTTTATCATATGATCCATTGCAAATAATGAAATTTATTAAACAAAAACATGTATCATCGAGAATGAAAATTTATGGCATTAGCATCAAAATAGAGAACTTTTTTCATCAATCAACTTCATAAATATTATCATATGATCCATTGCAAACATAATAAAATAATAATAAAAACATGTATCATCAAACATGGAAATTCATGTCATTAGCATCAACATAGAGAACTTTTTCCATCAATCAACTTCATAAATCTTATTATATGATCCATTACAAACAATGACATTTATTAAACAAATGAATTTATTATTGAGCAGGAAAATTGATGTCCTTAGAAACAACATCGTGATTTACACAAGTAACAACTCAATAAATAAATATATTAATATTGCATTGATAAAATTCACCCAAATTTATACAACAAGAGAAAGTACAAAATTATCACACATGAAAAATGATACAAATCAATGCAAGTATACTAGTAGCGTAGCATATTGACCTTAACATAAATACTTGAAGTTGGATGATTGCTCTTCTACTACTCTCCTTCATCCTAGGTCACATCTTTGCGAATATTATTGGGTCGTAACCACACTAAAGTGCTTCTTATAATAGTCTCACAGGAATAAATTTTCCACCAAGCTTGGAAATGTGATTGGTAAAGTAGCATGCAATTGTAAAAGATATTGAATATATTTCTTTAGATAAGTAGGAGTCAGGACCAATGGAAGAATAACCTAAGCCTTGTATGAACAAGCTAATTGCTTGCAAAACAAACACGGACATGGCTAAGGGAATTTTCTGCAATTCACAAAACATTCATATGCTCTCCGGCCCATCTACTTACTAGGGTGGTAAATGCTTTGAGGTGAACTTTTGCACTTATGGCATTTTTCCCTTGGAAAGATGGAATCTTTTCAATAGCCTTTTCCGGAATGTTATGAAGATAACCATTAATGGCTGAAAAATCAAAAGGTTTATGCAAATCATCAACCATGTTTACTTTGCTTAAGTACATAAAGAGGTTCACAGTATCAATATTGATTCTATTCCCAAATTATCAAGAACTCTCCTTGAATTAGCCTTGCTCCGATTCAAGGGTTAATCGAATAATTCCTTGATTTTTTCTTATAGAAAATATTTTGGGATTATCCTTATGTGAGTCGCTAGATGAACTCAATCAATTTTGATTAATATGCAAGTCCCCCAATATTCTCATGAAGGAAACTTTCTTTTAATTCTTAGATCTATCAAGGTAACAAAAGACCTTGTCCCCGACAACGACACCAAAAATGGTACTGCTCAATTTGTACAGAAACAAAAAATATCCCAACCCACTAGCACAACCTAGGCAGCAACAAAGGTTGCACATCACTGTCACCTTAATTCACAACCTCTCACTTCAGGCTTTGTCTTTAAACCTAAGCCTAAGGGGGTATCCCAATTAGATTGATTATCTGTTTAAGTCTAGATGAAAGATATAGCAATGTTGAAGTTAATCTAGACTATATCTAAGCAAAGTATACAATGTAAATTTAGTTCATGCACTTAGAAAGAAGCTTACACAACATGTGAAACAGTCATTAAAAATAGATGTTCAAGCTTAGCTAATGAATTCACTTCTAATATTCAATGACAATGATAAACTCAATAGAAATGAAACAAGACAATATACCAAATCCATAATAATAACAGTTAGTAATATTGGTTAAACAATATGCCTTAAATATGTCACTAAATCAATTAGATCTCATCAATTAAGTACACTAAACATTAGATAGCAATAGATAAATCCAAATGCCGAGATACAATCAATAACACTTAGATTATTAGTTATTAGTGATCAAAGCTCAAAGGGCTTAGTGGTTAGAACCATTGGAAATTTCCTCTTTATATTTATGATTAATTTCCTTAGGTGTCAAGGAAAAAATTAGATCTAGAAATACTAAAAATAGTAAAAAATTGTAGAAAATTTCATAATTATAATCAGCCAGGAAAATTACCAAAAATGGCACTTATCAAATTCTCCCAAAATTCTGTCTAATTTTGAAGTAAAACAATGAAATTTTCTAGAATTACTAAATCCATAAATTTTCCTTTTTTTTATGAAATTTCTAGATTGCAAAACTTGTAGTAAACGCCTCAATAAAAAATCAGAAATAATGTCTAATCATGAGTTAATACTAGATTTTTCAATCTAAATGATATTCAATTAAACAAAAAAAAATATTTTATTTTTTATCATTTTTATGGTTTTTTTATGAAAATAAATCTAAAAATGAAGGGTAACAGTAACAAGAATTTCCAAATTTTTATTCAAGGCTAATTTTCCAAAAATAAAATTTATCTAGGGTGTTCCAAGGAATAATTAACAATTTTTTAATCTAAATAAATTTTCTATGGAAGAAAAATTCAGAAAATAAAAAAATCTATCCAAGATATTCTAATTTAACCAATAGATCTAGGTGAAATATAAAATATTTTTGGGTTTTTCTTTTAGGGTTAGATTCCACCAACTAAAACAAAGAAAATAAAGAGATTTGTTTTTAATTTTATGGATAATTGCAAGAGAAATAAAAAAGACAAGTGCCTCACCTTCTTTTTTTTGGGGGGGGGGGAGCTAATGGAGTCAACAAAGAATTTCTCCAATGGACTTGTTCCACAAAGATCACCTAGAAAGAGTAAGTGCTCAAGGCCTTTCACCCTTCATAGATGTATTAGAGTTATAATAATATTATAATGCAAATCATAAAGGGAATATGGACTCATCTACTTTTTACTTGAGTGAAACCCTACACAAAAAGGGATTAAATTTGCAAAATCTTATTGAGGATTAGTACAAAGAAAACCATTCCTCTATGTAAGAAAATCAATTAAATTTATACTAAACCATTACCATAGATCCAATCCATTTGGACAATCTTGCCCCTAAAGAAGCTCAAGAGAAATAGAACACAATGCTAGCACAAGATTACCTCCAATAGAAGAACCATGAACAAGAAAATTACCATCACCAATGACAAACTCCAAGATATGACCTCCAAAGCCAAGAAAATTGTATTATAAAAGAAAATGCCTTATAGCACCAACAACCAACAAATGAAATGAGATATGAGCTTTCCTTTTATAGCTTTAAAAGCTCAGCCTCTCAAAACCCTATCCAGAAACTCAAAAACCAAACAAATCCCTCTTGACATGAGAAAAAATAATAAAAATATCACTAAATGGTTGAGAAAGGCAAAAGGAGGGGACAAGAGGCTCAAAAGGGCCAACGACTTGCTTAAGAAGTAACAATTAGTCAAAACAAGGGCGATTTGGGTTTGAGGGAAGATTCTCACCATTCTTTGGCACGTGTAGGCCTCAAGGGGGTTCTAAAGCCTCCAACTCACTCCCAAAAGGTAGGGGAGGGTCCAATCAACATCGAACAAGGTCCAATACCAAGTTGAAACAAGGAAAAGTGCCACATGTTTGAGGAGAGAGAGGGAATAGCTCACACGTGTGAGGAAAGGAGGGGCATTTCGGCACTTAAAGGAGGGTGTTTGGGGAGTTAGGGGTCTAGATATGCTTAGGAGGGCTAAAGGACTAGGATAGACACAAAAAGTAGGGGGGCACTAGCCTAGGAGGCTAGTTTAGGAGGGTGCATTAGGATGAGTGAGATTTGCATGAAAATGTGATGAGGGCTCACATTAGAAAGGGGGGTCATTAAGTTATAAAGTTAATGATCAATTAAACATTTAACTTAAACTTAGACGTAGGGAAGTCATGTCCTAACATTTTAACATGTTTTTAACCACTAGGATATTAGAATTATCATGTAACCATGTGTAAGAGGGACTCCTAAGACTCTAGACTCTAACTCTGTAATGTTCCGTTTTGATAAAACTGAAACAAATGACATGCAGAGCATGCGAGCCATAGCTCAAGAGCATGCAAGCATGCATGCATACAAAAAGTGAGATGCATGCAACTCAACTGAAAAATAGAAGAGAAAAGTGACTTAGGTATACAAAAGTTAGGGCATGCAATGTCAAAGTTAAAAAAGAAAGATAAAGTGAGTTACTTGGGATCCATTGTTGTTATTGATCGTTGAGGTTCGTGTTAAGAGCTCTGAGAGCCATTTAGGGTTTTAGGGCACACTGCCCTAGCCAACAAGTTTGGGTTCGATGTTGAAATCTATACATCCTAACCAAGTTTAATGGATAGATTACCTAGATCTATCATCATGCTTCAAGGAAGATAGAGGTTATTGCAATTTGGGGCAGAGGTCAAGCATATAGCGGGCAGGACGCATTCATCTAGCACCTTAAACAGTCTTAGGGCTGATATATCTCTCATTGAGAAAGGGCGTATCCATTAACTGTCTTGGGCAGCAATTTCATCCTCAACCAAGACATGAAGCTCCGGCTAGATCGTGAGTTTCCTAGCTGGACATACAACGCATGAGCAGGGATCTCTGTTGGAGAAAGGTGTGGTCTTCATCTTGAGGGCGTGACTCTTACAGGAATTACAATCTGCATTTAAACTTGATCCTGAGCATCATCCTCCAATACTGAGAGTAAGCTTATGTAAGGCAGTGTTTCATCATTTAATCAGCAGTCTCCCCTTTATTTACTGCGTGGGCATTCATGAGAGGCATGGATCCCCTTGGGGCATCTACATCAACATAAGAAAGCAGCCATCTCTGGTTTATGGCAGAATTCCATCCTTATCAACAACCACTCATTATTCTAGTCTTCCTTATTAGATCTACATGGAACTGTGGGTAAATCGTGAGCAGTTAGGGCAGTCTCCATTCCTCACGAGAGAGCAACAACTCCTTTGTTTATTGGCAGTGGTTTCACAAATACAACCGCTCTCTGTTGTGGTTGTCATATAGCACATTGATTTCTGGCAGATCATGGTAAGGGTGTGATTGAACAGAGTTTAAGGGCAGCAGCCTCCCTTCCACTCCAGTGTGGGGTTCTCCTTGAATACTGGGTGCTGGAACTCAACCAAGAAGGAGAGTTCTTCATTAAATAAGGAGCAGCAGTATATCAGATTCAAGATAGCTCGTGGGTTCTTCCTTTCAGGGAAGCAATACTCACTTGAAGCCTTCAGAGTGAAGGAGATTAAGGGCAGCAATACATTATCAATCTTATACACCACTGTGGCATATCATTCTTGCAGAGATCCCATCCATTGTCACTGCTGGCGGATCCATACCAGCTAAGACTGATATATACCTTGCATGCGTGTTGGAAAGCCTTCTTTACCTTTATACATCAGTTACCAATCCACAAGACCACTGTTACAGGTCAGAACTGATTTACATCTAAGATTCAGGTTCTTAGTTGACAGTTTGAAGCAATTTCCAATTGATTAGTTATTATAAAGTTACTATTGTCAACTTGGGGCATTTACAAGTTGATGGCTATTTTGCATTTATAATATTCATTCTTCATAGCATGCAATTACTTGGGTCCAACAATTGAAGAGTAATCTTATCATAACCAATCAGTCACATAAATTAGTGACTTGGAACCATAGCTGTTGGGAGCGGGGAGCGAAGCGGGGAGCGGGAGCGGGAGCGGGAGTGAAAAGCGAAATTTTCAAAAGCTTCCGTTTCGGGAGCGTTTTCGGGAGCGTTTTTTATATAATATATATTTTAATATATTTTGATGCATATAAATTAAAAAAAACATGTATTATGCCAAATTAGCTATAGAAAACATCAAAACATAGAATCTAGATATTCATATAACCATTTAGTACACATTGATATAACATTAATGATTAATCATCTCGTCTTCTAGAATCTAGGAGCTAAAACTTATAACATTGTCATTAAATGATCATCCTCAAATCATCAATCATCAATCATCAACAACATCAACCTTCAAATTTCAACATATAATATTTGCCATCAAGCTAGGCCATAATGTTTACAAAATAGGCCAACCACCAAAATAAACATGAAAATGTATGTATCTTGCGAGTAAGATCAAGGATTCATTTCATTAGGCTCCACCAAAATTATCATTGGAAGTTAATCTCAATTCATACCAAGGATTATTTTATGAATTAGGCAGTGCATCAAATGAACTTTTTTTTTGGTACCAGTGTTTGGGGAAACCATTATAATGCTCAAATTAAATGAAAAATGGTGAACAATTTCAATGCTTGTTGAATAATAGACAAAGCTTTCACATAGAAGACAAGCAACCAGGGCTTCTTTCATAGGAAGAAGCTAGGTGATGAGTAAGAGCTTAGAAGCTATTCTGAAGATAATGATGTCAATGGTGTTGGGAAAGGAAGAAAAAAAGAGAAGGAAGCAAAAATACATGCAACAACAACAAATGTTAGGTAATCCTTGAGAAGTATTACAGTTACTCAAAGAACTACAACTCTTTCTACTGTAAATTTTGAAACACCAGCACTTCAGTAGATATCAGAAGAATACTGTCATCCAACTATTCATTTGTTTAGAGCAAAAGATATTATGTAACAAACACTTGGGAGCTTTATGTATATAGATGATGAATAACGTACATGATTTGAGCTTTATGCTTCACTGTAGGACTCCTAATGTGTCACCTGAGCTTCCAAGCAACACCGCCAACCACCAAACCTATTGATTTATATTCTATGTCTCAGTCCATGGGAAGAATTTTATTTAGATGTATCGTCACTGTATTCACGTATTTCATATATCTGCCACTCTTGGATATCAATGGACACTGATTATTTTTCTTCCTTTCCATCCATACACTCCCAAGCTGTGGCTTTTCATGTCCTAATACTTCACTGAGATTCTGCAAACTTTCATTCCCAGGGAAATATAGATGTTGACTTTTCCATATCATTTGGTTCCAGGATATGAAAATATCTTCTGAAGGAAGTTTTTCTGGAAGGTGAAACATAAAGTCTACATGCACAAGCAAGGATTTTCAACTTAAATACAAGAAAATCAGAGTCTTAAAAATGGAAAGAGGCTTACAACTGAGGGCATAGAATGAGTCCAAATGGAGTCCAATAGACTTTATTTGCCCAAATTAACCCTAGCCAATCCAGAAAGATTAAAAATAAAAATAAAAAAAATTAAGGAATCGCTCAGGAAGCGTTTTCGGGAGCGATTTTTTTGCCCGGGAGCGCTCAGGAATCGATGAGGAATCGATCCGGAAGCGTAGATTCCGGATCGATTCCTAAAATTCCAGGGAGCGTTTTTTTCTCCAAGGAAGCGCGAATTACAAAATCGATTCCGGGAGGAATCGATGAGGAATCGCGATTCCAGAATCGATTCCTCACGGATTCCTTCCGGAGCGCGATTCGGGATCGATTCGTGGGGGGGGGGGTCGATTCCCAGCAGCTCTGCTTGGAACACATGCAAGGGCAGAGTTGATAGTGAGGATATAATATGCATATCAGCTGTTAGGCTTGATGATATTGGGTTATGATGTTATTAATGTGATATGCAATTAATCTATGAGAAATTAACCAACATGCAAACCCATGCAAAGTACCAATAAGCTACCAAATCAACTGTTATTGTAACCACGTGAAACAAAGACAGTCAAGAAATCAGTTTTCCCTACGTGGAATCTTACAGTTGTATCAGAGCATGTTCCTCACCAGCTGTGAGAAATGTGCATCTTTAAGCAGTTAAATAAATCCAACAGATACAACTAGTGCCTCAGTGGTTACATCAATGGAAGTAAGTATGGAAGAAAAGGAGCCTAGTTGGGAAGAGGTAATGAAGGGCCTTGCCAAGACACAACAGAGGTTAGAGCACAACTTGCAGCAGTTTGAAGCTTTCCTATCTCAAAGCAAGAAGGGAAGGTTGAGCGTGCTTTTAAAGGAATCGTCCAAGAGTCTCTATGATAAGTTTGGCTCAGTGTATGGGAGGTCAAAAGTCATTATTCATCCCACAAATGAACCTGGGAAGAGCAACAATCAATTAAGAAGAGAAGATCCTTGTTTCGCATGTCAGGATAATTGGACACCTAGTCACACATATGGCAACCCTAAAGATGAATATCTCCTTGCATCTACAATTGAGGAACACGTAACACTTCCAGATGGCTACAAGACTGAAGAGGAAGTGGAGAAAGATGAGCATGCAGTACAGGTTGATGGTAAGTTTGACATTGAGTTGACAGTACATGATGAGGATGTGCTTGAAGAGTTAGCATTAGAGCTATCTTTTGAGTTTAGCAACACCAGCACAGTTGATGCATTGATTGAGGACAGGCCGTATGGTGAGTTGGAGTTGGCACACTCTTCATCATCCATAGCAGGAGTCCCAACGTTTATGACAAGCGAGATACATGCGGAGAGGATTGACTCTATACATGTTAGGTCGGATGGAGGTTATGATTCACCTCTTGTGGAGGGGCCATTGATGGCTCCACTTGGAGTTGCAGATGTGTTGACGGGAGACATGCTCCAAGGACCATCCAATAGTGACATAGATACACACCGTGCTTTTCGGGATGAGTATAGTATAGATGTGTGGGATCCTGGTTCAGATGACACCAGCAGAGTGAGCACACAGGAGGATACAACAACACACAGGATACAGGACAGTTGTGGCACATGAGAGAAAGAGTGCCACTTATGGTTTGAGAGGACAGCCTCCAATGATGATTCTGCACGAGGAGCATGTGGAGTTCGGTATTCTACACTAGGAGCACTCAGAGTTGCAGGTGACCGAGGAGAGATTTAACATAGAGGATTTGGATCCGAACACATGGGATTGGCTCACTATGATTATCCCTGATTGGAAGTCCCACCTTTTGGTGGAATATTCCAAGGATTGCTTTGCATGTGAGTTGATGGATGGGTGCATCCAGGATGACCAATACAAGGTAGTGGACGACATCATCTACAACAGAGACACCATATACCTCGCCTCAGAGTCTGCACTTAGGACCAAGATCCTGAGAACTATACATGAGACACCTTTAGAGAGACACCTCAGGACCTGTCAGCAGATTAGAGAGAGATTCTCTTGGAAGGATCTCGAGTATGATATGACGAGACACTGGAGGGAGTGTCTGACTTGCCAGTTGCACGATTTAGAGCCAGATTATCTAGTCAGACTAGGAAAACCCACCCTAGATTTAGGGGGTGCCAGTGGAGGAGAGGTTGAGACTTGTTTATGGCAGAGCAAACTTTCTTTCCTAGTATTCATAATCCAGTCTGACCAGGGATTCGATACAAATGAGACAGCCAGTCTTCATTTTCTAGAGTTCACTCTTGAAGTTCAGATGCTTAGGATGGGGTGCGTAGAGTATTTGTCTTTTGAGGAGTTTGTGCAACTTAAGGTTGCTTGGTCCTTCAGGGGCCGACAGATGGAGTCTTATGCTAGCATTTGGCAGACCGATGAGACGTGTAGAGAGTTTTTCACACCTTACAGGACAGTATGGGACCCTAGTGACTTTACCATTTATGGGCAGGAATGGGAAAGCATTTGGGTAGAGCACATCACAGGTTTGTCGAGGGTGCTAGCACGGCATGATAGTTGGATGGTTATGAGTAGAGGGGCACAACATCAACACAGTGGATTCTTCTTGAGGTTAGCCTGGGATCCGAGAAGGGCAGTAGTGGACAATACAGCAGCGATTTGGAGTCTACGGGATGCTCCTTGTAGGGATACTACATAAGGTAATGGTGGATGCAGTATGTAATCCGCTATTCTCATATTGATTTGGGACCCTAGGATTACAGTGACTGGCAGTTCAGTGGTTGTTAGAGATGAGAGGACCCTCATTTATTTGCAAGTAAAGGGAATTGAGACTTTAGTAGAGGTATTTTCTGAGGAGTTGGCCGAGTTCCCACCGTGGTTGATTACTCTACTTACAGGATGCTTTCAAGATATCTCTTTTGATGGTACCTATTATCACACCATAGTAGCAAGGCTACTATTCTTGCTTAGCAGATATCTACACATTTCAGAGCTTGGATTATTCAGAGCTTGGCTATGATGAGTTTATATTTTGAGATCACTCACAATCAGAGCAGTGTATTTTATCAGACTTATATTAGACCTTGTGTCAAGGATGAGCCTTGAAAGTTCAGATTTAATGACCAATGTGACCCTTTATTCCATACAGTTTCAGTTCAGTGACTAGAGATGTTGTTGCAGCAGTGTTTCAGATGGTTTATGATGATTATTATGATGATATGATATGACCTATGGATTTTTGTTCATTGACTATGGATTATTATCTTGTTGCTTTAGTCATGTTCACAGCATTAGCTTGGTATATGATTCATGATGTGGCACACTTTGTAATGTGGAAAATGAACTATCTTAAAGATGTTATGAAATGGACATATTACTTGCACATTTAGGTTTCTTGACAAGACTCATTGGTTTACTACCTTGCATAGATATGGTCTTTCTTTACATCATTTGTCCGCTAGTTTAAGCACCACTTTCACTTGACTCCATCCATCCATGACCTTCCTTATTTTGCTTTTACCCTTGACTTTCTGATATTGATGACTTCCCTTTTTGCTACCTTTGTGTTGGATCACATCCATGTTTGTTTAGTGTCTCGGCTCTGAGTTGATGACAGAACTTGCCTTTGGCAAGTTGGATTGTAGTCCTAAATCATTTTCGTCGGTTGTCCCGATGTTTGGCACTGGCATGAAGTCCCCCTAGTCACTTGAGATGGTGTTGGCTAAAACTGAAAGCTCATGTACTACTTATGGAAACTTGTATAAATTCGCCCATGGAAACTATAAACTCTAGAATGTGTTTGTTAACACATGTGAGTAAAGGGCAAGAGCGATGAACTGCTAAAAATACTCCTCGAAGAGTATAAGAAAGGTCAAAAAAGCAATGGTTCTTAAACTATATATCTAAATGATTGTTGACCTTATATATATATATATATATAAACATGCCCTGGATGCAAGCTGCAATTAGTTGTGCTTCTTAGCGCACCTAAGATCCGAAGGGTTATGTAGGCCAAAAAGGCCAAGAAATGAAATTGAATAATCCTGATGAACTTGGATCAGCTTGATGTAGACATGATGCCTCAGTTGAATAAGCACTCTCTAAACAACTTATCCATTTGTGAGGCACGACCCTTCCCCGTGTTATTTGTCCAGCACAAAGTGTAGCTTCCCCCTTCTCCCAGTCCAAAGTGTCTTTTAGTTGAGTTTAGAAAAGTCATTCGTTTTGCCCAGCCTTGTTCCTAGCCTTCATCCTTAGCTAGCGGTTAGACCATGTCCAATGGGTGAGTTTGTCATTTAAGCTATTGTGCAAGTAATATAAATAACAATGGAATATGCAAACATGATTAATGCCACTAAATGATGTTATACTTTAAGTTAAGCTATGAGTATGATTAGAGGAACATGTCTTAGTATATTGATATGATTTATCCTTGGTTGTATATTGACCTAGTCAAACCCAGTTTGACTATGGTCATTTCTTGGGATCCGTGATGATGTGGGCCATGTATGCTTATTGATGATAATTGATGGGCCCACATACTCTTGATGATGATGCTATATGATGGACATATGATTCAGATGGTGATTGATGCAGTTCAGCAGGTTTTATTATTACTTCAGATCATCAGATTATGCACTGTCCATATATGGTGGACCCTTCAGTTGGCCCATCAGGGCAACCCATGGTGTATGGGTACACATTATTAGTAGTTTTGGGTCTTCTGGATCCAATGAGACACTTATCATTCAATTCTAGGCACTTCTGACAGTGATAGATGCAGTTTTCCACTTGTTGACCAGATTTGGGGCTGTTTTCCCAGCCTGACCAGCAGGGGCCATGAGAGGCCAGTTCACCTAGGGCGCTATATGAGGAGGGGTTGGTCCAGCCACTTGATATTACCATTTACCCCCCCTTTTGGAGATCCTGGTGGGATCAGTTTGACAGCGCAGATGCCCCAGGAGGCAGTTTCAGCAGCTTCACAGTTACCGAGGCAGGTTAAAAATGGAATAAAAGGGTCACTGAGGAATTCGATTTGGGCAATTGAGGCAAGGTTTTGGCACTTGGTCTTCACAGAGGTCTTCCAGGGTGAACCCCCCATCTTCCAGCCAGTTTTCATCAATTAGTGGGGTCCACAAAGGCCACAGGAGGTCTTTTACTGCATCTCCCTCACATATTTTGAGCACAAATTTGATCATTTGTATTATTTGGACATATTATTTTATTATTATTGTGCCATGGGGATGAGCTAGCAAGGACTGATGCCTCCTAGCCCCACCATGAGCTTCATGTGTCATGTCCTAGTCATATGAGGTGGGCCCATGTACTTTTGCCCCCTCTAGAGGATGACGTCACCCTCACTTTGTGCTTTCTAGCTATGACGTCACCTCTATTTTGAGTGATCCATGTGATATGTTATGTTGGCTGATCTTAGCCATTGATTATGTTGTGAGATCTTTTAATCTCAACCACTCATTTCATAAAGTGGTTTTGATATCTAGGGTTTTCGTCTTTATTATCCTATATAAGGAGGAGACCCCCTCATAGTAAAATTCATCCAAGGATTTTTGGCTCTTGGCTATTGGAATAGAAATACTTTATGGGCATCTTGGATCTTGAAGTTGGAATGCTTGTGGTGATTGTAAATGCTTCTTCCTCTGCACTGACAGATACTGGTGGCCATCTTGATTTTATCTTCAACTAACATTGTTTTGCAGGCAAAGAAGACGTTTTGGAGAGGTGCGAATTGGTGGGGAGGCCTACCCTTCAAGCTTCAAAAGGACGTTTTGGTTGACAGGGAGTTGTTTTGTATTTGTACCAACAATTCATGTTTATCATCTCTTTGTTTGCATCTCTTTCCATTCTTCATTGATTGATTGATCTTTGTGTCCTTGATTGACAGGAATAGGGAAATCGATTTGGTTGAAAGAGGCAAAACATTGGCAAGAAGGGCTCATCCAAATTTGGCATTTGATCTTTGTGGGAAGTAATCCTCGTCACAAGCCTCTTCCATCTTCATCTTCCAGGTATGTTCCAAGAGGTATGAAATTCTTCTATCTTATCCATTAATTCTCTTAGAACTAAAATCCCTCATTGATTAAAACCCTCATTTTTCACTTTTTCTTAGATCTACCAAGATCTAGCTTGGCTTTGGGTATAATAAAAAGAACCCACCTCTATAGTATCCACGGCAATTCGGATCTATAGTTTGGTGGCATTTGGACTAAATTTGACCCTTCCCCCAAAGCACTTAGCCTTCCTTGACTGAGGTCGCCCTCCTTGGGTAGGTGAGTTAAGCTAGTTTCAACACATGGGTAGGTGAGATCCCACTTGATTTGCATAGATCTACCTTGATAACCTACCCCTAGTGCTTCACCTTGTTGATTTTCACCTTGTGTGCCCCATCCCTCATTTTGAGGGTTGTGCCCCACTTGGGTCACTTGGTGATGCATTTTGAATCTCAGTTCTACTGAGATCTAGCCATTGGATGCCTTTGATTTTCAAAACCTACCTTGTATTGCACCTTGACTACCCTGATCTATATCTTGGTGGACATCCGACTCCATTTGGCCCTTGGTCTAAGGCACTAGCCTTCTTGGGGCAATTCGCACTCCTTGGGGATTGTGTCTTTTCCTAGATCCGCACTTGGGTGCTCTCAAATCTTTGTAAATCCATAGATCCAAGTCATAGAGCCCCTATAGTACCATCTCCCATTAATTTTGACCAAGTGGACCCATCTTGGGCCATTTTCCCTATTTTAAGGAAGTGGGTCCCACTTGTGTATTTCATGGTACTAGATCTATCTTTTGGGTGACCCAACTTATACATTAGTTGAAGCAATTGTCACTTCTTAAGCCTTTTCAACCATATACTCAAACCCTTGGGTCCACCTAAGCTTGCATTGGTTTTCGTAACTTAACTTTCACACTTCCCTAGGAACCATTGCTTTGGCTAGTCTTTTGTCGATTAGCTATAGGGTCTCCCCCTTGATCTTATTCTGTCTAGGTCTAAAGCGAAGAGTGCCTCGGTTGTCGTGACTCCCAGCTTGCATTGGGAACCGTGGCATCTCTTGGGTCACCTATTTAGTTGTCCATCTCCTCTACCATCCCGGATGGGATACCATTAGGGACAACTACAAGTTGTGTGATAACAGTACCTCGCAAGATAGTACCTTGAGGAGAGGGTGCTACAGATCTCCTAGGATGATTTGGGACCCTGAGATCATCCCTGAATTCAGTTAGTTCAGCTTGATGGATTGGGGAGTTGCATTGGTATTTCCTGAGGACAAGCAATCTTGGCGAAGGAGGATTGTAATGTTCCGTTTTGATATAACTGGAACAAATGACATGTAGAGCATGCAAGCCATAGCTCAAGAGCATGCATGCATACAAAAAGTGAGATGCATGCAACTCAACCAAAAAATAGAAGAGAAAAGTGACTTAGGTATACAAAAGTTAGGGCATGCAATGTCATAGTTATAAAAGAAAGATAAAGTGAGTTACTTGGGATCCATTGTTGTTATTGATCGTTGAGATTCGTGTTAAGAGCTCTGAGAGCCATTTAGGGTTTTAGGGCACACTGCCCTAGCCAACAAGTTTGGCTTCAATGTTGAAATCTATACATCCTAACCAAGTTTAATGGATAGATTACCTAGATCTATCATCATGCTTCAAGGAAGATAGAGGTTATTGGCATTTGGGGCAGAGGTCAAGCATATAGCAGGCGGGGCGCATTCATCTAGCACCTTAAACAGTCTTAGGGCTGATCTATCTCTCATTGAGCAAGGGCGTATTCATTAACTGTCTTGGGCAGCGATTTCACCCTCAACCAAGACATGAAGCTCCGGCTAGATCGTGAGTTTCCTAGGTGAACATACAACACATGAGCAGGGATCTCTGTTGGAGAAAGGCGTGGTCTTCAGCTCGAGGCATGACTCTTACAGGAATTACAATCTGCATTTAAACTTGATCCTGAGCATCATCCTCCAATACTGGGTGTAAGCTTATGTAAAGCAGCGTTTCATCATTTAATCAGCAGCCTCCCCTTTATTTACTGTGTTTGGCATTCATGAGAGGCATGGATCCCCTTGGGGCATCTACATCAAGTTAAGAAAGCAGCCTCTCTGGTTTATGGCATCATTCCATCCTTATCAACAACCATTCATTATTCTAGTCTTCCTTATTAGATCTACATGGAACTGTGGGTAAATCGTGAGCAGTTAGGGCAGTCTCCATTCCTCACGAGAGAGAAACAACTCCTTTGTTTATTGGCAGTGGTTTCACAAATACAACCGCTCTCTGTTGTGGTTGTCATATAGCACATTGATTTCTGGCAGATCATGGTACGGGAGTGATTGAACAGAATTTAAGGGCAGCAGCCTCCCTTCCACTCCAGTGTGGGATTCTCCTTGAATATTAGGTGCTGGAACTCAACCAAGAAGGCGGGTTCTTTCATTAAATAAGGAGCAGCAGTATATCAGATTCAAGATAGCTCGTGGATCCTTCTTTTCAGGGCAGCAGTACTCACTTGAAGCCTTCAGAGTGAAGGAGATTAAGGGCAGCAATACATTATCAATCTTATACACCACTGTGGCATCTCATTCTTGTAGAGATCCCATCCATTGTCACTGCTGGGCGGATCCATACCAGCCAAGACTGATATATACCTTGCATGCGTGTTGGAAAGCCTTCCTTACCTTTATACGTCAGTTACCAATCCACAAAACCACTGTTACAGGCCAGAATTGATTTACATCTGAGATTCAGGTTATTAGTTGACAGTTTGAAGCAATTTCCAATTGATTAGTTATTATAAAGTTACTATTGTCAACTTGGGGCATTTACAAGTTGATCGCTATTTTACATTTATAATATTCATTCTTCATAGCATGCAATTACTTGGGTCCAACAAGTGAAGAGTAATCTTATCCTAACCAATCAGTCACATAAACTAGTGACTTGGAACACATGCAAGGGCAGCGTTGATAGCGGGGATATACTATGCATATCAGCTGTTAGGCTTGATGATATTGAGTTATGATGTTATTGATGTGATATGCAATTAATCTATTAGAAATTAACCAACATGCAAACCCATGCAAACTACCAATAAGCTACCAAATCAACCGTTATTGTAACCAAGTGAAACAAAGACAGTGAAGAAGTCAGTTTCCCCTACGTGGAATCTTACAAACTTGACATTACGTAACTGTCCATGGTGACCATATACATGAGATGTTTACATTACATTGAACCATAGGGCTTAGGTGCTCTAATGTATGGTGAACTGCACCTAGGAAATGTCTCCAACTTGGAGTATTTCGAGTGAAAAAACCTTGGAATATTTACGATCATGAAGATATAAATAATCCTTGGTAAAAGAAACACTCAAGTGTCATTCCCTTTGTGCAACCATCATAGGGGAGCTGAGTATGATTTATAATTCGCCCTTTACATATACAAATATATCTGAATTATTTTGGTTCTAACATTTCTCTGCAGTGGTTTGTTATTAAAAATATCTTCCGGGAATTCCGTAGTGGTCATTTTTACTATAAATTATATCATTACATTATATTACATTATTACATTATATCTCCTGATTCTCAATTACATCATTACATTATATTACATTACAGCACAACCATGGATCACTTGATACGATGATATAATAGTTTACATGACTGCCTTAAACAGGCCATACATTAAACATCCTCTTGATTATTAGCATCTTTACCCCTAGATAAGTCCTTGTACAAAATATTAGGGGTAACAGACCTTTTATTCATGATTTTCAAATTACGGCCAGATTCCTATCGATTTCCAATTTTTGGGGTCCACTAGTTCAATGACCGATCTGGTTCTGATAGGATTGGTACGGACTCATTATCGAACTCGCATACACATCCCACCATTGGGTGCACTCCATTGGTACCTTCCTGGACCAATTCCAAGTGGGTTCACATAAACCTTGAAACTATCTGGGTAGAGAAGATTTGTCAATTATGGCATATTCAAGAGGTTGAGATAGAGGAGCACTTCATCTTCCACTGCACCATCTACTATGAGATTAGTGGGAAGCTGCATTTCTTATTCAAGGGAATCAGACCCTCCAATTTCTTCAAGTACCCCAATGAAAGATGCTTGACCTTATTCATGCAAGAGGCCCTCCATCTCAATACCCATTCTCTTCAGCCTTCTACTAGACTAGATTCCACCCAAATGATTACTTCCTTCTTTATAGTGCTCCCATCAACTAGGGGCACCAAGAGAAAACTGATAGCAACATTGCTTCCGTCTCCAAATCAATGTGGACAAAAGGGATCATCACCTCTCCCCAGAGGCCTTGTTATCACACAAAGTGTAGTTGTCTACTTTAAAGGTCTTATCCAGGATGGTTGAGGAAGACAACTAACCGGTGATACCTAAGAGGTCCTCGATTCCCAAGATGGATTGGTTGTCACGCCAATCGAGGTACTCTTCACTTCTTGTTATCCAAGCCACAAACAACAAAGTGGGAGACCCTAATCTACTCTTAGAAAGAAAGACCTAACCCAAACACCAAATCAAGCAAATCAAATAGTTAATATGGAGTGAAAGGTGTAGAACCCTAGATTTAAGGAATTGAGTTATTGTAGAGTCTTAGGGAAGATGAGATATGAAAGTTGATTAATTCAATTACAATAGCTCAGAATTAAGGACAAATCCAGGATATAAGTGTTAAGGTAAATGATCAAAATCAAATGCCTTGGGAAACGTGTTTTTAAATTAGGGGAAACGGTCCCAAGGAGTAGATATGGATAAATTATGGCTTCCTAACACAGCTTGACTGTAGATCTAACAATATCAAAGCTCGCAAGCAAAGATCGGGCAATCAAACAACTGAAAAAGGGGCAAATTCCGAGAGGGTGCAAGAGAGAGAGATCAGTGCCTTGGGATTTGGGTAGAAGGAGTCCACAAAGCATGACGCCCTAGGAAACCCACTTCAAGCTTGGCATAAAAGTGAAAACCCAAAAATCGTTCGCCACGATTTGAAGTTGTTTGAGCTAGAGAATTTTTATAAATCTTAACTTAGGGTTTGAATAGTGAAATTTAATGGTGACGATTGGATTGGATCCCAAGATAACAAAAATACTTTGAAACGTACCTGGATATGCTTGCGGCCGCCTTGCAAATTGATGATCTTCCCAAAATGAAGCAATCTAGAGTGAGATCCAGCCTCCCCAAGTAAAATCGATATTCCTCCAAGGTGACGAATACGCCCTTCCCTGCCAAAAACGATCTATGGTAAGAATCGATCAAGCATGAAAGAAACTATACGGAAACAAAGATGAAACAAGAAGCATCAAAATGACCACAAGATACAATAGAGATACTCCCTGAGACACAAGTTGTTTTGAGAGAGAGATATGGGTTTCCCCACAATAGCGTCCCCTTCAAAGTCGCCTCCTTCACTACCACACGACCCTTGCAGAAAAAGGTTTGAAGAGAGATAGATCCACAATGATATCACAGAGAAAAGACTATACAATCACTTGCAAGAACATTCATCAAAGCATCCAAGAGATTTGCAAAAATATTCTTTATTATGTCGGAAATCCAAGAGTCCAAAAGGTGCCATTACAATTAGAGGGTCTCTTCCTTAAATAGGAATGAGAGACACCAAAACCCTAACCACTTTATGAGTGAGTAGTGGAGATTGTTGCCGCCGAGATGCACACCTGGGGGGAGGGAGCGCAGCAGAAATCTTTCTAAGTTGTTCAGTGTGGCCTTGGGGGCAAGCAAAGAGTCAGGTGCTGTCACCTGATCCCGACTCCACCGTTTAGGAAAAACTCCTAACGAAGCCAAGGGGGGTAGAGCCTAAAAATAGTTTCTAAGGCTCTTTAAGTTTGAATGTTTAGTGATGGGAAGATTGTTTTTTAGGAGTTTTTATGAAAAAATAAAGAGATTTAAACCAAGTTTATTCACAAAATTAATGATATATCCACAGCATACAGTTTGAAGGATAGCAAATTGAATCAAAAATTCATCCACAGCATGATATGATAATCAACAATAACTCATGAAAGATAATAAGCAAATAGAGAGATTGAATAATTGTTGTTGCTGAAAGAACAGTGCTAAAGGAGTCATTGTCTGTTGGAGTGCTAAGAGAACCGTTGTGTGAATGCCTCTTGGTTTATTTTATTATATGATTTTGAAGATGAGGTTGAATTATTGTGGGATAAGGGGATTTCCGATATACCTTGCGGTACAGGAAATGTGTCCGAAATGTGATCTAGGTGGCTCCGTACAAGGACATGTGGGCTAGAACGGAGTCTCGAGAGTGGTGTTCAACACTACACCAACAAGGATGTAGTCCAACAATGTTACAAATATCGTGTCGGCGAATATATCACCAAGGATCCAAAAACAAAATATCGGATTTACCGGGGAAAATGTTGGCAAACATCAGCAATATATCGGCGAAATTAAAAAATACAAAATATTATTTTTTTGACTCGGCCAATATTTTTCTGATATTTCCCGATTTTTGCCGATATTTGCCGATTTTTTGTCGATATTTGCCGATATTTGCCTTTTTTTGCCGATATTTGCCGATGTTTGCCGATATTTTCAAAAAATCGCGATATTTTCAAATGGCAATATTTTTGTCGATTTTTGCCGATATTATCATCGAGCTGGAAACATCGCGATGTTGGCGATATATCGCCGATATTTGTAACACTAGTGCTCTGAGGTCGCCTCCCAGTGGTTCCCACGTCCTTAGTCAAAATTTCCCCACTTTCGATCACAGTGTGGCAACGCCAGATTTTCGTTGGTTTGAAGGGACTTAATTTTATTAAAATTGAAGTTTTTTAATTAAATGTGAGAAAATTGAAGAATGCGACACTTCCACTTTTGATATCCCAAAACTATGGGTAGAGCATACATGGAGTGGGCAAAATTTATTCGTTACGATTGACTCTCCGACAAAGAGCACTCTTGATCCGAATTAGAATGAGATTCAAGAGATTTATTGAGTTGGTAAATTTTAAGATTGACTCCGCGACAGAGAGCACTCTTGATCCGCTTTAAGAGCGTGATTCAAGAGATTTTGAACACTACTTTGTTTGTTGAAAATAAAATGTTGAAATGAAAAGAGACAAGTTTTCTAATTATCTACCCAAGAGTCTCTTTCAGGTCCGAAAGCCGTACTCAGGAGAGCAAGGGGGTTAGTATTCAATTTATTCCCAAAATAAAGTAAAGTAGAAACTGAAAGAAAAGTCTAGATCTAGTTGCAATAATTGAAAGAACTACTCTAGCAAGCAAAACTAATCTAAAGCAAAAAGTAAAGGGGATGGATACAAGCTTCCCCAAAATGGAGGAAGGGGGTGTGGGAGCCGTAATCCCACTTGCCTTTAATTAAATTATTACAAGTTTGAACTCTCTGATAGAGAGCGCTCTTGATCCGCAAAAGCGAGATTCAAGAGACTTTATTAGATTAAAAGAAGCTTAAATAAGTACAAGGGATTAAAAATGGTCTTCTTTGATGGTTCAAGCTCTTGAACCGCTTTTCTCCTTCGATTTTCTATGACAAAAGGACAAAAATCAGCGAACAACAAACCTGTTAGAATGTTAGTATTTGTTAGTATAATCACAAAAATTGTACAACTTAGTACTTGCAAATGGTAAGAAAAATTACTACTTCAAGTACTTAAGGAAAGCAACACTTAGATCTAACTATCAAAATGTGAATCTAAAGCATTTTTAGATCTAATTTGAACAAGTAAATAACAAATGATGAAGACTTTAGCTTTAATTTACTTGCAAGAAAATAGTAACCAAGAAGAGAGAGTTTAGATTTTTAAATGGGAAAAAAGGAGAATCCTGCTCAAGCATGAATCTTCTTTGAGATCTATGGAAACCAATGGGAACAAATTGAGGGGTGATTATTCTAAAACTTGAAGAAGAGGAAGATGCAGCTGAGCTCTGCTCCTTACTCCAAAGCAATCCTGAAACTTCTACACACTGATGATGAACATTGAACATGTTCATAAAACTGGTGGCTCACAAGAAGTCCAACTATGGTACAAAATAGTTGGTAACAGAGATCAAAAGATAAAACAATAATAATCGACGGCTAAGATGAGCCGGAGATACAATACATGGATCAACTCACTAAAGAGAGGGGTGCGCACTCACTAAGTGGCCCTAGGGGGGTCGCATCACATGACAAATGACTAGGACAAGTGTAGCAAGCACATGGTGGGGCTACGAGGTATTAATGTCCTTCACTAGCATCACCCCATGGCACAATGATAAATAATGTGACTCAATAACATCACAAAGTGACCAAATGACCAAATCGTGGCCCCCTCAATAGCAGAATAATACATCAAAATAATAACCCGGAGTGTGTGTGGACCCAACTGAATGTTGTAAGCTGTGCCGGAAGGTGTGGGATGCATCACAAATAACCTCTTAACAGACCTCATGCCAATTCCTTGCCTCAATTGCCCAAATCAATTTCCTCAAATACTATTTTATTCCATTTTTAATCCTCAGAAAATCACATGTAAATCAATAAAATGCTTGTAGCTCTCTGCTTGGAGCCCCGGGCACAAATCCAACTATGCCAAAGTGTCTGAGGGTATGGTAATATGGTAATTTTAAGTAGTTGGACCCCATACTCCCTCTGTAGCACCCTAGGAGAACCAAATAACAATCCAACTATGCTGTCAAGCCATTTTATAATGGCAAATCTGCACAAAAGTGACAATCTAAGTGAAATCTCGTCCGGAAGTGCCTGTAACTGAAATCTGAGTGTACCAATGGACTCAAAAGGTTCAAATGTACTAGAGATGAGTACCCATACACCCTATGGCTACCTATGTAATCATCTATAGTCTCAACCATGCCTGGACATAATAAAAATAATGGTCTGTAAATAGTAATAACAATAAAAATCTATCAAACCATCATGTGAAACCTGTGTCTGCTGCATGGAACCATCAAATAGGAATCAAAGGAAGATAAATCATCAACCTCGAACATCACTGGTCCAACTCATCTCAAATCCTATGCTTGACCTCGTCAAATTGGGTTTGACCAGGTCAAGACTGATCAAAATATGACCTAGGCTTAAAATGGCTGATGCTGCAAGTGCAAATGGATAAGGTATGCTCTTTTAATCATTCTAATAGCAAGACTTAAAGCATAAAGTGGCATTTCATTGGCAGTTAAGCAATAATCGTATTAAATATAAGACCAAAATTAAAATAATCAATTACTTAAAACAAAACCTCAAGAATATACTCATTTCATGGTCGTGATCATTTTGCTAAAAGTGGGTGAAGGTGAAAAATACAAGGGTAGGATAAGGGGATGACTTTAATGACTCAACGCTATGATACTTTGGATAAGGGAAAAGGAATACACACTTAAGCATATGTTGGATAATATACACAGAGGGAATTGCAGTGTCTCACAAATGGAATGAGTTGTTTTGAGAGGTGCTTATTCAACCTTGGCAAATGTCTACAACTCACATCCAAGCTGAAACAGCTTTGTGAGGATCTTCTCTAGAACCGCCGTAACTAGGTGCACAACTAACCGTAACTTGAGGTTCTAGGGGACACTTAGAATTAGCTATCCCTTACTCCACATCCCAACCCATAGGCTCCATGAGGAATTTAATCATTACATAATATCATGGCCAGCAGTCTTTAGATTTAACATATATTTAGCCACTGCTCTTTAGGCCTCATGACCCTTTGGATTTCTTATGTGCTTATAAGCACAACTAATTGCAGCTTTTATCCAAGGTATTTTCCATTTCATTTCAATTCATTTCATAGCCCTCTTTCATTGTGCTGAGAAGCACAGTTTTAATTTATTTCCATGGGCTTGTACAAAAGATATAACAATAGTTCATTCGTGCATGTAATGATGGTAGTACAACTTGCTTCAGGTTTAGCCAACACAACTCAAGCAACTAGGGGATTACCTACCATCAAGACCAAACATCGGGGCAACCAAATCCAACTCACCTAAGCTCAGGAACCAACACCAGCGGGTTCTCCTGGCCCAGAAGGATCACGGCTTCGGTAAGTTCTGTTGCCAACTCAGAGTCGAGACACAAAACAACGGGGATGCTATCCAACACAGAGGCAAAAGTGGGGAGGTCCTCCATATCACAGGATGAGGTGTAGGTCAAAGTGAAACCAAGAATGGAAGATAACGGATGGATGGAGAAAGTGAAAGGTGATGCCAAAACTAGCAAGCTACAAATGGTAGGAATGATCAGGTCCATTCTACTAAGAGGATAAAACCAATGAGTATAAACAAGAACTTCTAATTATGAGTAATCAAACCATTTAGATAATCATTAAAACAACCATGTCTACATAACATATATATGTACTGCCAGATCATGACCACTAGATACCAAGTCAAGCTACAAAGATGAGCAAAAGAGCAAAACAATCATAACCAATGCACATCCATATACCTGCTGGGCCATATACCTGTATCCGCCATCTGGATCGTCAATAGTCACTGGAAACACTGCTACTGTGAAAACTATGGGCACTACACTGCTCTGTATGGAACAAAAGTGGTCACCTCGGTCATTAAATCTGGGGTCATGAGGCTCAGTCTTGGCATAAGGTTTATCATGTTTGATCTGGGGCTGCTCTGATATGTGAGTGATCATAAAAAGTACGACTTGTCGTAGGCTGATCTCATCAAAATTGTGTAAAGGCCTGGCTCAAAAATATACAAGGAGCTGCTCTACAATCATGGTAGCCCGGCTACTATGGATGTGATAACATTTGGCTCCAGCTGGGACAAGTGCTCTAAGGGAGAGAATACTTGATGGTGATGAGTTAGAGTCGCCAGTAAATGGGGTGTTGTTGAAACATTACTACCCCCTTGTCCCTTTGGATGATTGACTTTGCTTGCATGCTTAGAGTAGGTAAGTCTTCGAATAAGCTCATTTGAGCAGTAGGATTTGTTGTGCCTTTTCCTTTTTCTGAATGTTGAGTATTGAGTTTTCTTTTTCTTTTTGATGAGTCTTTTCTTCTTGCTGAGTTCATGATTGAGTTGAGTCTTACTCCTTCCAAGCTTTTCTCATCTCCTGCATGCATAACTTGAAAAATGGTTAAAGTCTTCTTCAGTTTTTGTTGTTCTTCTGTGTCAAGTGAGTTGAGTGTGCCTTCTTCGAAAAGCTTTCCTTCCTCCTGCACAGTAAAATAAATAAAATTTACATGCGATGTCATATTAGTATTTCTTTTATGCATTCAGTATCTGTTGTAGAATAGATTTCATTTTCAGCTTTTATTTTATATTTTTCTCCCATACATGCATCATGAGGTATTTTAGTGGCCATGAGTGCAGATACCGTGCAAAAAAAAAGCTGAAAGCAAGGATGATGAGTTGTTGGATTGAAGATTGATGCGGAGCAGTTCGAGACCAAAGATTCTGAGGTTCTCAAGCGCTCTCTCCCTTAGAGCACTTGTCCCAGCTGGAGCCAGATGTTATCACACCATAGTAATTGGGCTACTATTCTTGCTGAGCAGATATATGCACTTTTCAGAACTTTGCTTTTACAGATATCAGCTATGATGAGCATATTTATTTGAGATCACTTACAGATCAGAGCAGTATATATCAGACATTGAGTAGACCTTGCGCCAAGGCTGAGCCTTGAGAGCTTAGATTTGATGACCGATGTGACCTTTGTTCCATACAGTTTCAGTTCAGTGCCTAGTTGTATTGTTGCAGCAGTGATTTCAGTGGTTCTTTATGATGACTATTTGTGAGATACAATGATGTGACCATTAGACTCGTGATGTTATCATTGGATTATTATCTTGTTGTTTTAGTTATCTTCATAGCAGTGACTTGGTATGTAACTCGTGATGTGGCAGTACTATTTAAATAATAAAATGAAATATCTTGGATGGTTTTATAAAATATAAATTTGGATGTATTACTTGCACTCTAAGGTTTTCTGACAATACTCATTGGTTTCATTACCCTCCTGTGAGCATAGACATGGTCTTTCCTGACATCTTTGTCTGCTAGCCTAGGCGCCACATTCACTTGACTCCATCCATCCATGACCTTCCTTATTTGGCTTCCACCTTGACTTACCTTCTTGACTTTTTGATATGGAGGACTTGCCCATTTCTACCTCTGTGTTGGATCGCATCCATGTTTGTTTTGTGTCTCGGCTATGAGTTTGTGACAGAACTTGCCTTTGGTGAGTTGGATTTTATGCCTAGATCATTCTGGTCGGTTGTCCCGATGTTTGGCTTTGTGCGAAATCTTTAGTCACATGAGTTGTTATTGGCTAAAACTGAAAGCACATGTACTACTTATATTGGAAATCTCTTATAAATCCTGTGAACTTAAAATTCTAGAATGTGTTCCTCAACACACGATGAATAAAGGCTAAAGCAATGAAATGCTAAAATACCCCATGAAGGGTATAGAAAGGTCCAAAAAGCAATGGTTAAACAAATGCCATATCTAAATATTGCTAACCTTATAAATGTAAATATGCCCTGGATGCAAGCTGCGATTAGTTGTGCTTTTTAGCGCATGTAAAATCTCAGAGGGGTCATATAGGCCAAAAAGGCCATGAAAAGTAAATGAATGATCCTAATGAACTTGGACTTGATGTAGACATGATTCCTAAGTTGAATAAGCACTCTCTAAACAACTTATCTATTTGTGAGGCACTGCCCTAACCTTTGTTATTTTGTCCAGCACAAAGTGTAGCTCCCCCTTTCCCCGTCCAAAGTGTCACTTAGTTGAGTTGGTCAAGTCATCCCCTTTGCCTAACTTTGTCCTTAGCCTTCATCCTTTGCTAGCACTTAGGCCATGTCCATTGAGTGAGTATGTCTTTAAAGCTTTTGTGCAAGTAAACAATAAATAACATTGAAATATATATGTATTAACTGTCGTGGAATGATGTTTATATTTTAAGTTAAGCTTTGAATGTGATTAAAGGAACATGTCTTAGTCTTTGGTTGTATTTTGACCTAGTCAAACATAGTTTGACCATGGTCATTCTTGGGATTCGTGATTAGATGGACCACTTATGTTTATGGATGATGATCTATGGTCCCACTGTCCACATACACTTATTGATGATTCCATATGTTGGACATATGCCTCAAATGATGAATGATGCAGTTGGTCAGTTTTATTATTATTTCCAAATCATCATATTTTACATTGTCCGGGTATGGTGGACCATACTCATGACCCCATAGGTTATCATGAGGTGTATGAGTACTCATCTCTAGTGGATTTGGGTCTTTTGGATCCATTGAGACATTTATCTTTCAGTTCTGGGCACTTTTGAGGATGATAGTTGCAGTTATCCACTTGTTGACGAGTTTGGGCATGTTAATCCAACCTGTCCAGCAGAGGCATTGGAGGCAAGTCATTGCCTAGGGCGCTACAGGGGAAGGGGTGGTCCAGCTACTTGTTATTACCATTAAACCCCCCTTCCGGACATGATGGGACCTTCAATTTGACAGCACAGGCACCCTAGAGACAGGTTCTGGCACTTTTAGGGTTTTCAGGAGGATAAAAAAATGGAATAAAAAGGTCAATGAGGAATTCGATTTGGGCAATCGAAGCAAGGTTTTGGCATTTGGTCTGCTCTGAGGTCATCCATGGTGAACCCCCCTTCTTCCAGATCATTTTACACCAGTCAGTGGGGTCCACAGTGGCCACATGAGGCCTTTTACTGCATGTCTCTCTCAGATTTTGGGGACAAGATTTGATCATTTGTGTTACTTGGACATGTCATAGACTTATATTTTATATTATTGTGCCATGGGGACATGCTAGTGAAGGAGATTAATGCCTCCTAGCCCCACCATGTGCTTTTAGTGACTTGTCTAGATCTTGATGATGTCGCACATGTATTTTTAGCCACCCCCATGTGTGACGTCACCCTCATTGAGTCACTTTTAGCTATGACGTCATCACTTAGTTAAGTGATCCATGTGATATATTGTATTGGCTCCTCTTAGCCGTTGATTAGATTGTTATATCTTTTGATCTCAACCAATGGTTTTAAAAAGTGGTTTTGTGGTTTAGGGTTTTGGTCTTTATTATCCTATAAAAGGAGGAGACCCCCCTATTGTAAAAGCACCTTTGGGCTCTGGAAAACTTGGAATATAATACTATTTTAGAGATCTTCTTCTTGGCTTTGATTGGGTTGCTCTTGTACATGATTATGCACCTTTGCTTTTAGACATTTTTTGCTTGTAACAGGTGAATTCGGCATCAACAAAGGGAGGCCGAATTGATTAAGCTAGAGTGCGATTTTACTTGAAGGGAAGATTGTAGGGGTTGCCCACATCCCCCTTGGGCAAGACGTCTTCATCTTGAGGGAGTTTTTCAATTGTGCTTTGTCCATTGATTGCTTCTTTGACATGACATGCTTAGATCTCATTGATTTGTGGATAAAATCTAACGTTTTGTAGTTTGATTTACAGGTTGAATGGGACATCTCTCCTCCTAGGGCTTGGACGATTTTGCTTGGATTTACTTGGATCTAGCTTGAAATTGTAACTAAGGGCAAGGATCATGCATGTAGAAAGTAGCCGCAAGCTTTTGACGTAAGATATACAAGGTATGTATCCATTTCGCTTGTTCTCCATCCTATTGGTCACATAAACCCTTAAAATCTAAAACCCTCTTTTTCTATTTTTTTAGATCTACTTGGATCTAGCATGCTTTTGGGGATAACATTAAGAACCCACCTCTATAGCATCCACGGTGATTCGGATCTATAGTTTGGTGGTGTTTGGCTTTCATTTGATACATTTTCCAAGGCATATTAGCCTCTCCAAGGGAAGTCGCATTCCTTGAGGAGGCTAGTTGGGCTAGTTCCTAAACGTGGGTAGGTGAGGATTTTGTTGCATTGAATAAATCACCCTTGAAAACCTACCCCTAGTGCTTCACTTTTGTGATTTCTACCTTGTGGGCCCCATTCCTCATTTTGAGGGTTGTGCCCCACTTGGGTCACTTAGTGATGCATTAGATCTAGTGACATCTACCCATGGCATGCTCTTGATCTTGAAAACTCACCTTGCTTTGCACCTTGACTATCCCGATCTACAATTTGGTGGACCTCTGACTCCATTAGCCCCTCCATCCAAGGCGCAAGTCATCCTTGAGTCAATTCGCACTCCTTGGGTAGGTGGCTTTTTGCTAGATCCCACACTTGGGTATTGCTAATTCTTGGCCAATCCATAGATCCATGCCATAGCATACCCCTAGTACCATTCTATCCCAACTTTGATCTTGTGGACCCTACTTGGACCAATTTTCCACTTTTTAAGGAGTGGGTCCCACTTGGCTAATTTTCAGGGTACTAGGTCATCTTTAGATCTATTATTTAAATCTCATAGGTAGCCCTTGTCATTCATTGGTTGAACTATTTGTCACTTCATAAGCCTCTTCAACCACACCTTAAACCTTGGGTCCACTTAATCTTTCCTAGATCTAACTCACCATTGACTTCCTCCTTTCATTTTACACATTTCCCTAGGATTCTTTGGGTTAGCTAATATTCATTGATTCGCTAGGGTCTCCCCCTTGATCTTGATTAGTCTTGATCTAAAGTGAAGAGTGCCTCGGTTATCGTGACACACAGCTTGCATTGGGAACTGTTATCACACCATAGTAGCAGGGCTACTATTGTTGCTTAGCAGATATCTGCACATTCCAGAGCTTCCATTATTTAGAGCTTGGCCATGATGATTGTATATTTTGAGATCACTCATGATCAGAGCAGTGTATTATTCAGACTTATGTTAGACCTTGTGTCAAGGCTGAGCCTTGAGAGTTCAGATTTGATGACCGATGTGACCCTTTATCCCATACAGTTTCAGTTCAGTGCCTAGAGATGTATTGCAGCAGTGTTTCAGATGATATATGATGATTATTCTTGTGATGATGTTGTATGACCTATGGATGTTTTATCATTGACTATGGATTATTATCTTGTTGCTTTAGTCTTGTTCATAGCATTGGCTTGGTATATAATTCATGATGTGGCAAAATGTGTAAAACTTAAAATGAATTATAAAATGGACATTTACTTGCACATTTAGGTTGTTTGACAAAACTCACTGGTTTACCACCTTACATAGATATGGTCTTTCTTGACACCAGTTGTCTGGTAGCTTAGGCTCCACCTTCACTTGACTCCATCCATACATGACTTTCCTTATTTGACTTTAAACCTTGACCTGTCTTACTTAACTTTCTGGTACTGAGGACTTCCCCTTTTTCTACCTCTGTGTTTGGACCGCATCCCTGTATGTTTAGTGTCTCGGCTCTGAGTTGGTGACAAAACTTGCCTTTGGTGAGTTGGATTGTAGGCCTAAATCATTCTGGTCGGTTGTCCTGATGTTTGGCATTGGCTCGAACTCCCCCTAGTCACTTGAGATGTTGTTGGCTAAAACTGAAAGCTCATGTACTACTTATGGAAACTTATGTAAATTCACCCATGGAAACTAAAAAGGGGCAAAAGCGATGAACTGCTAAATATACTCCTCGAAAAGTATAAGAAAGGTCCAAAAAGCAATGGTTCTTAAATGCTATATCTAAATAATTGTTGACCTTATATTGATATGTAAACATGCCCTGAATGCAAGCTACAATTAGTTGTGCTTATTAGCACACCTGAGATCCGAAGGGTTATGTACGCCAAAAAGGCCATGAAATGAAATTGAATGATCCTAATGAACCTGGATCAACTTGATGTAGACATGATGCCTAAGTTGAATAAGCACTCTCTAAACAACTTACCCATTTGTGAGGCACAGCAATCCTCCGTGTTATTTTGTCCAGCACAGAGTTTGTAGCTTCGCCCTTCTCCCAGTCCAAAGTATCTTTTAGTTGAGTATAGACAAGTCACCCCCTTTTCCCAACGTTGTTCATAGCCTTCATCCTTCGCTAGCAGTTTGACCATGTCCAATGGGTCAGTTTGTCATTTAAACTATTGTGCAAGTAATTACAAATAACAAAGGAATATGCTAACATGATTAATGCCATTGAATGGATGTTATACCTTAAGTTAAGCTGTGTGTATGATTAGAGGAACATGTCTTAGTCTACTGATATGATTTATCCTTGGTTGTATATGGACCTAGTCAAACCTAGTTTGACTATGGTCATTTCTTGGGATCCGTGATGATGTGAGCCATGAAGGCTTATTGATGATGATGTATGGGCCCACATACTCCTATTTATGATACTATATGATGGACATATGATCCAAATGGTGATTGATGCAGTTCAGCAGGTTTTATTATTACTTCAGATTGCACTGTCCATACATGGTGGACCCTACAGTTAGCCCATCAGGACAACCCATGGTGTATGAGTACACATTCTTAGTAGATTTGGGTCTTCTGAATCCAATGAGACACTTATCTTTCAGTTCCAGGCACTTCTCACAGTGATTTGGGGCTGATTTCCCAGCATGAGCAACAGGGGCCATGAGAGGCCAATTCACCTAGGGCGCTGTATGAGG
This sequence comes from Larix kaempferi, assembly GCA_027924585.1. NCBI lineage: Eukaryota > Viridiplantae > Streptophyta > Pinopsida > Pinales > Pinaceae > Larix > Larix kaempferi. The sequence continues at coordinate 9,515,813 of BSBM01000232.1, forward strand.
AGGGGGTGGTCCAGCCACTTGTTATTACCATTTATCCCCCCTTCTGGAGAGCCTAGTAGGCTCAGTTTGACAGTGCAGGTGCCCTAGGAGGCAGTTTCCGCACTTTCACAGTTACCGAGGCAGTCCAGAAATGGGATAAAAGGGTCACTAAGGAATTCAATTTGGGCAATTGAGGCAAGGTTTTGGCACTTGGTTTTCACAGAGGTCTTCCAGGGTGAACCCCCTATCTTCCAGCCAGTTTTCGCCACTTGGGTGGGTCCATAGAGGCCATAGGAGGCCTTTTACTACTTGACTGTCACAGATTTTGAGGATAGATTTGATCATTTATATTTATTTTGGACATATTATATTATTTTATTGTGCCATGGGGATGAGCTAGTAAGGATTGATGCCTCCTAGCCCCACCATGAGCTCCATGTGTCATGTCCTAGTCATATGAGGTGGGCTTTTGTACTTTTACCCCTTCTAGTGGATGACGTCACCCTCCATGAGTACCTTTTAGCTATGACGTCATCATTATTTGAGTGATCCATGTGTTATATTGTTATGTTTCATCTTAGCCATTGATCATGTATTGAGATCTTTTAATCTCAACCACTCATCTCAAAAAGTGGTTATGAGATCTAGGGTTTTGGTCTTTATTATCCTAAGGAGGAAACCCCCTCATTGTAAAATCATCTAGATATTTTGGCTCTTGGCTCTTGGAATAAAATTTCTATCTTTTGGAGTACATGCTTGGGTTTGGAGTGGATGTTGGTTGCTTTGATTGTAAATGCTTTTGTCCATTGCACTGGAGGATCTATTGTAGCTATCTTGCATATGTTGCCATATCTTTTTACAGGTTAAGAGGACGTTTTTGACAAGTGCGAATTGGTGGGGAGGCTTGCCCTTCAAGCTTGGAGGAAGACGTTTTGGTTAAATAGGGAATGGTTTTGTCTTTGTGCCAACTATTCTTTGCTTATCTCTCTCTTGCTTGTATCTACCTTCAACATGTTAAACTAATTGATGCTTTGCTCCTTGGTTTTGACAGGTTAGAGGGACACACATGTGGCTTGGAAAAATCGATTTGGCAAGAGGGCTTCAAAAATTCTTCATTTGATCTTTGGCAAAAGTAATCCTCATCTCAACTAGCATTCATCTCTTCATCCAGGTATGCTCCAAAGGTATGGTCTTCTTCTTCCTTGGCTTATCCATAACTTCTAGATCATAAAAACCCTAATTGATTAAAACCCTCATTTTTACTTTTTCTTAGATCTACTTGTATCTAGCCTAGCTTTTGGAAAGATATTGACAACCCACCTCTATAGTATCCACGGCAATTCAGATCTATAGTTTGGTGGTGATTGGGTTCCATTTGACACACTTTCCAAGGCACTTAGCCCTCCATGAGCAAAATCGCACCACTTGGGAGAAGCTAGTTTGGTTGGTTCCAAGACATGGGTAGGTGAGGTCCCACTTGATTCATGATCCTCATACTTGATAACCTACCCCTAGTGCTTCACCTTGTTGATTTTTGTCGTGTGGGCCCCATTCCTCATTTTGAGGGTTGTGCCCCACTTGGGTCAATTTGGTGATGCATTTTCAATCTCAGATCTATGGAGATCTAGGCATTGGATGCCCTTGATTTTCAAGATCCACATTGATACTTGCCTAAACTACTTGGATCTACAATTTGGTGGCCATTGGACTTGATTTGACACACTTTACCATGCTTTTAGCCCTCCTTGGGCAAAGTCGCACACCTTGGGTGATTTAGTTTGCCCACTTCTAGAATCAAGGTAGTTGAGACTCCATTGGATTTGGAAAGAGCATACCTTGAAACCTATATCTAGTGTCTCATTTTGTGAAGATCTGCCTTGCGGGTAGCATTCCTTGTTTTAGGGGATTGTTGTCCACTTGGGTCACATCATGAAACATTAGATCTAGTAAGATCCAACCATCACATCTTAATTAGCCCACTTGATTTGCATCCTAGGTGTCCCGATCTATAAGTTGACATCTATTTTGACTCCATTACCCCATCCATCAAGGCAGTAGTCCACCTAGGGCAATTCGCACTCCTTGAGAGTTGTTAAGTCTTAGATCCCATATGTGGGTATCTCTAATTTTACCTTAGATCCTTAGATCTACTCTTTGCATACCGCTTAATACCATCTGCACCCCTAACTTCACCTAATGGGTCCCATTTGAGCCATTTCCATATCCCAAGGAAGTGGGCCCCACTTGTGTATTCCATGGTACTAGATCTTGTCACCTTATCTCATTATGTGGCCTAAATCTATCATTGGTTGAAACATAAGTCATTCCCTAAGCCTCTTTCAACCTTCTAGGTCCACCTAACCTTGCATTGGTTTCCGTAACTTGTCTCTTACATATCCCTAAGAACCTTTGTTTGGGTCCAATCATCTTTGATTGGCTATAGGGTCTCCCCCTAGGTCCTGACTTATCTCGATCTAAAGTGAAGAGTGCCTCGGTTAACGTGACTCCTAGCTTGCATTGGGAACAGTGGAATCTCTTGGGTCACCTCTTTAGTTGTCCATCTCCTCTACCATCTCGGATGGGATACCACTAGGGACAACTACAAGTTGTGTGATAACAGGAACCATGGCATATCTTGGGTCACCTCTTCAATTGTCCATCTCATCTACCATCTTGGATGGGATACCTTTAGGGACAACTACAAGTTGTGTGATAACAGGACTCTGGGGCCTCATCAAACATCATGACCAGGAAGGTCATGGAAAAGATGAATTTAACGATCACTAGACCATATTCAAATGTTTGGGCCATGGATTCTAGACAAGTTCATGTGATTGGCATCATTTTGAATCTACCTGTGAAATTGGCCAAATGCCCTAATATCCATATCACCATGGATGTCCTAGTGATCGATGTACCAGACAAGTGGGGCATGCTCCTTTCAAGAAAGTGGGTTGTTGATCTAGGGGGATCCATCCAGATGGATTGGAGTTATGCCACAGTACCTGCATCAGAAGACTCTCTTGTTAAATTGCATATAGAAAAAGCTAAGAAATATCATGTTGAGGATCCTAAGAATTTGAAAAATGAGTATGATTTCAACACTGATAATAACGGAAACTATGCAATTTACTCCAACTTTCTAGCCCCTGTAAAAGAACAAATCAAAAATGAGAAAGTTAATGAGATATGGAGAATGAATTTTGATGGAGCACATTCTAGAGCGGGTAAAGGGGCATGTGTTGTCATCACTTCACCTAGTGGGCAAATTTTCAACTCTGCTTATAGGTTAGAATTTGAGGCAACCAACAGTGTGGCTGAATATGACGCATTACTTCTAGGATTGGAAATTGCTAAGGACATGGGAATCAAACTGCTCCGTATTAAGGGAGACTCAGACTTAATAATTCTCCAAGTAAAGAACAAGTATGCATGCAAATGTGAAAGACTAAAAAGATATAGGAATGCAATATGGGACACAATGGAATTCTTTGATGCATTAAACCTTATTGAGATTCCTCGAGATCAGAAATGCAAGGCAGATAGACTAGCAGTAGCTGCATCAACACTTCAGCCATCCAAGGAACTGTTAAATGGAAATGGTACACTAGAGATAAATTTTAGACCATTTGTTCTGGATAATGTACACCATTGGCAGGTTTTTCAAAGTGATGAACAAATCTTGAGATTCATCCACAATGTGGAAGAATTTTCAGATTTTCAGGTCAACTTCCAAGAGGAAGGTAAAGAGTATCAGAAAAAAGATGATCAGTTCAATACTATCCCTAGGGGCTTTGTGGAATTAGAGCATGGTTTTGATCGGCAGGACAGATATAAGAATAAAAAGGAAACGATCAAACCTGGGGAATATATAGAAATAAACATCGGAACAGACAAAGATCCAAAATTAATAAAAATTGGAAAAGAAACTATTATCACACATATAGTAGCCGGGCTACCATACATTATTTTTCTGATTCCAGTACACTATTCACTGATTCAGCCAGTTCCCTTGTATTGAAATGTTGAGATGAGCATCTATTATGGATAACTATCAGATTATGGACAACGGTTTTGTTCCCCATGCCATGACTGAGTTTCAGGACACCCAGAGAGATGACCGATGTAGCCATTTAGCCATTTATACAAAGCAGTCAGTATTGCCCAGAGTTACAGCAGCAGTTTCAAAGGACAGGTGTTGGTTCAGATGATGAGCATTCAAGTATATGACTCAGCAGGTATATTTTGGTGTTATGGTTATATTGCTTTTATATTCATTCTTTTAGCATGTCTTAGCATTTAGTATCATGATCTGTCGATCATATAGATATGTGGACCTGGTTGTACTTTTATATATATCATATTGTCCCTACTCAAACTTAGAAATTTTTGACCTATAATCATCGGTTTTACCCTCCTTAGGGAGATTAGAGGTGATCATTCCCACCATACTTTGGCTTGCTAGTGTTGGTCTCATTATTCACTATCTTCATCCATCCATGACCTACCCAGTTTGTTGTTTACTTGACTTACTACTTGACTAGTGGCATGGAGGACCTTTCCCCGCTATAGCCTCTGTATTGGACGAGCTTCCTTGTTTATTGTGTCTCGGCTCTGAGTTGGTGACAAAACTTACCTTTGGTGAGTTGGATTAGTCCCCTAGTCACTAAAGATGTTGTTGGCTAAACCTGAAACAGATAGTGCTGCCATGAATACAAATTATGAAAAGAAAATGTTATATCTATTGTGAAAAGCCAAATGAAACTGGCAAAGAAATATCAAATGTTATATTTATTGTGAAATGTAAATACCCGGGTAAACAAGATGTCTAAAGACACACCTGGAAGTGCTCAAGTAAACAAGTGCCTTAAAAACACACCTGCAGCAAGAAGCCTAATGAAATTTAAATCTATGCAATGTATTTATAAACACACATAGATCAAAGGCTATGGAAACTAAAGGCCCAAAAAGCAATGGAACTTAAACTCTATATCAAAAAGATTGTTGGCCTCATTTGTATTATGGATTGTGAGCATCTGCCAAGATGAATAAACACTCTTTGAAAAACTTACCCATTTGTGAGACACCGCCATTCCCTGTGTTATTGCTTGTCCGGTATATGCTATGGTGTGTATCCCCTTTTCCATATCCAAAGTGTCACAGTGTTAAGTCAATAAGTCATCCCTTGGCCTAGCCATTTTATTTTTAGCCTTCACCCTTCACTAGCAAATTGATCACAACTATGAAGTGAGTATGGTCTTGAAAGTCTAGTCTGAATTATAAATAATAATTAATGACCTTGTATATTTGGATTTAGATCGCCAGTAATGATTACTTTTTGTTATAATTGCTATTTGAATGGATTGCAAAGCATGTTTTAACCTTTGACACCTTCCAGCAGTTTGATGACAGTTTGAGTTATATTTTGGTCATGTTGACTTGGTCAAACCCAGTTTGACCAAAAGTCAACCACAGGACATGAGGTGGCAGACCTCAAATCATACAGAGATATGTTATATGGTCTGGTACAGGTCACCATGGTGGTTCTATGTAGTGCATAGTGGAAAACATCGGCATCGGCAAAAAATCGGCGAGGGTCCCAAATACAACTTCTCGGCAACATCGGCGAAAAAATCGGCAAAAATCGGCAAACCGCGGCCAACATTAAAAAACACAAAATATATTCATTTTTTCATAATTTTAAACATATAAAGCAACATCAACATCAAATAAATACATTGGCACATAAATATGGAGAAAACACTAATATATATCATGTAGTCATGCCAGATATAAAATGGTACATCAAAGTCGATACTGAAAGTTTGAATCCTGATAGTGAAAGCTGCACAATAGTTACATAGTACTCAAAAGTGGACAACCAATGGTCCAATACAAAACGACGTCACAAAAATCACAAGTGACAAAACTAGCAGCTAGCTATCTGTCTCTAATATCAATGCCCTCTTCCTCTTTTACGGGAAAAGATCATGGGCTGTTTGCCAGGCCTGCCCCTAGCAGTAGAAGGTCCTGGCCCTGCACTAGATGTCGGAGGGTGAGTAATGGCCATGGGTGTCAATGAGGGACTAGATACATCAACCACTGTAGAAGGTGGTGCTGATGAACCACCCTCCATGAAGTCCTCAGGGTCAAACTGGTCCTCCTGCTCCACCTGTTGCTCCTCCTCCCCCTCCTGCCCCTGTCGCTGCTGCTCCTCCTCTAACCATGCAGGTGCCTCCTCCATGATAGGCAACTCAATCTCCACCCTCCACTTGGACAATACATCAATATTGTCCAAGGAAATGACACCCACCTCGGGTGTTCTCTCTACCTGCTTCATCCACAGTTGGAGATTGTAATGGACATACACCAAGTCATTCAGGCGTGGGAAACCCAACCTGTAAGAGGGCAATACAAAAAATTTAATGAGTATTGACTCTTGAGGCCCGAGGGAAACAATATGATAGAGGATAATAAATTACAATGAATTTAATTGCTTTGTTCAAGTTCTTACCTGGTGCGTTTCTTTGAGTGTATTTTATCAAATACACTCCAATTACGCTCACATCCAGAAGAGCTACAGGTTTGGCTGAGGACTCGGATGGCAATTTTTTTAAAATTTGGTGCCCTTCCACCATATGTTCTCCACCGAACAGCTACAACAAATAAGAAAGGAAGAGAATTTGATTACATAATTCAAATTTCAAATTTCAAATGAAATGATAAAGCACAAATAAAATTTAAAAATTTAAATTTCTAAATAAATTCTAATTTCTAATCACTTACTTGGATTCAAAATGTTCCTTGCTTGGATAGCATCGACAAAGCCAAATAGTCCAATAGCATCCTGATACATCTCCATCTCATGGTTAATATTCATGCGAGTGTCAACATCAAGTACCATCCTGTTAATACATTCGATGAGCCCTTCCATCACCTCGCCATCAAAATCAAATTTACTCTGGTAGGAAAAGGCGGGATTGAGGTAAAGTGCAGCTACATGAATAGGTCGATGGAGCATCCCAATCCAACGGGTATCAATCAAATCCCATAGCATCATTTGTCTATTGAATCCAGGGGTACCCTTCCCCACATAATAAGACCGAATAGCCTCTTTGGCCCTATCCATGGCCTCATACAAATAGCCCATAATGGGGTTATCACTGTCAACTAATCTCACAGCCTTTACCAAAGGTTCACTAATTGAGCACACTTCCTCCACTCCTTCCCAAAAGGAGTCGGTGTACACCAATCTGGCAATGGCATTCACATCCTCTATCCTGCTATATCTGCAATCTTGCCACTCATCACAAACAAACATTTGCTTCAGCTCAAACTAAACTCGAAGCAAAGACTGAAGAGAAATGAAGTTGGTGGCAAACCGTGTGATGCCAGGACGCAACAACTCCCTGTCTCTTGTGTATCTCCGCATGAGGCTAAGAACAAAAGCATGGTTATATATGAATTGGTGATACTCCTAGCCTGATCAATGACCTCCTTAACGAAGGTAATTTTCCCCACTTCCTCCAGCATCAAATCAATACAATGTGCTGCGCATGGAGTCCAAAATAGTGAGGGATGCCTCTCCATAAGCAATCTACCAGTAGCCACATAATTAGCTGCATTATCTGTTATGATCTGCACCACATTTTGCACACCGATCTCCTGGAGGACCCCATCCAACAATTCACATAACAATGCTGCTTCTTTTATCTGTGTTGATGCATCAACAGATTTGATAAACATGGTACCTTTAGGGCAATGTACCAAGAAATTGATTAGGGTCCTACCCTTCTTATCTGTCCAACCATTGGACATCAATGTGCATCCTGAGATCTCCCATGACTCTTTGGATTCCTCCAATCTAGTGTTGATGTCCTTCTTCTCTGCTTGAAGAATAGGCCCCCGAATCTCCTCATATGTAGGGCACTTGTACCCTGGGCCAACAATAGCAATGGCATCACACATTGGCTGAAAAAAGGGATTGTTTCTTGTGATGGTAAGAGGCAAGTCGCTCCAGAAAAGCATCCTCCCCATAAGCCTATCTGCTTCTTCCTTCTCCTTTTTTTAATCACAGACTTGATGGAAGGTTGAGCACCACTTCCGATCCGTGGAACAAAGAAAGATGAGGCAGCCCTCATGGAAGGTGAATCCATGGTAGTGGAGCCCCTACCACTAGCCTCCGTGTGATGATCATGTGTCTCTGAACTCCTAGCCACTCCACCAGCTACAAGTTCAGCTCTATTTGCAGCGGACTTTTCCCTTTTTCTATACTTTGTGTGAATTGAATCATGGGCACTTCTCATAATCTCGGGGGTAACTGCACTACAAAGCCCCACATCATTGCCCAAGAGTTTTGCCAAATGGTACTTCAACCTGCTAATGCCTCCCGTCATAAATTGCCCACACAATTTGCAATTCAGTCGCTGCCGGTTTGTTCCATCTTCAGGCTCCCCATATTGCCAAAATGGGTCCAATGCCTTTGGCATTTTTGCAATGGAAATTGATAGCCTCACAAATCAAACCTGAGGCACACACAAAAAAAAAAGATATTAAACCATGATAGCAAAAGACTAATAGTAACAGCATGCTGGTTTAAAAAATTAAAACTTTAAAATTTAAAAAATCAGTCCTCTAGAATCTTTAAACTTTAAAGTTTAAACTAAGAGGGCATTATCAATTTAAAAAATCAGTCCACTTTGAACTATCAGTCATGTGCATTATCAATTTTGGACAAGTAGATGACGATTTAGGGCCAAAAACTAAGAGGTTTTAGGGCAAAAAGCTAACCTGTGTGAAGTTCACACAGGTTATGTTCAAATTTTCCACTATGGCGATAACTGATAAGTTTAAGTGTTTAAACTTTAAATCTTTAAACTTTAACTGATAAGTGATATGTTCAAATTTAGGGCCAAAATGTAACTTGTCTGAAGCTCACTGTTTTGACAATTTGAAGTTTTCCCTTGCGTCCTAGATGGGCAAAGATGCGAACTGCGACGTGCTCTTGGAGACCACGGTTCGGATTCCGAAATATTGGAGAGTCGAGTAAACCTTGCAGATGTAAACCGGAACCCTTGCAATGTAAACTGGAACCCTCTTGAGTCCTTGCAATGTGTAGATGTAAACCGGAACCCTCCTGCGTAGATGTAAAGTTTAAATTTCAAACCAAAAGAATCCGCCCCAACTCGGAAATTAACACGCCAAAACCTATGCGGATTGATGTTAAAAGCTCCTGCTCCGAAATCGGGACGGCTTGCTCTTTCTGTAAGTTGAAATGACGGACCCCTCCTCCCCGATTTCGCCTTTAATTGCCCTCACATATGACGGCCGATTTTTTCAATCGTGGCGCGAAATTTACCTAAAAATCGCCGATTTTTTGAAAACCTCGCGCGGTCTGATTTTTTGTAAAAATCACGAAATTTTCGCCTGAAAAAATCGGGGTCCCGAAAATCTATGATGCAGTGGTTTCAGGCTTATGATAATGATTTCTGCTTTTCAGCACTTTTACAGATTATTATTATTTGTTCTGCCGGATATGATGAGTATTTATTTTTGACCATGCAGAGGTCTATATGGTGTATGACTACACATCTTAGATGGATTTGGACCTTCTGAGTCCAATGGGACAGTCTGGTTTTAGTTCTGGGCAATGACAGTGATGCTTACCCTCAGTTGGCTATCCTAGTGCAGTTTTGGCCTATCAGAGGCCCTGTCAGAGCAGATCAGAGAGTTGATGAGTTCACCTAGGGCGTTGTGCATGGAGGAGGTGGTCCAGCTACTTGATATTACCATAATACCCCCTCCCAAAGAGCCTAGTGGCCTACCTTGATAGCGCAGGCACTCCAGAAGGCAGTTTGGGCATGTTCACATTTCCCGAGGCAGTCCAGAAATGGTGAAAATGGTTACTGGAGGATTGGATTTGGACTACTGAGGCAAAGTTATGGCATGGGATGACTTGTGATGATGAGTGGGATGTCTTCCACACCTTCTCCAACGGTTTCAGCTTTCGATGGGACCCACACCCATCACATTTAGTATTTTATATTGATTTTTGGAGCCTCCTAAGGCTCACAACTTTCCCAGAGAGGCACAATTTGGTGTATAGATTATTTATTTTTCGATAGTGTGCCATGGGGATTGTCCAAGGGTGTTGATAATTACCCCTTGGACCCACCATGAGCTAGATCTTATGTTTTATCATTCACTTTTGGTGGGACCCCCTCTCCTAGGGCGATTTGGTCCATTTGATGTATTATTTTATTAGTGATCCATGTATTGTATTGTTGAGTTCATCTCAACCATTGATTAGATCTTTTGATCTTTTAATCTTGGCCACTCATTCAAAATGTGGTTAGGATTATGGCCTCTCTCCATCCTATTTAAAGAAGAGAGCTTCTCATTGTAAAAGGGACTTTTCGCTCTGGATTATTGGAATAGAAAAATACTATTGCATCTATCTGTTGTGTTGTGGTGAATGCTTTTCGAGTTCGTTCGTTGATTCTTCCTTTGCACTGGTTTATTGGAGATTTCTCTTGCTATCGATTTTGTTCCATGATTTTGTCATCTACAGGTGGAGGCCGAATTGGTTCAAGGAGGACGCATTGGTAGGGGAAGACTCTCCCTACTTCTTCTTTGGGTTTCTTCGTCGGTAACAAGGAGTATTACTCTCCTAGCACCTTCTATTTCATGTTATCATTCGCTTATACTTGTATTTCCTCCATGCTTGATCATTCTGATTGAATCGACTTTCCTTGGTTTGACAGGTAGAGGAGGGCACACATGTGGAGCTAGGGCATCAATTCAAGCAAGGCAAATCAAACATCTTCCATTTGATCTCTACAAGAATCTTCCTCAACAACAAGGCATCTTCATCCATCACTCAGGTATGATCTCAAAGTAAATTTCTCATTCCATGATCTATCCATTTGCCTAAATCATTGAAAACCCTCATAAGTTAAAACCCTCATTTTACAATTTTTCAGATCTACTTAGATCTAATTGGTTTTTGGGTAAAACATTTAAAACCCACCTCTATAGCATCCACGAAAATTCGGATCTATAGTTTGGTGTGGATTGGCCTTCATCCGACCCATTTCCCAAGGCAAATTAGCCTCTCCAAGTGAGGTCGCACTTCTTGGACAGGTGAGTTTGGCTAGATCTAGTACCTGGGTAGGTGAGATCCCACTTGATCCTTAATCTCCACTGTTGATAACCTACCCCTAGTGTGTCACTTTAGTGATCTATACCTTGTGGGCCCCATTCCTCATTTTGAGGGTTGAGCCCCACTTGGGTCACTTAGTGATACATCTTAGATCTCAGATCTACTGAGATCTAGCCATTGGATGATCCTAATTTTCAAGATCCACCTAGCTTTACACCTCAACATCCCTGATCTACAGTTTGGTGGACATCCGACTCCATTTGGCCCACTTCCCAAAGCACTGATCCTTCTCCAAGCTCTCACAACTTTTCTGGTTTGTTGAGTTTGCTTGTGGTTTGGTCTTTGTCTTACCGCTTGAACACCTAAACACTGTCATATCCACTCATCAAGCTTATCTTTGGTACTGGTTAGCCCCAATTTGGTCCTTCACTACCCTACATTGGACACGGTTCCCAAGGCAGTGGATTTTCTCATCTTTGACTAGTACCCTGATCCTAGATCTTGTTCTAAATCTCCTAAGTCACTCACATAACCAAGTTGGACCAAATCTACATTGCTTAAACCTCTTGATCCAACTCATTACTCATCTTGTGACTTCATCCATAGATCTAGGGTTTACCATACACCTTACGTACTTCATCCATACTTGATTTGATCTAGTGTCTTGGTCTGATCTATCCTATCGGGAATAGATCCGGGTCTCCCCCTTTGTTGTCTTGGGCTAGATAACATAAAGTGAAGATTGCCTCGATTGGCGTGACAACCATCCATTGGGAGTCGAGGCTATCTTGGTTGCACCTCTTTGGTTGCCCATCCCCTCTGCCATCCATCGTGAATCCATCTCTAGGGGCAACTACAAGTTTGGTGATAACATTTTGGCGTTGTTGTCAGGGAGGTAGAGGCTTACCTTAGGTGTTTGTGAGTATCCATGCATAATTCATATCTTATCGCATCCGGATTAATCTAGATGGTTATCATTTCAATCCTTAATTTAAGCATAGCCATCTATTTGTCGCTCATCTTCTCCCCGCTTATTAACGACATACATCTTGGTAGGAGAGTTTTAAAATCTGCCTGGCAACTCCACATAAGCTACTCCACTGGTGATCGATCCTATCATTATCTAGAACCCATGGGGTGAATCATTTTGTATTTAGGTTCTTGATTTAAAAAAATAAAGAATAAAGAATAAAAAATTGTCGTCCATGGCTGCTTCTGAACGGCCTAGGACTTTTGGTCGGTTGAAAGTTTTTCACTTTTCCAAAATCGTTGGGTACCCTCATCAATTTCCTCATCAAGCCCGCGAAAGGTTGCTTAAATTCGATGGAAGTTATGAAACCTCTGCTAAAAGGCACCTCGACCTCTTTAAGGAAGTTATTAACGAATTATCTATAACCGATGAAGATGTATGTATGAAATTATTGGCCTCTTCTCTCAAAGAAAGAGTTGAGCTCTGGTTCTTGAATTTGAAGACCAATAGCATTTTTGGATATGGCATGTTCGAACAAAAATTCTTAGAAGAATGGGGAAGTGAATCCGATGATATATATTCTTTAAATCAAATCCAAGATCAAAACCTTCCCCTTTCCAATCCTATTGTTGAATCAATCGATATTCAAGCTTCCAGTGAACTGTTAGTATTCGGAGATGACCCCCCTTGCCCAATTTCCTTTGAGGATAAGTTTTCTACTTTCGAATCAATCGAACGTCAAATCACTAATATAAATCATATGTTTTCAAATTTCTTCTTTAGGTAGCCCTAGTCCTGATCCTGAGGAAATTTCTGAGGATGAGCCTTTAGTCAACAAGTCTATTGAAGTTCCTCCTTCAGAGGAACTCATTGGTCATTCTGGCTTTATTGATTATTCAATTCCTTATCACCTTGTTGAAGAAGAAGAAAGTGGAGACATTGACCAAGATTCTTTAGTGGTGATTTCACACGATCATTGTGCAGATAATCAGGATGTTTTAAATGAACTGGCCGATAATTTAAATAAAAATGATCATTTATCTTCATATGAATTTAATGATGAATCAATAGAAGGTCAATCTCAAGATGAAGATGAAATAGTGAATCACACCAGATGCTCTAATCTTTGTTCCACTTCTTATAATGAGTCTTTAAATTTTGCCATCCTTGGTCAAGATAGTTTCATCCATTTATTAGAATTAGAATCTTGTCCTCAGTCTGTAAATATTAGACTTGATTTAAAATTTGTCATTTCTAGAATAAATAACAGTACCTTAAAAGGCCTTTCCTTTTGTCAAATTCCAAGGCCAAATTTTTCTATCCACCTGGGAGAACATGCATCCACCCTCCCTGCACATCCTTTTCAATCTTTTTGGAGTTGGAGGTCTAGTGAATCTTTTGTATTTGAAATTTTCAATTGGAGGTATAAACATGATTACATGTTTGGAGAAAAAACACTTCATTTCCCTTTTCAGTCACTTTGGAACCATAATGCTTGTTGTTAAGTTATCAATCATTTTTGGTGGCTAGAAAAGGTGTTTAAAGATCAATTCCATCTTTTCTCCATTTTTGAGCATCAAGTGGGTCTGACTTTTATTTTTCGTCTTTTAAGCCTTAATTTGTCCCCACTTGGTTTTTATTTGATCATTAGTCCCAGGGAGAAGCAAATTGAATCTGTGAGAGAAGTGAATAAGGACAGTAATTTGTGCAAAGAGAAATTGAATCAAGTGCCATGTATTTTCTCTCCATCAATTCTAAATAATAACTCGCATAATTTTTATGATCCCATCAATTCTTTGATGGAGGATGTTTTCATCAATCATTCTTCTCCTTGGCATGATTTCTTGTTGCACCATTCAGGCCCTTTTGCAATTTTTGAACAAACCAGGAGGATTGTCCTATCAAATTCTTTAGTCTTTAACCCAATCCTGGCTTGTTTTATAAACAAAAATCGAAGAAAAGTCATTCGCTTGTTTGATGAATGGTTGCACTGGATTTATGATTTTACCTAGCATTTGTGCTAACTGGTTAGAGTAGGGTAGGTAGGACTTGAATAAGCCTGCTTGGGCAATAGTTAGTCTTTTCAGCCATTGAGTCTGGCACCTTTTTGTTTTTCCTTAAGCTCCTTTGAAGTTCTTAGTTTAGCCAAGTACCTGTTATTTTCTTTTCCTACACAATAAAATCAAACCTTTTTAATTTATATTAGTAGATTAGCTTTACTTTGTTGCACTTATATTTCATGCATTTCAGTTTCAGTATTGTTGTTTATTTGATTTATATATATACATGCAACGTTCTAACATCCGATCTGTGAATTAGGTATAGCTCTGGCCATTTTGCATATATTAGGTTATATGTTGGTAACAGTTGCAGAGATAGAGTGTTGGATCGAGGATATGAGTTGCAAAGTTCGAGGACCAAAGATTCTGAGGTTCTCAAGCGCTCTTTTCAGCGGAGCACTTGTCCCAGCTGGAGCCAGATGTTATTACACATATAGTAGCCGGGCTACCATACATTATTTTTCCGATTCCAGTACACTATTCAGCCAGTTCCCTTGCAATGAGATGCTGAGATGAGCATCTATTATGGATCACTATCAGATTATGGACAGCAACTTTGTTTCCCATGCCATGACTGAGTTTCAGGACACTCAGAGAGATGACCGATGTAGCCATTTAGCCATCTATAAAGAGTAATCAGTATTGCCCAGAGTTACAGCAGAAGTTTCAGAGGACAAATGTTGGTTCAGATGATGAGCATTCGGGTATATGACTCAACAAGTATATTTTGGTGTTATGGTTATATTGCTTTTATATTCATTCTTGTAGCATGTCTTAGCATTTAGTATCATGATCTGGCAATCACATAGATATGTGGACCTGGTTGTACTTTTATATATATCAAATTGTCCCTACTCAGACTTAGAAGTTCTTGACCTATACTCATCGGTTTTACCCTCCTTAGGGATATTAGAGATGATCATTCCCACCATACTTTAGCTTGCTAGTGTTGGTCTCATTATTCACTATCTTCATCCATCCATGACCTACCCAGTTTGTTGTTTACCTTGACTTACTACTTGACTAGTGGCATGGAGGACCTTTCCCCGCTATAGCCTCTGTATTGGATGAGCTTCCTTGTTTATTGTGTCTCGGCTCTAAGTTGGTGACAAAACTTACCTTTGGTGAGTTGGATTAGTCCCCTAGTCACTAAAGATGTTGTTGGCTAAACCTAAAACAAATAGTGCTGCCATGAATACAAATTATGAAAAGAAAATGTTTTATCTATTGTGAAAAGCCAAATGAAACTGGCAAAGAAATATCAAATGTTATATCTATTGTGAAATGTAAATACCCAGGTAAACAAGATGTCTAAAGACACACCTGGAAGTGCTCAGGTAAACAAGTGCCTTAAAAACACACCTGCAGCAAGAAGCCTAATGAAATTTAAATCTATGCAATGTGTTTATAAACACACATAGATCAAAGGCTATGGAAACTAAAGGCCCAAAAAGCAATGGAACTTAAATTATATATCAAAAAGATTGTTGGCCTCATTTGTATTATGGATTGTGAGCATTTGCCAAGACGAATAAACACTCTTTGAACAACTTACCCATTTGTGAGACACCGCCATTCCCTGTGTTATTGCTTGTTCGATATATGCTACTTTTGGTGGCAGACCTCAAATCATACAGAGATATGTTATATGGTCTGGGTCACCTTTTAGTTGTCCATCTCCTCTACCATCCCGGATGGGATACCACTAGGGACAACTACAAGTTGTGTGATAACAGGAACCATGGCATATCTTGGGTCACCTCTTCAATTGTCCATCTCCTCTACCATCCCGGATGGGATACCTTTAGGGACAACTACAAGTTGTGTGATAACAAGACTCTGGGGCCTCATCAAACATCATGACCAGGAAGGTCATGGAAAAGATGAATTTAACGATCACTAGACCATATTCAAATGTTTGGGCCATGGATTCTAGACAAGTTCATGTGATTGGCATCATTTTGAATCTACCTGTGAAATTGGCCAAATGCCCTAATATCCATATCACCATGGATGTCCTAGTGATCGATGTACCAGACAAGTGGGGCATGCTCCTTTCAATAAAGTGGGTTGTTGATCTAGAGGGTCCATCCAGATGGATTGGAGTTATGCCACGGTACCTGCATCAGAAGATTCTCTTGTTAAATTGCATACAGAAAAAGCTAAGAAATATCATGTTGAGGATCCTAAGAATTTGAAAAATGAGTATGATTTCAACACTGATAATAACGGAAACTATGCAATTTACTCCAACTTTCTAGCCCTTGTAAAAGAACAAATCAAAAATGAGAAAGTTAATGAGATATGGAGAATGAATTTTGATGGAGCACATTCTAGAGCGGGTAAAAGGGCATGTGTTGTCATCACTTCACCTAGTGGGCAAATTTTCAACTCTGCTTATAGGTTAGAATTTGAGGTAACCAACAGTGTGGTTGAATATGACGCATTACTTCTAGGATTGGAAATTGCTAAGGACATGGGAATCAAACTACTTAGTATTAGGAGAGACTCAGACTTAATAATTCTCCAAGTAAAGAACAAGTATGCATTCAAATGTGAAAGACTAAAAAGATATAGGAATGCAATATGGGACACAATGAATTCTTTGATACATTATACCTTATTGAGATTCCTCGAGATCAGAATTGCATGGCAGATAGACTAGCAGTAGCTGCATCAACACTTCAGCCATCCAAAGAACTGTTAAATGGAAATGGTACACTAGAGATAAATTTTAGACCATCTGTTCCGGATAATGTACACCATTGGCAAGTTTTTCAGAGTGATGAACAGATCTTGAGATTCATCCACAATGTGGAAGAATTTTCAGATTTTCAGGTTAACTTCCAAGAGGAAGGTAAAGAGTATCAGAAAAAAGATGATCAGTTCAATACTATCCCTAGGGGCTTTGTGGAATTAGAGCATGGTTTTGATTGGCAGGACAGATATAAGAATAAAAAGGAAACGATCAAACCTGGGGAATATATAGAAATAAAAATCGGAACAGACAAAGATCCAAAATTAATAAAAATTGGAAAAGGAACTATTATCACACATATAGTAGCCGGGCTACCATACATTATTTTTTTGATTCCAGTACACTATTCAGCCAGTTCCCTTGCATTGAAATGCTAAGATGAGCATCTATTATGGATCACTATCAGATTATGGACAACGGTTTTGTTCCCCATGCCATGACTGAGTTTCAGGACACCCAGAGAGATGACCGATGTAGCCATTTAGCCATTTATACAGAGCAGTCAGTATTGCCCAGAGTTACAGCAGCAGTTTCAGAGGACAGGTGTTGGTTCAGATGATGAGCATTCAGGTATATGACTCAGCAGGTATATTTTGGTGTTATGGTTATATTGCTTTTATATTCATTCTTGTAGCATGTCTTAGCATTTAGTATCATGATCTGGCGATCATATAGATATGTGGACCTGGTTATACTTTTATATATATCATATTGTCCCTACTCAAACTTAGAAGTTCTTGACCTATACTCATCGATTTTACCCTCCTTACGGAGATTAGAGGTGATCATCCCCACCATACTTTGGCTTGCTAGTGTTGGTCTCATTATTCACTATCTTCATCCATCCATGAACTACCCAGTTTGTTGTTTACCTTGACTTGCTACTTGACTAGTGGCATGGAGGACCTTTCCCCTTTATAGCCTCTGTATTGGATGAGCTTCCTTGTTTATTGTGTCTCGGCTCTGAGTTGGTGACAAAACTTACCTTTGGTGAGTTGGATTAGTCCCCTAGTCACTAAAGATGTTGTTGGTTAAACCTGAAACAGATAGTGCTTCCATGAATACAAATTATGAAAAGAAAATGTTATATCTATTGTGAAAAGCCAAATGAAACTGGCAAAGAAATATCAAATGTTATATCTATTGTGAAATGTAAATACCTAGGTAAACAAGATGTCTAAAGACACACCCGGAAGTGCTCAGGTAAACAAGTGCCTTAAAAACACACCTGCAGCAAGAAGCCTAATGAAATTTAAATCTATGCAATGTGTTTATAAACACACATAGATCAAAGGCTATGGAAACTAAAGGCCCAAAAAGCAATGGAACTTAAACTCTATATCAAAAAGATTGCTGGCCTCATTTGTATTATGGATTGTGAGCATCTGCCAAGATGAATAAACACTCTTTGAACAACTTACCCATTTGTGAGACACCGCCATTCCCTGTGTTATTGCTTGTCCGGTATATGCTATGGTGTGTATCTCCTTTTCCATATCCAAAGTTTCACAGTGGTAAGTCAGTAAGTCATCCCTTGGCCTAGCCATTTTATTTTTAGCCTTCACCCTTCACTAGCAAATTGATCACAACTATGAAGTGAGTATGGTCTTAAAAGTCTAGTCTGAATTATAAATAATAACTAATGACCTTGTATATTTGGATTTAGATCACCAGTAATGATTACCTTTTGTTATAATTGCTATTTGAATGGATTGCAAAACATGTTTTAACCTTTGACAACTTGCAGCAGTTTGATGACAGTTTGAGTTATATTTTGGTCATGTTGACTTGGTCAAACCCAGTTTGACCAAAACCACAGGACATGAGGTGGCCTACTTCAAATCATACAGAGATATGTTATATGGTCTGGTACATGTCACCATGGTGGTTCTATGCAGTGGTTTCAGGCTTATGATGATGATTTGTGCTTTTCAGCACTTTTACAGATTATTATTATTTGGTCTGTCGGATATGATGAGTATTTAGTTTTGACCATGCAGAGGTCTATATGTTGTATGAGTACACATGTTAGATGGATTTGGACCTTCTGAGTCCAATGGGACAGTCTATTTTCAAATCCGGGCAATTACAGTGATGTTTACCCTCAGTTGGCTATCCTAGTGCAGTTTTGGCCTATTAGAGGCCCTGTCAAAGCCGAGCAGAGAATTGATGAGTTCACCTAGGGCGTTGTGCATGGAGGGGATGGTCCAGCCACTTGATATTTCCATATTACCCCTCTCCCAGAGAGCCTAGTGTCCTCACCTTGACAGCGCAAGCACTCCAGGAGGCAATTTGGGCATGTTCACATTTCCCGAGGCAGTCCAGAAATAGTGAAAATGGTTACTAGAGGATTCGATTTGGACTACTGAGGCAAAGTTATGGCATGGGATGACTTGTGATGATGAGTGGGATGTCTTCCACACCTTCTCCAGCAGTTTCAGCTTTCAGTGGGACCTGTTATCACCTAAGATGTAGTTACCCCTATGGATGGATCCAGTCATGGATGGCAATAGGGAAGGGCAACTCAAAAGGTGCAACCACGATCACCTCGACCTCCAATATGTATGGTTGTCACGCCAGTCGAGGCAACCTTCGCTTTATGTTATCTAGCCCAGACAACAAAGGGGGAGACCCGATCTACTCCCGACAGGAGAGATCAAAACCAAGACACCAAATCAGGGTATTTCTAAGTGAAGTTAGGTGTATGGTTTATCCTAGACCTAAGGATGAAGTCACAAGCCAAGTGAGGGGTTCAATAGGTATAGCTTTGGTTCATAGTTGAATGTAAGAGTGACTTATAATGTTTGTAGTGAGATCTAGGGCTAGTGTACTAGTTCAAAGTCAAAAGATCCACTGCCTTGGGAACCGTGTCCAATGCAGGGTAGTTAAGGGTTGTATTGGGGCTAACTAGTACATATGACAAGCTTGACCATGATACATGATTGCTTCAAGGGTTTAGTTCACCATGCATAGGTCAGTCCACAAGTCAATCCAACAATCTAGGAAGGTTGAACTACCTTGGAGAGAGACCAGTGCCTTGGGAATTGGGAAGTGGAGTCAAAGTAAAGTTGATTTGTGGTTTAGGACTCCTAGTACTTGGGACAAGTGGGCAATAGAGGTCTTGATGGATGAATGGGTCTAGATCTAGGTTTGACCCAAGCGGACCACAATCCCTTAAAACAAGGAATGCAATCCCCAAGGCAAGATTTGACAAAGTGACAGTCTATACCTAGGTTTTGAATTATTCCGGTTTCAGATCTCCAAAAATCTCAAGTACCCAGTTCCTGGAAGTGAGTCAACTCACTTCTCCAAGGTGGTGCGACTTTGCCCAAGGAGGCCTAAAAGTGGGGTTAGGTGGGTCAAATCAAGTCGGATGGCATCCAAATTTTAGATCCAGGTAGATCAGTCAAGTAGGGGTATGGATCTATAATTTCGTGGCAATCCACCGGTTAGATCTTAGTAGATCTGAGTTTAAGTATTCCAAGTGGTCCAAAATGGGGATTAAATCCCTTAAAATGTGGAATGGGGCCCACAAGGTGAATTTCAGAAAAGTAACAACCTGGGTGTATGTTATTTGATGTGTAGATGACGAATCAAGTGGAATCTCAAACACCCATCGCTTAGATCTAGGTCAACCTGCTCAAACTAGGAAGTGCGCCTTGCTTGGGAGAGGCTAAGTTGGCCTGGGAAGGGGGTCAAATGGAAGCCAATCCTCACCAAACTATAGATCCGGGATGCCGTGGATGCTATAGAGGTGGGTTCTTAATATTACGCCCAACAACCCAATAGATCTAAGTAGATCTGAGAAAATGTAAAATGGGGGTTTTGAAATATTTAGGGTTTTTAGATATTTTTGACAATTGGATAGATCATGGAGATAGAACTTACCTTGAGATCATACCTGAATGATGTGGATGAGATGCCTTGATGTTGAGGAAGATTCCCGCAGAGATCAAATGAGAGATTGTTGATTTGCTTGCCAATTTGATGCCCTAGTCCACAAGTGCGCCTTCCTCTACCTGTCAAACCAAGGAATGAAGATTCAATCAGTAAGATCAAGTATGGAAGAAATACAAGAGAAATGCAAATAGTAACATGAAATAGAAGGTCCTGGGACAGTAATACTCCCTGTTACCAACGAAGAGCTCCAAAGAAGAAGTAGGGAGAGTCTTCCCCTACCAATACCTCCTCCTCCAAGCAAATCGGCCTCCACCTGTAGATGCAAAATCGTGGTACAAAAGATATGGCAAACAAGATCTCCAATAACTCAGTGCAAAGGAAGAACCAACGAACGAACACCAAAAACATTCACCACAACATTGGAGATAGATGCAATAATAATTTTCTATTCCAATAATCCAGAGCCAAAAGTCCCTTTACAATGAGAGGCTCTCTCCTTTAAATAAGAAGGAGAGGCACCAAAACCCTAACCACTTTTTGAATGAGTGGCTAAGATTAAAAGATACAAATGTCTAATCAATGGTTGAGATGAGCTCAACAATGAAATACATGGATCACTAATAAAATATAATATAAGTGGACAAAATCGCCCTATAAGAGGGGAATCCCACCAAATCATGATGACAAAATATCATAAGAGGCTTATGGTGGGTCCAAGGGGTAATTTTATCCCTCCTTGGTCAATCCCCATAGCACAATAACCAATAAATAATCATGAAAGTACCAAATCGTGCCTCCATAGTGAAGTCGTGGTCCTCAAAAGACCTCAAAAATCCACAGAAAGTGCCATAAGTGATGGATGCGGGCCCCGATGAAGCTGAAACTGCTGGAGAAGGTGTGGAAGGTCCCGATCTATCATCACTGATCATCCCATGCCATAACTTTGCCTCAGTAGCCCAAATCGATTTCCTCAATAGCCATTTCTACCAATCCTAAAATGCCTCGGGAAGCGTGAAACTGCCCCAAACAGCCTCCTGGAGTGCTGGCGCTGTCAAGGTGAGGGCACCAATGTATCCGGAAGGGGGGTAATATGGTAAAAACAAGTGGTTGGACCACCCCCTCCATCATCAGCGCCCTAGGTCAACCGGATAAAAGTCATCTCTGCTCCGACAAGGCCTCCAACAGACCAAAACTGCACTAGGACAGCCTACTGAGGCTCAATCATCACTGTAAGTGCCCGGAACTGAAAACAAACTATCCCATTGGACTCAGAAGGTCCAAATCTATCCAAGATGTGTACTCATACACCATATGAGTCTCTGCATGATCAAAATAAATATCCAATATACCGGAACAGGGTCAATAATAATGCGCTGTACATATACAAACACTGTTGTAAACCCAGAATCATCATCATAACCCTGTATCTGCTGCATAGAATCATCCTGTATGTGTACATAGACCATATATCATCTATCCATATCATCGTAAGGTCTAACATCTCATGTCCCATGGTCCTCCATGGTCAAACTAGGTCCAACCCAGACCAAATATAACTCAGTCCATCATCCAAGGCTACTGAAAAGTATCAAGGTTAATACATGCTTTACAATTTATTCAAATAGCAATTATAACACAGAGTAATCATGACTGGCGATCTAAATCCAAATATATAGTGTCGTTAATTATTATTATTACTCAGACTAGACTTTCAGGATCATACTCACTTCATAGTTGTGATCAATTTGCTAGTGAAGGGTGAAGGCTTAAATTAACTGGCTAGGCTAAGGGATGACTTAACTGTCTTGACTTTGTGACACTTTGGTAAGGGAAAGGGAAAACACCATAGTATATATTGAATGAGCAATAACACAGGGAATGGCGGTGTCTCACAAATGGATGAGTTGTTTAAAGAGGGTTTATTCACCTTCACAGATGCGCACAATCCATAATACAAATAAGGCCAGCAATTGTTTAGATATAGCATTTAAGTTCCATTGCTTTTTGGGCCTGAAGTTTCCATAGCCTTGATCTATGTGTGTTTACAAACACATTGCATAGATTTACATTTTTTCTTTTAGGCTTTCTGCTGCAGGTGTGTTTTTAAGGCACTTGTTTACCTGAGCACTTCTAGGTGTGTCATGGACAGCTTGTTTACCTAGGTATTTATTTTCCACAAGATATAACATTTTATTTTCATTGCCATTTTCATTTGGCATGCCTCTTATTCATGTGTGTTTAGAAACACATTGCATGAATGGGCTTTTCATACAAGATATAGCATTTCATTTTTCCAGATTTTGTATTCATGGCAGCACTAAAAGTTTCAGGTTTAGCCAACACAACTTTAGTGACTAGGGGGAATTCACAAGGAACTCCAACTCACCATAGGTGAGTTTTGTCACCAACTCAGAGCCGAGACACAATAAACAGGGAGGTTCATCCAATACAGAGGCTACAGTGGGGAAAAGTCCTCCATGCCACTAGTCAAGTAGTAAGTCAGGGTGATAATCTAAAAGGTAGGCCATGGATGGATGAAGACAATGAAATAATGGAGCCAACACTAGCAAGCCATGGTATGGTGGAATGATCACCTCTATTCTCCCTAAGGAGGATAAATACCAATGAGTATGAATAGTGAACTTCTTAGTCTGAGTAGGGACAGTAATATATATATAATAGGTCAACCAGGTCCAAATATCTATATGATCGCCAGATCATGACACTAAGTGCTAAGACATGCTATAAGAATAAGTATAAAAGCAATCTAACCATAATACCATGATATACCTGCTGAGTCATATACCTGAAAGCTCATCAACCTGTACCATCATCTGTCCTCTGAGACTGCTGCTGTAACTCTGGGCACTACTGTCTGCTCTGTACCAATGATATAATGGCTACATCGGTCATCTCTCTGAGTGTCCTGAAACTCAGTCATGGCATGGGGAATACAATTGCTGTCCACAATCTGATAGTGATCCAATATAGATGCTCATCTCAGCATCTCAAATGTAAGGGAACTGGCTGAATAGTGTATTGGAATGAGAAAAATAATGTATGGTAGCCCGGCTACTATATATGTGATAACAGGACCCACACCCATCACATTTGGCATTTTATATTGATTTCTGGAGCATCCTAAGGCTCACGACTTTCCCAAAGAAGCACGATTTGGTGTCTAGCTTATTTATTTTGGATATTGTGCCATGGGGATTGACCAAGGGTGTTGATAATTACTCCTTGGCCCCACCATGAGCTAGATCTTATGTTTTATCATTCACTTTTTGTGGGACCCCCTCTTCTAGGGCGATTTGGTCCATTTGATGTATTATTTTATTAGTGATCCATGTATTGTATTGTTGAGTTCATCTCAACCATTGATTAGATCTTTTGATCTTTTGATCTTGGCCACTCATTCAAAAAGTGATTAGGATTATGGCCTCTCTCCATCCTATTTAAAGGAGAGAGCGTCTCATTGTAAAAGGGACTTTTGGCTCTAGATTATTGGAATAGAAAAATACTATTGCATCTATCTGTTGTGTCGTGGTGAATGCTTTTGGAGTTCGTTCATTGATTCTTCCTTTGCACTGGGTTATTGGAGATTTCTCTTGCTATCGATTTTGTTCCATGATTTTGTCATCTACAGGCGGAGGCCGAATTATTTCAAGGAGGACGCATTGGTAGGGGAAGACTCTCCCTACTTCTTCTTTCAGTTTCTTCGTCGATAACAGGGAGTATTACTCTCCTAGGACCTTCTATTTCATGTTATCATTCGCTTATACTTGTATTTCCTCCATGCTTGATCATTCTGATTGAATCGACTTTCCTTGGTTTGACAGGTAGAGGAGGGCACACGTGTAGAGCTAGGGCATTAATTCAAGCAAGGCAAATCAAAGATCTTCCATTTGATCTCTACGGGAATCTTCCTCAACAACAAGGCATCTTCATCCATCACTCAGGTATGATCTCAAAGTAAATTTCTCATTCCATGATCTATCCATTTGTCTAAATCATTGAAAACCCTCATAAGTTAAAACCCTCATTTTACAATTTTTCAGATCTACTTAGATCTACTTGGATTTTGGGTAAAACATTTTAAACCCACCTCTATAGCATCCACGGAAATTCGGATCTATAGTTTGGTGTGGATTGGCCTTCATCCGACCCATTTCCCAAGGCAAATTAGCCTCTCCAAGTGAGGTCGCACTTCTTGGACAGGTGAGTTTGGCTAGATCTAGCACCTGGGTAGGTGAGATCCCACTTGATACTTAATCTCCACTGTTGATAACCTACCCCTAGTATGTCACTTTAGTGATCTATACCTTGTGGGCCCCATTCCTCATTTTGAGGGTTGAGCCACACTTGGGTCACTTAGTGATACATCCTAGATCTCAGATCTACTGAGATCTAACCATTGGATGATCCTGATTTCAAGATCCACCTAACTTTACACCTCAACATCCCTGATCTACAGTTTGGTGGACATCCAACTCCATTTGGCCCACTTCCCAAAGCACTGATCCTTCTCCAAGCTCTCACGACTTTTCTGGTTTGTTGAGTTTGCTTGTGGTTTGGTCTTTGTCTTACTGCTTGAACACCTAAACACTTTCATATCCACTCATCAAGCTTATCTTTGGTATTGGTTAGCCCCAATTTGGTCCTTAACTACCCTACATTGGACACGGTTCCCAAGGCAGTGGATTTTCTCATCTTTGACTAGTACCCTGATCCTAGATCTTGTTCTAAATCTCCTAAGTCACTCACATAACCAAGTTGGACCAAATCTACATTGCTTAAACCTCTTGATCCAACTCATTACTCATCTTGTGACTTCATCCATAGTTCTAGGGTTTACCATACACCTTACGTACTTCATCCATACTTGATTTGATATGGTGTCTTGGTCTGATCTATCCTATCGGGAATAGATCCGAGTCTCCCCCTTTGTTGTCTTGGGCTAGATAACATAAAGTGAAGATTGCCTCGATTGGCGTGACAACCATCCATTGGGAGTCGAGGCTATCTTGGTTGCCCATCCCCTCTACCATCCATCGTGAATCCATCTCTAGGGGCAACTACAAGTTTGGTGATAACAGGAACTTCAGAAAAAGAACGAAATGAGTTAATTAACTTGGTAAGGGAATATAGGGATGTTTTTGCATTCACATATGATGAACTTAAGGCCTACCGAGATGATGTATTTCAGCATGTCATCCCTTTGAAACAGGAATTTAAAGAAGTTAAGCCATTACGGCAAAAACTGAGACAAATAAACCCAAAGATGGCACCCATAGTCAAGAAGGAATTAGAAAAGATGTTGGCAGCAGGAATCATCTAGCCAACAAGACATTCAACTTGGTGCTCAAATTTGGTGGTAGTTAGAAAGAAAATGGTTCAATCGGGATTTGCATTGATTTCCAGAAATCTAAATACATCCTGCCTAAAAGATAACTACCTATTGCCGAACATGGAAACTCTTGTCCAGAGAGTAACAGGTTCAGGGATAATGTCCATGTTGGACGGATTCTCCGGATATAACCAAGTTTTAATTAATAAGGAGGATCGACATAAAACTACCTTCAGAACCCCATGGGGTACTTTTGAGTACATCAGAATGCCTTTTGGTTTAACAAATGTAGGAGCTACTTTTCAGTGTGCCATGGGTTATGCTTTTAAAGAGCTGGTTGGGAAAATAATTGAGATATATGAGGATGACTTGACTATCTTTTCCAAGGAAAGGACTGATCATGTCAAACACTTAAGACAAGTTTTTGAGAAGTGTCAGAAATTTGGCATATCACTCAACCCAGCTAAATCAGTACTTGGTATTGATGAAGGCAAATTGTTAGGCCACGTAATAACTAAAGATGGAGTTAAAGTGGACCTTGAAAGAGTAGAGGTCATAAAAAGAGTACCTTTGCCAAAAGATTTGAAAGCCCGCCAGTCATTCAACGGTCAGATTAACTTCATAAGGAGGTTCATTCCGAACTTAGCAGAATTAATGAAACCATTACAGAAACTCTTAAAGAAAGATGTTAAGTTCATATGGTCAGATGAAGGTAGAAATGCATTTAAATGCATCAAGGACAGCACAGCAAAAGCACCGGTTTTGGTTAGCCCTGATTACACGAAATATTTTCAAATTTTCTCATTTGCATCAAAGGACACGATTGCAGGGGTGTTGCTTCAAAAGAATAATGAAGGTTTCGAGCAACCCATTGCATTCATGAGCAGAGCATTATAGAACTCCGAGTTAAAATACCCTAATGGAAAAGCAAGCCTATACATTAGTAAAATCCCTTAAACATTTCAGAACATATGTTGGCTATTCTAAGATAATTGGTTATGTGCCACATGCAGCAGTAAAGATATATTATCCCAGCAAGATTGCTTAGGGATAAGAGGGAAGTGGGAGTCTAAAATACAAGAATATGACTTAGAGATTAGACCCACTAAACTCATTAGGGGGCAGGGCCTTGCAAAGATTTTAACTCAGGGGAATGAGGAAGCCTTGGGAATGGTGTGTCAGAACAGGTCAAGTCAACAGAGCTTCAACGATTAGAACAGTGTGAATGGTATACAGATATCATTTTCTTCTTAAACAACCTCACATGCCCAAACCCCCTAATAGGACATAAGAGACGAGCATTGAGGTTGAGAGCCACCAAGTATTCAATCACTCAAGATGGACTGGGATGGAGAAACCCAGACGGACTGATACTTAGGTGTGTCGATGAACCAGAGTCCAAAAAACTCTTGGTTGACTTTCACTCGGGATTTTGTGGTGGTCACTATGTAGCTAGAAGTACAGCCCACAAGATCCTCCGAGCCGGCTATTACTGGCCAAGTATTTTTTCAGATGTGCACAAGTATGTTAGGAGTTGTCAGGTATGTCAATTTTTTGTCGGAAAACAAAACCTAGCAGCCTTACCTTTGAAACCAGTAATAGTCCAAGCCCCTTTTCAGCAGTGGGGGCTTGATTTCATCGGTCAATTCAAGGATAACTCAAGCAATGGTTATTCATGGATCCTTGTTGCTACCAATTACTTCACTAAGTGGGTGGAAACAATTCCCACCAAAAAGGCTACCGAAACTGTGATCATGGATTTTCTTAAAGATAATATTATCACAAGATTTGGTGTGCCCTCTAAAAATAACAACCGATAATGCCAAAGCATTCAGCTGAGCAGAATTTTCAACATTTTGTTTCAAGTATGGCATTATCTTATCCCATTCATCAAATTATTACCCCCATGGAAATGGCCTTGCGGAATCCAACAATAAGAACTTAATGACAACTATTAAGAAAATTGTTGGGGATAATAAAAAATCATTGGATAGAAAAATAAAATTTGCTTTATGGGCTGACCGTATTACCAAGAAGAGTTCCACGAGGAAGTCTTCTTTTGATTTGGTATATGGCATGGGGGTTCAATTACCTATTCATCTTAAGTTGCCAGCATACCAATTACTTCAACCTTTCAGTTTAGATCAGGACGCCATTCAAAACAGAATCAATCAGATTGTTGAGTTGGATGAGAGCAGAAGGAAGGCTGTTGATAAAAGCATTAGAAATCAGGAAAAGATAAAGAAAAATTTCGATAAGTCTTCCACACCTAGAGCTTTTCAGAAAGGTGACACAGTGTTACTTTCGGATAAGAGAAGAGAGAAACCAGGCTTGCATGGAAAGTTTGACAACCTCTGGATGGGGCCCTTTATCATATATGACTTGGCTGGTGTCAATTCTTTCTTTCTCAACGACATGGACGGAGAACAGCGCAACTTGCCAATTAATGGGCAGTTCTTGAAATTATTCTTCAGAGATAATATCTGATGCCTAAAAGGGCATCTGTGTATCAGGGCTTTTCTAAACCCTATACTCTTTCATTTTGTACATTATTTCTATATTATACTTTTGTATACTAGTTTTGTATCATAGCATGTATATTAATTTTTGTATATTATGCTTTGCAACGTCATGCTTCATTTGGCTTATTTTTATATAACATGTGATTAATACACTTTTGGTGTCATGCAGAAAACAAAAGATTCTAGATTCTCGCATGATTTCCAACTCTAAAGAACATATCAATCACGCGTCCCACAGTTGGAGTGACATGTTGTTTACTGAAGTTGCACTATGGTGGACAACTTGTGAACCACAGAAGACTTGAACAATATCATTGTTCACTTGCCAGAGTTCAATGTTCATCAGGAAAAAAAAATTTGCCCATTGTAATATTTTGCATGTCCAGACCCCTACGGGGGAATTGTAATAAGTTGGTCTAGCATGAGTTCTTTTTTAAAAGAGGCTTGGTCTACCTTAGGTTTGCTATCATAGTGATACTCTAGAGTGTTTTTTCCTTAGGAATTATGCATTGTTCTCTAGCCGTGTATAATCCCTAAGTTTTTCACTCACCTCCAAAGCTAGAGTATTCCGATGATGGTCGAACTTAGGGAGATTATTAAAGCCTGTGTGTATGTATTTTTTAAACATACTAGCCATCATAATGAGTCATATGGACATGCACTAGGTCCCCTAGGATTTTTGAGTCATTCTGAGAAAATTAATTTTTCTCAGTTTATGAGATTTTTTAATAATTTAATTAAAAAAATCAAAAAATGATAAAAAGTGTGGTTAGGAGGTCAAATTTGGCATGGGGGTGCTTGTTTTCTAACTCAGAGCGCCCATAAAACCCCTAAACCCACTTTTCCTAAGTTTTGAGTGAATAGTATTCACTTAAATGAATTTCTCTCCAAAATATTAAAAATGAATTATTTAATTCAAGAATAATGGAAATGGAGAAAATCCAAACTCCTATTTCAGTGGATTTTGGTTGGGTGAGTTGGCCCAGTTGACTTGGTAGGAACATTTAAGAGAGATTCCAATCAATATTGGAGTCCATGGAGCATTGATTGGAGAGTGTTGAGGTGGCTTGCCTTGGGATTTGCGCCCTCTCCTTGAGGTGGGCGACTTCCACATGTGGCAATTGTCTTGTGGATGGTGGAGTTTACAAGGAAGGGAAGGGAGATGCCTACCTTAGGTGGCAGCCATCCCATCTCATAGACATCACCAACCACATCCAATCAAGGATTGTGATCACCACTTGTCATTTCAAACCCTAGTTTGCTCTCCCCTTCTTGAATTCGAATTCCTCTTGGAGAACTCTATAAAAGCAAGGCAATGCTCCATTGATTTTCATGGATGCATTGAACCTCTGCCATTTTGTATACTTGTTGTTATTGCTAATAATATTTTGAAGACTTTGGAGGTCTATCTTGCATTTTTGTTGGATTACATGCTCTCATGAGGTGATATTTTTCTTCTTCTTTCAATATTTTGCTATCAATTGTTGTATGATGTTAGTTTACATGTAGTAGAGATAAGTATTCATTGTCTTTGACTTACTTATTTGTGCTTAGAGTTTATGAGATTTTGAAGTAATCGAATGTATTCGGATGTACTTGGATTCTTTGAATTTCCTATCATTCTAACACACTAGTTTTCTTATCATCTATTGTTGTAAGTGTTGATTGTTGTAAGCTGCAGATCATAGGTCACAAGGAAGACTTGGAATTCAGTTGTTCCTCTTCTCCTTAGGAAACTTTTACTCTCTAACACTCTTTGCTTACAGATTCTCCAAAGACATCTACAAAGAAGAGCATTGAGAATCCAAAGCCCATCCATCTCCATTTTACAAAACTTCCTCTTCCTTGCATTTTTGTTTCATGCTTAAGAATATTAGATCTAAAGCTTTATTTCTTCCATCTATTTCAGATCTGATATATTTTACGCATTTTTATTAGATCTACTTATTTACATTCAGAAAGCATATTCATAAGTAAATCTAGATCTCATTTTTATACTTGCATGCCCCAAATTTCCAAATTTTTTCTAAGTATAAAAAAAAAATTCAATTTTTTTTTTATTCTTTTAAATTCATTTCCATCACATTCTAATAAACTTTGTTTGCTGGTTTTTAGCAGGTCCATCAGAAAAGAGGAAGAAGCTCTGCTCATTTTTCACCAGAAAACATCAAAAAAGGATTTTCCAAGGACCTCTTTCTTCCAGTTTCTCAATTCCATCATTGTAAGCTCTTAAATCCAATTTAAATGGACTAAGAAGCATTTCTCTTTTCAGCTTTATTTGTAAAAAATTATTAAACGAAAGCAGTGGGATACTCAGTGCCCACACCCCATCCCCCTTGGTGGGATTCGCATTTTTTTTTGTCAAATTTGTGAGATTGAAATTTTTCTAACTCCACAAGTTCACACAACTCACTTTTGAAGTGTGTTATCAACTGATTTGTACAATAGTTGAAACCTTATTGAACCGCCAGTGTTGGAACACATCAGTGTTCACTTCCAGAGTATCTGGGTTTCATATATTTGGGTCTAGCCATTTTTGGCTAGTCGGTTTTGTTTTTTGAGTCGACATGACCATGGCCCCATGGGGGTTTGTAATAAAGTGTGCTAGTAGGGTCTGAGTGGCTCGGTTCCCCATGACTGGATTAAACAACTAAGGTATTCCAAGGAGTTTTTCACCGTCAGATTATACTTTGCTTCGGGCGAGATATAATCTCTTGGTTTTTCTCCCGCTTCCTCCAAAGCTGGAATGCCCGATTTTGGAAATTTTTGCCATGGGAGGTTATTAGGGTCCAACTATAATGTATAAACCTACTAGACACTATTAGAATAGGTTCTGGTCATGTCCTAAGTCTCTAGGACCCCCAGAAAAAATTTCGAAAAAATTTTATCGGACGCGTCGGAATTGGGGTTTTTAATTTTTAATTATTTTTTAAATTTTAATTAAATTTCCCTATAGTTTAAATAGAGAAATTTGAGTCTGTAATATGTCAGTCATCCAAGGTACGAATTTAGTGTTTGATGGCTCGTTTCATAAGCCAAAAATCACACATGACCCATGGAGCAGCTAAACCCAACTTTCGGATGTCAATTCAGCCTCATAATTAATATTTTCTCTAAAAAGTCATTTGCAGAGAAATTATTAATTAAAATAATAAAATTGAATATTTTGGAGATAATCCAAATCTCTCCAAAATTAATCAATTTGATTAAAATAAAAGGCTAAATGACATGGCATTAGACATTTATGAAGATTCCAATCAACTCCAAGTGATTCCAGTCAACTATCCAGTCACCAGAAGACTATCCACTAAAGCTAATTCGCCCTCTCCATGCAAAAAATCGATTTGGTGAGTTGTCAGTCGATAAATGGGTTGGTGGTTTTGTATTTATGTCTAAGGTGGGCGCCCTCATGACTCATCCAATCACCAAGCTTGGCTCTCCTTGCAATTCGAATTAGCACCCACCACCACTCCACTTGTCTTCCCACCAACCAACTCACATCCTCCTTCAAACTCACGTCATTCCTATCTTAGCTCACGTTAATCCTTCTTGTAATTTGCTTATTGGGTGGGTGATACTTCCCTTACAACCATGAAGTCGAGTTGTGCCACCTATCTATTTCACCTACCAACTAGTGCGAGTTGTCATCTCCAAAGCTTGGTGTTTATTGGAATTCGAACTACATGTCTATGCCAATTCGACCTAGGGTTTTGGCTTCTAGTTTTACTATAAAGAGAGGCCCTTTAGGGTTATTATCTCATGGAATTTTTGATGTAAAGTTACTCTGCCATTTTTGTGATTGCAAAGCCATTGGCTTAAGGAAATAAAGTGACTTTGGAGGTCTATATGTTGTCAAATGCTTTTCATGGAAATGTCTTCATAATATCAAGGTGAATTTGTTCTTGTTATTTGCTTATAATCTCATATATTGATCTATAATTTGCTTAGAAGGCTTTCTTAAGCCCATAGGATGGGCATTTGAATACAAGTTGTCCATTTATGTTTGGTTTAAGTGTGATTTAGAAGGAGTAGACTGTAGTTGGAAATACTTATACTATTCTAATCTCACTTTTATTATGCATACTATTATGATCAAGATGTGTTTATGAGTGATTACTTGTGCAGATCCAACAGGTTTTGAAGAGAGATTTGAGCTAGGTTGCATCTTTCATCTCTTCATAAGGCCTACATTTTCTAACAAGTTGTGTGTGCTTCAGGATCTTTCTAGAGTCAATCTCAAGCACTGAGGGATTTGGCAAAAGGCCTAAATCTAAGGTTCCATCTCTTAAATTCATTTAAAAATCAGCTTGGTTACTTTAGGCTTCTTTTCTTCAAGCCATCTTGTCTTCTCCTTGAACCTTTTGTATTGACTTGCTAAGCCCTTTCTACCCTTTCTAGATCTTGATCCAAGGTTGGTTGTTTGTCTTTTCAAGCCATAGATTAGTTTGCCATAAGGTTGAAGTTCCTTCAACCCTGGGGAATAGCTTGGGATTTGTTCCCTTGTGCTCTCTTCAACACTTGTTGTCGGCGTATCACCGGTTAACCGGAGGATTTCCAAGACAGTGTTTTAAAACCCTCAAGTGTTCCACTTGAAAACCCTTTGCTCTTGTTTTGCTAGCCCATTCCTCCTTGCCTTAGTCTACACCTAGCCATCCCTTCTCTTAGCTCTTTCCCCAC
Source organism: Larix kaempferi (assembly GCA_027924585.1). NCBI lineage: Eukaryota > Viridiplantae > Streptophyta > Pinopsida > Pinales > Pinaceae > Larix > Larix kaempferi. Next base: position 9,549,190 of record BSBM01000232.1, read on the forward strand.
TCGTTTTTTTTGCCCTCCTTTAGCTCTCGTCTACCCTAGAAAGACCTTCAAATCCTCCTCTCTTCGTCCCATTCTAGCCTAGCTATCTCCTTGCATTCGTCCCATCTCTTTTAGCTCCTCTCGTCCCTCTCTTTTTTGTCCCTTCTTCATCCTCTCGTCCATCTTCTCCTCCCTCTCGTCCCATCTTCTCTAGCCCTAAAACATAACACAAAAAACACAAAAAGTTGTTAGTAATATCTTGTTGCTTTTGTTTTAAAGTTGGTAATTAGACCTCACACTTTGCACTTATATAGTTAGGATCTAGTTTCTTGTTAACTATAGTTAGTTTTGCACTTACATTGTCACTAGATTAGATCTTCAATATTTTTACTTAGTAGTTTCTAGTTTATGCTTTGAAAGTAGCATTAGGGCTTGCATCTAGTTTCTTCCTTAAAAGTTTTATAGTTTCTTTTCATAGGTAAGAAAGTTGGCATATCAAGTAGTGTAAGATCTTGTGGTTGCACTCTCTTTCCCACCATTTTTTAGAGCGTTTTAGCTTGCTGGTCCGTTTTACCATACTAATCATTTCAAGTCAAAATCTCATGCTCTTTTATGTTTTAGTCTCATTTTGCAAAACTAGACTTGATAGTTTCAAAGTTTGTTGATTTTCTAATGCTAATGGGTGCATGAGTTTATTGGCTTATCCTTGTGGTAGGATTGTGGGAAGAGAAAGATTTCTTGAGTCAAAAGATTAAACCAAAGAGAGAAGAGGAAATCGAGCATCATAAAGACACATTCTAAGATACACCTTCTTATTCTTTGTAAAAGCCATTAAGGGCTGCAAGCTTTCATTTTCATAAGTTTGTTCTAGTTATTTCTTTCAAAGTCCCTACAAGGGTTTCATTCCCAAGGGCATTTGTACTCTCATAATAAAGTTGCAAGTGGGGTTTTTAAGCCCCCACATTCACTTCCCCCATTTGGGGAAGTCTTGTAGTCTTCATTGAGTGGTTTGATTTTCTAGTTTAGATCCATTATATGCTCTTAGATTAGTTTCTATTTCATTAAGTCATTTTGATTATCAATTTCGGATTTACTTACCCCCATGCTCTCCCGAGTACGGTCTTTGACCTGAAAGAGACTCTTGGGTAGATTAGACTTATTTTCTGTTTAATATTATCTTATCACTTCTCTTCCAAGCCTTGACCAGAGAAGAGCTAACTTTGGGATTGTATCCCGAAGGCCACATAGCCTTGTGGTAGCTTCTCGTTCCCCCATCAACTTCTTGTGGACATCCAGCTAGCTGGAAGGTTTCCAGGACTGGTGGCTTCTAGTGGTTGCTCTTGTTCGGAGATTGATCCCACCTATTAGATTAGAATTTGTGTGGTAGAACACTAGATTTATTCAAAGTTTCATTTTATTTTGCAAGTAGTATTATTGGCAGTATTTCAAATCTATTACATTGTTTAATCATTTCAAGTTGAAATTTATTGCTTTTACAACAACTACTATCTGCTTCTTAAAAACGAACCAAAGTCTCTTGAACTTGGCCAAATCCAAGTCAAGAGTACCCTCTATCGGAGGGCATTATTAGTCTTGCATCATTTCCTGCATTAGGCATTTGTTAATTAGCAAGTCTCTTGAACTGTGGTCATAAGATCAAGTCAAGAGCGCTCTCTATCGGAGAGTTGAACAAAGTGCTCTAATAATAAAAAATTTCAACCCATACTTCCATTTAATTAATTTATCTTGGTTTCCGTCCTACACCCGTATGCTCTGCCAACCGGAAACGGTTGGGCTAGTACTCAGAAAGGTGGAAGACTTGTTAATTCACAAGTGATAACTTTAATTAAAATTTTACCCCAAACCCCAACCGAGACAAAATTACTGAGTTCTTCCTGAAGAGGCGGTGCCGGGAATCCACTGTCAGACTCGAGGGCGGTCAAGCCGTAAGCACACTTGCCATCTTTGCAATCTGGGTGCTCCCGACCTAACACCTAAAAGGTTGCCAGTGTTTCTATTGGTTAAGGTTCCACTCCTTTTTGATACCTTGTTCTTAGCCATAATAATCAAGACTACTAAAATCCTAAATTTACCAAGATAAGCTGCAAAACGTTCTCACAAACTCTTATTTCAAACACTTGTATCAAGCTTTTTACAATCACTTTTATATTTGACTCCATAAGGCACTGGTCCTCTATCATATACTTTATTTGCTTAAATATCAATATTGGAGTATTTGTTTTAATTTGCGTAAAGAGTGATTTATTTCTTGTTCAAGTGTATCTCTTATCTTCTGTTGCAACGTGGATTGCGTTATCTCGGTCTCATTTAAGATATTTTTGTGTCTCTCATTCTCAAAAAACTCATAAACAACACCCATCCTCATCACAACACCAAAAAACACTATAAATACTAGAGCCTTAGTGAAACTCTTTCTTAGGGACTACCCCCCTTGGCTTCGTTAGGAGTTAGCCTAAACGGAGGAGCTGGGATTCATGTGACAGTACCTGGCTCATTGCTTGCCCCCAAGGCCACACCTCTCTCACTTGTAGTGAAGAGACAGCTTTCGAAAGATTTCCGCTGCTGGTGTGCAATTTGGCGGACAACAAAGTGCAGGGTGTATACTTTTAATTTGTGTTTCAATTTTAACTCATTTTCATTTTGCAAAAGTAATTTAGAAATAAAACCATCTTCGTCGCCACGAAGTATTCTCTCACCTCCACCTAAAGGCATTGCCGATTAGTGGAGGTTGATCAGAAAGTGACGCATAAGTTTGGCGATTTATATATTTTTCAAGTTTTGCTTTTACTTTCCATAACTTAACTGTTTAATAAAAGGAATCTAAAGTCTCTTGAACTTAGCTGAAAAGCGAGTCAAGAGCACTCTCTATTGGAGAGCACAATGGTCCTTGTTTTCCAAATTTGAATAAACCATTTGCCTACACTACGTATGCTCTACCCACCAGCAGTACGTTTGAGCTGAGGGATATCAGAAAAAGTTGGAAGCAGTAGCTAATCTTTTTCACACTTAACTTAATAGTCACCTAATAAAATTAACTACCCTTAAGATAAGTGAAAATCCGGCACTTCAACAAGTTTTGTGTGGGGAAATTCTACCTGGGGACGTGGGAACCACTAGGACGAGACCTCAAAGCACCAGTTAGACTACATCCTTGTTGGCGTAGTGTTGAACACCGCTTTCGAGACTCCAGCCATCCCACATGTCCTCGTACAGAGCCACGAAAGCTTGATTTCCGGACATTCCTCCCTGTACCTCACGGTATATCGGGAGTTTCCCCTTTTTCCCTTAATCAAGTTTCATACTTAATTAATCTAAAATCAACCAAGAGACACTTGCACAACATTTCTTTTTTTCAGCATTATTCATTTACACTGTATTGACTCCATAAGGCATTGGTCCTTGCACTCTTTATTTGCTTATTATCAATCTCAATTATCGTGCATCTATATTTCTTACAGCGATCATTAATTTGTGTTGGTGAAAGATTATTTAAACGTTTGTTGCAAACACATCTTGGAACCCTTTAATCACTACCCAAAAACAACACCTAAAAACATAAAAAAATATTTCACGAAAACTCTAACAACCTTAGAAACATTCCTTAGGGACTACCCCCCTTGGCTTCGTTGGGAGTTTTGCCTAGACGGAGGAGTCAAGATCAAGTGACAACCTTGACTCAAGACTTGCCCCCAAGGGCACACCGAGCAGTAGCATAGATTTTTGCTGCGTTAACCAGGTGTGTTAACCCAGCGGCAACACACTGTATGGAATCATCAAAGGTGTATCAAAGGACCATAAATCATCATCATATAGCATCACTGGTCCAACTTATCACGGATCCCAAGGTTGACTTGGTCAAACTAGGTTTGACCGGTCAAAAATGATCAAAATATGGCCTAGGCTTAAAAAACCCTGTTGTTGCAAGTGCAAATGGTTAAGACATGCTCTTTTAATCATTCTCGTAGCAAGACTTAAAGTATTAAGCATCATTTCACTGGCAGTTAATAGATAATTATATCAAGTATAAGTTTAAATAATCATTTACTTACAAAAGAACCTCAAGGATATACTCATTATGTAGACATGATCATTTTGCTAGCAAAGGGTGCAGGTGAAGAATGCAAGGCTAGGACAAGAGGATGACTTAACTGACTCAACATTGTGATACTTTGGATAGGGGGAAAGGAATACACACTTAAGCATATGTCGAATAATAAACACACAGGGAATGGCAGTGTCTCACAAATGGGATAAGTTGTTCAGAGGAGTGCTTATTCAACCTTGGCAAATGTCCACAACTCACATCCAAGTTGTATCAACTCCGTGAGGATCTTTTCTAGAACCTCCATGGACTGGGTGCCCGGCTAACCGTAACTTGAGGTTCTAGAGGACACTTAGAATTAGTTGTCCCTTACTCCATCTCACATCACAACCCATGGGCTCTGTGAGAAAAATAAAATCATTATATTTAATTTCATGGCCAGCAGTCTTTAGATTTGGCATATATTTAACCACTGCTTTCTTCAGGCCTATATGACCCTTTTGGGGATTTTGCATGTGCTTAGAAGCACAACAACTAAAGCTTTCATCCATGGTGCTTTTAGTTTCCATTTTATTTCATTTCATAACCCTTTTGGGGATTTTGCATGTGCTTAGAAGCACAACTACTCAAGCTTTCATCCAGGGTGTTTTTCATTTAAGTTTCCATTTGATTTCACAACCCTCTTTCATTGTGCTGAGAAGCACAGTTTTTAAAGTATTTTCATGGGCTTTCATAAAAGATATAACAATAATTTTCATATGTAATGATGGTAGTACAATTTGTTTCAGGTTTTAGCCAACACAACTCAAGCAACTATGGGGACTTTTCACAATCAAGACCAAACATCGAGGCAACCGACTAGAGTGATCAATGTGTCAAATCCAACTCACCAAAGGTAATTTTTGTTGCCAACCCAGAGCCGAGACACAAACTAACAGGGATGCTATCCAACATAGAGGCAAAAGTGGGGAGGTCCTCCATATCACAAGCTGAGGTGTAAGTCAAGGTAAGAACCAAAAGTGGGAAAGATAACGGATGGATGGGGAAAGTTTTGGTGATGCCTAAGCTAGCAAGCCATAAAGGTGGGAATGATCATGTCCACACTCCTAGGAGGGTAAAACCAACGAGTATCAAACAAGAGTTTCTAAATGTAAGTAATGCAACCATTTAGATGATCAATAACAACCATATTTATTTCATACAAATATACTGTCAGATCACAGGGAAAGTGTTGGTGATGCCTAAGCTAGCAAGCCATAAAGGTGGGAATGATCATGTCCACACTCCTAGGAGGGTAAAACCAACGAGTATCAAACAAGAGTTTCTAAATGTAAGTAATGCAACCATTTAGATGATCAATAACAACCATATTTATTTCATACAAATATACTGTCAGATCACAGGGAAAGTGTTGGTGATGCCTAAGCTAGCAAGCCATAAAGGTGGGAATGATCATGTCCACACTCCTAGGAGGGTAAAACCAACGAGTATAAAACAAGAGTTTCTAAATGTAAGTAATGCAACCATTTAGATGATCAATAACAACCATATTTATTTCATACAAATATACTGTCAGATCACGATCACTAGATACTAAGTCAAGCTATCAAAATGACCAAAAGAGCAAGATAATAAAACCAATGCACATCATATACCTGTTGGGCCATATACCTGTACCTGTTATCTCGATCATCAATAACCACTAAAAATATGGGCACTGCACTGCTCTGTATGGGATAAAAGGTCATCTCAGTCATCAAATCTGAGGTCATGAGGTTCAACCTCGGCATAAGGTCTACTGCATGTCTGATCTGGGGTTGCTCTGATGTGTGAGTGATCATAAATAATACTGCTCATCATAGTTGATCTCACTAAAGCTGTGTAAAGGCCAAGCTCAAAAATATGCAATGAACTGCTCTGCAATCATGGTAGCTCGGCTACTATGGATGTGATAACAGGGCCATTTCTGAAGATCAGATCTTTATCTTCCTTTTTCTCAAATAGGAATACAAAAAACCCTTTGTCGCAGAAAATTTGTTGTACTTCACCTTGTATTAACAGTCTCCAGTTTTTGTTTAGCCAGATCTCAGTGGTCCTGGGGGAAGGCCAAAGACCAGTGAAATGGCCGACTAATCCTTTCTCTGATAAGGCTACGGCTTTGCATTTGGAAGCTGCGGACGAGAGTTTCACCTCTGGAACTGCAGCTTTCTTAACAAACTTAGAGTCATTCACAGGGGGGGACTTACTGGAGGCAAGTTGTCTCACGACGATTCTATGAAAGCTTTCCTCCAATATCTTGCACCAAGCCTCTAGATCAGGGTCTGGAGGAGGAGGAGGGTCCATCCTGTCGAAATCCAAGCCTATCTCGCTTGATCCGAAACCCTAGCTCGCTTCCAGTCGAAACCCTAGCTCGCAAGTTTCGTTTCAAACTTGGTCCACCAACAAACTTTCTCAAAGCAAGGAAAATGTTACTCCAACTTTGAAAGCAAACTATAAAAAAATGTAGAAAACTAAGTCCTGAGTACGCTTGTGGCTCGCCGTTGAAACAGAACCAACAAGGTTAATTTTATCCTAGATTGATTTTATTAATTGCCAAAAATGAGAAACTAATCTAACAATCAAACCACAAAAATTTAGATTCGACACGGACTCCCCCTGGGGGGGTGGGGTATGGGCGCTGGGTAGCCCACTTGCTCTCGTTTATTCTTTTTTACAATGATAGGATAAATGCCTTTGGTCCTTACAGGATTGGACACAAAGGCTTACAAAAATTTATAGAAAAGTAGCCAGATGAAGGGGAATGGGTCCGGGGTGCTCTGGAAGGTCCAATCTCTTGAAAATCGGCCAGAGTTTCCCTCCTACCTGCTCATAAATTGCTGCCAAACAATGAGCTATTAGTACCTTAAAGTGCCCAAAAACACTACAGAAGAGTCTTTGGGTCACCACAAAAAATTCTACAAAAAATTTACCAAGTTAATCTAAGATAAATTGACAAAAATAACCAAGGAAAGCAAACTTTCCTTGGGATCCTGGCTTGCTTTTTCGGCAGCCAATGAAATGCACTTAAACTTGCAAGATAAAAATTTTAAATCATGAAAACTAGCCTTTCTACTTAAGCCTTGAAATCTTATGATAAAAATGACTTTCGTAAATAAACTAGCAAATAGATATAGCTTGTATTTGATTAATCTTAGTACCTCAACTAGAATCTACTTTTCTATGCAAAAGAAACTAGATCTACTTGTGATTCAACTTTAAAAGATAGATCTAAGTAAAAATTGCACTTTAAACACAAAATAAGTGAGAGAGAGAGAGAGAAAATTTTTAAGTGGAGAAAGAGAAGAGCAGCAACATGGATCTTTGAGCAAAGATGACTTTCAAAGTTTGATTGTGGGACACCGAGAGCTAGATCCTCCAAAGCAAGTATTGGAAAAAAGAGAGAGCAAGCAAGCTCTTCACCTCCTCAAATCTTGGAAACTTGCAAGTGACAACACACTTGCACACAACCCATCAAATCTAGAAATGCATAAGATTATAAATCAAGAGAATATGAGCATAAACAAATGAAGCATATAAATCTTAGATCTCTAATCATACAACAAATAAAAGATTGACTAAACAAGAAAGCTTAGCAATCTTCTCTACAAAATCGATACCAATCCTTCAGTAGGCTAGATCATGACAAAGAAAAATGCACAAAAGGGTTCAAATACATGTTACCTCATCCCACGAGATCATTCCATCCACACACATATAGCATCACACAGGTATGACCTCCAAAGTCTCTTTATTTCTCAACTAGAATGATAGAACAATATTACAATGCAAGCCTCTGCTCCCAAACTCTAACTCGTTTGAAGGAGTGAGAGGGCATGCTTAAATAAAAAACGAAACCCAAGAGGGCGAGTTCACCAAGAGGAGGGTGAATTTCCTTCATTGGGGCTGATTTGGATCTCAATAATCTTGTTTGCATTGTGATTGGAGTTGCATTCCATGAGGGGTGCATCACCTCTCATGAGGTAGGCACACCCTTACCTTGGTATTTCTTCCAACACATAGAGGGCTGCCACTTCAACAATTCGCCCACCTTTCATGAGATGCGCCTCCCTTGATTGAGATTTGATTGATATGCACTTGATGTGATGGGATTTGATCCCAATCTCCTTGATTTGGATTCCAATCAATCAAATATTTGATTGTTAATTAACTGACAACTCCAAAATAGAGTCACTCAATCAATGGGATTTTGTCTATTCTCATTTATTATGTCTTTTTTGGCCATTTAATATGTCTTTTTGACCTTTTCGAGTAAATATTAATTTTGGAGATAAATATTCACTCAAGCTTAGGAAAAGTGGGTTTGTGGGTTAAATGGATGCTCTGGCTTAGAAAACGAGCATCCCATTGACAAATTTTACCCACAAACCATACTTTTATTACATTTTTAATTTTCCCAATTAAACTATTAAAAAATAGCTTGATTTTACGGGAAAAAAAAAATTCCAAAACTTCAAAAAAATCCTAGGGGGACCTAGCACATGTTCATACGATTCTATATTAGTGTCTAGCATGTTAATATACAGTGACACATGAAATTTAATAACCTCCTAAGATATAACCACCAAGACGGGCATTCCAGCTTTGGAGTAAGAGAAAAACTCAAAAATTATGCCTTGCTAAAACTAAAAGTATAATTAACAAGTGAAACAACTCCTTGGAATAACTGGATTGATTGCTAAGTCCTAAGAAGCAAAGTCCTTAACATAAAAATACCATGCTAGCACATTTTATTACAAACCCCATGGGGCATGAACATGCAAAAAAAATTTAAAAAAGGCCCCTAAAAGGCCTGATGAACTTCAAAATTACGATGACGAACATGTATCATGTTCAGGCTTTTCCTGCTCACTTGAAACTCCAACTAAGTACAACTTAGTTGGTAACCGACACCAATGCAATGGTAGATGCAAAAATAGATGCAAGAGAAGAATTGAAAAATCTGCAATTTACTAATCCAATACTCTAATGTATCTTTAGTACTGCTTAATTCACTTACTTCATGCAAATGGTCCTAATTGAGGTGCCACAAATAAGGCCCTAATTGATGTGTCACAGATCTTGGATTGACTTGCCCTTCTCTTCCCATTGATTGTGAAACTAAGAAACAAGAGCATGGGAGAACTTAACGTTAAAGTGAAATAGAAGAATAATTCCCTACAATGAAATAATATGGTCAATAAAACGAAAATTAGCATCCTGCAACTAAGCAACAATATTCCATTCATTGGTTGGAGAAATCCTCACCTTGCTTTAAAGCAAAAGAAAAATATTCTATATGAGGTGTTGTCCGCCAATATGCACACCAGCAGCGGAAATCTTTCGAAAGCTGTCTCTTCACTACAAGTGAGAGAGGTGTGGCCTTGGGGGCAAGCAATGAGCCAGGTACTGTCACCTGAATCCCAACTCCTCCGTTTAAGCAAACTCCTAACGAAGCCAAGGGGGGTAGTCCCTAAAAGAGAGTTTCACTAAGGCTCTTGTATTTATAGTGTTTTTTGGGTGTTTTCTGAGATGAGAGACAATAAAAATGAAATATAAGACAAGATAGCGCAATCCACGTTGCAAATACAAGATGAAAAATACACTTGGGCAATAAGTAAATCACTTTTCACGAAATATAACAGATAACTCCAATGTTGATACTTAAGCAAGCAAAATATGAGATAAAGGACCAGTGCCTTATGGAGTCAAGAATTAAATATGAATTGTGAAAACTTGATACAAGTGTTTGAATTGAAAGTTTGTGAGAACGTTATGCAGCTTATCTTGGTAAATTCAAAATTTTAATTGTCTTGATTATTAGGGCTAAAACCAAGGATGTTCAAAGAGTGTCCGGAAAGTAGTTTTAAGCAGCTCCTTTAAGAGACCTGTCGGGGCCTGTCTGGAATCACGGCGAGGCGCGCAATGCTAACCAGCCACCGTGTTGCAGATTGGGCGTTCCGGCGCCTCCCCTGAGAACCGATTAAAATACTTTATGTCAACGCCGGTTCGTTGGTTATGGGGGTGAAAGTTTTAATTAGATTTTCACTTATAGATTAACAAGTCTTCCACCTTTCTGAGTACTAGCCCAACCGTTTCCGGTTGGCAGAGCATACAGGTGTAGGACAGAAACCAAGATAAATTAATTAAAGGGTGTGTGAGTGGAAAATTTTATTATTAGAAAGCCTTGTTCAACTCTCCGACAGAGAGTGCTCTTGACTCGGTCTTATGACCACAGTTCAAGAGACTTGCTAGATTAACAATGCCTAATGCAGGGAAATGCAAGAAACTAAAATGCCCTCCGATAGAGGGTGCTCTTGACTTGGATTTGGCCAAGTTCAAGAGACTTTGGTTTATTTTAAGAAGCAGAAAGGAAGTAGTAGCAGTATATCTTAACTTGAAACAGATTTTAAGCAATAGTATTGATCACAAAATATAAATTACCACTAACAATAATGCTTGCAAGATAAATAAATCTAGTGTTCTACCACACAACTTTAATCTACTAGGTGGGATTGATCCCCGAAACAGGATCAACCACTAGAACCGCCTGCACTTGAGAACTTCCAGCTAGCTGAAAGCTCTGCCAAGGAAACCGACGGGGATGGAAGAGTAACCACAAATTATGTGGTCCTGCCCTTGAGACGAAATCTCAAGGATACAACTTCCGGCTGAGGGCTTTGGAAGAGAAGCAAGATAACAATAAATGCAAAAAATAAAACTAAACTACCCAAGAATCTCTTTCAGGTCAAAGACCCTACTCGGGAGAGCATGGGGGTAAGTGAATATGGAAGATAACTTTGAATGACTTATTAAGCAAAAATACTAATCTAAGAATATGAGATCACAAATCTAAGCTAAATCAAATCCCCAAGACCCAACACTCTTCCCCAAATGGGGAAGAAAACCCAAGAACGGAGGACCTCTCCACTATAAATTTTATTAATCTTTTACAAGTGCCTCAAGGGAAAATCCTTGGAAGGTCTTTAATGACTATCTATGAATAACTTATAAACATTGAAAAAATGAAGCCCTCAATGGCTTTTACAAAGGATAAGAGGGATCTAACTTTGCTTGTTTGTCCTTTTTGTGTTTTTAATGGCTTCTCGCCTTGAAATTTCTCGACTTCTACTCCCTGGAAAAAATCTATAACAAAATAATTGCTCCAATACCCATTAGCATTAGTAAATTAAATATCAAGATGACACTAGCTGTTTACCAAAAGAATGAAATAAGTGAAGTAGCAGCCAATAACAAGATTTTCAAATGACTACTTTGTACTCACCTAGGACTGTCCAATAAAATGCTGGCAGCCAAATAGACTTCCTAACTGTGGGTGGCAGTCAATACATCATTTTAGGACAGTCAAAGTCACAGTTTGAATGGCGGTCAAGGACTTATAACAGTCAGCCTAATGATGTTTAAGTTGGCACTCAACAGGGAAGGTGTTTAGGACAGTTGATTTAGATGTGTGAGATGGCAGCCCATAAAATGTTATAACAGTCTTTAAGGTCTTAACAACCCTCTCAATGCTCAAAAGGCAGCCAACAAACCTATAAAACAGTCAACAATGGATGTATATGGCAGCATACAAGTCTAGGACAGTCAACAATGTTGAAGAGGCAGCCCAACAAGGATTTTACAGTCAACCAAAGTATATAAAGGCAGCCAACAACACAACAAGATATGGAGTTCAATGCATGTTGATAAAATTTGAGACTAGACGGTAACTTGGGAAAAGATCTATGATAATCACCCCTAACAATGCAATTAACTATCAAATTTCCAACAAAGCTAGTAGCTAATCTAGCATGTCATGAGATATGAGTGTTTAAATTTTTGAAATGCAAATTAGCTAGTTTGACAAACCAACTAGATTCTAACAAAATCAAATGATACAAAGTAAGATCTTCAAATGCAAAAAACTAACACCTAGCTAACATATAATCACTTGATGGTTTTTTGTTGTTTGTTTTGATGTGTTTTTATGTGTTTAGGGCTGATATGAAAATGGACGAGGAGGAAAAATGAGCAAAAAAAAAACGAAAGATATGGGAGATAGGGCAGAATGGAGGTGGGACAAGAGGTAGGAGGGCTATCAAATGAAGTGGACGAGACTAAGGGAAGGAAAGTAGGACGAGAGGGAAGAAGGGCTTTAAAGGAGGAGGACGAAACTAGGGCAAGAAGAGAATGAAAGGAGTAGGACAAAAGGGGATAGGGTAGGAGAAAACTATTAGAGGATAGGCCTAGCAAATCAAGTGGGAAAAAGAAGTCAAGGAGCAAGTGATAAGGCTTGAAGAGAGAGCCTTTTAGGACCAAGGTAACAAATTTTAACTTTTGAAAAAAGTGGATGGATCTTAGAGCAAAACCTCTTGTGCTTCTTCTCAAAAAACAAATTTAACTTTATATAGATCCTGGAAAGACAACAAATATTAAGAGTTTACTTGTGATGGTGAAGATGAGCTAGATGCAACCGAGCTCACACCCCCCTACACCTGGAGAAACCTATCCAAAGACAAACAACTCAATGGCAAAGTGAGATCAAAAATATGACTAGTATGCTACGAGAACCAAGGTTATATAAATGCTAGTACAACCGAATCAATGTTATCGGAACCGGACCGGAACCGGCAAAACCGGCCGGTCAGACCGGTTCACAGGCTTGGCTGGTCCGGTCCGGGCAAAAAAATTTGAAAACCGGAATTTTTTTCAAACCGGCCGGTTCCGTACGGAACCGGTCAAAACCGGTCGAACCGGCCGGTCAGACCGGTTCACAGGCTTGGCCGGTCCGGTCCGGGCAAAAAAATTTGAAAACCGGAATTTTTTTCAAACCGGCCAGAAAACCGGCCGGTTCCGTACGGAACCGGTCAAAACCGGTCGAACCGGCCGGTTTTGACCGGTTCCGTACGGAACCGGCCGGTCCGTACCCTGCTGTACGGCCGTGGCCTGGGGACCCACAGATTTCAAATTTTTTTAAAAAGAACAAAACTTAATGTTAATTATTGTGCTTTTCCTTTGCTTGTTTGTGGAAAAGAAGGCATTTCAAACAAGAAGCTCATTATCAGCTATATATATGAGAAACTTTGCATATTTGTGTATTAATGGTTTGGATTCATATGTATGCACATGAATATATATGTTTTTTTTACAAAATATGAATATTTTATGTATTTTTTAGTCGGCCGGTTTTTTACCCGGTTTTTTGCCGGTTCCGGTCCGGTTTCCGGTCCGGTTCACATTTTGGGCTTCGCCGGTTCGATGACCGGTCCGGTTCCGATAACATTGAACCGAATACATCCTATTCATATAACTCATTGATAAACATTGCATAATAAACCAAATTGCAAACCACAAATGGTAGATCTTATGTTCTAGAATATAGACTTCTAAAGCTAGTTATTTGCTCAATCACATAAGCATGGAAAAATATCACCTCACAAGAGAAACATTCATCAATGTTGCACAAATCGCATGGACCTCCAAAGTCTAACTTTATTTCCTTAAGCCAATAGCTTGTAATCACAAAATGGCAGAGTAACTTTACATCAAAAATCCATGAGATAATAGCCCCTAATGGGCCTCTCTTTATAGTAAAACACACAACCTAAACCCTAGGTCGAATTTGGCAATGGCATGGAGGTCGAATTCCAATCAACTAGTGGCTTGGAGAGATAGAGTCGAGTTTGAGGTAGGTAAGGGCGAATAGGTGGCAAATTCGAGTGGTAGGAGGCATGGGAAACATCAACCAGCGAATGGGCAAGCTACAACAAAGAAGGGCGTGATCCATGTGGACATACACGAGTTGCTTGGTGGATGGCAAGTGGAAAAGGGTAGGCACTAACTCGAAATTTAGATGGGAGCCAAGTCAATCAATGATATGTGACCAATAAACACGCCCTAACTAAGCTTCACGTGATTGCACAAGAGGATTGACGTGAGCATCTAGTAGATATGCGAGTGGGTTGTGTGGAGACAAGTGGAGGGGCGAGTTAACATGGGAATGGTATGTGGCATTTGGTAGGTACTAACTCGCATGGGTGGAGCTTGGACACCAATCACCACATTACAATGAAGCCTAAACTCGAGTTCCATGAAGGTTGACGTGAGCTTGGTAAGAGGTGCGAGTAGTTTGTGAGGGAGACACATGTAGATGGTAGGTGTAACTCGAATCTCAATCAAGGAGCCAAGCTTTGGATTAGGGTGAGTCATGAGGGCGCCCTCTTCAAGTTTTAATTGCAAGCCACCAAACCATACATCAAGTGACACATCACAAAATCGAATTATGCATGAGGGAGGACGAAATGCTTTGAAAGGATAATGATTTGGTGACTGGATGGATGACTGGATGGGCTTGGAGTTGATTGGAATCTTCCTAAATGCTCATTGCCATGTCATTTAGCCCTTTATTTTAATCAAATTGATTAATTTTGGAGAGATTTGGATTATCTCCAAAATAATCAATTTTATTATTTTAATTAATAATTTCTCTGTAAATGACTTTTCAGAGAAAATATTAATTACGGGGCTGAATTAACATCCGAAAGTTGGGTTTAGCTGCTCCATGGGTCATGTGTGATTTTTGGCTTATGAATCGAGCCATCAAACACTAAATTCAGACCCCGGATGACTGACATAATTACAGACCCAAATTTCTCTATTTAAACTATAGAGAAATTTAATTAAAATTTAAAAATAATTAAAAAATTAAAAACCCCAATTTCGACGCGTCCGGTAAAAATTTTTCGAAATTTTTTCTGGGGGTCCTAGAGACCTAGGACATGACCAGAACCTATTCTAATAGTGTCTAGTAGGTTTATACATTATAGTTGGACCCTAATAACCCCTCATGGCCAAATTTCCAAAATCGGGCATTCCAGCTTTGGAGGAAGCGGGAGAAAAACCAAGAGATTATATTTCGCCTGAAGCAAAGTATAATCTGACGATGAAAAAACTCCCTGGAATACCTTAGTTGTTTAATCCAGTCATGGGGAACCGAGCCACTCAGACCCTACTAGCACACTTTGATACAAACCCCCATGGGGCCATGGTCATGTCGACTCAAAAACAAAACTGGCTAGACCCAAATACAATGAAACCCAGATACTCTGGAAGTGAACATTGATGTGTTCCAACACTGACGGCTCAATAAGGTTTCAACTATTTGTACAAATCAGTTGATAACATGAGGAAAGCATTAGGTCTCTATTCTTCCATGTTTAGGTCACCCTATCAATCAAACACTACTTGAATGATCATGTCATTTTTTCCAATTATACGAGCGAACTGGGACACCAAGAGGTCAACAACCAACAACACCATTCCAACAAATCCCAAATTTGTGAGATCCCGAGGAGGTTTATTCCCTCCTCCAACAACACCCTTGTAGAGTGTTGTCGCCCAAAACTGCCATGCGTGTGTTGAAGCCCAAAATGTAACACACCAGCTGGATGACAACTCTCAGGAGAGAGGCCAATGTCACCACACTCCTCTCCTCTCGCTTCAGGTTGGATCTTCTCCAACTCTAGGGAGGTATCCCCAAGGTAGAATCGCTAAGGCAGGTGCAACGGAGGGCAAGGTGAAATGAAGAGGCTGCCTTAGAGAAACAATAGTAACAAAAAAAAGGCTTTTACTTGGGTGATGGGAAAGACGGGAGGATCAATCCTCGAAGAAAGGCCAGTGCCAGTACCAGCAGGGAGAATGGAGTTAAAGAGAACTCAAGGGAGCCGGGCATTTCACACAAGGGAGATTAGTCTAGGACATTGCATGATCGAAGACACGGGGAACATAAGTATAACCGACTACATTTTGCTGCCCCTAAGATAGTTCGAAAATGTGACATAAACAAACAACTTGACAACCGCAAATGTTTGCCCAATGGGCTAGAAACCCTCTACGCTAGATTTACTCTACAACTTGAAATAAAAATCACAACCACATAAAAGATGCTCAATCTATCCAAAAAGTCCCATCATGGTATTTTTTCTATTAAGGTCCGAGGGAAAAGCTCCCAAAATTTTCCATCCCTTTACAATGAATGAGGTTGGCTTTTTATAGGCCCAAAAACCTCTTATGAAAATAAAGAAAGATAAAATAATAAAATATTTGGAGGAAAAGTTGGATCCTAGATCCACTTTTCTCTCCAATCGACTCTCCAAAAACTCATTATTTTTATAAAAAAGAATTCCCTGCTCAGCTAACTTCTTCCACTCAAAAGTGGACACCCAACTATAATGTGGGCAGCTGTCAAACATCAGCTATAGACAGTGATGCCACTGCCCATGAACTGCTCAAAAACCTCAAGTAAATCCCAGTTGGTGATTGGCTCAAAGTGGAAATCAACCTGATACCTGGCTGTTGTCACGTCTTCAAGGAAAAAATGGAAAATAGCGTGGTAGGTGGGCACTGAAATAGCAATGAAAATACACTCAAGTGGTTGTTCAAACGATGAAATGGACCATCATTGGAATCGGATCCCTGTTTACATATTCATCAGAAAACCCACGGCTGAATCCACGGTCCCATTCGTTTTCGGCTGTCAATGAAAACTAGATGATACGTTGGTCACCAACAATCCATGCATAGCGAACTCGTACCACGTGGAGCTTGCACGATGTAAATGTAGGTCGAAATCTTCACGACTTGACAGTCAACAGGAAATCACGGATCCCTCGATGCGACCTCTGCTCAGCTGTAAAACTCGGCTGTCAAAATGGGAAATGATGCGGATTAAAAAATTTGGATGGGAGTCGTTCCAAAAATACGTCATCCCGCTAATTAATTGAGATTTGCTGGGACACCATAAGATCAACGGGAAACTCCTTGATGGGCTGACTGACAGTAAATAACACTTTAGCGTGGATGTGCCCCTGTAATCAACTGCTTCAACGAACTGTTCTGATGATGGAAAAACTCGAGCTCCGCATCTAGCTGTGCATCAATCAATTGGACGCTAATGCCGTCATGCCAAAACTCCACATAACTAGTGGTTTCGACCTCCCCCTTCCGCTACAGGGTCTACTAATGGTGACAAAAAAAACTCCCACTCAGGACTGTTGGTGGCCCGCCTGTTATACAGGTTTGATGAACAAACTGAAGATTCCAAGCTCCGGCTTTGAGTCATTGACATGTAATACACCTTAACGGCTAAGTCAAAGGGTTCGGCGAACTTCAAGCATCAGGTTCGAAGTTCGTCGAACCTCAAAAAAAAAATTCAAATACGTTTGGGTTCGTCGAACCTCATAACAGCAGAACTTGTCGGATTTTAAAGGCAGATGAAAAAAATTTACGATTGAATTCACAGTTTTCAAGGTTTTTTTGTTTTCGTTTCGCCCTCACCCTCCACCGTTGCTGTTTGAGTCTCCGTGAGGCACACCTAACAATGCAGACTTGGAACCGTCGCTCGCAGGTGATGTATTGGGCTTCGACCCTCGACCCACGGCGCTCGACCTTTGACCCTTGACCCTCGACCCACGGCGCTCGACCTTCGACCCTCGACCCACGGCGCTCGACCTTTGACCCTTGACCCTCGACCCACGGCGCTCGACCTTCGACCCTCGACCCTGGACGGTGGAGTCGACGCTTGACCTTGGACGGCGGAGTCGACGCTTGACCCAGCATAGCCCACAACGCTCGACCTTCGACCCCCGACTCTGGACGGTGGAGACCAACATGATTTTGGACAGTATATGTTTATTTTTAATTGTTTTATTTTATATATATGTATATTTATGTTTATTTTTAATTGTTATGTATAATAAATATCATTTAATTGGTATATATATAGTTATATATATAATTTAATTATATATATAACTATATATATACCAATTAAATTATATATATTATACATAACAATTAAAAATAAACATATATATATATATTATTTTTTATTTTTTTTAAAATGTATATAGCCGAACCTATGCCGAACCCCATCCGAACCTCATCGGAAAATTCGAACCCGAATCAACCTGAAGGTCGCCGAACCTGAACCCGAACCCGAACCTTGTGACCTAGCTTAAAGGGACTTGAACACATGAAACAACCAGCCTGATTGTTGTGGAGATCCTTCGGAGACAATTGAGTTATGTGATGATTCTGTTGAGACCATGCCTAAAGATACCAGATTCATTTTCTGTTTGAAGTGGTTGCTTCGGTTCCAAATTCTTCATGAAAACGCACAGTGAGGCTTGTCCCCCTTTTGAGTTTTCTTCAAAATTTCATTATTTCTGAACTCTGTAACAGACTCGTCTAATGATGTGGGCAATTTGGGCACTGAACCCTCTTTGAGATCATATGGGTTTGAGTCAACAGGTTCTGGCAAAACAAGAAGCTTCTGCAGGCCATCTATTCCTGTACGCTATAGATCATCATAGGCCCAGAAGTATTGTGGATATTTTCCTCTTGGACCGCCAAAAGCTTCCTGCCAGGAATCTAACAATACCAAGATCTTACCTCTTGCCTGTATATCTGCCTTTGAATTTCTCAAATTTTCTTGTAATAAACTAAGCTCTATATCAACTTTGACTTTTTCCTGGTAAGATTTCCACTAATAAGCTCAATTGCATGTAGTATCTGGCCTGTAGGTGATAGCCACAAGAATAATCCTTGACACCTCCATCCTTGTCTCAGAAATGCATCAGAATAACCTTAATAGCAAGGCTATATCAGCACCAATCTGTTTCCGCAACTGAGATCTTTGGAAAGATACCTTTGAACAAATGAGGATGCATTTTTTAGAGGTAACATCTGGCTCCAACTCGGGGACATGTGCTCGCCTCGTGAGTGCATGAGAATCTCAGATTTCTTGGTTATCGCAGACCAATTAAAAACCAAAAACACAGTGTGGTGGGGATGGCTCAATTCACATCCCGAAACACTTATTACAAAGCAAAAAGGCATACTGAAAATATTTAACTACTCATGCAAGAGCTTTATTCATCTACCTACCCTAACTTAACATGAGACTAGAGAATGCTAAGTGTAATGGTATACCCAATGGAGCCATTTCAGCTCCTCATCTATGCTGAACTGCTTCTTCCTGTGCTTAGTTAAGAACAAAGACGCAGATATAAAACCGATCTTCCTTACAGTCTGCTGATGAAATGAGCTAAGCTGAAAACTCAGACTGTTAGGATAAAGAATATCATCACAGTTTTGGCAGAAAAACTCAGAATTTGTACAAGAAAGTCTATGCTGCAGATACACACTGTCTCTTAATTTTATAACAGGATAACAAGTTAGAGCACATGCTACATCAATATAACACTGCAGAGGGCTTAAAAAAGAAACAGGCTGCTCCTCTTCAAACTGAACCCTGTCGTCCAAGAAACTTTCATGAGGAAGCTTTGAAATGCAAGTGTAATTACCTTTGATAAAATAAGACTGAGGCGCATCTAGCTCTTCATCAGGGAGTTGTTTGAGCTGATCTTCAATGGTGTAAATCTGAGACAGCTCCATCATTTCATCAACAGGCTGTTCATAAATTTGGGGCAGATTTGTATCTTCAATGTTTTCTTTTGCAACAAAGTCAGGAAGTTGTTCAGCTACATCTTCGAACAAGGCACCTTGTATTTCTTCTTCAATGGGATCTTCAATGATCTGTTCTTTAAGCTCAGAATGGACCCTAGGGATGAGAGCATCATATTCTTTAGCCAACTGCTCAATCTCATCAACTGTTCCATCATACCACCGAAGGAGAAGCCTCTCGAAAAACTTTGCCAATGAATCTATGGATTCTTCCAAAAGGCCATAGAACCAAATTAATGCATCCCCTTCCAAAGTGAAAGCAAAAAAGACCATAAGGTCATCCTCATGATAAACTTTAAAATCAACTACCAATTTGCAGTAAGAGGCAATGTGATGGATGGCTGAAACATCATTATTTCCATGGAATTCTGGGAGAATGTCACGCACCTTCTCATGGTCGTAGCATTCATTAGGAAATCCACAAATATTTGAGAAATCTAGCGGGGTGAAAGCTTCATGCAGAAGATTACGCGGTTTTTCCTTATCATCATCTATAAATAAAATAATGAGGTACTAAATCTGAAACATACATATAGTCATACCTCATACCAAACTGTGGAGTCGCCAAGGTGAGCTTGAAAGCCTTCCAATGAGTGTGCTCACCTCTACACCCAATAGGATCTTCAAATCTGCAAAAAGGACAAGAACTCTGTCCCTTCGTGGAGTCGCCATGTGAGAAGAAGAATCTGCAATGTCATCTCCCACAAATGTCGTCAATGAAGCATAGTCTTCTAATTCGGGAACTGGACTTTGTCCTCAGCAACGGCGCCAAAAATGTTGTTGCCCAAAACTGGCATGCGTGTGTTGAAGCCCAAAATGTAACACACCACCTAGATGACAACTCTCAGGAGAGAGGCCAATGTCACCACACTCCTCTCCTCTCGCTTCAGGTTGGCTCTTCTCCAACTCTAGGGGAGTATCCCTAAGGTACGATCACTAAGGCAGGTGCAACGGAGGGCAAGGTGAAATGAAGAGGCTGCCTTAGAGAAACAATAGTAACAAAAAAAAGGTTTTTTACTTGGGTGATGGGAAAGACGAGAGGATCAATCCTCGAAGAAAGGCCAGTGCCAGTACCAGCAGGGAGAATGGAGTCAAAGAGAACTCAAGGGAGTCGGGCGTTTCACACAAGGGAGATTAGTCTAGGACGTTGCATGATCGAAGACACGGGGAACATAAGTATAACCGACTACATTCTGCTGCCCCTAAGATAGTTCGAAAATGTGACGTAAACAAACAACTTGACAACCGCAAGTGTTTGCCCAATGGGCTAGAAACCCTCTACGCTAGATTTACTCTACAACTTGAAATAAAACTCACAACCACATAAAAGATGCCCATCTATCCAAAAAGTCCCGTCATGGTATTTTTTTTATTAAAGTCCGAGGGTAAAGCTCCCAAAATTTTCCATCCCTTTACAATGAATGAGGTTGGCTTTTTATAGGCCCAAAAACCTCTTATGAAAATAAAGAAAGATAAAATAATAAAATATTTGGAGGAAAAGTTGGATCCTAGATCCACTTTTCTCTCCAATCGACTCTCCAAAAACTCATTATTTTTATAAAAAAGAATTCCCTGCTCAGCTAACTTCTTCCACTCAAAAGTGGACACCCAACTATAAAGTGGGCAGTTGTCAAACATCGGCTATAGACAGTGATGCCACTGACCCGTGAACTGCTCAAAAACCTCAAGTAAATCACATTTGGTGGTTGGCTCAGCATGGAATCAACCCGATACCTGGCTGTTGTCATGTCTTCAAGGAAAAAATGGAAAATCGCGTGGTAGGTGGGCAATGAAATAGCAATAAAAATACACCCAAGTGGTTGTTCAAACAATGAAATGGACCATCATTGCAATCGGATCCCTGTTTACATATTCATCAGAAAACCCACGGCTGAATCCACGGTCCCATTCGTTTTCGGTTGTCAATGAAAACTAGATGATACGTTGGTCACCAACAATCCATGCATAGCGAACTCGTACCACGTGGAGCTTACACGCTGTAAATGTAGATCGAAATCTCCACGACTTGACGGTCAACAAGAAATAACGGATCCCTTGATGCGACCTCTGCTCAGCTATAAAACTCGGCTGTCAAAATGGGAAATGATGCGGATTAAAAAAATTGGATGGGAGTCGTTCCAAAAACACGCCATCCCACTAATTAATTGAGATTTGTTGGGACGCCACAAGATCAACGGGAAACTCCCCGATCGGCTGACTGACAGTAAATAACACTTTAGCGTGGATGTGCCCCTATAATCAACTGCTTCGACGAACTGTTCTGATGATGGAAAAACCCGAGCTTCGCATCTAGTTGTGCATCAATCAACTGGACACTAATGTCGTCATGCCAAAACTCCACATAACTAGTGGTTTCGACCTCCCCCTTCCGCTATAGGGTATGCTGATGGTGACAAAAAAAACTCCCACTCGGGGCTGTTGGTGGCCCGCCTATTAGACAGGTTTGATGAACACGCTGAAGATCCTGAGCTCCGGCTTTGAGTCATGGACATGTAATACACCTTAAAGGGACTCGAACGCATGAAACAATCGGCCTGATTGTTGTGGAGATCCTTCGGAGACAATTGAGTTATGTGATGATTCTGTTGAGACCATGCCTAAAGATACCAGATTCATTTTCTATTTGAAGTGGTTGCTTCGGTTCCAAATTCTTCATGAAAACGTACAGTGAGGCTTGTCCCCCTTTTGAGTTTTCTTCAAAATTTCATTATTTCTGAGCTTTGTAACATACTCGTCTAATGATGTGGGCAATTTGGGCACTGAACCCTCTTTGAGATCATATGGGTTTGAGCCAACAGGTTCTGGCAAAACAAGAAGCTTCCGCAGGCCATCTATTCCTGTACGCTGTAGTTCATCATAGGCCCAGAAGTATTGCGGATATTTTCCTCTTGGACCGCCAAAAGCTTTCTTCCAGGAATCTAACAATACCAAGATCTTACCTCTTACCTGCATATCTACCTTTGAATTTCTCAAATTTTCTTGTAATAAACTAAGCTCTGTATCAACTTTGACTTTTTCCTGGTAAGATTTCCACTAATAAGCTCAATTGCATGCAGTATCTGGCCTGTAGTTGACAGCCACAAGAATAATCCTTGACACCTCCATCCTTGTCTCAGAAATGCATCAGAATAACCTTAATAGCAAGGCTATATCAACACCAATCTGTTTCCGCAATTGAGATCTTTGGAAAGATACCTTTGAACAAATGAGGATGCACTTTTTAGAGGTAACATAGAGTTCTCAAATCAAATCCCCAAACAAGGCTTGCCCTTCCAGAAGGAAAATGTTCACTCCCAAATAGTAGCTTCAAACCACTCCCTGAGACAAGAAGACACACCATGGATCAGCTCTTCTTCTAGTACTTCAGGACAATCCTCTATCAGGAGTTTCTTCTCTTCGAACTTGGATGGTAGAAAGAGACACATATTTAGAGGTGTATGGCCCACAAGAGTGTAGTGTTTCCTCCTCATCTTTAGCAGACAAATCCAATGAACATTGAGGAGCATCCCCTTCCCCTTGTATCCTCCTTCGAGGCATAGCATTAATTGTCACTCTCGACGGCTCATGTATCAATTCAATTTTCACATTAGCATTTTTTTCCTTGATGATAGACTTTAGATCTTAGGTTATATATTCTTTTAGTCTTTTTTTATATAGGAGTGGTCCTTTACACTCCCACAGTGTATTGATACGATTGTACTTAGCAATCCTATTGACCTATTTGTGGTCATTTGCTAGAGTACCCCCATGTACTAGGGGTGTCCTATTTTTGTAGGGGACAACTCCAGTGAAGTCCCCAAGTATAGACAACATAGAGGGATGGCAGGGGGAATTCATGATGAAGTACCAAAGTCTAGTCTAGTGAACATGGGCAGCATATGGAAAGCATCCCCAACATTTGGGTATGTGCCCCCATGGAACATTGCTAAAAGTCGACATGAAATTTCAATAAGCTATGTGTCAATTATGCAAAACCGTGATCTTAGTGTGCTACTCAAGTTGACTTATAATCTTCTTTTATCCCAAGATTCACCTCAAAAATCATGATCTTAGTTTGTTATTGTTGCCACATCCATAGTAGTGGGGCTACCCTGATGCAGATCAGACTTGTCAAATGCATGAGCCAGTCCCTTGGTTGAGATGAGCATTTTGATCATCAGTGGTACAGTTATTTCAGAGCCAGCAATAGATTCCCCTGTGTCATGACTGACCCTACATGACCCCATTAAGATGATTCTCGTTTAGTCATGCTTCATTTTACAAATGAGCAGAGTAGTTGGGCAGTGTTGTCTTTTGCCCATACTCGGTTACAGTAACTCCAAAGACGGGTATATGTTTGAGCAGGTACATATATGTGTATTGCATATGGATGTTGTAGTTGTCTCTATAGTTTATTTTAATAACTGTGACTATGCATGATTAGCCGGCAGTGGCATTTGAGCTATATTGGTTGAAACTTGTATCGTGAGTGGTCATAGAGTCCCTAGTGTAAGGCCATTACATATGCTCACTAGTAGTTCCTACCTTACATAGACTTACCCTGATTCATGCTATGATGGTATCACCTTTTCACTATCTCTGTCCATCCAGTATCTTCCATCTTTCAGTTTTATCCTTGACTTGAGACTTTGACTTATGAGATTGAGGAGCCTTCCCCCACTTTGACCTCCGTGTTTGATAGACTCCATGTTGTTTTGTGTCTCGTCTCTAAGTTGTGCAACAAAACTTGTCGGAGCCTTGACCTTTCTGGGCTGAAGGAACCCGTCAATGTTGGGGACTAAGCCTAGGTGAGTTGGGATTCTGAAGCCTTGACCTCTTTGGTCAGTTACCCCCAATGTTTGGTTTTGATTGTGAATGATTCCCACCAGTTGACCCCATGCTTCACTTCTGGGCCAGGAGTACCCATTGGTGTTGTGACATGAGCTAAGACTGGCTAGTTGCTCGAGTTATGTCAAATAGGCTTGAAGCAAGTGATCCTATCATCATTACATGCATCAGTATATCTTGCTATATCTAAAGAAATGCAAATGAAGTGAAATGCAAAGTGCCCTAGATCAAAGCTACAGTTAGTTGTGCTTTTAAGCACATGTAAAATCCGAAGGGTCATATATGAAATCGGCCAAATAAAATTAGATGCACATTTATTGAAAATATAAAGGACCGGTGGCCTTGAATTAATGTAATGATTATTCCCCACGGAGCCCAAGGGCATGGATGTGGGATGGAACAAGGGACAACTGATTATAAGTGTCCCCTAGAACCTTAGAGTTACAGTTGACTGTGCACTTAGCGCAGTGGTTCTAGAAAAGATCCTCACGGAGCCTGAATCAGGCTTGGATGTGAGCTATAGGACACTTGCTAAAGTTGAAGGGACACTTCTTAATCAACTTATTCCATTTGTGAGACACCTCCTTTCCCTAGTGTTTTCTATCTTATGCATGTCACTATGGATCCCCTCTTGTCCTTTATTCTCTGAGAGATCACTATGTCAAGGTCGCCAAGTCAACTCCCTTGGCCTAGTCATGTTTCATCTGCCTCACCCATCCTAGCAGTCTATTTAAGTCTGTGAATGAGCATATATAGGGGGCTTCATGAAGGACTTAATGATTTCCCTGATACAGGTTATATTATTATGTGATTTTTGGTTGCCACTGTTATGTTTAACATGTTGTAGTCTGGTTATTAACATAAACTTGTGAGCATTATTCATCCTTTATGCATACAAGACTATTCAGATTATTGCTCAACCTTCAGTTTCAGTATTTTGACCTGGTCAACACGGCTCCTGAGGCAATATGACTGCAGTGTTCGAGATTGTACATTTGTTCTCCAGATGTATCCAGTACACCATTTCCATATTCAGTTGGTGGTTGTTGTCCATTATATAGCAGTTTCATGGTTTATTATTATTATTATTATGGCCATATTTTTATTATTGGATGTGGTGTTGGGCTTCAGATGCATATCTAGATGGATATATGTGGTATTTGTAGTCACTATTAATGGATTTGATGTCTCTGATTCATTTGGTGCACTCAGATGGTGATTTTGGGGAAAGGAAAAGGACTTATTGGTACTTTTATTTTTCAACGTGATGAACTGACATTTTATTCCCTTTAAAAATGACCACGGCTACTCCAGAAAAATCGATTTGGCTAATGTGGGCTAGAAATGACTTGGGGGTGATATTTTATGATATGGCAAGGCTCTACGAACATGATTCATGCATTATATCTTTCAGAGGAGGATTTCACATGTTGTATCTTTGTCCTAGGGAGAACGTCTTCCTTGGGGGCGCACTCCACCATAGTCTTGGATGTGTTATCATATTATTCTTTGTGTCTTTGTAATTGGGGGCGCCTAGGGTGAATTGAGCCCCTAATGGCCCCCCTCACCATGCTATCACATGTCTTATCATATTGTTATGTTGTATTTGCCTTTCCCAAGGAATCATTGGGCAAAAGTGCACCCCCCTTTGGCTTAGTCAACTTGATCCATGTGATGTAAAAAAAAAAAAAATCTCCATCGGTGATGATCACTTATCTATCTTTTAATCTCAACCACTCATTCAAAAGTTGGTTAGGGATTTGGTCTCTCTCAAATCTATTTAAAAGAGAGAACCCCTCATTGTAAAGGAACTTTTGGCTCTTGGAGAATTGGAATAAAAGAGATTTTTGCAGAAATTCTTGGTTCTTCTTTGTGGGATGTTGTTGTACTTGATTGAAAAGTCTATTTCTCTTAGCATTGGAGTGATTGGTTGTGGTTTCAAAAAATATCTTGGAAGAGAGCATGCAGAAGGGCGACTTCACTTGGGAATTTTTGTGGGTTTCCCCAACTCGTTTCACTTGAAGACGTGATATAATCAGGGGGTTTTCAATAGCATCGTTTGATCTTTGATATGCTTTATATTTGTCTTGCATCTACAGTTTCTTTTCTCTGTATATCAAATCTCACTTCGGGAGTTTACTTGTGCAAGGAAGAGGGGCGAACTACCTCCATTGGGCAAATCAATTTCACTTGAAAACTCATCCAATTTGCTCCAAATTGATCAAGACGGCATAGATCATCATTTGCAAGGCATCTACAAGATTTTTCAGGTAAGATCTACTCTATATCTTTTGTTTCAAATTTCTATTCTATTAGTTAGACATTTTAACTGTTTAAAACCCTCATCTTTTAGAAGTAGTAGTTTGGGTCACCTTTTGATTTCATGGTTAAAAACCCAAGTTGGAACTAGCATAAAACCCTTAGAGACCAAATTTGGCTTTAATCTAACTCCATTTGCCCTTCCTGTAGCACTGGTCCTCTTTGTGGCAATTCGCCCTCCTTGGGTACTTAGTCATTTTCTCATTTCGGTGATCTAGGTGTTGCTTGAACCTTCTTAAATTGTCATATCTAGCATCAAGTAACCATTCCGGGTGCCATTGAATTATTTAATCTACCAATTCATAGCCCTTCACTATTTCAACTACTTAAACCCTAAGTGGGGTGAATTGGGTATCATTGTTTTGGCACTTAGTTTATCTTAGATCTGGTTTATAATCAAATTATTGGGGTAAATCAAATTGGTTGAAACATTATTATTCACAAAAGCCTCTCAACATATCCCTTAACATCTTATCCCAATAACATCTCATACATCTGATATATTAAGTCAAGATAGCACTTGTACATCTCAATCATTTATCCTCATTAGTGTATCTTGTCTTTCAAGTTAGTCTCTCTAGACTAGCTAGGGTCTCCCCCTTGGTCTTGCCCTTAGCTTGATCTAAAGTGACAAGAGCTCGTCCAGTGTGACTACTTCATCAGTAGTGGTCGAGGGCCGAGGCCCTTGCGGTGTCACTTGGTTTAGCTGCCTACCCTCTACCATCCTGAATAGGATCCCTTTTAGCTGCAGCTATAATCTAGGTGATAACAGTTACGAAGGTCGACTTTCAATCTTTTTTATGACAACAAGCTCCTCAGAAATCTATCTATCTTTACAATCTCTCTAGGGTGGAAGATAATAGGAAAATATGTAAAAGGAAACTAGCCTTTGAGGTATGCTCTCACTGGGATGCTTCTTTAGCACATCTATATATAGTCTCAAAAAAGTTGCTAGCATAGAACATCCCTACCGAATGCCAACCACACTCTAGATGTTTTGTAGACTCCAAACAGGAAAGGTGGTGTACAGATGTTCCCTTGACCTTCTCAAAAATGGAAAACACCATTAGAAGGCAAACAATCAAGATTCTCTTGTGAAGTAGACTTCTGAGGCGAGATAGTGCCATCCAAAAGGATTTAAGTGTACCTCTACACACAAGAACACTATTGATCCTCATTGACAAATGCCACCTGCATTTTTTTAATTTAAGACATCAATGATTTCCATGAACGTCCTCAGATTGGTTTAAAGAAACAGCAGGATCATATGTGAGTTGCTAATGGAAAATCCTATAGTCATTGTAGAAACATTTATTCATGGTACAGTAAGTTGTGGAATGATAAATAGAATATGGAAATAAAACCAAGGCAACTCAAAAGAGTCTAAGCAAGTATTCATACTTCCATAAACCAAAGAGAGTAAAGGAGAGAAGATGAAACAAACCAGTTTACATGCACATTTAGATGTCGATGGATGAAATTGATAAAGTAATTACTATGTGTCAAAGTGGTACTTATCTGCTAGATCCCTTTCTCTTTTGTACTGGCTTCCAGTGGCATCACAGATATTTATCAGTTGGTATAGTTTAAATATGATTGTATATTTTCATATTATACGGTAAGCATGTACTGGAATGAAAGACATTACATTAATATTATTATGGTAGTTGTTTAGGTTCAACTCACTTCTGTACATCACATAAACTTGTGCAGGATTGAAAGTAGCAACAATTTATCAATAGAACTATGAGCAGCAAAATAAATATGGAAGATATTAGTAAGCACCTTGATTACCGAGGTACAATTTCCAGTAACTGTGTATGCTCCTATCACCATTACATACATACCTGTTGCATTATATTAAATCTACATTAAAGTCTAAAATACTTCATGCAAGCACCTGAATTCAGTAGGCCAGAATTAGTCCAGTATACTACCAAACATAGTAATAACCTGTCTTCCACTGTTGCTGCTGGAAATCCTTTGGAAGTAATAGCTCTATTACAGAGCTACCATCATCTAGGATGAGATGTCCTTGCTCTGTAACTGCAACCAGCACACCCTGTAATCCATGTCATTCCATTTGTGCAATATAATATTTGAATATGTGCATGTACCTCTGTTTGTGGGATACATTCTTATTTTACTAGCAAAAGCATATTGAAATGTGAAATGAAAATATTTATCAATGGACTTTGAACTCTGGTAATTATATGCACACAATGACAAATAGATGATGTGATTGATATTCATGATTGCCAGCATGTCAACATGTAAGTATGCTATTCTTCATTCAAAAGTAAAAAATAACACACAATTTTACTAAAGAAGAATAATCTGATAACGTAGGGGTCCCTCCCTAAAACCTAAGATCCCCATCAAGACATCTGCAGACATAGACAAACTCATAATGAATTCCAATGATATGACTGACAACCCAGCGCTGGATGGGTCAGACACAGAAGCAATACCGCAGGCCCCACAGGAGGAGACCAATCCAAACAAATCCAAAAGAACATGCACATGCATTGCCCGGACAGATGACAGACGGAGGATCGAACTGCCCCCAGCGAGAATCAATGCCAGGATTCAATACATGAGAGATCATGCTCTCATAGGTAAATTCATTGGGATCTGACCAACTGAAAAAATCCCTCATGGGCTGGATCACAACCAAATGGAAACCGAAAGCCCACTTCGATCTCCAGCTAGGATCCAAGGGCTTCTTCACTATCGTCTTTTCCAGGCTAGAAGACAAAGACAGAATAATGGATGGAGGCCCCTACTTCTTCAATTCTGCAGGCTTCTACCTTCGAAACTGGGTAGAACGGTTTAATCCCAATAAAGAAGATTTCACATGGGCTCCAGTGTGGATCCGACTCGATTCCCTCCCGCAAGATTATTGGGATGAGGAAACACTTTGGGACATAGGTAATTCTCTAGGAAACTTTGTTAAGATCGCAGATCAAAGAAGAAGCAACAAATACACATCTTATGCTAGAATCTGCGTCTACAAGCACATTGCAAGGGCAATGACAGACTCTGTTTGTCTAGTGCATGAAGATCTGGAATGGATCCAGCCGGTTCATTATGAACATGTTCCTTTCCGCTGCAAAAAATGCCATGAACATGGGCATCTCTACAGAGATTGTCCAAAGAACAAACCAGTCATAGATTCAAAGCAATCGGAGGCCATGGACGAGGATGGATTCAGGAAGGTAAGCAGTAAGTGCAGCCAGAATCGCAAGCCTCTAACTGCAGACAAACCAAACTCTACTCCAACGAATAACAGCTTCGAAGCTCTAGTTGATCAGCCAGAAGAAATCAGAGCCACAAATGCAAAGGAGCATCCTGCACCTAAAAGAAAACATCAAGAACTAAAGCAAGATCATGAACGTGGCTCAGATCAGGGCATGCACAACAACGATCTCAAAGGTCAATCAATTTCCACAGCCTTGGCCTCACAAGAAGCTCCCCCTGAAACCTCAAACCAGGAATTCGATGTCCTCATGGATGAGGAAATGAGCAATCTGGATATGGGGGATATCGATCTCCTTGGGATGGAAGATGCATGTCAATGCCAAGCCTTCTATGACATCTCTCCCAAGCAAATGTAGCTGCTTAGGGATGCTTTACACAAAGCTAGATCTGGAGTCAAACTGGGTATTCAAAATATCCTACAAAAAGAGCACCAAAGGAAAAAAAAGCATGGCCGCAAGACGGATCTGCAACATATTAATTCTCTAGGTACCAAACTAGTTGAATCAGGGCAATATGCCCAGCTAACGGATTTCTTTCCTTCTCACACTCCTAGTTCTCAATGAAGCTCATTTCATGGAATGTATGGGGCATCAATGGCCCTACCAAGCACAGAATGATCCGTAGGAAAATCCATCAGTTATAATAATCCAAGAAACAAAGTGTAGCAGCAGCACTTTAGAGACTCTAATGGCCCATCTTTGGAAGGGCAGCAAAGCAGTATCAGTTGACACAGTAGGAGCATCAAGTGGCCTGGAAATCGAATGGAACCCCATCGAGGTAACCCTCAATGATTTTTGAGCCACCAAGAATACCATCTCAGCTTCTTTCCACCTCTCAGGCACTAGCATTCATGGCTATATCACGAACGTCTACGGCCCTCAACTCCCAGACCAAAAATCAGAATGCTTGAATTCTTAGATTGATACAAGCAACTCCTCCTTTGGCAGCCTTGGATCCTAGGAGGCGACTTCAACCTAATCACCACTCTTCACGAAAAAAAAGGAGGACGCAAATCTCTGACTCGGGAGGACATCCGTTTCAAAGAATTCATTGAGGATAGCAAGTTGATAGAGCTAGAAACCCCCAACGAGATCTATACCTAGAACAACAAGAGAAGAGGCTCGAGCCAAAATAGCTTCAGGTCTAGATCGATTCCTCGTTTCTAAGGATATAGCAACTTCTAACGGCGATCTAGTGGCATCCATTCTCCCATCATCGGAATCGGATCATTGGCCCATACAATTGCTTTGGCGAAGAAGCGGAAATCCCACTCAAAGTGTCATGTCCCTTTCCGGATGA
Source organism: Larix kaempferi (assembly GCA_027924585.1). Lineage (NCBI taxonomy): Eukaryota > Viridiplantae > Streptophyta > Pinopsida > Pinales > Pinaceae > Larix > Larix kaempferi. The sequence continues at coordinate 9,580,520 of BSBM01000232.1, forward strand.
CCACCATAAAGACAACTTATTAACCTATCCAGTTCCCATAGGCTATAGTCGAGGAAACAGGGAATTAATTAATTATCAATGTCACCCAGGCTCAAAAGAACTTTATAAAGTGACATTTAATCATTATTTCCTAAAGTGACTTTATCAAAGTCACTTAAGTTAAAAGTGACGCAAAAGGGTGAAATGGGGACAAAAAGAGTCAACATGAGAATAGAAGCTACTTTCTCACTAAAAAGTCATTTTTAAATTAAAAAGTGAGAAAAAGAGGACAACGGGAAGTTGAAGAGTCACGAGAGAGAAAAAGAGTTATAAAAGTGAGAGAAAGCCCACTCTCTCATTCATTTTTGCCATTGCATTTTCGAAAACTAAGAGCTCTTGAGCTTCTAAGCTTCTCTTGGACGAAAACCTAGGAGGAGGTGAAGAGTTTAGGTGGTGCAACAATCTACCCTAGCTCTTGATAGTGGAGGAATCACTTCAGATTTCTCAGTTGATCTTATGGCCGTGGTTGGAAAATCTCATATTTGTCTCAGATTCGAAGTTTGGAGCAGAGTTAGCAGGGCTTGATGGAGGGGCACACTTGTTGAAGAGAACACCTCTTCTTCTTATGAAAATCGTGGTACAGGACTCCAGGCTGAGGAGAGGACGTTTTGGGGAGCAGTCCTGACTCTACATAGAAGGATGCACTTCAGTTTAACAGTGCACAAAAGGAGGGCGCATTGTAGCAGCTGGGACACCAAGAGGAGGGTACACTGGAGCTGTGATCTCTCTGTAGTGAAGAGCATATTTACAGTCTGTGGCCAAGAGTGAAAGACACACCACTGTAGAAGATTACTCTTATCTCTGAGCTAGTAAGGAGGGTGCTCTATTGGCATCTCGTGAGTGTCAAAGGGGAAGAGCATTTGCATCGTTACACTATGTGAGGGAGCTGCCATCTTTACTCAACCCTCTCATTATTAACACAGCAGAAGTCTTGAGAATTCCAAGGAGTATCAAGTGTCCAACCCCAGACAAATCATGGGCATAGCTTATCTTCTCTTGCTGATCCAAATTACTGAGTAGATGTATTCAATGTGGATGCCATTCTACTCCTGAGTATGTTATTGTGAAAACTATCCATTAAGACAGCCTACATATCCTTCATTCTTCATCTATATTGGCTGTTGGAAGGTTCTGAGGTATTATTGAAGACAAAATCAGTTTGCACAAGCTGCTACAGGAGTAATAGAAGTTCAATCAGATCTCACAAGCTGCTACAGGAGATTGAGAGCTTGTTCTTTGGTGATTAGCTACAGCAGACCTAATAAATCAGTGCTCGAGTTCCCTATCATCATCTACAGCATCAAGTGGTTTCATTGTGGGGATAAGATACTGTGTTATCAGATCTGCTCACAGCCTGTACATTTGGCTTGTCTCAGTCCCAGCTCAAAGTTGGAAGAGCTGTCTCATTAACCAACTCACTGCTGCCACAAATTTACTGTTCTTGGGGTCATCTACAGCACTGGGAAAAAGGTACCAACGCTATTGTTTCTCTATGTTAATGTGTCATTTATAAACGGATATGCCACCTACAGGACTGTCCTTTGATTTGCAATCAGATCTGAGTTTTTCTTAAATAATCTTCATGCACCTGTGTTATACAAGCTGTGGTATAAGTGAATGAAATTATTGTTAATGGGAATCATGCATATGGTCATAATGTTTGTGGAATGAACATTGAAGCACACTAAACAAGTAAAAATCAAACCCACAGAACTCAAGACACCTATAAGAAACACCAGGCAGTAAGCAAACAAAGTGTTTGATGAAAGTTCATAACCAAGCTACAGAATTGTTGGAAAAAATTTTAGCTCAGCATGGTTGGGGACTTTACAGTAGTATCAAAGCATGCAATCCTCCCAGCCTGTGAGGTGTGTTGCCACCTAATACACACCTGGGAGAAAGCGCAGCAGGAAACCTTCAAGCCGCTCGGTGTGTCCTTGGGTGCAAGCAAGAGTCAAGTGTTGTCACCTGATAACTCAACTCCTCTATCTAGGCTTACTCCTAGCGAAGCCAAGGGGGGTGGTCCCTATGAAAATGATCTAAAGCTTTTAAACTATGAAAACAAATAAAATCTATTCTAGGAGTTAAAGTGATGAGATGGAAAAATAATACAACAAAGCATCATTTGCAAATTTAAATTAAATAATCAACACTACACATAATAGATGAATCATTCACGGCATTCTGTATTTGAAACTTAAAGCATGAAAATGAAAGACCAGTACCGAAAAATGTATAAGTGCGATTGTTGCTGTGTAGGGTTGTGAAAGTATTGCAAGAGGCTTGTTGGTTTATTTTAAATTTATTAATGGATATTAAAGGAGTAGATAAAATTCTTGGTTTGGCCCAACAAGGTCTAACCTCTTGAACTGAGTGCTATAACGGCTTAACCAAGTGTCCAACAAAGCGAGGATGAACCTGCTTAAAGTAGCCTTCTAACTCTATGGTGTACACCCACGCAACCTCCCGAGTCCGCAAAGATAAACTTGGTTGGATTTCCCTATTAAAGCTAAGTGCCTTACACCCTTTTCTAGTTGACCCAACTGTTCAGGCTATGCTGCAGCAGTCAAGAGCATACTTCAATATTGGAGCATTGGTTTATTTTATTAAAGATTGTAAAGTGGATGATTAAACTAAACTAAACCCCAAGAATATCTTTTCCATACACCACAGAATGGTGCAGTACTTCGGTAAGGCAAGCAGGTAAATTTTAGATAAGTTTTATGAACAACTGTATAGTTTGAGAAAAACACATAAGCATAAAGGAACTAATCTAAACAAAGAAAAACTAAATAAAAATCGAAGCGAATGCCCCGTAGGGGGATTGGGGGCAGGCGCTAGAATAGCCTGCTAAGCTCCTTTTATTTCTTTTTATTTACAACTTGGAAACTTAGGAGGAATATTGTTTGCCATTTATCATTAGGGAACAAGTCAGTCTACAATGTTTGAGAGAAATAGAAATGGTGCTTGAAACCGGTTCTCTAGATGGTCCTTGAGGCTCAAAATGCAATTTTTTATTAAGTTTTGTTCAAACTTGCTAGGCATGCAAAACAGACCAGCAAGCTTAGTTGGTTAGAAAAAGATAATCAAAACACTTTAAGAATGCTTTGATAATGCTAAAAATTGCCTAAAAATTTATATGAACAAACTAGTATGCAAAAACTACTTTACAGGTGACTTTTGAGGTCTCTAAATCAAAAAATAAATGAATTTTAATTCTAAAACTGATATGCATGCAAAAAAAAACAGCAAGCTAATAAATTGTAAAAATGCCTAAAAAATACTCTAAACTTGTCCTACTAGATGCAAACAATGCCAAAAATTAAGGGATGAATGATGAAACAAACAAAAAGGAAAACTTGAACTAGTAAGACAAGCTAGAAAGCTTGTCTCGCTAGGATCTTTGGCTGCCCTCTTTCAAGTTGCAAGCCAAATATTATAGGCCTAAAATGCTAGATATGTCTTTTAAAATCACTCTTCCTTAACAAATCTAGATCTTTCAAATTTTTAGAAGCAAGCTTAAGGAAGATCTTTCACTAATGAACAATGAGATTTAAACTTTTAAAATTATATATCATTAATGAAACAATGCTAGATCTACTTCTTTCAAATCAGATCTAATAGAGAATAGAACAAGTAACCGAGAAAATTTTGAGAGAGAGTTTGAACAAAGATGATATAACCCATTTTGAGTGAGAAAGATTGGGCGAATGGAGAACACATGCAAGTGAACACGCAAGGGACTACGCTTCCTTTTAGACGATTCCAGAGATCAGCAAAACTACTATGTATGCCTTCTCTATGAGATCCGGTTACCTTCAAGAACACTTCACAACAAACCTTGCACAAGCGGATTAAATGGTACCGATAGAAATGTTGATTTTTAGTGCAGCTGCGAGACCCATTCTCAGAGAGAATGGTACCCTAGTCATTTGATTAGGGTTCCTGGTCAAGTTAACCAGGCAGAGTATGAGTAAGACCCTAGAAGGTACCCTAGGGCCCCCAGCTGTCTCCTGGGGTTCTTGGTCTAGGACCAAGCAGGTTGATGCCATGGCAAAGTCCCTAGCATGTGGCTAGGGCCCCTACTTGTCTCTAGGGTATTCTGGTCTAGAACCAGACGGTTTCTTGGTCATGATGACCAAGCAGATCCTGCAGGTTGAGACAGAGACTTCCTAGGTCCTGCAGATGGTTGATCAACATTCAGCCTAGGACTGAATGCTCAGCTTGAGGCTGAGGACCATTCTCTGGGAGAATGGAGATCCTGGTCATGGACCAAATGGTTGATCAACATGTCCCAGTCTAGGACTGAGGTTCAGCCTTGAGCTGAAAGCCATTCATTGAGAATGGAAGATATTGTTGTCCCCTCTCCTAATTGGTTATTGCTAGGTTGCTTCTCAAGGGACTGGCCACCCCTTGGCGATATCTCTAGTACCTAACCCTTAGGAGCAGCGTTAAGGACAAAAGGATTGCACCATCCGTTTGGATCTTCTCCCTTATACAGTGATGACAAAAATATATAAACTATGTATCTTAAGAGAGAGAAAAGTCTTTGGTCTTGTTGGTTCTATTTGATTGCTTGTCCACTTTGATCTTGTGGTTGTTGACCCATGGTCCTATTCTTACTTGGTCCTAGCACTCTCACTTGTGTGCACCTTTGACTATGATGACTCCTACTTTATGGAGTATTTTTACATAAGGATTTATTAAAGACCATTGGACCATGTATTATTATGTTTTGGTATAGGGCCTTGTCCCACTTATGTTTTTGGTCTTTTACTTTATGTTGGACCTTTGGTTTTTTTTTCTTTATGATAAATTCATTAAATATTTATTTTAGTCTTATTAATAAAATCTTTATGATTTTATTAATAAAGACTTTATGAGTTTATTAATAAAGTTTTTTTTTATTTTAAAGTCTTATCTCTTTTTTTTTATTCTAAAACCCTTGGACCATTGGTACCCTACTTTTATTTATTATTTATTTATTTCTTTTCTTTTTTTTATCCTAAGTTTTTATTTTTATTATTTTAATCCTAAGTTTTTCTAAATCTAAAACTATATATAAACTTAACTCTATTTCATCAAATGAAAAAATTGACTGTGAGCTTAAGTCTCTCTTCTCGCGTCAATTTTTTTGTAGACCGTATCACGGCGAGCTCACACTTCACTCGGGTAATATTTTTCGGGTCTACTTTCCGGTTTAGCTTTGCACTTACTATCTCTTCTTCTCGGCTGTCTCTCCACGGGTGTTTCCTTTCCTCGGCTGCCTTTCTCTTCACGGCTCTCTTCACGACTGTATCCTTCACAGCTGTCTCTTCTTCACGGCTGTCTCTCTCCACGGGTTTGCCTTCACGGGTTTCACTTCACGGTGGTCTCTTCACGGCTGTTTATTTTCACTCCGCGGTGGTCTCTTCACTGTTTTACCCTCACGGGTTTCACTCCAAACGGCTGTCTATTTTTCACTTCATGATTATCTCTTCACGGCTGTAGCATTTAATTGTTTATAACACTTGACTGTCTCACGGCTTCTCCTTTTTGCTGTAGCATTTGTTTATCTCTATTTTGGCTGTAGCATTTAATTGTTTATAACACTTGACTGTCTCACGGCTTCTCCTTTTTGCTGTAGCATTTGTTTATCTCTATTTTGGCTGTAGCATTTAATTGTTTATAACACTTGACTGTCTCACGGCTTCTCCTTTTTGCTGTAGCATTTGTTTATCTCTATTTTGGCTGTAGCATTCAGCAGTCTCACGGTTTCTCTATCTCACGACCAGTTGATTTCTCATCACTGTATTTGAACTCTATGTAAATTCATATGAGTGAGTGTTTGACCTTTGTAGTCTGCAGCACCTGTGTGTCTTTCTTACTACTGTCATTTTAATTGAAGAATTTGAGGTCTGTTTTATTCTACCTGAACCTTCTCTCTCTTAAGGTACGTATATGGTTTATCTAGTTTGACTTGTCCTTTCAGTGACAAGATCAAAACTATCTGAGTATAAGTTGAATCCAAATGGTTGTTTTAATTCTTTAATACATCTCATGTTTATTTTACTATAGTTCATTTATTTTATTTTTCTGAACTTAGTATTTGATGATTCTCGAGGACCAACATTAATGCAGTGACTAAATGGAGCATTAAGTTGAAAGAGATAAAAATTAAGTTATTTATGTTTTAAATCAGTTTAAATTTAAATTATGCAGTACAATTGTTTACCTGTTCTTGCATCAAGGTTGTTATATGTGATAAAATGTACATAACCTGCAATTTTAACAAGAAATCATATAAAAGATACTAAAACATGGACATTCAAACAAGACATGCATAATGTTCAAGATATGTTTCATATAATTGATAATGAGAAATAAAAGGTAGATTCTATTCCTTACCCTACTGTAATAATAAATTTCCTTCAAAGGTCAGCATGAATCCGAACAATAAACAGAGTTTTATGAAGAGACACAGATTACCTCCATGGGATTTGAAACATTAAACATCCACACATTCGATACGAGTCCACAACATAGCCTCCAAAGCCTTCTCTTTATTCTCAAGAACACAAAAAGATTTACAATACAGGAGCAGAGGTTCCACCTTCAGATCTTGAACAATGGAGAAGGGCTGCTCTTATATACAAATTACAAAGTGAGGGGGGCGCTAATCTCATGGAGAGGAGCGCAAGAGCTTGAAGGGAGAGTCCAACTAGAGCTTGGTTGCATTGATTTAGGAATCACTCGGTAGCCAAATCCATGGGGATGGTGCCACCTCTCCTTGAGGTAGGTGCATCTTGCATTGTAAACATCACCACCAACAAAATTCCACCACCTTACAAAGCCACCCAAGCTCATGGAGGGCGCATATCCAAATCTTGAGGTTACTTGTTGACTTGCTTCCTTTGATTGAGCATTGATTGAACACCAAACAAAAGAGGATGCGCCACCTCTTCATGAGGTAGGTGACCTCTCCTTGGAGTTATCACACTCCAACAATAGTGTGACATGTGGAAGGAGCCGCCCATAAGAGAGAAGGGCGCACTCTAGTTTGATGCTCAAACGTTTGTCTTCCCAATCAAGTAAAAATGACGCTTTAACTTAGGAATGTATTCGCCCACCCAATTGGATAAGATGCCAACTCAATTCAGCACATGCCAATTCCTTTTTTAATTATATCATTTTTTTATATTTGATCCATTTTGTTGCATTTTTAGCATTAAAATGCGATTTTGTAGGCCTGATAAGAAAAAATGTTCCACGGGATGATTTTATCGCCCGAAACATAGGAAGACAAGGTGCCAAGGTAAAGAGGATGCTCTGAGCGTGAAAACGAGCATCCCTGTGCCAAATTTTGCCTTCGGATCACACTTTTATCACTATTTGAAATTTTCCATTTAAACAATTAAAAAATGGCCTGATATTGCGGAAAATTTATTTTTCTCGGAACTGACTCAAACTCCTGGGGACCTAGTACATGACCATACGACTTTATTTTAGTGTCTAGCATGTTTATATATGTTGAAAAATGGACTCTAATAACCCTCCAAGGCCTAACCACCACTTTGGGCATTCCAGCTTTGGAGGTGTAGGAGAAAAACTCATTGATTATACTCGGCTAAAGGCAAAGCATAAATGACAAGGGAAAAAACTCCTTGGAATACCTTCTTTGGTTGTCAAGTCCTAGGGAACCGAGTCACTTAAAGACCACCATGCTAGCACACTTTATTACAAACCTCGTGGGGCATGGTCATATATTACAAAAATGAAAAAGGGGCCCTGAAAAGACCTAATTTGGAACTTCTGAACACTGAAAAGCACAAGTATTTGTACAAAATTGGTGGCTCTCTGAAAGTCCAACTGAGTGCAACTCAGGTGGCAACAAGGTGCATGCTATTATATGAATCCAGGAGACAGTAATCCATTCACTTATAGAAGGCATAGGGCGCAGCCTAGAAGGATCTTTTTATCAAAGTTCAGAGAAGGGCAGGTTGAAGAAGAAGAAGAATTGTTTGAGGAAGAAGAGCACTTCATATCAGAGGAAGGAGAGATGGGTGACAGGAACAATCCATTTGGGGGTAATGGAAACGAATCAAGCAGAGAGAACATCCCAGTAGGCAGTACAATGAACATTTTGAATGATTTGGCTAGAGGGCAACAACAGCTAATCAACTTCCTAACTAATAATGTGGCAAAAGACAGGAGCAGTTGATTGACATCATGACTCAGTTACTCATGAACAACAAGACAAACCATAACGATGGGGGAAACAATGACACCAAAGGAACTAATGGACGGAATGGGAACCATGTTGAAGGAAGCAACACCAATATTCCCATTCAACCAAACACACGAGCATCTAGCTCATGGACACCCGGACCTCTCATGCCCAAATCACAGATGAGCAGTCGATGGTTCAACTAGGACAGCTAGTACCAGGAGATAGCTTTACAGATTATCTAAGAGAGTACCAGGACCTTAGGGATGGGTTCTTAGAAGCCATGTCTTTCCAGGAATTTTGCAATATCAAATACAAAAACAAGCCCAGAGACTTCAATAGGGGCCCACAGAACTACGATTTGCAGTGGAAGGTTTGGAAGCTCACCCTTCCTTCCTTCTACGGGTCCAACAAATCCACAGCATGGGCTTGGGTTCAGAAGTTGGATACTTATTTCCAGCTCAACCCCATGAAAGAAGCAGAAGCTATTAAATACGCCACCTTACATGTGGAGGGAGAGGCCCACAAGTGGTGGTATCATGGTTTGGTTACGTTGGGGCATGCCAGCATCAAATCATAAATGGAATTCACGCAGAGGTTGATGGACAGATTTGACAAGAAGGACCCGGAGCTGCACTTCCGAGAGCTAGCACAGATCAGACAGACAGGTACTGCAGATGCATGTATTACAAAGTTCCAGAGATTGGCAGTGATGGTGACAGATATCTCAGAGACCCAGCTTCATGTTATTCACAAAGGGTTTGTCTAAGCCTCTACGAGGTTGGGTCAAGGCTTTCAAGCCTTCTACCTTACAGGATGGCATCTCCTGAGTACAGGACATGGAGGGAGTCATCTCAAACAACAAACCTCAATCCAAACCTTTCGCTCCCCATAAAGGCAAGGACAAGAAGCCCTTCCAGAAGGGAGGAATTGGGAAGAACCGATTGGATGAAGAAACCCAAAATGAACTCAGAAGAAAGAAACTATGCTTTAGCTGCAAGGAACCTTAGGAACCTAGACATCAATGTATGGGTAAAGGCAAGGTTCATTATATAGAGGTGGTTTCAAATAGTGATGAAGAGGACGATGATGTGGAGGAGCAAGTGTAGGATGATGAGCCAGACAATGGGACAGAGCAGTAGCCACAGGTACAAAGGCCACAACCATCACAGCAACAAGTTCTGGAGTCACGGACTCAACAGCCACTAGTACAACCGCATAATGGGACTATTGCCACTTTATCAACTACTCCTAGGTTCAACACCTTCCGGGTCAGGGGTGTTATACGAGGACAGAGAGTCACAATCACGATAGATGATGGGGCAACACATAACTTCATAGATTCTACACTGGTAGCCAGGAGAGGCATCCACGTCGAGCAGTTTGAGGGATTTGATGTGGAGATAGCCGACGGGCGAGTGATGCCTGTTGAAATGTTATCAAGGGAGTGTTATCAGCTTGTGTTGCCTTAGGGTGGACAAGGACACTTTAAAAAGATGACCCCTAGCCATTAATTAATAAAGTGAGAAGGACTTTATATTTATAAAGTCACTTTATTAAAAGTTAAGTCATGAGTATATCCTAAGTTCATATTTAATGAAAAGTCAAGTGAGTGATTAATTAAAAAGGGTGTTCACTTTATTAATGACATGAAGTGCACTAAATGTCATTTATTAATTATTTATTGAGCATTTATTGTGAACCCTTCATCTAATCTAATCTAGGCCGTTAGATTGAAAAGTGGAAGTTGCCATGAACAAAAAGGCTTGGGGAAGGCAAACCTAAATCATTATTCACATCCAAGAGAGAAGTTTTGGAGAGAAGAGAGCAAGAGACAGAGAAGAGAGAGGGTTTTTGGAGAGATTCCAAACCAGAGAAAAAGAAGAAGAAAGGTGGCTCGAATCCCAAGGAGAGGGAGACTGGTCACATTTCCCAAGAAGAATCCGTACAGCAGGGTGCCTGTACAGTCCGTACAGCAGCTGCACAGAATTCGAAATCCGTACAGTCCGTACAGCACAGATTTCTGAGCATTCTGTACAGCACGAGTTTCAAGGCAGAGTTGGCACAAAATTCAAGGAGAAAAGTACAGCATTAAATGTTGTGATCAGACCGTACAGGGCACAGTTTTCGAGGCAGATTTCTAGGAACAAAAATCGATAAAAACAGTTTCGTACAGCCACACGTGTGAGGGTCGTACAACACAGTTTCCAAGGTTTCTGTACAATGAGGTTTGGCACAGATTTTGAGGAGATAAGTATTGTTGTTCTAATTTTGTAATTTTGTTAAGAATTTTAATTAAAATCTCTCTCAGTCAGGTTTTATCCTGGACCAATTTGGTCAAAAATTCCAACGTTAAATTTTATGTGGTTGGCTGTTATAAATTTTTGAGTTTGAATTAATAGGCTGAAAAATTAAATTTCAGAGTTTTAATTCATGTGTTTCAAGTTAAGTCATTTTTGTGGATAAAAATGTGCATACTGGAGTTTGGGCATTAAACCATATGCAGAGAAGCTTCCAAGCATGAAACCAGGTTGGGGTTCTAAAACTTTCATGGTATCAGAGCGGAGTTAAAAATCAGAAATTTAAACACTCGGAAAATTTTCAGATTGGAGAAAATAAGTGGATTTGTGAAAAACATGTCTTGAACAAATTCTTTGAGAAGAACAGGTACAGGTTGCAGTTATGGTGTTTGGACTCAGAGTGGAGGACAGGTTAGATGGGGCTGCAAATTTTAGCCCATGGAAGGCTAGAATCATGTTGATACTCGAGGAGAATGAGCTATGGGATATAGTCAATCGTACAACAGCAAATCCTATGACTATTCCTACCAATGTTACTGATAAGGCAGCTTTCATGAAAAGGGATGTGAAGGCAAGAAGGATCATACTTGATGTCGTGAAGGATCATGTGATCCCACATATTTCAGCGAAGGCCCATGCCTTTAGATGTGGGCACCTTTGACTAGCTTACACCAAAGCTCCAATGAGAACAGGAAGATGGTGTTGCGGGAGAAGTTGAAGTATGTGCACATGGGGAAAAGTGAGGGCATGGCTTCCTATCTTACTAGGATTACATAGGTTAGAGATGAGCTAGCAGCTGTTGGGGAGATCATATCGGGCAGTGAGTTGGTGCGGACAGCCTTAAATGGCGTGACTCCACCATGGAGTGTGTTTGTGGCATTGTGCAGACAGTGGTTGCTCATGAGAACATGCCTTCTTGGGATCGTCTTTGGGATGATTTCATACAGGAGGAGACACGTAGAGGATACCTACAGGGTAGTTCATCACATCAAAAAATGATGAAGAGGATGTGGCATTGGCAGCAAAAGGTAAGAAGAAGAAGTTCAAGAAGGGTCCCAAGAGTGCAACCAAGCAGCATACAGGTGAGCAGAAGAAAGACTTGAGTAAAATCAAGTGTTTTGCTTGTCAGAAGTTTGGACACTATGCTGGCCAGTGTCCGAACAAGAAGAAGAAAGGACAGCTGACATAGATGACTTTGCCTCACGATTTGAGGGAGATTTTTCTCTCTATGTTGGATGTACAGAGAGGACATCTTTCACCAGCAGTGATATGGAGGGTGACATGGAGGATCAGATATAGTGTTCTTTGTTGGTTGGCCATTCTTTGAGTGCCTCTGCTACTACTTCTACTTGGTACATTGATAGTGGGGCTTCGAGCCATATGACAGGTGTTCAAGATGTGTTCACCGAGATGGCTGAGACGGGCTTGATTCTTGAGGTAGTATTGGGTGACGACACGGTTGTGAGAGCAGTTGGGCGAGGGACTGTTACCTTCTAGAGGGAGTCTATGCAGTACATGACTTTGAGGGATGTATTGTATGTCCTCGAGCTGAAGAAGAACCTTGTTTCAGTTTCCATTATTGAGGACAGGGGTTTTGGAGTATGCATCCTAGATGGGAAAGTGCATATCTTTCCCGAAGCAACAGGACCATCTACTTCATTTGCCATTGGAGTTAGATGTGGGAAACTGTACGAGCTTCTCTTCCAGCCTCACCATGCATTGGCCCATACTAGCAGTAGCATCAAGATGTGTGAGTTGTGGCACAGGAGGATGGGCCACCTTCATCATTCAGCTTTGAGATTGCTGAGGGAGATGTCTACAAGTTTGCCTCAGTTCAGCACAGAGCAGGGTGGTGTGTGTAGAGGGTGTGCTTTGGGAAAGTACACCAAGACTGCTTTTCCGAGCAGTGACACGAGATCAGGTGGCATACTGGACTTGATTCATTTAGACTTATGTGGACCAATGTCCTCAGCCTCGTTGACAGGATTTGAGTACTATATCAATTTCATTGATGACCACTCCAGGAAGACCTGGATCTACTTTCTGAGAAGTAAAAAATCTCAGGAAGTCTTGCAGAGGTTCCAAGAGTTCAAAGCTCTTATGGAGAACCAAACAAGGAGGAAGATCCGGGCACTCAGGTCAAACAATGAGGGTGAGTATACCTCCAAGGAGTTTGATGAGTTTTGCAGACAGGAGGGCATCAGGAGGCAATTGACAATTCCATATACTCCACAGCAGAATGGAGTTGCCGAAAGGAATAACAGAGCTATAGTGGGAGCAGTTAGAGCCATGCTGCATGATCAGAGTCTTCCTTTCTTTCTATGGGCAGAGGCCTGTAGTACTGTTGTTTATGTATAGAACAGGAGTCCACACCGTGCATTGGGGTGTAAAACTCCTGAGGAGATGTTCACCGAGAAGAGACCTGAGATAGGTCACTTCCATATATTTGGATGCCTTACATACTCTCATGTCCCTTCTGAGAAGAGGACGAAGTTAGAGCCCACGGCGGAGAAAGGCATCTTTGTTGGTTATGACGAGACTTTGAAGGCTTTTCGCTTATACCTTCCTGCACAGAGGAAAGTTGTGGTGAGGAGGGAGGTGAGATTTGAGGAGGAGAAAGCCTTCAGGAAGTCTTATGATTCAGAGATGGTGGAGCAGTAGGTTGATACTCCACGGGTGACACCTTCACAGAGTTCAGCGAGTCAGGGTACTGGGTCACAGGTTACAGGTACATCAGGTTCAGGTACTCAGTCTACAGGGACTTCTGGTACAAGGACAGGTTCACAAGTCACAGGTTTCACCTACGTGTGATTCGGGTGGTACAGGTTCTGGATCACCAGGTACAGGATCTCAGGCCACAGGTACTTCTTCAAGGAGACAGTTTTCAAATAAGGAAGTTCAGGAGGAGGGCCTACCACAGGAAGCTACTTCCAGGAAACGTAAGCCAAGTTGGCTTAAGGATCTTGTGAACGAAGCTGAGGAATCTGTGGGGCCACCCAGGAGGGAGGTAAGAGAGAGCAAGGCACCAGAGAGATTTTCCAGTTATATGGCGATGGTGACTAGCATGAGTGAGTCCAAGCCTACTACTTTCGAGGAGGCTACCCCACACCAGGTTTGGTGATGTTACCAACTTTTTGTACCATAGTTGGATTTTCTGGAGAGCCGCCATTTGACAAGCATGATGAATGTTTGATTCCAGTGTATCAGATGAACCAGCATTTTGTAGCTAGCCAGTTGTGGTTAGCTTGTTTTGTTTTTTGAGTCGACATGACCATGGCCCCATGGGGGTTTGTAATAAAGTGTGCTAGTAGGATCTGAGTGCCTCGGTTTCTCATGACTGGATTAAGCAACTAAGGTATTCCAAGGAGTTTTTTCCCTTGTCAATTATGCTTTGCTTAAGGCGAGGTATAATCGATGAGGTTTTCTCCCGCTCCTCCAAAGCTGGAATGCCCGATTTTGAAAATTTGGCCATGGGGGGTTATTAGAGGCCAACTAATGTATATAAGCCTACTAGACACTATTAGAATAGGTGTCGGTCATGTCCTAGGTCCATAAAACCCTCAGAAAAAATTTCGAAAAAATTTTACCGGATCCGTCGAAATTTGGGTTTTAATTATTTTTTAAATTTAATAAATTTCTCTATAGTTTAAATAGAGAAATAATATTTTGTAATATGTCAGTCATCCGAGGTCCGAATTCAGTGATTGATGGCTCGTTTGATAAGCCAAAAATCACACATGACCCGTGGAGCAGTTAAACCCAACTTTCGGATGTCAATTCAGCCTCGTAATTAATATTTTCTCTGAAAAGTCATTTACAGAGAAATTATTAATTAAAATAATCAAATTGAATATTTTGGAGATAATCCAAATCTCTCCAAAATTAATCAATTTGATTAAAATAAAAGGCTAAATGACATGGCAATGAGCATTTAGGAAGATTCCAATCAACTCCAAGCTTATCCAGTCATCCATCCAGTCACCAGCAAAATATCTTCTTGAACCAATTCGCCCTCCTTCATGCAAAGTCGAGTTTGTGAGTTGTCATGTGGTAAGTGGTTTGTTGGTTATGCATTTATGTTAGATTGGCGCCCTCATGAGTCACCACACCTACCAAGGCTTGGCTCCTTGTGATGATTCGAGCCTACACCTACCATCCACCATATGTCTCCCTCACAACCCATTCACATGTCTTACAAATCCTCACGTCATATCCTTTATGCTCACGTGGATCCTAGTTGGGGTTTATCTATTGGTTATTGCAAACACCATTGGATTGGCTCCTCCCATTCGAGCTTTCACCTACCAAATCTCCAACTCGCATATCCCCAACCCTCACGTCAATCTCCATTTGCCTCACGTCCAAGCCTTGTTGGAACTCGTTTATTGGTTGGTGAAATCGTTGATTAGCTTGGCTTCCATTAAGGTAGAGTTAGCACCTACCTTTGTCCACTTGTCATTCATTAACCAACTAGCTCGCACTCCACATGGCTCACGCCCTTCACACCCTAGCTCGCGTGAATCCTCACCTTAGCTCGCCTTTCCTTGTTGTGCATTGTTCATTGGTTAGTGCCTTCAATCCCAACCTACCCCAAAGTCGAGTTTGCCACCTCATGCCAATTCCACCTACCATAAACTCGACTTTGGCCATGTCCATCCCCTCCAAGCCCTCATGTGATTGGAATTCGACCTATCTCCCATTGCCAATTCGATTTAGGGTTTAGGCTTAGGTTTCTAGTGTGTTTTACTATAAAGAGAGGCCCATGTTGGGTTATTATCTCATGGATTTTTGTGCATCGAAACTCTGATGAAATTGTAAACGCTTTTAATTGAGAATAAAGTTGAGACTTTGGAGGTCAAAAACGTGGAGGCTCTTGATGTGCTTTGCTTCACTTGATATTGAGGTGATATTGCTTTACATTTCATTTGAGGTTCTTAAGTTGTAGATCATGTTCATGATGGCTAACAATCTAGCACAAGTAGCATGTATCTAGTTCTTTTCACTTGAATGTTTTGTTCCAAATATATTATCCATGCTTAAGGTTTTTGCAGGTATATCTTCACTCTACAAATAAGACCAAAGGAGTTTTAATTTTTGGATTTGAGAAACAAAAGGAGTTAGATCTTCTCCATCAAACTTTCAAAACACATTTTTGGTTACTTGTTACTATAGGCTTCCATCTCTTCTAGCCTTCTAGTTTGCTCCTTGAGTTTCTGCTTTGACTTGCTAAGCCATTTCTAGCCCTTCTAGCCTTGATCCGAGATTGTTCTTGTTTTCAAGCCATAGATTAGTTTGCCATAAGGTTGAAGTTCCTTCAACCTTGGGGAATAACTTGGGATTTGTTCCCTTGTGCTCTCTTCAACACTCGTTGCCGGCGTATCACCGGTTAACCGGAGGATTTCCAAGGCGGTGTTTTACCATCCCAAGTGTTCCACTTGAAGCCATTGCCCTAGCTGCTTCCCCATAGGTTTGTCTGTTAATTTTTCAGTGCAGCTGCGAGACCCATTCTCAGAGAGAATGGTACCCTAGTCAGTTAACTAGGGTTCCTGGTCAAGTTAACCAGGCAGAGTAATGTATAAGACCCTAGAAGGTACCCTAGGGCCCCCAGCTGTCTCCTGGGGTTCTTGGTCTAGGACCAAGCAGATTGATGCCATGGCAAAGTCCCTAGCATGTGGCTAGGGCCCCTATTTGTCTCTAGGGTATTCTGGTCTAGAACCAGACGGTTTCTTGGTCATGATGACCAAGCAGATCCTGCAGGTTGAGACAGAGACTTCCTAGGTCCTGCAGATGGTTGATCAACATTCAGCCTAGGACTGAATGCTCAGCTTGAGGCTGAGGACCATTCTCTGGGAGAATGGAGATCCTGGTCATGGACCAGATGGTTGATCAACATGTCCCAGTATAGGACTGAGGTTCAGCCTTGAGCTGAAAGCCATTCATTGAGAATGGAAGATATTGTTGTCCCCTCTCCTAATCGGTTACTGCTAGGTTGCTTCTCAAGGGACTGGCCACCCCTTGACGATGTCTCTAGTACCTAACCCTTAGGAGCAGCGTTAAGGACAAAAGGATTACACCATCCGTTTGGATCTTCTCCCTTATACAGTGATGACAAAAATATATAAACTATGTATCTTAAGAGAGAGAAATTTTTTTGGTATTGATGGTCCTATTTGATTGCATGCCCACCTTGGTCTTGTGGTTGTTGACTCATGGTCATTCTCTTACTTGGTTCTAGCACTCTCACTCATGTGCTCACTTGACCCTGATGATTCCTACTTTATGGAATTTATTAAAGACCATTGGACCTTGTATTATAATATTTTGTTATAGGGCCTTGTCCCACTTATGTTTTTGGTCTTTTTACTAATGTTGGACTTTTGGTTTTTTCACTTTATGATAAATTCATTTAATATTTATTTTTAGTCTTATTAATAAAATCTTTATGATTTTATTAATAAAGACTTTATAAGTTTATTAATAAAGTTTATTTTATTTTATTTTAAAGTCTTACTTTTATTTAATTCCCTTGGACCATTGGTCCCTACTTTTATTTTATTTATTATTTACTTATTCCTTATTTTTTTATCCTAAGTTTTCATTATTATTTTATTCCTAATATTTCTAAATCTAAAACTATATAAAATCTTAAGTCAATTTCATCAAATGAAATAGACCGTGAGCTTAATCTTCATGTCTCTCTTCTTGCGGCAATTGCTTTGGGTAGACTGTCTCTCGGCTTATCTCAGCGCTTCTTGTTTTTAGGTTATCTCTCTCTTTCACGATCACGGGTGATTCCCTCACGGTTTTTGCTGTAGCATTTAATTTCCTGTTGTAGCTTGTCTTCACGGCTTTATTTCTTCTCGACTGTCTCTTCTCCACGATTGCCTCTCTCCACGGCTATCTTCACAGCTGCTATCTTCACGAGTTATTTCTCTTAATTGTCTTTACAGCTAGCTTTCACTTTACGGCCTGCTTTATCTCACAGACTGTCCTTATGACCTGTTATCTTCACGGCTTTGTCTAACGGGCTTCTCTCTCGGACTTATCCCCACGCTGATCTCCTTCACGGGCTGATCTCTGTCACGGGTTTACCCTCGCGGTTCACTCCTTCTCAACTATATCCCTGTCACGGGTTTCTCTTCACAGTGTTCTTCTTCACGTGGGTTTCATCTTTCACGGCTATATCTCCACGGTGGTTTTGCCTCACGGCTGTCTCTCCTTCTCGAATATCTCTCTTCATTGCTGTAGCATTTAATTGTCTATAGCATCTGTTTGTCTCACGACTTCTCTATTTTTTGTAGCATTAATTGTCTTACAGTCTCACGGCTTCTTTATTTTGGCTGTTTTATTCGACTGTCTATTCTGACTGTATCATTCGACTGTTTATTATGGCTGTAGCATGTGACTGTCACATGGTTTATTTATTATGGCTGTAGCATGTGACTGTCTCATGGTTTATTTATTATGGCTGTAGCATGTGACTGTCTCATGGTTTATTTATTCTGGCTGTAGCATGTGACTGTCACATGGTTTATTTATTCTGGCTGTAGCATTTGATTGACTCACAGCATTCAGCAGTCTCACAGTTTCTCTATTCTGCCTGTAGCATTCAGCAGTCATCACTAATTGAACTCTGAGTGAATGTGTGTTTACGTGCTTGACCTTTGTAGTCTGTAGCACCTGTGTGTCTTTCTTACTACTGTCATTTTAATTGAAGAACTTGAGGTCTGTTTTATTCTACCTGAACCTTCTCTCTCTTAAGGTACGTATATGGTTTATCTAGTTTGACTTGTCCTTTCAGTGAAAAGATCAAAACTATCTGAGTATAAGGCTGATCCAAATATTGGTTATAATCCGTTAATGCTACTTCTCATTTAGTTTACTATTCATGTCACTTGAAATTTATTTTATATATTGTGCATTTGATGATTCTCGATGACCAACTCTAATGCAGTGACCAAATGGAGCATTAAGTTGAAAGAGATGAAAATTATGTTTTAAATCAGTTTAAATTTAAATATTGCAGTACATTTGTTTACATATTCTTGTATCAAGTTTTTATATATGCGTTAAAATGTACATAACCTGGATTTTCAACATTGTCTTCATCCTCCCATTCGTCCCACTTCTTTTTGCCTTCCTAGCTTGCATTCGTCCCTCCTTACCTTCTCCCATTCATTCCTCCTCTCTTCCAAGTCTCTCCTCTCCCACTCGCCCTTCCTAGCTTTCGTCTTCTCCTTGCTTTCGTCCCCCTAGTCTCCTCTTCCTTTCGTCCTACCCATCTTTCTAAGCCTCTCGTCTCCCTCATTCCTCCCTTAGGTGCCCTCTCGTCCACCTACAAAAACACAACAAAATACAAAACATTAAACAAGTTAGAAGTTTGGTTTATTAGATTTATTTTATGAGCATAGATCTTGTCCTTTGTTTGAAATAGATTAGAGCTCAATCATGTTTGCTTAAAGTAGCTCCTAGTGTATGCTTTAGAAGTAGTGTTATAACTTGCATCTAGTATCTCTCATTAAAAGTTCTTAGTTTCATTTCAAAGACGAACACATTGGCATATCAAGTAGGGTAAAATTTTATGGTTGCATTCTCATTCCCACCATATTTTGGGGCATTTTAGCTTGCTGGTCCATTTTACCATATTAATTATTTCAAGACAAAATCTCATGCTCTTTCATGTTTTAGTCTTATTTTGCAAACTTAGACTTGATTGTTCAAAGTTTGATTAGATTTCTAACGCTAATGGGTGGATGAGTTATTGGCTTATCCTTGTGGTAGGATTGTGGGAAGAAAAATATCTCTTAAATCAAAAGATCAAATCAAAGAGAGAAGAAGAAATCAAGCATCATAAGACATATTTCGAGATATACCTTCTTATCCTTTGTAAAAGCCATTAAGGGCTTCAGTTTTTTCAATTTTTATAAGTTGTTTCTAGGTAGCCATTAAAGACCTTTCAAGGATTTTCCCTTGAGGCATTTGTAATTGTTTAATAAGAATTATAAGTGGAGGAGGCCTTCACTTTTTGGTCTTCTTCCCCATTTGGGGAAGGGTGTTGGGTCTTGTGGTTTGATTTAGCTTAGATTTACGGTTTCATGCTCTTAGTTTAAAATTTGCTTCAAATAAGTCATTTTGTTTATATTCCATATTTACTTACCCCCATGCTCTCCCGAGTAGGGTCTTGGACCTGAAAGAGATTCTTGGGTATTTTAGCTTTATTTCTTGTTATTTTTATCTTGCTTCTCTTCCAAAGCCTTCAGCCAGAAGTTGTATCCTTGAGATTTCGTCTCAAGGGCAGGACCACATAATTTGTGGTTACTCTTCCTTCCCCGTCGGTTTCCTTGGCAGAGCTTTCAGCTAGCTGGAAGTTCTCAAGTGCAGGCGGTTCTAGCGATTGATCTTGTTCGGAGATCAACCCCACCTAGTAGATTAAAATTTGTGTGGTAGAACACTAGATTTATTTATCTTGCAAGCATTATTGTTAGTAGTAATTTTATCTTGTCGATCAACACTATTGTTCAAATCTGTTTCAAGTTAAGACACACTGCTACTACAATCTTTTATGCTTCTTTAAAATAAACCAAAGTCTCTTGAACTTGGCCATAATCCAAGTCAAGAGCACCCTCTGTCGGAGGGCATCTTAGTTTTTTGCATCATCCCTGCATTAGGCATTTTAAGTTTAGCAAGTCTCTTGAACTGTGGTCATAAGACCGAGTCAAGAGCGCTCTCTGTCGGAGAGTTGAACAAGGTTTTCTAAATAATAAAAATTGCCACTCACACACCCCTTAATTAATTTATCTTGGTTTTTGTCCTACACCCGTATGCTCTGCCAACCTGAAAAGGTTGGGCTAGTACTCAGAAAGGTGGAAGACTTGATAATTTACGATCGATAACTTAATTAAAATTTTTTACACAAAACCTCAACCAAGGCAAATTACTGTTCTTCCCCACGAGATGTGGTGCCGGGAATCCACTGTCAGACTCAAGGGCGGTTCAAACATTGGACACCTATCCTTTTGAATCTGGGTGCTTCCGACAGATCACTTAGGGTTGCCAGTACTTTCCTTGGGTAAGGTTCCACCATCTTTTGATACCTTTGGTCTTAGCCTAATAATCAAGAACATCTAAAACACTTAAAATTTACCAAGAACAATTGCAAAACGTCCTCACAAACAGTTACTTTCGACTTATTTTAGCATCACAAGTTTTATTTGACTCCATTTGGCACTGGTCTTCAATATCTATACATCTTTGAAATCTGGACCATATGTCCTTGTCATTTGCTTAATATCTATCTTGTGGATGCTTTACTTCAATTTCTAAGTCAAAGTATATTGTCATTTTTTCGATTTGTATCTTGTGAATTTTGCAACGTGGATTGCGTGTTTAATTCTGTTCTAGTCATCATTCAAAAAACTCCTAAACAACACCCATCCGCATCACTACACCAAAAACACATTTAAGACACACAAAGAGCCTTAGACAACTCTTTAATAGGGACTACCCCCCTTGGCTTCGTTAGGAGTTTTGCCTAAACGGAGGAGCTGGGATTCAGGTGACAGCACCTGGCTCATTGCTTGCCCCCAAGGCCACACCTCTCCCCACTTTCCAGTGAGGGAGACAGCTTTCAAAAGGTTTCAGCTGCTGGTGTGCAATTTGGCGGACAACAGGTGAGATGCCCTGATGGAAGAGTACAATTCCATCATGAAGAATGGAGTGTGGGAGATTGTTCCGAGACTGGAGGGGAAATCAATGGTGACTTCCAAGTAGCTCTATAAAATCAAGCATATTGCAGATGGCAACATCGAGAAGTACAAAGCTCGGTTTGTGGCACGAGGGTTCTCATAGGTAGAGGGAGTTGACTACTATGAGACCTTTGCACCGGTTGCTAGATTTTCTTCGATTAGAGCAGTGATCTCCATTGTGGCAGAGATGGATTGGAGGATTCATCAGATGGATGTGAAAACCGCTTTTCTAAACGGTTTTCTACAGGAGAAGGTATATCTAGAGCAGCCTCGGGGCTTTGAGATTCATGGGAGAGATTCACATGTGTGCAAGCTGAAAAAGGCCTTGTATGGTCTAAAGCAAGCCTCTCGGGCTTGGTATTCCAGGATTGATACTTATTTGCTTTCGATTGGGTTTCAGAATAGTGAGGCGGATCCCAACCTATACTTCATTGTGGTTGGAAGTGTTCCACTCATTCTTCTACTATATGTTGATGACTTGTTCATTACAGGAGGAGAGCACCTGATTGAAGCATGTAAGAAAGATCTTGCTTCAGAGTTTGAGATAACTAACCTTGGACTGATGCATTACTATTTGGGGATGGAGATTTGGCAAGAGGATGGACATGTTTTCCTGGGGCAAGGAAAATATGCTGCAGATGTTTTGAAGAGATTTAGGATGGAGGAGTGCAAACCCATTCCACACCCATGACCACCAACTAGACGAAGCTTCATGCTTCTGAGGGAGAGTTGGTGGATCCTACTTTGTATCGTCAGTTGATTAGTTCTTTGATGTATCTGGTCAACACCAGACCAGATTTGAGTTTTGCAGTTAACACTCTCAATCAATTCATGGTGGAGCCCAAGAGAGTGCATTGGACACCCGCAAAACACATATTGAGATATCTTGTAGGCATAGCAGATTTTGGTTTGGACTACAGGAGGTCTAATGGAGTGGGATTGGTTGGCTTCACGGATTCAGATTGGGCAGGTAGTGTTTCGGACCGAAAGAGCACCTCCGGTTCTTGCTTCAGTTTGGGCTCGGCAGTTATGTCATGGTTCAGTCGGAAGAAAAGTCTGTTGCATTGAGTTCTGCAGAGGCTGAGCACATGGAAGCCAGTCAGGCTAGTTGCGAAGCTTTGTGGCTTCGCAAGTTAATGGTAGACTTATTTGATCAGGAGCTGAGACCTACAGTGATACATTGTGATAATCAGAGTTGCATCAGGCTCTCTGAGAATCTGGTATTTCATGACAGGTCAAAGCACATTGAGATCAGGTATCACTTCATCAGGGATTATGTTCAGAGAGGAGTTGTACAGTTGCAATATATTTCTACTGATGAGCAGGTGGCAGACATTCTCACGAAGTCTTTGGGTAGAGGGAAGCATGTCTATTTTAGAGACAAGTTGGGAGTGGTGAAGAACACCTTCCTCGGTAAGAGGGAGTGTTGAAATATTACCAAGGGAATGTTGTTCACCTTGTGTTGCCTTGGGGTGGACAAGGACACTTTAAAAAGATGACCCCTAGACATTAATTAATAAAGTGAGAAGGACTTTATATTTATAAAGTCACTTTATTAAAAGTTAAGTCATGAGTATATCCTAAGTTCATATTTAATGAAAAGTCAAGTGAGTGATTAATTAAAAAGGGTGTTCACTTTATTAATGACATGAAGTGCACTAAATGTCATTTATTGAGCATTTATTGTGCATTTATTGTGAACCCTTCATCTAATCTAATCTAGACCATTAGATTCAAAAGTGGAAGTTGCCATGAACAAAAAGGCTCAGGGAAGGCAAACCTAAATCATTATTCACATCCAAGAGAGAAGTTTTGGAGAAAAGAAGAGAGCAAGAGAGAGAGAAGAGAGAGGGTTTTTGGAGAGATTCCAAACCAGAGAAAAAGAAAAAGAAAGGTGGCTCGAATCCCAAGGACAGGGAGTGTGGGCACATTTCCCAAGAAGAATCCGTACAGTAGGGTCATCGTATAGTCTGTACAGCACGGATATTTGAGCATTTCGTACAGCACGAGTTTCAAGGAAGAGTTGGCACGAAATTCGAGGAGAAAAGTACAGCATTAAATGCTATGATCATACCGTACAGGGCACAGTTTTCGAGGCAGATTTCTGGGCATAGAAATCGAGAAAAACAGTTTCGTACAGCCACACGTGTGAGGGTCGTACAGCACAGTTTCCAAGGTTTCCGTATAGTGAGGTTTGGCACAAATTTTGAGGAGATAAGTACTGTTATTCTGATTTTGTAATTTTGTTAAAGAATTTAATTAAAATCTCTCTCTCAGCCAGGTTTTCCCTTCGGGGTTTTATCTTGGACCAATTTGGTCAAAAATTCCAGCGTTAAATTTTATGTGGTTGGCTGTTATAAATTTCTGAGTTTGAATTAATAGGCTGAAAAAATAAATTTATGAGTTTTAAATATTAGAAAAGAATTTCATGTGTTTCAAGTTAAAGTCATTTTTGTGGATAAAAATGTGCATACTGGGGTTTGGGCATTAAACCATATGTAGAGACGCTTCCAAGCTTGAAACCGGGTTGGGGTTCTAAACCTTTCAATGCCTTCTTTATTCAAGGCCCCCGGTTGACAGTGACAATGCGAAAT
The DNA here is from genome assembly GCA_027924585.1 of Larix kaempferi. Classification (NCBI taxonomy): domain Eukaryota; kingdom Viridiplantae; phylum Streptophyta; class Pinopsida; order Pinales; family Pinaceae; genus Larix; species Larix kaempferi. Next base: position 9,604,404 of record BSBM01000232.1, read on the forward strand.
TATAGTTTGACAGGTGATTTTTATATTGTCGATTTGGCAGAGACAAATGTGGTCTTGGGAGTTCATTGGCTCGGCACTTTGGGATCTATTGTCCGCCGATGTGTGTACACCAGCAGCAGATATCTTTTGAAAGTTGTTTCCCAAGTGGGAAAGGTGTGGCCTTGGGGGCAAGCAAAGAGTCAGGTGCTGTCACCTAATCCCGACTCCTCCGTTTAGGCTAACTCCTAACGAAGCCAAGGGGGTTAGACCCTACAAAGAGTTACTAAGGCTCTTGATTTTAAAGTGTTTTTGATGGTATGTGTGATGTGGAAGGGTGTTGTTTAGGAGTTTTATGAGATTTACAATAACAATTTAGAGAATCAAAGCATGTACTTGCAAAATATATATTTAAGATACACAAACATTAACAATATGATTCAAGTATAAAGCATCCACAGTATAATATGAAAATTATAAGATAAGACAAGTACTTCCAGATAGATATTAAGCAAATAAATGATATGTTTGAAGGACCAGTGCCTTGTGGAGTCAATGTCTTGAATGCTTGGGATGCTGCATACAAGAGTTCATGTGCTCGAGATCGTTTTGCAAGTGCTCTTTGTAAATTTTAAATGGTGAGTTGATTATTATGGACGAGGGATATATCCAAGATATACCTTTCGGTACTGGAAATGTGTCCGGAAAATACTCTAAGTGGCTCCATACAAGGACATGTTGGCTGCCAAAGTCCCAAGAGCGTGTTCAACACTACACCAGCCAGGGGTGTAGTCTAACGGTGCCCCCAAGATCTAAGTACAGTGATCCAGTGCCCCCAGGCAGAATTTGCCCACTTTCGAGTATTGACGATCAACGTCGGATTTTCATTGGTTTTACGGGAATGAATTTTATTAAGGTTAAAGTTGGAATTAAATGTGAAAATTAAAGAACCTATACCGTTTCTGAGTATCCCAAAACTGGGTAGAGCATACACGACATAGAAAATAATAAATTCCAATTTTAAGAGGATGTGTTTGAAACAAGAACCTTTGTAGAAAACTCTTCGACAGAGAGCACTCTTGATCTGCCTTATGGCGAGATTCAAGAGATTTATGAGATGCAAAAATACTGAAATGAAATCTAGTCTACCCAAGAGTCTCTTTCAGGCCTGAGACCGTACTCAGGAAAGCAAGGGGGTTAGCAAATAAAACAGAACTTAAATGAACTCTCCGACAGAGAACACTCTTGATCCACTTTTCAGTGAGATTCAAGAGATTTTCGTATTTCAACAGTTTATATCAAAAAGACAAATATTGAAACAAGACTAGACTAGCAATAATGACTAATCTAGCAGTATATCAATAATGAAAGCTAATCTAACTTGCTATAACAGCTTATTGTGCAGGTATAAAGCAAATAAAAATGCGAAAATCAGACAGTGGAGAATACAAGATTCCCCCAAATGGGGGAAGTGGGGGTGTGGGAGTCGTTATCCCACTTGCTCTTATTTGATTTTTTACAATATTTTTTGGTACTTCTTCACTTAAAGTACAATAGGATGGGGAAATGAAGAATGTTTGGAAGTGTTTTTCAATGAGCGATTTGCTTGCTTGGTTTTATTTGCTAGCCTTTGGGCTCTTTGCTTGATTGATCTTCTTGTTCACCTGTGGATAAGAGCTCTCAACAAAGACTAGTTAATGTGTTAGCAAAATCAATGAATGACTTATGATCTAGAAATTGACGAGTATGCAAGATGAGAAGATGTAATGCAAACTAAGTGTAAGAGTGGACCTTTGAACTCATGCAAATTTAGGAAAGTGAAAAATTGTTCGAAGTGCAAAATGGATCTTGATGCAAAAATGAAACTAAGTTAGCAAAAATGGAGAAATTAAAGAAGCAAAAGAAAAGAGAAAAATCAAAGAGAGATGAAGAAAAAAGACACCAAAAATAGTGAAGAGAAAGTCACCCAAAAAGGCAAGTCAAAAAGAGAAAAGTGAAATGGTAAGAAAGGGATGTCACATTGTCAAATGGAAAAAAGTGACGAAAAACAGAGATAAAAGACCAAAAATCAGCAACTTAAAAGCACTGGAAATTGCACACTTTTCAAGGCAATTTAGGCACGTTTATCGAGGTAAAAAATTTGGAAAATTTTGGGGAAAATTTTGAAAAAAATTTGGACTGATTTAGGCTAATTTCCAGATCTGTAAATTAATGAAAAACAGCAGAAAACAGTGAGCTAAATGGCTGGAAATGGGCACGTTTTTCGAGACAAAATTTGTGCATGCTTCCCAAGGCAAAAGAAGGGCAAAAAGTGAACTTTTTTGGGCGATTTTTGGGACTGTTTTGGACAAATCGGAATGCTGAAAACAGTGAATTAACAGGGCAGCCAATAGCGTGCAAAGCAAGGCAAGGTTTGGGCACGCTTTCCAATGCAAGTTTTTAGCACTTTTCTAAGGTAATTTTTGGCAATTTATCAAGGTGTTTTGGGCACTTTTTAGGTGTTTTTGGCACTCTTCTTATGATGAAAAAATAAATCAAAGATGAAAATGAATTTGCAAATCTACAAACCCAAAAAATGGAAAAAATGGAAAACAAGCAAAGTAAGAAAATGGATCTACAAAATTGATGAAATGATACTAGATACTAGATCTTTAAGATTTAAGCTTAATGAAGATAGATCTAGACCAATGAAGTAGATCAAAGCTATGAAATTTTTATCTGCTTAGCCAAAGAAGTGCAAAACTTAATAATTATGAATTTGAAACAATTGCACTTTTTATAAAACAAGCAAAAATGTGAGAGATGAAAACCTTTGAGTTTGAGATCCGCTTGTAGTAACTAAGAGAGAGAGATTTATCTTTTGATAGTGGAGATGAGAAGAAGCCAAGCACTTTTAGATCGTTGGATCAAGAAGAGCCTATGTAGATGCCATTGAGCATTCAAGGGTGATGATGCCTTTGAGGCTTGAAGAAGGGGGAGATGCAACCTATCTCATCCCTTACTCCAAGACATACCTGAAACTTATAGCCACACAATTAAACAAGAGAGTTTAGATCTTAGAATGTTAGTACAAAAAAATTTAAAGAGCATGTATTATAACCAACTAAAGCATGCCACTCTAAGATCTTTTAAATACTAAGCATAGACAAATAACTTGAAGCCTACAAATATTTGCCCTATGTGCTTGATAACAAACCTTCTAAGCTAGATCCAAACTCAAATAGATGAGCATGCATAAACTTGAATAATATTACCTCAACAAGACATAATGTACCATGCATGCACCAAGTGGACCTCCAAAGTCTCAATCTTATTCAATGTTGCATGTTGTCCTCCGAAATGGCATGCGTGTCGTTTGAAAGCCCAAAATGTGCAACACCAGTTGGATGACAACTCTCTCAGGAGAGAGGCCAATGTCACCACACTTCTCTCCTCTTCGCTTTAGGTTGGCTCTTCTCCAACACAAGGGGGGTATCCCTAAACTAGGATCACTAAGGCAGGTACAGTAGCGGGCAAGGTGAATGGAAGAGGCTGCCTTAGAGAAACGGATAACAAAAGATAGTTTTGGATGGGTGATGGAAAGGAAAGGAAGATCAATCCTCGGGGAAAGACCAGTGCCAGTATCAGAGAGGGGCGAATGGAGTCAAAGGAGAGTTCTAATAGGACCTCGCTGCCAGGTGAATGTAGTAACCAACTAAGAGCTCTTGCACTAGAGCACACCTGAAAGCCGCAAAACTTAAGAGAAAAACATGGGTAAAATAAAGTTGCGCTAGATTGTTAGCCTTCCATTCAGATGATCCCAACTTAAGAGTCGAAAGCAAATAGCTAAGAGAGGTATTGCCTCATGCAAAATGAAAGATGGCATACAAATAGAAATGGCAAACAAAGGACGAAAGAATTCTCCATTTATCCAAAGAATACCATCATGATATTTTTCTATTAAGCTCAAGGGAAAAAACTTCCGAAATTCTCCATGCTTACAATGAAAGAGGCTATGCTCTTTATAGGCCAAAAGGCTCTCTAAAAACTAAAAGGAAATAAATAATAAAAAAAATAAAAAATGAAAGAGAAAGTGGGTGAAGATTCTCTCCATCTGATGATTCAGAATTTTGCTCCAGATGTCGAATACAGCCAAAAGGAACTCGACCTGTCAAAAGCTGAAACTTGGGTTTGAGCACACAGATGTAATTGACTCGATGATAAAAGGTTGACAGGTGTGGCTTAGGTGTAAGTAACACGCCCAGTATGGTCTCATGCTTATGATTTGTCCAAAATTGAAATCGGCTGCCAATAGGAACAGTTGTTGCAATGGCCAGAAATCCATGATTTGGCCAAGGCAATTGGATACCAGCGTGAATGTCTGCAGTTTTTATCTCCCCGATCGGATTGGGCTTTGCCGAAACCTGAGTTTCGATGCTGTGGAACAGAAGCTCGGCTACCACACTAATCAATCGGCCGCCAAACGAAGTGTAGGTCCAGTTTTCCATGACTCGGCAAATTTAAAAAATCTGCCAACTGCGTCTTCAAATTTGCCTCATAATTAGCCACGTATGAAAAGATACCCAGAGCTTTGGTTAAATCGGTGGACAGCGTGACCTTCATACTAGAACTTTCTTTGACTGCTGTAATGACTACCGGTGTCACAATATTTACCAGACACGACTTCATAACCAGCAGCGGCCCGGATCCAAAGAAAATTCCAACAAATCAGGACCACGCTAATTGCCAAAAATTAAAAATTCCCTGCGGGTTTTCCAACCATGGCACCGACTGCATCTATCGTCTTCTTTTCACGCTGGTCCCTACATGCCCACTTAATCTGTCGAGCTGATGCTTCCAGGTTTTTTCAAAAGCTCGGAAAAAATCTAAAAAACGCTGATGCTGTCAAAAATTTGATTGATTGAGCAAAATAAAATAAATTTTTTTTATGAATCCGGCCTGATCAGAAATCACGGCGCAATTCCATCTTTACGACTGTTAATTGCGGCAAAACCTCCAATCAAAACTTGTCGTGTGTGGATCTTTGTTGAACACGGGCTTCCGGCGTTGATATTAATCAGTGGATCGGACTTCTTTATCAGTTGTTGAAAAGAACTCAACCCCCCTTTTACTTCTGTCACGGCGCTAACCTCCCGATCATTTTAAACTCGGCTGCTTATCAATGACTCACGGCGCTTTGTGGATGCTGCCCCAACATTTCACGATTAACAAAAACTCGGCGTTTTGACAGCTATCCCACGAAACACGATGTGAAATCAGCCGCCAAGGTGACCCAAGACGCGTGGATAACACTACTTCAGAATTTTACGTGGCCACAGTGAAAACACAAGCGAATGTCAAGCACTCGCTGTCTATTTTTATGCATAAACCCGACTTCAGACTTCTCGGTAGTTCTGTCATTTGCTGATGATGACGGTTGTGCCGAGATTGCAAACCAAGCATAGATGGTCGCTGCCATGTCCAATCTTTTGATGAACCCCGAGCTCGACTAAGACAGTGGCGTGTTGATCGTCTAGTTCGAGCCCGAGCTTGGTGCTGAAGGAAACCCACTAATTTGCTGTTAGCATCGACACTCATCTTAACATAACATAATGGCGAAACAACCCTGTCATTTCCACTATCTTTTGACCCTGTTCCTAAATTTAATTTCTTCAACCTTGTCTGAGAAACCACCAAATGCATGCTCCATAGAAGCAAATTCTAAAACTTTTACGTCTTTATATACTGATAATGCTGCTTTAATCTGCTTTTCAGACATATTACTGGGCAATTTGAGAATTTCAGTTTGTTTTCTATCAGCGTTTATAACACAGCGATCAGTACTCTCATCACATATTTCAACATTCAGCTTTGAACTTCCTCCTTGGTATTTTTGTCCAAACAGGTAAGAGCATCGGGCTGTGCAAAAAAGTTAGACATGAGTCCATCGTGGTACTCACAACTTCCCCTTGTAAATAAATGGGCCGCTGGCTCTTGATGATGCCAATAGAATCACAAGGAATTACACGACCCTGATTTATTAACTGGTAAAAGCTATGCTGGCCATTTGTACCCGGTTCTCCACAATCTTTTCATTTGACTGATTTTGCTTGCTGGAGTCTAGAAAGTTCCACATCAACCTGAATATCAAGCCATGATTTTATCATTGCCCAGAAAATTCCAGTAGCATCCAGTCCACCTGGCTTAAGAAAACCTCAGCAACATCACGATCTTCAGTTATGATACAATCTGTGTGAGCACTTCCATGTTTGTGAATATGATCAATAGCCCCATAAACATCCTGTATTATTTCTACAGTGCATGCCATTGAACTGTATTCATGATGAAAGTTACTGGCCTTTGGTAATTTCAGTATATCAGTAGCCTTTAAGCCACCATATAATGTAACATCTGCTGCTTGTAATGCCAAAATAAGTTCATCAAGGCCACCAGTTTTCACTATGGCTTCATGTACAAGGAGTGTTTCCATCGCATTACAAGCAGTGGGACAGTCACTCTTTGCATCTAAAATAATTCGTTTCGCCATATGCAAATCAACTGCTTTGTCCAGGAGCAAATAAGAGGATGCATATCTCAAACATACACATTCACCTCCAACTTACTTGTATTTAATGTAACGCAGAAGGTGTACACTAAACCTTGATGTGCAGGTTCTCATTTTTTAATAGTTCGTGTTGATTTATGGACTGTGTTCCCGACACATTGAGTCAGATTTGTCAGCAATAAGCTTATACCAATCTTCTCAACAGCAGATGACACCTCTGCCTTTCTCATGGATTATGACAGAATAATCTTCCCAAGGTGTCCAACTATGAGGAGAACCTGAATTTCCACCAGCACTTTGATAAATTAAAATTCATACAAGGCCATTACAGGGATTTGAACTTGGACCTTGAAGGCTAAGAATAAATTCTCTGTAACTTTGAATTCTGAAACATGTTTTGTTTGGTGCTGAAGTCTTAGATGGAGGAACGTTGGAAATCAACTGTTTGAAGGGTTGTACGAGCTGATTTATCATTTTGTCATACTGCAGGAAGATATAGTTGTCCTCTACATTTTCATCTCTGCAAATGACCTGCTGACTGAATGACCTCTATTTTATTTGTAGGAACAAGTCTGCTACATGCCGCAAAGAATTGACTGTTGGGACAACCAAAGCTGAGCCAAAATATTTCCTGGATGAAGGAGATCTCCAGAATTTCCAAAAGAGAGTTCAGACCCATGAACCAGCAAATATGTCACCCCTTAAGAGCGTGATCAATATCATACGTGGACACCCATGCAAAATGGGGATAACATTGCACAAAGGCTAAAGTATTACATAGTAAATCACCAGAGGTTTCTTGCACAAATGATCCACACCTTACATGGAGTAGAGCCCATGTATTTATACAAAACAGAGAATACCAATAACCTAAATCGAATTGGCATGACAAAAGAGAGCCAAGCTCATTGATCTGGAGTTAACTGAGTGCTTGGAAGGTAAGAAGGGGTAAGGTGGCCTCCACCTAGGCAAGGCGCCCACCCTTCTTCATTGTAGATATCACCCAACCAATAACAAGGCTCCAACTGGGAAAGTCGCTCAAGCTAGAGAGGAGGGCGCGTTTCCCAAGGAGAAGTCATCTCCAGTGCTCCGATAGTGACATCAATCAGGTAGGTGAGATTTGGAATATTCCCATATGCTCTCTGCCAATGTTATCGGAACCAGACCGGAACCGGCAAAACCGGCCGGTCAGACCGGTTCACAGGCTTGGCCGGTCCGGTCCGGGCAAAAAAATTTGAAAACCGGATTTTTTTTCAAACCGGCCGGTTCCGTACGGAACCGGTCAAAACCGGTCGAACCGGCCGGTTTTGACCGGTTCCGTACGGAACCGGCCGATCCGTACCCTGCTGTACGGCCGTGGCCTGGGGACCCACAGATTTCAAATTTTTTTAAAAAGAACAAAACTTAATGTTAATTATTGTGCTTTTCCTTTGCTTGTTTGTGGAAAAGAAGGCATTTCAAACAAGAAGCTCATTATCAGCTATATATATGAGAAACTTTGCATATTTGTGTATTAATGGTTTGGATTCATATGTATGCACATGAATATATATGTTTTTTTTACAAAATATGAATATTTTATGTATTTTTTAGTCGGCCGGTTTTTTACCCGGTTTTTTGCCGGTTCCGGTCCGGTTTCCGGTCCGGTTCACATTTTGGGCTTCGCCGGTTCGATGACCGGTCCGGTTCCGATAACATTGCTCTCTGCCATGTCATTCAGCCTTTTATTTTATTCAATTTGGTCTTTTTGGAGAGATTTGGATTTTCTCCAAAATAATATTTTCAGAATATTTTAATTAAATATTCCTCATTTATTGATTTGAGGAAATATTTAATTATGAGGCCAAATAAATGTCTGAAACTTAGGATAAGTAGTTTTACGGGTTAACTGGATACTTTGGCTTAGAAAAAGAGTCTTTATTTGCCAAAATCCACCCCCAAACCACTTAATTATTACACTTTGAAATTTTTCAATTAAACCATAGGAAAAATGGTTTAATTAATTGAAAATTTTAATAATAAGACAATAAAAATAAAAATCCAACGCGTCCGGTAAAAAAATTTCAGACGAATTTTTAAAAGTACCTAGGGACCTAGGAAATGACCATAGAACATACAAAGTGTCTTATAAGTTCATATTTTACAGTTGGACTCTAATAACCCCCCAAGGCCTAACCGCCAAATTCGGGCATTCTAGCTTTGGAGGTTGTAGAAGAAAAACTCATCGATTATTACTCGGCTTAAGGCAAAGCATAATCGACAAGTGAAAAAACTCCTTGGAATACCTTAGTTGACTGTCAAGTCTTAGGGAACCGAGCCACTCAGACCCCCATACTAGCACATTTTATTACAAACCCCATGGGGCATGGTCATTTCAACAGAAAAATAAAAAGTCTAGCCAGAAATTGGCTAAGTCCAAACACACTGAACCTCCAAACTTCTGAAAATGAACATGTATCATGTTCAACAACTGGCGGCTCGATAGAAGTTCAACTATTGTACAAAATAGTTGGTAACAGGATCTATCATGACGAACTACCGAACCATGGAGATGGGGTTCAATACACCAAATGGCAAAAGGGTAGTTCTACTGGGCATGTCCAATGAGGCCCCAAGAGTTGTCTTGGCCAAGTGCATGGAGGCACTAATCAAACATGGTGATGTAGCTTATGCAATAGAGTGCCTGATCACCACCCAGAAGACATCTCATGACAACCAGCAGTACCATATTGACATGTAGGCTTTATTGGAGAAGCATGATAAGGTGTTCGGAGAGATTCCACCTGGGAGGCCACCAGACAGAGGCTTCGAACACACCATAGAGCTGGAGGAGGAGGCGAAGCCAATGATCACCACCCCCTATCGGCATCCGAAGAAATTCAAAGATGAGATTGAGAAAGCAATCAAGGAGCTGCTTGCTATGGGACATATCAGACCTAGCTCCAGTCCATTCGCATCTTCAATTGTGTTGGTGAAAAAGAAGGATGGGATGATGCAGATGTGCATCGATAACAGGGCTTTGAACAAGAAGACTATCAAAAACAGATATCCCATTCCTAGGATTGATGAGTTGTTGGATGAGCTGCACGGAGCAATATATTTTTCCAAGATTGATCTGAGGTCAGGCTTCTTATCACATACATTGTCGCTGAGCTACCATGATGCAGGCCATATTTTTTCACATTTTTGAGCTAGTCCTATGGTTTAGATGAGACTATTTTTCAGCGGTGATGCACATATTCCTTAGCCAGCAACAACAGTTTTCCCCCTTGTCATGACCGATCCTGCATGACCCCATTGAGATGATTCTGGTGTAGTCATGGTTCATACAGAGCAGAGCAGTTAGCCGGTGATGTCCTTTGCCCACAGTCAGTTGCAGAGGTTCCATAGACAAGTATCTGGTTGAGCAAAGGTGTATATATATATATATATATATATTGCATTTGGATGTTTGTGTTGCTCTATAGTTTATTTTAATTACTGTGATTATGCATGTTTGACTGACAATGGCATTCTGAGCTTCATGGCTTGAAAACCTATGTCGTGAGTGGTTAGGGAGTCCCTAGTGTAAGTTCATTACATATGCTCGCTAGTATCTCCTACCTTACATAGACTTAGCCCTACTTTTGTTTTGATGGCATCACCTTTTACTTTTCTCCATTCATCCGTCTCTTCCATTATCTAGTTTGATCCCGACTTGTACTTTGACTAGTGAGATCTAGGACTCCCCCCACTTAGGCCTCTATGTTGGATAGACTCCATGTTTACCTTGTGTCTCGACTCTGGAGTGTGTGGCCTATGTCACTGGGATGTTATCCTTTTGTCATTAAAAGCAAGTACTCCTACAAAAAGCATCGGAATGCATAAACGCTATATCTAAATGGTGTAAAAAGTCAACTACAAACAGTGTTGCTAAACACTAAGCAAATAAAAATCTTCCGTATTTAGTCAGTGGCCAAGGGAAGAGCACTCATCCCTTGTATGATGTAAGGTCGTCTGCCCTTATAGGGCAGCAGGGTGGTAACTCCATCGCACCTATGGACGGTGGAGGGCATGGTGGTAAGACGGAATCATTATCTGAGGCACCTACTCTAAGAGGCTGGCTAGTGAAAGATAGATCCAAATTGATAAATGTTAAATGTCAAATGTCCAATGTGCAAAAAGATGACAATAAATTAAATGCAAAAGGATGCTTGTCTAGAGTCTACTGGAAGCATTCCAACCACTCTACCCATTTGTGAGGCACCACAATTCCCTAGTGTCTTCTATCCGGCATATGTCTAAGTGGATTCCCTTTTCCCTCATGTCCAAGAGATCAAAGTGTTGAAGTTATCAAGTACATCCCCATTATCTTAGCCTTGTCTTTCCACCTCACCCATTCTAGCATTTTGTCTAAGTCTGTGAGTGAGCATATGTAGGAGGCTTCATGAAAGACTTGATAGTTTCTCTCACACAGGTATATTATTATTTGATTATTGTAGCCACTATTATGTATTTCATGTTTTAGTCTAGTTATTAACATAAACTTGTGAGCATTATTCATCCATCGTGCATACAGGACTAACTAGATTGTTGCTCTACCTTCAATTTGAGTGCTTTGACTTGGTCAACACATTTCCCGAGTCAATGACTGTAGTGTTCAAGATTGCATACTTATCCTCCAGATGTATCCAGTACACCTGTTATCACTCCAGGAAACTCTCCTAGGTTGTATTTCAGAGATGCCTGGTAACTTAAACTTATCTTAAATGATGGGGTTTGTTTGGATCAAGTTGGACGACTGAGATCAAAACTCACACACTCAGAACACACATAGAGACACTTGGGTAGACAAGGCTTTGACTACTGTTGTTCAGAGGGTTGATAAAAGATTAATGGGAGTGAATCATTATCGTGTCAGCAGACTCATACACAGAAATATGTATATAAATGACTAATCAAAACAAATAAATAACATGTGTGTTCAGTTCTCAAATACCAAGACAGGATAACAGCTATCTAGCATGGACAAGTGAGCATACAAGAAATAGACCATCCACTGTAAGTACAGAAACATAAGAAAGAGAAATCTGAAAGCAAATAGTAAAAGAAGCTTATATTATCTAAGAAGTCACCGAAGTCTGAGAATACAAATATCGATCAGTCTCTCCAAAATCGAACCTCTGTTCTATTTCAGTTCTCGGCTTTATAGCCATTACAAAGTTTTTTCAGATCCCAAAAGATGGATCGAATATGCTAAAAATAACAACTAAGAACAGTTAATGAAAGGTATGACAGTGTATTCTAATCAAAAAACTGATTCTTGCTGATACACCTACGCGTGACAGATGAAACGAGCCTCTGGCGCTGGAGGACGAGTTGAAACTGCTGCCTGCAAAAACTTGTAGGCGTCTTTCTAAAAATAGGCAGGAATATTCCACTGTTAATCTTGCTGGCACTCTCAATCTGGGATCAGAGATGATCATGATGCACTTGAACACTTATCAATCCCCTGCAAAACGGCTTTAACAGGCTCGGACCAACAAAAAGGAGTTTGATGCCCGAAGACAGACCTCTGCGTTTTCCGTATTTTCGGTAGCTAACAAAACCCAGGCTTGGAGGTGATAAGCAACCAAAAGTCTGGGATTCGGTGATTAATGAATTAGATCTACACTTCGCCTAAACCACCGAATTGCTTCAAAGCACTGGAAACCTTTATCTCTTTTCGGTATCCGGGAGGGCTCTGCCTGCATGTCGTAAACCAGCAAATAGGGATTCGGCAGCTAATGAACAGCTCCTATGTTCGTCCAAGCTGTCGAAAACGGTGTATGATCCAGCCTGCAAAAAATTTAGCAAAACTGTGTTTCTGTCCCCTGCTATCTGGATTCCTCTTCCACCTGGGCCAAAACCGAGGGGTCAGCAAATTTGATTGCAGCTCCTGCCAGGGTGTCGAGGTCTGACTGTACCTTGAGCTGAGGCCTCTGAATTTTTTCCTTACTCTCCAGGGACTCAATCTTCCTCCTTAGCTTGATGTTTTCTCTGATCAGTCTAATGTTTCTCCCTCTCATTTTGCCATGTTTTTTGGTCAATCCCTGAAAAGACACATAAAGCTCGTTATATCTTTTAGTTGGCCTCTCATTTTTCTCCTTAATGACCCTCTGGAGTATCTCGCATTCATATGCCTGTTGGAGGAGTCAATTGATTTTCTGCGAGACAGAAATCTTTGTGTTATGAATTGATCCCTTAGCTACCTGCTGACCTTGTTCCTCCACAAGTGTAGGAGAGGGCAAACTATCGTAGGCGTTGTCCTGTTCCATCATGGATGGGGCTGCTTCCTGGGGTTCCTGTTCCGTCGCCACCTCCTCTTTTTCTGCTCCAACTTCCTGCAATTCATCCTTCTCAGAATCGGTGTATGGGAGGTTTAAAAGATTAGTACTCTTTGAAGGGGTCTCTTCTGAAACAACTCACACTTCCTCATCCTTATCTTTAAATGCCAGTTTCCTTTTGGCTTTCTTCACCTTTGGATCTGAGGAAAGGGCTTCGGTTTGAATTAAGGGAATAGCCCTCCTCTTCCTTTTCCCACTTCTGGGGGTAAAAGACTTCTTTCCATCCTCCGGCTGTAATTCTGTTTCGAGCCCACTCCAGAAAAGGAAGAAGGCCCATTTCATGCCCTTCCTTTGAAACAATTCAGAGAGCATGAGTTTGATCAGACCGTGGTGGTACAGCCTGCTAGCAATTTTGGATGGCTGGGCTTTGACCTGACGTGCCATTTTAGTCAGGCTCTTGTGGAGGAAAAAGGGGAGATTTAAGGGACTCTTGCCTGTGAAGTGATCCAATAGCTTAAAATGGTAGATCAGCACCCTGTTATACCTGCCCTCACAGGTTATATAACCCAAGATTGACTTAACAGGAGCTGCCATCTATCCTCCAGATATGCCATAGGAACGTCTTTCTTCCACACCGGGTTTTCATGCTCGGGTTTTAGATAGGATCGAAATTCAAACTCCTTTGCGACAGTGGTCTTAAACCAGTTTTCTCCGATTGTTGGAAGTTCTGTTACCTGGGCTATGAGGACCTCATCCACCTGGAATTCCTCCTTGCCTATCACAACCTTACTGTCGTCAAACGTGAGGGAAAACGCTTCGGCCACCTGTTGATGAGAACCCTGAAGTTTTTTGCAGAAGTTATAGCAGCCGACATTTTTGAACAATTGACATACCTTCGGGTGCGCCTCCAGGTAGTAGATGTCATTCAACTCTTTCCTCAAAACCGCCCCTCCTCCTTTCTCCATCGATAACCTGCTCACTGGCGCTTGCTGCTAAACTCGGGACTGAGGGAGAGACAAGAAATCAGACAGAAAAGGCATTCGATCGACGTGGTGACGATGAAAGAGGAAGGGTGCTGTGGCTTTTCGGGAACTGATTCCAAGGGGTATGAAAAGGTGGATAATCATGAGGGAGTAATGATAGCTAATGCAGCATGATTGTACCGGAGGAACGAATTTTTAGAAATGCTGCTATGCGGAGAGGAAGCAAGGTCCATCTGGTCAGAGTCATGGCGGTGGTGTCTGGCCTCGCCTTGGGGTAAAACGTGCTTTCGCTGAAATGACCCTTTCGGCGGCTAAGACATGATGGATTCCCTGTATTATGACCAAACCCCCGATTTGACGTGCCTGCCGATCAACGCCAACTCCTTTTCGGCAGCCGATAATCCACTATTGACACCGTATGCCACCGGAAAACGGTCTTAACAAGTGCTCTTTGCTTTCGGTGGCTGTAAACAACTCAACCTTTGGATGGTAAGCTACGAAAAGTATCCGCCCTTTCGGTGGCTAACGAACACCACCGTGTTTGCCCAAACCCCCGAAACGGCCTCATGGATTATGAAAATGACTTTGCTTTTCGGCAACTACGGAAGGTTCTAAACTTGCGCTGCGAACTGCAGAAAATATTTACCTTTCGGTGGTTAATGAAGACCATCGTGTTCGCCCAAGCCACCGAAAACTGTCCCACAACTCACGCTGTAATTTTGCCCTTTCGGTAGCTAGAGCGTATTTTCTTTCACACAATAAACCACCGAAAACAGGGTTTTCGATAGCTAATGAACCATTGTCAAGCCCGCCTAAGCTACCAAAACCTGAAATTTTCCTTTTGAAGGAGAGCTAGCTTTAAACAATTATTTCAGACTTCGTTACCTTCTTCAACCTATCAGACCGGAACTTAAACACACGCAAAGAAAAAACAAAAATTAAAGACTTCCTATCACCTAGACACCATGACTAGTCTATGCTTATTGAGGAGATAACAACACCATTTCCATGCTCAGATTTTGATTTGTGGCCATTGTGGAACAGTTACAGTGATTATTATTATTTTTATGGCCATATTTTATATACTGGGTGTGGTGTTGGGCTTCAGATGCATATTTTGATGGACATATGGAGTATTTGTAGTCACTATTGGTGGATTTGATGTCTCTAACTCACTTGGTACACTCAGATGTTGATTTTGGGAAAAGGAAATGGACTTAATGATGGTTTTATTCTCTAGCATGATGAACTGCCAGTTTTTATTCACAAAAAATGATCATGGCTTCACTAGGAAAATCGATTTGGCTAATGTGGGTGAGGAAATGGCATGGGGGTGGTTGATTATGATGATATATGGCTCTACATGCATGTTACATGGATTATTTTCATCCGAGATGGACTCCACATGATGTTATCTTTGTCCTAGGGAGGATGTCTTCCCTCATGGGGCACACTTGTAAAAGGTGGGATCCTAGGGTGATTTATGCCCCTAGTGACCCCCTTCTTATGTTGCCCCATGAGGGAAGACATCCTCCCTAGGGTGATTTATGCCCCTAGTGACCCCCTTGTTATATCATGATCTTATGTTGTATTTGCCTTTCCTAAGGCATCATTGGGCAAAAGGTGCGCCCCCCTTTTTGACTTAGTCATTGATCCATGTAATGTAAAAATAAAAGATCTCCACCATTGATGATCTCCATTGTATCTTTTAATCTCAACCACTCATTCAAAAAGTGGTTTGGGTTTTGGCCTCTCTCGAATCAATTTAAGAGAGAGGACCCCTCATTGTAAAAGGACTTTTGGCTCTGGATTTTTGGCGATAAAAGGAAATTTTTAGGGGAATCTTGTGTCTTTGTTGAAGATCGTTCTTGTGCTTGATTGTAGATCTTATAACCTAAGGCGTTCCATTTATATGATGATGATTCCATGCTATATGTTCTAGAGATAGTGTGTGATTGCAGGAGGGCGACTTCACTTGGAGAGATTTCGTGGGGGAACTCCAATTCTATCCACTGAACAAGTTTAACAATCAAGGAGTATTTTGCATTGTATCTTTGGTCACTGTTTATGCTCTTTAATTTATCTTGTGAATCAAATCTCATAGTAGTTTCTCTTTGCAGGAGGGAGGGTGTACTAGCTCAACTTGGGCAAATCGCTTTCATCTTGGATCTCGTCATTTTGGTCAGAAATTGATTCGAGGGGGTTAGAGCATCATTGCACTTGACATCTACAAGACATTCAGATAAGTTCCCATCCATTTTATTTTGTTTCAAGTTCTATTCCATTAGTCATCACTTAGATTTAATTTCAAACCCTAAGCAAAAAATTTATAAAAATTCTCTAGGTCACACAACTTAATTTTTTGGCAAATCCTTTCTGGCTAAGTCACATGACACGAGGACATGGGACACAGAGGACACGGAAATACGAGTATTCGACACGAGACACATCGACCCTGGAAACAGGACACGAGGGACACGTTTTATATATATATATATATATTAAAAATATATCTATATTATTATATATATTAAAAAAACTAGAAGTCTATATATCAATCTGAATCATAATATGACAATGATGAATCAATAATAAAATTATCAACGAACTTTGAATCATGAAGTTTGAGTTTGAACCATAAACTGCATATTTGATATTTGATATTTGATATTTCTCATTAAACCATCAAAATCAAAATGTATTACATAGATATCGAGAGAATGCCACTGGCAAATACAAAATAGAGTAGATACTACTACCGTCTAGTATCTACAGCACTACTAAATGCAAAATGAAAATACTAAATAGCCATTGGGAAGATATTTGTTCGTTCTCTGTTCGTTGTTGTTAGACAGGGCCGCGGGCATAGCTGCTGCGTGTGCTCTATTTGTGTGCCTTTGCCCTGGATTGCTCTATGCTTTGTTGAATGTCCTAATGTGCCTCTGCCCTCAGCTATTTGTTGCTGCAACAACTCTTGTAGCTGTTGTGTGGCTTCAACAAATCGACAGTGGCAACTCCCACACTGGCGGCACCCTCACGACCTCACTTCTCCACTGGAAACCTCTCAGCAAACAGTCACAAGTCACGACCTCTCAGCAACAGTCACGAGTCACGACCTCTGTTCTCCACGTGCACGAAACCTCTCTCAAATCAACAACAAAGAATGGGCCGGAAAAGGGGGAAGCCCATTTTTTATCCCCTAAAGTGAACTGTTTTGACAGGACACGTGTCCAAAAATTGGGACACGATCATGGAACGAGTTCGACACGTGACAGATGGTGTCGCGATTTCTGGACATGCAAACTTTGGTGTTGGACACGTATTAGGGCACGTGTCGTGTCCGACACGTGGAATACGTGACACGGGCCCTGTTTTGAAGTGTCATGTTACTTAGCTTTCTGGGTATTTGCCTTTGGCCTTAGCCCAAAGAGAGTTCTCTAGGGAATCACCCTTGAAGGACTCCATATTCCCTATCCGAAAGGCACTAATCTTCAACCAATTCGCCCTCCTTGGTTTTGCTCATCTTTTGATTGGCTTGTGATCTGGGTACTGCTTGTGTGTGTTGATACTGTCAAATCTATCCTCAAGCTATCTCATTAAGGTGTTAGAAAGCCCTAATTTCTCTCAAATCTAATATTTTGGCTATTGCATCAAGTTTTACCTTCAATCCCCCAAGGGTAGTAGAATTGATCATTTAGTCTAACACCTAGGTCCTAGATCTTTCATTAAACTCCTAATTCACTTAATTAAACACATCGGGTTGACAATTAACTTATCCTGAGCCTCTCAAATCTAACATAAACCCTTAGTGGCTTTATCCCTTAGATCTAGGGTTTCATCAGCTAGTCACCTTACGTACTCTATCCGCATAGTTTGATCTGGTGATTTAGCTTAGAGCTTCCCTTTTAGGTTAGATCGGGGTCTCTCCCTTTGTTATCTTGGGCTTTGGTAGCATAAAGAGAAGAGTGTCTCAATTGGCGTGACAACCGATCCATCCGGGGATCGAGACCTCTTTGGTTGCCCAATTCCTCTACCATCCTGAATAGGATCATCCAATAGAGTCAACTACAAGTTGTGTGATAACACTTTTGGCGCCGTTGTTGGGGAGGTAGAGGCTTACCTCAGGTGTCTGCGAGTGTCTGTGCATGATTTCATATCATATCGCATCCGGTATTAAATATTGGTTGTTATATTTCTCATTGCCTAATTAATTTAGCCATCAAAATAATTCATTCATCTCATCTCTCCTTACGACATAATCATTCGGTGAATTAATTTTGTGGTTCACCTGGCAACTCCACCCCGCGACTCTACTGAGGAACAAATCCAATTAATAAATCCTAAAATCTTAGATCGTTCATCTATTCCTGAAGGAACCCCTGTAACTTACACTCGGAACTATAATCGAAGAAACCTTAAAGAGAAATCATTCGAATTCTTTTGGAAGATTTCTTATCCTACTGTTTCACCGAGTCACATTTTTGGGTCTCCTTCCTCTTCACCTACATCTCAATCTAGTCCAATGGCTGGTGTACATGTTAGCGACAACCAAAACAATCCTCCGCAAAATCCTAGAATTTTCAGTAGGCAGGCAAGAGCTTCTCCTTTTGACTTTTCTCAAATTCAGGGAGCTCCTCATGACATGCCTGATAAATACTTTGAAAAGGTCCCCAGATTTAATGGAGATTGTGCTACCACCATTGAAGATCATATCGATAGGGTATGGGAGCACATGGAAGCATATGGGGCATCTGACGAAGATGTGTTCATGAGGGGTCTCTTGGCATCTTTAGAAGGGTAAGCCCGAAAGTGGTTTGATAGGTTACCTGCTTCGTCTATAGATGGATATGATAACTTTGTGACAAAGCTAATCGATGAATGGTCAACCAAGTTAGATGGGAAATATCTCTTACATCAATTATTTGAAATCAAAAACAAAGAGAATGAACCAAATCATGAATTTAACCTTAGATTTGATAGGACCATAGCTAGCGTCCCGGAAGACATTAGGTCGAAGTACCAAGCAATCCTCATACATTATCTTAACCCATTTTAGGGATGGCTTGGGTATCATTTGAAGGATAAAAATCCTACTGACCTTAAGACCGCGCAATCTAATGCTAAAACTGTTGAATCCAATGCGGCTTCTATGGGAAAACAAAAAAAAATCGATCATTATGCCCCTACCACGTCTCGATCTGAGTCCCTAACTAGAAAACCAGAGATCCTGTAGTTGATCCAAAGGACACATTGGAAAGTATGCAAGAAATGATGAAACAATTGACTCTCTTTACAAGGGATGTAATGAAGACTAGGGAAGCCAAACGGTATAGGAACCCTTATGGCCCTAAACCTTATTGGAATAACAATAGAAGGCTTAAGGGAGAAGACAGTATGCGTCGTCATGTAGTCCCTGAGTCCTCTGAACGAAAGAATGTTAACTGGTGTGATGAACCCAAAGAAGAACCTGAAAACACCAATTATCCAAACACTAATGATCAACCCGAACACATCAACTTAATTCAAGATTTATCTTATGATGATGAATTCGGGAGGATTTCGCTTGAAGAAGAAGAGGAATCAATTGAAGAGGATGTTTCCCCATGTTGTACGGCTAAGTTGCCTGAAATAAAAGTACAACCCCAATTCCAAATTTATAAAAGACGTAGCCAAGGCTCCCAACCACCTGCTTTCCTCGATAAACGTACTAGTGCTCAAAATGATAGAAAAGAAGATAAAAATAGTCCTCCTTGTGATTACAATCTGAACATTGGCATGAAGAAGGAGTTGAGTAAGATCATGTACAATGTCCCCATCATTGAGTTGATGAGAGTCCCATTGTGAGAAGCCAAGTAGAAGAATTCTTTGAAGGCATTCATCACAAGAATAATTCTAAAGTAGCTTACAAGTCATGTCATATCCAGAGTCTTAGTGGGGACGTTATTAGGAAAGTAGAGAAAGATCCTCCTATACACATCCAATCCGTGATCTATGAACAAAAAAATGGTGGTCACCCTCCCTTCTACCTTACATTGCACATTCAGGATATGCTCCTTCATAACTGTATTCTAGATTATGGAGCCACCATGAATGTCATGCCTTTACATGTCATGAAGGTAATGGGATTAGAGGTCACCAGACCATATGGAAATGTCGATGTTATTGATTCAAGGCATGTGCAGTCATATGGTTTAATCGAGAACCTAAGGGCTGATCTATTTGCATGTTCAGACATTTCCACCATGATGGATGTGGTTGTAATCGACTTGCCCCCAGCTTATGGTATGTTGCTTTCTAGAAAGTGGGAAACCGGTTTAGGTGGATATCTCATTATGGATTTATCCTATATTTGTGTCCCTAACTGAGATGGTGCTTTGGTTAGAATCAATAGGGAACCTTTCATTGATAGGCACCTAGAAACGTTTGAAGATGGGATAAAAAATACATATGGGGAGGATCTTTTGAATTCCGCAAAGGATGGAATGATTAAAAATGAAGATAGGATTTGGGATTTTTTTTTATTAGGAAGAAATCTTTATGGTTATGGGAGATACTGATTCTTCTGGGGAAGAAGATGATTATGCAGAACTTGTTAGGAGAATTAATTACGAAATGCATCTAAGTGAAGTTTCAGAGGAAATTAACATTATGAGAATTGAAGAAAATAATATCAGACTTCAGGATGAAGAACATAATAATGAAATTCCTCAAGAAAGAATTGAAAATCCAACACCTGAAGTCGATGATGGGCTAGAAGAAATAACGCTAGGCAGGCATAAACCTAGGACTGTAAGGGAATTTCTTGCTCTAGTTGATAGTAACTTAAAGAAAGAGAGAGAAGGGCTTCCTCATATTCTTCCTTGGGAAAGCAGCAACGAAGAGACACCTCCTTCACTCAATGAAGGGAGTAACGCTAATTCTTCCCATTACTCTGATGTCCCTGGTCATTTATCTCGCCAATCCCTAGAAGATAATCCATTAAGGCAAATTGATAATAACACTTCTAGGAGTTTGCAAGAAGATGCTCTAATTAATGATGCCCCGGAGGGAGAATTTTCACTAAATAACCTTGCTATATTTCACGAGCCTTCTTCTCTCTTGAGCACAATCAATGAGACCGAGCCATTATCGATGTATCCTCATTTAAGAAATATCCCTAATTTCTTGTTTCCACGGGAATTGCCTATTCATGAAGAAAATAGTCGTCACCATGATCCTTCTCACATTCCTATTTCCTCTCCAACTTTCTTAGAAAGTCAAGCTCAGAGATTCAAAGACATGACTTTGAATCCTCCTACACCATCAGAGTCTCCAGCAAAAGGATGGAAGGTATGATTGTTCTGACACCTTCTGGGGAAGGCACTAGTCATAGCAATGAATATTCGCATATGCCATGTCCCCTTGAAGAGGATACAGAGAGAGTTTTTAGAGACTTTTGGACGGTGGGAGAAATGCTTAAGTATATCATTTCACTACAAAACGATGAACCTAATGTAGAAACACACCAAGGACATTGAGAAGGGGGGTGAATCACTGTCATGCACTTTAATTTCGTTTTTTTGCCAATTCAAAACTAGCTTTAGACTTGTTCATTCATAACTAACTATTCAACCTCTCTTATATGTAGATCATTATCAAGAGAGCTCATTAACAGGTACAAAAGTTGAACACATTATATATATGGAAAACTCAATAGATAATATTGATCAAAACCATAGAAAATTACACTAATTTGGTGGAGACACCAATCTCCAAATTTATGAGCTACAACTCAAAGGAGGCTACTACAACCACCTGAACACAAGCACCAACTTGTGTTGTGATGAGGACACCAATCCTCAAATTGAGCTTCAACTCAATTTTCTTGCATCACCCAATCACCCTTAACAAGGAGAGATCCAACTCTGAACTGTCTTCAAGTCGGTCAACTGCTTCCACAATCTCTAATCTCTGTCTCGATGCTTGGGTTTGATCTCTGTTGCACTTGTTTTCAAGTCTGTCATAAGGATGCTCAGTTATGCTCAGTCTTCATAGTCTGCTGCAAGGTTGATCCAATGCCACTGTTGTCTCTGTCATACAAGGTCAAGTCTGCTACAAGTATTCAACCAAACTACCACACATCAAGCAATCTTCACAAGGTCTGCATCAAGGATCTTCATAAGGTCTTTGTTCAAGGGTGAATTAAGTCTCTTCCAGGTCTGCACATAGATCTTTTAACCCAGCCTTAAATTAGTGCCAAACTGTTCTTCTTTTGAGCAATGAAGTCTTCTCCAGCTAGACCAAAATATGTGCTCTCCAAGCCTGAAAACAGTTCTCCATTAGATCTGCCAATACTGCTCTAAACTAGGCTGAAAACATATGTCAAGATGATCTTCAACAGTCCTTAGAAAGAATCTTCAAACGACTTCATAATGCCTCAGACACTCTGCAATTTTCGGCCTGCTGCCTCAGACCATTTTTTCAAACTTCAATTTTCTCAGAGATTTCATCTCCTTGATACAACTTGGCTTTTACCTCAGAGCTCTCACCCTCATCCCAAATGAGGCGCAATTCTCTTGTATTTATAGTGATGGATCGCCACTTTTAATTGTAGACTTGTTAGGTCAGCCCGCCCTTAAATTCTGGCCCATAAACTTGTTAGGTCGGTCCACTATTAAAATTCTGACCCATTACAAAGAAATGGTCATATCTCCTCAGCCACAAGGAGTTAGGAGGCGTGCCACCTATCACCGGAAAGGTCTCGAAATAGGCTATCTAATCATGAAGCTTGTGTTCTCACTTGGGTTGTCTATATGCTATAAAACTCCTTTCAAAGTTAGTGTTTGACCATACATCTTTAAGTCTTCTTAAAAACTTCTTCATCAACTTCTGCTCATCAACACAACTTCTTTACATCAACAATCATGTGTCTTCTATGGTGTGATCAAGTGTTAACCATCAATGTTGTCATCAATGCCAACACCTAATGTAAGTCATCAAGAAGTGAGAAGAGAGATTAGGGAAGTTATGATTGGTAAGGTAGCCATTCCAATTGATGGAGGTCCCCCACGCTTTGATGCAGTACCTTCTCAAAGGGACTTGAGAATAATTAGCCCATGTATCCAAAGTAATGTTGATGTCTCTGTTACGCATATTCGCAATATTGAAGTCATCCCTTCGTCTGTTAATCGTCATAGATTCCCTAGTGGCGATAAGGTAATCATTCTAAAACATCTATTTTATATCAGATCTAGGGGGATCTAATGACTTTTGGGTGGGCCCTCTCACGGTAGAGCATTGTATTGGAGACAGGTATATGGTTGAGTAGAGGTATATATATATATATTGCATTTGGATGTTTTAATTGCTCTATAGTTTATTTTAATTACTGTGATTATGCATGTTTGAATGACAGTGGCATTCTGAGCTTCATGGTTTGAAAACCTGTGTTGTGAGTGGTTAGAGAGTCCCTGGTGTAAGGGCATTACATATGCTCGCTAGTATCTCCTACCTTACATAGACTTA
The DNA here is from genome assembly GCA_027924585.1 of Larix kaempferi. Classification (NCBI taxonomy): domain Eukaryota; kingdom Viridiplantae; phylum Streptophyta; class Pinopsida; order Pinales; family Pinaceae; genus Larix; species Larix kaempferi. Next base: position 9,627,716 of record BSBM01000232.1, read on the forward strand.
GCCCTACTTTTTCTATGATGGCAACACCTTTTACCTTTCTCCATTCATCTGTCTCTTCCATTATCTAGTTTGATCCCGACTTGTACTTTGACTAGTGAGATCTAGGACCCCCCCCACTTAGGCCTCTGTGTTGGATAGACTCCATGTTTACCTTGTGTCTCGACTCTGGAGTGTGTGGCCTATGTCACTAGGATGTTATCCTTTAGTCATCAAAAGCAAGTACTCCTACAAAAAGCATCGAAATGCAAAAACGCTATATCTAAATGGATGCAAAAAGTCAACTACAAACAATGTTGCTAAACACTAAGCAAATAAAAATCTTTCATAGCTAGTCAGTGCCAAGGGACAAGCACTCGTCCCTTGTATGATGTAAGGCAGTTTGCCCCTACAGGGCAACAAGGTGGTAACTCCATCGCACCTATGGATAATGGCAAACAATGGTGGTAAGATCAAGTCATTATCTGAGGCACGCAAGGCTATTCAAGGCACCTGCTCTTGGAGGCTGGCTAGTGAAACATAGATCCAAATTAATAAATGTTAAAAGTCAAATGCGAAATGTGCAAAAAGCTGACAATAAATTAAATGCAAAAGAATGCTTGTCTAAAGTCTACTGGAAGCCTTCCAACCACTCCACCCATTTGTGAGGCACCGCAATTCCCTAGTGTCTTCTATCTGACATATGTCTAAGTGGATTCCCTTTTCCCTCATGTCCAAGAGATCACAGTGTTGAAGTTATCAAGTACATCCCCATTATCTTAACCTTGTTTTTCCACCTCACCCATCCTAGCAGTTTGTCTAAGTCTGTGCGTGAGCATATGTAGGGGGCTTCATGAAAGACTTGATAGTTTCTCTCACGCAGGTATATTATTATTTGAATATTCTACCCACTGTTATGTATTTCATGTTTTAGTCTGATTATTAACATAAACTTGTGAGCATTATCCATCCATCGTGCATACAGCACTATCCAGATTGTTGCTCTACCTTCAGTTTGAGAACTTTGACTTGGTCAACACGTTTCCCAAGGCAGTGACTGCAATGTTCAAGATTGCATACTTATCCTCCAAATGTATCCAGTACAACATTTCCATGCTCATATTTTGACTTTTGGCCATTATGCAGCACTTACAATGATTATTATTATTTTTATGGCTATATTTTACATATTGGATATGGTGTTGAGCTTCAAATACATATTTTGATGGACATATGGAGTATTTGCAGTCACTATTGGTGGATTTGATGTCTCTAATTCACTTGGTACACTCAGATGTTGATTTTGGGCAAATTAAATGGACTTAATGATGGTTTTATTCTCCAGCATGATGAACCGACAGTTTTTATTCACAAAAAATGATCATGGCTTCACTAGGAAAATCGATTTGGCTAATGTGGGTGAGGAAATGGCATGGGGATGGTTGATTATGATGATATATGGCTCTACATGCATGTTACATGGATTATTTTCATCCGAGATGGACTCCACATGATGTTATCTTTGTCCTAGGGAGGACGTCTTCCCTCATGGGACGCACTTGCAATTGATCATTTGTTATGTATCATGTTATTATGTTATATCATTGTAAAAGGTGGGCTCTGTTGTCCGCCAATATGCACACCAGCAGCGGAAATCTTTCGAAAGCTGTCTCTTCACTACAAGTGAGAGAGGTGTGGCCTTGGGGGCAAGCAATGAGCCAGGTATTGTCACCTGAATCCCAGCTCCTCCGTTTAGGCAAACTCCTAACGAAGCCAAGGGGGGTAGTCCCTAAAAGAGAGTTTCACTAAGGCTCTTTGTGTATTTAAGTGTTTTTGATGTAGTGATGCGGATGGGTGTTGTTTAGGAGTTTTTTATGAGATGAGAAACAATATAAAATTAAAATAAAGAACAAGATAGCGCAATCCACGTTGCAAATACAAGATGAAAGATACACTTGGGCAATAAATAAATCACTTCACGCAAATATAGCAAATACTCCAATGTTGATATTTAAGAAAGCAAAATATACGATGAAGGACCAGTGCCTTATGGAGTCAAAAAATTAAAAGTGATTGTAGACTTAATGCAAGTGCTTGAAATGGAAAGTTTGTGAGAACGTTGTGCAGCTTATCTTGGTAAATTCAAAGTTTTAATTGTCTTGATTATTAGGGCTAAAACCAAGGATGTTCAAAGAGTATCCGGAAAGTAATTTTAAGCAGCTCCTTTAAGAGACCTGTCGGGGCCTGTCTGGAATCACGGCGGGGCGTGCAATGCTAACCAGCCACCGTGTCGCAGATTGGGCGGTCCGGCGCCTCCCCTGAGAACTGATTAAAATACTTTATGACAACGCCGGTTCATTGGTTATGGGGTGAAAGTTTTAATTAGATTTTCACTTGTAAATTAACAAGTCTTCCACCTTTCTGAGTACTAGCCCAACCGTTTCCGGTTGGCAGAGCATACGGGTGTAGGACAAAAACCAAGGTAAATTAATTAAAGGGGTGTATGACTGGAAAATTTTATTATTAGAGAACCTTGTTCAACTCTCCGACAGAGAGCGCTCTTGACTTGATCTTATGACCACAGTTCAAGAGACTTGCTAAGCTTAAAATGCCTAATGCAAGGAAAATGCAAAACTAAGAATGCCCTCCGATAGAGGGTGCTCTTGACTTGGATTTGGCCAAGTTCAAGAGGCTTTGGTTCGTTTTAAGAAGCAGGTGAATTGTAATAGCAGTATACTCAACTTGAAAAGATTTAAACAATAAGATTGATCAGCAAGATATGAATACTACTAACAATACTACTTGCAAAATAAAATGAAACTGAGTAAATCTAGTGTTCTACCACACAACTTCTAATCTAATAGGTGGGATCGATCTCCGAACAAGATCAACCACTAGAAGCCACCAGTCTTGGAAACCTTCCAGCTAGCTGGATGTCCCCAAGAAGCTGATGGGGGAACGAGAAGCTACCACAAAGCTATGTGGCCTTTGGGATGCAATCCCAAAGTTAGCTATTCTCTGGTCAAGGATTGGAAGAGAAGATAAGATAACTAAACGGAAAATAAAACTAAACTACCCAAGAGTCTCTTTCAGGTCAAAGACCCTACTCGGGAGAGCATGGGGGTAAATAAATATGGAAGATAAGCAAAATGACTGATTGAAATAAAACTAAACTAAGAGCATATGAAAAGATCTAAACTAAGCCAATCCACAAAACCCAACACTCTTCCCCAAATGGGGAAGAAGACCAAAAAGTGGAGGCCTCCTCCACTTGAAACTTTTATTAAATGATTACAAATGCCTTGGGTTTAAAACCTTGCAAGGTCTTTTGAAAGAAAAACTTGAATGAAAAAAGATGAAAACTCTTATGAGTTTGTACAAAGGATAGTGGTTTATTTCATATGACATTCATGGTTTGCACTTCTCCTTGGTTCAAAATTCACTTGAGCTTCTCTTTGGCTCCTTCTTGGATATTGCTTCTTGAAAAGCTTTTCAATTTCTCTTCTCTTTCAAAACACCTACACAAGTCTCAAAACAACTCAACAATGCACCCATTAATCATTAGAAAAATAAAACAAAATTGAAACTAGTCAAGTCTAGATTTAAAAATTTAACTCTAAAATGTGAAATGCATGAGATTTTGACATAAAACCTTAACTATGATGAAACGGACCAGCGAACAACAAACTCCTAAAATGCAATGGGAAAGAGATCTAGATCATAAAAAAAATTGAGAAACCTTTTGTGGAAAATATTCTATTTTTTAAAACTTGCAACTAGGAATAAAAATGCAAACTATACTAGTGTGAAAAGAGAAATCTAGAATGCTTCTAACACTTACTTTTCAATGCATGAAATTGATCTACAAGATGCAAGTAAAACCTAAGATCTAATTATGACAAGCTATCTTGCAAAAAGAGAAGCTAATACTCTAACAAAAAATAAACTAACTTAACAATTCGTTTTTGATCTTTTGGGATAATTTAGGGCTCTTTTTGGAGAAAACGAGGGGGAGAGATGGAATCTAGAAGATGGGGAACGAGAGGATAAAAGAGGGAAAGACGAAAGGTGGAAGGGAAGGTAAATCAAGAGCTAGATGGAGAGGGGAAGGCAAAGAGACTAGAGCAAAAACGAAAGGGAAGAAAGAGGGGTAACTATGGCCAAGTGAAAGCTAAGGAGGAGGGTTTTAAGAGGCAAGGGCTAGCAAACCAATGAGAAAAGGGAAACAAGGAGCAAATAAGAGGGGTTTGAAGAAAGAACCCTATTGTAACCAAGTTTGAAAGATGAAAACTTTGTTGATGGAAGAGGAAACCCTCTCTGCTTTGATGCCAATCTTAAGATCTTGCTCCTTGGAAGTATCCTGCAAACACACTATTAGTAAAGGTTTTTTGTTGGTGGAGAAGAGGGAGATACAACCGAGTTCATCTCATCTCAACCGTTTTGAAGATCTGCAATGCACAAAAACTTACACAAACAAAGCTTGATCAAATATAGAGAGTTAGACAAAAATGCATAAAGAGACAAGGTAGTAAAACCGATTACAAGTTGCACTCTTTATACTATTCAAGCCCAAGCCTAGCAAACAAATTGGGACCATCAAATGCTTGCCCTACGCTCTTAAGAAAGAGATCTAAGCATGTATTTAAATCAAACTTTGAAATTGCATAAATCAAGAAAACATTACAGATATTACCTCAAAATAAATTAGTAACTCATGAACCAATAGAAGTGTACACAAATTTGCCTCCAAAGCCAACTTTATTTCCAATGATAGCCAATAGCTATTACAATCTCCGCAGAGTAAGTTTACAATAATTCTCCATCATAAGAAAGCCCAAATGGCTTCTCTTAAATAGCAAAACACTAGCCTAAAACCCTAATTCGAATTTGGCATGAAGAGAGCCAAAAACTCCATCTTAATCCAATCAAAACCATGTCAACACCAACCAAATCGAGCTTGGAGTCTTAACTCAACATTAAGCTTGAGTTTGGAGCCCATAATTTGAGGAAGGAGCCCCACATGCATTGATTTCAAAATCCAACAACCCATTAATTAATTGCCAAATCACAAAAACGAATTTGCAAGAAGGTGGGTGAATTTCTCAACTGTAGATCACTCCCAGTGCTCCGAAACTGATCTGAATCAGGTGGGTGAAGATTCCAATCATCATAAATGCTTTTTGTCATGTCATTTTGACTTTTACTTTATTCAATTTGGCCTTTTTTTGGAGAGATTTAAATTATCTCCAATTTATTATTTTTTGAATATTTTAATTAATATTTCTCATTTTTTGAGAAAATATTAATTATGAGGCCAAATAATTATCTGAAACTTAGGGTTAGCTGGTCCGGGGATCATGAATGATTTTTGGCTTAAGTCTGGAGCCTTCAACCACTGAAATCGGATCCCGGATGACTGACATATTACAGACTCAAATTTCTCTATTTAAACTATAGAGAAATTTAATTAAAATTTAAATAATTAAAAAAATTAAAAAACCCCAATTCCGACGCGTCCGGTAAAAAATTTTCGAAATTTTTTCTGGGGGTCCTAGAGACTTAGGACATGACCAAAACTTATTCTAATAGTGTCTAGTAGGTTATACATTGTAGTTGGACTCTAATAACCCCCCATGGCCAAATTTCCAAAATCGGGCATTCCAGCTTTGGAGGAAGCGGGAGAAAAACCAAGAGATTATATCTCGCCTGAAGCAAAGTATAATCTGACGGTGAAAAAACTCCCTGGAATACCTTAGTTGTTTAATCCAGTCATGGGGAACCGAGCCACTCAGACCCTACTAGCACACTTTGATACAAACCCCCATGGGGCCATGGTCATGTCGACTCAAAAACAAAACTGGCTAGACCCAAATATCTGAAACCCAGATACTCTGGAAGTGAACACTGATGTGTTCCAACACTGGCGGCTCAATAAGGTTTCAACCATTTGTACAAAATAGGTGATAACAGGCTCCTAGGGTGATTTATGCCCCTGGTGACCCCCTTCGTATGTTGCCCCATGTTATATCATGATGTTATGTTGTATTTGCCTTTCCTAACGTGTCATTGGGCAAAAAGTGCGCCCCCCTTTTTGACTTAGTCATTGATCCATGTAATGAAAAAATAAAAGATCTCCACTGTTGATGATCTCTATTGTAGCTTTTAATCTCAACCACTCATTCAAAAAGTGGTTTGGGTTTCAGTCTCTCTCAGATCGATTTAAGAGAGAGGACCCCCTCATTGTAAAGGGACTTTTGGCTCTGGATTTTTGGCAATAAAAGGAAATTTTTAGGGAAATCTTGTGTCTTTTTTGAAGATCATTCTTGTGCTTGGTTGTAGATCTTATAGCCTAAGACGTTCCAGTTATATGATGATGATTCCAAGCTATATGTTTTAGAGATAGTGTGTGATTACAGGAGGGCAACTTCACTTGGAGAGATTTCGTGGGGAAACTCCGAATCTATCCACTGAACAAGTTTAACAATGAGGGAGTAGTTTGCATTGTATCTTTGATCATTGTTTATGCTCTTTGATTTATCTTGCATCATTTACTTTCTCTCTTGTGAATCCAATCTCATAGTAGTTTCTCTTTGCAGGAGGGAGGGTGCACTAGCTTAACTTGGGCAAATCGCTTTCATCTTGGATCTCGTCATTTTGGTCAGAAATTGATTCGAGGGGGTTAGAGCATCATTGCACTTGGCATCTACAAGACATACAGATAAGTTCCCATCCATTTTCTTTTGTTTCAAGTTCTATTCCATTTGTCAACACTTAGATTTAATTTCAAACCCTAAGTAAAAAATTTATAAAAATTATCTAGGTCACACAACTTAATTTTTTAGCAAATCCTTTCTGGGTATTTACCTTTGGCCTTAGCCTAAAGAGGGTTCTCAAGGGCGTCACCCTTGGAAGACTACATCTACCCTATCCAAAAGGCACTGATCTTCAACCCATTCACCCTCCTTGGTTTTGCTCATCTTTTGGTTGGCTTATGATCTGGGTGTTGCTTGTGTGTGTTGATACTATCAAATTTATCCTCAAGCTATCTCATTAAGGTGTTAGAAAGTCCTAATTCCTCTCAAATCTATTATTTTGGCTACTGCATCAAGTTTTACCTTCAATACCCCGGGGTATTAGAATTGATCATTTAGTCGAACACCTAGGTCCTAGATCTTTCATTAAACTCCTAAGTCACTTAATTAAACACATCGGGTTAACAATTAACTTATCCTAAGCCTCTCAACTCGAGCATAAACCCTTAGTGGCTTTATCCCTTAGATCTAGGGTTTCATCAGCTAGTCACCTTACGTACTCTATCCGCATAGTTTGATCTCATGATTTAGCTTAGATCTTCCCTTTTAGGTTAGATCAAGGTCTCCCCCTTTGCTATCTTGGGCTTTGGTAATGTTATGCTTCTGCCATTTTACAGCGTTCCAGTAGGTCGTTTGGCAGAGGAGGGCTTAAGAAGGTCAAGTGTGGGCTTTCCGTATGTGGTGGGCCATGGCCCGACCCCTTGATTTTGCTCTTGGAAGTACCATGGCTTAATGGCATTGTTGACTGCCCTTTGTTGGGTTTTTAACCGTGGGGTTGGTATTCGGGGCTTCCAAGGGTAGGTCATTGGGTCACATGATCACCACCCTTTTTCTACTTTGAGGAGGCTATAACTTCATCCAGGGAGGCCTTTCCTTGACCCATCACCCCTCTCACACCCCACTTGGACCTTCTCTACAACTGATCTAACCCTTTCTGACCAAATCGACCCTTTGATGCTTTTATGATCAATCAAGCCTCAAGCTAAGGCAAGGGGGCGTTGAGGGACATTTTTCATTATTCTGGGGTTAGTAGGGGCATAACATCCTCCTTAGGCTCACTCTTGCAGTCACAGTGAGGCCTTGGCTTGCTTATTTTAGTATTTTTTATCATTTTATGTTGGTTTTAGGGATTAGTCCCCAACGTGTGGGTGACATGCCCTAATTTTGCCTTATTTTGGAATATTTTAGTATTATTTTGTTTTAATTTCAATTTGACATGTAAGCTTTGTTGCCGCCGAAAAACACACCTTGGACAAACGTGGCAGAAATCTTCAAGCCACAAAGTGTGTCATTGGGGGCAATCCTCGAGTCAAGTACTGTCACTTGAATCTTGACTCCTCCGTTTAGGCAAAGTCCTAACGAAGCCAACGGGGGTGGACCCTAAAAGTTACTAAGCCTGGTTAAGATAAGCTAGTTATGGTGGGTGAGTTATTTTTTTAGGAGTTTTTATATAATGACAAAACTGACACAAGAGACTTGCAATGTAACTTGAAAGCACAACAGCATAAAGACTTAAACAGCATGTAAGTTAAACATGATTATCAATTCACTCAACAGATGATAGCAATTGAATAAAAATTGTAATGATAAATAAGAGAGACTAGTGTTGAAAAATGGAGTAAAAAATGTAATGATGTTTGTAATGCTGAAAAAGAAAATGTTGTGCAAATGTTCTTGGTCAATTTTAAAATTAATGTGGTAATGAGTTTTTTATTATGGATGAGGGGATTTCCAAATATACCATAAGGTACTGGAAATACGTCTGGATTCTAGCAAGGTGGCTTCTCACTCAGAGATGTGGGCTGGATCGGAGTCTCTAGGAGGTGTTCAACACTACACCAAACGAGGGTGTAGTCTAATGGTATCCCGAGGTCGCTACCCAGTAGTTCCCACTTCCTTTGAGAAATTTGCCCACACTATGCCAGAAAAATCGATACGCTGGATTTTCGTATATGGGTGGTTTATTGGGAAGTGTTAGACTAATTACTAGTAGCTAAGCCCCTTTCTAGTTTGATCAGCATGTTCATACATAGCTGCAGTGATCCAGAGCATACTCGAGACAAAGCCTTGTTTATTTTAAAAGTTTTTTGAACAAAAAATTTTACTTTTTATGCCCCAAGAGTCTCTTTTCGGGCCAGTACTCGGGCAAGCCCTTATCCTGAAACCTTACTTCGGGAAAGCAAGGGAGTGTTTTGATTGTAGAGAATTGAAAAAGTAAATGTTTTCTAATTACTACACTACCGAGGTAGTGGGTTAGTATCCGATTTACTTTCTTGCAAAAGATAAACAATATTGTAGCGAAAAAAGTATACAGTCTGCAAAAATGAAAACAAAAAAGTTCCTACGTCCTGAGAGAGTCAATAGCCCAATATCTGGATTGGACCACGACGTTAAATTTTATTTTGCTTGGTTGATTTTAAATTAATCTAATCTAAAGTGAAAATTGTTAAGGTTTGAAAATTGACAACAATCACAAAAATCCGAACCAACGCCAATTCCCCCTGGGGGGGTGAGAAGCAAGCTCTGTGAGCTTACTTGCAAAAAAAAATTTATTGCCAGTTACAATGCTCAAAACTGAAAATAAAGAAGTCCTATTTCTCCTTATAGACCTAGAGAAAAAGAGGTTACAAATTGTAGAAGCAAAGTAAGGAATGAAAGGTGAGGTTCAGTGAAGGTTCTGGATCATCCAAGTTGGTCAGAAAGTGTGCATAAAAACCTTCTATCTGCTGTCACAGTACAAAAACCAGCAAACTATATTAGTATAAAAAGTGCCCAAAATCACTTTAAAAGTGTTTTGGGCAAAAACAAAAAATACTAAAAAAAATCTAAGTTAAAAAAACTAATTAACTGCAAAATGAACTAAGATGGAATGGCTAAAAAGCCACCCTCTTAGGGTCTTGGACAGTCTTGAAAAGGAAGCCAATAGAGCACTTAGATGCTTGATTAAACTTTTAAAACTTAAAAAAAAATGAATCATTAAACAATCCTAAAATTTTGACTTGCAAAAATTATTTAACGATTCTTTTTTCAAGCAAGACCCAAATAATGAAATGAAAAAATTTGAAGTATCTTGAATCGATGCATAAAAATTTCAGATCTGAATTTTTATAAGCATGTTAAGAAGATCAAATCTGAAAGTATCCAAACCAAAGTAACCAAGAAGAAGTTATTTTTTAAGGAGAAAGAGAAAGTATGAGAGAACTTGTGCCAGAAAATATCAAGCTAAGAGTGCTTCACTGTGGAGTGTTGAGGGACAATGTTTCTGAAGTTTGTGGAAGATGGAATGGAATCAAACTTGATCCAATCCTCCTCCAAGCTAGGCCACCTGAAAACTAAATCACAAACACTTGCATACCCATGAGATCTTGTAAAACATATATAAATCATAAATTAGAATAGCATGCAAATAAACTTATTTAACATGCAAATTTTTTGTTTCCAATCATACATGAAAACAGGAAATGAAAGTAAGCTTACTAACAATTTCCTATTCCTATTAATTCAGTTGATTTATCAAGGCAAGATCTACAATAAGCATAAGAAAGAAATTTGCAAGTAGGAAACAGTTACTATTTAAAAAACATCACAATGTTGATCCACACATATGTGCACTACACCATTTAGCCTCCAAAGTTTTTTATTCTCAATGCCAAAATGATATCAAAATTACAAGAGCAAGCCCTCTCTCATCCAACTCTAACTAGTTTGGAATGAGAGAGGAGCTTCATACTTATAGAAAAGAACAAGGAGGGGAATGCGCATTTGTGAGGGAGAGAGTGGAGTGAGTGGTGGAGAAATCTAATGCATGAATGGGGCTGCCATCTCCCACCTAATGGGCTGCCAAAATCAGCCATAAATCAGCTCCAAAACCCAGCTATAAATCAGCTGCAAACTCCTCCAAACGTGGGCCACTCTCCCTTGGGAAATACGCCCCCCTCATGGGGAAATGCGCCCTCCTTTGTGGGGAGTCAATCCCACTAATCAAGCTGCCCAAAAGTCCTCTTGCAACTCCAAAAATATAGCTGGTCCAAAATCCCATCTATTTTGGATTTTCTTCATTTTCTCATTATTTTACTTTTTGCATTTTTTCACTCATTTTTTACCTTTTTTGACTTTTTGCAAAAAGATGAAAAATAAAGTGCCTAAACACTTAGAAAAGTGGGTTTAGGGGTAATATGGGTGCTCCGGGTTAGAAAATGAGCACCCCCATGGCAAAAACAACCCCTAGACCATGATTTTATCACTTTTTTAATTTTTTTGCCCAAACCATTAAAAAATGGCTTGTTTTACGAAAAAATAAAATTTTCTCGGAACTCAAAAAAAAACCTAGGGAGACCTAAAACATGTTCATACGACTCAAAAACTATCCCTAGCATGGTTTAATACATTGACACATAGACTCTAATAACTTCTTAAGGCTTAAAAATTACGTCGACCACTCCAACTTTGGAGGATTGAGTGAAAAACTCAAAAATTATTAGTCGTTTATTCAACAACAAATAATTTCCAAGGAAAAAAACACTCTGGGCTAGTCGAATTAACGTTTAAGTCCTAGAAGCCGAGTCTTTTACAAAAAGATACTATGCTAGCACATTATTACAAAATTCCCCAAGGGGGTATGAACATGTGGTACAAAAATAAAAAGGGGCCTAGAAGGCTTGATGGACTTCTAAAATTAGATTGTTCAAGTGTTTGCCGGCTCACTTGAAATCCTACTAAGTATGACTTAGTAGGAAACAAGCTTGATAAAAAAAATTAAATTCTTGTGCTAAAATGGATATAAATATCCATTCACTTTTCATTTGTAAAGCACGAGACTTGGGATCAAACTTCATTATGTTACTTTTTTGCCCTTCTTGGGCTTGCTAAGTGAGGTGCACCTCTTGGATGATCTTCTCTTTTGCTTGAAGTGGAAATTAGATGCTTTCTAGGATTTCTATGCACATGCAAGGTTGATGCTAGAATTGTTGGACTAACACAAGCTCAAGGATTGATTTTCTTGGTAACGTTGGTAAGTTTATGTTTCTTTGATGATTGAATGGTGGTTGCAATGCTGCATTTTTTCTGATTTAGGGCTTCTTACCAACCTTTAGTTAACTTTTGCATGGTAGAAAACGTCTCCTTGAGGGAGTTTTCTCTTGTATGGGCCTTGGATCTCTGATTTTGCCTAAATTAGGCTCCCTACAACGAACCCTAGAGGTCGTTGTTGGATGCCCTAGTTTGGAAGGGATGAGAAATTTTCCAAGAGTGAGGCTAATCACCATCCCTCTTGCACTAGGGTTTGGAGTAATTCTTTAAAACCCTAAGTTTGTCAATTTTATCAAAATTTCAATTTCCTCATGTGAAAATATTTTGCATTACATGCTAGTTTCATATCTGCATTTTATCTTTGAAAACCCAAAAAATAAAAAATAAAATCCAAAAAATTTGATTTTTCCTAAAATTTCGGCCCTCCTACAATTCCAGCCTGCTTAAATTTCGGTGCTAGTTTCATATCTGCATTTTATCTTTGAAAACCCAAAAAATAAAAAATAAAATCCAAAAAATTTGATTTTTCCTAAAATTTCGGCCCTCCTATAATTCCAGCCTGCTTAAATTTCGGCCCCCTACAATTTCGGCCTGCTTTTTAGGCCATAGAAACCCTAGGGCGAATTTGTGGCAGTCTTAAAAAACCCTAAAAACTAAAAAATACCCAAAAAATCCAAAAATATAATTTTCTTCAATTTTTCAGGCCTCCCTAAAATTTCGGCCTCCTTTCCTAAAAACTCAGCCTACCAAATTAGACCTGCAAAACCCTAAAACAGATTGGTAAAAAAACCTAAAAATCCTAAAACCCCAAAAATTTGTCATCTTTTGCAAATTTCCAAACCTACAAGGGTCTGCAACCTTTGGCTGCCTTATCCTTCAACACTAACCCCTTGGTTTCCTACTGCAAACCCTAACTGTTGACTTGTTATCACACTTTTATCCCTCATCTTCACTAGCATTCTCCACCTAAGCTTCGTTCTCCCCCATTGCAGCCCTTCCAGGCCTAAATCGAACCTCCCAGAGGTGTCTTGTGGCCACCCTTGAACCTTGAACCCGCTGCTATCTTTTCCCAACAGTAAGTTGCAGACCTGCAGTACATAAGAAAAAGTGGTTAGTAAAGTCATCTTTTCATATGGTCGCTCTTTAGTTACTTTGCAAGTGTTTTTTTTAATGCTTATTGTGGTATATTAAGGGCTATATCAAATTTCTATTGGGGTCACAGTATTGAAAATTGATTTGATCTAATTATTGCATTGAGACTTGGCAAATACATGTATTGGAAATTCTCCTTATTGTCGATTGCTAAATAAGGGACTGTTTTATTAATATTGATTGTTCACTGCCATACAGCATACAGTGCTAGCAAGCTTAGAATCTCTTTGATTATGCTCATATTGTTTATCATCCACATATTGGTTTTAAATGTTAAGTATTTGAACTGCCAAAGGTGATTCATTGGAGTTGTTGTTATCTTATTTCGGCTGCCATCAGTCTTATACTTATACTCTTTGCAACATAAGTTGATATAATGAATGATCTTCCTATGATTTGTGACAATACTACAACACTCACACCTTCAAACCGGCACTTACTTAATTTAACCCTTCATTAGTATATCTTCCTCATCCTTTATTTGACTCCCAAAAAGGCATTGATCTTGTCTGGAGGTTGTTGGAGGTAGTGGTGTTTGGTGTTGATAGGTGCTATAGAAGGGCTCTCCCCCTTGGGACAACATTGGACCTGTTATCACACCATAGTAGCAGGGCTACTATACTTGTTCAGCAGATATATGCACATTCCAGAGCTTCCATTATTCCAGAGCATGGCTATATATTTTGGATCACTCATGATCAGAGCAGTATATTATTCAGATGTATGTTTGACCTTGTGTCAAGGCTGAGCCTTGAGAGTTCAGATTTGATGACCGATGTGACCCTTTATCCCATACAGTTTCAGTTCAGTGCTTAGAGATGTATTGCAGCAGTGTTTCAGATGGTGCATGATGATTAGTATTTTGATGATGTTGTATGATCTATGGATATGTTATAACTGACTGTGGATTATTATCTTGTTGATTTAGTCATGATTACAGCATGTGCTTGGTATATTATTCCTGATGTGGCAAACTGTTTAAAATAAACTGTAAATCATAAAATGGACAATTGCTTGCACATTTAGGTCATTTAACAAAACCCACTGGTTTTTCACCTTACATAGATATGGTCTTTCCTGACACCAGTTGTCTGCTGGTGTAGGCTCCATATTCACTTGACTTCATCCATACATGACCTTCCTGTTTAACTTTAAACCTTGACTAGTCTCATTTGACTTTCTGATATCGAGGACTTCCCCATTTTTCTACCTCTGTGTTTGGACCGCATCCCTGTGTATTCAGTGTCTCGGCTCTAAGTTGGTGACAAAACTTGCCCTTGGTGAGTTGGATTGTAGGCCTAAATCATTCTGGTCGGTTGTCCCGATGTTTGGCATTGGCTCGAACTCCCCCTAGTCACTTGAGATGTTGTTGGCTAAAACTGAAAGCTCATGTTCTACCTATGGAAACTCAAAAAATTCGCCCATGGAAACAAAAAAAGGGCAAGAGCGATGAACAGCTAAAAATACTCCTCGAAGAGTATAAGAAAAGGTCCAAAAAGCAATGGCTCTTAAAAGTTATATCTAAACAATTGCTGACCTTATATATATTTGAAAAAAGCATGCCCTGGATGCAAGTTGCAACTAGTTGTGCTTCTCAGCACATCTGAAATCCGAAGGGTTATGTAGGCCAAAAAGGCCATGGAATAAAATTGAATGATCCTAATGAACCTGGATCAACTTGATGTAGACATGATGCCTAAGTTGAATAAACACTCTCTAAACAACTTATCCATTTGTGAGGCACAGCCATTCCCCGTGTTATTTTGTCCAACACAGAGTTTGTAGCTTCCCCCTTCTCCCAGTCCAAAGTATTTTTGAGTTAAGTTAGACAGGTCAACCCCTTGGCCCAACCTTGTTCCTAGCCTTCATCCTTCACTAGCAGTTTGACCATGTCCAATGGGTGAGTTTGTCATTTGAACTATTGTGCAAGTAATTTTATATAACAACGGAATATGTTAACTTGATTAATGCCACTGAATGGAATTTATACTTTGAGCTTAGCTGTGAAAATGATTAGAGGATCATGTCTTAGTCTACTGATGTGATTTATCCTTGGTTGTATATTATTGGGATCTATGATGATGTGGACCATGTATAGATGATTATTGATGATGATTGATGGTCCCGCATGCTTGATGATGATATCATATGATGGATATATGATGTAGATGATGATTGATCCAGTTCAGCAGGTTTTATTACTACTTCATATCAGCAGATTATACATTGTCCATATATGGTGGACCCTACAGCGGGCCCATTAGGGCAACCCATGGTGTATGAGTACACATTTCTAGTGGATTTGGGTCTTCTGGATCCAATGAGACACTTATCTTTCAATTCCGGGCACTTCTGACAGTGATTGATGCAGTTTTACACTTGTTGACCAGATTTGGGGCTGATTTCCCAGCCTGAGCAGCAGGGGCCCCGAGAGGCCAGTTCACCTAGGGCGCTGATGATGGAGGGGGTGGTCCAGCCACTTGTTTTTACCATTTACCCCCCCTTCTGGAGAGCCTGGCGGGCTCAGATGGACATCGCTGGCACCCTAGGAGGCAGTTTTGGCACTTTCACATTTCCCGAGGCAGTTAAAAAATGGGATAAAGTGGTCACTGAGGAAATCGATTTGGGCAATTGAGGCAAGGTTTTGGCATTTGGTTTTCACAGAGGTCTTCCAGGGTGGCATCACTATCTTCCAGTCAGTTTTCACCATGTGGGTATGCCCACATTGATCACAGGAGGTCATTTACTGCTTGACTGTCATGGATTCGGAGGACAGTTTTGGTCATTTATATTATATTGGACATATTTTATTATTTTATTGTGCCTTGGGGATGAGCTAGTAAGGATTGATACCTCCTAGCCCCACCATGTGCTTATGTTGTCATGTCCTAGTCATCATGAGGTGGATTTTGGCACCTATACTTCTCTAGTGGATGACGTCACCCCCTTTTTGTACCATTTAGTGGGGGCGCTATCATTATGTTGGGTGATCCATGTGATATATTGTTATGATTTATTGTTAGCCATTGATTAGATCTTATGATCTTTTAATCTTAGCCACTCATGTAAAAAGTGGTTAGGATTGTACTCTCTCCCCATCCTATTTAAGGAGGGAGCCTCTCATTGTAAAATTCATCTAGAGATTTTTGGATCTTGGCTCTTGGAATAAAAATTTCTATCTTTTGGAGTACATGCTTGGATTGGAGTGGATGTTGGTTGTTTCGATTGTAAATGCTTTTTTCCATTGCACTAGAGGATCTATTGTAGCTATCTTGCATATTTGCCATATCTTATTTACAGGTTAAGAGGACGATTTTGGACAAGTGCGAATTGGTGGGGAGGCTTGCCCTTCAAGCTTGGAAGAAGTCGTTTTGGTTTGACGGGGAGTAGTTTTGCCTTTGTGTCAACTATTCTATGTTTCTCTCTCTCTCTTGCTTGTATCTACCTTCAACATGTTAAACTGATTGATGCTTTGCTCCTTGGCTTGACAGGTTAGAAGGAATCACATGTGGCTTGGGAAAATCGATTTGGCAAGAAGGCTTCAAGAATTCTCCATTTGATCTTTGGCAAAGTAATCCTCGTCTCAACTAGCATTCATCTCTTCATCCAGGTATGTTCCAAGAGGTATGATCTTCTTCTTCCTTGAATCATCCATAATTTCTAGATCATAAAAACCCTAATTGATTAAAACCCTTGTTTTTGGTATTTCTTAGATCTACTTAGATCTAGCCTTGCTTTTGAAGAGATATTGAAAACCCACCTCTATAGCATCCACCCCTAGTTGGATCTATAGTTTAGTGGTGATTGGCCTAGTATTGACACACTTTTCAAGGCAAAAAGCCCTCTTTGACCCAAATCGCACTTCCTAGTGAGAGGCTTGTTTGGTTAGATCTAGCACATGGGTAGGTGAGATCCCACTTGATTTGCAATCTAGACACTTGATAACCTACCCCCAGATTCTTACTTTGGTGAATTCTACCTTGTGGACATCTTTCCATGTTTTAAGGGGTTAAAACCCCCTTTTGAATTTCTTGGCACCTCAAAACTCAGATCTACAAAGATCTAACCCTTGGATTGATTTGATTTTTGGGGTCTACATAGATCGGGGGTACTAGCTACTTGGATCTATAGTTTGGTGGCCATTGGACTTGATTTGGTCCACCAAACCCTCATTTTAGCCCTCCTTGAGCAAATCGCACTCCCTTGTGAAAGTGAGTTTGTCCACTTCTAGGAGGTGGGTGATTGAGATTTTTGGGGATTCGGAACGGCCATACCTTGAAACCTAGGTCTAGAGTATCTTTTTGTCACGATCCACCT
The DNA here is from genome assembly GCA_027924585.1 of Larix kaempferi. Lineage (NCBI taxonomy): Eukaryota > Viridiplantae > Streptophyta > Pinopsida > Pinales > Pinaceae > Larix > Larix kaempferi. The sequence continues at coordinate 9,645,001 of BSBM01000232.1, forward strand.
TGGGGGTAGCATTCCTTGTTTCAAGGGATTGTGGTCCACTTAGGGTCATCACTTGAAAACCTAGATCTAGCAAGATCCAACCATTAGATCTCTTTTAGCCCACTTGACTTGGCTTCTAGGTGTCCCGATCTACACTTTGACATACTTTTTGACCCCATTAGCCCATCCAACAAGGCACTAGTCCTCCTCGAAGCAAGTCGCACTCCTTGGGATTTGTGTCAAATCATAGATCTAGTACATGGGTACTCGTAAAATCAACTTAGACCTATAGATCTACTAATAACAAAACATCTAGTACCAATTTCATCCCTAACTTCACCTTGTGGGCCCACTTAAAGGCATTTCACACATCCCAAGAAAGTAAGACCCACTTGTGTAAACATATGGTACTACACCTTGTCATCATACCCAATCATGTGGCCTAAACCATACATAGGTTGAAACACTAACAATCTATTACACCACCTTCAACCATACCTCAACTTCTAGGTCCACTTAGCCTTGCATTGGTTTCCGTAACTTTTCATTCACTTACCCTTAGAAACCTTTGTTTGAGTCCAATCAACTGTGATTGGTTATAGGGTCTCCCCCTAGGTCTAGTTACACCTTGACCTAAAGCGAAGAGTGCCTCGGTTGACGTGACTCCCACCTCGCATTGGGAACCGTGGCATCTCTTGCGTCACCTCTTTAGTTGCCTGTCTCCTCTACCGTCCTGGATGGGATACCTCTAGGGGCAACTACAAGTTGTGTGATAACAAGACCCCTAAGAAGTCGAGAGATTGAGTCGAGGTGACAGTGATTCAAACTTCTCACGTGCTTGCCATTCACTAGCAAGCCCAGCCTGCTAGTTTGAATAGTAACAGGTGGCATAAAGAGAAGAGTGTCTTGATTTGCGTGACAACCGATCCATCCGGGGATCGAGACCCTCTTAGGTCACCTCTTTGGTTGCCCGACTCCTCTACCATCCTGAATGGGATCATCCAATAGGGGCAACTACAAGTTGTGTGATAACAAGGCTACCACCAGATCAAGGTCCGTGAGCAGGACGTGCACAAGACAGCTTTCAGATGCCATTATCACCATTACGTGTTTTTGGTTATGCCGTTTGGGCTAATCAACGCACCAGCCACCTTCCAATCTTGCATCAACCATATTTTTCGAAAATAGTCGAGAAAATTTTTGTTGGTGTTCTTCTGATCTGAAAATCTCAAGATCTTTTTAACCATTAAATTTGTATGTAAAATTTGCATGAAACATTCATAAAAATTGACTTAAAAGATGAATTTTAAATGCTTGAAATCAACACATAAACACATAACATAGAGATGCAAACCAGAAACTGAACACAAAGCTGATAACGGAGTTCACCCCCTCCTGGGCTACGTCTCCGGGCCGCTTCCAATGGGAAGGCCGATCTTATTCAGTCTTCAAAATTTACAACTTGGGCGTTCTGGAAACACCTCTGTTTTTTGTCTGTCAAATGCAGAAACAGACTACACCACTGCGTCCGTCTCGAATTTCTGAGCAAAATGAGTATAAACTTGACTATGTTTGCCTAAGGCCTCCTCTGGCACGCAAATCGAGTCAACCAATCTGCACAAAAGACAAAAATACTAACTGCTTTGTACTTTGCCTTGGGAACTGTGCCCGTACTCCACCTCGAAATCTGTGCAGGCACTCTGTGTTTAAAACTCTGAACTCCGATTCTAAACATGCTCCGAACTCCGACTTCGTGGCCCTTTTTATAACCTGAGCGCTTGTAACCTCTTAACAAAATAATGTCGCTTACCACTCAACGGTGGCTCTGTGGCCCAATGGTAAAGGCGCATGATTGGGAGGCAGAGGTCCCGGGGTCAAACCCGCGGGCCTCTCCTCCTCTTGTGCGTTTTTGGCATTTGGCAATGTATATATGTTACACATTATAAAATAGTTATAACCTATAGCGCTTTACATTATATTCCTCCACGTTGCAAGGTTAGCGCTATACCATAGCATATGGTTATGCGCTTGGTATTATAATGTTTGAATGTGATATGGTTGGTACACGTTGTAACATTTGTTATATATATCCCTTGGCATATGGTGAGCGCTCCACGTTAGGTTTCAATGTTTACCATAAGGTTATACCATATGATTTACATAATATGCCTCGGTGTTGGCATGGGTCAAGGGCTATGCCCTTGACCCCCCTTTTTACAATGTTTTTTAACCAAATGAAGTTCCATGGTGGCCTAACTAGGCCTTGGGTTCGATTCCCAAAACTTCAACAACCACATTTTTCAACCATTTTAACCATCATTGACGAAACTTCAAATGTGAACAACTTCTTCATCCGGAGGCCGTTTCACGCGAAACGAACATTGACAGAAAGCTGTCGACGAGCTCTTTACCATTGCAACCTTTGTACTGTTGTTTGAAGACTGTAAATCTGATCGGTAATGATCTCCTCATATAAAATCGAACATGGGAGGAGCACATGAGGCATCTAGATGAGGCACTGGGCATTATGGGGGAGCAATCCTTGTACGCCAAGGCCTCCAAATGTGAGTTTGGACTCACAGAGATCTTATACTTGGGCCATGTGATCAATGCACAGGGCGTGCAAGTTCATCAGGAGAAGATCTGGGCTATTTTAGATTGGCCTACACCAAGGACCCTCACTAAGCTACGTGGATTCTTTGGATTGTGCCAATACTACAGACGATTCGTGAAGGGGTTTTCTTAGTTGACTGCACAGCTCACCAATCTGAAAAAGAAGGGAGCATTCAATGGACAGGAGACTCTCAAAGGGAATTCGATAGACTCAAAGAAGTGATGAGCACTTGCCCAGTCTTGGCACTACCGGGCTTCAGCCAACCTTTTGTGCTAGAATGTGACGCTTCAAGCATTGGCATTGGGCCGGTGTTGATGCAAAACAAACACCCAATAGCCTTTGAAAGTAGGAAACTCAGGGAGCTAGAAAGGCTCTACTCTATATGTGACAAAGAGATGCTCACCATCATGCATGCATTGGTGAAGTTAAGATAGTACTTGGTAGGCAACAGATTCGTGGTAAGGATAGACCACAACAGTTTGAAATACTTCCTGGAGCAAAAAGACTTAAATGAGAGGCAACATAAGTGGGTCAGCAGGATACAGGCCTACGACTTTGACATAGAGTATGTGAAGGGGAAGAGAAATGTGGTTGCTGATGCACTCTCTAGAAAACCAGCCGCATGTTCGTTGATGGATATTTCAGCCGATTGGAAGGCCCACCTCCTGGTAGAATATTCCAAAAATAAATTTGCTTGCGAGTTGATGGGTGGCCTTATAGAAGATGATAGATATCGAGTGATTGACAACATCATTTTCTACAAAAATCGGATATACTTGGTGCCAGAGTCCAAACTAAAGGCGAAGATTTTGCATGCTGCACACTACACTCCCATAGCAGGACATCAAGGGTTCTTCAAAACATACCGACAAGTCAGGGAGAAGTTCTCTTGGAAGGGCCCCAAAGATGATGTGTTGCAGCACGTGAAGCAATGCATGGTCTGTTAGCAGAACAAGACTGAACATGTCCATCCAGCAGGACTTCTACAGCCATTGCCTATTCCGAAGCAGAAATGGGAGAGTATCTCCATGGACTTCATCACCAGGTTGCCACGGGTACAGGGTCGAGATTGTATCTATGTGGTGGTAGATCGGTTGACAAAATTCGCACACTTTTTTGCAATTTCATCAGATTATTCAGCAGCACATGTAGCATAGGTGTTCTTTAGGGAGGTCTTTTGTCTGCACAGAATACCAAAGAACATTGTCAGCGACAGGGACAACAGATTTCTAGGGAATTTTTGGCAGGAACTCTTTAGGTTGGTTGGTATGGAGTTGACTCCCAGCACTAGTTACCATCCCCAAACCTACAGACAGACTAAGATTGCGAATAAGAGGGTTGAGGGGTATATGTGGAACTATGTGTCTAGATAGCACAGAGCATGGATCAGGTGGCTACACTTGGGTGAGCATTGCTACAACACCACCTGCCACATGTCGATTAGGATGACTCCATCCAAAGCTTTATACGGGTATGATGCCCCGTCATTTGTTGATATGGCCTTCGGGATAGCAGGGCACCCAAGGCGAAGGACTAGATACAGGAGAGTCAAGACATCCTTCGAGTCATTGAGGAAAACTTACAAGTGGCTCAAAATCAATAGAAGGTATATGCGGACAAGAACCGAACGGAGAGCAACTTTGAGGTGGAAGACTTGGTATTTTTGAGACTACAACCTTATCATCATTCCTCACTGAAGAAGAGTGGTGCAGAGAAATTAAAGCCTCGCTTCTACAGACCTTACAGAGTGGTCAGGAGGGTTGGAGAGGTGGCCTATGAGTTGGAGCTCCTGGAGGAGAGCAAGATTCACAACATATTCCATGTATCATGCCTCAAGAAGGTATTGGGACAGCAGGTCACAGCCTCTGCAGAGTTACCCCAATTGGATGAGGAGGGGTAGTTAATTTTAGACCCAGAGGAGATTCTGGATGTACAAGAGAGGAGATTGAGAAACCTAGTGATCCAGGAGTACCTGGTCAAATGGAGGATAATGATAGTGGAGGATGCTACTTGGGAGAGTGAGTAGATTATGCAGCATCCCAACTTACAGTTGCTTGAGGACAAGCAATTTCAGGAAGGGAGGACTATCATGTCCCTTTCCGGATGACCACCATAGAGAAGATTTATTATCCTATCCAGTTCCGATATGCTATAGTCGAGGAAACAGGGAATTAATTAATTATTAATGTCACCTAGGCTCAAAAGAACTTTATAAAGTGACATTTAATAATTATTTCCTAAAGTGACTTTATAAAAGTCACTTAACTTAAAAGTGGCGCAAAAGGGTAAAATGGGGCCAAAAAGGGCCAATATGAGAATAGAAGCTACTTTCTCACTAAAAAGTCATTTTTAAATTAAAAAGTGGGAAAAATAGGAGAAAGGGAAGTTGAAGAGTCACAAGAGAGAAAAAGAGTTATAAAAGTGAGAGAGAGCCCACTCTCACAATCATTCTTGTCATTTCATTTTCGAAAACTAAGAGCTCTTGAGCTTCTAAGCTTCTCTTGGACGAAACCTTAAGAGGAGGTGAAGAGTTTTCGTAATGCAACAATATACCCTAGCTCTTGATAGTGGAGGAATCACTTCATATTTCTCAGTTGATCTTATTGTCGTGGTTGGAAAATCTCATATTTGTCTCAAATTCGAAGTTTGGAGCAGAGTTAGCAGGGCTTGGTGGAGGGGCGCACTTGTTGAAGAGAATACCCCTTCTTCTTATGAAAATTATGGTACAGGACTCCAGGCTAAGAAGAGGACGTTTTGGGCACACTTCAGTTTAACAATGCACAAAAGGAGGGCGCATTGTGGCAACTAGGACACCAAGAGGAGGCCACACTAGGGCTGTGATCTCTCTGTAGTGAAGAGCATATTTACAATCTATGGCCAAGAGTGAAAGACACACCACTGTAGATGATTACTCTTATCTCTGAGCTAAGTGTTAAAGTTAGTGTAGCTGCGAGACCCATTCTCAGAGAGGATGGTACCCTAGTCAGTTAACTAGGGTTCCTGGAAAGTTAACAAGGCAGAGTAAAAAGTAAGACCCTAGAAGGTACCCTAGGGCCCCCAGTTGTCTCATGGAGATCTTGGTCAAGGACCAAGCAGGTTGATGCCATGGAAAAGTCCCTAGCATGTGGCTAGGGCCCCTATTTGTCTCTAGGGTATTCCGGTCTGGGACCAGACAGTTTCTTGGTCACGAGGACCAAGCAGGTCCTGCAGGTTGAGACAAAGACCTCATGGTCCGGGACCAAGCAAATTCTTGGTCACGAGGACCAAGTAGTTCCTGCAGTGACATACCTGGTCATTTAACCAGGTGGATCATGGTCAGTGGACCAAGATGATGATGTGTGATGTCCTTCTCTCCTAGGTCTTCAAGATGGTTGAGCTAGATGGTCTTCTCAAGGGGTTGGACACCCCCTGATGGAGCCACTAGCAATTGACCTAAGGAGCAGTCTGGTTGCTCATCCTTGGTCTTTACACCTTGTTGTTCTTGGTCTTGTGGTACCTTGTCTTGTCCATTACTTTGACTTATGGTTAGTAGGGTCATCCACCCACCTTGAGTTGTTTTTATTTGTACCACCTTGATGTTTTATGGGTAATAGGGTTAATTGACCACCTTTGTGATGTACCCCTTTGGTCCTAGGGGTTATGGGTCATTTTTGTTTCAATGATTTGACTTGTACCATTTGTTGGTACTTGTACCCTCACCTATTTAATTATATGACCCTAGTATCCACCTAAGTTACCCTACTTATATTTTATGTTATTTTTGTGTCTTTACCCTTATGTGTTGACACCCACCTAGGACACATTAATTATATGTTATAAACTTATAAGTGGTGTGATGTCTTAACTTATTGGTACCCTCCTTGTTTAGTGGAACCCTAATTCAAATAAAGAATTTAATTATTGATCTTTCTAGAAGGATCTAAGATCTATTTATTTGAAGTCACTTGCTCATCATTTGTCATGTCATAACGTCATCTCATCACCATATCTCAGATCTGATTGTTCTGCTGCTTGACGTCAAAGGCTTAAGGGTTTGTACTGCTGCTTGCACAACTGTGTTGGGGCCACCCACCTGCTAAAGCTCACCACACACCTCAGATCTGAAGTTATTGACAGTTAGGGCTGACATCAAAGCTTATAAGTTGCTGCTACTTGTATCATGGATCTGTTGAAGGCTTGTGTGCCCCTTTTCTGCTACCCGTGAATTTTTTGAAGGACATTTATGCTACCCAATCTGCTGTTTTATGGTTGACAGTTGACTGAGATCCAATCTTCCTTTGTGAGACCCAATCTACTGTTTTGTGGTTGACTGATATCTGATCTGTCCTTTGTGAGACCCGATCTGCTGTTTTGTGTATGACTGAGGTGAAGGTCCAATCTGCTGTTTGAGGTCTACCTAGGATCCAATCTTCATGCTGAGAGACCATTGGTGGAGGCCGTGAGGCATTTCTGGTCTATTTCACCTGTTCATGATCTGCCTAGGGTCTGATCTATCTGCTTGTTTCATTTTTTGTGGAGGCTGTGAAACCTGAGGGTTTCACCTAGTCTGCTGAGCACATAATTCTGGTAGCCATGAGCCCTGTTAAATAGGTCCTATGTGTTGAGGCTTTATTAGGGTCAAATCTATACTGCTGGGACTTGATCTGGTATGCTGAGACCTTATTAGGGCCAGTTCTCTACTCTGAGTTTTTTGTCTGTGATCTATACACTGAGACATATCTGTGGTCTTCACTATGTGCTGAATACTTACTTGTGATTAGACTTATGTGCTGTGATTTTTGGGGTCTGGTCTTTTGAGACTGTCGCTGTGTTTTGACTGTAATTGACCATTCCTGTTTGAGTGTACCTCAACCCCAGCCATCTCTCTCTCTCCGGTTTGTACTTACCCTCTAAGTTAGGGTCAGCTGGTTCCTAATGTTTGACTGGCCTCTGAGAGGCTCAGCTCATTCTGAAAGTGAAGTTTTCTGAGTATAAAACAGGAAGGGTCCCACACTCCAGGTAAGTACCCTAAATTGCTCTTCTTATTAATTAGACTTGTCATTGTTAGTCTTATACTGCTGGTTACATGTCACTGAAGATTACTTTAACACGGGGACCTACTTGGTAGTGTTAAAGGTGAAAGAGATGAAAATTATGTTTTAAATTATACAGTCTGATTACTGTGTTTAGCTAATGCTGTACTATTTCGTTTCAGTACTAGTTTATTAAATGTAATTTTGCATTAAAGTATATAAGATTTAATATTTCTGCATCAAATCCTAACCCTAACCAAAATTTAACACTAGCAAGGAGGGCGCTCTACTGGCTTTCCGTGAGTGTCAAAGGGGAAGAGCATTTGCATCATTACACTGTCTGAAGGAGCTGCCATCTTTACTCGACCCTCTCATCATTAACACAGCAGAAGTCGTGAGAATTCCAAGTAGTATCAAGTGTCCAACCCCAGACAAATCGTGGGTATAGCTTATCTTCTCTTGCTGATCCAAATTACTGAGTAGATGTATTTACTGTGGATGCCATTCTACTGTTGAGTATGTTATTGTGAAAACTATCCATTAAGACAGCCTACATATCCTTCATTCTTCATCTATATTGGCTGTTGGAAGGTTCTGACTCTCTGAGGTATTATTGAAGACAAAATCAGTTTGCAGTGTGCACAAACTGCTACAGGAGTAATGGAAGTTCAATAAGATCTCACAAGCTGCTACAGAATGAGAGCTTGTTCTTTGGTGATTAGCTACAGCAGACCTAATAAATCAGTGCTCGAGTTCCCTATCATCATCTACAGCATCAAGTAGTTTCATTGTGGGGATAATATACTGTGTTATCAGATCTACTCACTGCCTGTACATTTGGCTTGTCTCAATCCCAGTTCGAAGTTGGAAGAGCTGTCTCATTAACCAACTCACTGCTGCCACGAATTTACTGTTCTTGGTGTCATCTACAGCACTGGGAAAAAGGTACCAACACTATTGTTTCTCTATGTTAATGTGTCATTTATAAACTGATATGCCACCTACAGGACTGTCCTTTGATTTGCAATCAGATCTGGGTTTTTCTTAAATAATCTTCATGCACCTGAGTATTATACAAACTGTGGTATAAGTGAATGAAATTATTGTTAATGGGAATCATACATATGGTCATAATGTTTGTGGAATGAACATTGAAGCACACTAAACAAGTAAAAATCAGACCCGCAGAACCCAAGACACCTATAAGAAACACCAGGCAGTAAGCAAACAAAGTATTTGATGAAAGTTCATAACCAAGCTCCAGAATTGTTGGAAAAAATTTTAGCTCAGCATGGTTTGGGACTTTACACAAAGGCCCTTCATATTTGAGAAATTTTGGTTCTCTCATCCAAACTTCATGGAAACAGTCAAGAAGTGGTGGACCATCACTCGGATTACAGGAAGCTCAAAGATGTATGTGATTCAGCAAAAGCTCAAGCGTCTAAAACGCAACCTGAAAAAGTGGAACAAAAGCACTTTTGGAAACATCTTCACAGCCAAGACCACTCTGGATGAGGAAATGGAACGGCTCCAGCAACAGATGATCAATGAAGGTCGAACAGAGGAACTAATGAAAAAGGAAACAGAGCTCCAATCGCAAATTGAAGAACGCTTCCGGCAAGAGGAAATTCTCTAGAAACAGAAATCAAGAATGACCTGGCTAAAAGAAGGGGAACATAACACAGCATTCTTCCGTCATTCCACCATTCAGCACAGAATGCACAATTGAATAGCCTCCCTTAAAAAGTCTGATGGCTCAAGAATAGAGATACATAAGGAAATTGAGCAGGAACTCGTCTCCTTCTATGGAGACCTTTTAACTGAGGCCAATCCAGATAGAGCTGAAGCCATAAGCCAAGTGGTCAATCACATCCCTCACCTAATAACAGATGATCAAAATGAGACCCTGATGCATCCAATAACTCTGCAGGAAGTAGAAGCTGCTGTCACCCAAATGGCAGAAGGAAAAGCCCCTGGTCCGGGTGGATTCACTAACTTTTTTCACCACTGCTGGGATCTTCTGAAGCTTGAAATCTGGGAACTGGCCGAGGAATCTCGCAGGAAACAGTGGGCGCTACCAGCTCTCAATGCCACCTTCCTCACCCTCATCTCGAAGGAGGAGAATGCGGCCACGCCAAGTAAGTACAGACCTATCTCCCTTTGCAATGTGATTTATAAGGTCATCACAAAAGTCATTGCAAACCGCCTTAAGCCTCTCCTTCCCCTTCTGATCCGGATTTATGTGGGAACGAAACAAAAGATAGCATATACAGAATCATATACAAAGATATATTGCAAATAACACAGTGATACAGTAAACACATATTCTATTAAATAGTGGAAATAGAACAGACTGTAAAATACAATAGCTAGAATGGTGGTAGCTATCTCTGAGAAGAGATGTGGCCGCTATGCTCATTCGTGCCAAGATGTATACAAAGAGTGGCCGAAAGGGCCTATTTATCATAAGCATGAGGGAAATAATCCCAAACATCCAAAAACCTAACCCTAGAAGATGAACCGTCATAAAGTTTGCGGCCCCAAGGTGGTTAGTTGAACAGTCAACTTCCCGGGGTCATAACTTTTGCATACGATCTCCGTTTGGGGCGCTCGGTAGCCCGTTGGAAAGGTCTATCCGAGATTTACAACTTTCGACTGGGCCCAAATGCATGCCGTTGGCAACCATTTGGTCCCCCAAATCGCCAAAAAATGTCGTTTAGGGCCTCAAAATGGCTCCGGAAGTTCAGGTCCCGAAAAACTGCTAAAAATAGTAATTTACCAAAATTGCCAGAAGACTGTTTTGAGCCAGTTGGAAGAGGTGGGCCGCCACCGATATCCACCTGGATCACCTTCTCATCTCTCCGAAGCAGACAAGCTATGTAGAAGGAAGACAAATTCTAGACGGCATCATTCTAGCCCATGAAGTCATCCATTCTTTAAAAACGACCAAGAAACTTGGTATGTTGCTTAAGTTGGACTTATCCAAGGCTTTTGATAAGCTAAGCTGGGATTACGTTGAAAAAGTCCTTCTAGCCTTCAGCTTCTGCCCTTTCTGGACCCGGTGGATCTTATCTCTAATCTCCTCCACCTTTTTTTCTATCTTGGTCAATGGGTCCCCCTCTACTACCTTCTCCCCTTCCAAAGGAATTCATCAAGGGGACACCCTCTCCCCCTTCATTTTCATCCTCATGGCTGAAGGTTTAGGCAGGATGTTAAAAAAGGCTTGCTCCAATGGCATTCTAAAAGGTCTCGCTTTGCACAACAACCCCCCCCCCCTATCCCACCAACAATTTGTAGATGATAATTTGCTCATGGGCCATCCTTCGGTTCAGGACGCTTGTGTCTTTCACCGAATTCTAAACATCTTCTCTAAAGCCTCAGGAACCTCGATAAACCTGGACAAATCTCAGATCTACTTCTTTGACATGCCTATCATCACTCAGTGGAACATTGCTAGAATTTTGGGCTTTTCCATTTCTTCCCTTCCCACCAAATACCTTGGAGCTCCCTTAATTGACTCAGCTATAAAGCACTCAACCTGGAGAGAACTTCTTGACAAACTAGAACAAAAGCTCGCCTCCTAGATGTTCAGATCTCTTAATTTAGTTGGGCGCCTTATTCTCATTAAAGTCGTTCTGCAATCTATGCCTCTTTACCTCTTCTTTGTCTTAGCTGCCCCCAAATGGGTTCTTAAGGCCATAAGAACTATCCAAAGAACCTTCCTCTAGGGTGGAGATAAACACCACTTCAAGTGGGCTCTGGTTAAATGGGACAATGTCTATCTCCCAAAATCTGTTGGAGGCCTCGGTCTTCACGATCAAGCTAAAAGCAATGAGATCCTCAATGCCAAAACCTGGTGGAACTGGGTCTCCAAAAATTCCAACCCTTGGGCCCAACTTTGGAATAGCAAATATGCTCAAAATTGGAACTCGCAAGATCTCATACGTTACACTCAGGAGGTCCACGGCTCTCTTATCTGGAATGCAACGAATCTTTAAAGAGATTTGGTGTAGCAACACATTTTTGGGGAAATTCGCAACGGAGTCTCAACAAATTTCTAGACGGATTCATGGCAGTAGTTACCAAGTTTGGCCAGTCTCTATCATCTTCCCCATCTTCAGGCCTCCATTCAAAACTCTGGCCGCATATCGGTTAGCGACTTTTGGTTAATGGACAACCAACAGGACTTTCACACTTAGAAATCTCCAAGAGACTGGCAGGCAGATCGACAAGGAGAATCCGTTTAAGGGGCATGGGAGGAACTTCAAAAGCACAAAATTCGTCAACTGCAAGGGCCAGATATCTTAAGGTAAGAATACAGATCAAAAGGCACTTTCACGATTAAGGAGGACTACCACCTATCTACCCAAGTCTCATCCAAGCAACAAGATCCCATTTGGCTGAAAATTTGGAACATGAAATCCTAGCCAAAAGTCACCACTTTCCTCTAGCTCACCATCCATAAACGTATTCTCACCTGGGACAACATTCTCAAACGTGGCTTCTCTAGACCCTCTCGTTGTGCACTTTGCCATAGTCAATCGGAGACGATTGATCACCTCCTTGATTCTTGCCTCTTCACAAGTTGATTTTGGGATAAAATTGCAATTTTATGTAGGAGAACCAACCAGCTTCATGGAAATGTGATGTAGACTTTCAAAAACGGAAAGAGAACCCCTTCCAAAACACTCTTCTCGACCGTTTATGGCAGTTAGTTCCGGTATCTGTAGTTTGGGAAATTTGGAAGGAGCGAAACAAAAGGATATTTGAGGATCACTACAGCTCTGAGGATCTAATCTAAACCACCTACAGAAATCACACCCTTGAGACCCTCCTTCTCCATCTCTGGACAAAGCAAGATTTTCAATCCAATCATTCAGAGGCTATCATCTTGAAAAATTGGAGCATCATGCCTCCAACTCGGTTAGCTCCCTCCAATTCTAGACAAAAGCTCCCCCTCTAGTCCTAAGGAATGGAGTTGCCCACCGACAGGTTTCTTCAAGCTAAACTTTGATGGAGCCTCAAAGGGTAATCCCGGGCCAGCAGGCTACAGGGGAGTTTTCAGGAATAGCTTCGAAGCAATCCTTCGAATATTTTTTGGAGCTTTGGGCCTAGACAGTAACAACGCCACAAAGTTAGCAGCCCTCATCTATGGCCTTCATACTGCAAACAAATGGAAGCTCTTTCCCCTCAATGTCGAAGGAGATTCTCAATTAATCATCTCTCTGGCTACTCGTATCCAAAACGGCTCTCAAATGAACAAACTATCAAACTCTCACCAAGTTGGAGGCTCGATCACGAATTGCATCAGCTGGCAGATTTACAACCCCTTTCTGGACCGAACACCTTCCAACATGTCAAGAGGAAAGCCAATGCCATTGCCGATCGGTTAGCAAATGAAGGAGTTTTTGGAAACTCCCCCTTTCAAGACTTGGACTTAGAAACTCTATCTCTCAACAGTCTCAGACATGATTGCGTCCAGTTGGCATCAAAAGACTGCCCTGACCTAGATGCAGGTGACGTCAAACTCACGTGACCACGTGATGGACCCGTGGCGGAGGTGCCAGACTGACACCACGTGGAGTCCCCACACGTCCCCCCGCATGCACACTAAAACTAGAGGTTTTTCGAGGTCTAAACCTTTTAATTCCCTAGCTTTTTAACCTCTGCTCTAGCTTTTCTCAAGTACAATGGTTATCATGCCGATTTCCTGGTTATTATGGGCTCTTACTACGGAGGGAAAGATATATTCCCTCCTCAGACGCTTCTGGATTCTTGGTGGTTCAGCTTGGTCGAGTTACAGCAATGGCCTTGTTCAATTGAATTTCAATGAGGTAGGATTATCAGGCTCAATCATTAATTTAGTGTTCTTTGGTTCTATTTGCTCAGTGTTCATCATTTCAGTCTCAAAGGTGGGGAGAGGAGGAAGAGGCCACCCCAGCCGAGCAAGGCATCAACACTCAGAGGAAGAGGATGACGTAGATTCTGCTCCTGAACATCTGCATAGAATGTTGGTTTTATGTTTCAAGCTTCTCTTATTCTTGTCAGTCTTACATCGTTCCAATGTTGGACAGTATAGCTCCTGCTAGCTTACATTCGGTTCACCCATGCTTTCTTTATTTTACATGCCCGATTTTCCTTCTATGGGCAGGTTTTTTTGATAGGTTACTATATGCCTGGTTTCCCTTACATGGGCAGGCTTTCATCATGCTAATTATCACCTTTGTTGGACAAGAACGGGGCCTCTCTTCTCTCAGGCCACCTTGAATTATCCTTGTATTTCCTGCCAGTAATTTTTTTGTATATTAATAGATTTTAGTGCTCTGGTATTTTACAAACAAAAAAAAATAGGCCACAAACATTAATTACTTCAAGTTTTAATTCCCTAAATATTGCCATTCAAGACTAAATCTCTAGAATAACAAATAGCACAAGTTAGAGTGATTTTAATCATGGACTTAGTGCCATTGTTCACCTCACTTGAGTGACTCATTGATAACTTGAGATTATACTTACTTGGCATATGCTCATTGATGGATTAAACTCAGTCATATTTACTCCTAAGAGTGGCTTTAGGTGTGTTGCTAGAGTGATTTTATCATCGACGCACCCTAATGGTACACCAAGTATCTTATGGTTTGTGATTCAAGTGATGGTCTAAACATTTTGAATGATTCAAGTCTAAGAGAAGCATCATCTTCTCCAAACATCCTAATAATAATAATCCACATACTAAGTAAGTCGATTCTTGTAACTCTTGTTTCATGGTTACACTTCATGGTGCAAGTATTTTGTTTCTTATGTGGATAATGATGTTGCTTTGATGGTGATGAATGGATTAATGATGTTATTTTGAAGTCTCACATATATTGTACTTTTTTAATTTTAAACATCTTAAATCTTGTGAACTTGTTTGATATTGCTTCATGGTACATCTTTTTAATGTTATAAGAATGACATGGTACATCAATTTTCATTAATGATCATTGGGATATATCATTTGGGATCTGGTTACTGGGTAGAAGTCGTGTTACGGTGTCTATAAAGATATCGGCAAATATATGTCGTTACGCATGTCAAACTACAACTGGGGAACAATACCCATTTGAAAACAATTGGTTCGATAGCTTTATGCTGAAAGTGCAGACGATGGTTTTGGATAGTTGGATGTTGTGTTGGCCACCACAGTTACTCACTCCGATACCCCATGCAAGTAGTATTGCATTAGGCAGACATTGATCATGGAATTGGACCCCACATACCGTCGAGTATATCGAGGAACCCCTTAGGAATCATGAAACCTGTCTATTTCAAACATGGGATTTAGGGGAAATGAAATTGCTACTCAATTTTATGGTCATGAATCTCATTTGTTGATGTATATGTTCTACATGGTTATATAGTTGATTGTATCATGCTCTTGTTTATTTCATGATGAATGTGCTTTTATTTCATATGCAATTATGTTATCATGAAGATTATGGTTAATGGTGTATTGGTTTAATATTGAATACTAACAATAATAAGTCATCTTTAGCCTAGAGTGTGACTAGCTTCCACCTTTGCTTACCCCTTAGGTACCTCTTCTAAAATCAGTGCTAGGTGTATACTTGAAGTTGTCCTAGGATAGCATCAAGCAAAAGCTTGGCCAGGGTCTCCCCCTTGGATAGTCTAGACTCATTCATTGGTGGGCCTAGGAAGCCTAAAGTGATGAAGTTCCTATTGGTAATGACATGTTGGGTGGGAAATTCATAGTTGTGTCAGATTAGTAGCCGATCAGCTTGTCCATCTTCTTGGGCTACTAAGTTGTGCATCAACATGTCCATCACCAAGCATAAGGAAAGAAGCCATGGCATGGATGAGATGCTAAGATGGCTTCACTGGATATTTGATTTTACCTAACATGCTCATGTTCATATGCTAGAGTAGGTAGGCAGGAGAATGAATAAGCTCTTGCATGAGCATTAGAGTAGGTTGATGTATATTTGGCATGGATGGCTTGTGCCTTACTTGTAAAGCCACTATTTAAATAAAAAAAGATGACAATAGAACTTTTGGATATGATATGGTGTTTAGGAATGTTAAGGTTATCCATCCCGCCTCATGGTTTTTGGTTTTCTTGCATTCATGGTCATTGCTAGCATGTGTGTTGCAAATATTTTGAAGTTCTCGTGCACTCTCATGCAAGTACATGTCCCACAGTTGGAGCTAGATGTTACCCCCCATTTTGAATGGGTGTCAACATGTGAATTTTTCACATGCTTCAACTGAAGGTGACATGTTTTAGATGGCCAAGGGTCTTGATGGTAGATTATTGCTTCATGTTTGATGGATTTTCATGATGTGCTTGCTAGTAGCTTTCGGATGTGGTTTTGGGAATGGTGCCTTCAGATACAATGCTTTCACATGGGTGTTTATTGATGATGCATCATTTACTCATGCCGATTTGGTCATCTTTTGTAAAGCACCCTAGTATATTGGTTTTGATATGGTTCCTTCATGGCGTGGAACGTTTGGCTTATATTGGCAATATTGGTTGCATGTGGGGATATTCTAATTTATTGAGGAAGATTTGGCATGTTTGATGATATGGACTGATCCCCTCTTTCACATTTGATGACTAATCTGAATTGTAACACGGTGAAAAGAGGCAGATATAGGAAGCACAATTGCATAAAAGGATTTCTGTGTCATGCAAATAGATTTAAAGATGTGCAGCTTAGGATAGTGTATTGAAAGAGGGTCGTGACAAGAATGAAGAAAATCTTGTAGTTGATGCATGATATAAACATGGAATCATTATCATTATGTGCAGACCTTCTTTGCCCTGTTGAATGTGGAGGTTGCTCAGCATAGATTGGGAGAGGGATTGAGTAATTGAGAGCAAAAATGCACAAGTTGGCCCTGTTCTAGCCCCTTAAAGTCACCAAAACTGAAACAGGGTCAAGAGGATTGCTTCCAGCATTTTTCACGTGTTGTCAAGATTCAGAATGAAGGAATGGTAAATAGTTGCTCTGATCCATCCCATGCAGCATACTCAGTCCAGAATCCTCAAGCAGGGCCCGTCCCAAACTCATGTGACATGGCGTCATTCTCAATCAGTCTTTTTCATTAGCAGTTAAGATACAAAAACAACATCCTACAAGGAAAATAAGAAGGCACTGTGGTGGTCTTTTCCTTAGCAAAATAGGGTAATCGCTTATGAAAATATGACTGCAAAAATGTATGATGTACATGTGCCTAGTATCACTCCAGCGCTTTGATTCAGGTATGTTTTGGCAGTGCCACGAGGGAAGTTTTTTCGGTGCCAATCCAGAATTAAAAGGAACGTTTTCTGCTTTGTTAAGGGAACATTGACCCTGGAAAAAAAAACTCAAGAAAGCAGTGGCTAAGGAATGCCTTGAGTAAAATAAGGATAGGTGATTGTCATATATGAGGAATGCTCAATTTATGACAAAGCTTTTAATGCATATTTTGTGGCTTGATTTGATCAAGTAGCCGGGTCTTTGTTACATATGTTTGGAGGCAATCACTTGAAGGTCGTTGCAGCAACCCTCGATCTCTCCTCGACCATAATGAGGAGTCAAAGCAATTTTAGGCAACGACACCCTAATTTGTGGGGAGCTATTACAACCAACAGTGCATGAAGATCTATGTTAATGGGAGTTTATTAGAGCATTTTGAGGGGGGCGCCCACCTATAGGACTAATCTGCATGTCTTATTCACAACAATCAAGGGTCCTTTGCATGCTTGCCTATGCTCATGAGGTGAAGTGTTCATTTGAGGGAGGATGTTTGACTCAGTCCTTGGCCTTTGTGAGGGAACGCTCTTCCACGGAGGACTATTTGCACATGTATCTAGGTTGTTTTCGTGGGAGTGTTCAGCTTGGAAGGGACCTGTGCACCATTATTTGTCATTTTCTACTTGGTTGATGGATGCACACATGCTTACACCTTATTTTAAGGAGTATCGTACTATTTGAAGGTGGATGGATGATTTTTGGCCCCATTTGGAGATAGCGCCCACCCCTGGAGCGTCTCCTGTGCCAATTTGAGAGGATGTGTTCCACTTTGGGGTTGTTTTGTGCACACTTTGAAGTGGCCATTTCATCATGGAGGAGGTATAAGGGGTCAAACCCTAAACCTAGGGCTTATTCTTTGATCATTGAGCTACTTCCCTTTGAATGCTTGCCTTGGAGAGCATTTGTGGGCGAGAGCATGGCTCTTACCTTAGGGAATTGTTCTGCATTTGAGGGAGGTGCCCTTCTTCTTGGACCATTCTATCTAGTGATACTATACCTATGGTTTTAACCACCTCATTTCATGGAGGTTGTTAGGGTTTGTTAGAGTTGTTGGAGTATTTTGGTTTGTTTACTCTATCCTAAGCTAGATCTAAGGTTTTAGCCTACTTTATTCATATTTTATTGTAGAATGAGATGGAGCTACAACCTATATAAGGGTTGTCTCTCTCATTCATTTCTCATGTTTGGATTGGGGTGAAATCCCATTGGACTCAATGAAATATCTCTTGGCTCTAATAGATGGTTGATGTTAGTGTTCCATAGATGGTCTCTCATATTTTCATGCTTGGTTGGTTAATGGATCTTCAAATTGTCAATGGCATTGAGATAATAAAGGAATAGGTTGTTTATCTTTTATGTGGTTGTTATCAGTTGGAAGTGTAGTTTAGAGGCAAATTTTATAATCTAGGTCATGGTTTTTCGATGCCTTCCGTGAAAGCTTTCCTCAATTCTATTTGAAATTTTCTACTCCAGAATTTTCCCTTTGTTTGATTTCTGAAATCAACCCAACCATTAGAGAGTAGTTGGGTTTGTGCACTACAGCCCTAGCCCTTTCCAATTTTCCTAAAGAAACCCTCATGCTATCCTTGGTTGACCCCATTTGCCCATTGGATAAGACATCAATTTCCAATCCCTTCATCACCCTTATCTTTTCATTTACAGAAAACACTTTGTTTTGCTAGAGTTACTCTTATTTCACCTTGTACTCCATTCTTGAACTCTAGGAACCCTATCCTAGGGACTCCTCCCTTATACTAGAGAGTGGCTAGCCTAAAGAGAAAAAGAGGATTAGGTGTGGTGACATTGGTCTCACTCTTATTTGTCCATAAGCTATCATTTGCTTTTAGGGCCTTAATCTCAAGATGCTAGTTTGTGTGATAACACCAGTGTTACCAACCGCGGCCGATTTATCATGATATGCCAATAAATCGCAATTTTTCTCCAATCCCAATTTTTTAACAAAAAATCGCTCTAAAAATTGGCCCGATTTTTCGCCGATTTATCCTGAGTCGATCGATTTTTTGACAGAGCATGTTAAAGGCCGCAGATTCACTTTGTTTTGGTTCATTTGGACACTACAACCAAGGAGAGGAGAGCCAAAGGGACTAGGAGAGATTCTATTTTTCCCAAGGAGGATTTTATTCATCATTTCACTCACCATCAACAATCAGTTTTGAAGATTGGAGCTTTGCATTTGGAGTTTTTTCCAAATTTATCACATTTGTTATATTTTTTATGATTCAGTATTCAGGTGTAGGACAAGATCCATTTTGATGTGTGATGTATCTCTAGACATCTTATATATCTTATATATCGATTTTCTTTCCATATTCATGTGGCAATGTGTTTATTTGATGTTATTGTTGCTTTAGATGTTTAAAAAATTGAAAAAAAATGAATATTTTTGTATTTTTTAAGTTTGTCGATTTTTGTCGATGTGTTGCCGAGATACCCCAAAATGATGTTTCCTGGACCCTGCCGATTTTTTCGCCGCGCCGATATTTGTAACATTGGATAACACCTCTTATTCATATTATTTTCTACTTTTGTTTGCAAATGTTCCAAATCAGTCTCATCCAATTCCTTAATTGCATTCCACAATTGGGATACTTGGCTCTATGTCTCTTCACTTTCTTCATAAATAAGGATGATCTCTCTAGACATGTAGTAGGTGTAGCAATTTTTCCACCACCTCTTGCTATGTGAGCCCACTAATATTTACTATGGTTATCCTCTATTTTCTATATACCACCCTTTAGAATCATCCTAAATAGATCTTCAAAAAACTATAAAAGTTTCAAGTTAACATACCTTTGAAAACCTTGGTTTGTAGATTGTGTTGTTGACCGATCTTTCACCTCTCTGAAATTTTGGCCCCTAAGTCTAGAATTTATGCCTATAGTAACCTGATTTGTCTTCTCAACAAAGTCATAGGTTTGAACAAATTCTGATCTACCAAGAGAAAGTTACGGTAAATTTCCCAAAACTTGTTGTTTTTGTCCCTTTTATGAGAACAAACTTGTATGGCTTGCCACATGTCCAGTTTTTCAAATATGATTCTAAAATTTTGACCATAAATACTATGGTTCGTTTCTTTTTGATGCAACTAGTGGCACTCAATTTGGAGCTTGCAAGCTTTAGGTATTTAAGTTTTACCTAGAAAACTTGTTTAATACTAGTTTTTGAATTAGTCAAAAAAAACCTTAACTTCCACAAACTGTAACTCCGAACTTATAGCAAACAAAAACCTGAAATTTTTACCACGGGGACTTCACTATGTCTATGAGTCTTCCAAAAATTTCGCTATCTAAAACTCCCCCCCAAAAAAACTTTATAGCAAAAATGGAAAGATGATTCGTTTTGAAGGAGCCAAGAGAAGGACCGTATTCTCTAATATCAAATTTATGAACCAAATTCCCCAGATAGCATAAATAAAGAAAGAAAAGCATCTCCACACATTCAGAATGATAAAGAGTATATGAATAATAAGCCTCTTTGATGGAGCAACCCCCTTTTACAATATATCCAATGCACAAGACAAGATGAGATCCTTATACAAATGAATCTCCTTTATTATAAATACAAGATAAAGTGATCATGATGTAACTTACAACTAAGTCAATATAACCATAACTAAGATACTAATAATGAATGAGGACAAGGGATTTAATAAACCTCATATTCAAAGCAATGAAAATTACATTAATCATAAAACTTGCTCAAGTGGCATTCCCAAGTAGTTGACCTTGAGCAGCTACAAAAATAGACTGAAGAAATGTTCTTTGACATGAATATTTTTTTTCAATGATTGTTTTTGCAAGAGTTTCTCTTGGTGTATCATACCAGTAACTAGTTGTAAGTAGTTCATGAAATAATATTTTAGGGAGATTGTGTTGGGTAACACAAGAACTTGATTCTGCATTTAAGCCATCGGAACCCAGTTTCCATGAAAATTATGAATCTTTTATATTTTGCCAATTAATCATAGCTACAATAATAAAATGGCATCTCTTTAGACTTTGACTATGTCGTTTCATATTTTTCAACAATCATAACTTTTGGTGAATACCTCACCAATCTAAAAATTGGATATCAGAACCTCATTTATCTTCCCATTGACAATTATGACCACTCCTATTGAGCACAAATTAGGGTATCTTCAATGCATCCTATAAAAGGACATGAATCTCTAGTTGAGGTTCCAATTGTGAAATATTATAGGATATATTTATGGAACCACATGATGGTTGATGTTACTAGAGGTTTAGACTACAAAGTCTTCATTCACGTAAACCTCTTGAAGTTCTAGATAGGTAAGAAAAGATAAGATAATTTTATTAATGTCCAACTAATGACCACAAAAGTAGGTCAAAAGGACTATTGAGTACAATGATGACATTACAAAGTGGGAGTACCAAACAGTCTCCTATAAAAGACAAGATGTATGAAGTAAAGTACAATAAAGCAGAAAATGCGAGTTGGGATAAAGTATGGAGAACCATCAACCAAAACCGCAAGCCCAAAATTCTGCAATGGGGCAAAGATATGCAGGAGGAGAAGATCCAGGAGCACCTAGATCTACTATGGAGTAGAACTATCTGTCCTAAAATCTGAGGCTGAATGAAGAAAACTCAATAAAGTCTGTTGGCCTGAAGAAGAAGAAGAACTGATGGGATGCCCAAATTGTCCACTACACCGTTGACTGGAGGATTTCACCCGCTGCTTAGGTCTAGGTGATCTCGTCCATCTCCAAGGGGGGATCTGACATGGTTCTACTACCAAGATCTCGTGGAATGTGCACCACAAGTACGCATTGACCTGAAGTCTGGATCTGTACTAATGTCGATCGATCACTTGGTGCCCCTTTCTGAAGGTATCACTATGAAAAATGAAGTGATCCTCTATGTAGAATCTAGTTTGATGTGAGGTTGAAGAGTAAGTGCTCGGAACTTGAGGGCCTCCTGCATATACAAGGACAAACATCTCTAATCGGGGTATCTGAAGAAGTCAGTGAGGTTCTGAGACCCTCTGAACAAGCAATGGAACCTTCCTCTAATCTCACAGTAAGGCAACGAAAAATAAAGTGCATCTTGATCTCCACCTCCTGTAAATGGCACAACTGGCAGATTCTCTCTGATCTATCCATCTGGTGGTCTATCTCTACTTGAAGTCTATGGGAACCCACTTTGAACTAGCCTAAGGGAATGCGAAGGGCATGCATCCAATGACGGAGTGTATACTGGGGTCGAACAATGAGCCCATCTCTCAACTCCAAGAAGTGCTCAACATAAAAGTCCATCTTTGAGCGTAGCCCTCCCTTAGGGTTGACCCAGGTAATCTAGACGAACTATGTCATCCTTGATGATTGTTCAGCTCTTGTATGAGGAGTAGAAGGTGACTGGGTGCATGTAAAGAGTATTTGAACTGAGGAAGACGATCCAGTTGCATACCCACTGGCTCTAGAAGATCTGAAACCCCTACAAACCAACCTCTATCCCAACTCAGAGGACTAGAAAGGGCAGTGGTCTCTGAAGAACAGTAGGCCAAATACGGGTACCGATCCCGTCCTCGCTTTAAAGTTTTATTTGAGAAATAGTTCATATATTTACAAGGAAATATTGACAACCACACCCACTCAAGGGATTTGAACCCAAGGCTCCAAGTTAATACGAGCTTGGTCACCTTGTTGCTTGCCGTTAGACCCCACTCTTGAATTTTTAGAATGAAAAGTACTCTATGGTATTTAATAATGTTTGTACTTATTCAATTAGGTTAGATACAATATTGTTTCATTCAAGTACCAAATATATCTTTCAAGCATTAGGTATTTGTTTGAAAGATTCAAAAAGCCAATACCCAATGTTTCGAGATTCATCTTGTAGTTGTTTGGATTGAATTTTGAGATTTATCTTGTAGTTGTTTGGATCGAAGAATATCCTTCTCTTGTATTGATTCCTACACCGAAGAAAAACTTTCCTTTCTTCAAAACACTATACATATATTCAACTTGTTTTACAATTATATTCCAAAACTAAGGAGTATGCATATATTCCAAGATACTATGTTTCAACCTTTAACGATTGCTTGCATTGTAGGATAAGTTTTGCATATCTGTGGACAAAAAGGGAGAGCATAGTTTGACATTATTTTCAATAAAAGGATAACCATAAGGGTTAAACCGTTCAAATGAAATATAACCCCAACCTTCAAATTTGATCCCCGGAGGGAACAACCAAAACCTCATACTAAATGTAATCGAGTAATTTTAATTCTAATGTATAAACCATAATTAAAATTAAGCACCCCATCCAAGTTGAGCCAGCTCTTAACTCTGACATACCTAACAACAGGAACACTACGTGTTAATCCAATCATTCGAATACATGATATTTGTGGCATACTCCACCTTTACCTGGAAACAGGTACGTTGAATTGGAGTGTAGTAGTTAATGGCTTGAAAAGTTCATGTCAAACATTTCCCTGCCGAGGTGAGAGGCAATATAAGAAGAAGAAGAAGAAAGAGTGTAATCATAGTTACCTGTAACCAGGCTCGCTGAAAGAGAAGGGTACCGAGTGTCATGGCAGATCCTCCTGCTGTTATCTTAGTAGAGGGAGATGGTCGAGCGTTGTTCAATTGAGCAGCAAACAACTTAACGGCAGCTAGACTGTAATCCATCGTTCCTCTAACTCACTTCCAACTTCCTCGATCTGCAAATTTAGGTTTTGCTCATCCACCAAAGTGATAAGTAGCAGATTTACTTTGTTTATATTTGCAGGGTTCCATCCACTTTTGTCCCACCACCTTAAAAATTTGGCTGGACAAAAAAACTATGTACTTTGAAGTTTGTACCACGAACGAGTGTAAATTTCATAGGATGGCCTCTTTATCAAAAAGTTTACAGCATGGATTACTTTGCCTTGAACTGTTATGTTATTTTCATTTGGCGCCTTTTCATTTTGCGTAGAATGTGCGCAGACTACATAATCAATACATTTTTCGCGTCTAGACCATTTAGATAGCTAAGTGTTGAATTTG
The DNA here is from genome assembly GCA_027924585.1 of Larix kaempferi. Taxonomy (NCBI): domain Eukaryota; kingdom Viridiplantae; phylum Streptophyta; class Pinopsida; order Pinales; family Pinaceae; genus Larix; species Larix kaempferi. Next base: position 9,668,944 of record BSBM01000232.1, read on the forward strand.
AGGGTCATTTAAACCTGGCCGTAGGGACCCAAAGTTCGGAAGTTTGTCTAACAAGTGTTTCACTTGAACGGTTAGGAATATTAACACTCTTTAGGTTTTTAGTTATTGGAGTATAATTATAATTATAAATTTGTTTCATTAAGTCAAAACCAAAACTTTTGTGAATTCCTCTAGCCATCATACAAGGGAGATGTGAAATTATTTCTCGTAGTCAATTTGACACAACACTTTAAAGAAATGCAAAATATTAAGTAAATAAAATTATACGATGTCGAACATAATCTAAATTTTATATGTGTGTGAGAGAGATTTTACTAAAGAAATTATGAAATGTTAATACATCTTGCCCGATCATTAAACTCTATATCAATAAAAACAGCATGAAAGATTGTTACCCTTCTCTTCATTTGCTCTTAGGTCCATCTTAAACAATTGAAAAAATTTCACTTCAAAAGATTTGATCCCTCTCAATGCTTTGATAGATCTAAGTTTAAGATGGATTTATATCAGTTTACTAATATTTGGTGATTTTAGGACTCACAAAATGTTTGTTTTTCTTGAGCTATCCTTCAGGCAACCTCTTGTATTTATATGTTGTCCCTTACTTATTTTATACACTTTTATCTCCAACTTGAGGTTGTCCATTTTCCCTTATGCTCTTCATCTTTCACACGTTCTTTTCCACTTTGCCCAAATTCTTTGCTATCTTTTGGCCCTTGATCAGATTCTACTTTATCATTTCTCTATTGTTTTAGCCTCCTCTTCTAATCGATTACTTTAAGCATAGTTATGATGTTAGAGGAAAATCTACATGGAGTTATGTCAATGTCTTCTTGTACTATTTTTAAAGGATGTGTATTTTGGTGTTTGGGATGCATTTGTTCTTGATTCAATTTTGTTGGAAAAATATTTGATGTATTTATTTTGTTTTGGGATTGTATATGTTAAGTTACCTAGATTGAACTTACAATATTTTTCAAAGTTAAAATGATTTATTCAGTCATAGAATGATGAGATCAACTTTTGTTGAAGAATATGCTCAAGTGTATTAAGCACTTAAGGATAGTAATTATATGTTCAACTATTAATAGAAATTTTGTTTTTCCTATAAAAAAGAATTAAAAGAAAGAGAAATAAGTTAGTTTTAAGTATATATTCTTAACTTTATATCTTTTTTTTCTCTAATATTATTTTACTTATTTAAAAAATACATTAAATCTAATTTATTTATTTTGCATGTCTTCGATTTTTTATTTTTTATTTTAAAATTTTATTTATTTGTTTATGCCCTATTGTTATTATTTTACACATGGCTCATAAGCCCTTAGCCACACTTATGATTTTATCGTTTCTAGAGGTAAGTGTGCTTGTAAAGGTTGTCACACCCACCTTAGCACACCTCATTGATGCCCCCTTGGACCTTATCTTATTGTATCATCCTTCCCTCTTGGTCATACTGGTCTTGAAGAGCAAATCGTCCACCTTGAAAGCAAGCTTCTAGAGTTTGTACCAACCTAAGAAGGAGAGCGTTGAGGGAAAAAGACACATGTTGGGGTTAGATGGGGCATGACGTTCTCCTTCTAAGCTCAACTATTCATCATGTTGAAGTATTTCAACATTTTTTATCATTGTCTTGTCTTTTATGAGGCTTAGTCCTTGGATTGTGGGTGACAAACCCTAAAAAAATATTAAAAGGAATTTTAAGGACAAAATAGGTAGGTCGACCTTGAGGAGGGTTAAGTTAACCTTATTTCCTTATAAATAAGGCGCCCTCCTCTCATTTGTAACCAAAATCATGGGATCAAATATGACTAAATTTGTATTTCTTCTTGTGTACATGAACAATTGAAGTGGTGTGCACCTCCTTTCTTGGCATTCTAGTGTTTCTAAGGGATAAATCTTTATGATTAAGGATTCTTTACTATCTTGCAAGGCTATTCTAAGTTGAAAGGAATGTTGAGGTGCTTTTCTCTTATCCTTTAATTCCAAATTGTGGTAATATCTTTAAATCTCTTGTTTGCACTGCTAGAGGCATCCAAGGTAGGAGTAATTTAGGGTTCTATACAATCCTATAAGTGAGACATCCCTCTTGAAGGATATCGCTTGTTTTGGGCTTGGCATCTTGTTTTCCCTAACTAGGTCAAAGGCTAACACAACCTAGGTTTATTAGCCTTGCTCTAGTTCTTTCAAATATTGAATTGTCAATTCTTAGGAGAAACATTAACCTCAATTTCTCGATGCCAAGAGAAATAAGGCCTAGGTCTAATTCCCGTATCTTTTCCAATTCAATATTTTACATAATTTCTTGTATTATATATTGGAAAAAATACAAAAAAAAAACCTAAAAATTAAATACTTTTGAAAAATCCCAAAAATATTTATTTTTGTCATTCAACTTGTTTAGTATTGAGTTTTCTTGCTCAATTTTGAAATATATTGTTATCAATTTATGAGTTGTCTATGTTTTATAAAAATCCATAAATAAGTAAAAAAACTCCATAAAAAAAGTTATTTTGTAGCTCAAATAAGCCTTAAACTAGGGTGATGTCAACCCTATGAGAGGTGACATCACCTTGTAGTGGCTGGTACAACCTTGTTGCGGGTATGGTTGAAGTGTTTTGCAAGTCCATTTTTGACAAAATATCAAACCCTAGTGGTTGGAAAGGATTCCTACTTCATCTCCAAGTCTCAGTGGTTGACCTTGGGGGGTTTCTAAGTGGTTAAGCAAGTCATTTATCATTTTATGCAGACTACTATAGATATGACGATGTAAATAGTCCTAAAATGCAACATATAATTGTCAAAGCAAGCCCCCTTAAGGGGAATAGATTCCTCATCGATTGGTAAGTGGTGAGAGGTACTTATTGATACATTTGTGTGGTTTATTTCAAGATTTCACACAAGTTTAAGGTGTTGGTTTTTACTGCAGATAATTTATTCATCTTGTTAGTCAAATAGTACCAAGTTACATTGCTCCTAAAGCTTCCTAGTCATTGGGAATTTATTGAATATCTTGTTGACTCCATTAAGGCACTGGTATACTAGCCTAGCCAGGAAGGTCTCGTTGGAGATAGCATTGTTCTTGTTGCATATTTTACAGAGCTATTTCTCTCCATATTTGTTAAGCTTCCCATGGCCAAAGGAGTAGGCCTAAAGAGAGAGGAGAGTGCATTGTGGTGACATTGGGTGCATCTCCTGAAAAGTTTCCAATCTAGCACCAACCCTCATGATATAATCTAAAGGGTTCTAATTTGTAAGGTAACGATGTCGCCTCCTAGTGGCTAGTTCAACCTTGCTTTAGATTTGGTTTAAGTGTTTTGCATGTCTATTCTCGACAAAATATCAAACCCTAGCACTTGGTAATGGTTCCAACTTCATCTTAAAACATTGGTGTTGTACCTTGGGGGTTTTGAGGTGGTTAAACAAGGCATTCATCAATTTTTGCAAGCTGTTATAGATCTAAAGGTATAAATAGTCCCAAATTGTAGTATCTAGTCGTCAAACTAAGTGTGCCATAAGGAGAATAGACTTACCATTGGTTGGTAAGTGGTGAGAGGTGATTATCGAAACCTTTTCACAGTTTATTTCAAGGTCTCACACAATTTTATGGTGTTGTTTTTTACTACAGTAAATCAATACATCTTACTAATCAAACAATACCAAGTTACATTACTCCTAAACCTTCCTAATTGTTGAGAATTTATTGAATATCTTGTTGAATCCATTAATGAATTGGTCTATTAACCTAGTAGGAAGGTATTGTTAAAGATAGGGTTGTTATTATCGCATATATTGCACGGCTATTTCTATCCATATTTGGGAAGCCTCTCACGACCAAAGGAGCATGCCTAAAGAGAGAGGAGAGTGCATTGTGGTGGCGTTGGTTGCATCTCCTAAAAAGTCATGAATCTTAGCATCGGCCCTTGTGACCTAATTGGAGGGGTCATAAGTTGTGCAGTAATAGGGGGCAAGTAACTAAAATGGGTTGTTGTCCTAGGATATCAAATAGGATGTGTTACACCTAATATTGTATTAGGTTTCACATTGTGATTTTCATTGCTTTATTAGGTATTTGTAGTTAGTACCTATTACACCATATCTTGTATGGGATGTTAGAGGACCATATTTTATGACACATGATAGGACAACAACTGTGGAATTTATATGGACTAGTTTAAGATCATGGGCATTATCATGGTGCACATGTTTTCCTTGGTGCCACCCTTATATGTGGTAATCATGGAGACTTTGCACAATTAGTTTGGTATGCCCCTCCACTATAATCAGCATGGATTGGCTATGTTTGTACCATTGGTGGAGGTTGCTTTAGTTTTACTTCATGTATCTTTAATCTTGATGGAGGCATTATTTTCATGTCAAATCATTTTTGGAGAGATCTTATTATTTCTCCTTGCTTATGATTTTCTAGTCACTGCTCTCACTTGGTCATTCCTTGGTGGGATCATATATTTTATAGTTGTTTGTGTCCTCTAACATGATGATGTACTTTCCTAGTGTTTTACATCGATATCACTTACTTTCATCACCTTTCCATACTTGTACCTAGGTAACTTTCATATTTCGTCATTTCTCCACTTTGTATCTTGGTATAACCCACATCACACCCATATCCCATTATATTCCCGCTCCTAGAGGCTGTACGAGTCATTTTATCCATTTTCATATAAGTTTCCCTTCATAATTAACCTATCATTTATCATATTTCATTATTTATAGCTATCTATGTAGGCCCTTTGGGGATGAGGCCAAGAAGATCACGTCATCAAAGAAAAATATAATATATAAAAAAAATGATGAAGAAGGCACCCATCTCCATCTTGGATATGCTCATGTAGGAAGAACTCCAACTCATTAGTGTAGATCCCAAACAAGGTGGGGGAAAAGGGAATCCATACTTGACCCCAATTGTACTCTTGATGAAGTAGATATTTCATTGAAAAATTTAATGGTGGGGATGACATCTCTAAGAAAGGCATGAAACATTGGGATGCAACAAAGTGAGCAAAGACCTTGGGCTACACTACTAAGATACGCTTCAACTCTAGGGGATTTGCTACTTCTCTTTTCAAATCTCAATAGGAGAGGGAGTGAATCAAAGAAAAGGGCCCACATTTCAATAATGCAGCCTCCCTACACATCCAAGGCTAGAACCAGAGCTTTGATCCAAAAAGAGAGTAGGTTACAAAGATACTCATTTGGACAAAATTGCTAGATGTATGATGCACTACTGGTAACCACATGTAATGCACTACTCCCTTGATGACGTAATATGCATGTTCTATACTGATTTGCATGATAGGTTTCTATGTACAATTCATATTCTGCTTCATAAATTCTTAATCGAAAAATGCATTGGCACATAGTTGTGCTTTGTCCGTTGTTGGCCCCTGGATATACAAATTGGGAACAACGACAAAAATATTGGGAATGCTTCCTTAAAGAATGAGAATGGGAATATTTCCTAAGTAAATAACCTTATCGATGAGTCTAACCCTGTCGACTAGCAGTAATCAAGGCGATAATGGGGGGGGTTGGCAACCATGCGATGAGAATGAATAAACAATGTGAGTCAACGAGCGAAGAAGTAGATAAGATAGTGAAGGTTCAAGCACGATTTCGATTAAATAAAATGGCCAGTCATAAGCACATAACTGAAATTCAAATAATTGAACGTGAGAAACGAAAAAATGGCAGGAAGAGCTTAAGGACATTAAAAGTTCACTACAGAACAAAAGAAACTTGAAAAAGCTAGTAAAGAAAGTCGAACAACCAAAAGTCCTACCTAAGTTGAGGGGGAGTAAACCAGAGTAGAGAAAGGATAAGGCTTAGACGCCGGTTGAAGAACTTCAGTCGGTAGAGGAGGGCTTTGGAGCCCTACAAATCGCAGTACTTAAAAGTATGAGTTTCGTAGACCCGTTACTAATCTTGTCGGCCCGTGGCCCAACCATAAGGAAAATCGTCAAATGTGACTTACAAAATGGACCTAGCCAAGGAACCATATGGAGTCGACTAGATAGTTGCCGACGAATAATGGATCCAGTGATGATTCAAAGATCGTTATAAGGAAATTTGATCACTTTTACCTGTGATTATGGGAGAAATAGTTTCGTCCTAATTTATTCATATTGCATGGAAGCACCCCCCTACCAATAATAATATCGTTTGAAGCTCACAATCCATCGATTGATCAATACAAAGCGGAAATACAACTTGAAGAAGCTTTCCTGACGTGGTACGAAGCTCAATAGATGAAAATAAGTACTCCTCGGTTTGGTATTTCCTCCACTATAAATAATCAAAATCAAAACTATTGCAAATGGCTTACAATCATTCGATGAATATTCCATTGTATGAGGGTGATGAAGACCCTAAAAGGAATTGGTTCACTTGTGAAACCATTTGGGATGCCAGCCTTGTCACTGATGAGGCTAGACAAATGGCCCAGTTTGTTGGTGCTCTTTGGAAATGAGCACTCACTTGGTATGTGAATTTTATTGAGAACCAGACCAAAACAAAGAATGAAATAAAGCAAAATTTTCTTGCATTCTCATGAACACGAGATAGTAGGAAACTGGTAGCTGAAAAGCTCAAGGAGATCATGTAGATGCCAAGTGAGTCAATATGAGAATATGATAAAAGATTCAAAGATACACTCAGTCAAATATCATATCAAATCGATAAAAACCTTCTCATACAATGGTTCATCGCGGTAATACTGGAGAAAAACATAGCAGGATTAAGATTGCATGAATTTTCAACATATGAAGATACTCTAAAGAAAGCGTAGCAGATTGAGTCTGACGATTATTTGATTGCATCTATCGACAAAAAACTAGAAGAAAAACTTCAAGTTATGCAAAGGTCTATTTGTAACCTCACCTTGAGAAATGAAAACGTATTGTACACGACTTGCATGTCAGAAAGTCACTCTAAAGGCTACCGTTGACTACTAGACGACATACGATAAGATGTTCGAGTCGTTCACATCGAATATTATTATGATATATTCCAAGGGTTTTAATCACAATATACGAAGGAGTGCCCCTTTAATATGAAGAATGTGAAACCTAAATGGTGTTCCATTTGTGAAGATAACACACACATCACTACTGAATGCGCCTTAAACATGAAAAATAAATCAAACTGTCAATTGGTTTACCAAACAAAAGTTGTCGACCAGAATGAATGAAGCGAATATTTATTCGTTCACACAAAGAATATTACCAAAACACTTGGAATATTAGATAAGCCATTAATAGGCAAATATATATTGACATTTGAATAGATAAAGGATGATAGGATATTACAACATAGCTCGCATTTAATATGGCTTGAGCATTCATAATGAAGGGTTATGTCCCTTCACATTAATAGCTAACTGCTATAATGATTAACAATTATTATTTATTTAATATGCCATTTATATTCGTAGCATTACCACTCTCTTATAAAGGCTTTGTCCTCGAAGCCTTATAATTTTGTCGCATTGTTCTTTGCGATGTCGTGGTTGACTAAACATGTCGATACGAATTGATAAGTGTAGAGCATAACTTTCGATATGTGGATGGGTCAATGCATCCCAAATTGATTTGTTGCTGACTGCTGGGATTCCCTACTGATCTATCGTCAGGAGCTTTGATCACATTAGTACCATTATCTTTCGACATTTCCCACTTTTCAGAATATCGGTTTTTATGGTTGGGGTGTTGATAGAGAATTTTCACAATGTCATTTTCTTTTACGAGTGTCGTCTTTTGAGCATTGATCTGAGTTGGAAGTTGTATTTTCGTCCCTTGAGGTTTTAAGGTTTTGTTCTGTATCTTTTCCAAGTTGTTTTCTAACTGCATGTTATCATTTTGAAACTTCTTAATCTCTTCTACTTGCGATTTTCTGTCATTTTCAGACTTCTTAAGTTGTTCCTTAAGATCTTCGTTATGACTTCTGATGCAGCTATTTTCTTTCTACTTGTCTAGAAGTTTTCCTTCAATGTCTTCCGTAGATTGTTCTGTCTTCCGACTATTTTTTAACTTCTTAATTTTTGTGACTAGTGTCTTGTTATGATTTCTTAATCTGAAAATTTCTTTGGAATTGCTGGATAGTACTTTATTACTCCCTGTGATCTCTGACTTATGTGTCTTTTTAGAGTCGTCATTTTGCTGTTGAAGAACTTTTATCTGTTGTCGACATTGGCCGACCTCTGATTCTTGGCTTTCTAGTTTATGTCGTATCTGCGTTAGTTCTTCATCTTTGTCGCTAACAATTTTGTTCAAGCGTATTATTTCTACTTCATAATCGTTTATTTCTTTCTTTATATCTTGATTTTTCAATCTCTGATTGAAATTGTTTTCGTCTTTTAACTCCTCAATTTGAACACATAATAATTTTTCTATACGATTTTTCTGGTCGGAAATTTTTTGTTCCTTGTACTTTTCTTCCATTTTATGTATTTCAATTATTACTTCTAGTTTTGAATTCCTGTCGCGTAAATCTTCATTGTCTCTTAGATAACGCTTTAACTTGGCTTCTAATTTCTCTATTTGTAATCGCAAACCGGCTTCCATGGTCTTTGATTTATTCAACGTTAGATGCTTGTTCTGGACTATAGATGGTCTTTAATTGGTCTTCGATTTCTTCGACAAGGGTGGATTAAAAAGATGTAATAATTCCCAATATGTCTCTCTTGGAAAGAACTTTCTTTGGCCCCTTTTTTTTATTAGGTCAAATAACCTTTTTTTCTTCCACAAATAATTATTATTTTAATAAAATAATTATTATTATTATTATTTTTTACTATGACTTCTTTTGACTTCTTCTTCTTCTTCTTCTTCTTTTTTTGTTGATTTTGTTTTGTTTATCCAAATAATTCTTATTCAAAAGAATTATTTTTTTCTTTGATAATAATAATAATAATTATTATTTTTTAATAATAATAGTTATTAATTAATTAATTAATAATATTTTTATAAACTATATATATAGTTTAATATATAATTTTTCCAAAAATTAAAATATTTAAACAATATAATAATATTATAATGTTTAATATTTATTTATTTTTGAAAATTTTGGTAGGGTTTGTGGGAATGGAGGCGAGGGCGTGGGCGGAGGACTGGATGTGCGTTGGAGCTGGTGGTGGCGGCGGTGGTTGCAGGCAGTGGAGGGCGACGTGGAAGGGAGCGTGGAGCGGGGTGCTGCGGTGGGGGTGGCAGCGCTTGAGGGTGGATGGTGGAGGGAATGGTGAGGGAACGCAGGGAGAGCACGGAGATTGGAGGAGCAGGTGGAGGGAGCTAGCAACGATGGGGGAGGTAGGATTGGGGCATGGTAACAACGGGAGGTGGGGATGAGGGGTGGTCGCAGGGGTTGCAGGTCGTGGCGCGACGGATTAAATGGCCCGGGAGTGTGGAGACGTGGAGGGAAGGGTTGCGTGGGGGAGAGAGGAGCAGGGTCTATAGGATGGCAGGAGAGTTGGGAGCAAGGCGGAGTAGTAATGCTGGATGAAGGTGCTGGAGGATGTGAGGGAGGGAGCATGAGGCTGATGCGAAGGTGGGAAAGAGGGCAGGAGAGAAGGCATGGGGGAAGTGATGGTGGGAGAGTGGGGCAGTGAGGGAAGGCTGGCGGTGGGAGAAGCATGCAACAGAGAGAAGTCAGAGCAAGGGGGATGAGCGGAGGGTGTACGTAGGCGAGGAACCAGTTGACACAGTGGATGGAAGCCAATGGAGTGGAGGTTGGTGGAGAAGGGAAGTGCAATGGGAGAGGGAACACGTGAGGTGAGAGAGAGGGAACACATGAGTGGAGCGTGGGGGAGGAGAGAGGATTGGGGTGAATGCAGCAGCGTGGAGCAGATGGAGTAGCGCAGAGGTGGAGGTGCGGTGGATTGGAGTGGGGAGATGGAGAATTAATGGAGCGAGCTGAGGAGGGAGTGCATAGAGGAGTGAGGTAAAGCACGGATGAAGCAGCAGAGTGCTCAGAGGAGTGAGGGAGTGTAGAGAAGCGTTATGAGGGAATTGGATGGTGGAAAATGTAAGTGAGTGAGGATGGCTAAAAGCCAGTGCTTGGTCAAAAACCACGAAATCAAGAAACTTGATAGTTCAGCCAGGAGTCGGGATCAGTGCTCTGATACCAAATGAAGCAAATATTTATTCGTTCACACAAAGAATATTACCAAAACACCTAGAATATTAGATAAGCCATTAATAGGCAAATATATATTGATATTTGAATAGATAAAGGATGATAGGATATTACAACATAGCTCGCCTTTAATATGGCTTGAGCGTTCATAATGAAGGGTTATGTCCCTTCACATTAACAGATAACTACTATAACGATTAACAATTATTATTTATTTAATATGCCATTTGTATTCGTAGCAATGAACATAATGGTTCAAACTACAAAAAGAATGGCTACAACCGACGAGGAGGATATAACGGTCTGGGAAGGTATAATAATCGAGGTAATTGAATCGGTGGTTGATGAAGAAAATATAGATGTTTTAAATGTTTCAATGAAGAACACGTGAGCCCAAATTGTCCTTGGAAGAACAAAATTGATCTCAATTTTTGTACCAAATGTGGAATGGGTGATCATTTTTTAGAATATTTCCCCTCAATACTTGAGAAGAAAATAAATAAGAAGAATGTTACTCTTTTGTCTGGTGTTCCTAATATTGAAGTTATAAATACTAAAAACTTGCATGTTATAACTAGATAGGGTATTTAAATTGGAAGTGATAATTCGAATCTCAATAAAATTCAAAACAAAGCAACTAATTATCCCAATCCTAACAAGCAGAAATACATTTTCAGTTATGCTTCAAAAAACTTTGAAGAAGTAGATGTGGAAGAGTATATTCAAGAAAATGGAAATAAAATACTTAATGAATTACTAAAATTACTCACAAAGGAAGATGTTGTTTCCCACTTAATTTATTTGATGTACATGGTAAGAATCAATCAAGTAAATGACATAATAGCTAAGAACTTATGTTGACTAAACCAAAAAGATAAAATTGACATCGACCCCTTAGTCGACTTGGAAGTCAAGGGATATCATATTTCACAAGCCGTTCTTGACTTTGGCTCAAAAGCAAATATATGCCAAGAAGCACATGGGAAAAACTAGGTCGACCAGAGCTCTCAGAATCGGGAATCTACCACAAATTGTGTTAATCCCTAAACATGGGCACATTCCCCCCTGTATTGTGGTGCATTACATTAGTTTTGGTGTCGAATTTGGTCCATTAGTTGTAATTGTTATTAGTATGGTTATATTAGTTATGGCGGCTTGGGTCAGTGAGTTGTAATTGTACCTCTTAATCTCATATATGTAGGAAGGAGATCTTTTCATTTGAGCATCTTGGCTTGTCTTGTCTTGTGTACTTAGTACATTGTATAAAGAGGTTTCCCCTTCGAAGAGGATTTATATTCATCTATTTTCTTCATTAAAAGTGTGGAGTACTCTTTCTGGTCTATCTCTTCTCTTTTCATGCTCTTTTTGTAAATTTGTTGCTTAATAATTGGTATAAGAGCCTAAATGCTTCCAAAACAAGTCATCTTGGGATTTTCACTATATCTTTTTTTCTACAGGGTTTCAGAAAACGAAAATTGGAACTCATCTAGAAAACATGCCTAAATACTTGTGGTAAAATTTTCATATCCTGACTCATTACGGGTTTTGAGTTATACCCTCGATAAGTTAGAGTTTCTGACTATCCCAAAAGCTAGTCTCAAACATGCGTTATAGGGAAAATTGTTATATCTAGAGCATGTGAGATACAAATTGAGTGAGACCAATTGCATCAGAAATAAGATGGACCATAGTATATGTTGTATCATTTTCAAAATCAGATTCAAAAAAATGGACACGTGGCATGCCGTACACTCTCAGTCTTATGAAAAGACCAAAATTAACAAATGTTGGGAAAATTATCACAATTTTTTTTGGCACATCCAAATTCAACGAGACTTGCGGAATTTGAATGAAGACATATTAGGATACCACAGGCCAATATTTTAGACTCAACGGGGGGCAAAATTTCAAGGTTACCTTAGTCGAAAATTCGTTTAGCAAATCGGTCTTCAAATCAAGGTTGGAGAAAGGTATGTCATTTTAAATTTGAATAACTTTTAGTAGAAGGATCTATTTACGGTGAACCAAAGGTGTGATATCTATTTATATTATTCAAAATGCCACCAAAATTTAGTGGAAAAAATCACTCTCCACTCAAACCACCAGAGGATTTATCCCCGACCTACGATGAAAGTGAAGACATATCTTTTAGGGTGTCCAAGTTGGAAGATATGATGAAAGGGACTGTGAAAATGGTTGATTTAGTTAACTTGGAAAATAATATGGATAGTAAAGAGGATCTCAAGGGGATGGCTAAAAAAGAGGATCTAGAATGTTTGAAGATATTACTAAATGATATAAGACTTAGCCTTCCTACACATTCGTCTAGTCAAGAAGAGGATAAGGAGGAAAAGGATGACTTATTCCAGTCACGTATTGATAAAATTGAAAAAATGTTAGAGAATAAGAGGTTTGAGTCCCCAAAATATAATGATATACTCAATCATCGTGAGTTCAACTCAGGTCTAAAGAAGTACTTTGTTCCCAAAATTGACATGAGAAAGTTTGATGGCAATGATCCAATAACATGGATATTCCAAATGAGGCAATTCTTTGATCTACATCAAGTGCAAACTTTGAAAAAGGTAACTATTGCATCATTATATTTAGAGCCTGATCAATTTGTATGATACCAATGGCTTTGTGACCATAAAAATGACCCTATTATCTCTTATTCTATACTCACGGAAGAATTGATTTCACATTATGACAATATTTTTTTTTTGTAAATTGCAGACATAAATTTAATTAACATAAACAAAATATACATCGAGAGCCGAAGAGTTTGTGCAGATTGGGGAGGCCTTAGGTCATGAAGCCACCATCCCAATTGCTCAGAAAAACTGAAATGACTGACATAATACAAAATGTAGACCCTCTGGATATGGTCCTTCCCATGAAAAGATTGGGACTTTCTTCAAAATTAAATATCCATAATGTCTGACAGTGCTATAAACTAGACCATACAGGAAATAAAAACAAAAAAGATGATAATCACAGAGATGACCCGGAGCTACGGCAGCCCAATTAGCTATTTGCAGGTGACTCTTCTGGTTCTTCTTCGAGGATGGGGCAGGCAACATAGAAGTCCTTAAAAGTCCCTCGGGGGGAAGAGTTGGAGAAGGAGAACCTAGAGTGCACATACCATCTGGAGCGGCGTCACGAGCAAGGGTTGCAGGAGCCGAGCCTTTGTCTTTCCTAACCTTGGAATTTTTCTTTGCAGAGCCAGTAAACGGGCCTTTAGGAGAAACAACGTCATCATCATTTTCCTGCATGGCTGGTTTGGAGTTGCTACCCAGGGAGAAAATATCCCAAGTCATGTTGGCATCCAAAGTGTTGAGTGGTCCGTGACCTCTTTCAAACTGGATTTAATATTTCTAATAATGCTGGAGCTGGCTTGCCAGCTTGCTTCCATCTCTTCAATTAGGGTGCTCATCGTGTTCTTGAGCAGCCAGTAGTGATTAATAGCACCGCCATTGCTACCAGAGGCAAGGAGGGCCACCACCCTACGAGCCTCCCACCCGTCAACAAGGCTGCGAGTCCTCGCAGAGATGCGTTCTGCGTAACCATCCATTACAGTCCAGTCCATGGCAACCTTGGGCCTTCGACTGGAGCTTTTTCGGCACTGCCATGACATGATACACCTCTGTTTGCGAATCCTCATGGCTCCGATAATAGCAGGGGACGCACACCACAGAGTCCCAAACTCAGCAGAATTAGAAGCGGAGAATAACCAGAACTCGAGCTTGATGGTGGGAGCATAATACATGCCGACTGAATGTTTTAAAGAGCCAAGACCATAAATGATACAGTCTGTCATCCTGGTTGAAGGTGGAAACATTAATTGTAGGTCACGCCAGCCCAGGGAGAGCGACATTCTATACGCGCGAGAGGGGATCGTTAATATCACCCTTGTCCTCCAGCCTTAAATAAGCGTCGATGCCCAGGGTGGTGTGATTATCATCGTTGTTGGTGGACAGGTGTGTGGCGGAGATCGTCTCGTGATCAAGCTCATTCATGCGAAGGACGTCACCACGTGCAGCAGGGCGAGGTGGCAATAGCTCTAGGTCTGCAGTGGTCGAGGTGGAGGGTCCAGGTCTTGTATCACCTGCATCCAGGACACATTACGATAATATTAATAACAACACTTTCTTTAGTTAGTTGATAAATCTAAAACAAAAAGGTCCATTACATATCACATCAAGCAGTTTCAGGAGTTAAGTCTTAGAGTGAAGAATATTTCAAAAGATAATTTGTTGGATCTCTTTATGGCACTTCAAAGGAGAATATTCAAATGAGCTACGTATCCTGAACCTAAATCATTGATAATGCTTTTAGTCTTGCAAGAAAATTGAAAGTAAAAATATGGCGATGACTACTAGAAGGACCACTTCCAACACATATAGAGAGAATAATGTTCCTTCTTCTAATGCACCTCAAAGGTTGACACCTCAACAACTTGATGAATAAGAGAAAAAGGTCTATTGTTTAACTGTGACAACAAGTATAGTAAGGGACATAAGTGTGGCGAGAGGAAATTATTCTAATAGATTGTGAGGAGAAGAAGAAAAATAATAAGAACCTTCCCAAGATGAACAAATAGAAGATATTATTTCTGAAGAGATTACTCCCACCATATCATGTCATGCATTGGTTGTAATTAACACTCCTCAAACTCTCAAGATCGAAGGATATATCAAAAGGAAAAAGGTAACAGTGTTGATTAATTATGGTAGTACTCATAATTCCATTCATTGTAAATTAACCAAAAGTTCTCAATTGCTTTGTATATCCATCACCAGAGTTTCAAGTAATGATTGCAGATGGAGGAACTATCAATTTCTAGTGGAAATGCCCATAATATCAATCTTACTATGGGGGGAATATGTATGAATAGTCCAATGATTTCTATTCCAATGGGTGGTGCTGATGTTGTCTTAGGAGTTCAATGGTTACAATCTTTGGTAACCGTGGCTTTTAATTTTCAAAAGCTTTTATGAAATTTTTACGGGAATGAAAAGAATATGAGTTAAATGGTATCACATGGAAACCAAGCAAGGTGATAAGCTCTAATGGGATGACAAAATTGATGAAAATGGAACATCGAGGTGTAATTGCACAATTATGCTCATTAAATGTTCAAACATCTAAGCCTCATATTTTCCCATATCTCAAAGGGTCATTTATAAGAATTCCAAGGTATTTAAGATATTCCACCTATTCGAGATTTTGATCATGGTATTCGCTAATTCAGGAAGTGTTCCTCCTAACATCGGACCTTACAGATACCCCTATGGTTAGAAGAGTGAAATTGAGCACATGGTTGAAGAAATGTTAGAGGTTGGCATAATTAGGCCTATCCTGTTGATGTATTTGTAACTTCGGAATGTATTTCATATATGTATATTGTAATTCCTATAGAGATGTTATTATTCCTCTATACGGAAGTGTCCGTAACTTATACTTGATGGGTTATTAGACCACCTTGTTGGGGTCGGCCTTGTATGAGTCATGTGGGTTAAAGGGTTATTAGACCACCCTATTGGGGTCGGCCCTGTCAAGCATTATGTTATGTGTTTAGTTAAGGCCGACCTTGTAAAGGTTATTAGGCAAGTCAAGTCAAGTATAAATAGAATGCGGGAGGCACTCTATTTATTCATTCAATTTCTCACTCATACTCTCATTGGGAGTGGCGCATTTGTAGAGGAGGAGAAGTTGATACTAGAGAAGACTATCTCTTATGCTTGGGTTGTATCATTGCTCTATCTATCTCTGAGGAAGTTGTGGGGTTTTTCACATTTATGGTTTTTCCCAGTGAAACTTTGTGTGTCTATTGTCTCTTGTGTGCTTGCATTATTATGTCCCATGATTGATATGCTGTAGATATGTTGTACATGTTGTTCTCTCAGTTAAGGATCCTAGATCAGATTGAAGTAAATTTTGTAAAACTAACATGGTATCAGAGCTATCCTGAAAGAAGGCATGGTATGGCATTATGACACTTGTTGCACTTGCGAAGCTAGGGCTTGATATAGCAAAAACCAGTCATTGTAGAACTTTCACTATAAATCCATTTGGCAAAGTTTCAGGATCTAAAAATTTTACAGGTCAAAGATAAGATCCCAATGTACCTTGTGTCCGAAGCACAACTTATAATTCGTTGTAACTTTGTGTTTTATGATCTGTACAATCTAGGGTTTCTGCCTCTTCCAGATCTCGGTCATAAACAAGTGACATAGGAAAAAAGGTCACAACTTGGGCTAGGAAGATCCAAATGAAATTTTGTAAAACGTGACAGGTAGGGAACGAACTGTAGTTTCTCAGGTAAGGTTTTCAGAGGCCGAAATTGAACCAGTGTCACGTGGCACTTCGTACAAGTTCGCTCTCCTGTTTTATCCCATAAACATGCCACGTTGCGACACTTGCATAACTCTCTCTCAGAGAATCCATTTGAGGTCAGACTTGTGGGGTTGGAAATTTAACTGGTCAGGATACCACAGGTAGAGTTTTCAGACCCTATAGATCTGAAATTTCGGAGTTACACCAGAAACAATCAGGTGCATATTTCTGTCAAAACATAATTGGATTTTGAGCACCTTCATTCATGGCTCCGGGAATTTTAGGGTTTCGAAGAATGTTGGAATTTTTTGTATCGGAGACCATGGCTGGATACTCCTCATCAAAATCGAAATTTAGAGACCAAGATCATTTTTTTTGGTTTGGTAGAAGGCCGGCTTGATCAAACCCTAGTTAAGGACTTTGATCGGAAAAGTGAAAAATTAGGGCTTCTACAAAAATGGGAATTTTGAAATCTGTGACCATAGCTGGAAGCTCCTTGGAAAAATCGAAGTTTAGAGCTTTGGATCAAACTATTTGGTTAGGTGAAGCTCCGGTAAACTCAAACCCTAATTCAGGGTCCTCCCTAGTGAATCTAGAAATCTAAAAGGCAATTTTGAGGGGGTGAAACTTTGCAGTTTTCAAATTATGAGTATACTAGCTTGACCAGCTCAGAAAGGCGCATCTTTCTATCCTTTTAGAAGTTTTGAAATTCAAAGTTTGAATTTTTAGGAATTTCTCTGACAAACCCTAATCCAGCTCCAGATCTAGTTTCTGTAAATCAAAGTGGATTGGGTTAATCTAGAAGATAATGGATTAGTCACCTGCATAAGTGAAGAAGTTCCTGTTTCATAGGGAGTTGAGGCTAAGGCCTTACATAAGAAGATTACAGGCAATCTCGACAGGTATGACTTATCCAGGTATGTTTCGAGATCTGTTCATGATTAAGTTTATGGTATGGTTTGTCTTCATTAAGGTTAGTACAATCTTGATTAAATTTAGACTTGTTGTATCACCTTAATAAAATTATGAATGCAGATATTCATTGATTAGGGTTTTGACACTTATGATTGTACTAATGCATTGTGGTGTTGTATGAGGTTGATGATTGTCCGCTAACATGAAAGGTACATCAAAAAAGACAAATCATGTTCTAGTTCAAGAACATATGACCATGGTGACATGAAGACAAAGATTCATCCATTGTCATGGATCACATAGAAGCTCTACTTACGAGGTATGTATAATTTGGTTCTACAATGCTTAACCTATGATATATGCAGGTTACTAGCACAAGTCATTAAAGAGAACAAGAAGACATTATGCGGGTATGTTAGACATAACTACCAAACATGATAACCAGGTATGTTTTTTCCTATATCAAGTTAGAATCCTACTTGTGTTAGGATCTTATACTTTTATGAATGATAATGATTATCCTTGAAGTTAGAAGTTTAAGTAATCAAGGGTTTATGCATATTATGTTTCTTACTTTTATTGATGATATGACAAACCAGAAGAGTCCTATGGTCAAATAAGATTATGCACGAGTAAAAGAAGTTTTCCTTGAAAATGATAACGCTTATTACCTATGTATGAAATGATCATGACCATACATGTTAAGTTTAATTAGGATCATAATGTTTTGATAGTATTGAGATTATACTAATGGATGTATGATCATGTATGAGATCTTGAGGATGACACTAGTGAACACTTAAGCATGCATAGTGGTCTAGGATGAATATAAGTTCAAGGACAGGTAATCCAAGAAGCAAAGATCAAGAGGGAGAACACTCCAGTAGTTCCTGCAAGGAATCAAAGATTGATAGGGAGTCCACCCTACAACTAAACAAAGATAAGTATTTGAATTGTCTTTATGATTACTTAAAAGATGTTGTTCAGTCATGTACATACTTATGTTCCTAGATTTAGGATGTATATTATGCATATTAGAATAATTGCATTAATGAACAGTATACTACTAATACGCATGTGATGGGTAAGTGGCCTATGGCACTGTACAACATTCCATTGCTACTTATCTAGAATGAAACCTCTTTGCTGACATGTTCGGAGTTGTGCACACTCTTAACAATGTTCTGGTAGAGATTGGAAGACATCTAGAAAGTTACGGGATATGGATAAATGATGTATTGAAGCATTGGCTAAGATAATTGCATGAATGTATGACATATTTATTTATGTGTAAGAATTTGTTCTGAAAACTATGAGATGTTTTTCTAATCATGCAATTTAACTTGTTTTGTAGGAAAGATCATATACCACACCCTACAAAGAAGGACTGCAAAATTTGTTCAGCAACAAAGTTATCTATTGAAGATATTGAAGTTTCGAGGATTCGAGAAGAATGCCATGATCGAGGAATAACAGTCGATCATAAAGAATGATGTTTGAGATGTGGTCCCAAGACCTGAAGGGAAGTCTGTTGTAACTTCCCAGTGGATCTATAAGATCAAGCATGCTGCAGATGACAGGCATAGAGAAATACAAGGCAAGGTTGTGGCTCGTGATTTTTGCTCCTGTAGCCAGGTACACTTCCATCAGAACAGTACTTGCTCTAGCTGCAGTGATGAAGTGGAAGATACACCAGATGGATGTCAAGACAACTTTCTTGAATGGTGTAGTCAAAGAGGAAAGTGAATGTGGAGCAGCCACTCGGGTTTGAGACACATGACAGAGGGACTCATGTGTACAAACTAAAGAAATCCCTGTATGGTTTGAAATAGGCACCCAGGACCTGGTACAGCAGGATAGATGGCTTCCTATCCAGTTTGGGCTTTACTAAAATTAAAGTGGACTCCAACCTTTACTACAAGATTGAGGAAGGCGATCCATTAATACTACTCTTGTATGTGGATAACCTGTTTTTGACAGGTGAGGATGGATTGATTGCCGATAGAAGAGGAAGCTGGCTTCCGAGTTCGAGATGAAGGACTTGGGTATGATGCACTACTTTCTTAGTATGGAGGTGTGGCAGAATGCAGATGGAATCTTCCTTGGACAAGGGAAGTATGCAGTAGAGATCCTGAAGAGGTTGGGGATGATGGACTACAAGGCCATGGCCACACCTATGGCATCGAATCTGAAGCTTCTGTGTGATGATTCATCTGATCCGGTTGATGCTACAGTGTATCGTCAGATGAATGGGTCCTTGATGTACCTGATGAACATGAGGACCAGATATTTGCTTTGCGGTGAACACATTGAGCCAGTTCTTGACGGATCCCAGAGGTGTTCACCTGGTTGCTGTAAAGCATATTCTGAGGTACCTGAAGGGTACGGTTGATTATGGGCTCAAGTACGATACAAATCAAAAGTTTAACCTGGAGGGTTATGTTGATTCAGATTGGGCAGGCAGTGCTGCAGATAGGAAGAGCACTTCTGGGTGCTGCTTCAGTATGGGATCAGCTGTGATCTCTTGGTTTAGCAGGAAGCAGTCCTGTGTGGCACTGAGTACAGCCGAAGCAGAGTATGTTGCATCTTGTTCGACTAGTTGTGAGGAAGTATGGCTTAGGAAGCTATTGTCTGAGTTATTTGATCTCCCGTTGGATGCTACCTGTATATTCTGTGACAACCAGGAGTTGTGTGAAGTTGTCTGAGAACCCTGTATTACATGACAGGTCGAAGCATATTGAGGTCAAATATCACTATATCAGGGATATGGTGCAGAGAGGAGCAGTGAAGCTCTTGTATGTTGCGACGGACGTGAGCAGATAGCTGATGTGTTGACCAAGCCGCTGACCAGAGTGAAGTTTGAATACTTCAGAGAAAGAATTTGGTGTACTTCAGATCGAGATTCCCTACCAAAGGGAAGTGATGAGTCCGGAGACACAGATGCACATGAGCCATTCTCACATAGTGGTAGGTATAGGTCCTCTATGGTGAGATGTGAGGGCTGGGGGCCATTCTCACATGGTGGTAGGTATGGTCCTCCCATGGTGATATGTAAGGGCTGTTGGGATTTTCCGACATGATGGTAGGTAGTTCCTTCCATGGTGACATGATGATAGGAGAGTCCTCTCATGGTCGTTGATGTAATTGCCGGGCTTTTCCAACATGATGGTAGGTAGTTCCTTCCATGGTGACATGGTGATAGGAGAGTCCTCTAATGGTCATTGATGTAATTACCGTTCCTTTCCGACATGATGGTAGGTAGGTCCTCCCATGGAGAACATGGTGGTAGGTAAGTCCTCTCATGGTCGTGACGTAAGTGTCGTGCCTTTCCGACATGATGTAGGTAGGTCCTCCCATGGAGAATGGTGGTAGGTAGGTCCTCCATGGAGACAATGGTGGTAGGTAAGTCCTCTCATGGTCGTGATGTAAGTGCTGATCCATTCCTGGATGGTGGTAGGTAGGTCCTCCATGCTAGTGTATATAAGTGTTGTGTGATGTGTTATCTGGGTTGTGCCCCGTGGACGATGACGATGATCTGACAGTAGGATACAATAGGTTTTGCAGAGGCATGTAAATCAGTCTTGAGATGATCTTGCAGGTTTTGCAGAGGTAGTATAATCAGTCCTGGGAGATCTTGCAGGTTTTGCAAAGGCAGTGTAATCAGTCCTGAGGTGTACCTACTTGTTGGCTTGCTTGCTAAGATGACATGATCAATATGATCATGAGTATCAGGATGATACTCTATGGTCGTGGATAGGTTTGTGCAGTGGCATGTAAAAGGTCCTGGGAAATCCGATAGGCTGAGCTGTGTGCTCGTAATAAGTCCTGGGATGCTCTTTTGAGGTTTTGTTGACTCGCGTAATAAATCCTAAATATTCCACAGTATGGCCAGTGATGATGAAGACCTACAGGTGGTGGGCCTACATCCAGCATGAAAAAGGGCTGGCTCTGTAGAACTTCTTATGACGAGTAGATTGGAGATTGATTGAGATAGCAGCAGCAGTGATGATGAATGATGATTCGATGACGATGATCCAGTGATGATGATCCAGAGAAGAAGACTTGTGCTAGCAGATCTGTGTCGAGAAATACCTTCCTAGTTAAGAGGGAGTGTTGATGTATTTGTAACTTCGGAATGTATTTCATATATGTATATTGTATTCCTATAGAGATGTTATTATTCCTCTATATGGATAGTGTCGTCATTTATATTGTAAGTGTCGGTAACTTATACTTGATGGGTTATTAGATCACCCTTGTTGGGGTCGGCCCTGTATGAGTCATGTGGGTTAAAGGGTTATTAGACCACCCTATTGGGGGTCGGCCCTGTCAGCATTATGTTATGTGGTTAAGTTAAGGCTGACCTAGTAAAGGTTATTAGGCAAGTCAAGTCAAGTATAAATAGAGTGCGGGAGGCACTCTATTTATTCATTCAATTTCTCACTCATACTCTCATTGGAGAGTGGCGCACTTGTGGGGGTGAACGCTACTGCTAGGAGAACTATGCCTGGGAGGGGAAGGCGAGGCTGCTACGGGGGGGGGGGTGCGGGTGGTGACAGCTATCGACGGGATGCTTGGGTTGTATCATTTCTCTATCTATCTCTGAGGAAGTTGTGGGGTTTTTCACCTTTATGGTTTTCCCCATTGAAACTATGTGTGTCTATTGTCTCTTGTGTGCTTGCATTATTATGTCCATGATTGATATGCTGTACATGTTGTTCTCTCAGTTAAGATCCTAGATCAGATTGAAGTAAATTTGAAAAACTACATAGCCAAAGTTCCTACTCTGCACCAGTGGTAATGGTACACAAGCCAAATAGATCATGGTGTATGTGTCCAGATTATAGAGAGATCAACAAGATCACCATTAAATATAAAATTCCCATTCCTGTTATTGATGAATTGTTAGATGAATTACATGGAGCAATTTTCTTCACAAAGTTGGATCTATATTCCAAGTATCATTAGATTAGAATGAAGGATGAAGACATCCCAAAAACAATACTCAAAACTCAGGAAGGTCAGTATGAATTTCTGGTCATGCAATTTGGTCTCATGAATGCACCATGCTAGTATTCTTTGATGATATACTAATCTGTAGCAAGTCTTGGGAAGAACATGTTCAACATGTTGATAGGGTACTACAACTACTAAAGGAGAAAAAAATATATGCAAAAACTTCCAAATGTTTCTTTGGGTAAAAGAGGTAGAGTATTTGGGTCATCGTGTATCTCATGAAGCTGTCAAGGTAGACCCTAACAAAATTAAAGCCATGATAGACTGGCCGATTCCAAAAAACCTAAAGAATCTTCGAGGATTCTTAGGTTTGACAGGGTACTACCATAAGTTTGTTTCGAAACTATGGAAGAATAGCAGTGCCTCTATAACATTGTTGAAGAAAAATGCATCTTCTTGGACTCTAGAGGAAACTCAAGCTTTTGAACAACTTAAAGAGGCAATGTGTAAAGCTCCTGTTTTGGCCACACCAGACTTCACAAAAACCTTTATTGTGGAATGTAATGCTTAGGAAATGGCATTGGTGTTGTTCTAATGCAAGAAGGACACCAGCTTGCTTTCACAAGTCATCCAATCAAGGGAAAGAACTTACATAAGCCCATTTACGAGAAGGAACTGTTAGAAATACTGCATGCTCTTTAGAAATGGCATCCTTAGCTAATAGGTAGGCACTTCAAGGTCAAAATAGATCATAATATTCTTAAATACTTCCTGGAACATAGACCATCTTCAGAAGAGCAACAAAAAATGGGTAACCAAGATGTTTGTATATGACTTTGAAACCATCTATCGAAAAGGGAAACATAATGTGGTGGCATATGTACTCTTGAGAAAAAATGAAAGATGTTGGGGCATTACTTTGTGCAATTCAATTCTACAACGAGATTAGGTAGTAGCATCAAGGGAATAATGAAAAAATGACATGTCTATGTGAATGCTCATTCAAAAGCTACATAATGATCCCAGTGTATTAAATAATTTTGTGTGGAAAAATGATTCACTATGGTATAAGGATCGCTTATATTTATACAAAAACTCCCAACTCAAACAAAAGGTCCTCTCGAAATTACACACCTCTCCTATAGGTGGGCATTATGGATTCCTAAAAACTTACCATAGGGTCAATAAGGATTTTTTTTTGGAAGGTCTTGAATATGATGTTCAAAGGTTCATGGCCGAATGTTTGGTTTTCCAACAAATTAAGGGTGAAATAGTTAAGACCATAGGACTGCTACAACCATTAGACATACCTTTCCAACACTGGGAGGAAGTCTCAATGGATTTTACCACAGGTCTACCAAAGTCAGGAGGAAAGAATGTTATTATAGTGGTTGTTGGTAAGACGCATGAAGTTTGCACATTTTTGTGCACTCTCTCACCCTTTTAATGCAAGTACAATAGCTACAACTTTTATGGAAACGATTCAGAAGTTACATGGAAATCCAAAGATATTGTAAGTGATAGAGATTACAATTCTCACTGGAAAATTTTGGACTGGATATTTTCTTGTTTGAGTACCCAATTGCCTCAAAGTTCATCTTATCATTCCCATTCTAATGGGAAAAACTGAGATAGTGAACAACTATTTGGAAGGTTATCTTCATTGCTTTGCATCTGATAAAAAAACTCAGTGGGTGAAATGGTTGGCTTTGGCAGAATGGTGGTATAATACTTCCTTCCATACATCATAAAAAAATGTCTCCATTTATGACACTTTATGGATACCAGCCTCCATCTATCACATCTCCATTAAAAGGAAAATCTAAAGTTTGAGTCATGGAAGATCACACAGATCACCATCAAGAAGTTCTCCAGATACTTAAGTACAACCTGGCTATGTCAAAAAATAGGATGAAACAACAAGTTGATCAACATCGTAGTGAAAGGAGTTTTGAAGAAGGGGATTGGGTATTTATGAGGCTACAACCTTAAAAACAGATGTCCCTCAAGCAACTAAATAAGGACAATAAATTATCACCCAAGTATTATGGTCCTTATAAAGTGCTGCAAAATATTTGTAGTATGGCTTGCAAATTGGAGATCCCTTCATATTCAAGAGTTCATCCAGTTTTCCATGTTTCTTGCTTAAAGAAGGTAATAGGAGACAAGATCTCAATTCAAACAATCTTTCTGAAGCTTGATGAAGAAGGAAAATTCATATTGGAACCTGAACAAATCAATGAAACAAGGACCAAACAACTACGAAATCAGGCTATTACTGATTACATCATCAAGTGGAAGAACTTGCCAGTTGATATTCGACATGGGAAGATAAGTCCTTCATACAAAAGCATCCGCAACTAATCAAGTGTCGAGGACAACACTTTTCTAAATGGGAGGGGCATCTTAATCCCTAAATGTGGGCATATTCCCCCCAATATTGTGGTACATTACATTAATTTTGATGTCATCTTGGTCCATTAGTTGTAATTGTCATTAGTATGGTTATATTAGTTATGTCAGCCTGGGTTAGTGAGTTGTAATTGTACCTCTTAATATCCTATATATATGAAGGAGATATTTTCATTTGAGCATATTGTCTTGTCTTGTCTCGTGTACTTAGTACATTGTGTAAGGAGGTTTCCCCCTCGAAGAGGCTTTCTATTCATATATTTTCTTCATTAAAGGTGTGGAGTACTCTTTCTGGTCTATCTCTACTCTTTTCATGCTCTTTTTAGAAATTTGTTGCTTAACAAATTGGCAGACCAAGTCCTAATTGAACCCATAGTAGTATGGGAAAACACACACACTCCAATCATGGGCATATCTACACAAGTGGATTTTGAGTAATTAACCCCAAGGAAGGATCTAAATCATTTCCAACATTATTCGGTCAACCTTGGGGACACAAAATGAAAGCTTCCATATCCTTGGAAAAGGATAGGATAAAATTAAAACTGGAAGGTAAAAGGGTTATCATACCCATCTATCCATCTCAAGGAAAACCTTGGCCTGAACCGAATGATAATGGCACAGACATAAGACTAATGTATCAAATCATGCAAAACAATGAAGACTTAGTTGAGCCAAATGAAAACGGGGAACTATACTTAGGTTCTGCTATGTTAGTCGGCTTTAAATCAAATCCTGAACTCTACAACTAGTAGATTGAAAAATACGAGGCCAAAGCCCGTGAATGTTGGACAATCAAATCCATTCCATGACACTCTATGTGGAAATGATTTTCTATTACAACAATCCCTAAAGAATTAAAAAATAAAGCTTAGGAATACCCCACCCTTGTACCAACCAACAATGAGCCAATGAAACTACCGCCACTTTGGCACAAAGAAAGAGAATCACCATCCGTACATATCAATGAAGTTTCTAAAGACATAGGACAACAAAATCAACTACAAAGTTTGTTGATGTATTTGTAACTTTGGAAGATATTCACTTGTATATTGTATGTATTGCATTTGTACTTTATTGTATCCCCAACGGAGATGTATTATTCCTCTGATTGGAAGTGTTGTCATGTGTACTTGCAAGTGTCGCAAGTTATATTGTAAGTGTCATAACTTATACTTGATGGGTTATTAGACCACCTTGTTGGGGTCGGCCCTGTATGAGTCATGTGGGTCAAAGGGTTATTAGACCACCCTATTGGGGGTCGGCCCAATCAGCATTATGTTATGTGGTTAAGTTAGGGCCGACCTAGTTGAGTAAAGGTCAAGTGATGTAGTGTATAAATAGAGAGTGTGTCTCTCTCATTGTACAAATTCTATTGTTCACTCACTTCGCATTAGTGAGAGAAGAGGAGGATGCGCACAAGTGGAGGAGGAGAATGCTGCTATAGATATATATTCTCTTGGGTTTGATCATGGTGATCATTGTATTGATTCTTATTCTATCTCTGAGGAAGTTGCGGGGTTTTTCACCTTCTTGGTTTTCCCCCGGTGAAATGTTTTGTGTCTCTTGTCTCTTGTCTCTTGTCTCTTATGCTTGATATGATGTACATGTTGTTCTTTCAGTTAAGATACTAGATCAGAACATATTAAATTCTGAAAAACTAACATAGTATCAGAGCTAGCCTGAAAGAAGGCATGGTATGGCATTTATGACACTTGTTGCACTTGCGAAGCTAGGGCTTGATATAGCAAAAGCCAGTCATCGTAGCACTTTCGCTATAAATTCATTTTGGCAAATTTTTAGGATCTGAAAATCTTACAGGTCGAAGATAAGATCCCCATGTACCTTGTGTCCGAAGGAGAGCCTCTAATTTGTTTTACTTTCAGATTTATGATCTGTACAATATAGGGTTTCTGCCTCTTCCAGATCTCAGTCATAAACGGGTGACCTAGGAAAAAAGGTCACAACTTGGGCTAGGAATCTCCAAATGAAATTTCGTAAAAATTGGCAAGTAGGGCACAGACTGTACTTTCACAGGTACAATTTTCAGAGGCCGAAATTGAACCAGTGACACGTGGTACTCCATACAAGTTCGCTCTCATGTTTTATACCATAAACAGGTCACGTTGCGACACTTGGCATAACTCTCTCTTAGAGAATCCATTTGAGGTCATACCTATGGGGTTGGAAAGACAACAGGTCAGGCTACTACAAGGTAATGTTTTAAACCCTGTAGATCTGAAATTTTGGAGTTACACCAGAAACAATCAGGTGCATATTTCTGTCAAAACATAATTGGATTTTGAGCACCTTCATTCATGGCTACAGGAATTTAGGGTTTCAGTGAAAGTTGGAATTGTTGTAATTGGAGACCATGGCTGGATTCTCCTCATCAAAATCAAAATTTAGAGACCAAGATCAAATTTTTTGGTTGGGCAAAAGGTCGGGCTTGATCAAACCCTAGTTCGGGACTTTGATCGGAAAAGTGGAAAATTAGGGCTTCTACAAAAGTTGGAATTTTTGAATTCTGTGACCATGGATGGAAGTTCCTCAAGAAAATCAAAGTTTAGAGCTTTGGATCAAACATTTTGGTTGGGTGAAGCTCCTGGAAAATCAAACCCTAATTCAACGTCCTCCCTAGTGAATCCGAAAATCTAAAAGAGAATTTTGAGGAGTGAAACTTTGCAGTTTTCAAAATCTGAGTATACCAACTTGACCAGCTCAATAAGGCGCATCTTTCTATCCTTTCAGAAGTTTGAAATTCAAAGTTTGAATTTTTAGGGTGTCTCTGACAAACCCTAATCCAACTCTAGATCCAGTTTCAGCAAACCAAAGTGGATTGGGTTAATCCTAGAAGAGAATGGATTGGTCACCTGCATAAGTGAAGAAGTTCCTATTTCAGATGGAGTTAAGGCCAAGGCCTTACATAAGAAGATTACAAGAAATCTCGACAGGTATGAATTCTGTTCATGATTAAGTTTATGGTATGTTTGTCTTCATTAAGGTTAGTACAATCTTGATTAACTTTAGACTTGTCGTATCACCTTAATAAAATTATGAATGCAGATATTCATTGATTAGGGTTTTGACACTTATGATTGTACTAATGCATTGTAGTGTTGTATGAGGATGATGTTGTCTGCTAATATGAAAGGTACATCTAGAAAGACAAATCATGTTCTAGTTCAAGAACATATGACCATGGTGACATGAAGACAAAGATTCATCCATTGTCATGGATCACATAGAAGATCTACTTACGAGGTATGTATAACTTGGTTCTATAATGGTTAACCTATGAGATATGCAGGTTACTAGCACAAGTCATTTAAGAGAACAAGAAGACATCATTTCTTGCATATTTGTTTGTTTTAATATTGTTCAATGATGTATATGCTTATGTTCCTAGACTCAGGGTGTGTATTATGCATATTAGAATAATTGCATTAATGAACAGTATACTACTAATATGCATGTGATGGGTAAGTGGCCTATGGCACTGTGCAACATTCCATTGCTACTTATCTAGAATGAAACCTCTTTGCTGACATGTTGGGAGTAGTGCAAACTCTTAACAATGTTCTGGTAGAGATTGGAAGGAATCTAGAAAGTTACGGGATATGGATAAATGTTGTATTGAAGCACTGGCTAAAAGAATTGCATGACTGTATGACATATTTCTTTATGTGTAAGAATTTGTTCTAAAAACTATGAGATGTTTCTAATCATGCAATTTAACTTGTCTTGTAGGAAATATCGTATACCATAACCTACAAAAGAAGGACTACAACATTTATTCCAACAACAAAGCTATCTATTGAAGAAATCTAAAGTTCCCAGGATTCGAGATGCAGAATGCCATGATCGAGGAATAACAGTCGATCATGAAGAATGATGTTTGAGATACGGTCCCAAGACCAGATGGGAAGTCTGTTGTGACTTCCAAATATCAAGCATGCTGCAAATGGCAGCATAGAGAAATACAAAGCGATATTTGTAGCTCGTGGCTTCTCCCAGAAAGAGAGAATAGACTAGGAAGAAACGTTTGCTCCTGTAGCCAGATACACTTCCATCAGATCAGTACTTGCTCTGGCTGCAGTGATGCAATGGAAGATAAACCAGATGGATGTCAAGACAACTTTCTTGAATGGTGTAGTCAAAGAGGAAGTGTATGTAGAGCAGCCACTCATTTTTGAGACACATGACAGGAAGTCATATGTGTGTAGGTTGAAGAAAGCCTTGTATGGATTGAAGAAAGCTCCTAGGACTTGGTATGATAGGATAGACATATTTCTATCCAGTTTGGGCTTTATCAAGAGTAAAGCAGATTCCAACCTTTACTACAAGGTTGAGGAAGGCAATCATGTGATACTACTTTTGTATGTGGATGACCTGTTACAAGTGAGGATGGATTGATTGCCGATACGAAGAGGAAGCTTGTCTCCGAGTTCGAGATGAAGGACTTGGGGATGATGCACTATTTCCTAGGCATGGAGGTGTGGCATAGCGCAGATGGAATCTTCCTTGGACAAGGGAAGTATGCAATAGAGATCCTAAAGAGGTTCGGGATGATGGACTGCAAGGCCATGGCCACACCTATGGCATCGAACCTGAAGCTTCTGTGTGATGCTTTATCTGACTCGGTGGATGTCACTGTGTATCGTCAGATGATTGGGTCCTGACGAACACGAGACCAGATATTTGCTTTGCGGTGAACACATTGAGCCAATTCCTAACGGATCCCAGAGGTGTTCACCTAGTTGCTGTAAAGCGTATTCTGAGGTACCTGAAGGGTACAATTGATTATGGGCTCAAGTATGATGCGAATCAAAAGTTTAACCTACAGGGTTATGTTGATTCAGATTGGGCAGGCAATGCTTCATATAGGAAGAGCACTTCATGGTGCTGCTTCAGTATGGGATCAGGTGTGATCTCTTGGTTTAGCAGGAAGCAGTCCTGCATAGCACTGAGTACAGCCGAAGCAGAGTATGTTGCAGCTTGTTTGGCCAGTTGTGAGGCAGTATGGTTGAGGAAGCTACTGTTTGAGTTATTTTATCTTCCGTTGGATGCTACTGGTATATTTTATGACAACCATAGTTGTGTGAAGCTGTTTGAGAACCCGGTGTTCCATGACAGGTCGAAGCACATTGAGATCAAATATCACTATATCAGGGATATGGTGTAGAGAGGAGTAGTGAAGCTCCTGTATGTTGCGACGGATGAGCAGGTTGCAGATGTGTTGACGAAATCACTAGCCATAGTGAAGTTTGAGTACTCTAAAGAGAGGCTTGGTGTTCTTCAAATTGAAGATACTTCGAGGAAGAAGTGATGGGACACATTTGCAGGAGCCATTCCAATCATGGTGAGAGGAGGATCCTTCCCATGGTTGTGGATGTAAGCGTTGTGTGATGAGCATCAGGATGATGTTCCAGTTACTACTTTGGATATGCATCGGGTGGATGCTTTGTATGATCAGTTGGATCATGTATATGTATATGCATCAGTTGGATGCTTTGTATGATCAGTTGGATCATGTATGATGATATCTATCAGGTAGATACATTGTATGATCAGGAGGATCATGTATGATGATATGTATCAGGTGGATACATTGTGTGATCAGGATGATCATATGTGATGAGTATCAGGACGATGCAGTGACGATGATCAGGATGATCATGCGATGATGACATGCATTAGGACAATGCAGTGATGATGATCAGGATGATCATGTACATTAGGATGATGTATGGTGAGTATCAGGTTGATACTCTGTGGTTGTGGACAGGTTGTGTAGATGAGCATATAATATTGCCCTGGGAGATTTGAAGATACTCTTGCGAGGTTTTTCCTATGGCATATAATAGTTCCCTGGGAGATCTAGCAAATTCTCTTTCGAGGTTTTTCTCTGGGAGAACATATAATATTTCCCTGGGAGATCCGATAGGTTGAGTAGTATGCTCGTAATCAACCCTGGGATGCTCTTTCGAGGTTTTGTCCTATGGCATATAATATTGCCCTAGGAGATCTGATAGGTTGAGCAATACGCTCGTAATCAGTCCTGGGATGCTCTTTCGAGGTTTTGCCATGACCACATGTAATATTGCCCTGGGAGATTCGATAGGTTGAGTAGTACGCTCGTAATCAGTCCTGGGATGCTCTTTTGAGGTTTTGTGGTGACCTCATGTAATATTGCCCTGGGAGATCTGATAGGTTGAGCAGTATGCTCGTAATCAGTCCTGGGATTCTCTTTCGAGGTTTTGTGGTGGGGGTCACATGTAATACGTCCTGGAGATCTGGACATGTTGTGCTAGTCACGTAAAAGGCCTTAGATGCTCTTTAGAGTTCTTTCTAGTCAAGACACTCTTTTAAGGTTTTGTGACAGTCAACATATAATATTGCCCTGGGAGATCTTGCCGGTCGTGCTTAGGCACATAAAGGATCCTAGGGTACTCTTTCGAGGTTTTGTTGACGCACGTAATAAGTCCTGAGAATTCCACTGTATGGCCAGTGATGATGAAGACCTACAGGTGGTGGGCCCACATCCAACATGAAAAAGGGCTGGCTCTGTAGAACTTCCTATGACGAGAAGAATTATGAGATAGCACCAGTGATCGAGATGACGAGTACAACATCAGTGACGATGATGCTTCGTGATCCAGTGATGATTATCCAGCTCCAGTGTTGAAGACTTGTGCCTATATGTATTGATGACTTGTGTCAAGAGAATACCTTCCTAGTTAAGAGGTAGTGTTGATGTATTTGTAACTTCGGAAGATATTCACTTGTATATTGTATGTATTACATTTGTACTTTATTGTATCCCCACTAGAGATGTAATATTCCTCCGATTGGAAGTGTTGTCATGTGTACTTGCAAGTGTCGCAAGTTATATTGTAAGTGTCGTAACTTATACTTGATGGGTTATTAGACCACCTTGTTGGGGTCGGCCCTGTATGAGTCATGTGGGTCAAAGGGTTATTAGACCACCCCATTGGGGGTCGGACCAGTCAGCATTATGTTATGTGGTTAAGTTAGGGCCGACCTAGTTGAGTAAAGGTCAAGTGATGTAGTGTATAAATAGAGAGTGTGTCTCTCTCACTGTACACATTCTATTGTTCACTCACTTCACATTAGTGAGAGAAGAGGAGGATGCGCACAAGTGGAGGAGGACCATGCTGCTGTAGATATCTATCTCTTGGGTTTGATCATGGTGATCATTGTATTGATTCTTATTCTATCTCTGAGGAAGTTGCGGGGTTTTTCACCTTCTTGGTTTTCCCCGGTGAAATGTTTTGTGTCTCTCGTCTCTTGTATCTTATGCTTGATATGCTGTACATGTTGTTCTTTCAGTTAAGATCCTAGATCATAACGTATTAAATTCTGAAAAAATAACCAAGTTTAGTGGAAACTTTCATGGGACAAGCTACTCAATGGTGGGATACACATCAATCACGATTAAGAACATGGACGACAACTTCCACATACTTCGTCGAGCGTTTTGGTGGAAAGAAGTTAACAATAGAAACACAAATTCCTAATTTTATACAAGGACAAGATCCATTCAACCACATTAACCTTTGTGAAAAAGAATGGAAAATATCAGGCTATCACAATGAAAGAGCATGGCTGTAAAATTTTAAGGTGAACACTTGAAGATTAAATTTCACACTTGGTGGGAAAAAGATTGTTTCCAGATTTGAAGGCACAAAATCAACAGGGAGCAGAGATTAGTCATCAACAAACTTCAACAATTGTCAACATTTGTGACACTTTGCAGCATGTTCCAACATTTTTTAATATTATGAAGATTTAATTTTTGACAATATAATCTAAAGATGTAATAATTAGTTATGGATTTCGGTAGTACCCAAATCCTTCACGGAAGGACTTGGGAAGAATGACAGCTAGGTTTTCTCAGACCTAGGGAGCTGCGTGCGTAGCTCCCTACTATACCAGTCCTGCAGCACTGACAAGGACACCTCGTGTATGGCGGTGGTGGAGGACAACGACATCTGCGGTTCTCAGCCTTATTCAGGAACCATGGGGGGATGTGGTAGACTACTCAGTGGACCCTTACAAGGGTAAAAACATTTTTACCTCCCCGACTTGATTTCGGTCATCGATTACTAAGAAAAGGATGGGGACAACTGGACTACCGAATGACGGTGGTTGGACTGCTGGGGAAAGCACCTGTTTAAGGGAGTCTCCGGCACATACTGTTGAATCCCCCGAACTGCCCTTTTTCTCGTTTACTGAATGGGCTGACCTCCTGCCACTAGCAGCGAGACCCTTGGCACCTGAATTGGGTGGAACCCTGTTTGCACTCTTTGAACCGCCGTTGATCTCATGCATTGGAGTCCCTGTGTCGACTAATGCGACCATCATTCACTCTGACTTGCAACATTACTAGCGGGAGGAGCCATTTACAGGGTTTTTGAATGAAGGATGGCCTCTCTCGATCTCATAGGACCACACCTATGTGCCTTATAGAATCCCTGATTTTTCTTGAGCATAGAGCCCTGAAGACTTCATCGCCTCTTTTCTACAAACATCTAATCAACAAGGCTCTCTTCCAACTAAAACAAACCTTATAGGTGTTTCCGCACCTAGATCTGGTTCTAAAAGCTCACAGAGCTCACTTGGAGAACCGACTGTAGGAAAGAAAAAGACGAAGTGTCTAGAAAACTCGAAAGAAACCCTAAATATCATATGTGGGAAAAACGTCTACATTGCTCAATGATTGGACATGGCTGAAACAACGGTGGTAAGAAGGGATTGGGGAAATATTAGGGCATGGAAAGTCTGGAAAGGTGGGTTGAAGCAAATTGGTCCTCTTTGTTGGACTACAAACTGGAGATCTTAGAACTCTCGTGGGGGTGGTTTGTTTTCAAACTCCGCACAAAAGAAGTGGTCGGTCACATACTGCAAAAACACTGGAGTATTGGAAGCACAAATTTTCTTTTTAAAAACTGGACACCTATGTTTGACGCGGACAGCGAAAGGCTTGATAATATTATGGTCTGGGTCAGTCTCCCAAGGCTCCCTTGGAAAATTCTGGAACTGTGAATCTTTCCGAGACATCAGAAACACATTGGGTACTTTCATTGATGCGGATATGTCGTTCAAGCACACTAAACGATTGAATTTTGCTTGCATATTGGTCTCCTTAAACATCCATATTGGGCTCAGGGAGGAATTAAACTTTATCTAGGGATAGGCGAGGTGTAAGCAGAAACTGGACTATGAAGGGGTCCCTTTTCGTTGTCATAGGTGTCACATCTCTGGGCATTTAGCAAAGAACTGCACTCTGGGTTTTGGCACTGTGGGGAACAGACCCAAAAACAGACAGATGGTAAAAGCGGAACTAAGGACACAAATGATCTGTTAAAACATGGAAGAAAGGAAGATACAACCCTATATAAACACCAACCACTACACGAGGAGGCAAACCCACACCTGAAAGATGGGTTCCCTACTGCAAATCCATTGGAGGAAGACTCTCACCAGCATCGGGAGGATCTTAACCATCCTTTGTCGGCATCAGAACCATCTGGTAAGCAAGACGATCTCCATATCCCTTATCTGGAAGAACATTTTAATTCGTTATGCTTCGTTCGAAGGGATGAATTAAATAATTTTTCATCACCCTTGATTACTGCTAACACCCCAGCTCCATGTGATCCCCCCCTTCCCCCTTTATCATTGTCCCCTTCCCTCCCTCCTGATCATATTAACATCAAGGACAATGTTCCTCCTTGTCCCCTTCAGAAACCCACTGCTCTCCCTTCGGAAATCACATTGCCCCACTTGTGGCTAATTGTCCGATCCGTTTTCGACTATGGTCGAGAGATATCCCTGCTTCCTCTTCGCTTACCTCACTCAACTAGGGTTTAGGGAAAAACACTCTCCTCACAACTAAAGGGAAAGGAAGGGGGAGACCTTCCCTTGTTACTACGACACAAAACCGAGAACTACTAGAACTTGCGAATGGCAAACAAAAATCCATCTTTGGGGCGCTTAGAGCAGCGGAAACCTTGTGAGGGGTTACCCAATGAAGCTTATCTCCCTCAACTGCAGGGGGTTGGAAAGTGCCCCAAAAAGACTTGCTCTAAAAAGGTTGATCACTCTACAACAACCTAAATTTTTTTTACTAATACAAGAAACTCTAGGGTTTGAGGAAGGGATCACTACACTACTAAAAACTACCCTAAATCAAATGGACTTTTTGGCATTGGATGCAAGAGGTCATTCGGGTGGTGTCGCTTTGGGATGGAATCCAAGGACTATCCATTTAAATAACTCTTGGGTAACAGACTCGAAACTGGGGGTGGAAGTATACCATGTTGTCCTCAACACCTGTTTCACCATACTAAATGTTTATGGACCCTATGAGGAAAGGGTACATTTTTGGGACATTATGAAACAAAATTCCTTCCTAAAACTGGAAAATATGATTATAGGGGGGCCTTGAATTTAACTCTCGGCAATCATGAAATTTGGGGCCCTGGTGCTAGATCTAACTGCTTGACGGACTATTTTGGAAAACTCCTGTAGGATTGTAGGCTGGTGGACATAGCCCTTGAAAACCTGGAGCCAACTTGGTCAAATCGACGCACGAGGGATAAAAGAATAACCAAAAGATTGGACTGTTTCCTTCTTGCTGAACATTTATTGGAAACAAATCTCATTTTTAGATAATGGATTGACATGGGTGGGGTTTCAGACCACTCTCCCATTTGTCTGGAAATTTTGGGAGATGTGAAAAAACCTCCTAGCCCTTTCAAAATATGTGTTGCTTGGCTGAAAGAGGAAGAAGTTTCGAAGATCATTAAAGATAATTGGTGTCCCTATAGTCAAGAGGATGGGTTTGTTTCTCCACAATTTGTAAAAAATCTCTCTTTAGTAAAAAGAAAGCTCAAGGAATGGGCATTCCACAAGAAGGAGAGGGACGAACTGGACCTTATCTAGGTTGAAAAGGATCTTCACATGAATCATGAATCTGATGGGGGTGGTTATCTTACTCATGCAACAAAAGAACAGTCAGGGGCTCTGGAAGCCAGAAGGCGAAAACTCTTACAGGATCAGGAAGAAATTTGGCGTCTCAAGAACAGATCTGTTTGGCTCGATTGTGGTGATGACGACACAAAATTCTTCCATGATTTTGCAAAAGGAAGAAAATATTATAATACTATTTGGGATCTAAAAAATGAAAACAATGAGGATGTATCCTCTTTTCATCGGCTTGCAACCCTTGGAACAAAACATTTCAAATCTCTATACAAAGCTGATAATAGAGTAAATATTGTCGAGATTATACAACTCTCTCAATATTTACCAAGGTTTATAACTCCATAGGATAATCAGGATCTAATGGAGGAAATCTTAGAGGAGGAACTCAAAGAAACACTGCATAGCTTTCAAAAAGACAAAATCCCAGGCCCCGACAGATGGACAATTGAATTCTTCCTGGCACACTTTGACATTATTGGAGAGGATATTCTACATCTGATGGAAGAATATCGGGTCATACATATGCCTCTAAATTCAACCTTCATTGCATTAATTCCAAAATTTGATAAACCCAACTCTTTTAATGACTACATACCTATTTCTCTTTGCAACATTACTTATAAAGTGGTGGCAAAAATCATTGCAAGGTGACTAAAAATGATTCTCTCAAAGGTTATCTCGCAGGAACAATTCAGTTTTTTGGAAGGAAGACAAATACATGAGGCTATTGGGGTAGCACAGGAATGCCTCCACTCGCTCAAGGTAAAAAAATTAAAAGGGGCTGTAATAAAACTTGACCTCTAAAAAGCGTTCGACAAGGTAAGCTGGTTGTATTTGAGAATGTTGATGACACATCTGGGCTTCGATTACTCATTTATCAAATGGGTTATGAGCTGCATCACTACAGCCTCTGTTTCCATTGTAATAAATGGTTCGGCTTCACCTTTCTTTCATGCTGAAAGGGGTCTTCAACAAGGATGTCCTCTCTCCCCACTTATTTTCCTTCTAGTGGAAGAAGGGCTCAGTCGAGCTATTCTAGATGCAAAGCACATAGGGAATTTTAAAGGCATTGGAATCACAAACACACTCCATCTCACACACCTTCTTTTTGTTGATGACATACTACTTTTTTGCAATGGCTCCGAGAGGGACGCGAAAACACTGACTGGTATACTAGATCTTTTTGGGAAGGCTACTTGAATGGATATAAATGTCAACAAATACACATTATCCATGCAAAATTTGGAGGACCAGGAAACTCAAATGTACAACACTCTTTTTCCCTTCAACAAAGCTGATCTGAATGATGGGATGAAATACTTTCGATTCATGTTAAAACCAAACCATTATATCAAATCAGATTGGGGGTGGCTGATTGCAAAACTTGAGAATCAACTACTTTCATGGAGTCGTCGATGGCTCTCTAGAGTGGGAAGACTGGTTCTTATTAAATCTATACTGGAATCTATCCCTGTATATTGGATGTCTCTTGTATGGATCCCAAATGGTATCCTAGACAAGACCCGGAAAATATACTTCAGATTTATGTGGTCTGGAAAATCAGACAAACATGTTTCCCCTTGGGTCAAATGGAAAAAACTTGCAAAACCAAAATCCTTTGGAGGATGGGGACTAAAAAACATTCATCTTTTTGCTAAGTCACTTGTGGCGAAAGTAGGTTGGAGACTACTCACTTCTGAAAATCTTTGGATGACCATTGTCACTCAGAAATACATTGTGCCTGACTCCTTAGTAAATTGGGTTAGGAGCCCGGCTAGATCCTCCATTGGAATCTTTTTTATATGGAAAGCGATACTATCTTCCTTCCCTTTTATCGAGAATGGCTTAGCCTGAAAAGTGGGAAATGGCGCTCAGGTGCGCATTGGGACCGATCCCTGGTTAGGATTCCAAAATGGACAGTTGCTGCCTCCACCGCTCATTCAAATACTACACTCCCGAGGGATACTTCATCTAAATCAGATTGCAGATCCGTTGACCACCAATCTTTTCCAGCAGGGATGGAAAGGGCCTATCATGCTAGGAATACCAGAAGCCTACTGGGGAATCTGGAATAATTTCCTTATATCTCTCAGAGCCTCACATATCAGGCTTCCGACTCCATGGATGCATTCGCTTGGGCCTCTTCACCTTTGGGTCGATACACACCAAAATTGGGCTACAAGATACTGGCCGGGGAATTAGATGTGAGAGGCGAATCCTGGTGGTGGAAAAGTTTGTGGAAATCTAAATGTACACTAAAAACAAAAATCTTTATGTGGTGCACTCTGGAAAACAAGGTTCTAGTTTGGGCTAGAATGACTCGATGACATTTGGAAGGCCCTGGTTGGTGTGCCTTATGCAAACAAGACTCAGAGACTCTTCATCATTTGTTCACCACCCGCCCCTTCACCCTTCAAATCTGGTCTTTCCTACGTGCTCAATTAAACTTGGGTTGCGTTTGGATTCGTCCTTCGATTGCGGAAGCTTGGAAGCACTGGCTCGAAAACCTTGCAACTGAACCATATCATGCTTTACCTCTCCTGGTCATCTGGGGTACTTGATTAGCCCGCAATAAGGAAATTTTCTAGGAAACACCCTCTGTTCTGGAACTGGTGGCCTTTCACACTATAAATATCCTCTCCTATTTTCCATAAGGGAAACATACTCCTGCCATTCGAAAAATATCTGCTGAGAGTTTCAACTCTTCCAAACTGTGGGCTTATTTTGATGGGGCGACCCAAGATCAACAATGTGGTGGGGGGGTTGTTCTACACATATCCAACACTCATTATTGCCACATATAAATGGGTCTTGGTCATGGAACAAACAACTTCGCTGAACTATTTGATCTAAAACTATTACTTTGCTTCGCCCTTGAAAACAATTGCACACACCTACAGATTTTCGGTGACTGCATGCTTGTGAACAATTGGGTAAACATAACACAGAAATGTCACATTCTTATTTTAAATAATATCCTAGATGATGTCCTGAGACTCTTGAGGGAATTTGAATTCTTCTCGTGTCGACATGTCTATAGGGAGCGGAACACATGGGCTGACAACCTCTCAAAACAGGGGCTGAACATTCCTATTGGACATTGGAAAATTTTGAAAGCAGAAAATGGAGAGATGTATGAATATTTTCACAGACCTTTTGTAGAGGGTGTGGCGATTTAAAATCTCCAAAGGATCTTGTCTTTACAAAATGTATATACAACATATATGGAACTCTTTGTTACTTGATCATGGGTGCCCTATGGGGATCGAAGTCACTCTTACATAGCACATCGATGGCTAAAATCCTCCCATGGTGGGATATTTTTGTAGCTGGAAAAGATGGTCACATTTTTTTGGAAAAGGATTTCTAAAAGCCTTCTGCAATATGTAATTTGGTTATATCTATTAATGAAATTACGCTTTTTTCCTTGGAAAAAAAGAAACAGCATGGCCGTACATGTTCCCTAATATGCAGGATGACTTACCCAACAAATGGTAAAATATGGAAGAAGCAAGGGGATATACATTTAACTGGAAATCCCTCAAAGAAAATTTCATCAAAGACTTCTCATTTTCTCCTGCACATGATCATCTTAAAGAAGTTGTAGAAGAATTGAATTTTTTTATTAAACCATCAGGATGACTAGACAATGTTGAAGAAACACCACTCGAACTTTGTCTAAGCTCAACTTGCAATAGCATAACAACTAACCAAAATCAACAATCTCGACTCTTGAATTAACTAGATCTAGAAAATGAAAATGTTCCAGGAAACCGCTTTAGATGGAAAAGAGACCACCCTAATATTGAACACCCAATTAAGTCTATTATCAAAATATCTACCAAACCTAAAGAAGAAAATACAGATCTAGGTGAAAACAATTCCCCTCCATTATTTACAGAATTCAAAGAAGGGGAATGATATATTTTTTGAGTCACAAGACCTAGAATGTATGAGTGTAGAAATTAAAACAAAATAAGTACACATCTCCATAGGCGATAGACTCAAATTAGCCAAAATATGAGACTATTGGTGAGAAGAACAAACATCAGAAGAAAAAAAAGGAAAAAAAAAGAAAAAGAATCTTAGAGAATACCATGATGTTTTTGCTAGAAACTATAGAGATCTAAAAGGACTCAAGTAGGATATGGGAGAAATTAAAATAAACCTTGTACCAGGCACAATACTAGTAAAAAAGGGGCCCTATAAGTTAGCCCACAAATGCAAAGACATTGTTACTAAAGAAATTGAAAATATGTTATCTACGGGATTATTTACCTAGTCGACCATTTGAAGTGGGCTATCCCAATGGTCATTCAACCCCCAAAGCACTATCCTAAAAATATTTGTATCCGTGTCAAATTTAGAGGACTAAATAAAGTTACCCTCACAAATCCATTCCCTACACCTTTTGCTGATGAAATCATCAATGAGGTAGCAGGCCATGAATGTTACTCGTTCATAGATGGATTCCCAAGATATAACCAAGTTCCCATAGCCAATGAAGACCAAGCCAAAACAACCTTTGTCTGTGAATTTGGATCATTTGCTTACAAGGTCATGCCCTTTGGTCTAAAGAATGCACCTGTAGTCTTCTCTAGCGTAGTTATCAAATCCTTTCAAGAGTATCTATACAAAACCATGGATGTCTACTTTGATGATTGGACAATATATAATTTACTCAAAGAACATGTTAAATGGCTTCGTCTAATGCTACAAATATGCATACAAATCCAATTATCCTTACAAATAAAGAAATGTATCATTTATCTTTTCCACTTTAATTGGGATACTCTTAGGCCATGTAGTTTTCAAGGGAGGAATCAAAGTTAACTTGGCCAAAATAAAAGTCATTATCGATTTAAAACCTCAATTAAACCCAAAATAAATTAGGATATCCCTAGGACACACAAGGTATTATTGAAAATTTATCCGTCACTACATAGACATCACATTCCCCTTGGAAGAGCTACTTAAAGAGAATGTTGAATTAAAATGGACTCAGGAATGTAAAGAATCATTTGAGCTACTAAAAAGAAAGCTATTTAAAGCAGGTATATTATGGTTTCCAAATTGGTCTAACAAGTTCCATGTACACATTGATGCATTGGCCATCATGGCCAGTGCAGTACTAACTCAGCCAACCAATGTTGGGATGGATTACCCAAATGCCTATGCCATTTAGAATTTAAATAAAGAAGAACAAAACTACTTGACCACAGAATATGAAGGACTTAGTCCATAAATTTCGTCATTATTTATTCTCTAGCCGTTTTTTCTTCTTTAAAGATCACCAAGCCCTAAAATACTTAGTCAACAAACCCTCGCACCATAGAAGAATATGCCAATGGTTGTTATTATTCCAAGAATTTGAATTTGAAATTACAATCCGGTCAGGAAATATTATTGTCAGACTATACCATCTATCTAGGATATAAACAAAAGAAGACCTCGCTAGAATAAATGATGACTTTCCCGACGCATATCTCTTCAGGGTCAAAGCAGTACCCAAAGAATTAGCCTATATAGCTCAATTCATGCAATATGGAAAATCATCAGAAGGAATATGTGAGAAAAAGAGGAAAATATTAGCCATGAAAGTTTCCCCATCCACCTTAATTAATGGATTCCTATACAAGTTAGGACAGGATGATATTATGCGTTGATGTACCCTCGACCATGAAAGAGAGTTGATTATCGATGAAGCACATTCAAGATCTGTCAAAGGACATTTCCATACTAACACAACTATTAAAAAGATCCTTCAGGACAACCTATGGTGGCCAACACTTAATATTGCAAAAAATTCGTCAGTAAATGTGACAAATGCCAAAGAATGGACCAACCACTAAGACAAAATGAGATGCCATTAATCTCAACCAACCCAAGCCTCACATTTGAAATATGTTCCATCAAATTCATCAGACCATTCCCAGTCAACGAATACGTGCAAGATATATCATCACTACATTCAAATACATTACCAAATGGGAGGAAGTGGAAACACCCAAGGCCTGTACAAGTGAAATCGTAGAAAAATTCATTTATGAAAGCATAATCACTGGATTTTGACGTCCCCTCGCATTAATCAATGACATAGGAATGCACTTTAAAAACAAAACTATGACAGTTCTTCTAAAATAATTCCTCATTGATCACCACAAAATTTTAGCATACCATCCCCAGGAAAATGGTGCCGTATAATCTTTCAACATTACACTTACTAAAGGACTAACAAAAATTTGCAACATTGACAAAGATGACTGGGACAACAATATTGTATCCATCCCATGGGCCTATACGACACCATATAAAAGATCGACATGACAAACACCATTCAAACTAGTGTATGGACAAGAAGTAGTCATCCCATTGCACTTTAAACAACAAGCCCCAATCATCGCATAAGTAATACACCTAGACAATATACAAGCTACCCAAATCTATTTGATTTACAGAAATTGGAAGAATAGAGGCTAGTTTCCATAAACCATTAGGAAGTGCATAAGCAACAACAAAAAACATGGCATGATAGAAACATCAAAACGAAAGACGTTTCAATCGGAGACCTAGTCCTAATATATGATATTAAAATAAGAGGAAAACCAAGGAAAATAGAAACCACATGGATAGGACCATACATAGTTGAATAAATGAACCACAATTGAACAACTAGACTAAAAACGATACAATTTCGAGTCTTCACAAAAGTCGTTAACGACACCCAATTGAAGCGGTATCATGTGCAAAAATCACTCCTGTCAACTAGTGGCCATATCACCACTAGTCATTGTTGTCCTTCCATGTTTTATTTTGTCAATTAAAACATAACTAATTTGTTAATAGGTAGTTATGTAACCAACCCCTAGGAACACGAATGAGATCAGGTACATAAAGGAGCCTAAGACATGCTTCATTGGTAGGGGCAGGAAGTCGATCACGACATGTCATGTTCCCATTTTGTCAAGCACCAGGAAACAACCGATGTCACCTCAAAACCCCATGGATCCTAGTGAAGGTCAATTAATTAATTGATAAGGGGTATAACATTGGTAAATTACCCTACGCATAAAATTTAGACTATAATTGTTTTGAATAAATTGAATTGAAGGTGATGTAATCATTATTTTTATATTTAATTATGATTAAATGTGCTAATGAGTTAGATAAGGGCGCATAAGGAGATAAGGATAGCTCAATGATTTGTCAACCAAAGAGGAAATTGGAGGAAAGTAGCACAAAGCAAAGTGTCAAGACAAAAGAAGGAAACTCACAAAAGCAGTGCATAAAGAAGGAAAGAGTACAAAGTAGGCAAGTGAGGAAA
Source organism: Larix kaempferi (assembly GCA_027924585.1). NCBI lineage: Eukaryota > Viridiplantae > Streptophyta > Pinopsida > Pinales > Pinaceae > Larix > Larix kaempferi. Next base: position 9,712,055 of record BSBM01000232.1, read on the forward strand.
AGTAGAAACTTCCAGAAAGATAAGGAGGGCGGAGTTTCCAAAAAATAACAAACACTATCCAGTTGTAAAAAGAAGGAAACATCCATAAAAGCTAGGAGGGTGTAGTTTCCAAAAGAGAAGAAAATCTAGTTAGTGGAAAAAGAAGGAAAGCGCCAACTCAGTCAAGGAAGGTGCATTGTATGAGACCAAGGAGGTTCATTAAAAATTTAACTTGCTCAACAAGCCACCCAATCTATAAAAGAAGGAGGGCGCACCACATTCAGATCTTTTTACAATTTATGATTTGTGTGTGAGAAAGCTCAAGCTTCTCTAGGCTTCGGTGATGCACCCTTAGCCACCTGTGGGAGATGTGTCCCATAGTTCATGTTCCAATATTTTGCACATGATCCAGTGTAGCCATTGATACCAAATTTTATATCTGATCCAACCATTTCATGTGACGATCCATCATTCGGAAGTTGATGCAAAGATCTAGATGATTTGAGGTGCTTTTGTAGAGTTTCACTTAGAGAGAGTATTCATTTGGAGAGCTTGCAAGAAGATATTGAAGACCAGTGTGCCTCCCATGAGCATATAGCATCCCATGGTCATTCTACAGATCAAATCCATTGATTAAAATTCTCCTTCTTAATCTTCTTTGTAGCATTCTCCTTCAATCAATGCAATAATCCAAGTTTGATGGCTTTCTGTGTAGTCTGAGCCATGATACTTCTATGTATTGCTTAATAATATTTGATTCTATTTGATTCTGAATATTTAATTCATTCCCGAGTCATATTAAATATCAGAAGAATATTTTGAGAGACTTAGAGGCTGTTTGAGTCCACAATTCTCAAGACTAGCTCTTTGTGCAATTTTACTTGACTAGTTTTCAGGAAATGGCAATATACGGAGCTATGTGAAGATATTTATCTTTACGTAAGTTGTTTTGGGTTTTCAATTTCCTATAGAATCCGTACCAAGTAAACAATTAGATATTTGTAACCTTCCTTGTATGTTTTCTTTTAGATTTATCAAGACTCTCATTGGGCACTTTAATTTGACTAGTTTTGCAGTATGTTTAATTAAAAGTAATATGAATGCCTATTTTCTGTTATATCAGTCATATAAGGTTCCTAAGTCACCAATTAATCTCATACAATCCTCTTCCTGATAATTTGTAGCCCTCTCATCTTGTTTGGGAGAGCCTGGAAACAAACTAGTTGAGCAATCCACCATAGTGCTTTGTCTCCCTTTACCTCCAAACACTTCCAGAGCATCCCAAAACCTATGTAAAAATTGTCCAACAATATATTAGGAGTTTATTTTCTGATATCCACCTCTATTTTATTTCAAGTGTAAGTGAATGAGTTTAGTTTGCATATGTTGGTGTGCCCAGGTAGCCTTGTGGAGACTTAAGCGGTAGCTGTGGTCGAAGCATAAATGGCCGCAGTACATTATGCATAGAACTATGAAGCTAGCCTTGATTATTTTTTCCTTTCTGCTACACACTCCCCAATAAATTTTTCAGATCCGAAAGTGTCCATCAGTCAAGCTCTAGGTGGGTTAATTAGTACCCTAGACTAGTTTCTTCTTGTCTAGTTTTGTGAACTAGTTTCTGTCATACAATTTTCTGATTTTAAAGTTGAATTTGAGTTGATATCCTCTGAGATCATATGAAGGATATTACAGTGGTATCGTAGCAATTTCCTTGGTTTAGCTTATGGAAAGTAACTCTTGGTGGAAAATATCTCAGAACTATCTTCAAGTTGCAGTTATGGAGTTGGTTGCAGTCATGGAAGAAGAAATCATTTACATTGATGGAGGTTTATAGAGAGATGAGGATGGTTACATTTGTGAACAAATGTACAGTGAAGACCTATGGGATGAACCAGTGATGGTTAATCCTAAGGAATATTTGGTAGAGATGATATTTGCAATTGAAAACTTGCCCCACCACTACCAGGAGTATCTAGCCTTGGGGGAAGAGATTGGTAAGGCCATTTATTTCAAAGATTATTTTTACTATAGGTTTGGGTTTGAGATCAAGGATGGATATTTGGATTCAATAGAGAGAAGAAAACCACCCATAGAGGAACCAAGTTGTTCTGCCTCTTTGAGTAAAGAAGAAAGAAGAACAAATCAACCAGTTGCATCTTCGAGCATTATGAGATTGTTTGGGTTTTCTTCAAGCAGATATTCCAAAGGCTGTAAGCATGAAGAATCCACCACTAGTTATACTAGGGATAAACCAATTATGGATCAGAGAGTAGCTACTAATGGGTGCCAAGAAGAGGCATCTACTAATGGTTGCTCAAGTTCCGAAGAAGCATTTACTGATGGATGTTGTGATGAGGTACCTCATGATGGTTGCCTAAGTTTTGAGGATACATCTACTGATGGATTTCCATCTCTCTATGTTGGTGACATAGACATACAACTTGATGAGGTTGCTGTAAGCACAAGTTCCCTTGAGGATGAAGATGAAGAGCTAGTAGCAAAAGTTGTTCTAGAGTCAACTTTTCAGCCATCACTTGAACTACATCATGAAGTTGACCTCAGCGAACAAGAAGAAGAGGTCCAACCTCAAGAACCTCATTTCCTTGCATGGACCTTGAAGATGAGTGAGAGGAAGATCAAGGAAGGCTTACACATTCTCCATGTTATGCAACCAAGTCCCAAATATCGCATAAAAATAGCAGAAATAGACCAAAAGAAAGCAATCAACACCTTAATAATGAAGAACTGAGATTGATAACAATCCTCTTCGAGGGAGGAACCTCCTTACACAATGTACATAATACAAGACAAGATACAATGATGATTAAAATGAAAAGGTATCCTTCCTATATATAGGAAACAAAGGGGTACTATAACAATTAATAGACCCACTAATAGTCACAAGCTGACATCAATAATATGTAATGCACCATAATAAAGGGGGTAATGTGACACTACAAAGGGGGTAATGTGCCAATATTTAGGTCTTAACATGCCCCTCCCCTTGAGACAAGTGTTGTCCTCAACGCTTGATTAGTTGTGGATGCTTCTATATGAAGGACTCATCTTCCCATGTCGAATCTTCCACTAGCAGGTTCTTCAATTTGATGAGGTACTCCGTAATAGCCCAATTTCATAGTTGTTTGGTCCTTGTTTAAGTGATTTGTTCAGGTTCCAATATGACTCTTCCTTCTTCATCAAGCTTGAGAAAGATTGTTTGAATTGGGATCTTGTCTCCTATTACCTTCTTTAAGCAAGAAACATGGAAAACTGGATGCACTCTTGAAGATGAAGGAAGCTCCAATTTGTAAGCCATACTACCAATCTTCTCCAACACCTTATAAGGACCATAATACTTGGGTGCTAATTTATTGTCCTTATTTAGTTGCTTGAGAGGCATCTACTTGTAAGGTTATAACCTTAGAAATACTTAATCCCCTTCTTCAAAACTCCTTTCACTCCAATGTTGATCAACTTGTTGTTTCATCCTGTTTTGTGACATAGCTAGGTTGTCCTTAAGTATCTGGAGAACTAGTTATTGGTGCTCTATTTGATATTCCACGAATTGAACTTTAGATTTCCCCTTGAACATAGATGTGATAGATGGAGGATGGTACCCATAAAGTGCCATAAATGGAGACATTTTTTATGATGTCTGGAAGGACATATTGTACCACCATTCTGCAAAAGATAACCATTTCACCCACTGTGTTTGTTTATCAGATACAAAGCAACGAAGATAACCTTCCAAACATTTGTTAACTATCTCCGTTTTCCCATCAGATTGAGGATGATAAGATGAATTATGAGCCAATTGGGTACCCAAACAAGAAAATAATTCAGTCCAAAATTTTCCAATGAAAATTGGATCTCTATCGCTTACAATAATCTTTGGATTTCCATGTAACTCATGAACTGTTTCCAAAAAAGTTGTGGCTACTGTACTTGCATTAAAAGGGTGAGAGAGTGCAAAAAAATGTGCATACTTTGTGAGTCTATCAACAACCACTGTAATAAAATTCTTTCCTCCTGACTTTGGTAGACCTGTGATAAAATCCATTGAGACTTCTTCCCAACATTGGCAAGGTATGTCTAATGGTTGTAGAAGTCCTGGGGTCTTAACTGTTTCCACCTTATTTTGTTGGCAAACCAAGCATTCGGCCACAAACCTTTGAACATTAGATTTAAGACCTTCCCAAAAAAATTTCTTCTTGATCATGTGGTAAGTTTTCAAGAACCCGGAGTGCCCACCTATAGGAGAGGTGTGCAATTATGAGAGGATCTTTTGTTTTAGTTGGGAGTCTTTGCATAAATATAAGCGACCCTTATACCATAGTGAATCATTTTTCCACACAAAAGTATATGATACACTGGGATCGTCCTGTAGATTTTGAATGAGCGTCCACACAGATAGGTCATTTTTTCATTCTTCCCTAGATTCTACTATCCAATCAGGTTGTAGAATGGAAATTGCACAAAGTAATGCCCCAACATCTTCATCTTTTCTGGAAAGTGCATCTTCCACCACGTTATGTTTTCCTTTTCGATAAATGATTTCAAAGTCATATCCCAACATATTGGTTACCCATTTTTGTTTCTCTTCCGAAGATAATCTCTATTCCAATAAGTATTTAAGACTATCATGATCTGTTTTGACCTTGAAGTGTCTACCTATTAGGTAAGGATTCCATTTCTTAAGAGCATGTAGAATTTCCAACATTTCCTTCTCATAAATGGGCTTCTGTAAGTGCTTTCCCTTGATTGGATGACTTGTGAAAGCAAGCGGGTGTCCTTCTTGCATTAGAACAACGCCAATTCCATTTCCTAAAGCATCACATTCCACAATAATTTTTTTTGTAAAGTCTGGTGTGGCCAAAACAAGAGCTTTTCACATAGCCTCCTTAAGATGTTCAAAAGCTTGAGTTGCCTCTGGAGTCCAAGAAAATGCATCTTTATTTAGTAATGTTGTTAGAGGTGTTGCTATTCTTCCATAGTTCTGAACAAACTTGCGGTAGTACCCTGTCATACCTAAGAATCCTCAACGGTTCTTCCGGGTTTTGGAATCAGCCAGTCCATCATGAATTTAATTTTGTTGGGGTCTACCTTGACACCTTCCCGAGATACAATATGACCCAAATATTCTACCTCCTTTACCCCAAAGAAACATTTGGAAGGTTTTGCATATAGTTGTTGCTCCTTTAGTAGTTGTAGTACCTTGTCAACATGTTGAACATGTTCTCCCCAAGAATTTATATAGATTAGTATATCATCAAAGAATACTAGCAAATTTTTTCTAAGGAAATGCCTTAAAATGGAATTCAAGAAACTTTGAAATGTGTAAGGCGCATTCGTGAGACCAAATGTCATGACCAAAAATTCATAATGATCTTCATGAGTTCTGAATGTTGTTTTTGGAATGTCTTCCTCCATTCTAATTTGATGATATCCAGAATGGAGATCCAACTTTGTGAAGAAAACTGCTCCATGTAATTCATCAACAATTCATCAATGACGAGAATAGGAAATTTATCTTTAATGGTGATCTTGTTGAGCTCTCTATAATCTGGACACATATGCCATGATCCATCGGTCTTGTGTACCATTACCACTGGTGCAGAGTAAGAAATTTGGCTAGGCTAATTATGACGGTCTTTAACATTTCTTCAACCATATTCTCAATTTCACTCTTCTGTCCATAGGGGTATTTATAAGGTTTGATGTTACGAGGAACACTTCATGGAATTAAGTGAATAGCATGATCAAAATCTCGAATAGGTGGAAGACCTTTTGGAATATCTTCAAATACCTTGAAATGCTTATTAATCACCTTTTAGAGATCTGGGGAAATAAGAGACTTAGATGTTTGAACATCTAATGAGCATAATTGTGCAATTACACCTTGATGTCCCTTTTTTATCAATTTTGTCATACCATTAGAGCTTATCACTTTACTTGTTTTCCCTGTGATACCATTTAACTCATATTATTTTCCATCCCATAAACAATTCATGAAAAGCTTCTAAAAATTAAAAGCCATTGTTCCCAATGATTGTAACCATTGAACTCCTAAGACAACATCAACATCCCTCATTGGAATAACAGTCATTGGACTATTCAATACATATTCTCCATAGAGAGATTGATATTATGGCATTTTCTTGAGAAATTTATAGTTTCTACATCTGCAATCATTACTTGAAACTCTAGTGCTGGATATACAAAGCAATTGAGAACCTTGGCCAGTTTACAGTGAATGAAATTATTAGTACTACCAGAATCAATCAACACCATTACCTTTTTCTTTTTGATGTATCTTTTGATCTTGAGAGTTAGAGGAGTGCTAATTCCATCCAATGCATGACATGATATGGTGGGAGTAATATCTTCGGAAGTAGTATCCTCTATTTCTTCATCTTGAGAAGGTTCCTGTTCTTTTGGTGCTTCTTGTTCATTTTCTTCCTCTACTTCACACTCTATGTAAAATAGTTTCTTCTTAGTGCACTTGTGGCCCTTACTGTATTTTCTATCACAACTGTAACAAATCTCTTTTTCTCTTTTTTCCTCTAGTTGTTGTGGTGTCAACCTTATAGGTTGTGGATGACTCGAGACCACACTTCCTTCTTTATAGTTGTATGTGGTAGACTTCCATGTTTCCATAATTTTGTTTTCAACTTTTTTTGCCACCCTGAATGCATGCTCCAAGGATTTAGGTTGCCATAGGTGAGCCTCATGTTGGATGCTACCTCTTAAAGTTCCTATGAAGATGCCAGTTAGATGCTCTTCTGGAATATCTGTGACCTTGATATTCAATCTTTGGAAGTTCTCAATGTGCTCCCCAACTGAACCCTTTTGTTTGAGATTTATCAGTTGGCTAAATAAGGCATTTCTCTTGGTGTCCTCATAATGTGCTATCAATTCCTCCGTAAAAATTGTCCAAATGACAAGTGGTTTACGAGATCAAAGCCATTTATACCACACAAACTGATTAGGTTCTAAATATAAATATGCAACGCGTACCTTTTGTGTGGATTGCACCTCGTGTAGCTCAAAGAAATGCTACATCTGTAGTATCCATGTGACTGGATCCGTACCATCAAACTTGTTGTTGAAGCCTCGGATGTGTAGGTTGCTGGAATGGGTTCTAAGGCTAACAACAGAGGGTGAAAACCCAGATTGAAAGGCTTCAAAAGGTCCTGTGCAAGGACAGTTATATCCCCATCCTGTTTGGAATAGTAATCTCCCACGGATACAAAGGCCTTCGTTGGCACTTATGGGTTTTGATCCAAAAGGTTTTGTTTTCCCATGAAGGAAGAACAAAGTGCTCTAACTCTAGACAAGGATATACCTAGAAAGAAACCTTAAGCTAACTAAGAGGAAGTCTAGGTTAAGTCAGATCTAATCGAAAGAAAAGTGTTTTGTTTGGATGCCGGATAAGTTGTTTTGAGTGTTTATAAGCCTTATCACCAGTTTTGACAGAAATGTGGAAAGGGATCAACACTTATTAACTCAAAGCATAATCAGATAATGAAAATTAAATGATAACGATCTGAGGATCAAGCACATACAAATTTACCCTGTAACTTGAATGTTAATTGAAAAATTAACATATATTTAATAGTTTCTGTGAATAATTTGTAGAAATAGATAAAGATTTTAATTAAATAAATTCAATTAAAACATAAATATACAAAGACTATGAATTAAGACAAATCTAAATCATAGATCAATGCATTAATGATTAGCTACAAAATCAACAGTATTCATTGATAATCAAGGTTAAGAAATCAAATATCATCAAAGAAATTTGATAACATAACAAAGAAGATGGAAAAAGTAACTAACTTCGATTCATTGGTCTGCAAGAAATTACAAGATCAGAAGTGAAACAATCGTTTCTCCAGTCCTTCTCTGGCGATTATCTCTCCCCCTTCCCCATGAGACTTCTATCCCTTTAAATAATAATTACAAGATAGTTACAAAGGATAAATTTCCCACGAAAATAGGGATTTACAAAATCAGACTATTCTAATCATATCAACGTAGAGAGAGGTTCATACAAAATATTTCACAAAATTTTCAAAAGATACTCATCACATAATTTCGGGGAAACATCCCCCAACAAACTGTGGAGGTTAACCATAGTCTACTAGTTGTCTGTGAAGGATAGTAAGTGAGCTAAAAAATCTCTTTTAGAAGATTTATGATGATCAACAACGTCCTTAAAAACTCAGAAGTCGACCACTTGTTCCTTCTTCAAAGGAAATAATGAAGCGACATGTACTTCATTGATTATAAAATCTTGGATAATGGTATTGTCTCGATCAGTTGTCTTTTCATTGACCTTCCTTCTCTTCTTCCGAGGGAGCTGTATGTAGATGGATTGAATCTCAGGTTCTTCTTCACTACCACTGCTTTCGTCAGGAACACTTGCATCAAAAGGTGGTGACACAGGTTCCTGATATAGAAGAGGTTGAAGTTCTTTCTTTTCAAAAAACTTGACCAAAGATTTATGATTTCCCTGCATATTGCTCACAATATAATTGTGAGAAGGAAAACTTGTGAAAATTAACCAAGAAGACCTTTGAATTGCAATATGACGACCAACCAATTGCCCATGTTGACATCTATATTTAAAAGATAATAAAGATTCCAGGGATGGCTGAGCGTTATGAATAACCATGATTAAAACCTTACAGTCTGGAACTTGCACTTATCACGTCTGTAATGAAATAATGCAGAGCATGCGTCGACAGGGATTGGATTAAGACAGGATAAGATTGCAATAATTCACGTATGGTTAATGTAAAATATTAACACTAGATCAATTACAAATTAGTTGTATCAATGATTATCAGTCATGTGTGGCCGCAGACGAAAATTACAATTAAAAATCTGATTACAAATCGAAAATGATGGAGAAAAACGAAGAAATGAAACAATTATTTAAAACAAAAACAATCCAATATCAACCGTAGGATTGAGGCAACTCAACGGTCAAGATTAAAACATACAGATTGCGGAAGAAAAATGCGGAGGGTTTATTTTGGACAAATACACGATCTTTCTGCAATCTGCAATCTGCAATTGCGGGTTGCGGAACAGAAAGACGCACACTCATCATTCAAACACTCCCCGCAATCCGCAATCCACGTTGTGGGTTGCAGTTTGCGGGAATGCAAAGAGCAAAACAATTAAAAGGTCTTCTCGCAATCCGGGTTGCGGATGCAAATGACCAAGACTATTGAAAAACTCGTCCCACATCCGCAATCCACATTGCGGGTTGCGGGTTGCGGAACGAAGAGGTTGCAAAACTGAAAGCGAAGTTTCCGCAATCCGCAATTGCGGGTTGCAGAAGGACTGAATTTTGGGAAAAACCAGTGTTTCTCGCAACTCTCAAAAACACACAAAATCAAGGGAATTTTCAAAAAAGAAAAATTACTAACTTAATCAAACCAAAGCAAAGCAATGAAAGCATGATGAAAACCCCAAAATGACCATGGAATTTGATCATTACCTTTATATATATAAAAATTTGGGGCTCCCACGTTTTATTAAAACACGGGATCTGTTGTACCTACAACACTTCCTCATATTGATCTTTGGGATGTAGTTGGTTTTTGACCCCATGTTGGAGTCCCTAAAGTCATAATGTATGTTCCTTTTGTTTTCATCATGAATTTCATGGGAGGTCTTCTCACTTCTAGGAAGCCCTTCTTGCAACAACTTTCTTTCAAAACTTCCATATCCCCCTTCAAACCCTTCAAATCATCTATATCCTTTTTCAAATCATGCATTTTCACTTCCATTTCATTCTTGGTTTGACCTAGGATTGATATTAGTGCATCTTTTGTCACTGTTTTCTCTTGTAAATTAGATATGTCCTTGCACATTTCTTCACCTTCATCATAAGTCCATGTAGAAATATCTGGAGGATTATTTGGTGTCGAGGTTCCCCTTTTAGGAGGCATTTATAACAATATAGATAGGTATCACACCCTATAGTTCACCACAATTATATCCTTCTACTCAAGTTAGTCAAATTTAAAACGACGTCCTTTTCTCAACCCTGATTGGAAGACAATTTTAGGGCTGAATTAAAACTGAGGTAAAATTCAAATTTAGACTCCTCTGGGTCTGAAAATTTGTCCTGTTGTATCCTTATGTGTCCTCTTTCTGATGCCATAGGTCTGACCTAATTCTGATGTGCCAATAGAAATTTATTGCGAATCTCCCAACACTTCTTATTTTTGGTCCTTTCAGAAGATCGAACTTGTATGGACTGCCATGTGTCCAATATTTTGGATCCAAGAATGAAACTTCTATCACAAATACTGTGGTATGTACCCTTTTTGATGCAACTAGTCTCACTCAATTTGGATTTTGCATGCCCCTAATATTACCTCTTTCCCTAGAACACTTGTTTTAGACTAGTTTTTGGACTAGTCAAAAAGCCTAACTTTCGAGGTCAGTATATTCGAACCTGTGATGTATCGGGACCTCAATTTTGGACCACAGATAGCTCGGCCTGTGCTTGAGGTAGGTTTTTAATATCACTGTCTGAATACTTGTAGAAATTTTTTTTATAGTTAAAATTACTATATGACTCGTTTTGAAGAATCCAGTCCCAAGGAAAGAGCTCTGATACCAAATGTTATGCAACCAAGTCCCACATATAGCATAAAAATAGCATAAATAGACCAAAATAAAGTAATCAACGCCTTAAAAATGAATAAATTATATGAATAACAATCCTCTTCGAGGGAGGAAGCTCCTTACACAATGTACATAAGACAAGACACGATACAATGGTGACTAAAATGAAAAGGTCTCCTTTCTATAAATAGGAGACAAAGGGGTACAATAACAACTAATAGACCCACTAATAGACACAAGCCGACATCAATAATATGTAATGCACCATAATAAAGGGGGTAATGTGCCAATATTTAGGGCTTAACGCTCCATGACACACATGTTTCAATGTCACAGTCTTGTTGGAGAGCTGCTTCATTGGAAGATTCATCTTTCCTTGAAGCCGTGGAGAATATTCAAAAAGCAATGTCTACAATCCAAGGTAATTTTTCACACATGCTTTAAGACAGAGATTACTTGCATGACCTTGTTCATATGTTGCATGGAGCATCCTTGAAGGATGATGAGGATATTTGCAAGCTCAATGATGAATTGATGGCCACCCAAGATTCTTTGAGAATCACTCAAAGTGCCCTCCAAGAATCTAAGATGGAGATAGAGAAACTTCACCAAAAGTTGCAAAGATCACTCATTTCAGTCAGCCAGTTTCTTATGGTTGGTTGTACTCAGAGTTCTATGTAGGAACCTCATGTGATGGTGGTACATGAGGTGCATGATGACATGCATGTACTTGAGGATTTTTTAGATGCAGATGAAGAGTTCCAAGCACATACAATTCCCCAGAGAAAAACTGAGCTTCTCCTTGGAGTGAGTCATTCCTCCATTGAGGAATTAGAAGAGCTCATGTTTGATGGGCCAACCTTGGATGGAGTTGATGAATCCATTAGCTTGATGGATGAGGTTTGTAGAGATGAGATTTTGGTCCATGATCCTACATCAGACCCTTCTACTTCTTCCATGTCATTTGAGGATGAAGTTTGGGCCAAGAATTTTTTTTTGATGGTGCTTGAAGAGTAGCAGAAGGCTCCCACATTCGCTTCACCCAATTTAATGATAGCACCATTCACTACCCATCAGTTGCAGAGGCATTTCATGCATATCTTTGATGCCACCTCACATAATGATGCATATGGTTCCCATTTGACTTCATTAAGTGGGACACATTATGATTGCATGCACTTTCTGACCAATGGCAGAGAGTTGAGCCATTGGTAGTATGCACATTGGGAAGCAATTTTCTTTCCATTTGGATCATTGGGGTGGAGTGTCTCTTCTTTTCCTATTTGGGAGAAAAGACACATGAGTGATATTCCTACTTGCATCTATGGAAAATTATTTAATACATTTTACACTTTTTGTGAGCAGCATGGGAATCCATGGAATTTTGATGATGCCTACCCTTTTTGTGATGGGACATGGGGCTGTAATGTCCCCCATTTTGACCCTTGTAATATTTTGGGCTATAATGTAAATAATGTATGCATATTATGTATGATTCCTAGCGTGGTGCTCAAGGCCAAGGCCCCGCTAGCGAACGTTCGATCTAGAAGAGGCAAGTATTTGATATTATGCTACCCATGTGCTAGAGAACCATGGGAATTGTAAATATGCATTTTAATATAAAAGCCCACAACTAGCTATGCAATGCAACAAGAGATGGGGGCATGATGTTACAAGGAAATTGGGAGGGAAATATTCAAACCCTTGAGCCAATCAAGTCAAGCCAAGTGTCAATAAGAGAACCCATCAAACCCTCAACTGCCATGTTGACTTTTGTACCCAACCATTCATTTCTCCCAAGAGTTGGTTGAGATAGTTAATGCCTTGGGGAATGGAGAGGTATGGCTGTCCAAATTTGAGTATGGGCAAACCACCCTTCCTAGATTTTTGTGTTTGGCTTCTTGGGCAAGAAAAGAGCCACGAAATTGCCCCCAAGCCATTATTCAACCATCAGTCTTTCTCTCTCATGAGTTTGGAGCTACCTGGGCGTTTTCCTCACTGGTTTTACTGTTCTTACCTTCATTTTCCTAACTGGGAAGGGCGTTTTTGTTGTGTCTAACAGTGGAGAAAAGAGTAAAACGATTTTGGGGTTTTTAGAGGCCGTTTTGGCCCACTGTATGCTCATACATCTGTGGGAGAAATCGATTTTCTTCCCTGGGGTTGGATTCCTCTTCCCACAATCCGTTTTTGGTGTGCCTACGTTTTGGGAAAACCTCTGTCCATCTAGTTACTAAGTCCCACTGCTGAAAGTGTGTTCCAGAGCCCATATCTGAGTTTGATGTGCAAGAGAATGCTGGGGTTGAGTTGGGTATCCATTGCTTTGGGCTGTGTTGTGCTTGAGGATTCCCTTTTCCTTGTAGATATCATGCCCAGCTCGGGGGGTGGTCTCTGAGTGCTGAAAGAATACAGGCTGGACAGAGACCTATGGCTGGAAGGAACGTTGCAGCGACATAGCTAGTTGTTGGGACAACATTACACCAAGATGAGTATTTGGTATTGTGTTTACTTCTGCAAATGTGTTAAACTGAATAACAATCATGTCATATGTGTGTGGATGAGTTCATCTCCGCTGTGCATATTTGTTTGATTTACATCTGCACACATGGTTTTTAACTGTATGCATTTAATGAATTGGCTGAGTTTTATGAAAAGCCCCATAGAATGGCATCAGGTTCCCTTCCTTGTACTGGATCCAAGGGTGGGTACGTTACATTTGGTATCAGAGTTGCTGGTTGCAGCATTGGGCCTTCATGGGCTACCTATCATAGCTTGCAGAGGTGAGTATGCTTCCTGCCTAGCACAGACCATTAAGAAAAGTTTCAAAATTTCAAAATTTTTCTAAGTGTTACGGCGGAAAAAGTTGGTGAGTTTCTGCCGCAGTGTCGGAAGGAATTGGTCAGTTCCACCACAATGGCAGAAGGAAAAGCTGATTTTTCGACTGGAAGAACTCAACAAGTTTGTCCGCAATGGCGGAAGAACTCAGGGAGTTGGTCCGCAACGATGGAAGGACTCGATGAGTTGGTTCGAAAAATTTCAAATTTTTTCTAAGTGTTATGGCGGAAAGAACTCGTGAGTTTTTGCCAAAACGGCGGAAGAGATGGGCGAGTTGCTCCACAATGGCGGAAGAGATGGGAAAGTTCGTCCGCAACGGTGGAAGAGATGGGCGAGTTTCTCCGCAATGGCGGAAGAAATGGGCAAGTTCGTCTGCAACGACGGAAGAGATGGGTGAGTTGCTCCGCAATGGTGGAAGGAAAAGCTGAGTTTTCGACCGGAAGAACTCAACAAGTTTTTCCGCAAAGGGGCGGAAGAGAATGACGAAGTCCGCCAAAACAGAGAAAATACAACAATTTTTTCAGTGAAATTTTCAGGTGCCCGAAAGAGAAAAATCGCTTTGAACTTATGCGCCAGATTGCGTGAAATTGAAGAATTTACAAAAAAAAAAAAAAAAAAACGAGGGCGCTGCCCTTGACCCGCCCTGCAGTGGCAAGCCCCCTTGACCCCCGTCGTCCCCTTGAGACATCGTCAATGGTGAGAAAGATTCTATGGGAGCTAAGTAAGACAATGCTGATAAAGAGGGAAGCTTCTCACCTTAAACTATTTTCTATTTATAGCATAAGAATTGCATGTTTGGAAAATAGCAAGAATGAATGTTATACACGTATGTATATATTGAATTGCTAGTCCATGAGAAGATCATAGCTAATGATTGCTTGTATGCTTGGTAGGGAAGCCAAGAAAGAGATCAGCTATGATGTGGAGGAGGAACTCCATGTCACGAGGGAAATGGGAAAGGGAGAATTCCTTAACTCCTCTCTTGTTATTGTATTTATATTTCCTAAGTTTCATAAGTTGAAAATTATGGCATAGGGATGTTGGAAATGCAAGAGAGTAATGTATATGAATTAATGGGCATGATTAAGGAGTCATTGCATAGTGCATGTGAATTGCTTATGCATAAAGCATGATGTTGCATATGGGTAAAGGTAGTGAAAGTTACACATGCAATAGCCCATTAATGGTATTGCTTATGGTTGATCACCAGTAATGTTGTTGATAATGGTTGTATGAATCAGACCATAGAAGCATGATTGAAAATGACCAAAGACAACCGAAGCATGACTAAAGATGTGGATGATGATTGTTGCATATGACCAACAACCTTATGAAGAAAGGAGGGTGCAACAAATCTATGATCATGAGGTTGGCAAAAGGACTGTGTAGCATTGATAAGAGGCCAACTGATCAGGTAACATCAAGCGATGTTAATGACAACCATGCAGGTAATGGTTAATTATGTTTAATTGCATGAATGTTGAAAGATGATTTGGTGAGATCCCTTCAACTATGTTGAATTGTTTGCATGTGAGACTAAGTGCTTGAATGTGAAGATAATCCTACCAAGTATGGTCAGGAGTGGGTAAGGGAAGGCAAGGAGCCTTACACCTTGTAGTTTCTTAGAAACCTCGATGCATTCATATGAAATTATATCATGCCATTTGGGTGGGATGGGCGTTGAGTTTAACAAGCAAAACAAGTGATGACTTATGGTCTTGTTGTAAGTGTATGCCATATGAGATAGTCATGGTTAGGCCATAATATGTTGGAATGCATAGTCTTCATGGATTAATGCGAGGTTGCATTGAAAGGATGTGCATTAGAATATTCTATACAATCTTGTGGTTATGCATTGAATGAATGCGCATTAAAAGATTATGTAAATGTTGTGAATGTGCATGTGTATGTGTGAGTGCACATGTTGAGAGGCATTGTGTGAATGCATGGTTGGGGTGTATGTTTCATTGCAATTAGATAATAGATGAAATGGTGAACTATTGATAACCCCGAGACCATTTCATGAGCTGCTATGAATGTAGGCAAATGATTGCACAAAGAAGGTAGACATGTTGATGGGCTACCAGAGCACTCTATTGGAAGGACAGAGTTGCATGGAATGTGAAGTAATGAGTACTTACAGTTTATTTAAATTGCACAGATAGTGTACCCATGTCTTGCAATTTTATTTATGATACCGATGCATATATAGATATATACATGCTAACAGCTGAAGGTGTTTGAATTATTGAGTGTTATAATTCTGAGATCACTTCAGTGACTATTGTAGCAATGAAATGATTATATGCATAGATACTCACAACATGTTTGGCTGATTGAAGTTTCAGATTTTAGGTAGATTGTTTTGGGCATAGCAAGTGTGGGTAAGTCCATGACGAAGATTGGAATCTACCATGAGCAAGAGCCAAACGATATGAGAACAGACTCATGGCTAAGCAAATCAATTTCTGTTGAGAACAGAATTGCAAATGTAATTTAATTATTAATGCCATTGAATGATTATTGTTAAATGCTGCTGACTGTTTGGCTATTTGATAAATGTGCCAGGAAGACACATTGCAGGAAGACCATGTGTGATGACCTGCAGAAGCCAAACTCCATGGGAAGGACCCCATGCTTTGGAAATGGGTTTCGGGTGAAACACCATTTCATATTTTAAGAATGACATCTCAGCTGAGCTGTATGTTGGAAAACATGAGAATGAGATGGTAAAACTATGCTAAGAAGGCATGTATGGATTATGGAACATGGAAATATTGGGGTGGCAAACCGAAGAACTGTTGACTCAGAGAAGGGAGCCCCCATTCTTCGAAATGAAGAAAAGATACACCTGCAAAAATGAATGAGTATTCTGTGACCCTAGATAAGAACATGCATGTCTAAATTATTAGGGTTAGTATGCAGAGCATGCTCTACTTTATTTATATCATTTCAGACTGCTTGAGTATGATTAGGGCCTACATGGATCACATTGGAAAGGGGGTGCACATCTTTTCTGGTGGCGGGTCATGATAGGGTTGTCAATATTGACTACACCCTAAGGGAATGGACGCATTCCTGGTGTTTCAATACTCGATAGTGAATGTTATGGAATGTGGTTGCGATTTTGAGAAGCAATACTCATAAGCCTGCTTATCCTTCTTGTGTTGTCAGCTTACACAGATACCAATTGGTGCTACACATTAAGAGGCAAAGTGAAGAAGGGTATGCAGAAGGACTGTATAGGAATTGGCAACCTTTCTATGTTCACACTAAATAATACTGGAAGGGATGGACAAACCCAGGGAGCTGTGTAGTGAAAAGGGGTATCATCCTTATGTGAGTGGGGCCATGCTAACCTGCAGTCAAGAAAGTCACCTATAAAGTTCCTAAAAGGAACCGCCGATTTGCACAAGAGAAGGAGTGGCGTCCTTGTATGAATGAAGAGTTGATGTGTGTGTGAAGGGTTATGGTGCAAGAAGGCATGGTGACATTGGTGAAGGCATAAAATCTCTATTGGGTCAGTAGTAGGAGGGCGGGCGCCAAGACTGACTAAAAACCCTGAGATGCCTATTGGGTCAGCAATAGGAGGGCGGGCGCCAAGACTGACTGAAAACCCTGAGATGCATATGGCTCCATAGTAGAGCCTTGACCTATGATGGTCAGGTGGCGCAGTTTCCTTCCATTGGTCGATGGCCCAGACAAATGTGCTGGCTCGGCACTGGAGAGGGCCAACCAGGTATGGGACTGGTTGGGAACCACCAAATGCTTGGTAAATCCAGCCGATGGGGAGGTGTAATGGTTAAGCATTAACTACATCAAAGACCATAGGCGATTCCAAGGCTTGCAAAGCAAAGAAGGACCCTGTGGACCAAAGGGGAAACGCACAATACAGATAAGTATTCGTTTTCATTTATGTCTTGTTTGGAATAATGAAGATTTTAGGTATAAGTCTTCTAACAGCTACACTGACACACTATTGTTTCTTTGTTGGAAACCTTGGTCGTTGCAGGAAAGCAAGACCCTGAAAGAACTATAAATTACTGGTAAAATCCAGAGAGTAAATGAGTGGGCGATATAAATTATGAAGAAATCCAGGGAGTAGCTGGTTGAACGCTATAAAGTTCTTGACAAGTCCAGAGAGTGACTAGTTGGGCATTAACTACTTGATATGGTAAAGCAGCGTGTACGCTGTCCCAACACCCCTTAAACAATTGATAAAACCAGTCGAAGCACTGGCCTAGCATATTGTTAAAGGAAATAATTGATAAAACCAGTCGGTGTACTGGCTTGTAATTGCCTATTTGAATGATTGTGGAGTAGCCTACGTGCTGGCCCAACATTCATAATTGTATCCACAGGAAATCCAAGGCTCGTAAAGCAAAGAAGGATCCCGTGGAATAAAGTGAAGACATCCAATACAAATAAGTATTCGGTTACCTTGCAGCTTCTTGCTTATGAATATACGTGTGTATCTGATTTGGTTATGATTTCCTAAACTCTTGTTTAGAGATAAACCCTATGAAAATAAACTAAACATGTGAATTGATTCAATGTTTGAGTGTAGGTATTGTTGGAAGCAAGGACTAGGAAGGCATCATAGGGATGCAGATGGACATGTGACCATCCTAAAGAGCTCAATATGAGCAGTAATGAAAGATGGTGCTAGTGGACATGAGTGGGTCATTGCAGTCAAAGGTTATGTAGGAAACTATGGAGAAGGGTTCCTAGTTGAAAATCCTTAGACAGACCTTAGACACTAAGTTTCATAGCCAAGAAAGGAAAGTCAAAGCATTCACATTGAAGTGAAAGAGACTAAGGAGCATGAAACCACAACGATGGTGTAGCTCCATAATAGAACAAGACTAAGAGGGAGAAAATCCTACTCTTCTCTTTCCTTTCGATTGATGCATTTATAAAACAAAAGATTGTTGAGTGCATGTCATGGCTGAAAATAGATTGTGTTTAATTGCTTGAAATGAATTGTGAATGCTGAAATAGTAAACTTCTTGTGAAAGGATGAACATGAATGAGTTCATGTGTATGTTGGGAAAGCATGAAAAGTGTGGAAGTCCCATGAATAAAGCATGGACATTCCATGTCAATTGGGAAAATAATTGACTAATTTTAATGTTTATGTTATGCTTGTCCTAACAAAGGATTTCCATGATGAATTTCACAGGTAAGAAGGTGAAACAATTGCTTGCAGCCGGCACAAGAAAGTGTTTCTAGTAAGCAAAGTGTGGTCAGTTGTTTCCATTAACCATGGCAGCAGACCGAGGTCTATTAGAGTTGGCTGAAAGACTTCTTCAAACAATTTCCAGGACCCAAGAAAATCTTGGAGAGATGCTCAAGCTACAGAGGCAACAGAATGAGATGAATCACAAGGTTTTGCAGGACTCTATTCGTCTGCAAAAAGAGGTTAAAAGCATTCTGGGAGCAATCAATAAGGGAAAGGAAAGTGGATCCATGAAGAAGCATTCGTCTAATCGACCGGTTAAGAAACGTTCCAGATGGGAAGACTCAAAGGAAACTGAGCAGGAAAAGGTAAAGCCGCTAATGAAATGTTGGGGATGTGGAGGAAATCATTGCCTCCATGACTGTCCAACAATGAAACATCAAGAGGGTAGCCTCCATAAAATTTCCAGACTGGTAGATTAGTTGGAAGGTAAAGAAAGGGAAGGGATTATTTTGGAACAATGCCCTCATGCAGAGCTAGAAGGTCCCAGCCAACAGGAGCCGTTTGTGAAGACCAAAGGACTTGGTCCCGAAAACCCAAGTAAAGGGTGAAATGCAGGACAGACCTGCCATATTTTGAGAATTTTGGACATGTATATAGTGTGTATGTTTTCCTAGGTATTGGAACACCGAGGACGGTGTTATTCCAAGGGGAGGGGAATGTAATGTCCCCCATTTTGAACCTTGTAATATTTTGGGCTATAATGTAAATAATGTATGCATATTATGTATGATTCCTAGCGTGGAGCTCAAGGCTAAGGCCCCGCTAGCGAACGTTCGATCTAGAAGAGGCAAGTATTTGATATTATGCTACCCATGTGTCGGAGAACCATGGGAATTGTAAATATGCATTTTAATATAAAATCCCACAACTAGCTATGCAATGCAACAAGAGATGGGGGCATGATGTTACAAGGAAATTGGGAGGAAAATATTCAAACCCTTGAGCCAATCAAGTCAAGCCAAGTGTCAATGAGAGAACCCATCAAACCCTCAATTGCCATGCTGACTTTTGTACCCAACCATTCATTTCTCCCAAGAGTTGGTTGAGATAGTTAATGCCTTGGGGAATGGAGAGGTATGGCTGTCCAAATTCGAGTATGGGCAAGCCACCCTTCCTAGATTTTCGTGTTTGGATTCTTGGGCAAGAAAAGAGCCACGAAATTGCCCCCAATCCATTATTCAACCATCAGTCTTGCTCTCTCACGAGTTTGGAGCTACTTGGGCGTTTTACTCACTGGTTTTACTGTTTTTACCTTCTTTTTCCTAACTGGGAAGGGCATTTTTGTTGTGTCTAACAGTGGAGAAAAGAGTAAAACGATTTTGGGGTTTTTAGAGGCCGTTTTGGCCCACTGTATGCTCATACATCTGTGGGAGAAATCGATTTTATTCCCTGGGGTTGGATTCCTCTTCCCACAATCCGTTTTTGGTGTGCCTACGTTTTGGGAAAATCCCTGTCCATCTAGTTCCTAAGTCCCACTACTGAAAGTGTGTTCTAGAGCCCATATCTGAGTTTGATGTGCAAGAGAATGCTAGGGTTGAGTTGGGTATCCATTGCTTTGGGCTATGCTGTGCTTGAGGGTTCCCTTTTCCTTGAAGATATCATGCCCAGCTCGGGGGTGGTCTCTGAGTGCTGAAAGAATACAGGATGGGCAGAGACCTATGGCTGGGAGGAACGTTGCAGCGACATAGCTAGTTATTGGGACAACATTACACCAAGATGAGTATTTGGTATTGTGTTTACTTCTACAAATGTGTTAAACTGAATAACAGTCATGTAATATGTGTGTGGATGAGTTCATCTCTGCTGTGCATATTTGTTTGATTTACATCTGCACACATGGTTTTTAACTGTATGCATCTAATGAATTGGCTGAGTTTTATGAAAATCCCCATAGAATGGCATCAGGTTCCCTTACTTGCACTAGATCCAAGGGTGGGTACGTTACAGGGGCTTTCAACCTTGTCATTTGAACAACAATGTCTTGAACCTTGGTATTTGTTTGCATTGGTCACATAAAGTGTATTCTGATTTGCATGTGCTTGAAGAGTTGGAGGTTAAGCAAGATGGAGGCCAAGCACCTGTTCGTTTTCCAAAATATTATGAGTTGCCTCTAGGAGATTGTTGCACAATTTTGGAGGAAGCACATGATTTCATTTCAGTTGGGTCAACCACCAAGTTGATGGATAATTGTTTCCAAGAGTTGGTTCACTATCCTTCACCCCACATACATATGGAAGCCAACACACATAGGGATGAAGTTTGGTTAAAGGGATTTTTCCTATGGGTGCCACATGAGGAGCATGAGGCTCCCACATATTCCCTTGATGACTTCAAGGTCAAGCCACATGGCCTAAAAAGCACACCATTTCCTTTCCAGTTTGATGAGCAGCAGTAGAGGCATCTATCTGATGTCTCCATCATGAAAAGTGATGCATTCAGTTGGAGTGTTTGTTCATCCATTGATTGTGTCAATCGATACATATTGGAGCTAAGCACCCCCAAGGGTGAGCTTCTTGTCTACATTAGTGGAGAGTTGAATGACACATCACACATATTTTACGAGAAGTTGCATGGGAATCTATGATTTCTAGATGATGACTTGAAGACATGGGATTGTCACCTATTTCAATTTGCTAGAAGTGATGTGAGTCTCTATGTTGATTTGCACATGGAGCATAAGGAGTTTCATACTTGGTTGGAGGGACCCACAAAGGTTTGGTTTGCATTGGAAGTGATGAACTTACAGTATAGAGGAGTGATCAAACATCCTCCATGATGATATATTCTTTGTAATATCCCTCTTTTACATCCCTGCTATTTTTTGTAAATGTGAATGTAATTGTACTTGTTTTCTGGTGAGGAGCTCAAGGCCAAGGCCCCACCAGAAAACGTTGTTAGTTAGGTAACGTAATTTCCTAATATGTAATTGTGAATGCTATACTTAGGATACTCAACTCATGATGCGACCTGACGTAGAGGGCACGAATCTTCTGAGGCGGAAGAGGTGAAATGGCTTGGGAACCATGGGTGATGACATATGTTATCTTGTTGTTGCAAGCACTTAGTGAACAGTGACGCTCACCGAAGGTTACTAAGTTGTTTTTGACTATCGGTTAGTCAGTGAGGGGGATGCTGAAGTTACCCTTAACCGCCAAAGGGCAGTGAGTGTCTCCTAAGACCTAAAGTTTAGCACTTAGTTAATCCTTGTTAAAAGCTGTTATGAAAAACTAAGAAACTCCTTTGGATGACCTTGACATCCTAGCCCCAACAGAGGACGTCTAGGGTTTTCATCATCAAAACCTGCTATCTAGTACGTAGCATAAGCTAAGCTATTTATCTCATGATAAGCTAAGTAATGGTGATTATTATCTTGGTTTGGTTAAGTCAAACCCCAAGAACTATACTTACTACTTTAGAAAGATAGAATAATATATATTATATATGCTGTCACCATTGATAAATTATTATTACATTTAATGCATTGTAATGCAAAGGAAAATAATATATGCATATAAGATGTTTATGTAGATTGCATATATATACATATATATGAATATTATCACTTTGATAAATATTATTAGTTATAATAATATTTTGTAATGCATTTTAATGACAATGCATAGAGAAACTATATATGTATAAAGAGATGCTAGTATATAGATTGAATATATTTATGAAATCTTATTTATGATAATGTTTTATGTGTAAAGTATTGTATATATATATATTTGTAAAATATAATAAATTACAATAATGTTTTGTAATTATATACAATGCATGGTATGCATTGTAATGATAATGCAATATAAGTATGTTAATACTTTTTATAAAAGATGATTTACTTATATATATAAATATATATATACGTAACCATAAGTTGTCTTGCTTATGGCTATTAACTAAGGTGTGAATATTATTTAAATCTTAGTCGATATTTTTATTCAACCTAGCTATGGTAAAACTAGTTTTACCCTACCCTCTTCTTGTTGGCTCCACGTTGCACAACAGTTTTTAAAAGCTCAGCTCCACCATCTTCGTTAAAAGCAAAACGTTAAGAGCTTGGAGGGGGCATCATTTCCAGGTGAGCTGCGCAGATGCTAGGAGGGGGAGGTATTATTCATTAGAGAGTTTTCGATCCTGTTTGATGTGGAGAACCCCCATTTGGCACCCGTTCTGTACTCTGGTTTGGTACCCGTTATGTACTCTGGTTTGGTACCCGTTCTGTACCTTGGTTTGGTAATCGTTTTACACAATTTTTTTATGCTAATTATGTTGGATTGTTGCTTTTGCTGCTGCTTTGGAGGATTACTTCTTTGGTGGCTGCGTTGGAGAATTACTTCTTTGGTGGCTACGTTGAGAGCATTACTCTTATTGTTGTTGCGCATGCAATAGGAGGATATGCTCTCTATTTTGTATGCATCAATTGGATTCCTGCTCTATGCTATTGGTTTCATATTTTTGCATTTTCTGAATTAAATTAAATGCTTGTTGCATGTTGGAAGCTATGAGTATAGGTTGGGGATAGATCCTTTGTAATTTTGAATTATATTATATGTATGCTATGGGCAGAGGTAGGGAATAGATCCCTTTGCATTTTCTAAATTAAATTATATGCTTGTTGCATGCTGGAATCTATGCGCATAGGTTGGGGATAGATCCTTTGCAATTTTTGAATTAAATGCTCGTTGCATGCTGGAAGCTGTGCGTATAGGTTGGGGATAGATCCTTTGCAATTTTGAATTATATTATATGTATTCTATGCGCAAAAGTTGGGGATAGACCCCTTTTCATTTTCTAAATTAAATTATATGCTTGTTGCGTGCTGGAAGCTATGTGCATAGGTTGGGGATAGATCCTTTGCCATTTCTGAATTAAATGCTTGTTGTATGCTGGAAGCTATGCGTATAGGCTGGGGATAGATCCTTTGCAATTCTGAATTATATCATATATGCAGAGGCTAGGAATAGACCCCTTTGTGTTTTCTGAATTATATTATATGTTGTTGCATGCTGGATGCTATGTGCAGAGGTTGGGGATAGATCCATTCGCAATTTCTGAGTTATATTATTATATTAATTGCTTGCTGGATGAAGGCGCAGAGATGGGGAGTTTGCTCTTTGCATATTTGCCTTTGCTTATTTTATTAATTAACATGCTGGATGTTTGTTGAATGTTTCGTTTTGTTGCTGCGTATGGGTGGGGAAGAACCCCCATTTGGTACTCGTTTGGTACCCGTTTTACACATTATAACTATATGCTGGTTATTGTTGCATGCAGAATGTGCATTTGGTGGATGCCTGCCATTTTCATATTGATTATATGTTTGCATGCGATGATGGCGCAGAGCTTTGGGAAAGAAACCTGTATTTTCCTTTTAAATGTTATAAATTATATATGTTGAGCAGGGAAAATTTTAGGGGCTAATCTTAGTCTATGGGCTAAATTTAGGGGTTTTGATTTTTTAGTGGACTATTTTTTTATTAAATCATCATTTACTATGATTAGTCCAATTTTTATGTATTTATTTTTAATAAATGGCACATTAGTCCAATAAAATATATAAAAGGACTTTAAATCTAACCATTTCGCCCAGGTTTTATTTGATTTAGAGCTCCCATAGCCCATAAAATAATCCCCCTCTCTCTTTGGCCAAAAATCTATAGAAATGGCCGATACTAAGGGTAAATTCGCCCTTTAGCCATCATGGAAACGCTGGATTTTGCTAAAATCGCCCAGGTATTATGGATTGAAATCGATTTTCAATTTTAATTCGCCCCATATATACGATGTTTTCGATTGGGTTGTTATCATATCTTAAACTATTTTGTGTTTCTTCAAATTTCAGGGTTTTGGGTGTGTGGAGACAACAATCAAAGATTTTGGGTTTTTGTTTTTGCTAGATCTCAGAATTTCGGGCTTTGGAGCACAACAATCTTTATATCCACTGTTAGGTTTCCGTTCCAGTCGCACAACAATCTTCAATGCAAGTAACAGAAAGGTAGCAACACTTCATTCCATCTTCCAACAAAGCAGCTTTGAAGATAGGTTGCAACTCAGACTTCACACAAAGAGAGATATTGTTGCAACAACTACAACGTCCCGTTCCATGTCAATTCCATAAATGGATTTTCTCTATCGATCACATCGAAGAAATATTTGAATCTGCCACAACACTGATCGTTGCTGCAGTCTTTGAAGGATACCGCCTCAAATATTTCAGTCAAGGAAATGCTTCCACACTGCCATATCTTTCTCTCCTCGATCTTTCTCCCCATAGACGCACGGGCAAACTTGTACAGGAGACGTTTGCAGTGGTCAGTCTTTAACGCAGTTAACAAAAAGGAGAGAGATCACAGCTTCGAATGCAGCAACTCAGGTGATTAGGGTTTCCACCAGTTACTTCAATGCTCACCAAATTTGGTTTGCCATCAAATCGTAGCGTGGAGACCATTTACCATTCACAAGCTTTGTAGATCAAGAGTCGCTCAATACAGGTCTATAGTGGAATATGCTCAGGTCGCAATCTTTTTCTAGTTTTACTCACCTCCCACAAATAGATAATTCTTCAACGCTCTTGTTCACACCAAGACATTCACCAGCAACAACTACGGTTCTCCAATTATAACTCGAGGAAGTCACTCCGATGTGGAAGCGCCACTAGCAATCCAACACAATGTGGATTTGTAATATACTACAAGGAAAGAGCACAGACGCAGCTTCCACTCTACCTTCACACTTTCAGTCCAGCGCAGGAAATCAGAATGTTCAGATCGCTTGATGCGTCTTCTCACATTATGCTACAAGGCTATCTCTTCAACACGTCTTCCAATCATATCTTTCAACACTAGTGCAACAATTGTGTTTGCCTCGTCTTCACCCACGTCTTTTCTGAGTGAACCAATTCTCGAAAATGAAACAACTTCAATTCTCAAAATATTACAAGAATATTGTTCAAACTTCTACAATGGATCTTTCAAAGGAAACACCCTTCAACAGGAACAATGACCAAATCGGGAGTTGCATGCTTCTGTTGCTTTGGCCCACTCCTCAAACTGACTGTCGACGTGGTTCCCTTCTATCCAACAATAATGAAACGACGTCTCCTCTTCTTTGTATAGTGTTGGAATGCCTTCACAATGTAGTTGTTTCACCTAGGTGGGAATGCCACAATGGTCATCTCTCTCCAGGGAAATGGATGTAGAGAACATAAATCATATGGAAGAACCCAGGTGAACGGTCACAAGGGAGACGGCAGAATATGGCAGGATTCGGGTCTGCAAGTTTAGCAGAGAATAAGGTAGGGATTGCTGGCAAATGAATGGGCAGGTTTGAGCACGGGACACAAGCTCATCATCATAGCTCTGATACCACTGTTAGGTTTACCTCCTGGGAAAATAGAGAGATTGGCTAGTTAATGCAAGAACCACCTTTGCATCTAGAAACTCTCATGGTCTATTTCCATTTTCTGATGGTGTTTCTGCTTCATACCACTCTCGGGTAGTGGTTTCCGAAATAATATTTTGTGATGCTATTCTTTTGCTTTAGAGATTTATAAAATAATGCTACTTGTCATAATTTTCAGTATTTTTTCATGCTGGACTTTTAAAATATTTAGAATGATTCTATTTACCTGTAGAATTAGAGTCCCCAAGAAGAGTATGTAACGATGTTCTTAGTTTAAGCTACAGATTGGAATTACTCTTTGCTCTAATTTAGGCACAATTATTTTGTTTATAACCTGAGATTCCAAGTTACTGTCATTACCAAGATAATTTCTTTTTCTTTTTTTGGTCTTTTCTTATTCAACAATCATCACAGCCTTGATTTGTCACTGATTTGTTTAATATTCTTCTATTGTTAATATGCCAAGCTAATATATGTATCTGTGCATTATGTGTTTTTCAGCTACCTCGTTGTTTTCAAGTTTTCATCATTTTGCCCAAGCTATACCTTGCAATTAATTTTTTGCTATCATATACCTAAGTATTCTTCTGAATTAGTTCTATCAAATATTTAATGACATCCTTATGCCATTTATGAAGGCACTCTATTGCAAAAATGTTATTTTGTTGTCTACTTCAATTATGGTTAGGGCCATTCCCTAATGCAACCATTGATGATGATTTTCTTTACTTTTATAGGATGCTTTTGTTTTATGTTGTGTTTTCAAGAAAAAAGTGGAATAGAGCCAAGGGTTGGATGCTGGAATGAACCGCCAATACAAAGGAATGCTTTGCCTTCAGAAATGAATAATTCATTTTCTGATAAGATGAACAAACTTGGTGTTGCTCAAGATCTGTCAGACAAAGGTTGCACACAAGTGAAGCAAGAAGAGGTGGACATCCAGGAAGATCCCACATTGGAATCATAAACTCATCTAAGAGTCTAAATGATAGAATTGATAACTATGCTTCTCTTAATCACTTTTATAGTTTCTATTGGATGACCCCAACCCAAGTTACATTTTGGCATTCCCTGCAAATTGAGACATGATTTAACGGTGTGTACTACCTAGTATTGTACAATGTATACTCTTGTGGTGAATATCTGGCATTAGTGCAACGTTGACTACTTTTGGTAATCTACTAGTTTGATCTGTGAAGTAAGGTTTACTAACTAAAATATCATTATATAATTGTTTTCCAGGTCGGTTCTATGCTTGGGGGTGCAAGATTGGAGCAAGAGTCTCTATGGCCAATGTTTAAAATAGATAATTTCTCACAAGGCCTCGTGTTGCTTGGTTTTGCAACCAAGCTTGTGCAATGGGCACCTATCAACAATGTGATAGCAGTTTCAATACAGAAAGCAAAAAACGATTATGAATTAAATCTAAATCTAAATTAACATGTGTATATAACAAATAAATTTAAAACGATTCATGGAAAGAACAAGAAATGAAAGAATTTTTTGTATTATAATACCTCAAATGGTGAGAATTTGTGGTGTTGAGCAGCTCCAAGGTTGAGATGCTCTAGGCTCCAATGGTCTCTTCTCCAAGATTGCTACAATGGTCAAGAACTCAGGAGAGATTTTGACAGCATGAGGATAGGATGATGAATGGATGGAAAGTGAGGAACCCCTACCACATTTTTATAGTTTTTGGTGGTGGGGAATACCATTATGGTTTTGAGAAAATCAATGGTATTGACTAACATGGTTTAGGTACCTTTTTCCCTCTTTTTTTCCTTTTTTGAATATTTTGAATATTTTTATTCTCTTTTAATATTTTTGGGAATTTTGGACCCTTTTTGAGGGTTTTTTTATGTTTTTTGAGGAAAAATATATCTTTTGAGGGGAAAAAAAGGCGTATTTTGGTCTTTTGGTGACCTTTTCCTGGCTTTAGAGGCTCAAATGGTGGAAAAGTGGACAAATGGGTCATGTGAATAAGGAAATGAGCTAGTGAGCACTTTTTGGGTGTTAACACCTAGCTGATTTAAGCTTCAACCAGTTCACATCTCAGATTGAACCTATGTCGAGTCATACACTAGATGTCTGCTTTGAAGATGAAGATGTTCTAGATGAATTAATGAATGTTGCATAGGCATCTCAGATTGAGAATGCTGATAATGAGAATTCTTTCTTTATGGCCAGATTATCTCGTAATTTGGTTGGAGATTCACTCCAATTTGATAATATGTACCATTTATGGGGAAAGTAAATAATCATGAAGTTTTTATAAAATATTGTGAAGGAAATGGATAGGTTACCTTGTACAGACAGACCTGGATTTCAAGAATGTTCATGGGATTTAACATGGAATAGATGTGAGCAGGTTTTGCGCATTCATTTTTAAACAGAGCTCAAAGACACCGGATTAGCGATTTTCCTGAAATAGTGGAAGTTTGCATTCCTTTCCTTGGGTCTTATTGAGTACCTTCAATATGCAGACATCGTTTCCCATTATTTTCAGGTATTTCTAATATTTTTCTAATATTTGATGATGCTTCTCTTTATAAACTCAATGGAACAGATGGAACAAAGACTAGGCATATAAGCAATTGAAATATTTAACTATATTTTTCATTCTTATTCAAGAGGAGAGAAGTTTATGGATTTTGGGAGCAATACCTTGGGTTGGATCATTATGACAATACATCAAAGAGAATTCACAGCCAGGTAACATGTGTAAGCTTATTTCTACTGAGTAATATAGAATTCAGACGTCTTAAATCTTCTTTTGAACATTTGTCTTTGTTTTAAAATTAATTTAGTATTATTGGTGGTAGAATTGACATCTGATTGAGAAGTATGTGAAGATATAAATTGAAAGTAGAACCACGGATTGCTTCAAGCTTCTTTGGAGTCCCTAATCTTGAAGATCTCCAGGTGTTGAAAGTGGAGGGGAAAGACTTAGTTGGTTGTAGTATTTTGAGAGTAGTTGGTAAGCATTTCCCTAGTAAGAATAATACAGTCTTTTATGTTGGGAAATTGTTTGTGTTTTCAAGATTTTTCAAATAAATAACTTCTTTTTTAATTCCTTATAGTTTCTATGATGCCTCTATTTCTTGCATAGTCATTTGTGTTATTTGGGATGCTAAATTAGTTTGGCACATATCTAAGGTAGTGACAATATCTTTGTGTGTTACCTTTTTTTGGGAGCATGTTATTGAGATGTTCCCTATGCTTGTAATTTGAGTACATTATGTCTCTGCGCATTTACCAAGTTCTTTTTGATAGGTTTAACATTTAGACTAATTGAAATCCAGAATGGACTAGATCTTGAAATACTTTATAGACCAGAATTCAATGTTGTGTGTAATGTAAATATAGGGGATTTTGCATCCATAAATGTGACTACATATTTTACTAATTCATGTTAAAAAATTGGCATGTTTGTGAATTAGTTGAAGTCTTACGAGCCTCTTCTGTTGACTCATGGAAGGAAAGAAGGTTTATGCTTGGACTGTGGATGATATTGAATCCATGCAATATATGCACCTATATCATTATCACATTATTCCTAACTCATTTCAGAAAATGATGGAATATATCATAAACCAATGCATGGGTGTTGGATTCTAATTGAAAGTGGAAAGTTGAGCCTTGGCCATGCAACTATTATGGATATGAAATATGAAGCATAAATATAATATGGCATTTGAGTCCAGTATCTTCTTGTAGAAATCAATGTGAATCACATCCATTCTAGTTCTAAGAGGAGAAAGTGTTTATAACCTTCAATATATTTTCTAAAAAAGAACTATATATTAACATGAATATGCTTGTATCCATTTACATTTGAAATTTCCAGAAGAGGAAGTGTCAATTTCCTTCAATGAATTGTCTCATAAAGATCTAAATATTGTTTGGAAGATGCTTAGAGTTGTTTATCTCAAGTTTTAGTACATGATTGAAGGTGAAGGCTGTAATGCCCAAGAAATTTTGTTTCATAGCCATCTATGATATCATAATTTTGATTTAGGTGTGAAAAAGGAACCCATTATTTACAACTATTTACTATTTTCCAATTTTGAATACCCCTTTTAGATGTATGTTGTATTGGAATTACATGTAATGTTTGGATGCTTCCCCTTCAACTTTTGCAATTTGTTTTTCCAATCCCTCTTATAAAGTGAATGTTGTAGATTCGAAAACATTTCCAATATGACACGTTGTATGTAGGCACAACTCGACAAAACTGAACTTGAATCATAGAAATTATGTGTCCCTTGGAACAATATTCAACAATAGGATTTTCTTGTACTACAGGAGGAAATTATCATCCTTAATATGAGGTGTGGAATATGATGTTCTTATTTTCTAAGCTTGTATTGAACAAATTCATAATGAATATATTTCTCTGCATTTCCACTTCTGGTTTCTATATTGCATGCATTGATTCATTTTTAATTGAAAGCAATTTTCTTGTGATGGCATCTATTGCAAGGCATTTGGGATGGTTTATAAGGTAAAAGCACACTACAATTAGCATATGGTCCACATTAGAATACTATTGATTTTGTCCATGTGAATTGTCTCACCAAGTTGATAAGCTCCACGAGGCATTTAGAGCTTGACAAATTCCTTTAGGAAAGAAAATGAAGAAATTATTGTTTCTAGTTCAGACTCCACAACATATCTTCAAATTTCAACTCTATTTCACTGATGTATATCCAAGGTACATGAAAGGTATAAATTCCCTCTTCTAAGTGGCAAATTCACGAGTGACAACCATGTGTAAAATGGTATTTTCAGGATATCAAAATGTATGTAAAGCACCTAAATTGGAAAAATTGAGAAGGATTAAGTTAATATTACAGCATTCATTTTTTCATTGAAGAAGTGAAGAGTGCTATAATAAAGTAAAGCACATTTATCTCCCATAGATTAACTTGAAAAATTGGAACCTTAAATGATCTCATGTTAGCTATAAAGTAATAGAACAAAAATCTATTAATAAACAAAATATCTGCTATACCTCTCTACAATGAAAATATCAAAGGGTATGGTCATTTCATATTGGTAATTAAAGGTCTGCAATAAGGAAAGAAAAGAGAAGTTCAAGGTTGTTCAGTTGGAACCAAGAAGAACCATTTATCTAGTCACCTATGTTCAGTAGGATTTTTAAGTAGGAACCAAACCTAATATATTAATTAGTAAACGGTACCCTCAAGCGCTGAGTAGGGTTCCACTCTAACTTCAATATATGGGATGGGGCAATATTACAATATTTAACTTCTTGTGTAATATCTGAAAATATATGGGATGGGGCAAGCTTTTTATTTTAGATGAAATTATTGTTTCCTATTCTTAGTAAAGCTTTTATATATAGAAAACAATGTTGAATTCCATCATAATGCACTGAACACTATGTATCATTTTTAGGTAGGGTTCCTTTAGGGGTACATAGACTCGCCACTAGATTTCGAACCAACCTTCTAAGATGACAGTTGAGCGATTATATGCTTCTAATTTGGAAAACCCTTTGAAGACATTGTTTGGATTAAAATGTAGCCTTGGTTAACTATGAAGGCACTTGGATGTCAGGTTATCTACCAAGGTTCAATTCCCCCCTAAAGTGATTTGTTGGTTTGAGCTAGGTGTAATTTTTGGGTGACAAGGGAAGAGTACTCACATCATGTCATATCCTAGTATAAGGAAAGAGCTTATATTCAGTGGTTTTCCTTTGGAAGAAAGTTCTTATATTCAATTTTTTTCCTTTGATTGCTTCATATTTAGTGGTTTGCATTTGATTTCTTCATATGGGTTAGTGTTTTGGCTCGTTCTTGTAATGCGAGGAGATATTTTTTAAAAGGGAAAAGTTTCAAAAATTGATTAGGAATAAGCATGTGGTTTGATTGGTTTAGGATCATGGTTTATGTGTTCCATTTGGATACTTGTTTCTACATTGTGTCAAATTGGAATAGGACTGGCTACTACTTGCTTTGAAAATTGGATTATGAGTTAAACAACTACTTGCTTTGAAAATTTCTTAGAGTAAGGATATTTTGTTTAGAAATTCTGGTAAGATTCTCAATATAACATGATTACTTCTATATGGCATTGGGATTCCATAAAAAAAATTTAAATTGGGATTCGATACACAATTTCTAAATTAAAAAATGCATTATATTATTATTAAGTACTAAAATGTTATTTTAAACCATTAGAGCTCTTGGAGATTTATAGTTCTATGCTACATTTTAAAAATAAATAATTTTTTTGTTCATAAAAAATTCTTCTCTTTGTTGGAAGTTAGGATTCCAGAGAAAGTGACAAATATGAGTCCAAAAAATTTGAATTGATATGCAAGAAAAGTGTAGCGCACAAAAAAATGTGGAATGGGATTCATACTGTATTGTGCTCTTTGTGTTTGATTGATAGAGTCATAGTGCTCTTTGTGATGTGTTGATAGTGAGCAATATATTCGTGAAGTATAAATGTTTTAATTATTCATTAACATATTTTATTATACATTTTGTTATAAGCTTTGTGATTGTGTTGATATATTTGTTATAAGCTTTGTGATTGTGTTGATATATTCATTGCTTGACAGTGAAAAAATGTGATTTGGTTAATGATATGTTAACAAATCATTGTTAAATGATTTCTTACTTATTATTTTATTACATTGCACTTTCTTATCATTTTTCTTATTATTGTAGTATATTTTCTTATCATTTTTATTCAATACTATTTTATTACAAAACCTACTTGAGGAAGGAGGAAATGGGGAATAGGGATATCTGATTTCACTACCTACGAGTTTGATAGAAGGGAAAAGTTCAGAGACCCTAACCCATAGCATAGTCCAAGCCCCTAACCCTACATATCATTTCCATTGTTCAACAAGTAACACACTATAAAGTATAACAATCTAAGTTAAAGTTACTAACTAAACAGTGTGTCCATAAATGAGGCGTTGGTTAGCTTTTATAATAGCATGGAGAGCTAAATGAGGATTGAGTTCTTGGTTGGTTCTCGTATTAACATTGATTTTATTTATCGCGGTGATGAAAAATTCATTGTTGTTTTTCAAGAATATTTCTAGAGTATGGTGAATTTCTATGTACTGTGATAGTTAGAGTGAGGTACCAAACTACCACAAAAACAGGGCTTGTTATGTAATAATTTATTAATATTTATCTCCTATCTAGTATATTTTTTATATTTTTTCTTATTACTATATATGGTTTTAAACTTTATCAAAAATTTATCCAAGACTTTACAATATTTTATAATTTAGTAAAAGATTCGCCAAGTCTTTATAAGGTTTTAAAATTTAGTGAAAGATTCGCCAAGTCTTTATAAGGTTTTATAATTTAGTGAAAGATTCGCCAAGACTTTACTAGGTGTTATAATTTAGTAACAGATTCGCCAAGATTTTACATGATTACACATTTCAATGAGAGATTCGCCAAAAAATTATATATACATAGTATAACATTGATAAAATAGCCTTTATATTTTCCTATATATCATGGGGATTTGCCCAATTATTATACATAGAAATTCAGGGGGGGTTGTTAAAATTTTCCCTGATGTTGAGTGTCATTACATATACCCAGAATTGTGTAGGGAAGGATCCCCGTACATTCCATATATTGTATTTATAGGCTAGATGTTATGTGCATTTGTCTATTGCACAGTTGCTTGGGAGATCAATTCCTGTATACTTTCATTTGATAGCCTGTTGATTTAATGATGGGTGTTATGTGCATTTGTCTATTGCACAGTTGCTTGGGAGATTGATCCCTGAAGGCTTTTTATTTCATATACTACGTTTAGATATTCCTGTTTTTTTACTGTGCAAAGATTTGGGAAAAGGATCCCTGAATGCCTTACGTTTCATATGAACATGCTTCTTCTTGTTATTGAGTAGAGTTGGGGAAGGTTCGCTGCATGCTATTCATATGATATATTATATATGTTGGACCTTATATCCATGTTATTTGTTGAGTTAATACTTGCATTTGGGTAGGTAGATGCAGGTTGGGGTATGGTAAAACTCTTGCACATAAAAGGGTAATTATTGGCGTATATAAGTGTATGCTAGTTCGGGTAGGGAAAACCTTTTGCATAAGTCTTGTATATGTTATATTTACGTCATAGATCCCTTGGGGAAGGAAGGGTATCTCATTTTGCATATAATGATATGGTCATGATCAACCTGGGGGAGAATCCCTATAATTCCTCAGAGATAGATGGTTGAATGTTTTGGAAAGTGCTCTCGATGAGAGACTGAGAAAGTGGAAAGTAAACTATGATGCCAAATGCATCTCTTCTATTTTTGATAAATAATAATTATGACATTCTTTGGTGGACGTAGCCCATAGATTTGGGCGAACCACGTATAATGGTCTCTTTCTTATGTGTACTCTATGTGTTTTAATCTACTTGATAAATGTGATCTAAAATGGTAAGTGGTTTCATTAAAGAATGCCTATTATATAAGTTCGCATTTCAAATAATGCTTTGAGTGTTTGGTTATATAATAAATATGAGGATTACTCGGGTATTGGAACTAATACCCCACTTAAAAAATGGTTTATACTTATGTATTTGTTATGTACGAGTTGTGAGAAGGGAATGAGCCACATGCTGGATTAAAAGGTAATCTTTATGCAAGAATGGCTAATCATGCTTAATGGATATGTCTTATGAGAATAGTAGTGAATGAACAAGTGTTTATATGCAATGCTACCTATGACTTATATTCAAGTACATATGTGTTGTGACTAACACTCTTGATTGTTAATGTCGAGGAAATTTTTTACCCCATTCCTACAATTGTTGAAAATAGAGATAAGGGTACGTTACAAAGTGGTATCAGAGCTGACGTTTCAGCACTAGGGCCTATGTGGGCTCACCATGAGGTATGAAAATATAAAGTAGTTGAACCAATGAGGTAACACTACCATGTTCCATCCTTTATTGTACTAGTAGTATGAACTTTAATATCGTACTCAAAGAGTAGCGTTCTCCTAGTAAGATTGTATAGTCTCTTGGATAAAGGGTAGGGATACAATCACATATTTAGTGAAAGGACTTTATGGAAATCGCGTTAAAGATTTTCTATCCTATCACAGTAAATTGTTTCGATAAGAGATTTAGACAAGATAGTAGGTTATGATTTCATGCTGACATTTGAATCCCTTTTTGCATATTTATTATATGTAGGGAAAAGTTTGTCAAAAGTGTGCTTATCTATGAATATGTTGATTCAATAAGCATGATGACTAATAATTTTTTAGTTTGTATTGAGATGAAGGAAAAATGTCCCACTCCATCTTCCTCATACATGAAAATGCTGCATTTTTTGGCGAGGTATGTTATCACCTTGAGCAACAAAAAGTGTGGATTAAAACTGTAAGCATAAGGAGTAATGATTTTCGTTTTGCTTTAGTATTTGGTACTATGTTGACGTACTGAAAGAGGAAGTTGGGATGTGATTTTTCCCTTGATGCATCCAGAAAGAAATGAAAATGTTCTCTGGAATTTTCTTGATTTCTTTGCAATAGTCTTGTAAAGCTATAGACGCAAGTTAAAAACAGTCGAGTGGTGAGTAGAATGACCACTTGAATTATGGAAGAGGTTGTAAACTTATCAGGGGGGTAAGCTAGTACACCTCATAAGAAACCAAGGTTAATGAAAAGAGAACAGTCAATGTTATGTGCTAACATTGCAGCTTATGGCCGTAATATATGCGGGACTTGTTGAAAGACAAGGGGCATGATACATATTATGCATAAAGTGTATTGTCTGAATAAAGATCAAAGACTCAGGTAGAGTTATATTCAAAGCATGAGTAATATTTGATGATAAGTAAATAGGTGAACCTATTTTTTATCAAATTGATGATATTATGATTATGTAAAGTGTTATGGGATACAAAAATATTATGAATATGTTTTTGTGATTGATACTTGACCTCCATGAGGTTTTATCTAATATACCTATTTGGTTGATGTGTGCGAGGAATTGATCGCACAAAGTAAGGGCTTGGCAATTAAGAACCAAAGCTAATCAACGGCGAGAGGATCGCTAAACCAAAAGGATTTCGTAAATAACACTGTAAGTGAATGCCTCTGTATGGTTGTCAAACTTAATAGATTGTCATGTGCAATAGGTTCAACTTAAAGTTTGTGTTGGTAAAGCAAGTTGGCCATGATAGTGGAATTAGAGCCACAAATAGGACCAAGAGTTCACTAATGCGATGTTATGAGACATTGTTGCAGGCACATGAGACAATGTGACAAAAGAAGTGAAAATCTTGAGAGTATCAAGAGAAATTAAAATATAACTCTACAAATAATAAAACCATTACACTAATAAGATATGCAGGATGGGGAGGTAGGCACCCTGCAAATTAAAATAAAGCTAACATAAAATAAAGCTAACTTAAATAAAAATCTAAACAAAGATAGGAACGAGGAAGATAAGGTTAAGTCTGGAGCACAGACTTGAACCAGAGGTGGAACAACCACAGCCAGATATGAAATTAAACACGAGAAGTGTTCTGGTAGGAGTAATACTAATTTATTGAAGGAGGAATTGAACACGAGAAGTGTACTGGTAGGAGTACTACCAATTTATTGAAGGAGGAATTGAACACGAGAAGTGTTCTGGTAGGAGTACTACCAATTTATTGAAGGAGGAATTGAACATGATAAGTGTTCTGGTAGGAGTACTACCAATTTATTGAAGGAGGAATTGAACACGAGAAGTGTTCTGGTAGGAGTACTACCAATTTATTGAAGGAGGATTTGAACACGAGAAGTTTTCTGGTAGGAGTACTACCATATGTAATGCAGGAGCACTGCATGGCTGTGAGAGGTTGATTCCAAGATTCAGAGCCTTAAAAGTCCCTGGGACACTCAAGGAAACTCAGGAGCACTGAGTGAGTGTGGGGGTTGTCTGCTGTAATCAGACGTTTTCCTGGACTCAAGCGAGAAGGCTTGCGGGGAAAAAGAGTTTTCCTGGACTCAAGCGAGAAGGCATGAGGGGAAAATGAGTTCCTGGACTCAAGCAAGAAGGCTTGAGGGGGAAAACGAGTTGTCCCAGACTCAAGCGAGAGGGATTGAGGGGAAAAGGAGTTGTTTTGGACTCAAGCAAGAAGGCTTGAGGGGAAAAATAATTTTCTGGGACTCAAGCGAGAAGGCTTGAGGGGAAAAAGGACTCACATGGAATACATTTATAAAGTGATTGGATCACTTGGACCGCTTTATTGCTGACATTGAGATCGAGGCTTTGGAGCAGAATAAAAAGTCTTATTCAATGTAACATGGCGCATCAGGAAGTGTTTCCTACTATGCATATGTTATGCACAAGGTGCACATATACTTATGTTTTGAACTTGTTATACTTAATATTTTGCATATTTATGTTAGATTATGCATGTGCTATGTTCATGCACAACTCACGTTAGGAGCATTGACAATATTGCTTTCGAGGAAAAGCAAGAAGAGAAAAACTAAAGGTACTTGGAAAGAGGTTTCATGACAAGAATTTGGAAAATATTACCTTAGATCATGATTTATATGTATATAATGTATGACTAACAGATGTGCAGGGGCATGAAATTACAAAGAAGATCTTAGTAAGAAGATCAAACTCTAAAAGGATTGCCATGAAAAGGTCGCAACATGATGTTGCAAGGGAAAATGATTTCCCATGTTCTAATTGATTTTGGAAAAGTCATATGTATGCATGTATTTTATGATAAGATGATAGAAAACAACTCGTGTTGTTTGTGAAAAGCACAGGTTATGAGCTTACGGAAATCATGAAAGTTTGAAGTTTATAGCAAAGCAAGCAAATACGACAATTGAATGACGTACAAAGGAACACAAGAGTGGGAAACAAATGGTCCGACAACATGAACATTGAGGACAGTGTTATTCTTAAGGGGAGGAGAATGTAATATCCCTCTTTTACACCCCTGCTATTTTTTGTAAATGTGAATGTAATTGTACTTGTTTTATGGTGAGGAGCTCAAGGCTAAGGCCCCACAAGAAAACCTTGTCAGTTAGGTGACGTAATTTCTTAAGTTGTAATTGTGAATGCTAGACTTAGGAGACTCAGCTCATGATGCGACCTGACGTAGAGGGCACGAATCCTCTGAGGGGGAAGAGGTGAAATGGCTTGTGAACCATGTGTGATGACATATTTTATCTTGTTGTTGCAAGCACTTAGTGAACAGTGAAGCTCACCGAAGGTTCCTAAGTTGTTTTTGACTATCGGTTAGTCCGTGAGGGGGATGCCGAAGTTACCCTTAACCGCCGAAGGGCAGTGACTGTCTACTAAGACCTAAAGTTTAACACTTAGTTAATCCTTGTTAAAATATGTTATGAAAAACTAAGAAAATCCTTTAGATGACCTTGACATCCTAGTCTCGGCAGAGGACATCTAGGGTTTTCATCATCAAAACCCACTATCTAGTACGTAGCATAAGCTAAGCTATTTATCTCATGATAAGCTAAGTAATGGTTATTATTATCTTGGTTCTGTTAAGTAAAACCCCGAGAAATATACTCAGTACTTTAGAAAGATAGAAGAATATATATATATATATATATATATACTGTCACGATTGATAAATTATTATTACATTTAATGCATTGTAATGCAAAGGGAAATAATATATGCATATAAGATGCTATGTAGATTGCATATATATACATATATATATAAATATTATCACTTTGATAAATATTATTAGTTATAATAATATTTTGTAATGCATTTTCATGACAATGCAATGAGAAACTATATATGCATAAAGAGATGCTATTATATAGATTGAATATATTTATGAAATACTATTTATGATAATGTTTTATGTGTAAAGCCATATATATATATTTGTGTAATATAATTAATTACAATCATGTTTTGTAAGTATATACAATGCAATATGGTATGTATTATAATGATAATGCAATATAAGTATGTTACTACTTTTTATAAAAGATGATTTACTTATATATATAAATATATATATACGTAACCATAAGTTGTCTTGCTTATGGCTATTGACTAAGGCGTGAATATTATTTAAATTTTAGTTGATTTTTTTTATTTAACCTAGCTATGGTAAAACTAGTTTTACCCTACCCTCTTCTTGTTGGCTCCACGTTGCACAACAGTTTTTAAAAGCTTAGCTCCACCATCTTCTTTAAAAGCAAAACGTTAAGATCTTGGAGGGGGCATCATTTCCAGGAGAGCTGTGTAGATGCTTGGAGGGGGAGGTATTATTCCTTAGAGAGTTTTCGATCCTATTTGATGTGGAGAACCCCCATTTGGTACTCGTTCTGTACTTTGGTTTTGTACCCGTTCTATACCCTGGTTTGGTACCTATTTGGTAACCGTTTTGTACTCTAGTTTGGTACCTGTTATGTACCCTGGTTTGGTACCCATTTGGTACCCGTTATGTACCTTGGTTTGGTACCTGTTTTGTACCCGTTTGGTACTCGTTTTATGCAATTTTTATATGTTGATTAGGTTGGATTGTTGCTTTTGCTGCTGCGTTGGAGGATTACTTCTTTGGTGGATGCGTTGGGGAATTACTTCTTTGGTGGCTACCTTGAGAGCATTACTCTTATTGTTGGTGCGCATGGATTGGGAATATATGCTCTCTATTTTGTATGCATCAATTGGATTCCTGCTCTATGCTATTGGTTTCATATGTTTGCATTTTCTGAATTAAATTAAATGCTTGTTGCATGCTGGAAGCCATGCGTATAGGTTGGGGATAGATCCTTTGCAATTTGGAATTATATTATATGTATGCTATGCGCAAAGGTTGGGGATAGACCCCTTTGCATTTTCTAAATTAAATTATATGCTTGTTGCATGCTAGAAGCTATGCGCATAGGTGGGTGATAGATCCTTTGCAATTTTTGAATTAAATGCTTGTTGCATGCTGGAAGCTATGCGTATAGGTTGGGGAAAGATCCTTTGCAATTCTGAATTATATTATACGTATGCTATGCCCAGAGGTTGGGGATAGACCCCTTTGCATTTTCTAAATTAAATTATATGCTTGTTGCATGCTAGAAGCTATGTGCATAGGTTGGGGATAAATCCTTTGCAATTTTTGAATTAAATGCTTGTTGCATGCTGGAAGCTATGCGTATTGGTTGGGGATAGATCCTTTGCAATTCTGAATTATATTATATGTATGCTATGCGCAAAGGTTGGGGATAGAACCCTTTGCATTTTTTGAATTATATTATATGTTGTTGCATGCTGGATGCTATGCGCAGAGGTTGGGGATAGATCCCTTTACAATTTCTGAGTTATTTTATTATATTAATTGCTTGTTGGATGAAGGCGCAAAGATGGAGAGTTTTCTCTCTGCATATTTTCCTTTGCTTATTTTATTAATTAACATGCTGGTTGTTTGTTGAATGTGTCTTTTTGTTGCTGCTCATGGGTGGGGAAGAACCCCCATTTGGTACTTGTTTGGTACCCTTGTTCGGTACTCGTTTGGTACCTGTTTTACACATTATAACTATATGCTGGTTATTGTTGCATGCAAAATGTGCATTTTTTGTTTTATGTAAATAAAAATTTTGTATTACTGCAGAAAAAGTTACAGAACAAGGCTCATTGAGTCCTCAAAATCCCCGGCCTTCCCGAATGACATCAGCCAAATAGGAAGCCTAGAAAAGCAGTTTTCATAACTATTATAGTCACATACACTCCCGGCTATGAACAACCAAACAGGAGTCTTACCACCAGCCAACAGTTTGAGTAACAGGAAGAAACAAAACGCTACGACACTTAATACATTAATTTTGACAAAATAGTAAACAACATTTGGACCTTTCAAAAAAGAAACCACAGGGGTATAAAAACATCTTGCTGCATAATCAGATGATGATCACCAGAGCAGACTCCTTACCGTGACAATCTGGGGATGACTGTAGCCCTGAAATCGACGACATCCCCTTCGCACTAGTAGAGACTGCCACCGAGGAACTCCTAAACGTCCTGGTGAACACAAGCCGCTTTCTCCCCTTTGTTTGATCCTTTGATGATGAAGGTAATACCCAGCTTCTTCGCAATGGAGTCAATTTTCAGGTGCATGACCCTGTTGTCCGTATTATGGGCCTTCCAGGCTCTAACCGA
Source organism: Larix kaempferi (assembly GCA_027924585.1). NCBI lineage: Eukaryota > Viridiplantae > Streptophyta > Pinopsida > Pinales > Pinaceae > Larix > Larix kaempferi. Next base: position 9,753,336 of record BSBM01000232.1, read on the forward strand.
TTCCTCGTCACCCTTAGATTTGTTAACTGAATCCATTAAGACATGGGCCATAAAATTCTTTGTGACCCAGTAGGTCATAATCATTCTCTCATAGGAAGACGCTTTGCCTGCAGTAGACCTAGGATCAGAAACCCAAGCCTCCACATCATTCTGGATCTCCGCAATTGGAAGAGCCTAGACAGTATCCCATAACTCCTTCTGTACCCCCTCGATTTCATTCCTGATAACAGAAGGTATTCGGTTTCAGAAGAAAGTTGTCGCCTCCCTAGCCCTAGACTTTGCTGAAGCACGCATCACCCTGCCAACGCCATCCCTTCGACCTGCAGAAGTATCCCCAGTATCGTGGTGCCCACAAATCCTAGCCTTCTTACTGTTCCTGGGGGTAATACCACGCTTGGGAGCCATCAGACTATGCCACAAACTATTTGGTGGATGAACCCAAGAAAAAAACCAACACTTATTCCTGCTACTACAGTCGAAACTAATAGTTGGGCTATAGGAAACCGATGGAAATAGAAAATGGATTATGTTGCAGGAGATGCCCCCCATGTTTAAAAATATTAGAGTCATTATGGGAGTAACTGCACCATGATGAGAAATCGTCCGGGTAAACGTCGCATTGATCAGGGGGCTAATCAACCCACACAAAAGAATAATTAACAAGTTGCGGTAAGTACAACCGCCATCACCTTCTCGATAACTGGGGACTGCCAATGCCACCTGTTTTCCAACCTCCATGTTGGCCTTCGCTAAGTGGCAACAATTCCCGCACCATGGATCTTGTCTAAAGTCTGCCATCGTGCCACACCTAATGACCCTACCAGCCTCCACACCAATATTAGCGAGGAAATCTACCACCTTGTTGGCATCTCTCTTGACGTGGCTAAAAGAGAATGCATCCTGGTTGATCATAATCCCCTAAAGGTAATCTAGCCGACCAAGGAGGCACTAGCTGGAAGACACCTTCTATGACGATTGGCCATAGAGAAGCTTCTTGGCCATTTGAACAATAATAAAAGAATCACCTTCAAAGATAACTGACAGCCACGCTTCTCGAATGACCATCTCGAAACCTTGGATGAGTCCTTCCAGCTCGGCCGATTTATTGGTATTGTGGCCTATGAAGCCAAAAAATACCTTAAGAATAGAACCCAAAGAATCTCGGCAAAACCAGTAGGACCAGGGTTACCGCGAGAAGCACCGTCAAAATTAACTTTGAAGCCAGGAGGAGGAGGCGGAGACCAAAAGTTCGAAATATCCGGGCGACACAGTTTAACCTTCTTCCGAAGCCTCTCCAGATCAGAACGACCAAGTCCCCAGCCAGCCGCAATCCTAAGGTCATTAGCTGATAGGTCCTTATCCTTGTCATCCCACTGGGCACTCCTAACGGTTTCCTTCATGTTCCTAACTAGATTCAACCAAACTTCCTCTTCCCGATGAAGTTTATCCCAGAATATAAGCCCATTCCTTTCTTTCCATATCGACCACATGATCATGCTTGGGAACAAACTCCAGAGAGTTCCAATGATGGGGTTCGTAAAGGCTTTTAGATCCCAGGACTTTAGAGAAAGATCCGGTTGTCCTCTAATCCGGTTGCTTTGCCTGAAAATCGCTGCTCCTCTGTCTCACAAAGAGGAGGAGAAGGGGCAAGAATCCAAGAGGTGCCCAATGGTTTCCTCCGAGTTAATACAAAGAATACAACGAGATGGACCCAAAATTCCATGCTTCCTTAGATTTTCACTTGTCAAGAATCTTTTCCATAAGACTAGCCAACAAAAAAACCCAATTTTGGGCCAAACATTCATTCCCCAAACTTTTCCCCACGTCTTATCCTCTTCTGTCTCATCTTCAGTATGATATGCGTAAGCTTCCTTGATGCTAAACGTGCCTCTCTGGGAGGACCCCCACCTGAGCTTATCCGGAGAGTGGACGGCCCGAATACACCTATTCTGAAGCATCGTCATGAAGCTATTAAGAGTCTCAGTAGGGATGAACTCCTCCCAACCTCTCGGATAAAGCCATTTCCTATAGCCCTCCTGATCGGGAAGTTCCCAGTAGTGACTAACTTTGGTCTTCGCCTCAGCCAATCCTCTTTCTCTAATTGTTAGCCACCCGTGATCATCCCTAAGCTTGGGCATCTGGTTCCACGAGTCATCCCAGAAATTGGCCCTCTCCCCATCATGGACCTCCCAAAAGCAATGATTTTGGACCAAGTGGCACCCCGAGAACGCCTTAAGCCATATGTGGGATCCGCTTTTAACTTCGTTGAATCTGATTAGATTCCCATGCTCCCGATCACTGGCGTATTTAATGTGCCACAAGCGTGCCCATGGTTTAGTGCTATGACTGCACCACCTCCACCATATCTTAGCTCCATAAACTTCACTCATGGCCTCGGGGTCCCTGAGACCCAGACCACCTTTAGCTTTGGGTTTACAATTGTTATCCCAACCAACCAACGCAAACTTTGCCTTAGGTTCTCTGCCAGCCCAGAGAAACAACCTCCGCAAACCACGAATCTATTTAAGGATAGATTTGGGAGCAGAAAGCATCGAGAACAGGTAGACCGACATAGCCCGGAGAAACGATTTGACTTGGATCAGGTGACTGGGGAGGTTTAGAGGACGAAGTGTCCAACTAGTCAGTCTACTTCTAATACGATCTAGTAAATACTACCACGAGACCCTGCGAATCGTGCCCTCAGACAATGGAACCCCAAGATATTTGGAGGGAAGAGATCCCCGAGAGAAGCCAAGAATTCTGAGAATGTTACGCTGCTAGGGAGCATGAGTATTGAAAAAGAAAATCTAAGATTTTCCAAGGTTAACTTCCAGCCCAAACGCCTTCCCAAAAAGCATCAGACATTCCTTAAAGACTCGGGCTTCTTGGACTGAAGGGTTCCCCATGAGCATTGTGTCATCCACAAACTGCTGGTGGGTCTGCTTATCCATTCCTCCATGCAGATGGAGCCCCCTAAGCCTGCCTTCTTCAGCCTGAGACTACAGGAGCTTACTAAGACCCTCCGCCATTAGGATAAAGAGGAAAGGAGACAATGGATCCCCTTGACGAATCCCACGAGAGGCATGAAGAAGTTTGGATGGAGATCCATTAAGGAGAATGGAATAAAAAGGGGTAGAGACCAAATTCATGATCCAGGTCACCCACTCCCTATCAAAACCATAAGCTTTCAGGATACACCGCATGTATTCCCAGCTGATTTTATCATAAGCTTTAGCAATGTTTAGTTTGACAAGCATGCCAGGTTTCTTTGTGACCTTAAGAGAATGCATGATTTCCTGAACTAAGATAATTCCATCCACAATTTGTCTGCCCTCCACGAAGCCAGATTGCTCCGGACTAATAAGCATGGGAAGGAGAGGTTTAAGCCTATTGGATAAAACCTTAGAATGATCTTATAGATTACATTGCATAGCGCTATTGGGCGAAACTTCCCTGGGGTATCAGCACCCTCTTCCTTTGGAATAAGAGAAAAGAAGGTAGCATTGAAAGCTTTTAACACCCCATGGATACACCGTGATTCTTCCACAATCTAATGAACCTCCTCCTTGAAAAGATCCCAAAAGTGGTGGAAAAAATTAGTGGTAAACCCATCGTGGCTTGGGGCCTTCCCAAGAGCCATCTGATTCATTGCCTCTTCAACCTCTTGCATGGAAACAACTTTGTTCAACAACTCATTGTGTTCACGCGTCACCAAGCGGGGGATAAGTCTGGAGATTTTAGCTATATCACGGCTGCTGTCCAACCGATCTTCTTTTAACACAACCCCAAAGTGGTTGACTAATTCTTCTTCAATTTCTCCTCTTGTCTCATCCCGTTCCCCATTGATTTTATGGAGCTTGAGGATTTTGGATCTGTGGTGATTTTGAACAATAGTGTTGTGGAAGAAATTTGTATTCCTTTCACCCTCCAGCAACCATTGATTACGCGATTTCTGTTTCCATAGAATCTCTTCTTGTCTTTCGCACACTTCCAGGCGCGCCAAGAGGACTTGTTCTTGCTCATGCAAATTCTCATCCCACCCATCCTCCATACCTTTCCGATGAATGAGCTCAAGGTCCTCACTCAAAATCTTTTTATCCTGGAATATATTACCGAAGTCCTCCTTATTCCAAGTCTGAATCCTAGCTTTCAGGGATTTTAGCTTATGTTGGAATTGATACATGCTAGAACCCTATGGGGGGACCATATCCTGCCACCACTATCTCACCAGATCATCAAAATACTTATGTTCCAACCAGAATTGCTCAAAATGGAAAGGTTTGAGGAGCACAATGTTCGAGAGGTCCGAGTTAAAGCAGACATGCCAATGATCAGAACCCGTTGATGAGAGCACACTGGCATTGACCTCACCCTGCCCATGAGAGATATCTTCCGTAGTAAGGAAGCGGTCCAATCTAGACGCCACCAGGTGGGAACCACCTCTTATGTTATTCCATGTAAACCATCCATTCCCTTTTTCTACGTCAATGAAAGGACTACGACCGAGAACATCACCAAAGTTTTCTTGGAATCTATCAAGAGACCTCCTTCCTCCTTTTTTCTCATTAAGGGATGTAATAAGGTTGAAATCCCCACTAACAATCCACCATCCCTCCTCAGCCTGAACGGACATCCAAGAAAAATAATGCAGGAAGGCCTCCTTGTGAGGGGAAGAACTTGGCCCATAAACATTCACTAGGGATCCAAAGAATCCAGAATTGTTCAACACAAAATCAAACATCATTGAAAATTTGTTAGCTCTCCAATTGGAAAGAGAGATGGAAAGCGGTCGCCAGAGAACAACGAGGCCCCCAGCCATACCATTGGCATCAATTGCCATAACCTCACAGCCTTTCCATATCCTTTGCTCAACTTTCTCCATGGTAGTGGTAGAGCATTTGGTCTCCTGAAGGAACAAAATATCAGGTTTTTCCTGTGTCACTTTTCTGCTAACGTTTTAAGTTTCCTAGGGTGATTGCACCCTCTAATGTTCCAGGTCACAATTTTCATTGGGGAACTTTAGAAACTTCAGAGAAGGCCACCCTGATCGTTGGATACTGACCGAACTCGATAAGTTTTACACCTATTTATGCAATTCTCTGTTTGTTGGATTTCCTTCCACGCTTCAGGTCTTCTGCTGAGGACTTTCGTTTGTTCCTTGTTTGAGGGTCGGCCGAAATGCCCAACTTCTGGTTAGCCTTCAATTTTATGATTGCCTCCTGAAGGAGCTCCAACTGTCTTCTGGTAACATAGCCCTTTCCTCTTTTGTCACATTCCTTCTCAATTGCATCAAGATCTAGTTCACCCAGATCTAAATCTTCCTCCCCGTCTTCTTCCATCGCAGCATGCATTTCTTCAGAGACCGGATCCTAGACCTGGTTTTCCATGACAGCATCCTCCCCCTTCTCCTGGGTTTCTTCCTCACCCTTTTTTCCCTCCCCATCTTCACCTACTTCCTACAAGATCTGGAACGGGTTTTTGCTCGTAGATCCGACATCAGCCTTCTCCTTCCCTTTTTGTGCTTGGTCTCCAGATCTATTCTTCTTACGATTGTGTACCTGGGTAAAGCCTTCCTTATCCTTGGTACTGTCATTTTCAGGTCGAGAAGAAGGCTTTACTTGATCAGATTGAGGACAATTTCTGCCATAGTGCTTGTATTCATGGCAGAGGCGACAACAAAATGGAAGCTTCTCATAATCCAGCGGCTGGATCCATTTCTCATCCTCCCAATTTAGGCTAACAGCTTCTGGGAGCTCCTTAGATAGATCCATGTAAACACATATCCTAGCATAAGAGGTATACCTCTTCAATTTCGTCTGTTCAACAATTTTGATAAATTCACTTAGATAATTGCCAATAGTTTGCAAGATTTCCAGATCCCAAAATTCACAGGGATGAGAGAACAGACGGATCCAGTTTGGAGCAAATTTCATATCTTCGGTTTCTGGATTGAATCATTCTTTCCAAGGTCTAAGGTAGAGACCTGCCGAGAAGAAAAAATAAGGTCCTCCTTCTAGAACTCTATCCCGATCTTCCACATCGAAAAAAATAATGGTAAAAAAAACCCTTGGCCCCAAGATGCAGATCATAATACCCTTTAGGGTTCCACGTGATTTTGATCCATCGGATTAGATCTTTTTCCTTGGGCCAGATACCCACAAAGTTACCAATTAGGGCCTTCTCCTTCCACTGCTCTGATTTTTCCCTGACCATCTCTGCCTAGATCTGGATAGCCAGGATAACAGAAGATTTAGGGAGGCAGCCTCCAGGGCCCAGCCTTCGATTGGCACCCAACGCCCGATCTCCAAGCTTGCTCATCCTGGCATCCTCCCCACTCTCAGTCGCTGTCAACCCCACAGGCACCATGGCCTGGGGCATCCGTCAGAACCCCTACAAGGGAAGTGCCCCCCCCTGTGAGAGAACTTCCCGACCGAAAAATCCTCGCCCTGCAAAAAACCCTAGCTCGTCTTCCTTCTTCACATCAATCACTCCCCATCAAACCAATCAAACACTGATTTCCTTCCACATGCAAAATGTGCATTTGGTGGATGTATGCCATTTTCATATTGATTATATGTTTGCATCCTTCATCTGTATGATGGCGTAGAGCTTTGGGAAAGAAACCCTGTATTTACCTTTTAAATGTTATAAATTATATATGTTGAGTGTCATTACATATAGCCCAGAATTGGGTAGGGAAGGATCCCTGTACATTCCATATATTGTATTTATAGGCTAGATGCTATGTGCATTTGTCTATTGCACGGTTGCTTGGGAGATCAATTCCTGTATACATTCATTTGATAGCGTGTTGAGTTAATGTTGGGTGTTATGTGCATTTGTCTATTGCGCAGTTGCTTGGGAGATTGATCCCTGAAGGCTTTTCATTTCATATACTACATTTAGATATTCCTGTTTGTTTACTGTGCATAGATTTGGGAAAAGGATCCTTGAATGCCTTACGTTTCATATGAATATGATTCTTCTTGTTATTGAGTAGAGTTGGGGAAGGTTCATTGCATGCTATTCATATGATATATTATATATGCTAGACCTTGTTGATGTATATGTAACTTCGGAATTTATTTCACCTATGTATATTGTACTCCTATAGAGATGCTATTATTCTTCTATAGGAAGTGTCATCATTTGTATTGACAAGTGTCGCAAGTGTCGTAACTTGCTGTGATGGGTTATTAGACCACCAAGTGTAGGGTCGGCCCTGATTAATGTAGCCACGGGTTATTAGACTCTCCTAGAGAAGTTGGACCTGCTAGTTTATTAAGCAAGTCAGGATAAGTATAAATAGAGTGCGGGAGCACTCTATTTGGTCATCTCATTATTCACTTCTACACTACTCGGAAAGTGGCGCACTAGTGAGGAAGGAGGAGTAGCTGTTAGGAGAAGACTATCTCTTGTACTTGGGTTGTATCATTGCTCTTTCTAACTCTGAGGAAGTTGTGGGGTTTTTCACCTTTATGGTTTTCCCCAGTGAAACTCTGTGTGTCTATTGTCTCATGTGATTACTTGGTGTGATTGATATGCATTGTTATACTTGATATGATGTACATGTTATTCTCTCAATAAATATTCTAGAGTATATTGAATTAATGCTCAAAATCTAACATGGTATCAGAGCTAACCTAAGAAGAAGACACTGTGCAGTTGACGAAACTAGGGTTTCTTATTTATTGGGTTTCTCTCCACATATTTTGGAAAGGCAGTAAGGTAGATTGACTCTACTCAGCAAGGTGCATCTTTCTGTCCAATCAGAATTCAATTCTGGGCACTTTCAATTTTTGGCCCTACAAATTAGGGTTTCCACAAAAATAGGAATTTCTAAAATATGAGACCATAGATGGAAGCTCCTTGGAAAAATCAAAGTTTAGAGTTTTGGATCGAAATTTTTGGTTGGGTGAAGCTCTGGGAAACTCAAACCCTAATTCAGGGTCCTCCCTAGTGAATCCAGGAAGACTAAAAGACATTTCTGAAGGGTGAAACTTTACAGTTTTCAAATTCTGAGTATACCAGGCTGATCAGCTCATCAAGGCGCATCTTTCTATCCTTTCATAAGTTTGAAATTCAAAGTTTGAATTTTTAGGGTTTCTCTAACAAACCCTAATCTGGGGCCAGATCCAGTTTTCAACAAATCAAGTGGTAAGACCTAAATCTTTTCTATTTCCATTTGAAGTACTCTTTAAAGATGTCTCACCACACCAAGCTTGAGGATAAGCTTGAAGGGGATGATAACTTCTGAGCATGGAAGTATAGGATTGGGTTAATCCTGGAAGAAAATGAGTTGGACACTTACATAAGTGAAGAGGTCCCTATCCTAGAGGAAGAAGAGGCTAAGGCCTTACACAAAAGGAATTTGGTCAAGGCTAAGAGGATCATTGCTGATTCTATCAAAGACCATCTCATACCACATGTGTCATCTCTAAAGACACCAAAGGAGATGTTTGATTCCCTGACCAAGCTATTGGAAGGGAAGAACATAAATCGGAAGATGACCTTGAGGAATCAATTGAAGAATGTCAAGATCCAGAATGCAGAGACTATGCAGTCTTATTTCTCAAGGATCTCCTATATAAAAGAACAACTTGAAGCTGTGGGAGAAGACATAGAAAATGGAGAAGTGGTAATTACCACTCTTAATGGCCTTCCTAGGTCATGGGATTCCTTCATCCAAGGAATTTGTGCTAGGAAGAAACTTATCACATTCAGTAGGCTGTGGGAAGAATGCTCACAGGAAGAAGCTCGAATTGTAGTTCGAGAAGAGAAGATGGGGAATGAAGACCAAGATATCACAGCACACTCCAAAATACATGGTGACAAAAAGACTCACCATCACGGCAAGAAAGAAAGACATCACCATCAGAATCAGAGGGGTAGTCCCAGACCTCGAAGAAACATGTCCTATGTCCGTTGCTATACATGTGATGAAAAGGGACACTATTCCAGAGACTGTCCCATAAATAAGAAAGATGGTTCTCACAAGAAGAAGAACATCAAAAGAAGACATCATGCTCATGCTGCAGAGGATGATGAACCTCCCAGGAAGAGGGCTAGAGAAGATAGTGAAGATTCTTCAAGTGATGAAGAATATGTTTTGATTTTTGCTCTCACTGGAACCATTACTCAAGGAAGTAATGATTGGCTTATAGATAGTGGTGCTTCTAAACACATGACAGGATTCAAGGAATCCTTTATGAACCTATCTGAACATGAATCACCCCACAAGGTGAAACTTGGGGATGACTACCAGTATCCAATAAAAAGGAGTGGTGAAGCCTCCTAGAAACTAGAGTCTGGAAAGTCTATGAAGATGAAAGATGTACTATATGTTCTAGGTCTCAAGAAGAATCTACTCTCCATATTTGCATTGGATGCAAAAGGCATGAGGGTTGCATTTGTAGATGGCCAAGTCCTAATGTGGCCAAAGGGTAAGACTATAGATGATGCAATGGTGATTGGAGAGCAAGAGGGAGGATTATACAAATTGAACGGCCAACCAGAACAAGCCATGGTCCATGATTCAGTAGAGTAGAGTGAACTTTGGCATAGAAGGCTTGCACACATGCACTATAGGGCATCACCAATTGCAAGCAAAGCAGTGGAAGGTCTTCTTGAAATTCAGTCAAAGTATGAAAATGTTTGCAAAGGATTTGAAAAAGCAAAGAACACAAAGAAGGCATTTACAAGCAAGTAAGGAAAAAGGAATTATCCACTCCGATGTCATCCAGTTCTCTGAGTGGGTATGTGTAACGTCCCCATTATTGACCCCATTACATTCAAATGTAAATGATGTAATATTGTTATAAAATCATGGTGAGGAGATCAAGGCTAAGGCCCCACCATATATTTATTGATGCATATGGTTTGCGTGCTAGCCAGGCACATTGGAATTTCAAACATCATGTAAATATGCATTTTAATAAAATACCCACAACTAGCTATGTAATGCAACAAGAGATGGGGGCATGATTTTACAAGGAATTGGGAGGAAAATATTCAAACCCTTGGAGCCAATCAAGTCAAGCCAAGTGTCAATGAGATAACCCATCAAACCCTCAACTACCCATGTTGACTTTTGTACCTAATCATTCATTCTCCCAAGAATTGGTTGAGGTAGTTAATGCCTTGGGGAATGGGAGGTATGGCTGTCCAAATTCGAGTATGGGCAAACCACTCTGCATGGAAAATCGCGTTTTGCTTATTGGGCAAGAAAATAGCCATGAATTGCTCCTCAAGCCATTATCCATGAACCACCCTTCCTCCCTCACGATTTTGGAGCCACCTGGGCATTTTCCTCCATGGTTTTGCTGTGTCTGCCTTCATTCTCCTAGCTGGGAAGGGCGTTTTTGTGTTACATACCAGTGGGAAAGAAGGGAAATGGAATTGGGGTTCCATTGAGACCATTTTGGCTGCGGAATGCTTATGAACTTGCAGGAGAAATCATTTTCCTCCCTGTGGTCGAATTTCCCTCTCCCAATCCATTGTTTTGGCTTGAGCTTGAGTGTAAGCATCCAGGGTTCAGATTTAGCCTGAGAAACCCAGCTGTGGACTGGCTTGGCTTAGATGAAATGTTTATTTGGCTGTGCATGAGCTTGAATGTCCCCTTTCCTTGTAAGAATCATGCCCAGCTCGGGGGTGGTAGTTGTGTTGAGAGAATTGATGAACACAATTGGCCTATGGTTGGGTGGAACGTTGCAGCGACATAGCTAGTTGTTTGGGGAAATTGCACAATGAAGATAAGTGTTTCTCTGCCTATGTGATTTACTTCTGCACTGTATTAATTTGATGACTGTTGATATGTTGTATGCATGAGTAATGTGTGTGGATAGTATAATTCCGCTGTGCATGTTTGATTTCTTTTACATCTGCACACAAATGTTTCATTCATATGATTCTAATGAATGGGATAAGATTATGTAAAATCCCACAGATTGTTATCAAGTCCCCTTCCTTGCATTGGGTCCACGAGAGGGTATGTTACAGATGGTATCAGAGCTGTTGGTTGTAGCATTGGGCCTTCATGGGCTACCTATTGCAGTTGCAGAGGTAAGTATTCCTCCTGCTCAACGCCGATCCTTAAGAAAATTTCAAATTTTCAAAAAATTTATAAGTGTTTTTGTTTGGGTTGGGCCAACGCGTTTCGGCGAGTCTTGTGGAGTCGAGCCGATGCGTTTCGGTAGAACTCACTGAGTGGCGCCGACGAGACTGCGGCAATGAGACCGACGAAGTTTGAGAAATCACGCGATATGTTTCGACGAAACTCGCTTAGTGGAGCCGAAACGGTCGACAAATTTGGATGAGTTGCGTTGACGAAGTTGCGGAAGTGTTGGGGAAAGAAAGAAAAATTTGAAAATTTTTCTAAGTAATTTTCAGCGAAAGAACTCGACAAGTTGGTCCGAAACGGTGGAAGAACTCGACAAGTTGGTCTGAAATGGCGGAAGAACTCGACAAGTTGGTCCGAAATGGTGGAAGAACTCGGCAAGTTGGCCTGAAATGACAGAAGATTTTTCTAAGTGTTTTTCCAGTGGTAAAAGAGGAAATTTCGGCAGAACTTGGCGAGTTGGTCCAAAACGGCGGCAGAACTCGGCGAGTTGCTCCGCAACGGATCGACAGGAAAAGATGAGTTCTTCGACCGGAAGAACTCGGCGAGTTGGTCCGAAACGGGTCGAAAGAGATAGTTGAGTTCGCCGACCGGCAGAACTCAGTGAGTTGATCTGCAACGGGTCGGAAGAACTCGGTGAGTTGCTCTGAAACAGGGGATTTCGGCTGCTTTCCAGGGAGATTTTTCAGGTGCCAAAAGTTGAAAATTGCCATGGAACTTATGCGCGAGATTGCGCAAAATCGAAGGATTTACAAAACAAAAAAACAAGGGCGCAGGGAAGCCACAAGGGGGAAAGCCCCCTTGACCCCCGTCGTCCCCCGGAGACATTCGTTGAAAATGTGAAATGAATTCTCTATGCTTGGAATAAAAAGCAGGAATTGCATAGAGGGGGTTGTGGAATCTCAGTAAGAGTAATGGGTTGTAATATCCATTATGGAGGATGAAAGGGAAATTCCTCACCTTAACTATTTCTGTTTATAGCATAAGAATTGCATATTTGGAAAATAACAAGAATGAATGTTATACATGTATGTATATGTTGAATTGCTAATTCATGAGAAGATTATAGCTAATGATTGCTTATATGCTTGGTAGGGAAGCCAAGAAAAGGGATCAGCTATGATGTGGAGGAGGAACTCCATGCCATGATGGGAATTGGAAATGAATAATTCCTTAACACCTCTCTTGCTATTGTATTTATACTTCCTAAGTTTTATATACTGAAAATTATGGCATAGGGATGCTAGAAATGCAAGAGAGTAGCAGATTAAATGCATATGAATTAGTGGGCATGATAAAAGAATCATTGCATGGTGCATGTGGATTGCTTATGCATGAGCATGATGTTGCACATGGGTAAAGGTAGTGAGGTTACACATGCAATAGCCCATTAATGGTATTGCTTATGGTTGATCACCAGTAATGTTGTTGATAATGGTTGTACGAATCAGACCATAGAAGCATCATTGAAAATGCAATAGGATGGATAGATGAAGTGAATATGTACTAGCTGGAATACTAACAGACATTACACAGTGCATGTGAAAATATTTTTGTGTGTATATGATATTGCATATTGGTAAAATAGTGAGGTTTTACATATGCAATGAGCCATTTAACATAATTATTGTGGTTGCTAATAATTAGTTGTGTTCGCATTGGTTATAGGACCAAAGGAAATTGAAGCATGGCCAAAGATGAGGATGATGTTGTTGCATATGACCAACAACCTTATGAGGAAAGGATGTTGCAACAAATCTATGATCACGAGGTTGGAAAAAGGACTGTGTAGCATTGGTAAGAGGCCAACTGATCAGGCAACATCAAGCGATTTTAATAACAACCATGCAGGTAATGGTTATTTGTGCTTAATTGCATGAATGTTGAAAGAGGATTTGGTGAGATCCCTTCAACTATGTTTAAACTCTGTTGATTTGGATTGAATGTGGTATTGAGTGCCTGAATGTGAATGTCAACCTACCAAGTATGGTGAGGTGTGGGTAAGTGAAGGCAGAGAGCCTTACACCCTATAGTTTCTTAGAAACCTCAATGCATTCATACGAAATTACATCATACCATTTGTGTATGTTGGTTGTGAGTTTAACAACCAAAGAAAGTGATGACTTATGTCCTTGTTGTAGTGTATGACATATGAGATAGGCATGGTTAGGCCATAATATGTTGAAATGCCTAGTATTCATGGATTAATGCAAGGTTGTATTGAGGGGTTATGCATTAAGTGAATGCACATCAAAATATTATGTAAAATGTTGTGAATGTGAATGAATATGTGCGGGTGCACATGTTGAGATGCATTGTGTGAATGATATATGTGTTTCAATGCATTTAGATAATCGATAAAATGGTGAACCATTGTTAATACTGAGACCATTTCATGAGCTGCTATGAATGTAGGAGAAAGACTGCATGAAGAAGGTAGACATGTGATGGGCTACCAGAGCACTCTGTTGGAAGGATAGAGTTGCATAAAAAAAAGGAATATGGATGTGAAGTAATGAATATTGGAGTTTTATTTAAATTGCATGGATAGTGTATATATGTCTTGCAAATTTTATTATGATAATGATGCATATATACAGATATATATATTTCATTGCATTTCAAATATTAACAGCTGAAAGTGTTTGAATTATTGAGTGTTATAATTCTGAGATCACTTCAGTGACTGTTGTAGCAATGAAATGATTATATGCATAGATACTCACAACGTGTTTGGCTGATTGAAGTTCATATTTCAGGTAGAAAAGTCTTATGTATGGCAATGAAGATAAGTCCATAGTAAAGACCAGGATCTACCATGTGCAGAAGCCAAATATTATGAGAAGGTTCTCATGGTTGTGATCTGAAGATTGTCTGATTTAAATTTATGAGAATAATCTTATGGTCGCAAATCTAGTTTCTGTAAGAAACATATTTGTAAATTTCAGATTTGAAATTTTGCTAATAATTGCTAATGACTGTTTGGCTTATATAAAAATTGTGTTAGGAGGACATGTTGTAGGTGGATGTTCATGTATGGTAACAAGGGTGAAACCATAATGGACAGAGTGATACCACTTACGAGAGACAAACAGTATGAGGATAGCCTCATTGCTAAGCAAATTAATTTCTGTAGTAGACAGAACTGCAAATTCATATTGAATTTAATTATTAATGACATTGATTGGTTATGGAACAATCACATTTGAAGTTTATTGTTAAATGTTGTTGACTGTTTGGCTATTTGATAAGTGTGTCAGGATGACACATTGCAGGAAGACCATGTGTGATGGCCTACAGAAGCCAAACTAGATGGGAAGGATCCCATGCTTTGGAAATGGGTTTCGGGTGAAATGCCATTGTAAATGTTGATAATGTCTCAGCCGAGCTGCATGTTGGTAAACCATGTGAGTGAGACAGTAAAATTATGCCAAGAAGGCATGTGTGGGTTAAGGAATGTGAAAGAATTGGGGTGGCAAACCGAAGGACTGTTGACTCAGAGAAGGGAGCCCCCATTCTTCGCCAATAAAGAAAAGATACATCTGTAAAACAGATGAGTATTATGTAACCCCAGTTAAAGAATATGCATGTCTGGTTACTAGAGTTAATATGCAAAGCATGTTTTATTATTTCATTATGATTCCAGACTGCTTGAGTATGATTAGGAATTACATGGCTCACATCAGAAAGGGATGCATACCTTTCAGATGCCGGGTTATGTTAGGGTTTTCAATATTGAATACACCCTAAGGAATGGACGCATTCCTGGTGTTTCAATACTTGATAGTGAATGTTATGAAATATGGTTACAATTTTAGAGTAGGAATACTGATGAACCTGCTTATCCTTCTTGTGCTATCATCTTACACAGATGCAATTTGGTGTTGCACGTTAAGAGGCAAAGTGAAGAAAGGGTGCTCAAAAGGACTGTATGGGCAGTGGTAACCTTTCTACGCTCACACTAAAGGACACTAGAAGGGATGGATAGGCCCACAGATCTGTGTTGCAGAAAAGGTGTATCATCCTTGTGTAGTGTGAGTGGGTATTGTGGGTCCATGCTAGCCTACAGTCAAGAAAGTCACCTATAGAGTTCCTAAAGGGAGCCGCTGGTTTGCACAGGAGAAGGAGTGCCATCCTTGTGTGGATGAAGAATTGTATGATGCCTGATAAACCCAGTCGGTGTACTGGCTTGGCATGTTGTTAAATTGGATGCATGATAAACCCAGTCGGTGAACTGGCTTGGCATTGGTTATTTGCACATTGTGGAGGTATTGGTGAAGGGTGTTATTTACTGACAAACCCAGTCGGAGAACTAGCTTGGAAATGGTCGTTGAATGCTTGATAAACCCAGTCGGTGTACTGGCTTAGCATACTAATTTTTGAAATGCTTGATAAACCCAGTCGGCGTACTGGCTTAGCATACTAATTTTAGGGATTCCTGATAAACCCAGTCGACGTACTGGCTTGCATTTCCTACTCAGATGATGTTGTGGAGCAGCAGGTGTGCTGGCCAAGCATCCACCCCACAGGTGATCCAAGGCTTGTAAAGCAGAGAAGGAAACCTGTGGATTGGCAAGGAAATGCAAAATACAGATAAGTATTTGATTTTCATTCATATAATGAAAAACTTCATGAACAAGTCTTATGACAACCAAGCTAATACACTGTTGTTTCTTTATTGGAAACCTTGGCCATTGCAGGAAGTAAGGACCCTGAAAGAGCCACAAATGCTTGGTAAACCAGAGAGTAACTGATCGAGTGCTATAGAATTCTTGGTAAACCAGAGAGTAACTGGTCGGGCGCTATAAAATTCTTGGTAAATCCAGAGAGTAACTGATGCTTGATAAATTCATATAATAGTTGGTGGGGGCATTAACCAATTGATGTTGACATTGATAAAACCAGTCGGCATACTGGCCTGGCATTGCCATTCAAATGATTGTGGAGTAGCCTGCTTGCTAGCCCAACATTCGTTATTGTATCCACGAGAAATCCAATGCTTGTAAAGCAAAGAAGGAGCCTGTGGAATAAAGTGAAGACATCCAATACAGATAAGTATTTGGTTATCTTCCAGCATCTTGCTTATTTAATATGACTATATGTGTGTATATGATTTGGTTATGATTTCTTAAACTCTTGTTTAGAGATAAACCCTATGAAAATCAACTAAACATGCGAATTGACTCAATGTTTGAGTGTAGGTATTGCTGGAAGCAAGGACTATGAAGGAATCATAAGGATGCATGTGGACATGTGACCGTCCTAAAGAGCTCAGTATGATCAATAATGAAAAATGGTGCCAGTGGACATGTGTGGGTCCTGGCAGCCAAAGGTTCTGTAAGCAACAATGGGGAAGGGTTCCCTAGTTGAAAATCCCCAGACAGACCTTAGACACTATGAGTCATAGACAAGAAAGGGCAAGTCAAGCATTCACATTGAAGTGAAAGAGGCTAAGGAGCAGGAAACCACCATGATGGTGTGGATCCGGATTGGAACAAGACTAAGAGGGGGAAACTCTTACTCTTCTCTTTCCTTTTTGACTAATGCATCTTAAAAACAAAGGATTGTTGAGTGCATGTCATAGCTGAAATTAGATTGTGTTTAATTGCTTGAAATGAATTCTGAATGCTGAATTGGTTATTTCCCTGTGAAAGAATGAACATGAATGAGTTCATGTGTATGTTGGGAAAGCATGAAATGTGTGGAAGTCTCATGAGTAAAGCATGGACGTTCCAAGTCAATTGGGAAAATAATTGACTAATTTCGATATTGTGTTATGCTTTTCCTAACAGGAATTGCCATGATGAGTCTCATAGGTGAGACATTGAAAGCCATTGTTGCAGCTGTTACTAGCCAAATGATTGCTAGTGAGAAAAGTGAGAGCCAGTTGTGCACATTGATCATGGTAGCAGATCAACAACTATTTGATTTGGCTGAAAATCTTCCTCAAATAGTTTCCAGGACAACAAGGAAGATGGCATCCATGAAGTTCCAGACTTGCATATCAGTTGGAAGGTGAATAAAAGGAAGGGATTGCTATGGAGCGATGCCCGCCTGTAGAGCTGGAAGATCAAAGCCAACAGGAGCAGCTTGTGGAAGCCAAAGGACCTGGTCCTGAAAGTTCAAATTAAAGAGATGAAATACAGGACAGACCTGCCACCATTTGAGAATTTTGAGGCATGTGTAAAGTGGGTATTTATTCCTAAGTATTGGAACACTGAGGACAATGTTATTCCAAGGGGAGGGGAATGTAACGTCCCCATTATTGACCCCATTACATTCAAATGTAAATGATGTAATATTGTTATAAAATCATGGTGAGGAGCTCAAGGCCAAGGCCCCACCATAGATTTATTGATGCATATGGTTTGCGTGCTAGCCAGGCACATTGGAATTTCAAACATCATGTAAATATGAATTTTAATAAAATACCCACAACTAGCCATGCAATGCAACAAGAGATGGGGGCATGATTTTACAAGGAATTGGGAGGGAAATATTCAAACCCTTGGAGCCAATCAAGTCAAGCCAAGTGTCAATGAGATAACCCATCAAACCCTCAACTACCCATGTTGAATTTTGTACCTAATCATTCATTCTCCCAAGAATTGGCTGAGGTAATTAATGCCTTGGAGAATGGGAGGTATGGCTGTCCAAATTCGAGTATGGGCAAGCCACCCTGCATGGGAAATCACGTTTTGCTTCTTAGGCAAGAAAATAGCCATGAATTGCTCCTCAAGCCATTATCCATGAACCACCCTTCCTCCCTCACGATTTCGGAGCCACCTGGGCATTTTCCTCCATGGTTTTGCTATGTCTGCCTTCATTCTCCTAGTTGGGAAGGGCATTTTTGTGTTACATACTAGTGGGGAAGAAGGGAAATGGAATTGGGGTTCCATTGAGACCGTTTTGGCTGTGGAACGCTTATGAACCTACAGGAGAAATCATTTTCCTCCCTGTGGTCGAATTTCCCTCTCCCAATCCATTGTTTTGGCTTGAGCTTGAGTGTAAGCATCTAGGGTTCAGATTTAGCCTGAGAAACCTAGCTGTGGACTGGCTTGGCTTAGATGAAATGTTTATTTGGTTGTGCATGAGCTTGAATGTCCCCTTTCCTTATAAGAATCATGCCCAGCTCGGGGGTGGCAGTTATGTTGAGAGAATTGATGAACACAACGGGCCTATGGTCGGGTGGAACGTTGCAGCGACATAGCTAGTTGTTTGGGGAAATTGCACAATGAAGATAAGTGTTTCTCTGCCTATGTGATTTACTTCTGCACTGTATTAATTTGATGACTATTGATATGTTGTATGCATGAGTAATGTGTGTGGATAGTATAAATCCGCTGTGCATGTTTGATTTGTTTTACATCTGCACACAAATGTTTCATTCATATGATTCTAATGAATGGGCTAAGATTATGTAAAATCCCACAAATTGTTATCAAGTCCCCTTCCTTGCATTGGGTCCATGGGAGGGTACGTTACAGTATGTATACTATGGTTCTTTCATCGATGATTTCTCTAGGAAGACTTGGATTTATTTCTTGAAGAACAAATATGAAGTATTCAGCAAATTCAAGGAATTCAAAGCCTTGATAGAAAACCACACTGAAAAGAAGATCAATGGTGGAGAATTCACTTCAGTAGACTTCAATAAATCTATGCAATGATTCAGGGATTAAGAGGGGGTTTACCACTCCTTACATTTTACAACAGAAAGGAATAGAGAAGCTACTTCAGAATAGGACTCCAGCAGCTCCTACAAGGAAGGAAAGATTCAGAGGGAGCCCACCCAACAAACAAAGATAAGTATTTGAATTGTCATTTCTTGTATATCTGATTATTTAAATAATATTGTTCAATGATGTATAGACTTATGTTTCTAGACTTAGGTTGTATATTATGCATATTAGAATAATTGCATTAATGAACAGTATACTACTAATATGCATGTGATGGGTAAGTGGCCTATGGCACTGTACAACATTCAATTGCTACTTACTTTTCTACTTAGGAAATAATAATTAAACCATTACCTGCATGGCTCCCATCAACATCTTTGATGTTACCTGATCAGTTTGTCTCCTGCAAAGGATCATACCATCCTTCCACCCACCTCATGATCATGGATTTGTTTCCCCCCAACCTTTCTTCATAAGGCTGTGGGTCACATGCAACTTCATCATGTACATCTTTAGCCATGCTTTGGTTGTCTTTGGTCCTACAACCAATGCGAGCACAACTAATTGTTAGCAACCACAATGATTATCTTAGTGGCTCATTGCATATGTAAAGCCTCACTATTTTTCCAATATGCAATATCATATACATGCACAAACATTTTCTCATGCACTGTGCAATGTTTATTAATATGCCATCTAGTGCATATTCATTTCATCTATTTAATCTCTTGCATATTCAGGCATGCTTCTATGGCCTGATTACTACAATCAATATCAACCACATTAATTGTCATCAACCATAGACAATACCCTTAATGGGCTACTACATGTGTAACTTTGCTACCTTCTCCTATGTGCAACATCATGCTCATGCATAATCAATCCCCATGCACTATGCAATGACTCTTTAATCATGCCTGCTAATTCATATGCATTTAATTTGCTACTCTCTTGCATTTCTAACATCCCTATGCCATAATTTCCAGTATATAAAATTCATGGAATATAAATACAATAGCAAGAGAGGAGTGAAGGAATTCTCCCTTTCCAATTTCCTCAATGTAGCATGGAGTTTCCTCTTCCACATCATAGCCGATCCAATCTCATGGGTTCTCTACCATGCACACAAGCGATCATTAGCTATGATCTTCGCATGAATTAGCAATTAAATATATATAGACGTGTATAACATTCATTCTTGGTACTTTCCAAGCATAGAATTATTATGTTATAAACATAAATAGTTTAGGGTGAGAGATTTCCCTTTTATCCTCCATAATGGATATTACAACCAATTACCCTTACTGAGGATTCCACAATCCCTTTATGCAATTCATAGTGCACATTCCAAGCATAGAGAATGTCTTTCATACGTTCAACGACTGTCTCTGGGGGACAATGGGGGTCAAGGGGTCTTGCCATTCTTTTTGTAATTCTTTCCATTTTGCGCAATCTGGCGCATAAGTTCAATGTCGTTTTTCAACTTTTGGTACCTAAAAAATCTCCCTAGAAAAAAGCTGAAATTCCCTGTTTCGGTGGACTTGTGAATTCTCATCCGACCTGTTTCAGACCAACTCATTGAGTTATGCCGATCGGTGGTCTCGCCTATCTCCTCCGACCTGTTTCAGACCAACTCGCCGAGTTCTGTCGATCGGTGAACTCGTCTATCTCTTCCGACCCATTTCGGACCAACTCATCGAGTTCTGCCGATCGGTGAACTCGTCTATTTCTTCCGACCCGTTTCGAACCAACTCACCGAGTTTTTCCGATCGGTGAACTCGTTTATCTCTTCCGACCCTTTTCGGACCAACTCGCCGAGTTCTGCCGATCGGTGAACTCGTCTATCTCTTCTGACCCATTTTGGACCAACTCGCCGAGTTCTGCCAATTGGTGAGATCGTCTATCTCTTCCGACCCGTTTCGGACCAACTCGCCGAGTTCTACCGATCGGTTTACCGAAATTTCCTCTTTGCCGTTGGAAAAAAACTTAGAAATTTTTTGAAAATTTTCTTCTTTTCCCCGGGCACTTCCGCAACTTCGTCGGCGCAACTCGGCCAGATTCGTCGACTGTGTCGGCTCCACTCAGCGAGTTTCGCTGAAAAGTATCGCACAATTTTGCAAAACTTTGCTGGTCTGTTTTGGCGGACTCCTATATCTGTGCCGAAACGCATTTTCGACAATCTTTTCAATATTCCATTGAAACACGTTGGCGATCCTTCTCAATTCTTCACCGAAATAGTTAGGCAAAACTCAAACAAAACAGTTAGAAAATTTTTGAAAATTTGAAAATTTGAAAATTTTCTTGATGGTCTGTGTTGAGCAGGAAGCACACTTACCCCTGCAAGTTCTTGATTTGGCCCATTAGGCCCAATGTTGCAACCATCGCTCTGATACCAAAATGTAACCTCCCCTCTTGTGGATCGAACGCAAGGAAGGGAACATGATACCAAATTTTTTGGGCTTTTATAAGACTTAGCCCATTTCAACATTGATATAAATACGAACAATTGGCATTACAATAAAATGCATATGTATGCAGATGCAACTCAAAGCAACATGCACAGTGGAATAAAACTATTGACACATATTTCACATGCATTCAGCATATCAATAACAGTCATCAATTAATTAAAATAGTGCAGAAGTAAATACACATAAGAAAATATACACATCTCACTGTAATGATGTCCCAAGCAACTAGCTATGTCGCTGCAACGTTCCACCCAACCATAGGTCTCTTCCCAGCCTATATTATTTCAGCACTCAGAGACCACCCTCGAGCTGGGCATGATATCTACAAGGAAAATGGGACTCTCAAGCTCAAATCCGGCATTCACTTACACACAAAACTCAGATATGGGCTAGGAAACACAATTTCAGCAATGGGACTTAGAAGTTAGATGGACATGGGTTTTCCCCAAAATGTAGGCACACCAAAAATGGATTTGTGAGAGGGAAAATCGACCATAGGGAAGAAAATGATTTCTCCCACAGATATACAAGCAATCAGTGAGCCAAAACAACCTCTATGGTCCCCAAATCGATTTCCCTTTCTTCTCCACTATTATACAACACAAAAATGCCCTTCCCAGCTAGGAGAATGAAGGAAAACACAACAAAACCATGGAGGAAAACACCCAGGTAGCTCCAAACTCGTGAGAGAGCAAAAATGATGGGTGATTAATGGCTTAGGGGAGAAATGCATGGCTCTTTTCTTGCCCAAGAAGCCAAACACGAATTTCCATGAAGGGTGGCTTTCCCATACTCGAATTTGGACAGCCATACCTCTCCATTCCCCAAGGAATTAACTACTTCAACCAACTCTTGGGAGAGTAAATGATTGGGTACAAAAGTCAGCATGGGTAGTTGAGAGTTGATGGGTTCTCTCATTGACATTTGGCTTGACTTGATTGGCTCAAAGGTTTGAATATTTCCCTCCCAATTCCTTGTAAATATCATGCCCCCATCTCTTGTTGCATTGCAGAGCTAGTTGTGGGAATTTATATTAAAATGCATATTTACAATCCCCATGGTTCACTAGCACATGGGTAGCATAATATCCAATACTTGCCTCTTCAAGGTCGAGCATTCACTAGCGGGGCCTTGGCCTTGAGCTCCATGCTAGGAATCATACATACTATGCATACAATATTTACATTATAGCCCAAATTATTACAAGGGTCAAAATGGGGATGTTATAATAGGCATTCGTCTTTTAACCTTATTTTGATTTCAATGGTAGGAGACAAATTATGGCTTTGGGTTTGGAACAGTGAGTGAAATACTTGGTACTTGTGGACTGTGAGTCCCGGTAAGTCTCGGGTTCATTCCAAGATGCCTCTGTCATCGTTTTTAAGGGTTTAGAAGTTAGTCTCATCATTTTTCAGTGTAGACTGAGTTTTTAACAAGGTTATGAAATGTTTAAGCAGTGTTGTTGTAGTAGAACGATTTTGTCTCGGCACTCCTAAGTTGGGGTTTTTACCTGCCAAGTTAATGTATCGGTCTATCTTATACTATGGTTGTCATTTTGGTTTCTTTAAGCATTTGTACTGCGAGTTGTAACACTTCTTTTTATGAGAGGATTCGTCAGATTTAATACTTAGTTGTGTACAATTGGTCTCGGCTCTTTGCCAGTTTACAATTGATATTTAATTTTTGTTTCAGGCTTAAAGACTTATGAGGAAACTTCGTTGTTTGCTTAACTCTTTTACTGTGTTTAAGGTTTGGCCTTACGTCTTTATGATTATTCTGGAATCCCTAGCTTCAATTTATTAGAGGAATGAGTCCAATCATTTTAATAGATGATTTTAACTACATGGTTTATTCATACGTTAACACAACATTCCTTGTAAGTTTTTATACTGCAAAACCAAATCTGAGTGTGCTCTTTAATGAGACTCGAAATGTGGGTTCGATGTTTAATGTAATTGGTTCCAATGACACAGGTTTGAGCCTTGTACTGTATGAGTTTATACTTGGTAATTTGTTAAACCTTACGCTCAACGTAAGGGTGAGTTCTCCAAATGGAGACTCGAATCCTTGTCTCTTATTTGGATTCTGTATAATGTTAAACGTAGGCAGACTAGAATTTATTTAAAGTTTTGTTATTGTTTTTAATATGTGGATTAAACCCTCAGATGAGACTATACAGGTATCGATCCTGAAATGTTACTCATGCTAAAGTTATTCCTGTGTTGTATTAAATTAAAAATATGGAAAATGTTATGCAATACCCTACAGTCTTACGTATAGTAAGGGGATGAAGTTTAGGGTTTATAAACTTAGAATTATTTGGAAGCAATAACCCATAAATGATTACGGTTATTAAACTTTCCTCTGTATGTTAAAATGATTTTACAATAATAATGTACAGTGAGTTTATATTTGATATATTCGACTTAATCATGTATAAATGTAGTTGTTTGGCGTTTATGTTTTTTATACTAAGTTTATTCATATGCATCGATAGTGTAGATTCCAGCGCTAAGAGTTTAATGCAATTTCTATAAAATGATGGTTTATAATAATGCTTTTATGAATGTATATAATCTTGTCAGTTGATTTATATTAGTTCTGTTTAGAGTATATTATGATTTTTGACAAGGAAGTATGCTCTGTTGAAAAGATTATAATACTAGGGTTTGTATTTAGTGTTCTGTAATACATTATGTTTTGTTTGGAAATAACACATAAATGTTTGTATTGATTCTGCTATTGAGATTTTATTTATAATTACAATGTATATATAAACTTAGGGTTTTCAACTAGGTAAATGTATACATGTATACAGTATGACTGTGTTTTCAATTTATGATTCCATAGGTATAAATTAATCCTAGGCAAACAGTATAAATCTTTTCCTATTCTGTATTATTTACTTCTATAAATTCTACTATTTTAAAATGCAAACTCAGATAGCTTAAGGAACTATTTATGTAACTACAATAATGATTTCGGATAACATCATAAACATAAAGGCTTTCACTTTCCATCAATATCTAGAGATCTTATCTACTCTATGTTAATTAACTCTCTCCCTGTACTAGAGTACATCACCTTAGGGTGAAAGGAAAAATACAAGGAGATATTTACATTCATTCAATATTCGAATTTTGATCATTAATTTAACTGATAAAAAAAAAATTTCAGTTCAACAAATCAGACATTTATAACAGACTATAAATATCAAATAAACAAACAGTTTTTTTTTCAGCATAGTTCAACAGTTCAGAAAATAAATAAAATATAACAAGTAAAACCTGATAACTTGATAGGGTGGAAAAACACCCAAAGAGGCCTGCTCCTCCCAACCTTCTCCAGAAGAAGCAGCCAAATCACTTGCTCCCTTGGACCCCCGAGCCTGTTTACTGAACCAATAGGAAGAAGTCTCTGTGTAGAAGCAAGGCACTCAGGTTGTACTTCAGCAATCAATGGAGACTTGCATACACCTCACATATGTACTTCAACAATAAATGGAGCTTCATATCCAAAACTATGCACTCAACAGGAAACCTTTGCACTCAGCAGGAATAAGATAATCTTACTCTGCAAATCAAAACATAGCTTCCCCTCATCGAATCTCATGTGTGCAATTCCTAGCAAAACCACAAGGTAAATTTTCTCGTCAGAAAAAGTGTGAGCCTCTACTCAAATTCGATGGCTTATAAAAGATGCCTAGGTATTTTGGTGGCCAGTTTTCAATAAATGATCCATAAGCTCCAGTTCCACATTCTAGGGAACTTGACCAAAATTTAAGGGACTTGTCCCATAACAACAACTAGTTACTGAGTTCATGATGCTGCCACTTGTCCATTGCCTTCTACCCCAGATTCCATTCCTCCTAGTGGGTCAGTAAACACTCTTTCAACAGTCTCTTTGGTGAGTGTCTCCTATTTTAATTTATTAAATAATAATAATATTCATTTACAGTCATCTTTGACACTTGGTCAAATATAAAACTTTACAATAAAAGTTAAGGTAATGTTTTTCCACAAACATAAAATGTCTCAAGTACTGGGTATGTTACACCAGGGAAATTCTAGTGTCTCCAAGACAACCCCAAATCCAAGGCAGTAGACCTCACCCTTGTTTCCAAACTAGGATCTCCAGAGGCAATGCACAACTCTGTCCAACCTTGAATCCAATGGCAATGGACCTCACCCCTGCTGCCAATCAAGGATCTCCAGAGGCAATTCCAGGACATACACCAGTGGCTCCAGAGTAACTCAACTTGGGCATAGGCTCCACAAGGGCACAATGACCAACAAGGATCTCATACCAAGAGAATCAAAATTGAACCACAAGTAACAAACACAAGCACAAGAGCAAAATCATGAACCAACACACAAGTGTGACTAGCCAACACAAGTGATGTGAAAATATTTATGGAACCCACGAATATTTGAAATGCCCACAATTTGATAATCGATAGAAAAAATATGATGATGTTTATTACAAGGGTTGGCCTACTTATATATAGCTAGGGAATCAATAATTGAGGAGACATGTCCTCTTATATAATAATTAATAATATTATTAGTTAATTAATTAATTATGATTATATATATTTATTATTTATATGTTGTTTAATATTATGTTCGTAACATTGCCCCGCCCTTGAGGGAAGATTTGTCCTCAAAGCTAAGTATGTGGATGTACTCTTTTGTCCTGGATTTGAGTCGATGTTAATTTGAGATAGGTAGACTGGATTGGTTCTTTGATATTGATGTCGGTATGGACCCTTTTCGTGTTGTGATTCTTTTTGCTTGGGTGGTGAGCTTTGTGTTTTGTACAGTCGGTACTTGTTTCCATTACATTTAAATTCCATGTATTTTTTTTGTAGGGTGGTAGAGTAAGTTCCTAACGATGTTAACTAGTCTGCACCTAATACCATATCTACTTCCTTGAGTGGTAGGCATATCAATTAAGCTGCAGGTCTAGGTTTGAATCTGCAATGATACCTTATGGAATCTTCCCACTCTTTCTATTTGTTTATCAACGATGGTTGAGGATTTGATATTTTTTGCGGGGTACGTAAAAAGATTAAGTTCCCTTGCTCGATTGATATCAATCATATTATGTGTAGTTTCAGAGTCGACTAAAACTGTGATGTCTTTATTCTTAATAGTCTCGGTAAGTTGTAATCTCTTTGGCACTGACTTCCTTGGTTATGTTACCTGGAATATGAGTTGTTCATCTTTAAGGTTGTCAGACCTTCTCAACTGAGGTGGGATATATTTATTTGTGATTGATTGTATTTCCTTCTGTTGGGCATTATCCTTCTTAGGTGTCACTAAATTTTCTTCCTTACGAATTTGTTGAATACATGTAATTGTCGCAATTGATATTTCAGCAGTGCTTGTGTCTACATCAGAATCATATGTATCTTCTTCTGCCGATACCTCTACTTCTTTCCCACTTATGATTTTGCAGTGTGTTGTGTGATTGGTTCTACATTTATGGCACAAGATCCAATCTTCGCCACATCATCGACAAGTATTTTTATTCTTTTTCCTATCATTATCGAAACGACTGGTGTATGTTTTTAAACTTTTTTCAACTTCATAATCGTAAGATTGAGGATTGTTGCATTGATGACCTATTGACCAACCACCTCCGCAATATCGACATTGTGTTTTTACTATCGTAAATAACTCTTGTCAATGTTCCCTTGTCTTGATTTTTTAAACTTCTCTTCAATACGTTTTGCCTTACGTCTAGCCTTATCCATATTTGAGACATTGTATAATTTTAGCTCATCTCTAATGTATGGTTTGATCCCATGTACATATGTCTAGAGTCATTGACTATCTGTTAGCTCTGGTACTCATGTCACTAATTATTCCCATTCGGAGGTGTATTCATCCACATCAACTTTCTGTTGCAATCTGGTGATATTTGCGAAAAATTCTTTTTCCTTTATATCTTCAAATATCTTATAGAAATCATTCTTGAATGTATTCCAATTGTGGTCCCCTTTTTTGTCGTAATCTTCCACCACATATACCAATTGTACGCTCGACCTTCTAGTTGCATGGAGGTGTATTTTATCTTCTCATCATCTGATAGGATTTGGTGTATGTAAAAGTATTCTTCGGCTTTATTGATCCATGCCACCCTTTGCTTCATTGCACCATCGAACTTGTGTAGCTCTAATTTGGGCTTCATTTGAAATCCACCTATTGGTTGCATTGGTCCTGGGATTGACTGTTTGGGGGTTGAAGACGGTTTGTGATCTATATCTTCTCTTGGGATTTCCCATTTGAAATAATTTGATTTATGATTATTCGTGTTTGTTGAATTGGGGGATGACATGTCTCTTCTTGGAGAATCACCATTTTTAGCAGCATCTCTAATCTCGAGGTACTGTACGATTTTACATAGTCCGTCTTCTACATTGGATCTTATTTCTCTTCTTACTTTCTCCATCTCCCATGCTGTTAGTTTTTCACAATTTAATCAATAGTTATCTAGGATCTTATTGAGAGAATAACAAACACCGCATAAACACAAGAGACACAAAGATTTTCCTCGTGGAAACCATAAAGGAGAAAACCCTGCAACTTCCTCAGAGATAGAATGATCACCAATACAATGTCACAAAAGTAAAACCCAAAAATAGAGATGGTCTTCATCAACTTCTCTCTTCTCCACTTGTGAAAACTTCTCCTCTCTCTCACTAATGCGAAGTGAGTTAGTGTGTGAATGAGAAAATAGAGAGGAGCACCCTCTCTATTTATACTTTTGCTTTCACTTGGCATTGACCCCAAACAGGTCGGCCCCTAGGTGTAACTGACTGGGCCGATTTCTCTAGAAGAGTCTAAGATCCCAATGATGACTCAACTCCGGGGTCTAGTTCGACTTCAATTTGATCGAGCCTTGACTGTAAACCTTCGATATTTTTAGATTCTTAGGCCTAGTTTTTGCTCCAATTTCTCCATTTTCTTGCAGTTTTTAATAACACAACTTTCTTCTATACAAATAAAAAGAAAAAAATAACACACATAGTCGATTTTATCATACTATAAATGGACTCCATAAGGTCAAATATTGTACCTATACTCAAATAACACAATGTGACATTTTTTGTATACACCTTCTATGCGGCTCTGCATGGTTATGTTTTTGATTTACTTAGTACTGCTGGACATATATGTATATTTTTGGATACTTGGCAGCCATGGCTGTTATTACATTTTGTGAACTTTGATATTTGGATGGACTCTTTGTTGGTACCTTGGGTTGATGAACCTGTTTCTCCTCCGGGAGGGGTTCTTGGTTTATTTGGGGACATATGGCACTTATTATGGGATTCATGGTTGTTGCCGTTGGCATTGTGGCCAAATTGATTGGCATGACTCATATGCACTACAGGGCAGATGTGAGATGTATGTTTTTTCTGAAAGCTGGCACTATTTACTATTTCGTATATTAATAGTAAGTTATATTTTTCTGGGAAAAAAAAAAAAACACAATGTGACATACACAAAAATCATAACAACAATTTTTTATTTTCATTTTTAATACATCAAGACTAAAATCCTCATTCATTAAATATATAAAATATGGTTCAAGCATTATACTAAGCATAACTCCAAAGCATTAAAATGTATATGTAATTCATATATATAAACCATTTCGCAATGCATTCCTCCAAAGGTAAAAGATATATCTTTTAGTGTATACGTGAAACATATATATTAACATTCTTTCGAGCTATGAAATATATGACTTTTAATATATATGTGAAACATACTTAGTGTAATTATTCCATATGTATAGTGTAATACCTCCCTATAGGTGCATAATATATGAGTGCAATTCTTTTAAACATAAAAACATGTAAAGTGAAAATCTTTTACATATGAATAAACAACCAGGATATAACCATATGTCACTTAATTGACCCATCCCATCTTTTGAGTTCTACGATATGTGTAAACAATGATCACTTACCACATGCCAAGCACGAGTCCGATAATTCATAAGCATGTATATAGTAAACAATTAACCAATATGCCAATGCATGAATTCAATAACATATATATGAACAATAAATTTTCAATCGCTTAACTCTTCATTTCACCTTATTTTTTTTTTTTTTTTTTTTTTTTTTTTCCGTGAAAAAATACATATTATTGATATTCAAACTTGAATCAAATAGTACATGATGGTCATCATATCAGCATCTAAGATTTTGTCTCCCTCGAAAGGTAGATTTACAAAAAAGAAAAATATACATCAAAAGCCAAAAACAGACCAAAGGTCCTTGGCCCAGCATATAGCTCTAACCAGATCTACTTAGTTAGGAAAACTTATAACCAAGAGTAAAAAAAAACTCAATCTAAATAGTACCAGGTACCAGAATCAATACACTGATTCTCAAAGTATTCCTCCCACACAATGAAGTCTTCAGCCGCGTCCAATGCTAATTTAGAAAGAAGATCCGCCTGCACATTATGTTCCCAGAAAATATGCTTCAAAGTGATCTGTCCCAGCTTATTTAATTCCTCCATAACTCTGTCACACCAATAAGTCAGCTGTAAGACATTAAGATCACATTCCCCCCTGGCCCACTTAATGGTCACGCGTGAGTCGCCAAAAATAAGAACATTTGTAAGCCCAAAACAATTAGCCACCTTAGCCACACACCATAAAGCCATAATTTCTGCTTTCATATTAGAACCTTTTCCACATTTCATTTTCAAAGCAAAATAATGATCACAATTGAGGTATATGATGCCCCCAGCCCCACATTCTCCAAGAGCAGCTGCACCATCAAAGAAACATATGGGGCGTGTGAATGATAAATTAAGTTGCCCAATATTCCGATGTACCCTGGACTTACCCTCCACCTGGTAATTTGAATAGTAGCTGATAACATTCTTAGACAATAGCTGTACACGAGGTCTAATATCTTCAAATAATACCTTATTTCTAGTCCTCCATACCACCCAGCAAATGAAAATAGGCAAAGTCTGGTGTTCCTTACACTCAGTGCGCCACTGAAGCAAGGTATTAGCAATATAATCGCCTGCCCATCTAGCTTTAATATCATAGAACAGATAAATATGCTCCCAAAGATCCAAGGTGAAAGGACATTCCAGAAAGAGATGCTTCGTTGACTCCAAATTACATCTGCAAAGAATACACATACTGGGGCCGATCCATCCCATTAAATTAAGATTCTCCCATGACTTCAGCCGGTCCTGAAGGACTAACCAGAAGAAGCATTTAATTTTGAGCGGTAGGTTCCAATGCCAAAGTTTGCCGAACCACCACTGTTTTGGATAAAAGCACCTCCCATTTATAAGATAGTGATAAGCCGATTTGACAGTAATAGACCCTGTAGAATCATTCCCACACCAGATAACCGTATCATCAATATCTCTGAGCCGAATACCATTGATATTGAGATTGTGAATGTATTCCCTCCATTCCACAGCATCATCTAAGTTAATCTGGAGTTGCACATCCGACAACCAAAGACCAGAATTAATATTGCCAATAGAATTCAATGTAACATAACCTCTGTCACGCAGATGCTGAACCAGATGTGGAGATAGACAATATGACTCATTTATCCCAGCAATTGGATCAACACCAATAGCAACCTCTCTTCCACAACCCACTCTCCAACATAATGCCGAAGCCATCCATTTATAGACCTTCAAAAAACCGTTCCAAATGGGCGAGATACCACGAACCTTTTTAGCAGGGGTCCGGAGCCAGTGTGAGACCTCCATTTTAATATATTTATGATGAATAAGCCTTGACCATAATGTGTTACCAAAGAGAGCACGCCACAGGCTATTCAAACGCAGAGCTGCACTAAACACCGACAGATCCCGGATACCCCATCCACCAGCTTCGAATGGCAGAGAAATTCTCTCCCATCCTACCATCACCAGACTCCTCTTATGCAAACCCCCAGACCATAAAAAGTTAAACAACAGTCTTCTCAGGGAATTAATAACAGAGCAAGGAATGGGCAATAAAGAGAGACAGTACACCGGGATCCCCAGCAATACCGATTTAACCAGTGTTAACTTACCTCCTATCGACAGGAGCCGATACGTCCAATTGGATATACGCTGCTCAAATTTATTGATTAGCCACTCACAATCCTTGATTAAATATCCGTTTGGTTTAAGATTAAAGCCAAGATACCGAAAGCCATCATTAATGGAACATAAATTATAGGGCATAATGTTCTGAATCTCCAGCATCCTATCCTCCTGGATAAGATTACCATAAAAGCAAGTTTTTCTAATACTAACAGCCATCCCAGAAGCCTTGCAAAATAGAGAAATAATCTGCTGAAAATGCCTCCATTCTGATACAGAATCCAAACCAGCAAGTAGAACGTCGTCAACAAACAACACATGTGTGATGTAAAAATTATTAGCAATTTTGATGCCAAGTATTTTTCCTTCCCGTTTAGCTTGTGAGATCATTCTACTTAATCCTTCTATTACCAGCAAGAATAGTAGAGGGGAGAGTGAACAACCCTGGCGAATACCCCTAGTGCAGCTGAAAAAAGGTGTAGGGGCCCCATTCACAAGAACCGCAATATTAGCAGTATCCACACATGACATGATCCATTTAATAGCCATTGCCGGGACGCCTATTTGTATCAGAATTAATCTGAGAAAATCCTAGTTAACTCTATCGTAGGATTTTTCTAAATCAATTTTGAGAAAGATAGCTTTCTTCTTCTTAATTTTAACAGAATGAAGAATCTCCTGCGTAATCCCCACAGCATCATGTATTTGTCTATCCTGTAAGAAGCCAAATTGCTCCTTAGAAATGTACCTAGAGAGCACCGGCTTTAACCTTCCAGCAATGATCTTAGAAACAATCTTGTAAACCAAATTGCACAGTGCTATTGGTCTGAAGTCGCCAAAATGCTTCGGATCATTCACCTTAGGAATTAGTGTTAAGAAAGTAGAATTTAAGGCTCCTGACATATAGCCCTCCAATCTGGTATACTCCACCAGTTTGACCAGTTCCTCCCCCATTAAATCAAAGAATTGTAAGAACAATTCAACCGTCCAGCCATCCGGGCCTGGACTCTTCTCCTTGGCGAAGAGTTTCAATGTGCTCTCCACCTCATCCAACGTCACTTCCCGACAAAGCTCCTCAGCTGAATCCTCATCAAAAAACCTGGGATAGTACTTAATCACCTGTAGCTGGGAATCAAGGTCACATAAAGGATCAGCAGAATAAATGTTACTAAAATGATCCAATGCTAGTTTCTGTATCTCCTGTTGTCCAGTGATGACAGCCCCCGAACTATCAAGCATCTGCCAAATAGTATTGCAATTCCTGCGAGCCGACGCAAAGGAATGGAAGAACCTAGTATTGCTATCCCCTGATTGCACCCACAGCGCTCTACTCTTCATTCTCCATTCCATCTCCTCTCGAAGAAATATATCAGACTTTTCCTTTTCAAGTTCCCTAATTTTGTTGAAATTCCCATCCTCCAAAGGCCCACAAAAACTACTGCTATAAAGTTCCTGCAATTGTGTCTCAACCCACAATAACTTTTGCCTATCCATTTGCTTTTTAGTGTGAATCCAGCTAGAAACAACCTGTTTGAAATGTTTAAGTTTCCTGCAGAATTTATCGACAGGATTAAGATCACAATCAACAACAATATTCTGCCATTCAACCATAGCAAATTGGACAAAATCCTCCTGTTTAAGCCAAGAACAGTCAAATTTATAGGGGAATTTCTGCAAATGAACACAGTCATCGAACTGCAGAAATATGGGCCAATGGTCCGAAATTTTGTTCTTCCCTACCCAGCTTCTATATCGACCAACAGTATCCAACAGTGTTTCATGTACTAAAAATTTATCTAACCTTTTATGAATCCCTTCAGAACCGCTTCTTCCATTTGTCCAAGTAGGAGTAATGACTCCTGTTACAACATCAATCAGTCGGTTATTAATAAGGAACTCGTCGAAGAAATTAGAGAGTGGATCCAATTTAGCCTTAGACCCCCAAAGTTCATGTGCAAATCTGGTGAAATTTAAATCCCCAACCACCATAAAATTCTCCTTCAATAGTAACCCCGAAGACTGTAAACCCAACCAAAAACCTTCACGTTCCTTATAAGGAGCGTAGCAGTTAAGGATGTTAATCGGCAAATCAATCACTTTACATAATCCTTCCAGTAAAATACCCCACCGGGTCTTGAACACAGAAAATGAGAAAAAACGGGGATCCCAGGCAGCTAATAAACCTCCCTATAAACCCTCCGAGCTCATGGCTGCGCTTTCCCAGCTAGGCAGGATGCAAGCAACCTTAGAAACTGCTACAAAATCAGCACACATTGTTTCTTGCAATAGAAGGATAGTAGGACGAGCAATAGTGATGAGGTTTGAGAGGACCCTGGCTCGCACAGTCGCCCCCAACCCGCGAATATTAAGTGAGCAAATTGACATTAGGATGCATCAAATTGATGGGGATTAACTCTAAGGCCCCCAGACTCAGAATCCACGAAACAAATCTCCGAAGGAGCAGGACCAGGTACCCCTGGTACATCCCCAGCCAGAGGATAAAATACCTCTTTGCCCAAATCAGAAAGGATACGGTCTGTGACAGAAACAGCCTTCACTGAAGTGGAGTCGATGTCCCCCAAAGCCTTCCTACCCCCCCGCCGCGGCTTCCTAAGGGTGACATTTTGAAACCGAGCCGAAATACATGACTGGACGTTAGGGTTTGCAGAGGGATTTTTAGAGTAAATGGACAGAGGCGTAAGCAAATCCCTAACAAGTGTTTGGATACCTGCGTCGTCCTGCCCCTCAAGTGACCCAACCTTCCCCAGCTCCCCCCCAACCAGACCAGACGGCTCACAAAACCCTTCCTCCAAAACTGACAAATCTTTCGAATCAGGGAGCAGGTCAAGAGCAGTATCACTGGACGAGAAGTTAGGAACCATATCAGGGCGCATAGGGATGTCTTCCCCTCGAACCCCCAGGGAATCCTCCAAGCGTCCCCCAGCATCACAAGACAGGTCCGAGATACCACAGTTACTTACACCCGAAACCCTACCCTTATTACAAGGAGATAGTAAGTTCCTCTCAGAATTCCTTGAAGACACCAAAAGTTCGGTAGCCTCAATACATTCAAGCTCATCATCCGAAATAAAAGGAATGGGTGAACCAAGTTTAGGAAGTAACTTACCCGGAGAAACCAACACATCAATTGAACAAGGATGCCGATCATCATGAACTTGTACAGTGGGATCAGGAGGGTTTGACGACCGCCGAGCAGGACAAGAAACCCTATTCTCTGGACAATGAGAACGGATGTGTCCAGTCAACCCACACAAATGAAAACAGAAGGGCATCCGAAAATAATCAAGTCGTTGTCGCCACACCCGTTCACCCCAGTGTAATTCCACTTCGGCCGGAAGCCCTAATGCCATATTAAATTCAACCATTACCTTCGCCGACCGCCTGTCAAACCCAAACAGTGAATCATTGTCTAAGCGAACAAATCTACCCACGGTATTAGCTAAACCAATCAGGATATTTTCAGTCCAGAGCTCAATCGGTAAACCCGGAATCATCAGCCACAGATGACGAAACTGTTGTTTTTCCTTCAAGGGGTCAAAAGAAAGATGCCACTTTTTAAGACTGAAGGACCCCTCCTTAAAGCACCAGAATCTTCTCAGAACCAGACCCACATGCTCTGGTTTGCTGAAAATAATCAAAACCCACCTATTCAACAGCATCATAACTCTAGGCATATCACCACACAGCGGAACCCAATTTTTCCGGACCCAATCCAACAGTTCGCCATGGTCACCACTCGTGAACTCAAAACGACCCACAATTGCCCGAGAGTTGAGCATTTTGATACGGTCAAGGTTCGTTTCCACAGGTATGGAGAATTGCTCTAAGCCCTCTCTAACCTTCAGTGGCTTGCACTGCCGCCGCTTACGGGCCTTCTCCCCCCGAACCCTGCTCGACCATGGCTTAGTGTGATAGTCTCTCGACTTCCCCAGACCACCCACACCCTTGTGAGTCAATAATCCAGCATCGCTTCCGGAACCCTCCACCGTGCTAAAGGGAATACCATCAATGTTCCCAAGAACGCCTGTCATATCACCTAGCCTAAACACCGGCAGTTGCCAGTCACAAAACCCCGACACCTGCTAGTAGAGTCGTAAACGATGCTTCCAAAGTACCACCAGAAAGTCCAAACAACAGCACCAAAGACGGAATAGTTTAAGGAAATAACCAATCAACCGAACCCCACCAAAAAAACCGGCAAAGGAAAATAGAGTTCAGGGAACCCCGCTATACATAGCGAGCAGGTAGCTGATACCGACCTCCAAAAATAGCAGAGAAGTGAACATAACTACTAACCAAATGACAAGCAAGCAAGATTTACTTCCCACTTTTTTGACTTGGCTGGTACTAGGCTGGCCCCATAGGGGCCAACGGGACTCCAAGGGCTTGCCGCCAATATGAGTTAGTCTCTATCTCACCAACTCTGCCATTCCTGCAGAATCAAGCATCAGACCACCAGAAACCCCCCTGTAGAAACCCTAATCACCATGGTAACCCGAAATCTCCCCCTTCAAACTGGTGGAGTAGTCCCACGGGCCATTGTACAAACATAGTTTGGCATTTATCCTTTGCACCATGAGAGCATTTTCAAACTCATCTTCTTTCAATATATGTTATTTCTTTAAAATATATATATGTGATTTTTTCAATTACAAATGTTTAATAATTATCAGCATAGACCGGATTCATTTTAAACTAGTATTTATCAAATACCTAAAAAGATTCAATTTTTTGAGGTGTATTTCTTTTTTAAATTTAAATTCAAAAAATTTGATACATCAAATTTTTAATTACTTTTCATAATATTTTATTTTATAAGTCAATATGGATTTTTTTAATACCTTTTATAATTTTTTATTTTATGAAACGACATGAATTTTTTTAATTATTTTGTTAAGAACAAACGTTACAACATCTTCTCTATAAATGAATTGTAAAACATACAACAACATCTTCTCCATAAATGAATTGTAAAACACCCAAACTGAATGCAATAAAAAACAAATACTCGACCATTTTAAATTCGGAAACTACCGTCCAATCTATATAATGAAGGTAAATAAGAAACTGAAGGTTGACTATCTAATGAACAGTTGGGTGGACCGTGGAAGTAACAAAACAAGGCCAAGATATTTCCTGACGGCCTTCTAAATATTGAAAGGCGATCCACCAGATTTATCGGCTTGGAACAATAAGTAAGTAGTTAATCTGGGACATCACTCATAATGAGTGATCTGGCGGTTAAGAGAAGTACTCCAACTCGTGTTGCGGGAACAACCGACTCCCTAAGGATTCTCGCACTATTTGCTCGCTACAACCTAGCAGGACTCGAGATAATCGAACTGAGGGATTTACAACAGAGACGTGGATGACGGGCCTTCGACCAAACGGGGAAACAAAAAAACCGTGAAGCATGGAAAGATTTCAGAAAATTAGCAAGTTCAATCTATGTTGTGAAGATTTCACGCATAGGCTAATAAGCATTACAATACAATAGTTTAAGCATCAGTGCTCTCAGCACTAACTAACAAGATAACATGAATTCCACAAGTGATATTCCACATTGAAATTATTAATAGATCAATAGGTTACAGGTTTATGGATTTAAGTATTGACATTCATCTCAAAGATTAACTACGAACCTATCGAGTATAGGTGAAGGTGTTAAGCCTAGACATTCACCCCAGAGATTATCTACAGACTAGACTAATCTGTTACCGGTGATCGATTTACTACCATGCCATACTCAGATTCAATCGTGATCACTCACGCCCACAGTGATTATCAAGATGATATCTAAGACCAC
Source organism: Larix kaempferi (assembly GCA_027924585.1). Lineage (NCBI taxonomy): Eukaryota > Viridiplantae > Streptophyta > Pinopsida > Pinales > Pinaceae > Larix > Larix kaempferi. The sequence continues at coordinate 9,790,526 of BSBM01000232.1, forward strand.
AATCTTAGGCGTTAATCCTTACAAGTTGTGTCATAAAATTTCCTGCGGTTTTCTCCGTTACAGGCAATCATGTTACAATCTGGATGCACTCGTAATTTGGTCAGGATCAGACTAGAAGGCACATAGATCACATATTTTTCTCCCAAAAGCAACACATACAAAACGTATCACAGACCATTGACTCCAGTCGCCGGATACAACTATGGTCTCTATGATTACGATTTGCACAACTACCATGCATTCAGAAATTGAACACATAAATATAAACCCAATGCTCAACCGGAATGTCGATACAAGTAAAAAGAAAACTCGCTGAGTATCTTCATTCAAAAAAAAACTCAAGGCAACATTTATACAATTCATTGGTTTTGAAATAGGACAGAGACAAACAATCATTATGCAGTCCTAGATCGAATTTCAAGAATCACCCTACTCGCACAACTCCACATAACGTTATAATGCTTTTATCCAATTATAAAAAGAAATATGTATACTTATACTACTCTATCGACAACCAGAAGCAAAATCCCATGCATCCATTCCATAAGCAACAATCTACATACCGGTTGGTTTAGAATAATACAGAAATAGGCACATCTCACATGTAAACCATTATTATAAGACTAGGACGATGCTCCACAGATCGTCCGACCTTGGCAACTAATAAAACAAAAGTTATAGCCCAAATACATTCAGATCTTAGACTAATCGAAACATACATGTAGACACGTAATTTGGAATAAAACAAGAAAGGGGAAAAACACTTGGAGCTCCCAAGTTCCTCCAATTGTAGAAGAGGACAACCACACTTACTTTCGCAATTTCAACTCTGAGCTGGATCACCACCAAATCTGAACGTAGACCCGATCCCAAGAGTCTGTAGCAGATAAAAAAGATGGACTTTCAAATGGAGAGAGTACTCAGTAGCTTGTCGTCAACATAGCAACAATTTCTCTCTATGCACCACACAACGTCCTGTGTCTTATGAGTGCACCACTATATATTTTTTTCCTAGGTCTTGGGCCATATCAATCAAATCTCAAGTTGATATCTTGATCCCTATAATTGTGGATATGTTTGGCTTGTTGAGCTTTTGACTTGGATTTGATTGATACCAAATATCTTGCTTGCTATGCACTTGTTCATTGTCTCATGATGGTGTCCCCTCTTTAAACTAGTGGCTCTAAGTGTCTATTTTTTTATTAATAAAAAATAATATTTCTTGTTCACAATATTCACCCACATGAGTGTGAGTATAGAGTTTTATAACTCTCTTACAATTTTTTTTTTGATAATATTTCTCAAATAAAATTAAAAATACTTAATCAAATAATTCAAAAGTCTTGGAAGTATTACATTCGTCATCAAAGACTATTAGAACTGCTCCTCCTCCCAATCGAAGCATAAGATCGGTCCACCGGGACATCTAGGGCTCTCGAGGGTCCAATGGTGGTAGTGATACCCAAAGGATCATAGTTGGAAGCCTCTCAAAGAAGAACGAGACTAGAATGCTTCCATAACTGAATTTCTTGTTCTTCCCTGTTTTGCAATCGGTGAGTTGACTCTTCAAGTTTTTCAACAAACCGATGCACCAATAAAAAAAGTGTGGATCAAAGACACTCTACCCCAATGTGCATGAACCCTCATGAGGCAAAGTGTAAATATGTAAATCCCATGACTCTGGTGATCATAGTCAAGATAACCTTAAGAGGAAGCTAGCATTGTTGGAAATAGGCGCCAATGTTCCCAACTTCTGGGTCCCTAGAACATAAAATGTGTTCACATACTCCTGCACGATGAGAGTGTTCCCTCCTCAGACTGAACCTTTAAGGTTCAATGGGGCTCCTCTCCATGATAGTTCAGTAAGGAACTATATATCATATATGGTGATCTCTAATTCTTCCCCTTTGATGATGAATGCACCCAGATCGGGGTCCAAGTAGCGGATCAATACTTGTAGCAAGCAATTTTGGGCCCTCATGTAGTAGAGTCTAATAAAATTTATTAATTCACATCGGCGAAAGGCATTTAGTGTCAAAGGATCTCCCAAGGTATCACGATCAAGATCCCCATGCTCCCTCTCCCTCCATATGAAATCCATCTGCACAAAAAAAGTGATCCTTTTAGACAAGGCACATTTTTTTGCCTCATTCTATAACAAATTCGTGCATTTTCTTTTGGACATGCGTGAACATTCGCACTCTTTGGACTGCATAGGTGTGAATACCTTAGTAATTCACGCTCTGTAAGATAAAAAATAATGAATGTACAATTTGGAAATTAGAATGAGGCCAAAAGCCAAAATATTGGACTAAAAGAAATAAAAATGGTTGAAAATGAAAGGTAAGAGAAGAGGGAAATACCTAGAACTGATAGAAAGTGAATTGATGGCTTGAGGACTCTGCAATCGACAGTTGAAAAACTTGGGTAAAAAAGCTCCAAAGGGGTAAAAACAAAGGTGAAAATGAATTGTGATTTATTCTTACTGTATTATTTGTTGATATTAAAATTTAACCACTTTTATATAGTTTTGCCCCTATTTTAACAATTGTCGACTAATACTAATGCCATTTTTCCAAGTTTTTGACTAATTGTGATAGGAGAAGAAGACCTAATGCTTAGTAGGTTTGTGTTCTAAACTAACATATAGGGTAGGTCATTTATGTAATTCAGGATTTACATCATCCCTGCCACCATTTTCACACCTCGGGATCACAACACATGGATTTCTGGCATTAGCTCTCTGTTCTTAGATATTACCAACTCATGGTTACCCTAGTTAGAACCCCTATTGTCTTCTGGTTCCCATGCCAAAATTTTTGTTAGGCTCAAGAGTACCTAATTAGCTCCACCATGTCATTGAGATGAAGCCTTATGACTCTCTCTTAATATTATTCTAGACATTATGTAATACCCATAGTTTTGACTTGGAATGTATTTATCCAAAATTATGTAAATGATGTAAATATGCTAGTGTGAATTCCTAGTGCGGAGCTCAAGGCCAAAGCCCGACTAGTGAATGGCTAGGCATGTATGATGTATATATTTTATTTGGACTATTTGGTTGGATTTTATGCTGATTTAGAATATATGTAAATATTATGTACATAAATAATAAAATGGTCCAAGAATGGTTGTGTAAAGAGAACCAAAGGGGCTATGATTCCACTAAAGGGGAAGAGGAAAGGGGGTCTATGGGAGACTAAATCCTTGCTGCCAAGTGTCAACCTTAGAACTCACCCAAAATTATGTCATGTGATGAGAATAAGCCAATTATCTCCTTTTTTGACTATTTTTCCAATCAATAATGCATGTGTGAGGTTGGTGGGAAAAGTCACCTCATGCAGTTATTGAAGCATGGGGTTGAATGCACTTTTGTGACAGTTCTGTCATAACAAAAGTCAGTCTGCAGCTGCCAGGAGTCCTTTCTTCTACTGTCAGAATTTATGTCAGTTGTCTTTTCACCATTTTCTCATATCCCTTGGAGTCAACCCTCATTCTCTCATTCTTGCATGATGATCTACACTAGGCAGAGTTCTCCATTGCTGTCCATGAACTTACCATGCTATTTTTAACCTAGAAATTCGAATTTGGAGATCCTGCTGCAGATTTGGAAGTGAAAATTGATGACTGTAGGTGAGTAGAGAGGTTGGGAAAGATAGGAACCCTTACCTTGATTGAGTTCTATTGCTCATAGGTGCTTGAGGAGCCACGAATTCAAGCTACAAGTAATTCTATAGCATCATATATCAGATTGGACTTCTTCTATGCACACACTAGAAGCACCAGGCAGGATGGATCACCCAAGAGAACTGTGGATTGGTGAAGGGGATGCCTGAGCCAAGAAGGGTGTTGTGTGGGGTAGGTATTGTGGAAGCCAAGGATGTTGTGGCTGTATGAGACCACTATAGAGCTTTGTATGAGCATTTGGAAAAGCATAGAGAGCAGAATGGGTTGTGGGATGAGAGATAGAATCCTGTAGGTGTTTCCTTTGCCTTGGTGGCCTCATAGCCCAGCTTGGGGGTGGCCTCTCAACAAAAAGAGTATATGCTAGACAGAGTGCCTATAGTTGGGTGGAAAATCGTTCTTACACAGCCAGTTGCTTGGATTTGCATTGGATAAAGATAAGTATTCTCATGCATTTGAATTTGAAATGTTTTTATTTGATGCCTGTAATGTTTATGATTTTATTTGCATGCTAGATGTGTGTGGATAGATATTAATTCCGCTGTGCATGTTTATTTACGTTTTTGTACACATTGTATATGCTGAAATTCGTATTATGGATTTGGGGAGAAATTTGAGATCCTGAATTTAGCTAGCGTCCCCTCCCAATGGTCGGATTGGGTGAGGGGGACGTTACAGAGTGGTATCCGAGCTCCTTGTTGCAATACTTGAGCTATATGGTCCATAAATCACGATTTACAAGCAAACGAATCATAAGTGGTGTTGTAGAAATCCATTTCTATTAAGTGATAGATAAGGGGACGGAAATAATTTTGGATTAATCCCCGTTGATGTAGAATACAATTTTGTGTAATTTTGAAATTTTGAATTGGGCCCCACCCATGCCACGTGGACGGGTGACATGGAGGAGCCATGTGGGAAAGAGATTGGCATGGAGGAGCTGCGTGGGAAGAAGGTGTGATGTGGACCGACCACATCAGATCCGTGTGCACAGGTGACCGAAAGTGATGGAGCCTAGAGGCAGAGAAGGTCCGACAGTCGAGCAGTGGTGTAGATCGACGGTCGATAGTGTTTTAGGCTCGCGAAGGTGCACGATATTAAATTTATTTTTGCGACCCTGAAAGAAAACCGCCACATCCACATGTCATCCTCTTGTGCGTTCAAGATCGCAGAAGCAGTCTTTATAAACCACTTCTCGCAGATCCTGAAACCACCTTTTGGGTGTAACAGGAAGTGATGTGATGTGGGGAGACGTGGCGGGCAGAAATTTCAAAAAGGATGGGACCCACCCCAGGCATGCCAGTCGTGGAAGATCATGTAGATCAAGATCAATGGCTCACAGTGCTTTAGGCCCTTGGACATGCATGAAGTATAACATAGTAGCATGACCCTAAAGCGGTAAACCACCTTATGATGTGTTGCTCTCTCGTGCATTCAGGCTCACAAAAGCGGGCCTAGGAAACCACTCTCCTTGTACCCTGAAACCAATTTCGGCCTAACAGTAAGTGATGTGATGTGGGGACCACACATGATGTGTAGAGATATCAGGGGTGATGGGACTTGCGGCGATCATGTCATTCTGGGAGGATCGTGAAGATTTGATCAACAAATGAGAGTGATTTAGGCCTGTGAAGGTGCACAAAGGTTAATAGATCAACACGACCCTGAAGTGGTAAACCACCCTATGATGTGTCTGTAACATCCCGAAAATTTACAAAAAATTTAAAATTTTAAAGTAGCAATAAATACCGAATTGCTAATGTGGAAAATAAAATAAATACTAATTTTTTAATTAATGACAAATTACGATAACGATAATTTATACTTCATAACACAAAATACAACATTAATTAATGACAAATTACGATAACGATAATTTATCTTGTGACATATTTTCTTGACAAAGTACTGATAGTTGTTCTTGGATGATGACAAAGGGGTCCTACGAGGTACCTTGAGGTTTACCTAGCTATGTTTAGCTAAAGCATTTGAACCTCTTTCTTTGCGCAGATACGCAGGTAAGAGTATTACAACAATTTAAAATGTTACAAGCAATTCTAATTATGTTTTCAGTTAGCCGTCAATGCTTATAGTAACTCTAAGTACTTCCCTGTATGAGTTAATAATGGTATGGATCTTTGTCCTATTTCTCGTTTACGTGCTAGTTTACAATTTATAAGTGTTATTAGAATCCTGTCATCGTTTCTCCATTTTGCAAAGAGTGGTGCTATCATGTGCATTTATTACATGGATAATTCAACTTCTATGTTACTTTATATTATAGAAACATGAGCTAAGAGTTGTTTAGATACATGGATTAACTTGAAGTCCTAACGATAGTAGATTATGCATTTCTCAATTTATAAATGCATGAAACACCGTACTAAAATAACATTGCTTATTATAATACTACCATCATATTTATGATGATTATATTGTGAATTTGCTACATGATAGGATTGAACTTTTCTAATTTAATACTTGTGCATTGTGATATCATATGCAACTTTGTGAAAAGATATAGTAATATAAACAAGCATTATGATGTACAAAATGATGCATTCTAAACTATGTACTAAATATCAAAACCCTTCTATGAAATGCGACCCTAGTCATTTCAGAATTATACAACATATATATAAACGGTGTAATCGAAAGACCAACACTTTGGAAATGAAATGAACCATATGTTGTAACCCTAAGTCTTGGCACTGACATGTGATATCATAGGGTATTGAACATGTTTTGAAATCAATGTGCTAGCAGACTATCGAACTTGGTCTTAGCATTCAAGTCACTAGCCTACTATACTTCGTGGAAAGCCTAGTGGATGCCACCGTGGCTGGGGTTCACTTGATGGAAGTTACAAATGTTACCATTATGTCGAGCTGTTACTGTGTTGTCCCTTGGTCTACTGAGCTGGCATTGTAGTGGATGTGATAATAAATATGGCATTGAAACATGGTTGTTTCCCGAACTTCGACGTGCATTGCTAGCTTATTCTCCATCGTTGATCTCACGTGTTCTAGGTTTTTGGAATGAAACCCTATTCCATCGTTATAGATCACATCGAAATGGTTTCTTGGTTTTTATTTTTCTCTGATGGTGTAATGTGGAGAGGCAGACCACCTGCGGTAAAGTAGGTTCAGGTAGTTGATTGTTGGGAGGACTTCTTTCTCGGTTTCGATCCCTAGACCTGTAGGGGAAGACTTATATGTTTCCAGGCTCTGTATTCTTTGTAGAGCCGAGCCATGATACAGTTTTTGAAGTATTTTGCATGGTTTTTTCTGTTAGCTTCTTTGAGTGAAAGGTCGGACCGAAGTTCGGTTCTCCTAGCTACATTGGTTGTTCTTCAAGTTTTGAACTCTTATTCTCTGCATTAGGTAGATGGCTCCATCGTCTTGTCTGCTTAAGGTGTTTCTAACTCCAGAAGCTGTGTTATTTAAGGTAATGTTTCCTTCAAAGGATTGATAATGTTATATGAGTTGCTTCGAGTGAGCTCTGTGTTTTCTTCATTTAACTTCTCGATGATTTTTATAGCAGGTTTAGCTTCGTCGAATGGTTACTGGGTTTGAAAGCTTGGTGGGAACTGCTGCTTGACCACCTGGTAAGCCTCGGTGGTTCTTAAACCATCGTAGGTATTCTTGGCACGGTTTGGCCGATGTTTACAGTTTGACGAAAGTTGGGAAAACTGTCCCTGGCAAGGGTAATGGCCGAGGTTAAAATGTTTTTAGAACGATATGTTACAAGAGGATAAATCCTCATCCTATTTTGCTATTTGGCCCAGTAGTGTTCTGCTGTGGCGTTTGTTTAAACGTGAACTTGTTTATGATGTAGTTACTAAAGGAATGAACCCTATGTGGTTTAGGAACCTTGAAAATGTTTTTAGTACAAACTCTGTCAATAATTTGACTAAATTGATATAATGTAAATACTAGTCGAGAGTCGAGGGATAACTCGTTTCTGCGAAACATGGAAGGTCTTGTGTTACAATGTTTATAATTTTGTTTGAGCATTGATAAGGAATTGAGTTTTGCATAAAAAGAATAGTTTTCCTGAACTGCTTCTATGTTTGTATAAGTTGATATCTTGGTTAGAAAAACAGTGTTGATTCAGGCCGAGAGTCGTGGCTAACTTGTTTCATAAAAATAAAACACTGAGTTAGTATTGTTTAGGTTGAAGTTAGAATGGTGATGAGACTCAGTTTCTGTTTTGAACCACCACGTAGATAAATATTATGACTGATGGAAGAGAAAATACTCTTGTTTAAGTTTGTCTTGTTCAAGTGGATAACTATCGTAAAAGTGATAATCGAATAATGATGATGCATTTAGCTTTGGAAAAACTTGGTATAATAAAGTAGGTTTACGATTTTGAGTGTAGACTGTAGGCTGGTTATAAAATGGTCTTAGGGTTTTGAAAACGAACCTGTAGATGTTTGCAAACTTTATACAGTTGAAAGTTTAGTCTTGCAACTTCTGTTGCAGAGTGATAAATGTTTTTGTTTATAGAACTAAATGGAAAACTTTATAAATAAAACCTAAATAGTAATTTTCTGCAAATTTTGGAACATAGTAGATCATTTTAAATAATAGAAAAATGTTAAGTTTAATTCATGAATGTTGAATGAAATAAATGAAATGAGAATAAAATGTATGTATTAATTTTGTATAAAAGAATATTTGCAGCTGTTAAATTTCTAGAAATAATAATGTCTGAAATAAGTGGAAATATAACACCTTATTGTTTGAAAGAAAATAATAGAATGCATAATATTAGCTTTCAAAAATAGATAGTAATAATTTGAAAACCTAGTTCTGTGCAGAGATGAAATGTTTTACTTTTCTTACTAAGTACAGAAAATGCTATATATCTGTTTATGATATGTTGTTCTATTTTCTGAGTTTAGACATGTATAATTGAAATTGTAGAATTAAAAGAAACACTACAGTATTAGTCTATCCATTCACTTGGATTCTTCCCATCAGTCATCTCACTTAATTCTACTTCTTTGTACTAGAGTACTATACAGAAAACAATATGGGAAAAATACAGAAAAGAGTTTTAATCAATCATCTCATTTACTTAACCATCATTATACAAAATCATACTTGGGTCAGAAACTGAAATCAATTACTTATGTATGCTATTAACTGTAAATACTAAATTCACAAATACAGAAAATCATTTAATTGAAAAATAAACAAGACATAATAGTAGAACCTGGTGAATGTAGGAGAAATAAACAACCCAAGGAGCCTGTTCCACCCAACCTATTCCCGAAGACAACCAAATTACTTGCCTTAGGACCCCTGAGCCTGTTCATTGAACCACTAGGAAGAAGAATCTGTAGAAGCTTTAGGTCATCTACTTGCAGAAACAAAGTAGTTCATCCAGTCATATAGAATTAGTAGTCAAAGAGACCTGCACCAACACCTCTGGTTTCCTTCTTAGAATCATTTAAGCATACTCACAATGCACATTCACTTAGCCTCCCTATTCAAATCTCTTAGTGATCACCTGATACACTTGAGGAATTATTTATGCAGAAAATAGTGTGGAGCTCCCTGCTCAATTCGAATTGCCTTATCTAGGGTGCCTAGGCCTTTTTAGTGGTTAACCTGGTCGTTAATGAGCTAACAGCTCTGTTCCACTCACCTCGGGGATAATGCCACAATTTTAGGGGTTGTTGTCCCATAACCAATAACTAGTGGTGGAGTGCAAATGTTGACATCTGTCCCATGCCTTCTAACAGCTTCTATTCCTCCTAGTGGGTCAGTGAACACTCATTTAACAGTTCCATTGGGTGTTTGTCTCCTGTTTTATTTTATTAAATAATAATAATATGTTATTACAATCATCATTGACCAGATTTGGTCATAATTACAAAACTTTGTAATTATAATTTAACATAATGTTTTTGCAAATAAAATAAATAGTCTCAAAATTTGGGTAGGTGACATACACCCCCCCTTAAGTCTCAACATCGTCCTCGATGTTGTTCATTCATTTTCTGAGCGTTCTTGAAACAGAGCTGGGTATGCTACCCGCATACTACTCTCCAACTCCTAGGTTGTCTCTTCTGGGCTAAGGTGCTTCCATCGCACCTTTACCTGCCCAATGGTGTGATTCCGGAGTAGAGTTTTCCTCCTTTCGAGGATACAGTCCGGTTCCACCTGAAAATCGCCGTCTTGTTCCACCTATACATCATTCCAATTTATAACATGAGTAGCATCGTGTACATATTTATTTAAAACTAAAATATGAAAAACATTATGTATTTTTAGATTTGGTGGCAAAGCTAGTTGATATGCCACGGGTCCTACCCTTGACAAAATTTCGAAAGGACCACAATACCTGGGTGTCAGTTTGGCACAACTTCCCAATTTTAATGATCTCTTCTTCAGTCTTACCAATGAAAACATGCTCACCAACCTGGAACTCTTTATGAGTCATTTTAAGATCTGCTTGACTCTTTTGCATATCTTGGACAACTTTAAGATTTATTTGTACCTGTTGCACAGTTAGTTCTATTTCCTTCAACAATTCAGGTCCTAATATAACTCTATTAACTGGGTCATTCCAAGAAACTAGTGTATTACATTTCCTACCATAAAGAATTTCAAAAGGGCTAAGCCTGGCTGATGCATGGTAATGGTTGTTATATGCAAATTCTGCTAAATGCAAGTAGTCCTCCCACTTACCATGCTGGTCCTTAACATACATCCTTAGCATGTCTTCCAATATATGATTTATTCTTTCTGTCTATCCATCCGTTTGTGGTTGAAATGCTGTGCTGAAGTTTAAGGTTGTATTCAACCCTTTAAACAAAGATCTCCAGAAGTTTCCAGTAAACTTAGAATCACGGTCTGAAACTATCATTTTTGGTATTCCATGTAATCGAAAAATCTGTTTCATAAAAATTTCTGCAATATCTGGAGCCTTATAAGTAATTTTTATTGGTATAAAATGTGTTGCCTTGCTGAATTTATCCACTACCACCACGATGGAATCGTTTTGTTTCTGATTTTTGGGTAGTCCGGTAATAAAATCTATGCTTATGATATCCCATTTCCAACTAGGTATAGGTAATGGCTGTAACATTCCAGCCAGATGCTAATGTTCAACCTTTACTCTTTGACAATCAAAGCATTTAGCTATATATTCTGCTACTTCATCCTTCATCCTGGGCCAATAATAATCTTTCCGTAACATAGTTATGGTTTTCTGATAACCTGGATGATTAACATCATGAATTTTGTGCATCTCATCTAAAATCAGAATTTTTATCTTTGATACATTGGGCACATATAATTTGTTTTTGTACAGCAGCAAACAATTTTCTTTTAAACTGAAATCTGGCATAGAATTTTCAGAATTATTTTCTGCTGTCTTTTCATGTAAATTTTTGTACTCTTCATCTGATTTAATCCCTTCGAAAATTTGATTTTCTAAATCTGTTGTGTATGTACTGATGGTTGAAATAAAATTTATTTTTGCATTACGACTTAAAGCATCAGCAACCCTGTTCTCTTTACCCTTTATATGCTGAATTTCAAAATCACATTCACTTAGAAAGGTTAGCCATCTAGCTTGTCTAGCATTCAAATTCGTTTGATCTAGTAAATACTTCAGCCCCATGTTATCTGTCATCAAAGTAAATTTTATGCCAATAAGATGGCGACGCCACATTTTTAAGGCGTGTATTACTGCTAATAAATCCAGATGATATGTAGAGTAATTTTTCTCATGTATTTTTAGCTTTCGAGACTCATATGCAACAACATGTCCCTCTTGTGTTAGGACTCCACCTAGTCCATCATTACATGCGTCGGTGCATACTATAAAATTCTTATTAGGATCTGCAATTCTCAGAATAGGTGCTGTAGTTAGTAATTCCTTCAACTTCTTAAAACTATCTGCACACTTTTGACCCCATACAAACTTCTTCCCTTACTTCTGTAAGGAGGTTATGGGGTTTGCAATCTTCAAAAAACCTTCTATGAATTTTCTATAATATCCTGTAATCCCCATAAATGATTGTACATCTGACACATCCTTAGGAACCGGCCATTCATTAATGGCTTTAATCTTATCGGGATCAACCAAAATTCCTTCCTTAGAGATTATGTGACCTAAATACTGAATCTTATTCTTGTGAAAGTCACACTTACTAAACTTAGCGTATAACTGATGATCTCTCGTAAAATAATACGTAGATGTTCATCATGTTCTTTCTTACTTTTAGAATATACCAGAATTTCATCTATGAACACAATAACGAACTTATCCAAATATTTGTGCAAAATATTATTCATTAAGCACATAAATACTGCCGGGGCATTAGTCAACCCAAATGGCATGACTACGAACTCATAATGTCCATAGCGAGTTCTAAAGGCTGTTTTAAAAATGTCCTCATCCTTTACATGAGCTTGATGATATCCTAACCTTAAATCAATCTTTGAAAATATCGTTGCTCCACGCAGCTGATCAAATAGATTGTCGATGCGGGGCAACGGATATCGATTCTTGATTGTCATCTTATTCAGTTGGCGATAATCTATACAAAGCCTTAAAGTGCCATCTTTTTTCTTAACAAAAATAACAGGTGCTCCCCAAGGAGACACGCTGGGTCTTATATAGTTTTTATCAATCTGTTCCTTCAACTGTGATTTTAACGCATTTAATTCCAATATATTCATCCTATATGGAGCTTTGGAGTTTGGTATCGCACCTGGTATCAGATCAATTGTAAAATATAGATCTCTCTTCGGAGGTAATCCTGGAATTTCTTCTGAAAAAACATCCAGAAATTATTTTAGGACAAGTATATCTTCTAGTTTCAGTTTGTCCTCTTTTGTAATTAACTCCTCATGTACTACATTCATTGCGAACATCTTACATCCCTTTCTAACTGCTCTTTTTAATTGCATTGCTGAAATCTGTCTAAGTGATTTCTTTCTAGGAATACCTTTAACTTCTACTGTTTCTCCTTCATCATTTAGACAAGTAAAACTTTTCTCATAACAATTCAAATTAACATGATGTGATTTTAACCAGTCCATTCCAATTAAGATGTCATAGGATCCTAAAGGTAAAACATTTATCTTGGTTTGAGTCGTTAACTGATTCATAGATAAAACACAACTTTCAACAAAATCAGACACTTTTCTTTTTTTCCTGTTGCTAGTCTAACTAACCAGGATTTATTAAATTTTTCTGTTTTCAGATTAAAATTTTCTACAATATCTAGAGATATATAACTCAGGCTAGCGCCTGGATCAATCAAAATAGAAACTGGGTGGTTTTGTAGCATACCTTCAATCTCTACCATAGAGACTTGATGCTCCACTTGCCTGTTGTCTAGAGATGCATTAATTCTGGGCATATCTCTTTCCAAGTCTCCCACAGTAGGTTCAGCTTGTATGGAATGAATATTATTGGATGTTCGCTTCTTATTGGGACAGTTTGAAGCATAGTGAGGACCTTGACACTCAAAACATTTTATAGGTGTCCTCTGGTCATTAGTTCTGGTAGCATTGGGTGTATTTCTAAGAGCTCTAAAATTCTGCTGCTGATTATTTCTGGGACTGTTTCCTTGGAAATTTCGATTTGGAAAGTTTTTCTTTTGAAAACTAGAATTTCCTTTGAATCTGAAATTTTTCTTCTTCAGCTCAAATTTGCTGGGCTTATGATTTTTCCAGTTAGATATACCTTCTCTTTTCCAGTTCTGATCATAGCAGAAAGTTGCTTTCCTCATGGCTTCTTCTAAGGTCTTTGGATTGTCATACTCTATTCTGTCCTTGATGTTGAAAGGTAGACAAATTAGATACCTCTGAATCTTTGGTTTCTCCTCCACGAGGTATGGCACATACCTTAGCAAATTCAGAAATTTGTTGTTCATCTCTTTCATGTTCATGGTTCCTAATCTTAGATCATAAAATTTCTTGGACTTTTCTTCATGATATTGTTTAGATAGGAACTTCTTCTTGAAGTACCATTTAAAAGTGCTCCAATTCACATCCTTGTCCTTGATGCCCTTCACTCTTTTGATGTACTGCCACCAAATATCTGCCTTACCGATCGGATTGTACATGGCCATCTTTGCTTTTAATGATTCTGAATAATCATAGATTTGAAAGTATTTCTTCATGTCGGACAACCATTCTTCAACTGTCTCTCCTTTTTCAGTTTCACCATTGAAAGTTGGGGGTTTGATTTTCTTGAACTCCCCAGAAATCTGTTCATACTGTTTATGGCTTTTCCTCCTTGGTTTGTAATCCCCTTTGCTACTATCACTTGAATAATTACGTTTCTTTTTACGTATCTCATTTGCAGCTCCTGATGATGTTGAACTGTTATTCTCATCACCGGTTCTGACTCTCTTACCCTTGTTCTGATGAGGTAATTCTTCAGTCTTGGAGGTATTTTCATCCCTTCTATCATGTTCGTCAGTTGGACACTGGTCGAATAGTACTTGGTTCAGTTCTTCTTGTACCTTCAGAATTCTCTCATTATCTTGTTTAACAGATCTTATTTATGCTTTCAACTCATGAAATGCACGTAACAATTCTGATGTATTGTCATTCAATTCACCATGGAACTCTTCTTCATAATGTTGTGCCGTGCTATTGTTGGTATGATTGTTTGGTCGAAATCTGTCCTCCATATGTTCAACTGATCCTTCCATACCTGTAACTTAGAAAACAACTTTCTGTATAACAAAATAATTTAACTTGAATTAGTAAATATTTCTGCTGTCAATTTTTTTTTTCTGTGGCGTGTTCTTTGGACCTTTTTGGGCCGAGAGTTCGAACATGAGCTCTGATATCACATGTAACATCCCGAAAATTTACAAAAATTTTAAAATTTTAAAGTAGCAATAAATACCGAAATTGCTAATGCGAAAAATAAAATAAATTCTAATCTTTTAATTAACGACAAATTACGATAACGACAATTTATACTTCATAACACAAAATACATCATTAGTTCTGCTTGTGTTTAATTGTAATCTACATGTTGTAATTAAGTTTATCTTGTGATATATTTTCTTGACAAAGTACTAACAATTGTTATTGGATGATGACAAATGGGTCCTACGAGGTACCCTAAGGTTTACTTAGCTATATTTAGCTAAAGCATTTGAACCTGTTTCTTTTGCGCAAATACGTAGGTAAGAGTATTACGACAATTTCAAATGTTACAAGCAATTCTAATTATGTTTTCAGTTAGCCGTCAATGCTCATAGTAAATCTAAGTACTTCCCTGTATGAGTTAATAATGGTATGGATCTTTGTCCTATTTCTCGTTTACGTGCTACTTTACAATTTATAAGTGTTATTAGAATCCTGTCATTGTTTCTCCATTTTGCAAAGAGTGGTGTTATCATGTGCATTTATTACATGAATAATTCAACTTCCATGTTACTTTATATTATAGAAACATGAGCTAAGAGTTGTTTAGATACATGGATTAACTTGAAGTCCTAACGATAGTAGATTATGCATTTCTCAATTTATAAATGCATGAAACACCGTACTAAAATAACATTGCTTATTATAATACTACCATCATATTTATGATGATTATATTGTGAATTTGCTACACTATAGGATTGAACCTTTCTAATTTAATATTTGTGCATTGTGATATAATATGCACATTTGTGAAAAGATATGGTAATATAAACAAGCATTACGATGTAAAAATGATGCATTCTAAACTATGTACTAAATATCAAAACCCTTCTATGAAATGCAACCCTAGTCATTTGAGAATTATACAACATATATATAAACGGTGTAATTGAAAGATCAACACTTTAGAAATTAAATGAACCATATGTTGTAACCCTAAGTCTTGGCACTGATAGGTGATATGACAAGGTATTGAATGTGTTGGTTAAAATTATTGATATTTAATTCACCTCAATTTAATTTATCAACCGGAGAATCGTAGACTTTGAGCTGCTACACTATTTGTGCGGGTAAAATGATCTCAATGCTCATTCCTCAAGAAACCCTAATCTACTGCTAACACTAAATGACCAATACCAAGTATCACTAGATCTGTACTATAGAAAAGAAAACTAATTTGCTAATCCCTATCCCACTGTTGAACTCAAAAACAACCAATAAGGAATTTCCAAATTACAATTCTATGATTTTTAAAACAAAACAATCTGCTAGGGAAATAAACACAATCTAAGGCTACAGCAGTTTTTAAAGCAACTAATAATCTCTACAGCAATCTAAGTTATTGTAACTACAATCCATATGAAAATAATCAACCTGTTATCACCAAATGCATATACTTAATTGACTTTGTTTCCTAACTGAATTCCAAATCTAATGTTTCAAATCCACACAAATATAACCTATGGCCTTTTAGCTTAAAGTAGTCAATACACACAGTCTATCAAAGGATTGCTTGATTGTTTAGTGAAATTCCAATGTACTCTGTTTATGATTTGTGCATACAAATGCACATAATAGAACACTAAAACACTTCAACTCTGCTCATCGATATATGTTAAAACTGTGTGATAGACATTCACTGGTTTTGGTTTCTGCTGTGAAATTAATTATCGATTCAAGGAAACAATGTTATAAACAAGAGCTTCTTTCCAAAACTCACTCACATGCAACTTCAGCTTCTGTTCAATCTTTCATCCAAAAATAGATAAACCCTAAATGCTTTATGGTTACAGTCTTCAAACCCTTGACTCTGTTGCAAACGATACTCAAACATTGCAAATTCAACAGTAAAAGAATAGGTCGTTTACAAGCCACTCTCATGCTGCAACCCAAAGGTTTTAAGATCTAGAGTCAAGCTCATGATTTATGTACCAACGCCACACACTGGAAATTAAAGAAAATATTTAAATCCAAGCCATTTATCAATTCCTTTTACAGTCCTGTGAATAAGACAATTTCAAAACCATTCCTGTAGCTATCGTTATAAGATGGAAATAAAACACTCAATCTATTCGTAACCCTTCATATAACCTACATCAAATTAATCATGCAATTATATATACCCTAGGCTTTAAATAACAATTCACCCTAAACAAAACAGAGGAAATCTTAAATTCAAACCGTTAACAAGCTCAATCCATTACCATCAACTGTAAATACTATTAATTAATAATCACAGTCACGCCTTCTACTGCAATCCAGTGATGAGCAAACCATTTATATTCTGAAAAGGAATGTGAAATGATAAAACGCCAATCTGCTATTGCAAACCATACACACTACTGGAATATCACAGTCTGGTGTTGAAGGTGGGCCCTGCCCTCACTGCCTCACACTCTTAACTCACAGATTTGATGAAAACACGCACTAAATTGTATTCATAAAATGAAGATTGTACAACCTCCCACTTAGGGTTTCCATAGTCACTTTTATACTAAATTATGCAGATTGAAATCGCCCTGGAAACAAGGGTCGATATGAATAACAACACTCGGATATCTTTAACAATTCTGAGCCAAAAATGGAATCTCAGATCCCAGCATATACACATATCGTTAAGGAGAAATGACAACAACCCTTGATCAAAGATCATGCCTGAAATAGCAGTGGAGTAATCTTCAAAAGCATCTTAAAGATGATATGGATCCAGGAAAAACGCCCTGATCGTAGATCGAATCCCTCCTTTGAACGCTGGGCCAGGTAACCAAACGAACCCTGCATAGAAGAGAAACCAATCTTATTATTAGCATATGGTTTAATGGAACCTAAAACCCAAAACATATGCATAAAACAAGAAAATACAACAAACAAATAATTAAAACCACTTACCATAGCTTTAACAGTGTTGACCTTCAAAAAGACACATAAAACTGATTATTATTGGATTCCATTAAGACTTTTAATGCTAGAAGAGAAAATACTCTTGTTTAAGTTTGTCTTGTTCAAGTGGATAACTATCGTAAAAGTGATAATCGAATAATGATGATGCGTTTAGCTTTGGAAAAACTTGGTATAATAAAGTAGGTTTACGATTTTCAGTGTAGACTGTAGGTTGGTTATAAAATGGTCTTAGGGTTTTGAAAACGAACCTGTAGATGTTTGCAAACATTATACAGTTGAAATTTTAGTCTTGCAACTTCTGTTGCAGAGTGATAAATGTTTTTGTTTATAGAACTAAATGGAAAACTTTATAAATAAAACCTAAATAGTCATTTTCTGCAAATTTTGGAACATAGTAGATCGTTTTAAATAATAGAAAAATGTTAAGTTTAATTCATGAATGTTGAATGAAAGAAATGAAATGAGAATAAAATGTATGTATCAATTTTGTATAAAAGAATATTTGCAACTGTTAAATTTCTAGAAATAATAATGTCTGAAATAAGTGGAAATATAACACCTTATTGTTTGAAAGAAAATAATAGAATGCATAGTATTAGCTTTTAAAAATAGATATTAATAATTTGAAAACCTGGTTCTGTGCAGAGATGAAATGTTTTACTTTTCTTACTAAATACATAAAATGCTATATATCTGTTTATGATATGCTGTTCTATTTTCTCAGTTTAGACATGTATAATTGAAATTGCATAATTAAAAGAAACACTACAGTATTAGTCTATCCATTCACTTGGCATTTTTCCCATCAGTCATCTCACTTAATTCTACTTCTTTGTACTAGAGTACTATACATAAAACAGTATGGGAAAAATAAAGAAAAATATTTTTAATCAATCATCTCATTTACTTAACCATCATTATACAAAATCATACTTGGGTCAAAAACTGAAATCAATTACTTTTGTATGCTATTAATTGTAAATACTAAATTCACAAATACAGAAAATCATTTAACTGAAAAATAAACAAGACAAAATAGTAGAACTTGGTGAATGTAGGAGAAACAAACAACCCAACGAGCTTGTTCCACCTAACATATTCCTGAAGACAACAAAATTACTTGCCTTAAGACCCCCGAGCCTGTTCACTGAACCACTAGGAAGAAGAATCTGTAGAAGATTTAGGTCATCTACTTGCAGCAACAAAGTAGTTCATTCAGTCATATAGACTTATCAGTCAAAGAGACCTGCACCAACACCTCTGGTTTCCTTCTCAGAATCAATTCAGCAGACGCACAATGCACATTCACTTAGCCTCCCTATTCGAATCTCTTAGTGATCACCTGATACACTTGAGGAATTATTTCTGCAGAAAATAGTGTGGAGCTCCCTGCTCAATTCGAATTGCCTTATCTAGGTTGCTTAGGACTTTTTAGTGGTTAACCTGGTCATTAATGAGCTAACAACTCTGTTCCACCCACTTGGGGGATAATGCCACAATTTTAGGGGTTGTTGTCCCATAACCAACAGCTAGTGGTGGAGTGCAAATGTTGACATCTGTCTCATGCCTTCTAACAGCTTCCATTCCTGCTAGTGGGTCAGTGAACACTCATTTAACAGTTCCCTTAGGTGTTTGTCTCCTGTTTTAATTTATTAAATAATAATCATATGTTATTACAATCATCCTTGACTAGATTTGGTCATAATTACAAAAAATTGTAATTATAATTTAACACAATGTTTTTGCAAATAAAATAAATAGTCTCAAAATTTGGGTAGGTGACATACACCCCCCCTTAAGTCTCAACATCGTCCTCGATGTTGTTCATTCATTTTCTGAGTGTTCCTGAAACAGAGTTGGGTATGCTACCCGCATACTACTCTGCAAATCCTAGGTTGCCTCTTCTGGGCTAAGGTGTTCCATTGCACCTTTACCTGCCCAATGGTGCGATTCCAGAGTAAAGTTTCCCTCCTTTCGAGGATACAGCCCAGTTCCAACTAAAAATCGTCATCTTGTTCCACCTGTACATCATTCCAATTTATAACATGACTAGCATCGTGTTCATATTTCCTTAAAACTGAAATATGAAAAACATTATGTATTTTTAGATTTGGTGGCAAAGCTAGTTGATATGCCACGGGTCCTACCTTTGACAAAATTTCGAAAGGACCACAATACCTGTGTGCTAGTTTGGCATAGCATCCCAATTTTAATGAGCTATTATTCGGTCTTACCTTAATGAAAACATGCTCACCAACCTGGAACTCTTTATGAGTCCTTTTAAGATCTGCTTGACTCTTTTGCCTATCTTGGGCAGCTTTAAGATTTCTTTGTACCTGTTGCACAGTTAGTTCTATTTCCTTCAACAATTTAGGTCATAATATAACTCTATTAACTGGGTCATTCCAAGAAACTAGTGTATTACATTTTCTACGATAAAGAATTTCAAAAGGGCTAAGCCTGGCTGATTCATGGTAATGGTTGTTATATGCAAATTCTCTTAAATGCAAGTAGTCCTCCCACTTACTAGGCTGGTCCTTAACATACATCCTTAGCATGTCTTCCAATATCTGATTTACTCTTTCTGTCTGTCCATCCGTTTGTGGATGAAATGCTGTGCTGAATTTTAAGGTTGTATTCAACCCTTTAAACAAAGATCTCCAGAAGTTTCCAGTAAACTTAGAATCACGGTCTGAAACTATCATTTTTGGTATTCCATGTAATCGAAAAATCTATTTCATAAAAATTTCTGCAATATCTGGAGCCTTATAAGTAGTTTTTATTGGTATAAAATGTGCTGCCTTGCTGAATTTATCCACTACCACCACGATGGAATCGTTTTGTTTCTGATTTTTGGGTAGTTCGGTAATAAAATATATGCTTATGATCTCCCATTTCCAACTAGGTATAGGTAATGGCTGTCACAGTCCAGCCGGATGCTGATGTTCAACCTTTACTCTTTGACAGTCAAAGAATTTAGCTATATATTCTGCTACTTCATCCTTCATCCTGGCCCAATAATAATCTTCCCATAACATAGTTATGGTTTTCTGATAACCTGGATGACCAGCATAATGAATTTTTTGCATCTCATCTAAAATCAGAATTTGTATCTTTGGTACACTGGGCACATATAATATGTTTTTGTACAGCAGTAAGCCATTTTCTTTTAACTTGAAATTTTGCCATAGAATTTTCAGAATTATTTTCTGTTGTCTTTTCATGTAAATTTATGTACTCTTCATCCGATTTAATCCCTTTGAAAATATGATTTTCTAAATTTGTTGTGTATGTACTGATGGTTGAAATAAAATTTATCTTTGCATTACGACTTAAAGCATCAGCGGACATGTTCTCTTTACCCTTTATATGCTGAATTTCAAAATCATATTCACTTAGAAAGGTTATCCATCTAGCTTGTTTAGCATTCAAATTCGTTTGATCTAGTAAATACTTCAGCCCCATGTTAACTGTCATCAAAGTAAATTTTCTGCCAATAAGATGGTGATACCACATTTTTAAGGCGTGTATTACTGCCAATAATTCCAGATCATATGTAGAGTAATTTTTCTCATGTATTTTCAGCTTTCGAGACTCATATGCAACATCATGTCCCTCTTGTGTTAGGACTCCACCGAGTCCGTCATTACATGCGTCGGTGCATACTATAAAATCCTTATTAGGATATGTAATTCTCAGAATAGGTGTTGTAGTTAGTAATTCCTTCAACTTCTTAAAACTGTCTGCACACTTTTGATCCCATACAAACTTCTTCCCTTTCTTCTGTAAGGAGGTTACGGGGTTTGCAATCTTTGAAAAACTTTATATGAATTTTCTATAATATCTTGTAATCCCCATAAATGATCGTACATCCGACACATCCTTAGGAACCGACCATTCATTAATGGCTTTAATCTTATCGGGATCAACCGAAATTCCTTCCTTAGAGATTATGTGACCTAAATAGTGAATCTTATCCTTGTGAAAGTCACACTTACTAAACTTAGCGTATAACTAATGATCTCTCAGAACTTGTAAAATAATACGTAGATTTTCTTCGTGTTCTTCCTTACTTTTAGAATATACCAGAATGTCATCTATGAACATAATAACGAACTTATCCAAATACTTGTGCAAAATATTATTCATTAAGCACATAAATACTGCTGAGGCATTAGTCAACCCAAATGGCATGACTACGAACTCATAATGTCCATAGTGAGTTCTAAAGGTTGTTTTAAATATATCCTCATCCTTCACACGAACTTGATGATATCCTGACCTTAAATCAATCTTTGAAAATATCGTTGCTCCACGTAGCTGATCAAATAGATCGTTGATGCGGGGCAATGGATATCGATTCTTGATTGTCATCTTATTCAGTTGGCAATAATCTATACAAATCCTTAAAGTGCCATCTTTTTTCTTAACAAAAATAACAGGTGCTCCCCAAGGAGACACGCTGGGTCTTATATAGTTTTTATCAATCAGTTCCTTCAACTGTGATTTTAACTCATTTAATTCCAATATATTCATCCTATATGGAGCTTTGGAGTTTGGTACCACACTCGGTATCAGCTCAATGGTAAAATCTATATCTCTATTCGGGGTAATCTTGGAATTTCTTCTGGAAAAATATCTAGAAATTCTTTTAGGACAGGTATATCTTCTAGTTTCAGTTTGTCCTCTTTTGTAATTAATTCCTCATGTACTACATTCACTGCGAACATCTTACATCCTTTTCTAACTGCTCTTTTTACTTGCATAGCTGAAATCTGTCTAAGTGATGGCTTTCTAGGAATACCTTTTACTTCTACTGTTTCTCCTTCATCATTTAGACAGGTAAAACTTTTCTCATAACAATTCAAAATAACATGATGTGATTCTAACCAGTCCATTCCAATTAAGATGTCATAGCATCCTAAAGGTAAAACATTTAGCTTGGTTTGAGTCGTTAACTGATTCATAGATAAAACACAACTTTCAACAAAATCAGACACTTTTCTTTTTGTTCCAGTTGCTAGTCTAATTAACTAGGATTTATTAAATTTTTCTGTTTTCAGATTAAATTTTTGTACAATATCTGGAGATATATAACTCAGGCTAGCGCCTGGATCAATCAAAATAGAAACTGGGTGGTTTTGTAGTATACCTTCAATCTCTACCATAGAGACTTGATGCTCTGCTTTCCTGTTATCTAGAGCTGCATTAATTTTGGGCATATCTCTTGCCAAGTCTCCCACAGTAGGTTCAACTTGTATGGAATGAATATTATTGGCTATCCGCTTCTTATTGGGACAGTTTGAAGCATAATGAGGACCTTGACACTCAAAGAATTTTATAGGTGTCATCTGGTCATTAGTTCTGGTAGCATTGGGTGTATTTCTAAGAGCTCTAAAATTCTGCTGCTGATTATTTCTGGGACTGTTTCCTTGGAAATTTCGATTTGGAAAGTTTTTCTTTTGAAA
The DNA here is from genome assembly GCA_027924585.1 of Larix kaempferi. Classification (NCBI taxonomy): domain Eukaryota; kingdom Viridiplantae; phylum Streptophyta; class Pinopsida; order Pinales; family Pinaceae; genus Larix; species Larix kaempferi. The sequence goes on from BSBM01000232.1 coordinate 9,813,504, forward strand.
ACCAGAATTTCCTTTGAATCTGAAATTTTTCTTCTTCATCTCAAAGTTGTTGGGCTTATGATTTTTCCAGTTAGATATACCTTCTCTTTTCCAGTTCTGATCATAGCAGAAAGTTGCTTTCCTCATGGCTTCTTCTAAGGTCTTTTGATTGTCATACTCTATTATGTCCTTGATGTTGAAAGGTAGACAAATCAGATACCTCTGAATCTTTGGTTTCTCCTCCACGAGGTATGGCACATACCTTAGCAAATTCAGAAATTTGTTGTTCAGCTCTTTCATGTTCATGGTTCCTAATCTTAGATCATAAAATTTCTTGGACTTTTCTTCGTAATATTGTTCAGATAGGAACTTCTTCTTGAAATACCGTTTAAAAGTGCTCCAATTCACATCCTTGTCATTGATGCCCTTCACTCTTTTGATGTCCCACCGCCAAATATATTCCTTACCGATCAGATTGTATATGGCCATCTTTGCGTTTAATGATTCTGAATAATCATGGATTTGAAAGTATTTCTTCATGCCGGATAGCCATGCTTCAACTGTCTCTCCTTTCTCAGTTTCACCATTGAAAGTTGGGGGTTTGATTTTCTTGAACTCCCCATAAATCTGTTCATACTGTTTATGGCTTTTCCTCCTTGGTTTGTAATCCCCTTTGCTGCTATCACTTGAATAATTACGTTTCTTTTTACGTATCTCATTTGTAGCTCCTGATGATGTTGAACTGTTATTCTTATCATTAGTTCTCACTCTCTTACCCTTGTTCTGATGAGGTAATTCTTCAGTCTTGATGGTATTTTCAGCCCTTCTATCCCGTTCGTCAGTTGGACACTGTTCGAACAGTACTTGGTTCAGTTCTTTTTGTGCCTTCAGAATTCTCTCATTATCCTGTTTAACAGATCTTATTTCTGCTTTCAACTCCTGAAATGCACTTAACAATTATGATGAATTGCCATTCAATTCACCATGGAACTCTTCTTCATAATGTTGTCCCGTGCTATTGTTGGTATGACTGTTTGGTTGAAATACGTCCTCCATATGTCTAGCTGATCGTTCCATACCTGTAACTTAGAAAACAACTTTCTGTATAACAAAATAATTTAACTTAAATTAGTAAAGATTTCTGCTATCATACAAATTTTCTGTTGCATGTTCTTTGGACCTTTTCAGGCCGAGAGTTCGAACATGAGCTCTTATATCACATGTAACATTCCGAAAATTTACAAAAATTTTAAAATTTTAAAGTAGCAATAAATACCAAAATTGCTAATGCGGAAAATAAAATAAATACTAATCTTTTCTAGTGAGTCATTTGACTCTAAAGAATCCATTGAAGGTTCAAGCTCTTATTCTCCTAGAAACAAGAGAAAGAGGTCTTCCAAGAACGACTCTCATGGAGAATTTAAGGAGGCCAAACCTCCTACCTTTGATGGTGAGGTTAAATTTGGTCAAGAAGCTAAGGCTTGACTTGTTGGGATGGGGAAGTATTTCCAAGTCCAAGACTATTTAGGAAACATGAAAGCAAGGGTGGCCATATTCAATTTGAATGGAAGAGCGTCTATATGGTGGGATCGACTTAGGCAAGTAAAGAGGATCAATGAAAGGAATATCGCGTGGAAGCAGTTCAAGAATTGATTCAAGGAAAAGTACCTTTCTGATAGGTACTATGATGGAAAAATCAAAGAGTTCCATAAGTTGAAATTGGAACCAATGACTATGGAAGAATATGAAAACAAATTCTTAGAGTTTCTAAGGTATGTCATGTATATCAGGGATGATAAGGTAAAAATTCAATGTTTTCTAAGTGGAAAACCTCAATCATATAAAGACATAATTGATTTTGATGAACCTTGAACTCTAGATGAGGCCATAAGAAAGGCCAAATATTGTTATGATCAAAACAAAAGCAAACCATAATTGCATAAGGCATGGAATGATAAGAAAAATGAAAATTTTGACCAAAGGAAGAAGGGGTTCAAGCCTCCCCAATTTATAAATACCCAAGGAAGCCACCAAAAGGTGTGACTAAACCAGCTATAATGAAGGAAGACAAGCATGGAGAGCCACTTCAATGTTGGGGATGTGGAGGGGACCACATGCTTATGAATTGTCCACATCAGAATGGGAATGAAAAGCAAGTTCACAACATCCAAGGAGCAGAAACTGTGGGTCAAGTGGCAAGGACCATCCCTAGATTTTTTTTTGGCTGCCTGAGAATGAAAAGCAAGTTCACAACATCCAAGGAGCTGAAACCGTGGGTCAAGTGGTAAGGACCATCCTAAGCTTGTCTCTTCTCTTGCATGCATTAAAGAATTTTTTTAGTTTCTGTTTACATTTTTTTTGGCTGCCTGTGCAAGTGAGATTGCCTGCTTGAAAAAGTTCTCTTTCCCCCCTGCACAATAATAAAAATAATGAATGATGAATAAATGATATATGCCATGTTAGATCTAAAATTTTCTTTTATGCATTTCATGCTATGCTTTAGAATAGATTTCAGTTTCAGTTTTATTTTATATTTTTCCCATACATGCTCCATGAGGTATTCTAGTGTTTGTGAGCGCAGGTACAGGTGCAAAATAAAAGTTGAAAATATGATGGTGCAGTGCTAGATTGAAGATTGATGCAGAGCAGTTCGAGACCAGAGATTCTGAGGTTCTCAAGCGCTCTCTCCCTTAGAGCACTCGTCCCAGCTGGAGCCAGATGTTATCACATATATAGTAGTCGGGCTACCATACATTATTTTTCAGATTCCAGAGCACTTTTCAGACAGTTCCTTTACATTGAGATGATGAGATGAGCATCTATCTATGGATCACTATCAGATTTTGGACAGCATTTGTATTCCCCATGCCATGACTGAGTCTCAGGACACTCAGAGAGATGACCGATGTAGCCATTATACCATTTATGCAGAGCAGTCAGTAGTGCCCATAGTTACAGTAGCAGTTTCAGAGGACAGATCATGGTTCAGAGGATGAGCATTCAAGTATATGACTCAGTAGGTATATCATGGTGTTATGGTTATATTGCTTTTATATTCATTATTATGGCATATCTTAGCATTTAGTGTCATGATCTAGCGATCATAGAGATATGTGGACCTGGTTGGTCTTATTATATATATATTCTACTGTCCTTACTCAGACTTAGAAATTCACTACTCATACTCATTGGTTTTACCCTCCCTAGGGAGAATAGAGGTGATCATTCCACCATACCTTGGCTTGCTAGTGTTGGCTCCATTACTCATTGTCTTCATCCATCCATTACCTACCTTTTAGTTTATCACCCTGACTTACTACTTGACTAGTGCCATGGAGGATCTTTTCCCCACTGTAGCCTCTGTATTGGATGAGCTTCCCTGTTTATTGTGTCTCGGCTCTGAGTTGGTGACAAAACTTACCTCTGGTGAGTTGGATTGTAGGCATAAATCATTCTGGTCGGTTGTCCCAATGTTTGGCATTGGATCGAACTCCCCCTAGTCACTTGAGATGTTGTTGGCTAAAACTGAAAGCTCATGTACTACTTATGGAAACTTCTAAATTCGCCCATGGAAACTAAAAAGGGCAAGAGCGATGAACTGCTAAAAATACTCCTTGAAGAGTATAAAAGAAAGGTCCAAAAAACAATGATTCTTAAAAGCTATATCTAAACAATTGCTGACCTTATGTATGTATAAAAACATGCCCTGGATGCAAGCTGCAACTAGTTGTGCTTATCAGCACACCTGAGATCCGAAGGGTTATGTAGGCCAAAATGGCCATGAAATAAAATTGAATGATCCTAATGAACCTGGATCAACTTGATGTAGACATGATGCCTAAGTTGAGTAAGCACGCTCTAAACAACTTATCCATTTGTGAGACACCGCCATTCCCTGTGTTGTTGCTCATTCAGTATATACTATGGTGTGTATTCCCTTTCCCATATTCAAAGTGTCACAATGTTAAGTCAGTCAGTCACCCTTTTAGCCTAGCCATTTTATTCTAAGCCTTCATCCTTCACTAAAAAATTGATCACAACTATGATGTGAGTATGGTCCTGAAAGTCTAGTCTGAGTCATATAAATAATTAATCACAATATATATTTGGATTTAGATCGCCAGTAATGATTACTTTGTGTTATAATTGCTATTTGAATGAGTTGTAGAGCATGCATTAACCTTTGACACTTTGCAGTAGCTTCAGATGGTAGTCTGAGTTATATTTGGTCAATCACAGGACATGAGATTATTGGACCTTATGATGACATCGGTAGATGATATATGGTCTATGTACATGTACATGATGGTTCTATGCATCAGATGCAGGTTTATGGTGATGATCTATGGTTTTCAACATTATTTGATCATTTACAGATTATTATTATTTCACCTGTTCCGGTATATTGGATATATTATATGATCATGCAGAGATCTATGATGTGTATGAGTACACATCTTGGATAGTTTTGGACCTTCTGAGTCCAATGAGACAGTCTGTTTCCAGTTCCGGGCAGTTCCAGTGATGATTTAGCCTCAGTAGGCTGTCCTAGTGCAGTTTTGGTCTGTCGGAGACCCTGTCAGGGCAGAGATGATATTTATGTGGTTTACCTAGGGCGCTGATGATGGAGGAGGTGGTCCAGCCACTTGTTTTTACCATATTACCCCCTTTCCGGACACATTGGTCCCCTCACCTTGATAGTGCAAGCACTCTAGGAGGCAGTTTGGGACAAGTACACGCTTCCCGAGGTAGTTTTGGATTGGTAGAAATGGCTACAAAGGAATTCTATTTGGGCTACTGAGGCAAAGTTTTGGCATGGGATGATCCGTGATGATGAGTGGGATGTCTTCCGCACCTTCTCGAGCAGTTTCAGCTTCATCGGGGCCCACATCCATCACTTATGGCACTTTCTGGTGATTTCTGAGGTCTTTTGAGGCCTACGATTTGTCCATAGAGGCGATTTGGTATATTGATGACTATTTTATTATTATTGTGCTATGGGGATTGACCAAGGGTGGCTAAAATTACCCCTTGGACCCACCATAAGCTTATTGTTATATTTTGTCATCATGATTTGGTGGGATCCCCTCTCCTAGGGCGATTTTGTCCACTTATTGTTATATTTTATGGTTGATCCAAGTATTTTATTGTTGAGCTCATCTCAACCATTGATTAGATCTTTTGATCTTTTAATCTTAGCCACTCATGTAAAAAGTGGTTAGGATTTTGCTCTCTCCCCATCCTATTTAAGGAGGGAGCCTCTAATTGTAAAATCATCTAGAGATTTTTGGCTCTTGGCTCTTGGAATAAAATTTCTATCTTTTGGAGTACATGCTTGGGTTGGAGTGGATGTTGGTTGTTTTGATTGTAAATGCTTTTGTCCATTGCACTGGAGGATCTATTGTAGCTATCTTGCATATTTTCCATATCTTTTTACAGGTGGAGAAGACTTCTTCAACAAGTGCGAATTGGTGGGGAGGCTTGCCCTTCAAGCTTGGAGGAGGACGTTTTGGGTTAAACAGGGAGTGGTTTTGTCTTTGCACCAACTATTCTTTGCTTATCTCTTTCTTGCTTGTATCTACCTTCAACATGTTAAACTGATTGATGCTTTGCTCCTTGGTTTTGACAGGTTAGAGGGACACATAATTGGCTTGGAAAAATCGATTTGGCAAGAGGGCTTCAAAACTTCTCCATTTGATCTTTGGCAAAAGTAATCCTCATCTCAACTAGCATTCATCTCTTCATCCAGGTATGCTCCAAAGGTATGATCTTCTTCTTCTTTGAATCATCCATAATTTCTAGATCATAAAAACCCTAATTAATCAAAACCCTCATTTTGATTTTTCTTAGATCTACTTAGATCTAGCCTTGCTTTTGAAGAGATATTAAAAACCCACCTCTATAGCATCCACCCCTAGTTGGATCTATAGTTTGGTGGTGATTGGGTTAAAATTGACACACTTTTCAAGGCAAAAAACCCTCTTGAACCAAATCGCACTTCCTTGGAGAGGCTTGTTTGGTTAGATCTAGCACGTGGGTAGGTGAGATCCCACTTGATTTGCAATCTACACACTTGATAACCTACCCCTAGACTTTTACTTTGGTGATTTCTACCTTGTGGGCATCATTCCACATTTTAAGGGATTAAAACCCCCTTTTGAATTACTTGGCACCTTAAAACTCAGATCTAGTAGGATCTAACGCTTGGATTGACTTGATTTTCTAGATCCACATAGATCAGTGACTAAGCTACTTGGATCTACAATTTGGTGGCCATTGGACTTGATTTGACACACCTTATCCACCTTTTAGCCCTCCTTGAGCAAGGTCGCACTTCCTTGGGTGACTGAGTTTTCCCACTTCTAGGACCTGGGTAGTTGAGATTTCAGTGGATTTGGAACGGGCATACCTTGAAACCTATATCTAGAGTACCATTTTGTGACGATCTTCCTTGGGGGTAGCATTCCTTGTTTTAAGGGATTATGGTCCACTTGGGTCATTTCATGAAACCTTAGATCTAGCAAGATCCAACCACTTTACCTCAATTAGACCACTTGTCTTGACCTCTAGGTGTCCCGATCTGCACTTTGACATATCTTTTGACTCCATTAACCCATCCAACAAGGCACTAGTCCTCCTTAAGCAAGTCGCACTCCTTGGGAATTGTGTCAAACCTTAAATCCGGTACATGGGTATTCCTAATTTCAACTTAGATCCATAGATCTACTCATCACATATCCTCTAGTGCCAATTGCATCCCTCAATTTCACCTTGTGGGTCCATATTAAGCCATTTCACATATCCCAAGAAAGTAGGACCCACTTGTGTAACACATGGTACCATATCTTATCATTATAACTAATCATGTGGCCTAAATCATACATTGGTTGAAACACTAATCATTCCTCAAACCACCTTCAACCATACTTTAATTTCTAGGTCCACTTTACCTTGCATTGGTTTCCGTAACTCACCATTTACTCATCCCTAGGAACCTTCGTTTGGGTCCAATCATCTTTGATTGGTTATAGGGTCTCCCCCTTAGTCTTGTTTCACCTTGACCTAAAGCGAAGAGTGCCTCGATTGACGTGACTCCCACCTTGCATTGGGAACCGTGGCATCTCCTGGGTCACCTCTTTAGTTGTCCATCTCCTCTACCGTCCCGGATGGGTTACCACTAGGGACAACTACAAGTTGTGTGATAACAGAACCCACTTCAATAATCACAAGATGCCAAAAACCCAGAAATGGTTATGCTGTTAACCAAGCCTTTTGAGCCGTAGAATTTTTTGAAGTATTTTACCTAGGATTTTTAATGTAAATGATAGATGGGTAATTTTGAGAAATAGAATCTTACCTCACAAGCATACCTGAATGATGGAGATGATGACGTTTTGAAGAACCCACTTCAATAATCACAAGATGCCAAAAACCCAGAAATGGTTATGCTGTTAACCAAGCCATTTGAGCTGTAGAATTTTTCGAAGGATTTTACCTAGGATTTTTAATGTAAATGACAGATGGGTAGTTTTAAGAAATAGAATCTTACCTCACAAGCGTACCTGAATGATGGAGATGTTTGCCAAGGTGTTGAGGATTGCTCCCGCAAAGATCAAATGAGAAATTGTTGAGTTATCTTGCATCCACAAATTGCTTAGCTCCACATGTGCGCCCTCCTCTACCTAATGAACCAAGGACAAAGAAAATCAATTAGTTCAAACAAGCATGCAAGAAATACAAATGAGGAGTAAAATAAAAAAGAGTAAGAGGTACATAGACAATAATACTCCTTGTAACCGACGAAGAGAAGAGAAACTTGCAGGGAAGGTCTCCCTAGCCAATTCGCCTTCCTCACCAATTCGGCCTCCTCACCTGTAGATAAAAGCGTAGAGAAATAGATATGCAAAATAATCACCAGCCCTCAGTGCAGAGGAAAAGCAGTTTCAATCAACACCATTGACATCCAAAACCAAGAGACAAGTATCTGCGACAAAATATTTTATTCCAGAAATCTAGAGCCAAAAGTCCCTTTACAATGAGAAGCTCTTTCCTTTAAATAGGATGGAGAGATACCAAAACCCTAACCACCTTTTGAATGGATGGCTAAGATTAAAAGATCAAAATGTTCTAATCTATGGTTGAGATGAGCTCAACAATAAAGTACATGGATCAACTCAAAAATATAACATACATGGACAAAATTGCCCTAGGAGAGGGGGTCCCACTCAATGTGACAAAATAAACATGAATAAAAGCACATGGTGGGTCTAGGGGGTAATATCTAACAACCCTAGTGTGTCCCCATGGCACAATAACATCAAATGACCAACACAAGCACCAAATCGTGCTCCTCTGGGAAAGTCATGAGCCTCCAAAGGCTCCAGAAAATCATAAAATGTGCCGGAGAGATGGGTGTGGGCCGCACTGAATGCTGAAACTACTGTGGAAGGGGTGGAAGACATCACATTCATCATCAAAACTCATCCCGTGCCATTTCCTTTCCTTAGTATCCCAAATCAAATTCTTTAGTAGCCAATTTAACCATTTTTTACCCTCTGTAAATAACCAAAATGACTGTAACTCTCTGCCTGGTCACCTGGGGCCAAATCTGACTGCACCAATGTGTCCGGAAACAAAGCAATATAGTAAAATAAAGTGGCTACACTGCATGTACCCTCTGTAGCGCCATAGGCAAACCAATAACATCATCACTCTACTATGACAGGCCATTTAACATGGCAAATATGCACCAGAATGATAAACTGAGGAAAATACTCACTGTAACTGATCAGAACTGAAAACCAATTGTCTCATTGGACTCAGAGAGCCCAAATCCACTAGAGGTGTGTATTCATACACTCTATGGATCTCTGCATGATCATATAAAATCTCCAATATATCCAGATAGATAAAATAATAATAATCTATAAATGATCAAATATGCTGAAAATCACAAATCATCATCATAAACCTGTAACCAATGCATGGAACCATCTGGTGACCTGCAATAGACCATATATCATCCATCTGCATCAAACAAGGTCTATCCACCTCATGTCCTGTGGTTGACTTTGGTCAAACTAGGTTTGACCAAGTCAACATGACCCATAAAATGACCCAGGCTAAAATCAAGTTGTTGCAAGTGTTATAGGTCAAGAGATGCTCTACAAATCATTCAAGTAACAATTGTAACATAGAGTAATCAATTCTCTAGCGATCTAAAACCAAATATAAAGTGTTTTCAATATTTATCATGACTCAGACTAGACTTTCAAGACCATACCCACTTCATAGTTGTGACCAGTTTGCTAGTGATGGGTGAAGGCTAAAAATTATAAGGCTAGGATAAAGTGTGACCACTGACTTGACACTATGACACTTTGGAAATGGAAAGGGGATACACACGCTAGCATATGCTGGATAAGCAGTAACACAGGGGATGGCAGTGTCTCACAAATGGGTAAGTTGTTTCAGAAGTGCTTATTCAACCTTGACAGATGCCTAGAACTCACATCCAAGCTGATATAGCTCTCTGAGGATCTTGTCTAGAGCCGCCATGACTAGGTGTCCAACAAACCGTAACTCAAGGCTCTAGGGGACATAACTCGAGCTGTCCCTTACTCCTTCTCTCATGATAACTCACATGCTAGTGAGGGATAAATCAATACAAGGGAGGCCAACAATCATTCAGATATAACATTATTTGAACCATTGCTTTTTGGGCCTTTCAATTTCCATAGCCTTGATCTGTGTGTGTTCAAAAACACATTCTTGGATTTACATTTATTAAGTCTTTCTGATCTGTGTGTGTTAAGAAACACAATCTTGGATTTACATTTCATATTTACATTCAAAGCCAATTTCATTAGGCTTGCCTTGCATTCACGTGTGTTAAGAAACACATTCTAGAATGGGTTTTTACATAAGATATACATTTCATTTCAATATACACTGTACTGATGGTAGCACTATCTGTTTCAGGTGTAGCCAACACAACCTAGGCAACTCAGAGCCGAGACACAATACAACAAGGGAAGCTCATCCAACACAGAGGCTAAAGCGGGGGAAGGTCCTCCATGCCACTAGTCAAGTAGTAAGTCAGGGTAATAACAACAACAGGAAGGTAATGGATGGGTGGAGAAAGTGAATAATGAGACCAACACTAGCAGGCCAGAGGATGGTGGGAATGATCACCTCTATTCTCCCTAAGGAGGGTAAAACCGATGAGTATAAGTCAAGAACTTCTAAGTCTGAACAGGGAAAGATATATATATATATATATATATATATATATATATATATAATACAACCAAGGTCCAAATATCTATATGATCGCCAGATCATGATACTAAATGCTAAGACATGCCACAAGAATGAGTATAAAATCAAAATAACCATAAGACAAGATAATACCTGCTGGGTCATATACCTGTGCATAATAAATCTGAACCATCATCTGTCCTATGAGAACCTGCTGCTACAACTCTGGGCAATACCAACTGCCCTATAAATGGCTGAATGGCTACATCAGTCATCAAATCTGACTTTCCCGAGAATCAGTCATGGCATAGGAATATAATACTGTCCATACTCATAATAGTGATCCGATCATAGATGCTCATCTCAGCATCTCAATGTAAGGGAACTGGCTGAAAAATACACTAGAATCTGGAATAAAACATATGGTAGCCCAACTACTATATATGTGATAACATCTGGCTCCAGCTCGGACAAGTGCTCTGCGGAAAAGAGCACTTGAGAACCTCAGAATCTCTGGTCACCATCCCTCTGCTACTCGTATCCTCGAACCAGCACTCTAGCTCTGCAACAGCTACCCAAAATAACACCTGCTATCTGCAAAATGTCCAGAGCTATACCAAACTCACAGACCGGTCGTCAGAACAATGCATGTATATACATAAATCTCAAAATAAAAACAATACTGAAACTGAAATGCAGAAAGTAAAAACTAATCTACTAACATATCTTTGAAATTTTTTTATTTTATTGTGCAGGAAAAGAAAATTGCCATCACTCAGGACTACACTACGAGCTTCAAAGGCGAGCTTAGACAGAGACAAAGGTGCCAAACTCAATGGCTAAAAAGACTAAACTACTTCTCAAGCGAGCTTATTCAGATTCTACCTACTCTAATCTACCAAGCAAGCAAGAAGTACTAAGTAAAATCATAAATCCAGTGTAACCACTTGCTTAACAGATCAATTGATCTTTCTTTACAGTTAATAATACAACAAGTCAGAGATGGTTTAGAAGTAACTTGAATGAAAAGTGATTCCATTCTAATTTGTTGTTTGATATTCAAAGAAAGATATACATAATGGGAAATGAAATCATGCAAGCGTTGAGAATTAATTTTGCAAACTTCATCCATCAATATACCGATAGGATCATAGAGATAAGGCAAGTTCAAAATTGATGGAAGAATAAAATATGACACATGATTCAACTCAACTAAGCTATTTTTTGCTTGCTCATCTACTTGTCTAGGACAATTAATTCTTTTTACTCCAGGAATCACTAGTACAAAATGAGGAATTAATGACTAAAAAAATGACTAAAATTCGACTATAAACGACTATTTTTGAGTCGACGACTAATAGTAGCTAATTTCCACTATCTTATAGCTAGTCATATTTCACTAGTCATTAATTGGTTGACTTATTAGTCATTGATAGTCACTGATTTAGTCATTGATTGCCACAATTAATGACCAAATATACGACTAAATAAACTACTACATGATAACATATTAATGACTAAGCTAAATACGACTAAACGTTAGTCGCGCTATAAGATATTGGAAATTAGCCACTAATAGTCGTATATATGTGAATTTAGTCGTTTTCGTAGTCACTAATTTATGATAGGGTACGGAGGAATCGAACCACCAATCTCCTGCCTATAATTAGGCAAGTGCTCTACCATTGAGCTGGCACCTTTTAAGAAGTTGTTATTGCTTGACAATGATGATATTCAAATAAATTTTGATGTATTAAGTGTCATATAAGCCTCAACTCGAAAATATGGTTGTAATAAGTGTCATAATTGTAGGTTTCATGCCAAATAAGTGGACTTTGGCACTTGAGTTTAGAATAATTATGAAATGGGAAGTATGGATGAGCAAAACTTTTAAGACAAACAAATAGCTGCACTTATAGAAATGAAAATTCTCAAAAGAAATTGGGATAACACATATTCAACTTCAGTTGGCAACAGGTTTTAACACATACCAAGAATTTCCACCAGAATTCGAAATAATATCAAATAAATTCTGTGTGTTCAGACCCAAACGAGCTCCAATGCCATCGCTTCAGCAACAGATGCAATGTGAACCCTAGCAAGAAGTTGATTTACCATTTTCACAGAACTAGCAAAACCAACAAACTTGTAAAAGTGAAATTAAATTGCCTTTGAATAATGAGTATTTGTACACTCTGCACAACCCAAGTTAGACATTAAGCACTCTAACATTCCTACTTGAGCAATGCATTCACAATCTCAAGAAAGCATACTGCTGACCTACAAATGTTTGCTGAAAAAGATTACTTTCTTTCACTGCCTGGAAAATACTTCAGAGAATGATACTTTTCAGTGATATATGAGAATGATACTCTGAATCTATGATTTGAGACTCGAGATTTTCCATCCTTTGAAAATTCAACACTGCAAAGATGAAGAGACAAGGTTAATATTAGTTAATATTGAATTAAAGAATGCTGGAACTTAATATTCTTCTCAGTCTAGCATAATTGAATATAATGGATAGCTTGGTATTGCTTTTAGTCTAAAACTCTGAATATAAAATTAAAATATAAGAAATTTCCAACTTTACATAACCAACTTGAAATTTTAACAGTGCCTTCAAAAATTCCAGATGCTACATGAAGGTTACAGTGGAAAGTTTATGCATGTTCAGAAAAGGAAGAGTGAAATGCTACATTCAAACTCTTTGCATTGTTTCCTGAGATACCAAAATATACTCTCTGCTACTATGAGGAATGGATCTGACGGGTGGTGGGCGCCCTGTTCTGAATATGTCTAAAGCTGATCCCTCTGCTACTATGAGGAATGTAGCCTTGACTTCACTTCATTCATAAGCACAATACAGTGGGATGACTCTGAGAAGCCTTGCTTCTTTTAGAGTTCACCAAATGAAGATTTTAAAAACCTGCCTGTGGATTCACATGATTGATAAGAAAAAAGAGTAAAATCAATTATTTGATATGTCAAGGTTAATAATACTAGCCCAGGCTCTAATGATAATTCTGCTGCTAGGGAGAACGAGAATCACTTCATTATTTTTTCAACTTTTCTTCCTTCAACTAGATAAATCTCTGGGCATTACTTACATTCATCCTTTGGAATCTGCATATATCCTGCTCATATAGACATATATCCACACTATGAGATATAATCAAGAGATGCTTTGTTTCTATCATCTCTGGATCAAAAGGAAAAATATATTTGGATGGTCTATGGCATAGTGCTGGATCATCTTCTCATAGAAATACTACTTTCCCACAGAGTTCATAAGTGCATAATTTTCAGACAGAGGTCTCCCGAAACCAAACAAATGGAGGATAGATGTCTTCAACGTAATGCCTTAAATTTATAGCCTAATTCCATGATGTCAATCTTTCCTCCACTCTGGAGTGACTCTTGAGGCAGCTCAACTACTGGGCATCATTTGTTAACAGTATGCACTTGAGGGTGATCATTAATACAAACACAATTATGGTCTTGAACACCACCCTCGGTCCATATCATGGCTAAAGAAAAATTGTTGTGCGCATATATCAGAATAATTCTGCAGACTCCAAATTCAGTATTTACCCTTAAAGTCTAGGTGATGCAAAAGGTATGTATCAAGCTTCAATTCTAGTACATCTGCATTAGAAAAAAAATTCACACAGCAGGAAGGGGACATTTTTTTTCACCAGATTGGACCAGAGAATTTCATGTTTCAATAAGTTATACAGTGCAAGTCTGCTGTCACTTCGCTATATATATTCCATGTTCTTATAGTCCACTTTGGCCACTGGCAAGTGTTACATAATTTTTTATTTTTTTTATATCTCCCTACAAAGTGCACTTATAATGTCTCCATCTAACCCATTCGAATTGCAATGGGAGCAACTAGTTCTGATTTCTATACTAGTAATTCCCCAGGTTATAATTCCTTCAGATATCTTCTATGATCTACCTTTTCTCTATTTTTTTGGGTTTATGTTTCCCTATCAATGTGTTGCAAAACCAGTTTACATTTGCATGAAACTGGGTAAATTTGAGCTACAATCCTAACATGAATAAATATGCAGGGTTTGTTAGCCAAACAACTTTTTCAGTATACAAAAATTGTAAAGAACATCTGACCAGCATATGAGACCATACATGGATGCCAAGTCGAGCTACTGTAACTATCACCATTTTTGCATTTGCACTTACCAGAGGCGAATAAGCAATGTAAAGGCGAGATGAGTACCGGCCAGTCACAACACATAGAAGAACATGCATTGGAATAAGATTTAATATGAAAGTGTAACCTCCCCAGGAACATACCTACAAAGAAGAACCTGTATTAAAATTATCTTTATAATATCAATAGCAATAATTGCATCATGCATGGATATCATTTGTTATTCCTATGACCTACTTACCATATAAAAGCAAGCCAAGGCATTTAAAGTAGCATAAAAGAGAGATCCAGTGTTCAATGTCTGCAAAAGTTCAAAATAATGATCATGTTAACAAAATATAAATCTCCAGCATATTAAAATTATTTTCAGGCCATAATAAGATTAGTTTCATTGCAGACTCTAGTAAATTTCCTCAGCAGTGTAACTACATATTACAAGACAATATGTGCAAATCTTCATGAATGGACATGACTTAGGTACTAAGATTTACAAAATACTTATACCATCATTTTCAGATTTCTTCTATAATTTAAACTAAATAAGTTTTGCACATGGATGAACATTGATATATAGATAGAATGTAATGATCAAAGCAAATATAGCTATAGCCTCATTATCATAAATTCCAGCCACAGATCATGATATATATGAAGGCACCTGCAACCAAACAATTAATTATAAAATCAGAAACATGTTATCAACTTTAGCAATTGAACAATAGACTAAAATAATAAATACAATGACTAAAGAAAATACGCAAAAAAGATGAATGCTTTCTCACAAAACACATTCTTTTCTTAGTTGGATAGTTGTCCTAGCACTGAAACTAAGTATACATGTTAAAAGTTCGGGATAGTATTTGCCACCATATACTATTCATGTAGGCATGCTTCCAATTATTTTGTAGTCAACTGCCAGTCCGATATAATCATTTGGTAACAACAGAATGTATGGATAATGAATTTATGGAGATTTCTTTGAGTAAATAGAACAATCTTAACTCCAAAGTATGAAATGGTCATAGTATAGACTCATTTTCAACTATGAGAGCACCAAAAACATTGTATTTTATACCTAGGTTGTGGGGAAGAGGTTGAACTACCTTACAATTTGTTGGGAGGATGCTAGAACATTGTTGAGAGACAATCAAGGCCGCAGTGGAAATCGGTCCACTTAAGACACCTGTCATTTTTGCTTCTGACTTGAATTTGGTTGCTGTATGGACTGGTTTCATTGACTGAAGTTTCCAGATATATGATGGAAGTGGTTGTCCAGGAGAGCATACATTCTGTGAACTTCTTTTGGATTGTGGCAGGTTGTAGAATTGAAAGAGAGAGAACTTTACTCAGCACCAAATTAGAATGGCAATAAGGAACTCAACCAAGCAAAAGCTTTGATCAGGTGTTTTCTGACTACTGAAAAGATCATAAAATTTGTTTCTTGACATGGCCTTTTGTCCCAAATAAATCAAACAAACACGATATGATAATTTGTGAGAACAATCAAAATCATGGCAAATTGGCTATAACGTCTGAAAATGGTACATGCCAGCTACAAATGGCACAATGACAATCTATACCTTAAAATAAGTTGCATACAACACCATAACCTATGCCTTCAAAATTGAAAGAAAGCATCACGGGTTATGAACTTATAAAAGATATGTATCCCTCATAGAAGTAGGCTATAAAATTGATTATCACAAGGATTCACTACCTAATCATAGGAATTCCTACTTGAAGGTCACCCCAAGCCAAGGCAATGACATGGAAAAGAGTTAATCAACATATAACAAGTCCTTATCCAATCTTCAATAATTACCAACTCAAAACCCTTGGTAGACTCATATCTAGATCAAGGCAATTGGTTTGTTACAACAGCTATAACCCTTGATATACTACTCGCTATTAACAATGAGATCCATAATAGCACAAGACTTCAACATCGAATGTATCACTACTACAAGCACCAACAATTTTTCTAGCCCACTTGCTAGTACAAGGTCTCCTTGCTATCCCCCTCACTACAATAAGATAAACTCCAATAAACTTACAGCAACAAGGTTTCTGCTTCCATCTCCCATAGTCATCCTCTCATAGGTGCATGTAAACAATGTGTACATGCAACAAAAGATGTTGGAGATAGTGACGGTCACAAATCTAGATCCATGAACAAACAGTATGAGTTGGGATGCAAAATTTTCCTAAGAGATATCCTTGCATCTAAAAGTATGTTATATGGACTTGTACCATTTTGAATGAATAGAAATGCAAGACTTACAGTCACTGAAGTGATTTTCCAACAAGTGAACTACTTACAATGTTCAGTAATACAAAATGCATGCTACACCCAGGAATAGTATTGACCAAATGCCTCAAGCATAACGAGTGAATATATGGAACTATGATCCTTTTCCCTGGGATAAAACAGGCGCCCAAAACAGGCCCTGCAATAGCTCACGCATCAAATATGATTCATTTAGTTTCCGATCTGCTTTTCCTCAATCACACTTGATATTCCGATAAATTCTTCTTACAAACAATGTAGAACCCAAGTAACCAACAACCCCTACATTTATCAAATAAAAAATATTTATATAAGTGAAAAGCATTCAATGGAAACATATCAGCTGCAATAGAAAAACATAGAGATATTGCCAACTGCAAAAACTTTGCTACAGAGAAAAGAACTCACCACAAAGGATTCCTAAACCAAGGCAGAACATTAGAGTGTAGCCAAAAAAGAAACTGGTCTGGAAGAAACCAGACATCTTTGTCTTCATGTGGTAACAGTGTATGGAATAAAGATACGCATAGGCAGCTGTTGATGCAGCTGAGAAGAATGATGTCCATTGCCAATGATAGTTTTCAGCGTTAACCAAGAAGTATGTTCCAACAAAGACACTTATGAGTCAAGGGCGTGGGGGTGTACACCTGTATTTAACAAGTGGTAAGAACTTTATACTAAAAAATGTGCCTTGTTTTCCTAGCTTAAGTAAAAAAACTGCTTCATCAGATGGATTATAAAAGTAAAGTCCAGATGTTGAAGTCTTGTTCACAAAAGGCATATGTCTAGTCAAGAGAAAAGAAGGGATCATTGCTTCTGAAGGGGAGGAGCATGCACTGTATGAGTTTCAGAAAGTGTTTGTGACTGATCCACAAATGTGATATCCCCTGCTGTAGAAGACTGATTTTCTAGACGATTGCTAGTGTATGTTGTTGAATAACTTTTTCCAAACACTTTGACGGCTTCACTCTACTTCCACATTGTGAGGTCTTTATGTCCTAATAATGATTTATGGTGTATTATTGGTATAATTTGAGAGACAACCACTGTTAAATACATGAGACCAATGGTGTTTGGAAGAGCTATGTTCTATTGTAGACTTGAGGTGTTGCTGCACTTGTTTGAAATGAAGTGTCTCCAGATTTATACTCAGAAATCGTTACATACACAAGACCCAATATTTAAGATGAAAACATGATCTATTTCAGATTCTAAATCACCATTGACATTAATTACCAAAATGATTCTCAATCATTCATATTCAGATCTGATATACAGTAATTTATATAACCCTGTAGGTTACTGTTATCACCAATCTTGTAACTGCCCCTAAAGATGGATCCAAGGTGGATGGTAGAGGGGATAGGAAACTAGAGTGGTGAACCAAGAGAGCCCTAGTTCCCAAATGGATGGTTGTCACGCCAACCAAGGCACTCTTCGCTTTTGCTACCAAAGCCAAGGTATCTTCGCTTTTGCTACCAAAGCCAAAGTAGCAAGGGGGAGACCCAGATCTACTCCCAATAGGAGAGATCAACCCAATCACCAGATCAAATCAATCAGATGAAGTACGTAGGGTGACAGGTATGGAGCTTGTTATCACATTTTATGTTAGCTGGAGCTACCATACTGCAGACTGTGCGGCCGAGGACTGCACAGTACTTTTTTTTCCAGATCAGAGATCAGCTGCCTACAGATGAGGCATTTTTGTTCAGATTGCCCCTAGCAGACACAGCAGAGATCCAGCTCAGAGACAGGTTCAGTAGCAGCAGGTATATGGTGCAGCAAGTATTGCATTTGATGATTATTGCTCATGTTGTAGATTAGACTTATTTATAGTTGTTAGTACACTAACTTTGCATGAGATGATATATTTGGTGATCTAGCTATTATATGATGTGGTTGGGCCCTTGATGATGTCAGTCCACCCCTCTGGTTAGACTTATGTATATGCACGCTGAGTCATGTCCTCTATACTTGGAAGAGACTTGATCACTTAGCCCCTCTCGGTAGCTGACTTTAGCTCCATTATCACTCTCCCCATCCATCCGATTAATCCATGATACTTTTTCCCGACTTGTATTATGACTTGTGATCCCGAGGACCCCTTCCCCCACTGATCTCTGAGTTTGCAATGACTCCCTGTTTATTGTGCCTCGGATCTTTAGTGTGTGAGATACACGGTTAGACCTGGGATTTGCTCCTGTCGGTTTCCCCGGATGTTGCAATGCAGTTAGGATTGTGTAGCCTCACTGGGTGTTCCCCATTGGTCATCGAAGCATGTATTGCTCACCCTGTTGCCGCCTGGTTCCACACATGGGAAAACGCAGCAGAAGTCTTCAAGCTGCTGGTGTGGCCTTGGGGGCAAGTCAGAGTCAAGTGCTGTCACTTGGGACTCGACTCCTCCGTCTAGGCTTTCCTAGCGAAGCCAAGGGGGGTGGACCCTAAAGATAAAAAGAAACTAAGGCGTCTAATCTAGGATTTAGGAAATATTTTTGGTTACCAAGAATAAACAACACATACATTTGTCGTATAAAAATTTCATTTATCATTTACTCCCATTTAGAATAATCATCATTTAACTGCACATTAGTCAATAATATGAAAATGAAATCGAACAAGACCAGTGCCTTATAATGGAGTCAATAAACAAATGCATAAGCAGAAAAGGTAAATGTTGTGCGAGTGTTCTTGGTTTATTTTAAAAATTAATGTGATGGTGATCTTTTTATTAAGGCAGGTGGGTTCCCGATATACGCAAGGTACGGGGGAACATGTCAGGAATTTTGAAGCGTGGCTTCCCTCTCAGGCTTTGGGCTGAATCGGAGTCTCGAGGAGGTGTTCAGATGCTATACCAACGAGGGCAAGCCTAACGGTTTCCACGAGGTCACTATTCAGGGTTATCCCAAGCCTTCTGGGAAATTTGCCCACGACAACAAAATGCGTGTTGTGCCGGATTTTCACAAGAATGATTTTTTATTGGGGCGGTGTTAGATCCTATTACTAGTCATCCCCTCCTTTCTGGTGTGTACCAACTAGATCAGACTGAGCTGCAAGTAGGCCACAGAGCATACGGGAGAAGACCTTGGTATTTTTATAAAAAATTTATGAACCCAAATTTTATCTTTTTTAAAACCCCAGGAGTCTCTTTTCAGGCATGTATTTCGGGCAAACCCTCATACAAAAACCCTACTTCGGGAAAGCAAGGGGGGCGTTATGAGTTTGTAAAAAAAAAAGTGAAAAACTATGTTATGAGTGAACTTGTGGCCCGCCAATGGAACGGACCAACAAGGTTTATTTTAATCCTAATTGATTTTATTAAATGCCGGAAAACAAAGAAATAAACTACTCTAAAAAATCACGCCATGAAAATGAGACGACACAGGCCACCCCTGGGGGGATGTGGTGTGGGCGCTGGCTAGCCCACTTGCTCTCGTTTAATAGTTGTTTACAATGATTTAGAGAAGTGCCCCAGTCTACTTAATGTGACTTGGTGGCTTACAAAATTATAGGAAAAAATGACCGGTTTTGAAAAATATGAAAATTTGTCCTCCGGATCGCCTGGATGCTCGAAATTTCGGCAGCACTTCCTCCTACCTGTTCGTCTTTTGCTGCAAACCAGCAAACAATAATTAATATAAGATGCCCAAAAACAATTTAAGAGTGTCTTTGGAACACCTCCTAAAAAAACCAAAATTTTCTAAGTAAAAATTTCAAAAATTAACCAAGTAAAACAAACAATAATGCTAGTTTTGCTTGGGGTCTTTGCAAGCTTTATGAACTGCAAATTGTATGCTCTTGGACAGCCAAATAAACTTTTATATCAGATCTAACACTACTTCCAAACTTTTCAAGACTTTAACAATTTTTAACCAGTTTAAAAATTAAGTAATGATAGATAATGAAAGATCTAATCTAATGGAAGATAAAGCTTTAAACAACTAGATTAGAACTCTAAGAATGAATCCGATCTACTTAAGAATATATCGATCAAAAAATAAATCAAGAATCACTCTTTAATCGTAACCAGTAATCAAGAAAATTTTGATTTTATAAGCTGAGGAAGAGAGAAGAGACAGAATGGTCCTTGAAACCAAAGACTTTGGAAGCTTGAAAGTGGGAAACCGAGGGTGAGATCCACCAAAATGTGCACAGAAGAAAAAGTGAAGAGCAAACAAGCTATCCCCCTTTCCACACCTGTCAACCTGTAGCAAACAAAACTTACAGAAAAACCATCAAACTAGAAATGCACATGGTTAGAAATCAAAATAGTATGAGCATAAACAAATGAAACATATAAACTTTGAATCTCTAACCAATATGACAAATGCAAGAACAAATTAAAACAAACAAGATTAATTGTTCCTTCCCACAAAATCGTTACCAATCCTTCAAGCAGGCTAGTAGATGGCTGGAAATTACATGCCCAGAATTTGAACTTGCTACAAATCACTCCACATCATGAGACCATGAAACCACTCACAAAGTATCACACATATGGACCTCCAAAGTCTTTTTATTGATCAACAAAATAGCACAAGCTTACAACATATTTCTGCTCACTCTCCAACTAGTGAAAATGGAGTGGGCAGCCATGCTTAAATAGCCAAAGATGGAGAGAAATGGGTGGAATCAGTGGCATAACTCGTGGAGAAAATGGGGCTGCCCACTCCCATGTAATGGGCTGCCAAAATCAGCCCCAAATCAGCTAAAAATCAGCCATGTGACAGCCCATAAACATAGCTGCAAATTCCATGATTGAAGGGGCCCAATTTTGGGAAATATGCCCCCCTCAAATGGGGAAGTAATCCCACTAATATAGCTGCCCGGAATCTTTCCAAAATCAGCTCTTACAACTCCTAAAACATAGCTGAAAAAATCAGTCCATAAATCACTCCCAAATTTTAATATTTTTATTAAGTCATTTTTTCACTTTTTCAATTTTTTATGACTTTTTGGGGTTTTTTGACTTTTTGGGATTTTTGTGGAAAAATAATCACCCAAACATTAGAAAGAGTGGGTTTAGGGGTTTAGGGGGTGCTCTGAGTTAGAAAACGAGCACCCCTAAGGCAAAAAATACCTCCAGATGCCCCTTATAGGCCAATTACAAATTTTTTAATTGAACCATTAAAAAATGGCCCAATTTACGGAAAAAATAAAACTTGCCGAAAATTAAAAACAACCTAGGGGGACTTAGCACATGTCCAAATGACTCAAAATTAACGCCTAGCATGTTCATATACATTGACCCATAGACTTTAACAATCGCCTAAGGCTCGTCAGCCTCCCCAGGCATTCCAGCTTTGGAGGAGCAGGAGAAAAACCCATTAATTATGTTATGCACTAATGCAACACATAATAGATAGGTGAAAAAACTCCTTGGAATACCTGACTTAGCCAAAAAGTCCTAGGGAACCAAGTCTTTTACAAAACACCATGCTAGTACGTTTTGTTACAAACCCCGCAGGGCCATGGACATGTGGAAAATTTTAAAAACGGGGGCCTTTAAAAGGCCAGCTGGATATCAAATCACCAAAAATGAACATGTATCATGTTCCACTCTGCCCGCTCGCTTGATAATCCAACCAAGTACAACTTAGTTGGCAACATCTGGCTCCAACTGCGGGACGTGTGCTCGATCCAGTCTTCAGGCAAGGAGAGCATACGAGAATACCAGAATCTCCGGTTTCTATGACCTGTAAAAACATCTCAACTTGACAAGAAAACCTTTCAGTAGCACAAGTTCTTATAAGAAGCCAATGAACCATAAGTTGCATTATTTAAAAACTAAAAAAATGACTAATGAAAAAATTCTAAGTACATAAAAGGAAAGTATTGAAAAATAAATGTTGAAAGTAAATGCTCACTTGATGAGCTTATTTTCCTACTCTAAGCATAACAAAATAAATGCTAAGTAAAATGATAAATCCAATGCAACCATCTTAACATTTTATCAATATAAAAACTTTTCACCTTGTGTTTGGTTACCAGCCAAAACAAGGATACCTTATTTAGAAAATGCAAACCTGCATGATAATTCTGGATTGGAGGATTGGATTGGTGATCATAGGCATATGATAGATCTTTGAAGTGCTTCCCCCAATGGTAAGTCCTCATGCAAGCCTCTTCTACCCATGACTGGATAGAGCTGAGAAAAAACTCGGAATGATAAGGAAGACCAACTACCTCATCATATTGATCTGAAAGGCTCTTCTGATAGTTTATTTCTGTGAAAGTATAAGCCCCAGGCTGCTCCAAATCATAAGGAACCTCTGAATGTGCTGATGAAGGCTGAAACTGACATTCCACTGATTTTATCCTACCCAAATCTTCGTTATACTGTTGATCCAAGTCTTCGTTACTAATACTCATTAATGGCTCTAATTGATCATGAGAAATATCTACAGGCTCCTCTTCCATATCAAAATTTCCCAAAGTCTCAAAATCAACACTCCCCTCTCTTGATATATCAAAGATGGGTTTTTCTAAATCCATCCAACAATCATCATGCCCATCCTTGTAAATGAAGGGGGAGTCTTTGTCTATTGCATCACAACCCTGGCCATGCCCATCCTCATGTTCATAATAATTATCCTCAGAAGGCTTGGTTTGAAAGATATTACAAGGTATAAAGTTGTCCAAGACTTCACCACTATGCGGAGAAAAAGGAGGAGTGTCATCATAAATCATACAAAAATCATCACAAGTTTCTTTAAAGGCTTCTGTAATGGTTGCTTCCTTAGGTGAATTTGAAGTACAAACATCATCATCTTCACTAAAGTAATCCTGAAATCCCAAATCTTCAATGGCAATTTGAGGAAGCTCTTATGAAACATCTTCAATTGAAGACCCTTCATGAATTTCTTTGTCAACTTCTATAATGGCTTCCTCTTTAGGCAAATCTGAAACACACATGTGATCATCATCGTAGATTTGAGAACACTCCATATTTTCAATGTTTTCAGCTATGGTGACAAGAGGATGGTTTTCAACAAAATCTTCAGTTAAGGGTGCTTCATGGAACTCTTCGATAGGGTCATGCTGAGTCTCTTTTTTAAAGCCAGATTGTGCTATAGGGAGATCTACACGATTGATATAACTTAGAGGCACCTCCCAATATTTATTATTCTCTGTCATGATGATACGAGGAAAGTTGGGGTCTTCCTTATGATACTCAATCCAAGGTATGAACAAGAGAAAGTACCTTCTAAGGATCCTATCCAAGTGCTCCATACTAGCTCCTTTATTATGCCATTGCCTTATAAATATTCTAAGGAGGCTCGAAAGAGAGTTAATACATTTATTTGGAAGCTCTTTAAAATACCATTGATAAACAGGTCCCTGTAATGTACTAAAAAACATCTCCATTATGTTATCTTCATATAAGACTTTGAAGTTAGCCACAACTTTAAGAAAAGAAAAGACATGCCGGGTTTCTACATCATCATCATCTCCCCAAAAGACCGGTAGATAATCAGATACATCTTCACCATCATGATAATTAGGGAAACCAGGGATGTCTGAGAAGTCAATGGGAGGATGTGCATCGGAAATTTGCTCACTAGACTCTTTATCATCCATTTTCAAAGATCAATAGCCTGCATTTGAAATGACCATGGGATATACCTGGTACTGAATCAGTGGAGTTGTCAAAAGGTGAGTCTTTATAGATTTTACTGTAATGGATGGACTCATCTACACACAAGCAGTCTCAACAAACTATATGAGAAACAAAGGGTTTTATCCCTTCAATGGAGTCGCCATGTGAGAATAAAAATATACATATAAAACAATCTCACAAAGAAATCTATTTTTGTTTTTCTTTGAACTTTTATAAAAGGAAAAAAAGTTAGTGGAGTCGCCAGATGAAAAATTAAAAATCTAATCTAAAGATTCATCAAACAAAGCAAAAACAAAAGGAAAACTCAAAAGTCGTATTCCGGGAATAAAAAGACTTATCCCCGGCAACGGCGCCAAAATGTTGCCGCCTGGTTCCACACCTGGGAAAACGCAGCAGAAGTCTTCAAGCTGCTGGTGTGGCCTTGGGGGCAAGTCAGAGTCAAGTGCTGTCACTTGGGACTCGACTCCTCCGTCTAGGCTTTCCTAGCGAAGCCAAGGGGGGTGGACCCTAAAGATAAAAAGAAACTAAGGCGTCTAATCTAGGATTTAGGAAATATTTTTGGTTACCAAGAATAAACAACACATACATTTGTCGTATAAAAATTTCATTTATCATTTACTCCCATTTAGAATAATCATCATTTAACTGCACATTAGTCAATAATATGAAAATGAAATCGAACAAGACCAGTGCCTTATAATGGAGTCAATAAACAAATGCATAAGCAGAAAAGGTAAATGTTGTGCGAGTGTTCTTGGTTTATTTTAAAAATTAATGTGATGGTGATCTTTTTATTAAGGCAGGTGGGTTCCCGATATACGCAAGGTACGGGGGAACATGTCCGGAATTTTGAAGCGTGGCTTCCCTCTCAGGCTTTGGGCTGAATCGGAGTCTCGAGGAGGTGTTCAGATGCTATACCAACGAGGGCAAGCCTAACGGTTTCCACGAGGTCACTATTCAGGGTTATCCCAAGCCTTCTGGGAAATTTGCCCACGACAACAAAATGCGTGTTGTGCCGGATTTTCACAAGAAGGATTTTTTATTGGGGCGGTGTTAGATCCTATTACTAGTCATCCCCTCCTTTCTGGTGTGTACCAACTGGATCAGACTGAGCTGCAAGTTGGCCACAGAGCATACGGGAGAAGACCTTGGTATTTTTATAAAAAATTTATGAACCCAAATTTTATCTTTTTTAAAACCCCAGGAGTCTCTTTTCAGGCATGTATTTCGGGCAAACCCTCATACAAAAACCCTACTTCGGGAAAGCAAGGGGGGCGTTATGAGTTTGTAAAAAAAAAAGTGAAAAACTATGTTATGAGTGAACTTGTGGCCCGCCAATGGAACAGACCAACAAGGTTTATTTTAATCCTAATTGATTTTATTAAATGCCGGAAAACAAAGAAATAAACTACTCTAAAAAATCACGCCATGAAAATGAGACGACACAGGCCACCCCTGGGGGGATGGGGTGTGGGCGCTGGCTAGCCCACTTGCTCTCGTTTAATATTTGTTTACAATGATTTAGAGAAGTGCTCCAGTCTACTTAATGTGACTTGGTGGCTTACAAAATTATAGGAAAAAATGACCGGTTTTGAAAAATATGAAAATTTGTTCTCCGGATCGCCTGGATGCTCGAAATTTCGGCAGCACTTCCTCCTACCTGTTCGTCTTTTGCTGCAAACCAGCAAGCAATAATTAGTATAAGATGCCCAAAAACACTTTAAGAGTGTCTTTGGAACACCTCCTAAAAAAACCAAAATTTTCTAAGTAAAATTCTAAGTAAAAATTTCAAAAATTAACCAAGTAAAACAAGCAATAATGCTAGTTTTGCTTGGGGTCTTTGCAAGCTTTATGAACTGCAAATTGTATGCTCTTGGACAGCCAAATAAACTTTTATATCAGATCTAACACTACTTCCAAACTTTTCAAGACTTTAACAATTTTTAACCAGTTTAAAAATTAAGTAATGATAGATAATGAAAGATCTAATCTAATGGAAGATAAAGCTTTAAACAACTAGATTAGAACTCTAAGAATGAATCCGATCTACTTAAGAATATATCAATCAAAAAATAAATCAAGAATCACTCTTTAATCGTAACCAGTAATCAAGAAAATTTTGATTTTATAAGCTGAAGAAGAGAGAAGAGACAGAATGGTCCTTGAAACCAAAGACTTTGGAAGCTTGAAAGTGGGAAACCGAGGGTGATATCCACCAAAATGTGCACAGAAGAAAAAGTGAAGAGCAAACAAGCTATCCCCCTTTCCACACCTGTCAACCTGTAGCAAACAAAACTTACAGAAAAACCATCAAACTAGAAATGCACATGGTTAGAAATCAAAATAGTATGAGCATAAACAAATGAAACATATAAACTTTGAATCTCTAACCAATATGACAAATGCAAGAACAAATTAAAACAAACAAGATTAATTGTTCCTTCCCACAAAATCGTTACCAATCCTTCAAGCAGGCTAGTAGATGGCTGGAAATTACATGCCCAGAATTTGAACTTGCTACAAATCACTCCACATCATGAGACCATGAAACCACTCACAAAGTATCACACATATGGACCTCCAAAGTCTTTTTATTGATCAACAAAATAGCACAAGCTTACAACATATTTCTGCTCACTCTCCAACTAGTGAAAATGGAGTGGGTAGCCATGCTTAAATAGCCAAAGATGGAGAGAAATGGGTGGAATGAGTGGCATAACTCGTGGAGAAAATGGGGCTGCCCACTCCCATGTAATGGGCTGCCAAAATCAGCCCCAAATCAGCTAAAAATCAGCCATGTGACAGCCCATAAACATAGCTGCAAATTCCATGATTGAAGGGGCCCAATTTTGGGAAATATGCCCCCCTCAAATGGGGAAGTAATCCCACTAATATAGCTGCCCGGAATCTTTCCAAAATCATCTCTTACAACTCCTAAAACATAGCTGAAAAAATCAGTCCATAAATCACTCCCAAATTTTAATATTTTTATTAAGTCATTTTTTCACTTTTTCAATTTTTTATGACTTTTTGGGGTTTTTTGACTTTTTGGGATTTTTGTGGAAAAATAATCACCCAAACATTAGAAAGAGTGGGTTTAGGGGTTTAGGGGGTGCTCCGAGTTAGAAAACGAGCACCCCTAAGGCAAAAAATACCTCCAGATGCCCCTTATAGGCCAATTACAAATTTTTTAATTGAACCATTAAAAAATGGCCCAATTTACGAAAAAAATAAAACTTGCCGAAAATTAAAAACAACCTAGGGGGACTTAGCACATGTCCATATTACTCAAAATTAACGCCTAGCATGTTCATATACATTGACCCATAGATTTTAACAATCGCCTAAGGCCCGTCAGCCTCCCCAGGCATTCCAGCTTTGGAGGAGCAGGAGAAAAACCCATTAATTATGTTATGCACTAATGCAACACATAATAGATAGGTGAAAAAACTCCTTGGAATACCTGACTTAGCCAAAAAGTCCTAGGGAACCAAGTCTTTTACAAAACACCATGCTAGTACGTTTTGTTACAAACCCCGCAGGGCCATGGACATGTGGAAAATTTTAAAAACGGGGGCCTTTAAAAGGCCAGCTGGATATCAAATCACCAAAAATGAACATGTATCATGTTCCACTCTGCCCGCTCGCTTGATAATCCAACCAAGTACAACTTAGTTGGCAACACACCCCCATTACCTTTGCAGTATGAGCACCATGTTTATATCTTTTGAGATATGTATGTAGCCCAAGAGGGCCTTGATGTAAATGAAGAAATGAAATGTAAATCAGGCTAAAAAGGCCATTATGTTGTAAATGTAAAATCTAGCCAAAAAGGGCCAAGTATGAAACTCATTGTAAAATCCGTAAATCAGGCTAAAAAGGCCATTATGTTGTAAATGTAAAATCTAGCCAAAAAGCGCTAAGTATGAAACTCATTTTAAAATCCATGCAATGTGTTTATGAACACACATGGATTCTGGTCAGCCATACATGTCAGCATTTGTAGTGGTTATTCCTCACCTAGTCCTGTGGGACAAGGAGGTGAGAGGGAGCAAGAGACAAGCTCAAGATTTCCCCCTAGAGTCTCAAGTTACGGTTTTCCGGACACCCAGTTTGGCGGCTCTAGAAAAGAACCTCACGGAGTCTTCGGATACGGATGTGAGTTGTGGGATACTTGTTAGATGACTAGTGGTGGTTTCCCTGCACTATACCCATTTGTGAGGCACCACCCTTCCCCGTGTTCTGTCATGGCATACTTACCTCAGTGGACCCCGCTTTCCCGAGTTGTCCAAAGGGTCACATGATCTTCATCCTTGTCTTCACGTGTCCTTTGCCTTGTTTTCCACATCACCTAAAGTCAACAAAGTGGTCAATTCTATAGATGTGCATAGCATTTTAGTCTTTTGGAGGTGGTGGGCCCACTTCACCAGGGCCTTGTATTATCTCGGGATTTAATGTATTTTTGATCACCATGTTATCATTATATTGCTTAGTAATGTACTAACTCGTATAATTGAGCCTTGTCACTTCATGCTTGCATACAGGTATTCAGTTAGCACTATTGTTGACCAGATTTGACTTGGTCAAACTGGGTTGACTAGGCCAAAAATGGGCCCGAAAAAATGTTGCGATCGGAATTTCGATTTCGATCAATTTTTATCTACAAGGATCCCATATGAGCATGCAAGTGTTGGGATTGCAAAATATTGAAGCGTTTGAGAAATTTTTAATTATTATTGGTCAACTTTGACCTGTTTTAATTAAAAATTATGGATTTGGGGCAAATAATTCCAAAGTGATGGATAGGGGTTGTTCGAGTGGTCATCCCTACTACTTTTGGGGTCCACGATAACATTGCAGCAGACGGTTCGGCAATCCGGGAAATAAAAGTGGGTCAAAAGCCCAATTTTCATCTTCAGCCATATAAACCAGCAAAAATTACATGGAAAATCAGAATTTGACTAAGGAAACTATAGGAAAATGGAAAAATCAATGGTTGGCAAAGGTAAAGGTAATTTCTAAAGGTAAATGGTAAGGTTTGATGTATTATTGGAACTTGGTGGGGCCCTCTCCATGGCATCTCATCACTTGAGGTCGATTTGGCCCATAGGGGCGTTTTTTCTCCTTATGGGAGAATTCGATTTTGTTGGATATGGGCATGTGGGCCCTTGTTGTATTAGTTGGGGGGATAAAACCCCATATAGACACCCCCCAACTCTTTGTATTATGTGTGTGGCCCCCACAATGGGCCCCTCTCCTCCACATGTGCGCTCTCCTTGGGGCAATTCGCACCCCCCCATAGAGCCATCTCCACCATTCAATTTTGATGGTTGGGGATTGATATCCACTCTCCGTTTTTGGGGGAAACCTAGTTTGAGAGTGAGCCATCTCTATAAGAGAATGGACTCTCTCCATTGTACTTCTTCTTGGCATTTTTCAGATTTGAGATTAAGTAATAGAGAGACAATTCTTCCAGATTTGCTTGTGATATGGTGGTGAATGCTTATGGTGCTGATTTTGAACATATTGTTGGTGCATTGCTAAGTAATTTTGTGGTTTCTCCATCACTCTTTGGCCAAAAAAGAATTGCAGGTGACTTGACCACTTGGGGAGGGCGCAGCTCTTGAGTTAGCAGCTCCCAGTTGCTTCTCTCTTCGGGATTTTAACAAGGGAAGTGAGATTTACTATTGTACCTCGCTTTCTTTCATTATTAGTCTTTCATTTGCCGATTTCCTTGATTATTTGCCATAGTTTCTGACTTAGCTATCTCTCTGGCAGGTACAAGGGTGCATTGCTCAACTGGCTGCAACAAAAACGCAAAGGGAAAACGCACGATTGCTTAACACTTGGTCTCCGGGGTTTGTCTTCAGCTCCAGAACGTATTCATTTTCATTATCCGAGTAAAATCCTTGCTTGTCTCTCCCATTTCAGTTTCATTTGCAAATGCTTGGCTGCAATCATAAATAAAAACCCTAAAAAATTAATAACTTAATTTCCAACCATAGGAACTAAATTTCTTTTTAAACCCGCTTATGATTTGTCCTTAAACGCCTAAATACCAAGTTTCATAGCATTCTGACTCCATATGCCCATAGAATCAGGCACTAGTCCATCACTGATTTCGCCCTACTTGGGCAAAACTGCCAATCACGCCTTTGGGTCAAATTTGGGGTTATGGGTACTTGATAATCTTATTTATAACGTCTTTTTACCCTAGAAATACCAAGTATCAGTAGCTGGAAGTGAGTTTAAACGCCTTTTTTTGACTGCCCTAGGTCCATTTTTCCACTGTTTAACCCATTCCCCTAGGGCTGTTAATTTCACTTCTTGCTGGTCCGTTTTTCTGCACTAAATCAGTCACATAATCACTCTACAATTACTAGAAGATGTGTTTAAATTACTTGATTCAACTCTGCCATGCTTGAGTAATCACTATATGCTTCATTCCCCCATAGGCAGACTTTTCAGCCACTCTTCTAGTCATCTTTCATTTTCTGATTTAGTTTCCAGCCTTGAGATCTTCCATTTATTCATTAATCATACTCGTATCGGATCTGATTTCATCTTCCACAGACTACCCTCTCATTTCAAGATCTCGATTCTATTAGGCTGGAAGAAATCTCACCTTCAGTCACCCATCTTGTTTACTGCTTTGATTATCTTTTGGGTTTAGGGTGTCTGATTGTTGAGTCTCAACCTTCACCGGTTGAGTGGGTCTCCCCCTTGACTAGGCCAAGTGCCTTGTCTAAAGAGACTGTAGCCTTGTCCGGTGTGACTTCTGTCCCTTGGACAGAGGACCTGGCTACTGTAGGTTACACCATCCTGGTTGCTCATCCTCTACCGTCCCTGTTGGGATACCCCTCATTAAGCAACTAGAGTTTGTGTGATAACAGAACCCTAGATTTAAGGAGACTGAGACACTGTGGAGGATTAGAGATGATATGACTTGATGAATAGATCTTAAGCACAGTGATTCAGGGATTAGGTATGATTCCAGGATTCAATGCTAGTTTAAAATGGTCAAATTTAACTGCCTTGGGAAACGTGACCCTTAAAACAGGGAAAGTGTCCCAAAACGTAGATTTGATAGTTAGGGCTTTCTAGCAAGGCTTGATTGAGGGATATGACAATGTCAAAGTGTGCAAGCAACCAAATAGAGATCAAACCACAAGAAAAATGGGCAAGCCAGGAAAGTCGTGAGGGTAGGGAGAAGGCTAGTGCCTAGGAAAATGGGCCAATGGAATCCCCAAGGGTGACACCCTTGAAAACCCACCTTGGGATTTACCCGATCTACAATACCCAGAAATGTTTTTCCAAATGATCAAGGGGTTTGATCAGTAGAATTTTCAGTAGATTTTTAATGGGGGTTTTGAATTAAATTGACAGATGGGTAAATCAATGGAATGAGAAACTTACCTTGAGATCATACCTATGTGATGGAAGTTCTTGCCCTGTTGTTGAGGAATGTTCCCGCAGAGATCAAATGAGAAATTGTTGATTTTTCTTGCCACAATGAGATGCCCAGCTCCACATGTGCGCCCTCCTCTTCCTGTCAAGCCAAGGAAAATCGATTCAATCAGATTGAGTAAGAATGGAGGAAATACAAGCGAATAAGAAATGATAACATAAAGTAGAAGGTACTAAGACAGTAATACTCCCTGTAACCAATGAAGAAACAGAAAGAAGAAGCAGGGAGAGTCTCCCCAACCAATGCGTCCTCCTTGAAGCAATTCGGCCTCCACCTGTAGATGAGAAAAACGTGTAACAAAAAAGATAGCAAGATAATCTCCAATATCGCAATGCACAGGAAGAACAAATAGTCGAACCCCAATAGCATTCACCACCACAAGACAAGTAGAAGCAATAATAATTTTCTATTCCAATAATCCAGATCCAAAAGTCCCTTTACAATGAGAAGCTCTCTCCTTTAAATAGGATGGAGAGATACCAAAACCCTAACCACCTTTTGAATGGATGGCTAAATTTTAAAAGATCAAAGTGATCTAATCAATGGTTGAGATGAGCTCAACATAAAGTACATGGATCAATATAACAATATAATACATCAATTGACCAAATCACCCTAGGAGAGGGGGTCCCACCAAATGTCAATGATAAAACATAATAACTAGCTCATGGTGGGTCTAGGGGTTCATGTCCAGCCTCCCTAGTGTGTCCCCATGGCACAATATCAATAAAATATAACTCTAAGTGCAAGATTGTGCTCCCTCTGATGAAGTCGTGAGCCTCCAAAGGCTCTAGAAAACCATAAAAAGTGCCGGAGAGATGGGTGTGGGTCCCACTGAATGCTGAAACTGTTGTGGAAGGTGTGGAAGACATCACACTCATCATCAAAACTCATCCCATGCCATTTCCTTGCCTCAGTATCCCACATCGAATTATTCAATAGCCATTTTCACCATTTTTAATCTGCCTCGGGAAATGTGAACCTGCCCAAGCTGCCACCTAGAGTGCCTGCGCTGTCCAACTCAGCCCACTAGGCTCTCTGGGAGGGGGCTATAATGGTAAAATCAAGTGGCTGGACCATCCCCTCCTCATACAACGCCCTAGGTGAACCAATCAAACCATCTCTCTGCTCTGACAAGCCATCTGACATGGCAAAACTGCACCAAAATGGTGAACTGAGGAAAATCATCACTGTAAGTGCCTGGAACTGAAAACAAACTGACTCAATGGACTCATAGAGCTCAAATCCATCCAAGGTGTGTACTCATACACCCTATGGATCTCTGCATGATCATATAAAATATCCAATATATCCAGACAGATAAATAATAATAATCTGTAAATGATCAAATGATGCTGAAAACCACAAATCATCATCATAAACCTATAACCACTGCATAGAAACCATCTGGTGACCTGTAATAGACCACATATCATATCCCTTCATCATCGGAGGTCTATCCACCTCATGTCCTGTAGTTGACTTTGGTTTGACCAACTCAACATGACCAATAATATGACTCAGGCTAACATCAAACTGCTGCAAGTGTCAAAGGTTAAGACATGATCTACATTTCATTCAAGTAACAATTATAACAAGTAGCAATCATTTCTCTGGCGATCTAAAACCAAATATATAGAGTTTTAAATATTAATTATGACTCAGGATAGACTTTCAAGACCATACTCACTTCATAGTTGTGATCAATTTGCTAGTGAAGGGTGAAGGCTAAAAGTCAAAAGGCTAGGCTAAAGGATGACTATTTACTTGACATTGTGACACTTTGGATATGGAAAGGGGATACACACTCTAGCATATGTTGGATGAGGAAATAACACAGGGAATGGCCATGTCTCACAAATGGGTAAGTTACTTTCAGAAGTGCTTATTCACCTGGACAAATGCTCACAATCCATATCAAATACAAAAGAGGCCAGCAATCTTTTGATATATAACATTTAAGAACCATTACTTTTTGGGCCTTTAAGTTTCCATAGCCTTTGATCCACGTGTGTTCAAAAACACTTGTTACATGGTGTTGTCCGCCAATATGCACACCAATAGCGGAAATCTTTCGAAAGCTGTCTCTTCACTACAAGTGAGAGAGGTGTGGCCTTGGGGGCAAGCAATGAGCCAGGTACTGTCACCTGAATCCCAGCTCCTCCGTTTAGGCAAAAATCCTAACGAAGCCAAGGGGGGTAGTCCCTAAAAAAGAGTTGTCTAAGGCTCTTTGTGTATTTAAGTGTTTTTGGTGTAGTGATGCGGATGGGTGTTGTTTAGGAGTTTTTTTTGAAATGAGAGACAATTGTAAAACTTTAAGATAAGACAAGATAACGCAATCCACGTTGCAAATACAAGATAAAAGATACACTTGGTCAATAAGTAAATCACTTTTCACGAAATATAACAGATAACTCCAATGTAGATATTTAAGCAAGCAAAATATGAGATAAAGGACCAGTGCCTTATGGAGTCAAGAATTAAATATGAATTGTGAAAACTTGATACAAGTGCTTGAATTGAAAGTTTGTGAGAACGTTATGCAGCTTATCTTGGTAAATTCAAAGTTTTAGTTGTCTTGATTATTAGGATAAGACCAAAGGTATCAAAAAGATGGTGGAACCTTACCCAAGGAAAGTACTGGCAACCCCAAGTGATCTGTCGGGAGCACCCAGATTGCAAAGAGGGCAAGTGTGCTTACGGCTTGACCGCCCTCGAGTCTGACAGTGGATTCCCGGCACCACCTCTCGTGGGGAAGAACAATAACTTGCCTTGGTTGAGGTTTTGGGTAAAATTTTTAATTAAGTTATCGATCGTAAATTATCAAGTCTTCCACCTTTCTGAGTACTAGCCCAACCGTTTCCGGTTGGCAGAGCATACGGGTGTAGGACAAACCAAGATAAATTAATTACGGGGTGTGTGAGTGGAAATTTTTATTATTAGAAAGCCTTGTTCAACTCTCTGACAGAGAGCGCTCTTGACTTGGTCTTATGACCACAGTTCAAGAGACTTGCTAGATTAACAATGCCTAATGCAGGGAAATGCAAGAAACTAAAATGCCCTCCGATAGAGGGTGCTCTTGACTTGGATTTGGCCAAGTTCAAGAGACTTTGGTTTATTTTAAGAAGCAGATAAAAAGTAGTAGCAGTATATCTCAGATTTAAACAGATTTCAAGCAATAGTATTGATCACAAGATATAAATTACCACTAACAATAATGCTTACGGGAAAAACAAATCTAGTGTTCTACCACACAAAATTTAATCTACTAGGTGGGATTGATCCCCGAAACAGGATCAACCACTAGAACCGCCTGCACTTGAGAACTTCCAGCTAGCTGAAAGCTCTGCCAAGGAAACCGACGGGGATGGAAGAGTAACCACAAATTATGTGGTCCTGCCCTTGAGGCGAAAACTCAAGGATACAACTTCCGGCTGAAGGCTTTGGAAGAGAAGCAAGATAAAAATAATTGCAAGAAATGAAGCTAAACTACCCAAGAATATCTTTTAGGTCAAAGACCCTACTCGGGAGAGCATGGGGGTAAGTAAATATGGAATATAAACAAATGACTTATTCGAAGTAAAATTTAAACTAAGAGCATGAAACTGTAAATCTAGGCTAAAACCAACCACAAGACCCGACACCCTTCCCCAAATGGGGAAGAAGACCCAAAAGTGGAGGCCTCCTCCACTAAATTTTTTTTTATTAAACAATTACAAGTGCCTCAAGGGAAAATCCTTGAAAGGTCTTTAATGACTACCTAGAAGCAACTTATAAAAATTTAAAGGATCGAAGCCCTTAATGGCTTTTACAAAGGATAGGAAGAAATATCTTGGAATATGTCTTATGATGCTTGGGTTCCTCCTCTCTCTTCGATTTGATCTTTTGATTTAAGAGATCTTTCTCTTCCCACAATTCTACCACAAGGATAAGCCAATAACTCATGCACCCATTAGCGTTAGAAATCTAATCAAACTTTGAACAATCAAGTCTAAGTTTGCAAAATAGGACTAAAACATGAAAAAGCATGAGATTTTGTCTTGAAATATTTAATATGGTGAAACGGACCAGCAAGCTAAAATGCCCCAAAATATGGTGGGAATGAACATGCAACCATAAAATTTTACACTATCCTATATGCCAACTTTCCTACTTTGAAATGGAACTACAAAACTTAAAGAAAAAAGACTAAATGCAAGCCCTAAATGACCCCTTGATATGCCTAACTCAAACCTTCAATGCATAAATTTTGATTTTATGAAAGAGATCTAACCATAACCCTCCAAAGAAAACCACTAGCTAACAATTTGAGATCTTAAACAAATGACTAACAACTAACTAAGCATAAAAATTACACTAACTACTTTCTAACTTGTTGTTTTTGTTGTTTGTTTTGTTTATGTTTAAGGGACAAAACGAAAGGTAATGAAAGGTGGGAAACAAGGATGGACGAGAGGGGACTTAAGGGTTAAATGGGTGCTAAAGGAGGTAAGACGAGAGCACAAGAGGAGAAGGGCGAATGGAGAAGGAGGGGCTTGGAAGAGAGGAGGAAAAAATGGGAGAAGATAAGGAGGGACGAATGCAAGCTAGGAAGGCAAAAATGAAGTGGGACGAAATCTAGGCTGAAAACAAACCTATGGGGAAGCAGATCTAGGGAAAGGGCTTCAAGTGGAACACTTGGGATGGTAAAACACCGCCTTGGAAATCCTCCGGTTAACCGGTGATACGCCGACAACGAATGTTGAAGAGAGCACAAGGGAACAAATCCCAAGTTATTCCCCAAGGTTGAAGGAACTTCAACCTTATGGAAAACTAATCTATGGCTTGAAAACAAGAACAAACCTAGATCAAGGCTAGAGGGGCTAGAAATGGCTTAGCAATTCAAAACAAAAAACTCAAGGAGCAAAGTAGAAGGCTAGAAGAGATGTAATCCTATAGTAACAAGTCACCAAAATTGTATTTTAAAAGCTTGATGGAGAAGATCTAGCTCTCTTTGTTTCTCAAATCAAAAAAGTTAAAGCTCCTTTGGTCTCGTTTGTGGAGTGAAGATATACCTGCAATAACCTTAAGCATGAATAATATAATTGAAACAAAGCATTCAAGTGAAAAGATCTAGATACATGCTACTTGTGCTAGATTGTTAGCCATCATGAACATGATCTATAACTTAAGAACCTCAAATGAAATGCAAAACAATATCACCTCAATATCAAGTGAAGCAAAGCACACCAAAAGCCTCCACGTTTTTGACCTCCAAAGTCTCAACTTTATTCCAATTAAAAGCATTTACAATTTTATCAGAGCTTCGATGCACAAAAATCCATCAGATAATAACCCAACATGGGCCTCTCTTTATAGCAAAAGACCATAAGCTAGCCCTAATTCGAATTGGTGGTGAGCATGAGGTCGAATTCCAATCATGAGAGAGCTTGGAGTAATAGACATGGCCAAAGTCGAGTTCATGGTAGGTGGGATTTGCATGAGGTGGAAAACTCGACTTTGGGGTAGGTTGGTAGTGAAAGCACTATCCAATGGGCAACATACAACAAGGAAAGGCGAGCTAGGATAGCTAAGGCGTGAGCTGATGTGGGAGATGCGAGCTAGATGTGGTAGGTTGAGTGTTAGTCCATTGGGTGACAAGTGGAAAGGTAGGTAGAAATCGAGTTTTGAGTGGGAGCCCAACCAATAGCGAGTTCAATCAATGGAATGCGTGGGTCCTAATGGAGATTGACGTGAGGAATAAGCTAGAGCGAGTGGGTTGTGAGGATAACACGTGATGGATAGGTAGGTGTAACTCGAATCCATGAAAGGAGCCAAGCTCATTGGTGATTGCAAATCAACCAATCCACGAACTCCAACAAGGAAATACGAGTCAATAGAGATAGCGTGAGGGTTTGAGGGAGATACGACTTAGCTTTGTGGAGACACACGTAGATTGGTAGGTACAAACTCGAAATTATGAAGGGAGCCAAGCTTAGGATTAGGGTGAGTCATGAGGGCGCCCACTTCAAGTTGTAATGCAAACTACCACCCAATCATCAAGTGACACCTCATAAAATCGATTTTTTATGAAGGAGGGCGAATTTGTTTGAAAGGATAAACTTATAGTGACTGGATGGGCTTGGAGTTGATTGGAACCTTCCTAAATGCTCATTGCCATGTCATTTAGCCCTTTATTTTAATAAAATTGATTAATTTTGGAGAGATTTGGATTATCTCCAAAATAATCAATTTTATTATTTTAATTAATAATTTCTCTGTAAATGGCTTTTCAGAGAAAATATTAATTACGGGGTTGAATTGACATCCGAAAGTTGGGTTTAGCTGCTCCATGGGTCATGTGTGATTTTTGGCTTATGAAACAAGCCATCAAACACTAAGTTCGGACCCCGGATGACTGACATATTACAAATTATTATTTCTCTATTTAAACTATAGAGAAATTTATTAAATTTAAAAAATAATTAAAACCCAAATTTCGACGGACCCGGTAAAATTTTTTCGAAATTTTTTCTGAGGGTTTTATGGACCTAGGACATGACCGACACCTATTCTAACAGTGTCTAGTAGGCTTATATACATTAGTTGGCCTCTAATAACCCCCCATGGCCAAATTTTCAAAATCGGGCATTCCAGCTTTGGAGGAGTGGGAGAAAACCTCATCGATTATACCTCGCCTTAAGCAAAGCATAATTGACAAGGGAAAAAACTCCTTGGAATACCTTAGTTGCTTAATCCAGTCATGAGAAACCGAGGCACTCAGATCCTACTAGCACACTTTTATTACAAACCCCCATGGGGCCATGGTCATGTCGACTCAAAAAACAAAACAAGCTAACCACAACTGGCTAGCTACAAAATGCTGAATCATCTGATACACTGGAATCAAACATTCATTATGTTTGTCAAATGGCGGCTCTCCAGAAAATCCAACTATGGTACAAAAAGTTGGTAACACATGGATTTACATTTATTAAGGCTTTAAGCTCCACGTGTGTTCAAAAACACTTGTTATATAGATTTACATTTATTAACGCTTTAAGATCCACATGTTCAAAAACACTTGTTACATGGGCTTTACATTTCACATTTCACATTTCATTTCAAAGCCAGATTTATTAGGCTTGCCTTGCATTCACGTATGTTCAGAAACACTTGTTACATGAATGGGATTTCATAAGATATACATTTCATTTCCAAATACATTGTATTGATGGCAGCGCTATCTGTTTCAGGTTTAGCCAACACAACTTAAGGCAACTCAAGGACGAGACATAATAAACAAGGGGAGGCTCATCCAACAAAGAGGCTAACGTGGGGGAAGGTCTTCCATGCCACTAGTCAAGTAGTCAGTCAGGGTTAAAACATAACTGGAAGGAAATGGATGGGTGGAGACAGTGAATAATGAGACCAACACTAGCAAGCCAAAGAATGGTGGGAATGATCACCTCTATTCTCCCTAAGGAGGGTAAAACCAATGAGTATGGGTCAAGAACTTATAAGTCTGAGTGGGGACATATACATAATACCAATACAACCAAGTCCAACTATCTATATGATCGCCAGATCATGATACTAAATGCTAAGACATGTCACAAGAATGACTGAGCCCACCAGGCTCTCTGGGAGGGGGGTATAATGGTAAAATCAAGTGGCTAGACCACCCCCTCCTCATACAGTGCTCTAGGTGAACCAATCAAATCATCTCTCTGCTATGACAGGCCATCTAACATGGCAAAACTGCACCAGAATGGTGAACTGAGGAAAATCATCACTCTAACTTCCCGGAACTAAAAACAAACTGTCTCAATGGACTCAGAGAGCTCAAATCCATCCAAGGTGTGTACTCATACACCCTATGGATCTCTGCATGATCATATAAAATATCCAATATATCCAGACAGATAAATAATAATAATTTGTAAATGATCAAATAACGCTGAAAATCACAAATCATCATCATAAACCTGTAACCACTGCATAGAACCATCTGGTGACCTGTAATAGACCACATATCATATCCCTGCATCATCGGAGGTCTATCCACCTCATGTCCTGTAGCTGACTTTGGTTTGACCAACTCAACATGACCAATAATATGACTCAGGCTAACATCAAACTGCTGCAAGTGTCAAAGGTTAAGACATGCTCGACATTTCATTCAAGTAACAATTATAACAAGTAGCAATCATTTCTATGGCGATCTAAAACCAAATGAATAGAGTTTTAAATATTAATTATGACCCAGACCAGACTTTCAAGACCGTACTCACTTCATAGTTGTGATCAGTGTGCTAGTGACGGGTGAAGGCTAAAAGTCAAAAGGCTAGGCTAAAGGATACCTACTTACTTGACACTATGACACTTTGGATATGGAAAGGGGATACACACTCTAGCATATGTTGGATGAGCAAATAACACAGGGAATGGCCATGTCTCACAAATGGGTAAGTTACTTTCAGAAGTGCTTATTCACCTTGACTAATGCTCACAATCCATATCAAAGACAAAAGAGGCCAGCAATCTTTTTGATATATAACATTTAAGAACCATTGCTTTTTGGGCCTTTAAGTTTCCATAGCCTTTGATCCACGTGTGTTCAAAAACACTTGTTACATGGATTTACATTTATTAAGGCTTTAAGCTCCACGTGTGTTCAAAAACACTTGTTACATGGGCTTTACATTTCACATTTCACATTTCATTTCAAAGCCAGTTTCATTAGGCTTTCCTTGCATTCATGTGTGTTCATAAACATTTGTTACATGAATGGGCTTTCACAAGATATACATTTCATTTCGAAATACATTGTATTGATGGCAGCGCTATCTGTTTCAGGTTTAGCCAACACAACTTAAGGCAACTCAGAGCCGAGACATAATAAACAAGGGGAGGCTCATCCAACAAAGAGGCTAAAGTGGGGGAAGGTCTTCCATGCCACTAGTCAAGTAGTCAGTCAGGGTTAAAACATAACTGGAAGGTAATGGATGGGTGGAGACAGTGAACAATGAGACCAACACTAGCAAGCCAAAGAATGGTGGGAATGATCACCTCTATTCTCCCTAAGGAGGGTAAAACCAATGAGTATGGGTCAAGAGCTTCTAAGTCTGAGTGGGGACATATACATAATATCAATACAACCAAGTCCAATTATCTATATGATCACCAGATCATGATACTAAATGCTAAGACATGTCACAAGAATGAATATAAAAGCAATATAACCATAACACAAGAATATACCTGCTGGGTCATATACCTGAATGCACACAATCTGAACCATCATCTGTCCACTGAGAACCTGCTGCTACAACTCTGGGCAATACCAACTGCTCTGTACATGGCTAAATGGCTACATCAGTCCTCAAATCTAAGTGTCCCGAGACTCAGTCATGGCATGGGAATATACTGTTGTCCATCATCAAATAGTGATCCATCATAGATGCTCATCTCAGCATCTCATATGTAAGGGAACTGGCTGAAAAGTGTAGTGGAATCTGAAAAATAGAATATGGTATCCTGACTACTATATATGTGATAACAGTTACTATCTTGGAGACATCCACTGCTACTAGATATAAATGATAAATGTTAACACAATAAATTCAATACTAAGTGTACCTTCAAACCCAGGTAGCTATAGATGACCTTTAGAGGTAGAAATAGACGACAATAAATACTAAATCAACATAGACACCAGATCTGAATATTATATTAAATGAGGATGACTGTCATACATGTCTGGCAATGCCTGAAGGTAGATCTGAGGTACATGTTATCACACAACTTGTAGTTGCCCCTAGTGGTATCCCATCCGGGACGGTAGAGGAGACAGGCAACTAAAGAGGTGACCCAAGAGGTGCCACGGTTCCCAATGCAAGGTGGGTGTCACGTCAACCGAGGCGCTCTTCGCTTTAGGTCAGGGTGTAACAAGACCTAGGGGGAGACCCTATGACCAATCACAGTTGATTGGACACAAACAAAGGTTTCTAAAGGTAGGTAAATGAAGAGTTACGGAAACCAATGCAAGGTTAAGTGGACCTAGAAGATGAGGTATGGTTGAAGGTGGTGTGAGAGAATGTTATTGTTTCAACCTAAGTAAGGTTTAGGCCACATGATTGATTATGATGACTAGGTATAGTACCATATGTTTACACAAGTGGGCTTGTTGTCTTGGGATGTGTGAAATGGCTTTAGGTGGGCCCACAAGGTGGAGCTAGGTGTGAAGTTGGTACTATAGGTTGGATGAAGACTAGATCTATGGATCTAAGTTGTTTTTAGGACTACCCATGTATTAGATCTAGGGTTTGACACTATTCCCAAGGAGTGCGACTTGCTTAGAGAAGGACTAGTGCCTTGTTGGATGGGCTAATGGGGTCAAGAAGTATGTCAAAGT
Source organism: Larix kaempferi (assembly GCA_027924585.1). Classification (NCBI taxonomy): domain Eukaryota; kingdom Viridiplantae; phylum Streptophyta; class Pinopsida; order Pinales; family Pinaceae; genus Larix; species Larix kaempferi. The sequence continues at coordinate 9,855,689 of BSBM01000232.1, forward strand.
GTAGATCGGGCCACCTAGAAGCCAAATCAAGTGGGCTAAATGAGATCCAATGGTTGGATTTTACTAGATCTAGGTTTTTCAAGTAATAACCCTAAGTGGACCACAATCCCTTGAAACAAGGAATGCTACCCCCAAGGCGGATCGTGACAAAAAGACAGTCTAGACCTAGGTTTCAAGGTATGGGCACTCCAAATCCACGGAAATCTCAAACACCCACTTCCTTAAAGTGGACAAACTCAAATTTCCAAGGGGGTGCGATTTGCTCAAGGAAGGCTAAAAGGTGGGTTTGGTGGGCCAAATCAAGTCCAATGGCCACCAAACTATAGATCCAAGTAGCTAGTACCCCGATCTATGCATGGTCAAAAATTCAAGTGAACCCAATGGCTAGATCTTAGTAGATCTGAGTTTTGAGGTGCTAGGAAATTCAAAGGGGGTCTTAACCCCTTAAAACATGGAAAGATGTCCACAAGGTAGATTTCACCAAAGTAAGAATCTGGGGGTAGGTTATCAAGTGTCTCGATTGCAAATCAAGCGGGATCTCACCTACCCATGTGCTAGATCTAACCCAACAAGCCTCTCTTAGGGAAGTGCGATTTGGTTCAAGAGGGCTTTTTGCATTGAAAAGTGTGTCAAATTTTAGCCAATCACCACCAAACTATAGATCCAACTAGGGGTGGATGCTATAGAGGTGGGTTTTCAATTTCTCTTCAATTGCAAGGCTAGATCTAAGTAGATCTAAGAAATACCAAAAACAAGGGTTTTAATTAATTAGGGTTTTTATGATCTAGAAATTATGGAAGATTCAAAGAAGAAGATCATACCTCTTGGAGCATACCTGGATGAAGAGATGAATGCTAGTTGAGACGAGGATTACTTTGCCAAAGATCAAATGGAGAATTCTTGAAGCCCTCTTGCCAAATCGATTTTTCCAAGCCACATAGATTCCTTCTAACCTGTCAAAACCAAGGAACAAAGCATCAATCAGTTTAACAAATTGAAGGTAGATACAAGCAAGAGAGAGAGAGAAACATAGAATAGTTGACACAAAGGCAAAACTACTCCCTGTCAAACCAAAACGACTTCTTCCAAGTTTGAAGGGCAAGCCTCCCCACCAATTCACCCTTGTCCAAAATCGTCCTCTTAACCTGTAAATAAGATATGGCAAATATGCAAGATAGCTACAATAGATCCTCCAGTGCAATGGACAAAAGCATTTACAATCGAAACAACCAACATCCACTCCAATCCAAGCATGTACTCCAAAAGATAGAAATTTTATTCCAAGAGCCAAGAGCCAAAAATCTCTAGATGAATTTTACAATGAGAGGCTCCCTCCTTAAATAGGATGGGGAGAGAGTACAATCCTAACCACTTTTTACATGAGTGGCTAAGATTAAAAGATCTCAAGATCTAATCAATGGTTGAGATGAGCTCAACAATAAAATACATGGATCACACATAAAATATTATGCAAGTGGACAAAATCGCCCTAGAAGAGGGGAATCCTACCAAATCATGATGACAAAATATCATAAGAGGCTTATGGTGGGTCCAAGGGGTAATTTTATCCCTCCTTGGTCAATCCCCATAGCACAATAACCAATAAATAATCATGAATGTACCAAATCGTGCCTCCATAGTCAAATCGTGGTCCTCAAAAAGACCTCAGAAATCCACAGAAAGTACCATAAGTGATGGATGCGGGCCCCGATGAAGCTGAAACTGCTGGAGAAGGTGTGGAAGACCCCGATCTATCATCACTGATCATCCCATGCCATAAATTTGCCTCAGTATCCCAAATCGATTTCCTCAATAGCCATTTCTACCAATCCTGAAATGCCTCGGGAAGCGTGAAACTGCCCCAAACTGCCTCCTGGAGTGCCTGCGCTGTCAAGGTGAGGGCACCAGTGTGTCCGGGAGGGGGGTAATATGGTAAAAACAAGTGGCTGGACCACCCCCTCCATCATCAGCGCCCTAGGTCAACCGGATAAAAATCACATCTGCTCTGACAGGGCCTCAAACAGACCAAAACTGTACTGGGACAGCCTACTGAGGCTAAATCATCACTGTAAGTGCCCGGAACTGAAAACAAACTGTCCCATTGGACTCAGAAGGTCCAAATCCATCCAAGATGTGTACTCATACACCATATGAATCTCTGCATGATCAAAATAAATATCCAATATACCGGAACAAGGCCAATAATAATGCGCTGTACATATACAAACACCGTTGTAACCCAAGAATCATCATCATAACCCTGTAGCTGTTGCATAGAATCATCATGTATGTATACATAGACCATATATCATCTATCCATATCATCATAAGGTCCAACATCTCATGTCCCATGGTCCTCCATGATCAAACTAGGTCTAACCAAGACCAAATATAACTCAGACCATCATCAATAGCTGCTGCAAAGTGTCAAGGTTAATACATGCTCTACAACTTATTCAAATAACAATTATAACACAGAGTAATCATGACTGGCGATCTAAATCCAAATATATAGTGTTGCTAATTATTATTATTACTCAGACTAGACTTTCAGGATCATACTCACTTCATAGTTGTGATCAATTTGCTAGTGAAGGGTGAAGGCTGAAATAACTGGCTAGGCTAAGGGATGACTTGACTGACTTGACTTTGTGACACTTTGGCAAGGGAAAGGGAATACACACCATAGTATATACTGAATGAGCAATAACACAGGGAATGGAGGTGTCTCACAAATGGATGAGTTGTTTAAAGAGGGTTTATTCACCTTCACAGATGCGCACAATCCATAATACAAACAAGGCCAGCAATTTTTTAGATATAGCATTTAAGTTCCATTGCTTTTAGGGCCTGAAGTTTCCATAGCCTTGATCTATGTGTGTTTACAAACACATTGCATAGATTTACATTTTTCTTTAGGCTTTCTGCTGCAGGTGTGTTTTTAAGGCACTTGTTTACCTGAGCACTTCTAGGTGTGTCATGGACAGCTTGTTTACCTAGGTATTTATTTTCCAAAAGATATAACATTTTATTTTCATGGCCATTTTCATTTGGCATGCCTTTCATTCATGTGTGTTTAGAAACACATTGCATGAATGGGCTTTTCATACAAGATATAACATTTCATTTTTTTCAGATTTTGTATTCATGGCAGCACTAAAAGTTTCAGGTTTAGCCAACACAACTTTAGTGACTAGGGGGAATTCCAAGGAACTCCAACTCACCATAGGTAAGTTTTGTCACCAACTCAGAGCTGAGACACAATAAATAGGGAAGCTCATCCAATACAGAGGCTATAGTGGGGAGAAGTCCTCCATGCCACTAGTCAAGTAGTAAGTCAGGGTGATAATCTAAAAGGTAGGTCATGGATGGATGAAGACAATGAATAATGGAGTCAACACTAGCAAGCCAAGGTATGGTGGAATGATCACCTCTATTCTCCCTAAGGAGGGTAAAACCAATGAGTATGAGTAGTGAACTTCTAAGTCTGAGTAGGGACAATAATATATATATAATAAGATCAACCAGGTCCGCATTTCTATATGATCGCCAGATCATGACACTAAGTGCTAAGACATGCTATAAGAATAAGTATAAAAGCAATATAACCATAACACAATGATATACCTGCTGAGTCATATACCTGAATGCTCATCAACCTGTACCATCATCTGTCCTCTGAAACTGCTGCTGTAACTCTGGGCACTACTGACTGCTTTGTACCAATGGTATAATGGCTACATCGGTCATCTCTCTGAGTGTCCTGAGACTCAGTCATGGCATAGGGAATACATATGTTGTCCAAAATCTGATAGTGATCCATAGATAGCTGCTCATCTCATCATCTCAAAGTAAAGGAACTGGCTGAAATGTGCTCTGGAATCTGAAAAATAATGTATGGTAGCCCGGCTACTATATATGTGATAACAGTACAGATATGCTCCAACGCTTGAGATGAGAGATCATATCAGTGGATGTTAATTGATGATGTCTTTTATGCTTGGAGCGAGTATAAGGTTTGTTGTACTCACAAAGCTTTTCCAAACTGATTCTGGGCTGACTTGAAGGTGGACGCCTTATACCACATAGCATACAATAAACACTCACTCCCTTTATGATCTCACTTGCCAAATAAAGGTGCTACACAGCTCCAAAGTGGTCACGGTTCAGTAGGGGATGAATACGCTCCTTTTAACCTGTGTTCGATTCATAATTTGTCATTCATGCACAACCCACGACTTCTCAGAATCGGATCTCAGCTATATGACAGTCCACAAGGGATTCACGCCCTTCACAATCAGCTAGCTACCTCTTCATGTGATCACACGACTTTGGGAGGAAGATCGTTGTTTAATTAAAGAGTATGGGATACCTAAAACTGACCACACCCCTCTCCAACCAGATTTGTGGCATGCATCCCCTGAATGAGGAAAAGACCCTCAACATGTGAACTTGTGGTTTCTCCCATCAATACACAGTTGATAAGAATGTGAGTGTTACTCCCGCAGAGGTGATGCGCCCTCATGCATAGAAATAATGCTGCTTAGAACAATGGAGAAGTCACCCTTGACCCACAACACTGATGTGCCCTACCTCAACAATCAACGACTTCTCACCATGATGCACCCTTGCTTGTCTCTATAATTAATATGCCCCTTGTACTCAGGCTTCCAAGGAATTTCGCCCTCTCTACACAAACCACAAGAAAATACGCAGCTGCTACACAACTTGAACTCTGATCAATAACTCGATAACTTGACAAATTACTCCATCATAATGAAGCACACGATGGTAAACCTGGATGATTTACCACTCAGCTTAGCTAGGATGGATAAATTTTGCCATCGAAACCAAGACTTGTCAAGGGTTTCCATCCTCAACACCAATAAGCTCACTGAGCTCTCAAATCCAAATCTCAATCATGAATAATAACAATAGATACTGAGTAACTCACTTTATCTTTCTTTTATAGCCTTGACATTGCATTCCCTATACCTAAGTCACTTTTCTCTTCTATTTCTCCGTTGAATTGCATGCCTCTCATTTGTTGCATGTTTGCATGCATCTCCCTTTTGCCTGTATGCATGATTGCATGCACCTCACTTTTGCATGCCTGCATGATTGCATGCATTTCACTTTTGCATGCCTGCATGATTGCATGCATTTCACTTTTGCATGCATGCATCTTACTTTTGCATGCATGCATGCATGCTCTTGATCTAGGGCTTGCATGCTTTCCATGTCCTTTGTAACAGTTTTACCCAAAACAGAACATTACAACAAATGTTGGTGGCCAGTTTAGGTCCCAGTGTAAATTTTCTTTGCCGCATTGGCATCTCAATTTCTAGTGTCTTTCTCTCTGACTAGGTTAAACAAGGTGATTAGTCTACCTTCTATCTAGAAAAAGGAAGAGGTTTTGGAAGCATGTTCAACAAGGTAAAAGCACAAGGAGGGTTTTGACATAAGAAACATTTGGAGTGCAAAAACTATGTTGGATCTCAGGCATGCAGATATATGCGGTCCAATAAATATTGCATCATTGGTGGAGGCCAAGTATTTTCTGCCTTTTATTGATGGAATTTCACAGAAGATATGGATTAATATTATTAAGGAAACATCAAATCTATTATGATCCTGTAGGATTCAAAGATCAACTTAGTCCATGAGAGTTGGAATCGCACAAAGGAGAATTTCAACCATAATCTATTAAAGTGTTGGCATGTAGAATTAGTCGTTTCAGAGGTGTGGAAATATTGTGCAGAAGAATTGGCACAAGCTATAGATTATAGTGACAAACCCCTTCAACAGTAAACGACACCCTGTAGAAGATGCACTAAAATCCAGGTCACATAGTTCAGCACTACAACCCAGTTGCACAATAAAAATGTTTGGCTGCACTAAAATTTCATTACACAACCTAGTATGCTAACTTTCACCCATTGCTCATATTTCTTCTTGTATATTTTAGTCTATTTTTGAAATTCCGAGTTCATGTGTTGTCCAATCGGATAATGTTGGATATTTCCCGAAGAAGATCTTTGAACTTCGGGGAGGATTTTGCCATAAAAATAGTTTTGAATTTTGTAGGTTTTGCCCCATGCAAACCATAATTTGAACTTCGGGGAGGATTTTGCCATAAAAATAGTTTTGAATTTTGTAGGTTTTGCCCCATGAAAACCATAATTTGAACCTCAGGGAGGATTTTGCCATAAAAATAGTTTTGAATTTTTTAGGTTTTTCCCCATGAAAACCATTAAATTTATGGTAAAATGTGAGGGATGATTTTTCAAGTGGCTGATGCCTGTGTTTAATTGGAATTTGCATTAGAGCAGGTTCAGAAATTTAGCATTCGAGTGATGGAGTTATCTTTCACTCAAGGAAGGTGGGATTATGAACGATTGGGAGGATTTGATCCTTTAACTAGTGCCAATGCAAAACCTACCGGTGTTGAACAGTGGGCCTCATTTGATGTTCCCCTAGATCAAATCGATGCAACATGGCAGAATCTGACTCATGCCCTTTCTAGCCTGTTTTGTGCTTCTATAAATTTTTAGAGTCATCAACAACTTATGCTTCTCCATATTGGAGTTTTCATCCCAATTTGGTTAATGATGACAATAAGATACATGATGCAGAACATAATATCACTGTAGACAAGATAAAAAGACCTTCCAGTAGGTTAAGATATGGTGCATTGCCACGAGAATTAGTATGCATTGAAAATCTTACTCCCTGGCTTAAGATGCTCCCTTGTCGAGAATCGAGATAAAGCTAGTCTTGCTGCACTTATGGACAGACCTTCAATTTAAAGAGGGTTCTATCACTCCCAGTGGTTGCATGTTTTGTCTAGTGAGTTTAATTCTGAGAAAATAGACAAGCAACATGAGGGAACTATGTTGCAACAGACATTAAATCTTGTTCTGCTACCTTCAAATGTGCACACTACGGCTAACAGTAATGGACAAGTACATCAGCCTAGTTGGTCTTTTAGTTCTTTGTTTGGACGAGAACTTATTGGGCAATGTGTTCTTGCAAAGTCCAGCAATGTATTTTTGGCGCTAGAAAGAACATTAATTGAAAGGCGGGAGAGTTCAACAAAAGAGAATACAAGCAGTCCCTTTTTGCTGGCATGAATAACCGAAGTTTTCATCAGAATACTGTCCCAGACAGGGTGCTGAAAGAAACAATTCTGTCAGAAAGTAGGGTTGGCATGGTTGATGGTTTCATTATGTTTTGAGGTTTTGGTCAATAAGTATAATGAATCCCATCCACTAAATGTGGGACTTACATGGAAGGTCCCTGTTCTTTGGTTGTCTCTCTCAACACCTTTCCATGCAAGAAGGTTCTTGATGGGCAACGGAAATGCATGAGGCTCTATTGTGATTTCTTTGAAAGTGGAAAAATCTCATAAAGAGGTTGGGGTGATAATGGTATATATCCTTCATCAGGTGTACTTGGTGGCCATACAAGTCTCCTTGTTTTTCAGGTTGTGCCTTGGTACGTTCGGTTATATTTTCACACATTTCAGGTTTTTATCGATGGACAACCAAAGCCAATATGGGATGTGGTTAAGAAGATGCAGATTTATCCTGTAGAGGACAGGAAATCACCTGTAGTGATGGAGATTGAGCTTTACATTCCATGTAATACAAGCTCAGCTGCACAGATTGTAAATTTTGATAAGGTCAGCTTTTTGTACATATATTCAACATTCTTCATTATATTGACATGTTCTTGACTTTTTTTGTGTCAAACGTCTAAAATATGCACCAAAGTCATCATATCCACTCTACTTGATTTTGTTGCGTCAAACGTCTAGAATATGCACCAAAAGTCATCATATCCATTCTACCTTTTTTCGTTGATGTGAAGTTTTGTAAAAAACAAGGAAGTAATTACGCGATCTTAGCATCATGCAGAAAACAATTCCAACATAAAATTTGTTAAAATTCATGTGGTTTTGGTGCTGTTAACATGGAAACTAGAGATCCCTGAATATATTTAGAATCAATCACACAGTGCAGTCTTGTTTACTAAAAAAAGTATTTGTCTCCTTATTATGTATAAATACTTATATGCATGTTAACATTCATGCCTATCGTTGACATGGGCCACAAGTAGTATTATACCAAGTAGTATTATACCAAAATAACCATTATATGTTATCCTACCTCTATTGCTTGGCTTGTTATATACTAGAACCCGCCCTAAAAGCTTATTATTTGGCCAATTAAACCAAGCACCACATGTAATTGCCCAACTATTATTGTATGCTTAGGACATATTGTCTTTAACTCTATAAGATTGCATGGAGACTGATTGTGTTTCACTCCTTTGCAGTGAACAGATCCCCCTCCCATGGGACTAGAGATGCCTCACCCTTTCAAAATATAGAATTATATCTAGCTAGCAGGTGCGCTCGCATAGATAATGATGATAAGCTAATACTAGTTACCGACATGGACCACTCTATTTTATATAACCTTTTGAGGTTTGTAGGTAACCAAGCTGCATCAGAGGACATGTGTCCTGTTGAGGCCTTGACTATATGTGAGAAACCTTCTCTCTTGACTATTCGAGAAAATCCTTCATCTGTCCATTTGTAAGCTATACTAGTGAACCTCTCTCCTTCGATGGTCTCCTGCGTCCTGACTGTAAAGAAACATTTTCTTGAGGTTGCTTACTAGGCTATACCATAGAAAGTTGATGAGGCCTCTGCTCTCTACCCAAGAAATGGACTTAGTCAAATATTGGTTAGATTCAACAAATGCATTTTGGTAGCTAGCTCAAATCCCCATAAGGGCATCTGGGTTAATTTCTAAATTGTATGCTCACCACTGGGAAATTATCTTGGGCTTGTAGATATTCAATATCTATTCATGGTCATTTTATATAAAGCAAACCAGATACAGGTAAGTTATAATTCCAATGACAACCAAGTAAGCTTACCATGAAATACCATGACAAAGCAGGGTTTCCAGGCCCAATTAGAGATGAATGAATTTCCAGGAAACTCGTTGGAGATCAAATTAACTTTTATCTTCAGTAACTTCAACAACTTCCTTTAAAGATCAACTCATCTTCCTTTGGAGATCATTGCTATTTGCAGGAATCTCGTTGGAGATCAAACTAACTTTTATCTTCAATATTTTCAACTTCTTTTCGAGATCAACTCAACTTTTATCTTCAATATGCCCAACAAACTCCTTTGGATGACAACTTTATCCTTAGTATTTGCTACAAGTTCCTCTGGAGATCAAGCCAACTCTTGGATAAAGCTTTATGGAATGTGCTATGCTCTAAAGGCTGTTGATGTGTAGGTGACCTTTTAGCAGCTTCCTGGAACCAAAATAGAGTGTTCTTTTCCGAATAAAACCGAAGTGGAGTGAGGGTGACCTCTTTTTTTGGTTTAGCCTCTTGAATGGATATTTATGATCCTGTCAGAGGAGATTGATATTCCTTGAGGGATCTATGTGGGATGTTATTGCATCACGAAAGACAAGAGGCCCTCAACACGGATATTATGTCTACATTTGATTCGGGTGAAAGATTCAAGGTGGCCTTACAATGCAACAAACCAATCTGGAAATAAAGGTTGTACCACAAAGGTTGACCTATTTTTTGGTATAATACCCATGCTCTCTATTGGTGGATTAGTTAAATACCTTCAGTGATTGATAATCTTATCAGAGATGAAAACTTCATGATGCAAAAGGCAGGTGGCTGAAAAGAATTGATGCTATAATGTAGCCCCGTATGAGCTTTTGAGCTTAGAGTTATGTTTTGGCTCATTCTTCATCAAGCATAGGTGAGCTAAGACTGGCCTCCTGGATGGCCTTCTGCTTGCACCATGGAAAAATAGAAGACATTGAGCATATATTTTGGGATTATTTCTTTGTGAAGTCCTTGTGGAAGACTATTTTGCAACATTTCTCTTCTCTGTTTTCCTGTCCACTTCGTTGGAGGCGGTTCTTGTTGGCAACCCTGATTTGTTTTTATTGCTTGTTCAGCCTGTTTTTTCAGTGGTCAGATGAATGGCTTTTTCATTTTGATGGTCCATAAGAGACGTAAATACACCATGAAGGTAGCAGTTGCACTGTGGTGGAATTATGATCCATAGATATTTGGATGGATAGGCAGGTTGTGTCTCTACTAGTCTTGTGTATAAAGTATATCAGAAGTGCTGATATGGGGCTCAGTCAAATATGCTTGCTCTTCTGGCCTGGGTAGGCAGGGAGTCTAATGCTCTTTATTGTAATTGATGTAAATTTGTTGTATTTTGTAATACAAGACTGAGTTTTTCTGCAAATGCCCATCGTATGATGAATGAGTGATTCAAATGGGCGATCTATACAGATAAGGGTGCTCACTGCTTATCAACATATATGCATGCTCATTTCTTAGTTGAGCCCTTTACGTTGATTGACTTCCCTCTAAAGACCATTTTAACATAATTTCCAGATGTCAATTTTTGATAGGGCATCTGGTGCATCCAAGGTGACTGTTGTTATTAATACAAGTGCTGAATGTCTTGTCATTCTTCCTATAATTTATCAAACTCCTCTGATTCTTGAAGCCTTGCATGTCTTTTTAATTAAGACAGGAGGAATTCCAAGAAACATTGGCATTTTGTTCTGCTTGTTAGTTGCCTATACAACTATACTGAAGTAAGGTAGGGAATTCCCCTAAACAATCCAGGGTACAATCAATGACAAAAACTAAACTAATCTGCTTGAACTGAGCACATGTGGGTTTTCTGAAAATGCCATCATATCATTACTGATAAGATAAGATAATTTTATTAATGTAAAACAAAGGACCAAAAAGAAGGTCAATGGGACTAAGAAGAACAATCAGTGAGATCAATCTGTAAGGGTGCCCTAAGAAAAAAATGGAATGAAAAGGTAATTATATAGTGTTTATATCAACATTGCCATGTTATCTTCCAATAATGGATTGCAGGTATGTTGATCCTGCAACATTGGGATGTAGGTGTGTTATCTTTGTGATGAAAACTCAACAATGTTGTTTTACGAGTCCATTGCTTCAACAATGTTAGGTTGTTAGTATGCTCAATCTACAATAGTTCTTCCACAATATTGGACTGAAGGTTCACTATTTACACAATGTTCTGTTGTACATATGTTGATTCCATAATTTAGGTAATGAATATATAGTCTCTGCAATGTTTGAATACATATCTTATTAATTAATCAATTCACTGTGTCTTTACATAATATCTTTCTCTACCAAATATGCATCATTTTTCAAACAAGGAAGAACAATATAATCATATCCATGTTTATCTATCGAGATAATGCCCAAAACATGGCACAATAGCAAAAGCTATATGCAAATGTAACATGTGAATGTGTGTAAAGAAAACTCAGGAACGTTAATAAATAAGCATATACTAGACTCCATAAACTTATATCGTATGCTCATTTGTTCAGAGAATATCACACTTCTGCTCATAATCGATTTTCTCACTTGAAGGTCTATGCACAACCCACCTTATAAAATAAAGGCCACATAAGTCTTCTTTGTTTTCAACCAACAATCTATTGTGTATACTGCACCAAAAGAACTTGTTGGGAGTAATGCTTATCTATTATATCTTCCAGTTTACAAAACCAAAGAATCCCAAGTACTTGACAAGACATACCTGATGCAAAAGGGCATCCCATTCCTGCAAGCTTTTACCAAGTTTACGGTGTTGATATATTATCCCGACTAATGTGACATTAATGTGATAATTCCCACCCAACATTGATTGAGCAATAAGAAGTCTATTACAATATTTTTCTCTTCGTCCTAGAAGGACAAGAAAACTTCAACATATTGTAAGAAGGTTTCCCCTAGGATGTTAAAATAATGTAACTGCGGAGGATATTCTAATTATATTATTGTATTCCTCCTACGGGAGTTGATGGTCATGTAATTAATAATGTAAAGGTCATTGAAAGAATCAATGTAAACCCTAGGACATGTGTCGGCCTAGAAAAGCCCCGGAAATATTATTATATTATGTAATTGACCATTCAGTTAGACAAGTTGGCCCCATTGAGGAATTAGTCATCTCAACGGAAGAATATAAATAGGCATGCTCTCTCTCATTTGTATTCTCATTCACTCAAGCAAGCTCACATTAGTGGAGAAGAGAGTGGCATACAAGCAAGGGAGTAGCTGTTTTGTCTTGGGGTTATCTTGTACTTTGTGATTTCTATATTGAGGAAAGCTTTGTTGGGTTTTCTACTCCAAGAGGGTTTCCCAGGATAAATTGTGTCTCTTGTATTTTATGTTGTGCTTGTTTATGTTTCAGTAATTGTTTATATGCTATATGATGCTCAAATGATAAGTAAAAACTAACATGGTATCAGAGCCAGCATGAAAGATTACATTGTGCAGCCCCCGTAACTGCAGAAACTAGGGTTTCTTATTCCGGGAGCCACCTCCACACTTTTGTCGGAAAAGAGAGTGAATCTACCTTGCCTCCCTAAGGTGCATTTTTCTGTCGAAGCAGAATTTCATTCTGAGCATTTTCATTTTTGGGTCCACCACTGCAGCCCGAGAGAATTAGGGCATCAAGTTTTTGGATCATCTGCTCACTGATTTTGGAAAAGGAGTACATTTATCAACTCCTCTTGAGAAGGCGAATTTACTCATCCAATTAGTTTTTGAAAATCATGAAGTCAGAAAATTAGGGTTTCTCTAACAAACCCTAGGTCAAGGAGGAACAAATCTCAGAAGGGCAAATTTCTGGTAAGTCTCAAATCTATTTCTATTTCCATTTGAAGTACTCATTATAGCAAGATGACAAAGGAATACCAAGCTTGATGAAAAGCTTGAAGGAGCTGAGAAATTTAGATCCTGGAAGTATAGAGTCATGCTCATCGTTGAGGAGCATGAGTTAGAAGACTATGTGAACGAAGGACTTACAGAACCAGAGGGAGATGAAGAGAAGGCTAGGCACAAGAAGAATCTCATCAAAGCAAAGAGGATCATTGATGATTCCATCAAGGATCACCTGATGCCCCATGTGTCTTCCAAGAAGACACCAAAGGAGATGTTTGATGCCTTGAATAACATGTTTGAAGAAAAGAATATCAACAAGAAAGTGACCTTGAGAAACCAACTCAAGGGTGTGAAGAGTATGAAGTCTGAGTCCATGCACTCATACTTCTCAAGGGTATCCCAGATTAAAGAACAACTAGAAGTCATTGGGGATATGATCGAGGATGCAGAAGTTGTGATGACTACCCTGAATGGTCTCCCCTGAGATTGCGAACCATTTGTTCGTGGCATCTGTGCCAGAAAGAAACTAATCAATTTCAGAAGTCTATGGGAAGAATGTGTCCAAGAAGGAGAAAGAATAGTCGTAAGAGAAGAGAAATTAAATGACGATGAAGATCAAGCTTTAGCTACCCATGCTAAAGGTGGGAAGAAGAGGAAGAACAACCCTCATCCCCGAGAGGACTCTCCAAGGAGACCCCAGAAGAAGAGAAGGACCAGGAAGGATTTCTCTTCAATTGAGTGTTACTCATGCCACAAGACTGGACACATTCCAAGAAATTGTCCAAACAAATCTGGACACCACAAGAAGCAGAAGAAGAGGTTTCATGCTCATGCAGCGGAAGATAGTGATGATGATAACAAGACCAATGAAGACTCCAGTGAAGAATATGTTCTTATCTCAGCACTCACTGGTTCAGTATCTCATGGAAGTGATACTTGGCTAGTGGATAGTGGAGCTTCAAAACACATGATGGGATACAAAGAATCCTTGTCTCATCTCATCCAGAAGGAATCTCCACACAAGGTAAAGCTCGGAGATGACTACCAATATCCCATCAAGGGTATGGGAGAAGCCTCTTACAAGTTGGACTCTGGGAAGTCCATGAATATGAAGGATGTACTTTATGTACCTGGGTTGAAGAAGAACCTTCTATCTATTTCAGCATTAGATAAGAAAGGTCTTCGAGTTGCATTTGTAGATGGTGAAGTTCTCATGTGGCCTAAAGGAAAGACTATTGATGATGCAATAGTCATTGGAGTAGAAGAAAGAGGACTTACAAACTGAAGGGTCATGTAGATGCAGCACTCATGACTAGTACCATGAACCCTTGTGAGCTATGGCATAGGAGACTAGCTCATGTACACTACAAAGCCTTACCAATTGTAAGTAAGGTAGTGACTGGTTTACCAGAAAACCAGGTGGATCATGAAGGAGTATGCAAAGCGTGTGCTCAAGGGAAGAGTACGAAGAACCCTTTTCCAAGTAGCGATAGCCAAGCGAAAGGTATTCTAGATATCATTCATTCAGACATCTGTGGACCAATGTCCACCACCACTCTAAGCGGGTATGAGTATTATGCATCTTTTATTGATGATTATTCTCGCAAAACATGGATTTACTTTCTAAAGAATAAGAATGAAGTCTTTGAAAAGTTTAAAGAGTTCAAGGCACTCGTAGAGAATCTTTCTGAAAAGAAGATTAAGATCCTGAGGTCAGACAATGGAGGGGAATTATACCTCAGGGGATTTCAAAGATTTTTGTAAGCAAGCAAGGATTAAGAGGGAGCTCACTGTCCCCTATAATCCACAACAGAATGGTGTAGCCAAAAGGAAGAATAGGGCAATCATAGAAGCAGTAAAGGCTATGATCCACAATCAAGACTTACCCATGCATCTATGGGAAGAGGTTGCTAGAACCACAGTCTATGTACAAAACAGGATCTCTCATAGTGCTCTTGGCAACAAGACCCCTGAAGAGATGTTCATCGGAAAGAAGCCTGAAGTCAGTCACCTGAAGATATTTGGATGTTCGGTGATCATCCACATTCCGAATGAGAAGAGATCGAAACTAGAACCTTCAGGAAAGAAGGGAATATTTGTGGGTTATAGTGAGCAATCTAAGGCTTACCGCATATACATCCCAGGATTTCGCCAGATCGAGATTAGTCGGGATGTCACATTTGATGAAGACACAACCTTCAACAAGTCTAAGAAGAATCATGAGGATGAAGCAGAGCAAGAAGCTCCCAGAGTTACAGAATCAACCAAAGAACCAATTCAAAATATTGAAGAGGATCCTATTCCAGAGGATCATGACATGGCAGAACCTTAGAGACCTGACGAGATACCTCATAAAGAGATCTCTCGAAAGAGAAGACCAGCCTGGACACGAGAATTAATCCAAGATGTTGGAAAGTATGGTGCCCCAGAAGGATCCAGTAGAGAGAGCAAGAGACCAAGGCCATACTCCAGCTACGTAGCCTTGATGTGCAATCTTGTTGAAGAAGCAATGAAGAAGAAGGAATGGTTGGATGCCATGAATGAAGAGTGTCAGTCCATCATCAAGAATGATGTTTGGGACGTGGTACCAAGACCAAAGGAAAAATTGGTTGTCTCATCAAAGTGGATCTTCAAAACAAAACATTCAGCAGATGGAAGCATTGAAAAGTACAAGGCAAGATTTGTAGCCCGGGGATTCTTGCAAAAGGAAGGAATTGACTATGAGGAGACTTTTGCCCCGGTAGCCAGATATACTTCGAATAGGACCATTCTTGCCTTGGCAGCCAAGATGAAATGGAAGCTACATCAGATGGATGTGAAAACTGCTTTCCTTAATGGAAACATAGAAGAGGAAGTATATATCGAGCAACCAAAAGGATTTGAAGTAGAAAACAATAGGTCACATGTATGCAAGTTGAAGAAAGTGTTGTATGGGTTGAAGCAAGCTCCCAGAGCATGGTATGGAAGAATTGACAACTTCCTGATGAGCTTGGGATTTACCAAAAGTAAAGCGGACTTTAATCTTTACTACAAGATTATGAATGATGAACCCATGATACTATTACTGTATGTAGATGACTTATTTCTGACTGGAGAAGACAAGCCTATTGTTGAATATAAGAAGAGGCTTGCAGCAGAATTTGCGATGAAAGACCTTGGCAAGATGCACTACTTTCTAGGTCTTGAAGTATGGCAGTTTCCAGACGATTTTCCTGAGTCAAAGAAAATACATAGTTGAGATCCTAAAAAGATTTGGGATGCTGGAATGCAAGGCCATGACTACTCCGATGGTGACAAATTTGAAGCTTCTGAGTGATGCTTGTTCAGAGAAAGTGGAGGTCACCATGTATAGACATATTATTGGGTCATTAATGTATTTGACCAATACTCGTCCAGACATATGTTTTGCAGTAAACACTTTGAGTCAGTATATGGTGGAACCCAGGAATGTCCACCTGATTGCAGCAAAACACGTGATGAGATATCTGAAGGGTACATTGGATTATGGGATCAGATATGCCTCAGATATTGAGTTCAGGCTATATGGGTACACAGACTCGGATTGGGCTGGAAGTGTTGAAGACAAAAAGAGCACTTCAGGATGTTGTTTTAGTTTGGGTTCAGGCATGATCTCATGGCTCAGTAGAAAGCAACACTGTGTTGCACTCAGTACAACAGAAGCTGAATATGTAGCAGCTTGTTCAGCTTGTGGTGAAGCAGTGCGGCTTCCCAAGATGTTGACAGGATTGTTCGATGCAGAGATTGATGCTACAGAGATACTTTGTGATAACCAGAGTTGCATCAAGATGACTGAGAATCCTGTGTTTCATGATAGATCGAAGCACATCGAAATTAAGTTCCACTATATCCGGGATATGGTGCAGAGGGGAGATGTGAAGCTCGAGTATGTTCCTACAGAGGAACAAGTTGCTGATGTGCTGACTAAGCCTCTGGCTCATGTGAAGTTTGAGTACTTTCGAGACAGGATTGGTGTGGTCCAGAGGGACCTCTCTCGAAAGAGAGATTGATTGATGATGCCTATCCGAAAGGATAGATGCCTGTCCGTAGGGATGGATGCCTCTCCAAGGGTGAGGGAAGATCAATACTAGCTGACGGATGGTTCCAACTCTCACGAGATGATGCATGTCCATAGGGATGGATGCCTCTCCAAGGGTGAGGGAAGATCAGTACTAGCTGATTGATGGTTCTAGATCTCACGAGCTGATGCCTGTCCGTAGAGATGGATGCCTCTCCAAGGGTGAGGGAAGATCAGTACTAGCTGACTGATGGTTCCAGCTCTCACGAGCTGATGCCTGTCCGTAGGGATGGATGCCTCTCCAAGGGTGAGGGAAGATCAGTACTAGCTGACTGATGGTTCCAACACTCATGAGCTGATGCCTGTCCGTAGGGAAGGATACCTCTCCAAGGGTGAGGGAAGATCAACACTGGATGACTGATAGTTTCAGTTCTCACGAGCTTATGCCTCTCCAGGGGTGAGGGAAGATCAGTACTGGCTGAGTGATAGTTCCAGCTCTCATGAGCTGATGCCTCTCCATGGGTGAGGGAAGATCAGTACTGGCTGACTGATAGTTCCAGGTCTCACGAGCTGATGCCTCTCCAGGGGTGAGGGAAGATCAGTACTGGCTGACTAATAGTATCAGTATGTAGATACTGATGTTTGTTGCAGGTGTTCCAGCTGATGGTATTGTTCCTGTAGATGGTGTTCCAGCTGACAATGATGTGGTTTCAGCTGATGGTGCTGCTGATGGTGTTGTTCCAGCAGATGGTATTCCAGCTGACGATGATGTTGTTCCAGCTGATGGTGCTCCTGATGTTGCTATCCCAGTAGATGATGTTCCAGTTGACGAGGTTGCTGACAGCAGAAGATGTTCCAACTGATGATGTTGCTGATGAGGATGTTCCAGTAGATGATGTTCCAGTTGATGATGTCGTTGTTCCAGCAAATGATGATTATTGATGATGATGCTGTTGATGATGATCATACTCGGCAGATGATGATGTTGCTACTCCACAGATGATGCCCCAAGACAGATGATGATCCAAAGCCTTCCTACGACATATAGCAGTTCACAAGTCAATTGTGCAAATGTTGTTACCTGCAGAATACCTTCCTAGTTAAGAGGGAGTGTTAAAATAATGTAACTGCGGAAGATATTCTATTTACATTATTGTATTCCTCCTACAGGAGTTGATGGTCATGTAATTGATAATGTAAAGGTCATTGAAAGAATCAATGTAAACCCTAGGACACGTGTTGGCCTAAAAAAACCCCGGAAAGATTATTATATTATCTAATTGACCATTCAGTTAGAAAGTCGGCCCCATTGGGGAATTAGTCATCTCAACGGAAGAATATAAATAGGCATGCTCTCTCTCATTTGTATTATCTTATTCACTCAAGCAAGCTCGCATTAGTGGAGAAGAAAGTGGCGCCCAAGCAAGGGAGTAGTTGTTTTTTCTTGGGGTTATCTTGTACTTTGTGATTTCTATATTGAGGAAGCCTTTGCTGGGTTTTCTACCCCAAGAGGGTTTCCCAGGATAAATTGTGTCTCTTGTCTTTTATGTTGTGCTTGTTTATCTTTCAGTAATTGTTTATATGCTATATGCTGCTCAAATGATAAGTAAAAACTAACATGGGATTACCAACAAAGGAAAGATATCATGATGAACTGTTACACCCCATTTTGCATGGGTGTCCATGTGTGATTTTGATCACTCTTGAGAGGCGTGACATCATCCATGATGATGTGTTGGTGCCTCAATGATGATCATGAGCATTTATATGGACTATTTGACACATGGTGACTTGGTTTTGAGCATAAAGAAAGGCAAGTCTATGATATTCAATTGTTCTAGGTATGTTTTTATCATTGAATAGCACTGAAAAGGTATTATCTTGAATTCTAGGTGCATTTCAGAACATAAAAAAACAATTGAACACCCCAGACCTCAAATCTAAGTCAATTTGAGGGCAAAAGGAAAAATTTATCAACCATGTAACAACAAGATAAAGACTCTGAACTATTATAGAAACCGACCTTCTCTCATTTTAATGGAAGATTCAACCTTGGAGGCATGTGCACAAGTCTAGAACTTGTCCCCCTCATTGATTGTATGGATCAGGTTTGAGTTTGGAATCCTTATATAAGTTTTCACTGGCCTACGAGAGGTTTTGGAGATGATTTACAAACGTGTAGTATTGAATAGTAGTCACAACATCCCTTTGAAACCTAAGATACATAATTCAATGGACCTTTTTGGAGATTACTTTGGGTTCTTGTAAATGTACAACAACAGGTTAATGAGAATTATAGGCAATTTCGAGGAGTTGTTTTCATGAGAGAACACTTATATACAGAGCAAGGTTCCTCCAGCCACCCTCTTCCTTAACTCGCTACCTTGGATTTGTTCTCTACAAGCACCCAAAAAATATTTTGGGTTTAATCTAAGCATGAAGAACATCAGTACTGTGTTTGTTGCAACCATGGCGAAGGCCTGATCATTGATGTATCTCAGGATACAGTCGGCAACAATAACATCCACCTTCAACCCTATCTCAAAGGACAACAACCTTGTTTCAGAAGAAGGTTTTTATCATTTTATGTGGAAATTGGAAGTTTAGAGGGAGGTCGCAGCCACAATATCTACCATCTATCCGCAATACGGAGGGTGCATAGCTCTTTGGGGCGTTTCTTATGTTGCCCTAAGATCAACCTTGTTTCAATCCTGTGGTGAAGTTGGATCCTTTAAGGAGGAGGTTCTTCGTTGTCAAGACACTTGGGATATATGTCTTGAACCTAAATTGCAATACCTTTCTTCAGCTTAGTGCATTCCTTAGCTTCCAGAATTCTTCACCTCAAAACACTTTTGTTCACCATCCTCTACATTATCCCCGTCCCTAGAATGAATTTTTTAGCTCAGTCGCAACCATTGGAGCAGTTACAAACTACTTCGGGCAGCAGCATGAAGGCACCTTAAAGGGGAATTTATACACTATTGTAGGAAAAAACGTGAGGATAGAGTAGCGAACATGAGGTGTGCTCTCCTATATTTCTAATCCTATATTTGGAAGCATGAGGTGTGCTCTCCTTTCTCGTCCCACCAATCATGATCCTGCTTGGACTCAGAATCCCTCCTCCAAGATGTTGCACTCTTTGATAAGTTGATAGTCCAATGCTCCCTCTTCCGTTCTATAACTATCCTCCCACA
This sequence comes from Larix kaempferi, assembly GCA_027924585.1. Taxonomy (NCBI): domain Eukaryota; kingdom Viridiplantae; phylum Streptophyta; class Pinopsida; order Pinales; family Pinaceae; genus Larix; species Larix kaempferi. The sequence goes on from BSBM01000232.1 coordinate 9,875,714, forward strand.
AGGATCTCCTCTAGCTCTATGCAAGATGTCCTCTCTATGCAAAATACTACTTTGATGTTTGCCAATATGATCAGAAAGCTTGAATGATCCTCCTCCACAAATGTGTCTATGTCCATCGCTAATTCCATGAAGCATTGTCCTCATCCCAAGCTTCCTCAAGTTAAGTGTCCAACATCCAAGGTATATATCACATGGACCTAATCTCCAAGGGCTAAGTATGCTCATCCAAGTGCCCAAAACCCCTCCTCCTAGCTAGTTACCTCCCATGACCGAGAATTGGAATCCCACTTTGTGTGCCTTTATGGACATATGCATGGCTTGGTTTGGGTGGATGCTTGACCTTGGTTAGAGAGGTAACATGGCACTCTTAGCTAGGAGGTTGTTACCCTAATGGGCATGATGGACCCCGATTGTGTGCACCCAATGGGTCGGTCATTATGTCGATCAGGGTAACAACCTTCTTGCTAAGAGTGCCACGCTACCTCTCTAACCAAGGTCAAGAATCCACCCAAACCGAGCCATCCATATGTCCATGGAGCATCTCCAAGGGGCTAGGACACACACTGCTTTCCTAGCAAGGTGAATTTTTTTTTGGAGTAACCTAAAAAGCTAAGAAAAAAACATTAGGATCACCAACAAAGCCATGATATAGTGATGAGAAGTGTAGTGGTTTACACCAACTACAACAATAATGCAAGTTGTTGGTAGTGGTATAATGATTGCAATGGAAAAGGACAGTGGAGCTACCAACAAAGGAAAGATATCATGATGAACCCCATTTTGAATGGATGTCCATGTGTGATTTTGATCACTCTTGAGAGGCATGACATCATCCATGATGTTGTGTTGGTGCCTCAATGATGATCATGAACATTTATATGGACTATTTGAGGCATGTTGACTTGGTTTTGGGCATAAAAAAAGGCAGGTCTATGATAAATCAGTTGTTCTAGGTATGTTTTAATCATTGCATATCACTGGAAAAGTATTATCTTAAGTTCTCGGTGCATTCCAGAACATAAAATAGCAATCAAACACACCAGACCTCAAATCTGGGTCAATTTGAGGGCAAAAGGAAAAATTTCTCAGCAATGTAATTGCAAGATAAAGACTCTGAGTTGTCATAGTAGCGGGCCTTCTCTCATTTTAATGGAAGATTCAACCTTGGTGGCATGTGCACAAGGCCAACATTTGTCCTCTTCATTTATTGTATGGATCAGTTTTCAGTTTGGAATCCTTATATCAGTTTTCACTAGCCTACGAGAGGTTTTGGAGATGATTTATAGACCTATAGTATTCAATAGCAGTCAGAATATCCTTTCGAAACCTAAGATACAGAATTCAGTGGACCTGTTTGGAGATTACATCAAGTGCTTGTAAATAGACAACAACAGGTTAAGGAGAATTCTGCGTAGTTTTAAAGATCATAAAATAGAAATTAAAATTCACATCGAGCACTTTTAATACTGGGCAATGATCAAACATTTCAGTGCCATTCTGGGAAATTAAAAAGAATTTTTTCCATGAGAGAATAACACTTATATACAAATCAAGGTTCCTCCATCCACCCTCTTCCCTAAATCGTTGCCTCCAATTCGTTCTTTGCAAGCCACAAAAGAATATTTTGGCTGCAATCTCAGCATGAAGAACACCAGTCCTTGATTTGTTGCAACCATGGAGATGTCCTGATCATTGATGTATCTTACGATACCATCAACAACAATAACATCCACCCTCAACCCGGTCTCAAAGGACAACAACCCTATTTCATAATTGAAGGAGGTTTTTTATCATTTTATGTGGTAACTAGAAGTTTAGAGGGAGGTGGTAGTCACAATATCTACCAACTATCAACAATAAGGAGGGGACGCATCTCTGTGGGACGTTTCTTTTGTTTTCCTCGAATCAACCTTGTTTCAAGCCTGTGGTGAAGCCGCATCCTTGAAGGAGGAGGTTTTTCGTTGCCAAGACAATTGGGAGATATGTCTTGAACCTAAATAGTCATACATTTCTTTAGCTCAGTGCATTCCTAAGCTCCCAGACTTTCTCCACCTCAAAACACACTTGTTCATCAGCCTCTACATTATCTGCAGCCATAGAATGAAGTCTTTACCTCAGTCGCCAACATTGGAGCAATTACAAACTACTCTGGGCAGCAGCATGAAGGAAACTTAAAGGGGCAGTTGTACACTATTGTAGGCAATAGTGTGAGGATGTAGTAGTGAGGAGTTACATATTGAGCATGGGGGAACTCTTCTTGATGCTAGTTACATCCTATTATTGGCAACATTAAAAAGGGCCTCACCTGTGGCTATGACATTCTATGAAGGGCATACTCCCTTTCCTATATTTCTCATCCTATTCTTGGAAGCATGAGGTGTGCTCTCCTTTCCCGTCTCATTGATCATGATCCTCATTGGGCTAAAAGCCCCTCCTCCAATATGCTGCACTCTCCGATAAGTTGGTGGTCCAATGCTCCCTCTTCATCTCTATGCAACATGCCCTCTCTGTGCACAATACTACTTTGATGTTTGCCAATATGGTCACAATGCTTGAATGCTCCTCCACCACAAATGTGTCTAGGTCCATCACTAAGTCCATGAAGCATGGTCCTCATCCCAAGCTTCCTCTAGTTAAGTGTCTAACATCCAAGTTATATATCCCATGGACCTAATCTCCAAGGGCCAAGTGTCCTCATCCAAGTGCCCAAAAACCGCTCCTTGTGCCCAAAACCCCCCTCCTCCTAGCTAGTTACCTCACGTGACCGAGAATTGGAATACCCCTTAGTGTGTCTTCATGGACATATGCATGGCTTGGTTTGGGTGGATACTTGACCTCTATTACAGAGGTAGCATGGCACTCTTATCTAGAAGGATGCTACCTTGATCGACATGATGACTACCCCAATGTGTGCACCCAAGGGGTCAATCATTATGCCGATCAGGGTAACAACCTCCTAGCTAAGAGTGTCGCGCTCTCTCTCTAACCAAGGTCAAGCATCCACCCAAACCGAGCCATCCATATGTCCACGAAGCATCTCCAAGGGGCTAGGACACACATTTCTCTCCTAGCAAGGTGAAAACACTTTTGGAGTAACCTAAAAAGCTAAGAAAAAAACATTAGGATTACCAACAAAGCCATGATATTGTGATGGGAAATGCCATAAGTGTAGTGGTTTACACCAATTACAACAATAATGCAAGTTGTTGGTAGTGGTACAATAATTGTAAAGGAAAAGGACAGTGGGGCTACCAAAGGGGAGCTAGTGTTAGAAAAGGAACCAAAAGGTAGGGCATAAAATGCTTTTTGTTCCAAAGCTAGTTGGGGTGGGGGCACACTAGGTAGGATATGCAAGTTAAGAAGCTTAGTGTAAAAACGGTAAAACCAAGAGCAACAACTAAAAAGTGGAGGAAATGAGTGGATGGACACATATTGATAAACTAAAGTTGGAGAGCTTAGTCCTCAAGCCTTCTTCATTGAAAGGGTAAAGCATTGCAATAGTAAGGAATGAAGAGACGACCTCAAGCCCCGTGAGAGGAATGAGGATTCCATACTATACATTAAATTCCATCGATCATGTAGGCTCATGGTACTGCTGGGCTGTGGCATTCTAACACCACAATCTACATCTCGGTAGGATATGCCAATTGTGTCAATTGGTGGAGATTGAGACATTGGAGCACTTCATCTCCAAGTGTATGATATATTGTAAGAACATATGGAGATATCATTGTTTATTCCATGATTAAGGTTGTCCCTTTCTCAAAGATTTTTGGCAGTCTATATCGGGCGGTGATTCCTCACACACCAAACTTATGAGGCTTATTCAAGCCCATCTCTACTAAGTTGATCACTTGTTTGGAGGTGTTATCACCTATTTTGTACAAATAGTTGAAACTCCATTGAGCCGCCAGTGTTGGAACACATTAGTGTTCACTTCCAGAGTATCAGGGTTTCAGATGACAACAATCAGCCAATTTTGGCTAGCCAGTTTTTATTTTAGTCAAAGTGACCATGACCCAACGAGGTTTGTAATAAAGTGTACTAGTAGGATTTTTTGAGTGGCTCGGTCCCCCATGCCTTGGTTAAGCAACTAAGGTATTCTAGGGATTTTTTTCTCTTGTCAATTATACTTTTCCTATAGCCGAGCTATAATCGATGAGGTTTTCTCCTGCTTCCTCCAAAGCTGGAATGCCCGATTTTGAAAATTGAGCCTTGGGGGGTTATTAGAGTCCAAATGATGTATATAAGCCTACTAGACACTGTTAGAATAGACTATGGTCATGTCCTAAGTCACTAGGACCCTTGGAAAAAATTTCGAAATTTTTTTACCGGGTCCTCTGATTTTGGGTTTTTTAATTATTTTATTTTTTAATTAAATTTTTCATAGTTTAAATGGAAAATTTTCAATTTGTAATATGTCAATCATTTGGGGTCCGAATTCAGAGTTTGAAAGCTTAAACCTTAAGCCAAAAATCATTCATGACCCCCAGACCAACTTGGCCTAAGTTTCAGACAATTACTTGGCTTCATAATTAATATTTTCTCAAAAAATAAAAAAAAAATGACAAATATTAATTAAAATATTCAGAAAATAATAAATTGGAGATAATTTAAATCTCTCCAAAAATGGCCAAATTAAATAAAGTAAAAGTCAAAATGATATGGAACTAAGCATTTATGATGATTGCAATCATCACCCACCAGTTTCAGATCCACATCGGAGCACTAGGAGTGATTTTCAGTCAAGAAATTTGCCCTCTCCTTTAGCTTGACGTTTTTGGTGATGTGGCATTTGTTTGTTGGTTGGGTGATGATCCCAATGAAGAGTGGAGGTGCCTTGCCTAGGTGGAGGCCACCTCCTCACTCTACATCAATGCAAACTCAAGTTAAATGGTAAATCTCACTCCAAGCTTTGATTTTTTGGAGTTTGTGATTGGAATTTGATTTTCTCAAGGTGCCATTTGTCTCCCACAAGGCAAATTCGAATTAGGGTTTTAGTTGGCTAGTTTATGTATAAATAAGAGTGCTTTGCTCTCTCTTATTCATGGATATTTTGGGCAAGAGAACTTTGCCAAAATATTGTAAAGTACTATTTGTTTAAGTTTGGAATAAAAGTGACTTTGGAGAGTTATTAGCATTGTGAATTCATCTTGTGGGAGGTGATATTTCTCTAACCCTCACTCTTTCTTTATGCAAGTGTATTTTGTCATTGCTAGCTTAGGAAGGCTATCAATCTAGCACGCAAGGTTAGCCATTTATAGTCTTTAATTTGGTTATCTATGCAAGATCTTTGATTATCTAAAGCGGACAAGATGTAGTCAGTTATACTAATCTCTTTTGGATCTTCATTTGATTTAGCATTCTAATATTTGATATCACTTGCATCTTGAAGTTTGTGGCTTTTCAGGGATCACCAAAGGTGGAGAAAGGTGTGAGCTCGGTTGCATCTATCTTCTCTTCACAAAACAAGAGCTCTTTTCATCTAATGCTTTCATTGTGCAGGATTTACAAGGCCTTTCTACTTTCAAAAGAAGAAACATAGCCACAAAGGGCTTGCTTGCCTCATCCATCAAACAAACTATTTCAATCTTTCTTTTGGTTACATTGGTTTCTACAAGTGGATCTCTATTTTTCAAGGTTCTATTCTATCTCTTTTCCACTATTTCTAGAAGTTATCAAGTCATTTAAAATTTGTATTTCAAGCTTGCTTGGGTTCTACTAAATTATATCTAGGCTTTCTAGCCTTAGATCTACTTTTTTCAAAGCTAGATCCATCTTTTTAAAGACTCATATTTAAAAATCTAGTTTCATTTTCCAAAGTTGTAAATTCATCTTCTTCTCTTCTAAGTTTTTCCTTGAGAAAGTAGCTTGGGATTTGATCCCAAGTGCCACATAATTTTGTGGCTACTTCTCTTCCTCCATTAGCATCCTTGCGGACATCCAGCTAGCTAAAAGGTTTTCGGGACTAGTGGTTCTAGTGGTCACCTTGTTCCAAGGTTGATCCCACCTTGTTTGTTTATTTATTGGTTTATTGCTTGATTTGGCCTTGTCTTTTTCTCTCCCATTGATTTTTCCTTTCATTGCTTGTTTGCCTTGGAAAACGTGCATTAATTTTCTCGAAAAGCGTGCATATTTTCCACTTTTTAGCTTGCTGGTTTTTTCTGTGTTTTCCGTTTTTTTTTTCAATTCTGGAATTTCTTGAAAAATATTAAAAGTTCAAAAAAAAATCGAAAAAAATCATTTTTTCTCAATTTTTAGTGTTTTTCTCGAAAAGCGTGCCATTGTAGGCTTGCTGTTTTATGAATGATTTTTTCAATTTTTTTGCTAATTCTCAATTCTGGAAATTAGCTTGAAAATTTAAAAATTTAAATTTTTTTTTTTTTGATTTTTTTTTACTTTTTCTCAAAAAATGTGCAATTTTGTACTTGCTGATTTTTTACTGATTTTCTGCAATTTTCTGCTATTTTCCAGATTCTGGAAATTAGCCAAAAATATTAAAAAATCCTTGAATTGCATTTCTCAAAAAATCTCAAGTCATTTCCCTGAAAACGTGCGTTTTACATAAAAAACAGTGAGCTTGTCTTGTCTTTTCCAAGGTTTGATTTTTGGTCTCATTTCACTGTTTTGGGCTCCTATTTCATCTCATTGGGCATTTATCTTGTTATTCACTTCATCTTTTCGAATCATAGGTTAAAGTTTGCTTTCCTAACACTCTTACTAGTTGTTGTTTAGAGCTCTTAGTCACAGGTGAACCCAAAGCAAAACCACGCAAGAAAGAGCAAGCAAAACTAGATCCAAAGACAAGGATCCAAAACCAAAAAAGAAACCATTTATCCTTTGTACAAATTCAAAAGTCCTTTTAGGGGTTTCAATCCCAAAGACACTTGTAATTTTCCAATAAAAGCTTGAGTGGAGTTTGTAAGCCCCCACTTCCAACTTCCCCCACCTGAGGAGGTTTGTGGTATCTTGATGTGATTTGCTTTGGTATCTTAGAGTAGTTTCTATTTTCATGTACTTAGAAATAATTTGCTAGATTAACTTCTTTTCGCTTTAGAACACTAATCGTTAGTTAGCTTCCATTTTGCAACTTAGAAACTAATTGTTAGTTTAGTCATTTATTTTATCATTATTGAGCTATCAGGTGTGTTCTTGTTTATAAGCTGCTTCTATTTTATCAAAGAACCAAAGTCTCTTGAACTTGCAATAACACAAGTCAAGAGCACTCTCTATCGGAGAGCATTCCTACTGCATATACCTCCAATTCAATCAAGAAACAACAACTTATGAAGCCACGAAAACATAGCCTCTCTACTTTATCTCAATGTGATAATTCCCACCCAACATTGATTGAGCAATAAGACGTCTATTACAATATTTTTCTCTTCATCCTAGAATGACAAGAAAACTTCAACATATTCCAAGAAGGTTTCCCCTAGGATTACCAACAAAGGAAAGATGTCATGATGAACTGTTACACCCCATTTTGCATGGGTGTCCATATGTGATTTTGATCACTCTTGAGAGACGTGACATCATCCATTATGATGTGTTGGTGCCTCAATGATGATCATGAGCATTTATATGGACTATTTGAGGCATGGTGACTTGGTTTTGAGCAAAAAGAAAGGCAAGTCTATGATAATCAGTTGTTCTAGGTATGTTTTTATCATTGAATAGCACTGAAAAGGTATTATCTTGACTTCTAGGTGCATTTCAGAACATAAAACAACAATCAAACACCCCAGACCTCAAATTTGAGTAAATTTGAGGGCAAAAGGAAAACATTATCAGCCATGTAACAACAAGATAAAGACTCTGAACTATTATAGAAACCGACCTTCTCTCATTTTAATGGAAGATTCAACCTTGGAGGCATGTGCACAAGTCTAGCACTTGTCACCCTCATTGATTGTATGGATCAGGTTTGAGTTTGGAATACTGGGTTTGTTGCAACCATGGCGAAGGCCTGATCATTGATGTATCTCAGGATACAGTCGTCAACAATAACATCCACCCTCAACCCTATCTCAAAGGACAACAACCCTGTTTCAGAAGACGGTTTTTATCGTTTTATGTGGTAACTAGATGTTTGGAGGGAGGTCGTAGTCTCAATATCAACCATCTATCCGAAATACGGAGGGTGCGTAGCTCTGTGGGGCGTTTCTTAAGTTGCCCTCAGATTAACCTTGTTTCAAGCCTGTGGTGAAGTTGGATACTTTAAGGAGGAGGTTCTTTGTTGTCAAGACACTTGGGAGATATGTCTTGAACCTAAATTGTCATACCTTTTCTTCAGCTTAGTGCATTCCTTAGCTTCCAGACTTCTCCACCTCAAAACACACTTGTTCATCATCCTCTACATTATCCCCGCCCCTAGAATGAAGTTTTTAGCTCAGTCGGCAACATTGGAGTAGTTACAAACTACTCTGGGCAGCAGCATAAAGGCACCTTAAAGGGGAATTTATACACTATTGTAGGCAAAAACGTGAGGATAGAGTAGTGAGCAGCTACATATGGAGCATGAGGGAAATCTTCTTGATGGTAGTTACATCCTATTCTTGGCAACATTAAAGAGGGCCTCACTTGTGGCTATGACATTCTATGAAGGGCACACTTTCTTTCCTATATTTCTAATGCTATTCTTGGAAGCATGAGGTGTGCTCTCCTTTCTCGTCCCACCAATCATGATCCTCCTTGTACTCAGAGCCCCTCCTCCAAGATGTTGCACTCTCTGGTAAGTTGATAGTCCAATGCTCCCTCTTCCGCTCTATATAAGTATCCTCCCACAAGGATCTCCTCTAGCTCTATCCAAGATGGCGTCTCTATGCAAAATACTACTTTGATGTTTGCCAATATGGTCAAAAAACTTGAATGATCCTCCTCCACAAATGTGTCTATGTCCATCGCTAAGTCCATAAAGCATTGTCCTCATCCCAAGCTTCCTCAAGCTAAGTGTCCAACATCCAAGGTATATATCACATGGACCTAATCTCCAAGGGCTAAGTATGCTCATCCAAGTGCCCAAAACCCCTCCTCCTAGCTAGTTACCTCCCATGACCGATAATTGGAATCCCCCTTTGTGTGGCTTTATGGACATATGCATGGCTTGGTTTGGGTGGATGCTTGAACTTGGCTAGAGAGGTAACATGGCACTCTTAGCTAGGAGGTTGTTACCCTAATGGGCATGATGGCACCCCCATTGTGTGCACCCAATGGGTCGGTCATTATGTCGATCAGGGTAACAACCTTCTTGCTAAGAATGCCACGCTACCTCTCTAACCAAGGTCAAGAATCCACCCAAACCGAGCCATCCATATGTCCATGAAGCATCTCCAAGGGGCTAGGACACACACTACTTTCCTAGCAAGGTGAAAACATTTTTGGAGTAACCTAAAAAGCTAAGAAAAAAACATTAGGATCACCAACAAAACCAAGATATAGTGATGAGAAATGCTATAAGTGTAGTGGGTTACACCAAATACAACAATAATGCAAGTTGTTGGTAGTGGTATAATGATTGCGATGGAAAAGGACAATGGAGCTACCAACAAAGGAAAGATATCATGATGAACTATTACCCCCCATTTTGAATGGGTGTCCATGTGTGATTTTGATCACACTTGAGAGACATGACATCATCCATGATGATGTGTTGGCGCCTAAATGATGATCATGAGCATTTATATGGACTATTTGAGGCATGTTGGCTTGGTTTTGGGCATAAAAAAAGGCAGGTCTATGATAAATCAATTGTTCTAGGTATGTTTTAATCATTGAATAACACTGGAAAAGTATTATCTTAAGTTCTGGGTGCATTCCAGATCATAAAATAGCAATCGAACACACCAGACATCAAATCTGGGTCAATTTGAGGGAAAAAGGAAAAATTTCTCAGCAATGTAATAGCAAGATAAAGACTCTGAGTTGTCATAGCAGTGGGCCTTCTCTCATTTTAATGGAAGATTCAACCTTGGAGGCATGTGCACAAGGCCAACATTTGTCCCCTTCATTTATTGTATCGATCAAATTTCAGTTTGGAATCCTTATATCAGTTTTCACTGGCCTACAAGAGGTTTTGGAGATGATTTATAGACCTATAGTATTCAATAGCAGTCAGAACATCCTTTTGAAACCTAAGATACATAATTCAGTGGACCTATTTGGAGATTACACCAAGTGCTTGTAAATGGATAAGAGGGTTTCCCAGGATAAATTGTGTCTCTTCTAATACTCGGCAATGATCAAACATTTCAATGTCATTCTGGGCAATTCAAAAGAGTTTTTTCGGTGCAATCTCAACATGAAGAACATCAGTCCTTGATTTGTTGCAACCATGGAGGTGTCCTGATCATTGATGTATCTTAGGATACCATCAGCAACAATAACATCCACCCTCAACCCGGTCTCAATGGACAACAACCCTATTTCAGAATTGAAGGAGGTTTTTTATCATTTTATGTGGTAACTAGAAGTTTAGAGGGAGGTGGTAGTCACAATATCTACCAACTATCAGCAATAAGGAGGGGATGCATCTCTCTGGGATGTTTCTTTTGTTGCCCTTGAATATCCTTGTTTCAAGCCTGTGGTGAAGTCGCATCCTTGAAGGAAGAGGTTTTTCGTTGCCAAGACAATTGGGAGATATGTCTTGAACCTAAATGGTCATACATTTCTTCAGCACGGTGCATTCCTAAGCTCCCAGACTTTCTCCGCCTTAAAATAGACTTGTTCATCATCCTCTACATTATCTGCAGCCATAGAATGAAGTCTTTACCTTAGTCGCCAACATTGGAGCAATTACAAACTACTCTGGGCAGCATCATGAAGACAATTTAAAGGGGCAGTGATACACTATTGTAGGCAATAAAGTGAGGATGTAGTAGTGAGGAGTTACATATCGAGCATGAGGGAACTCTTCTTAATGCTAGTTACATCCTATTATTGGCAACATTAAAAAGGGCCTCACCTATGGCTATGACATTCTATGAATAGCACACTCCCTTTTCTATATTTCTCATCCTATTGTTGGAAGCATGAGGTGTGCTCTCCTTTCCCGTCTCACTGGTCATGATCCTCCTTGGGCTAAGAGCCCTGCTATCACACAACTTGTAGTTGCCCCTAGAGGTATCCCATCCGGGACGGTAGAGGAGCTAGGCAACTAAAGAGGTGACCCAAGAGATGCCACGGTTCCCAATGTAGGTGGGAGTCACGTCAACCGAGGCACTCTTCGCTTTAGGTCAAGGTGTAACTAGACCAAGGGGGAGACCCTATACCCCAATCACAGTTGATTGGATCCAAACAAAGGTTTCTAAGGGTAGGTAAGTAGTGAGTTACGGAAATTTATGCAAGTTAAACTCAGAGATGGATGGAGGGAAGACATAAGACATGTGATTCGGTTCATTTTCACACAAATTAACTTCTTCATTTGTTTCTCTCACATGTTCAATTTGATTCTCCTTGGGATTGATGATCAAATAGAAACCAAGTGGGGACAAATTAAAGCTTAAAAGATGAAAGATCAAAGTTAGTCCCACTTGATGCTCGAAAATGGAGAAAAGATGAAATTGATCTTTAAACACCTTTTCTAGCCACCAAGAATGATTGATAATTTGACAACAAGCATTATTGTTCCAAGGTGACTGAAAAGGGAAATGAAGTGCTTTTTCTCCAATCATGTAATCGTGCATATACTTCCTATTGAAAAATTCCAAGGCAAAAAATTGACTATAGCACCAACCGAAAGATGATTGAAAGAGTTGGGAAGGGAGGGTGGATTGTAAATATGAACAGTCTCCTAGATGGATAGAAAGATTTGGCTTTGTAATTTGACAAAATGAAAGGCCTTTCAAAATAGCACTAGGAATGACTTCAAACTTTTGATTAAATCTAAGTTGAGGACAAGATTCTAATTCTAAGAAAAAGCTATCTCGACTAAGGACAGAAAAACAAAAATTTAAAGACTCCTTATAAGAAGTGGAACAAAGATTAGAGCATCTAGTGTGATCTACTGGCTCATCCTCTCCTTTTATTGATTCATCATTAAAATCACAAGAGGATACTTGCTCATTGTCATTAAATTGATCAGGGATAAAATTAACAAATTTATTTAGAACATCTCGATTATTTGCACCATGATCATGTGAAACCACCACTAATGGATCTTGGTCAATGTCCCCACTTTCTTCTTCTTCAAAAAGGTGATGAGAAATTAAAGGATTGTTAATGATAGAATGATTAAGGAGTTCTTTTTCTGAAGGATCCACAGAATCAGAAATTTCTTCAAGGTCAAAAGGGGGGCTACTCAAGGATTGATTTGAAGTGTCATTATTACTATCATGGTCCTTGTCACACTGATCCTCAACAACACAATTATTGCTTGATGTCTCTGTTAAGGATTCTTCAATATTACTACCCCATTTATTCTTTAATAACCCAACAAACATATCATATCCAGTGATGGATCCTGGGGCTAAATTATCAAACCATAATCCGACATTTCCACCTAATGTCTCACCCAGGGCCCGCATATAAACATCTTCATCATCAGCACCCCTAACTTCCATATAATCCCAAAATCTTTGTAAATGATTTTCAATTGACTCAAAATAATTTCCATAGAAACGAGGCAACCATTCAGAGTAATCATTTGGCATAAGATGAGGTGCCCCATGAATTTCAGAAAAGTCAAAAGGAGATGGCTTAGCTGGATTTCTAATAACTCTGGCCATTCTACTAGGGATTAGTTTTGGATGTCTAACTGGAATGCTAGAGTCATTTGACCGAATGCTTTGGTTGCAAGGCCTTGGTTGAAATTGACTTTTGTTTGAATTAATTGGGTTAATATTTTTACTTGAAGAATGAAAAGAATGATGAGAGTCATAAGAATTATGTACATAATCACTCCCATATTGATATGTTGACTGACCTTCATTACTTTCTTCCAACTGCCCTCTATAGCGAGATAGATTCTCATATATTTCATTCATACACCTTGTCATTTGGAAGAAAATGTCTGAATTCATTTATGATTTACAAGTTACAAAATTGAAGGATGGGAATGGGGTCGATCCTCAGCGGAGTCACGAATTGGAGTCGCCAGGTAGATTTTTAAACTCTTCTACCAAGATGTATGTCGTTTAAAGTGCAGGGAGAGAATGAGACACAAAGGTGTGTTGAACCAAGGTAGGCCTCTACCTCCCCGGAAACGGCGCCAAAAATGCTATCACACAACTTGTAGTTGCCCCTAGAGGTATCCCATCCGGGACGGTAGAGGAGCTAGGCAACTAAAGAGGTGACCCAAGAGATGCCACGGTTCCCAATGTAGGTGGGAGTCACGTCAACCGAGGCACTCTTCGCTTTAGGTCAAGGTGTAACTAGACCAAGGGGGAGACCCTATACCCCAATCACAGTTGATTGGATCCAAACAAAGGTTTCTAAGGGTAGGTAAGTAGTGAGTTACGGAAACCAATGCAAGGCAATGTGGACCTATGGGTTAAGGTATGGTTGAGGGAGGTGTAAGAGTTTGTTAATGTTTCAACCTATGTATGGTTTAGGCCACATGATGGGGTATGATGACTAGGTATAGTACCATGTGTTTACACAAGTGGGTCTAGTTTTCTTGGGAAGTGTGAAATGAGTCTAGGTAGGCCCACAAGGTGAAGTTAGATGTGAAGTAGGTACTATAGATTATATGTAAGCTAGATCTATGAGTTGAAGTTGATTTCAAGGATACCCATGTGCTAGATCTTGGATTTGACACTAATCCCAAGGAGTGCGACTTGCTTGGTGATGGACTAGTGCCTTGTTAAGTGGGCTAATGGGGTCAAAAAGTATGTCAAGTTGTAGATTGGGACACCTAGAAGCCAAGTCAAGTGGGTTGAGTGAAATCTAATGGTTGGATCTTACTAGATCTAGGTTTTTTAAGTGAAGACCCTAAGTGGACCACAATCCCTTGAAACAAGGAATGAAATCCCCAAGGCGGATCTTGACAAAAGGACAGTATAGACCTAGGTTTCAAGGCATGGGCATTCCAAATCCACGAATAACTCAAACACCCACTTCCTAGAAGTGGACCAACTCAAAAAATCAAGGGGGTGCGATTTGCTCAAGGAGGGTCCAAAAATGGGTTTTGGTGGACCAAATCAAGTCCAATGGCCACCAAAATGTAGATCCGGGATGCTAGTACCCCGATCTATGTTCCTTCAAAGTTTCAAGTGAATCCAATGGCTAGATCTTAGTAGATCTAAGTTTTAAGATTCCAAGAAGGTCAAAAGGGGGTTTCAACCCCTTAAAACATGGAGAGATGTCCACAAGGTAGTTTTCACCAAAGTAAGGATATGGGTATATGTTATCAAATGTCTAGATGTCAAATCAAGTGGGATCTCACATACCCATGTGCTAGATCTAACCCAACAAGCTTCTCTTAGGAAAATCGATTTAGGTTCAAGAAGGCTTTTTGCATTGAAAAGTGTGTCAATTTTTAGCCAATCACCACCAAACTATAGATCCAACTAGGGGTGGATGTTATAGAGGTGGGTTTTCAATATCTTTTCAAAAGGAGGGTTAGATCTAAGTAGATCTAAGAAATACCAAAAACAAGGGTTTTAATTTGATTAGGGTTTTTTTTGTGATCTAGAAATTATGGAAGATTCAAGGAAGAGAAGATCATACCTCTTGGGACATACCTGGATGAAGAGATGAATGCTAGTTGAGACGAGGATTACTTTTCCAAAGATCAAATGGAGAATTGTTGAAGCCCTCTTGCCAAATCGATTTTTCCAAGCCACATGTGATTCCTTCTAACCTGTCAAGCCAAGGAGCAAAGCATCAATTAGTTTAACAAATTGAAGGTAGATGCAAGCAAGAGAGAGAAAAACATAGAATAGTTGACACAAAGGCAAAACTACTCCCTGTCAAACCCAAAACGACTTCTTCCAAGCTTGAAGGGCAAGCCTCCCCACCAATTCGCACTTGTCAAAATCGCCCTCTTAACCTGCAAATAAAGTATGGCAAATATGCAAGATAGCTACAATAGATCCTCCAGTGCAATGGAAAAAATCATTTACAATCGAAACAACCAACATCCACTCCAATCCAAGCATGTACTCCAAAAGATAGAAATTTTATTCCAAGAGCCAAGAGCCAAAAATCTCTAGATGAATTTTACAATGAGAGGCTCCCTCCTTAAATAGGATGGGGAGAGAGTACAATCCTAACCACTTTTTACATGAGTGGCTAAGATTAAAAGATCTCAAGATCTAATCAATGGTTGAGATGAGCTCAACAATAAAATACATGGATCACACATAAAATATTATGCAATGTGGACAAAATCGCCCTAGAAGAGGGGAATCCCACCAAATCATGATGACAAAATATCATAAGAGGCTTATGGTGGGTCCAAGGGGTAATTTTATCCCTCCTTGGTCAATCCCCATAGCACAATAACCAATAAATAATCATGAATGTACCAAATCGTGCCTCCATAGTCAAATCGTGGTCCTCAAAAAGACCTCAGAAATCCACAGAAAGTGCCATAAGTGATGGATGCGGGCCCCGATGAAGCTGAAACTGCTGGAGAAGGTGTGGAAGACCCCGATCTATCATCACTGATCATCCCATGCCATAAATTTGCCTCAGTAGCCCAAATCGATTTCCTCAATAGCCATTTCTACCAATCCTGAAATGCCTCGGGAAGCGTGAAACTGCCCCAAACTGCCTCTTGGAGTGCCTGCGCTGTCAAGGTGAGAGCACCAGTGTGTCCGGGAGGGGGGTAATATGGTAAAAACAAGTGGCTGGACCACCCCCTCCATCATCAGCGCCCTAGGTCAACCGGATAAAAATCACATCTGCTCTGACAGGGCCTCAAACAGACCAAAACTGCACTGGGACAGCCTACTGAGGCTCAATCATCACTGTAAGTGCCCGGAATTGAAAACAAACTGTCCCATTGGACTCAGAAGGTCCAAATCCATCCAATATGTGTACTCATACACCATATGAATCTCTGCATGATCAAAATAAATATCCAATATACCGGAACAAGGCCAATAATAATGCGCTGTACATATACAAACACTGCTGTAACCCAAGAATCATCATCATAACCCTGTAGCTGCTGCATAGAATCATCATGTATGTATACATAGACCATATATCATCTATCCATATCATCATAAGGTCCAACATCTCATGTCCCATGGTCCTCCATGATCAAACTAGGTCTAACCAAGACCAAATATAACTCAGACCATCATCAATAGCTGCTGCAAAGTGTCAAGGTTAATATATGCTCTACAACTTATTCAAATAACAATTATAACACAGAGTAATCATGACTGGCGATCTAAATCCAAATATATAGTGTTGTTAATTATTATTATTACTCAGACTAGACTTTCAGGATCATACTCACTTCATAGTTGTGATCAATTTGCTAGTGAAGGGTGAAGGCTGAAATAACTGGCTAGGCTAAGGGATGACTTGACTGACTTGACTTTGTGACACTTTGGCAAGGGAAAGGGAATACACACCATAGTATATACTGAATGAGCAATAACACAGGGAATGGAGGTGTCTCACAAATGGATGAGTTGTTTAAAGATGGTTTATTCACCTTCACAGATGCGCACAATCCATAATACAAATAAGGTCAGCAATTGTTTAGATATAGCTTTTAAGTTCCATTGCTTTTTGGGGCCTGAAGTTTCCATAGCCTTGATCTATGTGTGTTTACAAACACATTGCATAGATTTACATTTTTCTTTAGGATTTCTGCTGCAGGTGTGTTTTTAAGGCACTTGTTTACCTGAGCACTTCTAGGTGTGTCATGGACAGCTTGTTTACCTAGGTATTTATTTTTCCAAAAGATATAACATTTTATTTTCATGGCCATTTTCATTTGGCATGCCTTTCATTCATGTGTGTTCAGAAACACATTGCATGAATGGGCTTTTCATACAAGATATAACATTTCATTTTTTTCCAGATTTTGTATTCATGGCAGCACTAAAAGTTTCAGGTTTAGCCAACACAACTTTAGTGACTAGGGGGAATTCCAAGGAACTCCAACTCACCATAGGTAAGTTTTGTCACCAACTCAGAGCCGAGACACAATAAGCAGGGAAGCTCATCCAATACAGAGGCTACAGTGGGGAGAAGTCCTCCATGCCACTAGTCAAGTAGTAAGTCAGGGTGATAATCTAAAAGGTAGGCCATGGATGGATGAAGACAATGAATAATGGAGCCAACACTAGCAAGCCAAGGTATGGTGGAATGATCACCTCTATTCTCCCTAAGGAGGGTAAAACCCATGAGTATGAATAGTGAACTTCTAAGTCTGAGTATGGACAATATAATATATATAATAGATCAACCAGGTCCACATATCTATATGATCGCCAGATCATGACACTAAGTGCTAAGACATGCTATAAGAATAAGTATAAAAGAAATCTAACCATAACACCATGATATACCTGCTGAGTCATATACCTGAATGCTCATCAACCTGTACCATCATCTGTCTGCTGAAACTGCTGCTGCAACTCTGGGCACTACTGACTGCTCTGTACCAATGGTATAATGGCTACATCGGTCACCTCTCTGAGTGTCCTGAAACTCAGTCATGGCATGGGGAATACAACTGCTGTCCACAATCTGATAGTGATCCAATATAGATGCTCATCTCGGCATCTCAAATGTAGGGGAACTGGCTGAATAGTGTACTGGCATCAGAAAAATAATGTATGGTAGCCCGGCTACTATAAATGTGATAACAAGCCCCTCCTTTAATATGATGCACTCTCTGATAAGTTGGTAGTCCAATGCTCTCTCTTCCGCTATATAAGTCTCCTCCCACAAGGATATCCTCTAGCTCTATGCAACATGTCCTCTCTGTGCACAATACTACTTTGATGTTTTCCAATATGGTCACAATTCTTGAACTCTCCTCCACCACAAATGTGTCTAGGTCCATCACTAAGTCCATGAAGCATGGTCCTCATCCCAAGCTTCCTCCAGTTAAGTGTCTAACATCCAAGTTATATATCACATGGAACTAATCTCCAAGGGCTAAGTGTCCTAATCCAAGTGCCCAAAAACCGCTCCTTGTGCCCAACCCCCCCCTCCTCCTAGCTAGTTACCTCACATGACCGAGAATTGGAATACCCCTTAGTGTGTCTTCATGGACATATGCATGGCTTGGTTTGGGTGGATACTTGACCTCTGTTACAAAGGTAGAATGGCGCTCTTAAATAGAAGGATGTTACCTTGATCGACGTGATGACTCCCCCAGTGTGTGCACCCAACGGGTCAATCATTATGCCGATCAGGGTAACAACCTCCTAACTAAGAGTGTCGCACTCCCCCTCTAACCAAGGTCAAACATCCACCCAAACTGAGCCATCCATATGTCCACGAAGCAACTCCAAGGGGCTAGGACACACATCGCTCTCCTAGCAAGGTGAAAAATCTTTTGAAGTAACCTAAAAAGCCAAGAAAAAAACATAGGATTACCAACAAAGCCATGATATTGTGATGGGAAATGCCATAAGTGTAGTGGTTTACACCAATTACAACAATAATGCAAGTTATTGGTAGTGGTACAATGATCGTAAAGGAAAAGGACAGTGGAGCTACCAAAGGGGACCCAGTGTTAGAAAAAGTACCAAAAGGTAGTGCATAAAAAGCTTTTTGTTCCAAAGCTAGTTAGGGTGGGGGTACACCAGGTAGGATACGCAAGTTAAGAAGCTTAGTGTAAAAACGGGAAAACCAAGAGCAACAACTAAAAAGTGGGGGAAATGAGTGGATGGACACATATTGATAAACTAAAATTCGAGAGGTTAGTCCTCAAGCCTTCTTTATTGAAAGGGTAAAGCATTGCAATCGTAAGGAATGAAGAGAGGACCTCAAGCCCCATGAGAGGAATGAGGATTCCATACTATACATTAAATGCCATCGATCGCGTAGGCTCATGGTACTGCTGGGCTGTGGCATTCTAACACCACAATCTACATCTCGGTAGGATATGCCAGTTGTGTGAATTGGTGGAGATTGAGACATAGGAGCACTTCATCTCCAAGTGTATGATATATTGTAAGAACATATGGAGATATCATTGTTTATTCCATGATTAAGGTTGACCCCTTTTCAAAGATTCTTGGTAGTCTATATCGGGAAGTGATTCCTCACACACCAAACTTATGAGGCTTATTCAAGCCCATCTCTACTAAGTTGATCACTTGTTTGGAGACATCACATGTTATACAAATACACAACCCATCAATACAGAGGACACTATGCTGATAATTAACTGAAAATCCTCCAATTCTATCAAGAAACAACAACTTATGAAGTCACGAAAACATAGCCTCTCTACTTGATCTCAATGTGATAATTCCCACCCAACATTGATAGAGCAATAAGACATCTATTACAATATTTTTCTCTTCGTCCTAGAAGGACAAGAAAACTTCAACATATTACAAAAAGATTTCCCCTAGGATTACCAACAAAGGAAAGATACCATGATCAACTGTTACTCCCCATTTTGCATGGGTGTCCATGTGTGATTTTGATCACTCTTGAGAGGCGTGACATCATCCATGATGATGTGTTGGTGCCCCAATGATGATCATGAGCATTTATATGGACTATTTGAGGCATGGTGACTTGGTTTTGAGCATAAAAAAAGGAAATTCTATGATAATTAGTTGTTCTAGGTATGTTTTTATCATTGAATAGCACTGAAAAGGTATTATCTTGACTTCTAGGTGCATTTCAGAAGAACGTTTTTATCGTTTTATGTGGTAACTGGATGTTTAGAGGGAGGTCGCAGTCACAATATCTACCATCTATCCGAAATACGGAGGGTGCGTAGTTATGTGGGGCGTTTCTTATGTTGCCCTAAGATCAACCTTGTTTCAAGCCTATGGTGAAGTTGGATCCTTTAAGGAGGAGGTTCTCTGTTGTCAAGACACTTGGGAGACATGTCTCGAACCTAAATTGTCATACCTTTCTTCAGCTTAGTGCATTCCTTAGATTCCATACTTCTCCACCTCAAAACACACTTGTTCATCATCCTCTACATTATCCCCGTTCCTAGAATGAAGTTTTTAGCTCATTCGCCAACATTGAAGCAGTTACAAACTACTCTGGGCAGCGCAGCATGAAGACACCTTAAAGGGGAATTTATACACTATTGTAGGCAAAAACGTGCGGATAGAGTAGTGAGTAGTTACATATGGAGCAAGAGGGAACTCTTCTTGATGGTAGTTACATACTATTCTTGGCAACATTAAAGAGGGCCTCACTTGTGGCTATGACATTCTACGAAGGGCACACTCCCTTTCCTATATTTCTAATCCTATTCTTGGAAGCATGAGGTGTGCTCTCCTTTGTCGTCCCACCAATCATGATCCTCCTTGGACTCAGAAACCCTCCTCAAGGATGTTGCACTCTCTAATAAGTTGATAGTCCAATGCTCCCTCTTCTTCTCTATAAGTATTCTCCCACAAGGATCTCCTCTAGCTCTATGCAAGATGTCCTGTCTATGCAAAATACTACTTTCATGTTTGCCAATATGGTCAGAAAGCTTGAATGATCCTCCTCCACAAATGTGTCTATGTCCATCGCTAAGTCCATGAAGCATTGTCCTCATCCCAAGCTTCCTCAAGTTAAGTGTCCAACATCCAAGGTATAGATCACATGGACCTAATCTCCAATGGCTAAATATGCTCATCCAAGTGCCCAAAACCCCTCCTCCTAGATAGTTACCTCCCATGACCAAGAATTGGAATCCCCCTTTGTGTGCCTTTATGGACATATGCATGGCTTGGTTTGGGCGGATGCTTGACCTTGGTTAGAGAGGTAACATGGCACTCTTAGCTAGGAGGTTGTTACCCCGATGGGCATGATGGGACCCCCATTGTGTGCACCCAATGGGTCATTCATTGTGTCGATCAGGGTAACAACCTTCTTGCTAAGAATGCCACTCTACCTCTCTAACCAAGGTCAAGAATCCACCCAAATCGAGCCATCCATATGTCCATGAAGCATCTCCAAGGGGCTAGGACACACACTGCTTTCCTAGCAAGGTGAAAACATTTTTGGAGTAACCTAAAAAGCTAAGAAAAAAACATTAGGATCACCAACAAAGCCAAGATATAGTGATGAGAAATGCTATAAGTGTAGTGGTTTACAACAAACACAACAATAATGCAAGTTGTTGGTAGTGGTATAATGATTGCAATGGAAAACTACAGTGGAGATACCAACAAAGGAAAGATATCATGATGAACTATTACCCCCCATTTTGAATGGGTGTCCATGTGTGATTTTGATCACTCTTGAGAGACATGACATCATCCATGATGATGTGTTGGTGCCTCAATGATGATCATGAGCATTTATATGGACTATTTGAGGCATGTTGACTTGATTTTGGGCATAAAAAAAGGCATGTCTATGATAAATCAGTTGTTCTAGGTATGTTTTAATCATTGAATAGCACTGGAAAAGTATTATCTTGAGTTCTAGGTGCATTGCAAATCATAAAATAGCAATCAAACACACCAGACCCCAAATCTGGGTCAATTTGAGTGCAAAAGGAAAAATTTCTCAGCAATGTAATAGCAAGATAAAGACTCTGAGTTGTCATAGCAGCGTGCCTTCTCTCATTTTAATGGAAGCTTCAACCTTGGTGGCATGTACTCAAGGCCAAAATTTGTCCCCTTCATTTATTGTATCGATTAGATTTCAGTTTGGAATCCTTATATCAGTTTTCACTGGCCTACGAGAGGTTTTGGAGATGATTTACAGACCTATAGTATTCAATAGCAGTCAGAACATCCTTTTGAAACCTAAGATACAGAATTCAGTGGACCTGTTTGGAGATTACATCAAGTGCTTGTAAATGGACAACAACAGGTTAAGGAGAATTCTGCGTAGTTTTAAAGATCATAAAACAGAAGTTAAACTTCACAACGAGCATTTCTAATACTGGGCAATGATCAAACATTTCAGTGTCATTCTGGGCAATTGAAAAGAGTTGTTTCAAACCTGTGGTGAAGTTGGATCCTTTAAGGAGGAGGTTCTTCGTTGTCAAGACACTTGGGAGATATGTCTTGAGCCTAAATTGTCATACTTTTCTTCAGCTTAGTGCATTCCTTAGCTTCCAGACTTCTCCACCTCAAAACACACTTGTTCATCATCCTCTACATTATCCCCATCCCTAGAATGAAGTTTTTAGCTCAGTCGCCCACATTGGATCAGTTACAAACTACTCTAGGCAGCAACATGAAGGCAACTTAAAGGGGAATTTATACACTATTGTAGGCAAAAACGTGAGGATAGAGTAGTGAGCAATTACATATGGAGCATGAGGGAACTCTTCTTGATGCTAGTTACATCCTATTCTTGGCAACATTAAAGAGGGCCTCACTTGTGGATATGACATTATATGAAGGGCACACTCGCTTTCCTATATTTTGAATCCTATTATTGGAAGCATGAGGTGTGCTCTCTTTTGTCGTCCCACCAATCATGATCCTCCTTAGACTCAGAGCCCCTCCTCCAAGATGTTGCACTCTTTGATAAGTTGATAGTCCAATGCTCCCTCTTCCACTCTATAAGTATCCTCCCACAAGGATTACTACAACCATATCTAGTTGAATAGTTATGAAGCGAATCCATCTTCCATATTTGAGATAAAATGATAATATTATAGATAGATGATGATAGATTACAATTGGCAGCCACCTTTATATAAGGTGTGGGACGCCATGAATAAGGTGACGCGCCCCTTAACCTAGTACTAATTATTATTATTACATATATACTTTATATTCGTTGCATTGGCACCTCCTTTAAGGGAAGCTTTGTCCTCAAAGCTGATTTTACTGATATCAACCTGATTCTGGATCTGCGTTGAAGCGTTGAATGAGATGTATATTTTGGATTGGTTCCTTTCTTTGGACGTGAACCTGGACGTTCGTGTTGTAATCCTTTCTGTTTGAGTGGTGAGTTTTTGAAACAATACACTTTGTAATTATTTGTTTTCCATATCACCTTTTGGATTCCATTTATGAACATTTGTGGACCTCTTGTCACAATTGCTTTTGATTTGGACAACTTTTTTATCATACCATCATCAGTGGTGTCTTGAAAATAACATCTCACTTCTTTCAAAACGACTATTTTTAAGGCTAAAAGTCTATGTTCGTGCTCTTCTTCTGTTGCATGTCTTCTCGTGGGTTTTTCGGGGTTCTTGACTACCTTGCATGATGATTCACTTGACGAGCTTATTTCGAGCACCACTTTGTGGGTATAATTAGAAGCACTCGCATCATCTTGCGTTTGTTGTTGTTGGTCGTTGAGATCAATGGAAAACTTTGCCACAGTTGATTCTAATAACATTTTTGATTCAATTGTTTCTAATCTTGAGAATGAAGTTTCTTCTTGCTCTTTATCATTTTTATGTTCTTTATCTGGTTTTTCTTATGGACTTTGAAAATCACATTTAGATTTAGTTTCGGAGTCCTTGTCTTTAGAGGCCTTCGAGTTGCTTTGTTGGCTTATTTTATTGAAAGTGTCGTCAATAGCTTTTTGAGCAGCTCTTACAACTGATTGTTCCATCCGATCAAACATTTCGTCCATTTTGCTATGAAATTGATTGGAGATTTGATCCAATTCTTACCACGTTGACTTCATGGCTAATTGTAAAAGTTTTCAAGAGAGAATCAATAATAGATCAATAATATATGATAATACTTATTATTATTTTAAAAATAATAATATTATTATGCACATATATAGTTTTCAATAGTTTTTTTTTAATATAATAATAATTATAAATAAAAATTATTATAATATTTTTTGAAATCCCATGGAGGGAATTAGGGTTACGAAGATGGAGTGGCCGACTGGAGCAGCTAAGGTGGAAGTATGGGTCGTGGAGCTGGGGCAGAATTGGATGGAGGGGAGAGGCTGGAGCGATGGAGGGGGGGGGGTCTGTTGTACGTGGCCGATAGAGGGAGAAGGAGGCTGAGGTGGTGGTGGGAGGAGGCGACGGAGGGCGCAGCAGGATGGTGGAGGGCGCTATGGATGGTGGAGCCGTTGCACGGGGAAGTGTGCAGAGCGTGGGGAAAGCAAGAGAAGGGTGCAGTAGGAGAGCGTGGGGGAAGGGCACAGCAGGAGGGAAGAGCGCGGAGGGAAGAGCATGGGGTGGCTGGCGGGAGAGGGGAGGATGAGGGGAGGTGTGGTGGTGGATGGGAAAAGGTTGTGCAGTAGGGAAGAGAATGCAGGCGCGTGGGGAAGAGGGAGATGAGTGATGGAGAGAGGCTGTTGCGTGAAGTGAGGGGGCGACTGGGAGGTAGAGGCGATCGCAGCGAAAGTTGGGAGTAGAGAGATGAGAGTGTGATGGAATAGGAGCAACTAGAGTAAAGGAGATGGGCGCGTGAGTAAGTGGGGGAATGAAGCGTGAAAATGGATAGGACAGAGATGGGTGGAGTAGTGTAATGGAGGATATGAGAAAATGAGCTGAATCCGAGCTCTACAGGGGAGGAGCGAAAGCTCTGATACTAAATGCTACAACCGTATCCGGTTGGATAGTTATGAAGCGAATCCGTCTTCCATATTTGAGATAAAATGATAATATTATAGATAGATGATGATTGATTACAATTGGTGGCAACCTTTATATAAGGTGTGGGCAGCCATGAATGAGGAGACACGCCCTTTAACCCAGTACTAATTATTGTTTATTATTATTATTACATTTATACTTTATATTCTTTTATTGAGGAACAAAAGTTCCTCAATACAAGAATAACCAGAACAAGTAACGTAAGAAAGCCATAAATGACTAAGTAGTAATGTAAAATGGAGTGTATGATAGATGATTAATAGTTACATAGGTTTGGGCTTTATATAAACCCATCATGCACCTTTTCGTAAAAGGGCATGACTATTGACTTAAATAGTCTTTAATTAATAATAGATTAATATTAATATTAATTTATTATTTTGTTACATTGCCTTCCCCTTCAGGGAAGCTTTGTCCTCAAAGCTTCATTGACAGAAATGTCTGGAAGCTTTGCGACACTTGATGAAATAAGACAATAAGAGTTTCGGATTCCCAGGAGAATTGTTGCATCGTATCTGCTGTGGTCCATCCTAGATCTATTTTAAGCGGACCTCTGAGATCGTTTTGGGGAATGGGTCATCTCAATTGTTGCTTAGTATGTTGAATTGTTTGCCTGTCAACATAACTCTCTTGTGAATGCTCATTTTGACGTTGTCGTTGGTCAAAATGACGATTATAATTGGGATGTCTGTAAGGTGTATGTGTTGCTTGTTTTTCTTTCTTTTGAATTGTGGCAAGGACTGCCTTCACTTTCTTGATTTGATTTTTGGTTGCATCTTCCTGGAAATGCGCTTCTTGGTTCTCCAGTAGATTGTGATGATTTTGAATCTTTTCGATTCTTTCCTCTTGCGAATTTTTGTCAATTTCTAACTTCTTGATATGATTCTCTAGGTCCTGATTACGATTCTTTAGAGATTGGTTTTCTTTCTTCTTTTCCAGTGTTCTTCTTTCGAGGTCTTCAACGACGTGTTCCCTCTTGCTACTGTTTTTCAATTTTTTAATCTTTGTAATCAGTGTTTTGTTATGATTTCGCAGTTGAAATATCTCTTCGGTATTGCTTGATAACACATTGTTGAATTTTGTCAGTTCCAACTTATGTGTCTTCTTACTTTCGTCATACTGCTGCTGGAGTTTTTCTTTTTCTTGTTGATGATGACGTAACTCATTTTCCTAATTTTTTAACTTTCTCTGGACGTGCTCCAACTCACTATCTTTGTCCATGATGAGTTTGTTTAAAAGATTTATTTGTTCTTCTAACTCTTCATATCATCCATCAGTTGATTCTTTGTTTGTAGTTTGCGATAAGGGAACTATCACTAAGAAATCCCGTAGCGTTATTTTCTTCTTCTCATGGAAGAAGGTGATGCACTTCTTTTTTGCATTGATGGAGAATGTTCCTAGTGTTTCCAACCATTATAACCCAACATTATGTCGATGAGATGGTCGTCTATAGCTGCGACGGTGAATTGAGCTGCAAAATGATAGTCATCAATTTGTAATGGTACTTCTATTTGATCTTCGTTTGAATCATTCTTCATTGATTCTTGAACTTGTACTTGATTTGCGACATCATTGTTTTTAAAATTTTCCTTGTTGCATGGACAAATAGCGATGGCAATTGGACTTTCATCAAATATCCCATTAACTTTCAGCATGGCCATCGACACTTTTATCGGAATGTTGAGAAATCTTTTCTTTGTTTTATTAAAATCTGTCTCTTTCATTTTTGCTTGTCTTCTTTTCTGATTTTTGGCTTCCTTCCCCTTTTTATAAAATAATTGTAATTAATTACAATTATTTAATAATATTAATTATTACTAACACTAATAATAAATATTATAATTTTTTGTGAATAGAAGGGGTATAGAGTTTTGAAACTATAAAATATATATATTATTATAAATAATAATAATATTATTGTAATTTTTGTTTGAATAAAAATAATAAGTATTATATTTAAATACTTTTATTATAAAGGTGGAGTAAGAAGTTTCTAATAAAATTAAAATATTATATAATAATACTAATATTATTGTAATAATATATAAAACTAAGAGTGGGTTTGATAAAACCAAGGGACGGTTTTATAAAACCAAGGGCTCACAAAACCATGTGCACTGTCATAAACCATGTGTGGGTTCGTGAATGTTAATCTTACTTCTTGTTCTTACTTATTTTCTCTTCTTGTTTTTTTTTTTTACTTCTTTTTTCACTATTTTCTTTTCTTTTTCTTTTTATTTTCTTTAGGTCAAAGACCTAATTTGGGGAAACTGTCCAATTATTTGGCCAAAAGCCAAATCAACGAAATCACTTCTTGTTTCTTTTCTTTTCTTCTTTTTTATTTTATTTATTTTATTTTTTTACTTTTGTCTTTTTCTTTGTTCTCTTTTCTTTTTTAGTTTTTTGGAGTTGGAGAATGGATTCTGGCCAAGGGCCACTTTATGGTCAAAAACCAATTGACGGGAGAAACACCCAATAATAGTCAATGGCTGGAATCTGCCCAAGAAGGGGCTCTGATACCACTGAAGGAACAAAAGTTCCTCAATAAAAGAATAGCTAGAACAAGTAACGTAAGAAAGCCATAAATGACTAAGTAGTAATGTAAAATGGAGTGTATGATAGATAATTAATAGTCACATAGGTTTGGGCTTTATACAAGCCCGTCATGCACCTTTTCGTAAATGGACATGACTATTGACTTAAATAGTCTTTAATTAATAATAAATTAATATTAATATTAATTTATTATTTTATTGTTACAAGGATCTCCTCTAGCTCTATGCAAGATGTCCTCTCTATGCAAAATACTTCTTTGATGTTTGCCAATATGGTCAGAAAGCTTGAATGATCCTCCTCCACAAATGTGTCTACGTCCATTGCTAAGTCCATGACGCATTGTCCTCATCCCAAGCTTCCTCAAGATAAGTGTCCAACATGCAAGGTATATATCACATGGACCAAATCTCCAAGGGCTAAGTATGCTCATCCAAGTGCCCAAAACCCCTCCTGCTAGCTAGTTACCTCCCATGACCGAGAATTGGAATCCCCCTTTGTGTGCCTTTATGGACATATGCATGGCTTGGTTTGGGTGGATGCTTGACCTTGGTTAGAAAGGTAACATGGCACTCTTAGCTAGGAGGTTGTTACCCTAATCGTCATGATGGCACCCCCATTGTGTGCACCCAATGGGTTGGTCATTATGTCGATCAGGGTAACAACCTTCTTGCTAAGAGTGCCATGCTACGTCTCTAACCAAGGTCAAGAATCCACCCAAACCAAGCCATCCATATGTCCATGAAGCATCTCCAAGGAGCTAGGACACACTGCTTTCCTAGCAAGGTGAAAACATTTTTGGAGTAACCTACAAAGCTAAGAAAAAAACATTAGGATCACCAACAAAGCCAAGATATTGGTAGTGGTATCATGATTGCAATGCAAAAGGTCAGTGGAGCTACCAACAAAGGAAAGATATCATGATGAAACCCATTTTGAATGGGTGTTCATGTGTGATTTTGATCACTCTTGAGAGGCATGACATCATCCATGATGATGTGTTGGTGCCTCAATGATGATCATGAGCATTTATATGGATTATTTGAGGCATGTTGACTTGGTTTTGGGCATAAAAAAAGGCAGGTCTATGATAAATCAATTGTTCTAAGTATGTTTTAATCATTGAATAGCACTGGAAAAGTATTATCTTGAGTTCTGGGTGCATTCCAGATCATAAAATAGCAATCGAACACACCAGACCTCAAATTTGGGTCAATTTGAGGGCAAAAGGAAAAATTTCTCAGCAATGTAATAGCAAGATAAAGACTCTAAATTGTCATAGCAGCGTGCCTTCTCTCATTTTAATGGAAGATTCAACCTTGGTGGCATGTGCACAAGGCCAACAATTGTCCCCTTCATTTATTGTATCGATCAGATTTCAGTTTGGAATCCTTATGTCAGTTTTCACTAGAATACGAGAGATTTTGGAGAAGATTTATAGACCTATAGTATTCAATATCAATCAGAACATCCTTTTGAAACCTAAGATACATAATTCAGTGGACCTATTTCGAGATTACATCAAGTGCTTGTAAATGGACAACAGCAGGTTAAGGAGAATTCTGTGTAGTTTTTTAGAGAATTCTATGTAGTGGTTTACACCAATTACAACAATAATGCAAGTTGTTGAAATGGTACAATGATTGTAAAGGAAAAGGACAGTGGAGCTACCAGAGGGGACGTAGTGTTAGAAAAAGGACCAAAAGGTAGGTGATAAAATGCTTTTTGTTCCAAAGCTAGTTGGGGTGGGAGCACACCAGGTAGGATATGCAAGTTAAGACGTTGTTATCACACCATAGTAGCAGGGCTACTATTCTTGATTAGCAGATATCTGCACATTCCAAAGCTTCCATTATTTAGAGCTTGGCTATGATGATTGTATATTTTGAGATCACTCATGATCAGAGCAGTGTATTATTCAGACTTATGTTAGACCTTGTGTCAAGGCTGAGCCTTGAGAGTTCAGATTTGATGACCGATGTGACCCTTTATCCCATACAGTTCAGTTCAGTGCTTAGAGATGTATTGCAGCAGTGTTTTAGATGATATATGATGATTATTATTGTGATGATGTTATATGACCTATGGATATTTTATCATTGATTGTGGATTATTATCTTGTTAATTTAGTCATGATCACAACATCTGCTTGGTATATTATTCCTGATGTGGCAAACTTTTTAAAATGAACTATAAATTATAAAATGGACATTTACTTGCACATTTAGGTTGTTTGACAAAACTCACTGGTTTACCACCTTACATAGATATGGTCTTTCTTGACACCAGTTTTCTGCTAGCTTAGGCTCCAAATTCACTTGACTCCATCCATACATGACTTTCCTTATTTGACTTTAAACCTTGACCTGTCTTATTTGACCTTCTGGTACTGAGGACTTCCCCATTTTCTACCTCTGTGTTTGGACCGCATCCCTGTATGTTTAGTGTCTTGGCTCTGAGTTGGTGACAAAACTTACCTTTGGTGAGTTGGATTGTAGGCCTAAATCATTCTAGTCGGTTGTCCTGATGTTTGGCATTGGTTCGAACTCCCCCTAGTCACTTGAGATGTTGTTGGCTAAAACTGAAAGCTCATGTACTACTTATGGGAACTTATAAATTCGCCCACGGAAATTAAAAAGGGCAAGAGCGATGAACTGCTAAAAATACTCCTCGAAGAGTATATGAAAGGTCCAAAAAGCAATGGTTCTTAAAAGCTATATCTAAAAAATTGCTGACCTTATATGTATATCAGGGATGATTTTAAGAATGCCCCCTAAATTTATATGTATAAAAAATGGGTGAATCCCCATGACACACGGGAAACTGCAAAGGCTATTTAATCAATAATATAATATGTATATATAATTTTTTGGCGAATCTTTCACGGAATCATAAAATCTTATAAATTTTGGGCGAATCTTTCACAAAATTATAAAAACTTGTAAAATGTTTGGCGAATATTTCCCAGAATTATAACATCTTGTGAAGTCTTGGCGAATGTTACACTAAACTATAAAAACTTGTAAATTCTTGACAAATTGGTTGAAATTTGACTTAATAAAATTTCCTAGATGATTTTGTATTCACTTTAGATTTCCCATGTACTCTTGCATTAGGACACATTGTAAACAAAATCCAATCATTTTAGGTGACCTCCTCTAACTTTTCATAGTCCCACTGATAGATCCCTTGTAATTGGTGCCTGAATGGCATACACCAAAATGATGGTTTATGCATCTACTAGGACCTATGAGTATGATAATATTCAACCCCAAGAGTAGGTTACAAGGAAGCATGTGTTCAAATTCACAAGTGGATCACCCTTTGAGATGTGTGCCACCTTCAACCACTCATCACAATCTCCAAGATAACCTACCAACCCCAAATATAACACCATTTTTGAAACTATGCATCTAAGGTTAGTGAGTCACAAATCCATGTGTCCCAAGCACCCTAACCACTCCAAACAAAAATCCCTAAGTATTGCACTTAGGTGGTGCTCTCTCCAAGTGTTAGGCAAGTAGATGGTTGCATAACCATTTATGTCAAGAACACTTCTCCAAGCAACAATCTGAGTAGGGAATCCCACATGTGCCAAGGTAATATTATTTCAAACAAACTCCATTGCCACCCCTAAGTATAACACCCTTCCTCAATATATGCACCC
Source organism: Larix kaempferi (assembly GCA_027924585.1). Taxonomy (NCBI): domain Eukaryota; kingdom Viridiplantae; phylum Streptophyta; class Pinopsida; order Pinales; family Pinaceae; genus Larix; species Larix kaempferi. The sequence continues at coordinate 9,906,574 of BSBM01000232.1, forward strand.
AAGGGTAGCAAGGCACAAATCCACATGTGCCAAGTGCTCTAACCACTCCAAACACAAATCCCTCAATATCACACTTAGGTGTTGTTTTAGATGATAAAGTAGTAGGAAAGATAGTATGGTAATTGTGTGGAAACAATCTTTGCTAACAGTGTCCCAAATACACGTTGTTTTCACTAATTAACTATTTTATGAGGTACTCGTAAATTTGCTTGACCTCTTTCCAATCCCGAAGCCATTCCTAGACCCTGACCTATGCTTTAGGAGGTGCTTCAAATCCTTTTGTTCAATCTAGACAAATATAGAGCTAAATTGAACCCTAATAATCCCCTAACTTAGTGAGCATACAAAATAGATACAGATTAAAGGTAGAAAAAGAACAACATATGAAATTGTCGATTCAAATGTACAATTCCTCATTCCCTCCTTGTGCAAGATGACCCCTCGGATCGAATTCCATGGGATGAAGGAGGCATTGAGTCTCAATTTCTCAAATTCTTTGAAGATCTTGATCCTCTTCAAGATCCATGATTAGTGCTCAATTTATCTATCCCAGGTCCACTTGACTCCCTTATGACTTGCCAACAACCACCATGGATCGAACGTTGTGGGATTCACAAAATCGTCCGGGAGAAGCTTGGTTTTACCCTCGGAGTCCATGGATTTTCATGTCCCAAGAACTACAAGTCCAAAATCCCTTTCATGCCCAAGCCAATTGACGACTGCTGCATTATATGAGAGGCATCACGTTGTTGATGTGTCGTGCACATCCATTCTTAAGATAACTCTTTGTAGGATTCGAATTAAATTCCTCTAACAGTGGAAATGACCTCACATTCATGGCTGTAAAAGAGTCCATTCCATGCATATGCAAACCAACAACCCTTGCTGTGTGATCCGTAATTGAGGGACTTATAACCCAGTTAACTCACTAACACGGATACTTGTGAGAAAATTACTTGTACTCTTTGTTCTTGCTCTGTTAAGGCTAAGAAGATGCTTGGTTCATTACATAGCTACTCATATGGTTTACTTATGGCATGGAAGCTATTCCAATATTAAACTCCAACAACACCAATCCAATGACAATACAACAACATGTGCAAAACTGATTTATGAGAAATAAATTATTAAATCAACAGGGTGGATGGCTTGGTGAACTTGCCTGCCACATAACCACAACGAATGATCACGTCGGTGCATAAGTTATGCGTGGAACATCTTTCCCTGACTATTGGTTGCATACAAGATATTGAAATTCCCAACATATATTACTCACTCCAACATCAAATAAAATTTTCCCCAATTGTTATAAAATGCCTAAGCATTTATAAAAGATCCCATCATGCATAGATTCGTCCATAACTATTTAAATTTCTCTCTTTAAAAGAGGGATTCAAGCCAACAAGTAGAATGAAAAGTCAACAAGACTAAATTGTTTGGCACTATTTAAGTTTATCCCAACAGATACAAAATGCTCAAGACGGGTTTAAATCTACCATGAGAGAAAATCATTTAACGATGGAAAAATCTGCTCCAACAACAATTAATTCGCCCTAGCTTGTTTATTATTGCTATGACAACCTCTACATTCAACAGAGGTGGGATAAACTCATCCAGGCAGTTGTAAAAAACAATATGCCACTTCAAAATTTGTCAACAATTTATAAAAACGCCCAGGCACTTCACAACTCAACCAATGGTGGTAAAAAACGCCCCAGGAACATTTACCTTCATCCAGTAGTGGTAAAAAACACCCCAGGAACGTTTACATTCATCCAACAATTGTTAAAAACGCCCTAGGTAGATTCAAATTCTTCCAGCTATGATAAAAAACGCCCCGAGCATATTTACATTAATCCACCAATGAGAAAAAACACCCAACGGTGGTCATAAACGACCCATGCATATTTAAATGCATCCAAAAATCATAAAAAAACGTCCCACGAACATTTAAATTCATTCAACTATTGAGAAAAATGCCCATCAATGGAATATATTTAAAAATTTAAATTTAGAAACTAGCTAACGAGTTGCAACAGCTCTTTAGATGATAGCCATTGATCTTAACACTCATAATGGAATGGAGGGTGGTAATTCCATAACTGTTGGCATTTGTATTTTGCAAGACAAATTGAAAATATGAAAGACAACCTTACTTAATTGTTGAGAATGAATATTCAGACCATCCCATGAACCAAAGAAGTATTTAAACACAGATCAACTCCCATTATACATTGGCAGCAATTAATAGGATGAACAAGAGATATCAATCAATCACATGATGGACACCGTAATTTTACCCTTCTACATACCTGGTAGGTGAGCTGAAATTGTTGAAAACATTGACTATATTCCTACTAATGAGTAATGAGTAAATGGCCAGACCCTGCTAATGGTTCAACAATAAGGCAGGTGGTCAGTGCCTGGGTATATCCTATTTCATCTATGCCAGATACTTCTCATGCAATGGCCGTTTCTCTCTCACTTTGTAGCAAGATCAAATGTTGATTTTTGAAGTGCAGGTGAAAGGGAAATGTTGTGCATGCAGAAAACATCACAATATGAGGTTGTGGACAACACAATGGATAGTTCCATCATGTTTACCTTCCTCGTTGTCACATTTAATAGTTGATCAAACATTAGGATCTCAAGTTGCATCACTACGCAACTCATTGGCAAGTTGCAGACATCTTCTTCTAGATGCTTGGTGCAAATAAGTCTGATTTTTTTTAACAAGCATTTGTTTCCTTTAGGTACACATACAGAATAATGGAGAGTTGCAAAGAAAATGAAAGAGTTGGAATTTTACAATTCCTTAGTGAGAAAGATTTACATCAAATAAAGTCTCACAAAAGAAGACAATCACATGTACAATCAACTTAGCATTGAGTTAAGAAACAATTAATGCCTAATTAACACATTATGAGCATCCTAATTAACACATTAAGTTTTCCATCCTATAAATTCCTTGATGACTACCATTGAATCTCCCATTACTTGTGAATTGTTGTAAGGCTTTGATTCATGTAATACGAAGCTCGAATAAAATCGATCCAAAGACAATCACAATCTTTATGGGTGCTATAATTTGAAGATCAGAATCAGAATACCTATCTTACATGGGTCTATTATTCACCCCCAAAAGAGAAGACAGAGGTGACCTACATTTATTGCATCATTAATCAATAGCCCACCTTTATTATGCAATTCTATTTTACTTTTGCTTTTGGACTATGTCCGTGATGGAATTTAGTCTATTGTCCTACATTTTGCACTAGAATATTTTAGATTTAGATGGAAATATTTTAACACTCACCTATTCAGACACAATTTGACTGGAAAAACTGGCATAGCAAATCAGGAACCTAGACTAAATTGATGATCTACACTATGAATTAAAACTAAGCTACTCACTCTCTAACTATTAACATACTAACCCTAAAACTAACCCACTAACCTAATCCATCACCATCTCACTACACTTTAGGGGTCTTTATTTACATTGGCCACCAATGGTGTTCCAAACACAAAATCATAACATGAAACATCTTTCCCTCACTATTGGTTGCATACAAGATATTGAAATTCCCAACATATATTACTCACTCCAACATAAAAAAAAATAATTCCCTAATTGTTCTAAAATGCCTGAGCATATATAAAAACTCCCATCATGCATAGATTCATCCATAATTTTTTAAATTTGTCTCTTTAAAAGAGGGATTCAAGTCAACAAGTAGAATGAACAGTCAACAAGTCTAAAAAAAAATTGGCACTATTTAAGTTTAGCCCAACAGGTACAAAATGCTCAATACTGGTTTAAATTTCATCTACCACAAGAGAAAATCGTCTAACAATGGAAAAATATGCTCCAACAACAATTAATTTCGTCCTAGCCTGTTTATTATTGCTCCGACAACCTCTACATTCAACCGAGGCGGGATAAATTCATCCAGTAAGTTATAAAAAACAATCTGGCACTTCAAAATTTGTCCAACAATTTATAAAAACACTCAAGTACTTCATAATTCATCCAAGGTGGTCAGAAAATCCCTAGGCACATTTACCTTCATCCAGTAGTGATACAAAACGCCCCAGGAACATTTACATTCATCCAAAAATGGTTAAAAACGCCCTAGGAAGATTCAAATTCTTCCAGCTATGATAGAAACGCCCTAGGCATATTTACATCAACCCACCAATGAGAAAAACACCCAACAAGTTATGCATTGTTCCTCTTTGGATGCATTCTTCCCAATCCTTATCATTTTGGGGGAAACCGAAGAGCCTATATTTACTTCAGTTACTTCATCAACAGGCTCAGCTCTTCCCCCCTTGTACTCGTCGTGTCTGTTGAAATTCTTTTCGAGCGGTAAGGATAAATCCAATAGGTTAGCACCACAGAGTGATTGTCCCGAAGACTGGTCCTCAAGGTTGATCATTGGATCAAGGGTGTTTTCCACTCCTTGCAAAAAACGCACTATGTGGGCATCATCCTGCAACACTTTCCAGTAGTCTTGGTTATCGGGCATAGAAGGCCTGAAAAAGACCTCGACCTTGCACTCTCGCTCAGTTAAGGCATCTGGGACTTCAAAGGTACTGGCAGCCACAGCTAGTGCGTTTGCCAAGGAATTGTCTTCCCTAGGGACAGCCTTAATTGAGAAAGCGTCGAATAACTCGATAGTGTCCCATACTGCATTTCTGTAGGTGCGCAATCTATTGTTCTTGGCAGCAAACTGGTTTCTAACTTGGGAGACTATAAGATCAGAATCACCCACAACACTCAAGCACTTGATTTTTTGGTCTTTGGCAATTTGTAGTCCTAGGAGAAGGGCCTCATACTCCGCCACATTGTTAGTGCAATCAAACTCTAAGCGGAAAGAATATATGGTTTCTTCACCACAGGGCGAAGTTATGACCACCCCGACACCCGCAACGCCTGGAGTGAGCTCCGTCGAAATGCATCTTCCAGACCTCACTAGGAGGGAAAGGGTGTAGCCTAATGTCTTCCCAGTAGTTTGCTAACGCCATAAAGTTTCCGACCTCAGCCGTGGGGCGGATTGCTTCTTCATAAAGGTAATCGGGGGTTTCCACATGTTCTTTCATCGGAGGTTCGTTAAGTAAGGTGATTTCTTTGCCTGGTCCCCTTGGGATGGTTGCATATGCGAGGTCCATTTGGATGTGTCCACCCAACTTAGCGTCCCATTCTTTGAATAGGAGCATGCCTCAGACATTTGATACGTCGATGAAAAGAACATCCATGGACATCTCGATGTGAGGGCACGCAACCAACTTCATATGGAGGTTTTCAATAACTCCCACTGCTTTTACCGGTCGGGAGTCCATCCCACACACATTTCTAAAAGGCCTAGAAGGGTTCAACTCGAGTTGTTCCATGACACGCAGTGGCATGACATTGACCTCAACCCCCGAATCAAGCATGCAATTGTGGAGTATAAGTTGGTTTACCTCGAGGGCAACGTAAAACGGGGCGCACCCTTAAGAGTTACCTGATACACTATGGATGTTTATTGGCAGGTCAGGCGCAATCTCAATTGGTTTCTCAGGAGGGGTTCCCTTTTGTTGTATCCCCCAAAAGGTACGGGCTCTATCATGCATCTCAGGAATCCTCAAAATCTCATTTAGGGGTATGGCCATGCTAAGTTTAGATAGAAAGTTTCCTATGTCATATTGAAAGGCATGTTGTCTTAATTCGTTAGTTGGAGGGGGTTTTATGCCGAGGAATTCCATGATCCGAGCTTTGATGACGGGTATTTTGACCAATTCCTTAAAAGGGACGTGGATTAAGGAGCTGGAGAGCTTGCTTGATACGTTCACCTTAATGGGGCCAAAACTAGGCAGGAGATGAGTGTAAGTAGGTCCTAAGTCTAGTTCCAACCACTAGTTGGACACACGGGTGAAATAAATACTTAAATGAAACGTGACCAACAATCGAGTGTGATGGATCGGATAGATTAGATTAAAGATGAGATGGCTGAAAATAGTCTAAGGATGTAAATTGAGTTGGAAGTGAGATAGTGAAGTAAACTGCCTAGGAAAGGGGTTAAGTAGTGGACAAATGGACCTAGGGAAGAGAATAATTAGCATTAATAATCACTTCCAGCAATCAGTACTTGATTTCCCCAAGGTAAAACGATGTTCTGAACCCAAATCAAAAGTACCCAGAACCCCAAAGTGAACCTAAATTAGCAGAAGAGAAAAACACCCCCAGGTGGGCGTTTTTGCCAAGTGGACCAGTGCCTAAACTATGGGTTAATGGAGTCAGAATTGTTTCAAACTTGAGATATAGGCTTTTAGGCGCAAATAACAAGCGGGTTTGCAATAAAAACAAAGTTCTAATGGTGGAAAATTTAGTTTTTGTATTTTAGGGTTTATTAAGTGTTTTTGCAGCTTAACATCAACAGTGAGAGAGAGAAGATGAGAAACAAGCAAGGATCCCGTACCTGGATAATGGAGATGAAGATGCCCCCGTGTTGAAGACAAACCCTGAAGATCAAATGCTGAACTAGAGTGCATTTTCCCCTAAGCGTTTGATGCTGCCAATGAGACAATGCGTTTTTGTACCTGCCAAAGAGAGATAAAATCAGTTTCTATAGCAAATGACAAAAATAAACCAGAAAAATGAGTGACAAATGATGAGGGAAGCAAATAACAACTATGCAAATTCACTTCCCTGTTGAAATCCCGAAGAGAAACGCTAGCATGGAGCTGCTGGCTCAAGTGCTGCGTTTTCCTCCAGTGGCCAGCTTCACCTGCAAATCGAAATGCCCAAGGAGAGATGCGGATACCACAAACAACTCATCAATGCATCAGAAATATGATCTCAATCAACACAAGAAAGATATCACTCCATATCACAAGTAACTCAGTAGAAATGTCTCTCAATAATCTCAATATCAAGTCTCAAAAATGCCAAGAGGCTCTACAATGGAGTGAGTGCCTTCTTTTATAGAGGAAGGCCACTCTCAAAACAAGTTTCCCCCCAAAATGGAGGGCTGGGATCACTCCCCATCAAGCAAATCGAATGGTGGAGAGCTCTCCTAGTGGGGGTGCGAATTTCCCAAGGATAGCGCACAAGTGGAGGAGAAGGGCCCATTGTGGGGCCATACAATAGATAGAACAATGTTGGGGGGTGTCTATATGGGGTTTTATCCCCCCAACTCAATACACATGGTCCCACATACAATATAATCATGAAATCGAATTTCCCCAAGTGGAGAAACACGTCCCCCATGGGCAATTCATCCACCTAGGTGAGTAGGGTAAGAGAGGGCCCCACAATACATAATACCATGCCAAAACATTACCAATTTACCTTAGGAATCACCCTTTTATTTTCCAACCATTGATTTTCTCCCTTTGCTATAGTTGCCTTTGTTAATTTTTTATTTTCCATGTATTTTATTGCTGGTTTATACTGCTGAAGATGTAATTTGGGCTTTTGACCCATCTAAAGTGCCCGGATTGTCAAACTGTCTGCTGCAATGTGATCGTGGACCCCAAAAATAGTAGGAATGACCACTCGAACGACCCCGATCCATCACTTAGGCATTATTTGCCCAAAATCTATGATTTTTAATTAAAACAGGTCATTAATGACCAATAATAATTAAAAATCTCACAAACTCCTCGATCTTTTTGCATTCTGTCACTTGGAAGCTCATATGGGTCCCCTATAGATAATAATTGACCAAAATCGAAATTCCAGTGGCAACATTTTTTTGGGCCCATTTTTGGCCTGGTCAACCTCGTTTGACCAAGTCAAATCTGGTCAACAATGGTGCTAGCTGAATACCTGTATGCAATCATGAAGTTAAAGGCTTCCTTATACAAGTTAGTACATTACTAAACATCATGACAATAATATGGTGATCAAATATTGCATTAAATCTCGGAAAAATACAAGGCCCCAGGTGAGGTGGGCCCACCACATCCAAAAGACTCAACTGCTATGCAAAACCTATAGACTTGACCATCTAGCTGACTTTGGGTGATGTGGAAGACATGGTGAAGGATAAGGGATGACAAGGATGAGGATCAAGTGACCTTTTGGATAACTCGGGAAAGCGGGGTCCACTTAGATAAGTATACCATGACAAAACACGGGGAAGGGCAGTGCCTCACAAATGGGTATAGTGCAGGGAAACCGCCACTGGTCATCTAACAAGTATCTCACAACTCACATTCGTGCCCGAAGAATTTGTGAGGTTCTTTTCTAGAGCCGCTAAACTGGGTGTCCGACAAACCGTAACTTGAGACTCTAGGGGACAATCTTGAGCTTGTCCCTTGCTCCCTCTCACCTCCTTGCCCTGCAGGACTAGGTGAGGAATAACCACTACAAATGCTGACATGTACAGCTGACCTGTGTCCATGTGTGTTTACAAACACATTGCATGGATTTTACAATGAGTTTCATACTTAGCCCTTTTCTGGCTAGATTTACATTTACAAAAAGCCTTTTTGGCTTGCTTTACATTTCTTCATTTCTTCAATTTACATCAAGGCCCTTTTGGGCTACATACATATCTCAATAGATATAAACATGGTGCTCATACTGCAAAGTAATGGGGGTGAGCAATACATGCTTCAATGACCATGTTACCAACTTTTTTGTACCGTAGTTGGATTTTCTGGAGAGCCGCCATTTGACAAACATGATAAATGTTTGATTCCAGTGTATCAGATGATCCATCATGTTGTGGCTAGCCAGTTGTGGTTAGCTTGTTTTGTTTTTTTGAGTCGACATGACCATGGCCCCATGGGGGTTTGTAATAAAGTGTGCTAGTAGGATCTGAGTGCCTCGGTTCCTCATGACTGGATTAAGCAACTAAGGTATTCCAAGGATTTTTTTCCCTTGTCAATTACACTTTGCTTAAGGCGATGTATAATCGATGAGGTTTTCTCCCGCTCCTCCAAACCTGGAATGCCCGATTTTGAAAATTTGGCCATGGGGGGTTATTAGAGGCCAACTAATGTATATAAGCCTACTAGACACTGTTAGAATAGGTGTCGGTCATGTCCTAGGTCCATAAAAACCCTCAGAAAAAATTTCAAAATTTTTTTACCGGGTCCATCGAAATTTGGGTTTTATTTATTTTTTAAATTTAATAAATTTCTCTATAGTTTAAATAGAGAAATAATTATTTGTAATATGTCAGTCGTCCGGGGTCCGAATTCAGTGATTGATGGCTCGTTTCATAAGCCAAAAATCACACATGACCCGTGGAGCAGCTAAACCCAACTTTCGGATGTCAATTCAGCCTCGTAATTAATATTTTCTCTAAAAAGTCATTTACAGAGACATTATTAATTAAAATAATAAAATTGAATATTTTGGAGATAATCCAAATCTCTCCAAAATTAATCAATTTGATTAAAATAAAAGGCTAAATGACATGGCAATGGGCATTTATGAGGATTCCAATCAACTCCAAGTCTTCCCAGTCAACTATCCAGTCACTAGAAGGTTATCCATTCAAACAAATTCGCCCTCCTCATACAAAATTCGATTTGGCTTGTTGTCATTTGATGATTGGGTTGGTGGTTTGCATTAAAACCTAGGGATGGGCGCCCTCATGACTCACCTCATCCATAAGCTTGGATCCTTTTGCAAATACGAGTTACCACCTACCATTCCATGTGTCTCTCTACCAAGTAACTCGAATTATCCTCAACCCTCACGTCAATCTTCATTGAGTTCACGTCTAGCTTTGTTGGAGCTTGTTTATTGGTTGATCGATACATCCCATGCCACTCCAATTCGAATTCATACCTACCAAATTACACTTGGCATCCACCAAACTAGCTCGCACTCCACATAGCTCACGCCATCCCTACCAACCCTCACGTCAATCCTCTCTCAAGCTCGCGTTTTCCTTGTTGTAACTCGTTGGTTGGTTGATTGACACTCCCTATGCTCCATCCATGCGAGTTAGCGCCTACCTATACCACGTGTCTCCACCATACTAGCTCGCATGCCTCCACAAGCTCACGCCTTTCCTACCTTAGCTCGCATTTATCCTTGTTGGAGTCGTGTTATTGGATGATAACACCACTCACACCTACTTTAAAGTCGAGCCTTGCCACATGCCAAACCTTACCAACCAACAACTCGACTTTGACTATTGTTCACCTCTCCAAGCCCTTGATTGATTGGAATTCGACTTACCTATCCATTTGCCAATTCGACCTAGGGTTTAGGCTTAGGATTTTAGTATCTTTTACTATAAAGAGAGGCCCTTTGGGGTTATTATCTCATGGATTTTTTATGCATCGAAACTCTGATGAAATTGTAAGCACTTTTTATTGAGAATAAAGTTGAGACTTTGGAGGTCAAAAACATGGAGGCTCTTGATGTGCATTGCTTCACTTGATATTTGAGGTGATATTGTTTTACATTCTATTTGAGGCTCTTAAGTTGTAGATCATGTTCAAGATGGCTAACAATCTAGCACAAGTAGCATGTATCTAGTTCTTTTCACTTAAATATTTTGTTTCAAATATATTATCCATGCTCAAGGTTCTTGCAGGTATATCTTCACTCTATAATAAGACCAAAGGAGTTTTATCTTTTGGATTTGAGAAACAAAAGGGAGTTTGGATCTTCTCCATCAAACATTCAAAACACAATATTGGCTACTTGTTACTCTGGGCTTCTATTTCTTCAAGCCTTCTTGGTTGCTCCTTGAGTTTTTGCTTTGACTTGCTAAGCCCTCTCTAGCCCTTCTAGCCTTGATCCGAGATTGTTCTTGTCTTCAAGCCATAGATTAGTTTGCCATAAGGTTGAAGTTCCTTCAACCTTGGGGAATAACTTGGGATTTGTTCCCTTGTGCTCTCTTCAACACTCGTTGTCGGCGTATCACCGGTTAACCGGAGGATTTCCAAGGCGGTGTTTTTACCATCTCAAGTGTTCCACTTGAATCCCTTTCCCTAGATCTACTTCTCCTTGGTTTTGTTTTCATCCTACCATCCTTCCCTTTCGTTTTTGCCTTCTTTTGCTCCATTCGTCCACCCCTTTTAGTTTGCCTCATCTCCTCTCCATCCCATTCGTCCCACTTCATTTTTTGGCTTTCTTCTCCTTGCTTTCATCCCCCTAGTCTCCTCTTCCTTTCGTCCTACCTATCTTTCTAAGCCTCTCGTCTCCCTCTTTCCTCCCTTAGGTATCCTCTCGTCCACCTACAAAAAGACACAAAAAACATAAAACAAGTTAGAAGTTTGGTTGGTTAGACTTATTTTATGAGCATAGATCTTGTCTTTTGTTTGAAATAGATTAGATCTCAATCATTTTTACTTAGTAGTTCCTAGTATATGCTTTAGAAGTAGTATTAGAACTTGCATCTAGTCTCTTTCCTTAAAAGTTCTTAGTCTCATTTCAAAAAACAAGCAAATCGGCATATCAAGTAGTGTAAAATCTTGTGGTTGTATTCTCATTCCCACCATTTTTTAGAGCATTTTAGCTTGCGGGTCTGTTTTACCATACTAAGTATTTCAAGTCAAAATCTCATGCTTTTTCATGTTTTAGTCTTATTTCGCAAACTTAGACTTGATAGTTCAAAGTTTGATTAATTTTCTAACGCTAATGGGTGCATGAGTTTATTGGCTTATCCTTGTGGTAGGATTGTGAGAAGAGAAAGATCTCTTGAATCAAAAGATCAAACCAAAGAGAGAAGAAGAAATCAAGCATCATAAGACACATTTTAAGATACATCTTCTTATCCTTTGTAAAAGCCATTAAGGGATTCAAGCTTTCAATTTTTTTATAAGTTTGTTCTAGTAGCCATCAAAGACCTTTCAAGGAATTTTCCTTAAGGAACTTGTAAAAAATTTAATAAAACTTATAGTGGAGAGGTCCTTCACTCTTTGGTCTTCTTCCCCATTTGAGGAAGAGTGTTGGGTTTTGTTGGATTGGCTTAGTTTAGATCTTTTCATATGTTCTTAGATTAATTTATTTCAAATAAGTCATCTTGCTTTATTTTTCCATATTGACTTACCCCCATGCTCTCCCGAGTACGGTCTTTGACCTGAAAGAGACTCTTGGGTAGATTAGATTTATTTTCATTTAAATATTATCTCGCATTTTCTCTTCCAAAGCCTTTGACCGGAAGTTGTATCCTTGGGATTCTATCTCAAGGGCAGGACCACATAATTTTGTGGTTACTCTTCCTTCCCCGTCGGTTTCCTTGGTAGAGCTTTCAGCTAGCTGGAGGTTCTCAAGTGCAGGTGCTTCTAGTGGTTGATCTTGTTCGGAGATCGATCCCACCTTTTAGATTAGAAGTTGTGTGGTAGAACACTAGATTTACTCAGTTTCATTTTATCTTGCAAATAGTATTGTTAATAGTATTCATATCTTGCTGATCAATCATATTGTTTAAATCTTTTCAAGTTGAGATATACTGCTACTACAAATTACCTGCTTCTTAAAACGAACCAAAGTCTCTTGAACTTGGCCAAATCCAAGTCAAGAGCACCCTCTATCGGAGGGAATTTTAGTTTTGCATTTTCCCTGCATTAGGCATTTGTTAAAGTAGCAAGTCTCTTGAACTATGATCATAATATCAAGTCAAGAGCGCTCTCTGTCGGAGAGTTGAACTAAAGTGCTCTTTAATTTAAACTTTTTCAACCCACACACCCCTTAATTAATTTACCTTGGTTTCTGTCCTACACCCGTATGCTCTGCCAACCGGAAACGGTTGGGCTAGTACTCAGAAAGGTGGAAGACTTGCTAATTCACAAGTGATAATTCAATTAAAATTTTTACCCAAAACCTCAACCAAGACAAATTACTGTTCTTCCCACAAGAGGTGGTGCCGGAAATCGACTAGTCAGACTCGGGGGCGGTTCAAACATTGGACACCTATCCTCTTGAATCTGGGTGCTTCCGACCTATCACCTAGGGTTGCCAGTAGTTTTCTTGGATAAGGTTCCACTACCTTTTTGATACCCTTAGTCTTATCCTAATAATCAAGAACATCTAAAACACTTAAAATTTACCAAGAACAATTTCAAAACGTTCTCACAAACAACTACTTTAGACTTATTCTTTTCAGCATCACAAGTGTTTTATCTGACTCCATTTGGCACTGGTCTTTAGTAATTCTTGCATATCTTTTTCTAGACCATATGTCCTTGTCACTTGTTTAATCTCAATCTTGTGGATGCTTTACTTTAAATTCTAAGTCAAAGTATACTATTATCTTCTAAATTTGTATCTTGTGAAATTTGAAACGTGGATTGCGTGTTCAATTCTGTTCTATTCACTATACAAAAAACTCCTAAACAACACCCATCCGCATCACAACACCAAAAAACATAAAAACACACAAAGAGCCTTAGACAACTCTTTTTTAGGGACTACCCATCTTGGCATTGTTAGGAGTTTGCCTAAACGGAGGAGCTGGGATTTAGGTGACAGTACCTGGCTCATTGATTGTCCCCAAGGCCACACCTCTCCCCACTTTCCAGTGAGGGAGACAGCTTTCGAAATATTTCTGCTGCTGGTGTGCAGTTTGGCGGTCAACAGACCAAATGGGAACACCCGGTGAGGCTACACAATCCTAACTGCATTGCAACATCAGGGACAACCGACAGGAGCAAATACCAGGTTTGAGAGTGCATCTCACACACTAAAGAGCCGAGGCACAATGGACAGGGCATCATGGCATACTCAAAGCTTAGTGGGGAAAGGGATCCTCAAGGTCACAAATCGGAATCCAAGTCGGGAAAGTATATCATGTATGAGTCAGATGGATGGAGAAAGTGAAGGTGGATCCAAAGTCAGCTTCCTAAGGGGACTAAATGACCAAGTCTATACCAAGAGTAGGGGTGTAACCCGGTGTGCATATAACAGGAGCCTACTAGGAAGGGGTGGACTGACATCACCAAAGGCCCAATCACATATCATAAAAAAATAGCTAGATCACCAAATCAATCATCATATGTAGAGTTAGTGTACTATCATGTATAAACAAGTCTAAGCAACAATCATGAGCAATATACGTCAAATGCAATACCTGCCGCACCATATACCTGCTGCTGAGGCTGTCTCTGAACTAGATCTCTGTTGAATCCGAGCACAAATAGTAAACCAGCAATACTTTGTGATAATCTCAATCAAAACAAGACTAGGCAACTGTCTCAATGGGCTCATATCAAAGCCTGGCATGGAAGGGTGACCCTGTGGTAAATGCTAAGTAACATGTCTATACCACTGTACAACCATCTGTCCCCTCTGATCCATCTGCTCGGGGCAATCTAAACAAAACTGTGTGCCTTCTCTGAAGGCATCGGATCTCTGATCTGGAAAAAAAGTACTATGCAGTCCTCGGCCGCACAGTCTGTAGTATGGTATCTCCAGCTAACATAGATGTGATAACATACCTCTTACCCACAAATTTGCACATTTATCAACATTTCTCAACTATGGCCATCCTTGGTACTCTTAGTTGAACATCGCCCACAAATGGGTTAGGATTCCATTTTTGTTGACTACCTAATAGGAATTCATGTTGATACAATTCAGAGAATAAATTCCTATACTCTTCATGACAACCAGAGTACACTTGGAAAAATTCATCCCGTGTAAAGACCAAAGTAAATTACAATGACAATGTTTCCAAGGGGATTGGAAAATGTCTTACAAAATTGAAAATGAAGTTGCTCAATCCTGGGGGTTTGTGATATAATGAAACAGATCATAATCCATGGATTTCTTCTTATTTCTTTCTAGAGATGAATCTTAATCCAAACAAGAAGAGGAGAAGAAGTTGTGGAGGAAAGGACATAAATACTCATATCGATATCTTTTGGCATTCAGAGGAGTATCATACAGACGATCTCTCAATATCAATTTGAAATGCCTTGAGTTCACAGTTCAGAAAAGGAAAATAGCTGACATAATGCAGATGGAATTAGTTGAAGCACTTAACATAGAACATGGGCTTACTTCAATACAGAAATATGAGGTTATCCTTAGCCACTATACAAGTATTTTTGGCTTCAAGAAAGAGAATAGAGTGGATAAAGATGAGAGAAACAAGAAGCACTGTGAAGAAGAGAATACTTTCAACTTTCAAGTGTTCTATGTTTAAGTCAATTCTGAGATAACTAACACCAAATAAAGAATCTTTGTAGAATATTTGTCAAACATCCACATTGATGTTAGGGGTGTTTCAGAGTTGTTCAAGGCAATGAGGAAGCTCATTCATAAGATAAATAAGGTCAATCATTTAATGATGATCACAATCAACTTCATGTAAGTGATATTGTCAATTGGGATTCATTTCGAGAAGTGGCACCTGGTCAAGGTGACAATAGAAAAGAAGAGGATAAAGGATGTGCCTCATTCAAATCCCTGAGATTGGCAAACTACTATACTTTTGCAATGGATCCAGACAAATTTATGAAATTGAATGAGGGATTTTGTGAAGAAGTGAAGTTGGAAATTGAATACAATGATAATTTGCAATCCATTCTTAAGAGAAGCAATCCATAAAGCTTAGAATTGTTTTCTCTGAAAAATAGTACCATTTTTTACTCCTGTTTGGATAATGATATTGGATCAGCTTCAATTGACCAGCTTTCCTTTGATGTTGGTTTAGAATAATCAATGACGGTATATTTCCATAATCTAGAAGGGATTGATTGTCATATTTTAGAAGCATCATGCTCCTTTGGCTATCTTTCCTTGGATAAAACAACTTCGGAGTGAAATATTACCGACCTGGACCAAGATATGTATTCAATTAGTCATCTGGAACTACCGTGTTGTCTGACAGTGTGATTAATCGCCATAATCACTTTGGCTCCTCAAATGACAACCTTTAGAAATATTGCATGCATCCTTCCCCGCCTTTTATTAAGAATTTTGGTTTTCTTGAGGTATCATGGGACAAGAAATTTCTTGTGAATTCTCTCATCTACAAGAGGGATGATAACTTGAAATCTATGCAATTGAGTTGCAGTTATCAATAAGAGAAGGTCAAAGTTCTGAAATTCATATGTAGAGATGTTTTTCAAGACAAGAGGTGTTTAGGTAATTTCATATTCTGTTTCATGTTACACTACTAAGAAGATACCATTTTGAATGATCCATGGACGATATGTGAAACCTTTGTATCTACAATTTCCTGCATTTTCTAATAAATAAGAAAAGTGATATACAAATGACTGGTTTGTGTTTTGGTGAAGTGAACATGATGAGAAAGATGTTTGCATTATCAATCTCCATTGGGGAGAAAATAATAATACCCACATTCAAAGTGAAAATATGGTATATGCATCAATTGTTTTGCATTGTGGAGAGAGTAAACAACTAAGTCAAGTCTCTGTTCAAGAAATGCTCTCTAGAGAAGGAACTCCAGTATATGGTCAACATATTGCCGATATACAGAGTTGGTTCTTATCTATCTTTGCATTTAATATTAATTTTGATTTTTAACAGTGTAGATTCTGTAGAATCAGTTATTTTCCTTACACTTTAAGCCAATTTAGATGATTCCTTAGTACTTGCAAGTCTAAATGTGAGTATGTATTTCGTTATCGACCTTCTAAATCTTTCCATTCATTTATATTGGTAGTATCTAACCACAAGTTGCTTCAAATGATGAGAAATTATAACCATTATTCTTGTACAGATCCATTGACCTTAAAAGAGAAAGCTTCATGGAAGATGACCCCTTCTAAGAGTGAAAGAAGGAATTATATTCTTCTGGATGAGGGAAATATCAATGACCTTCAAATTCCTGATTATAATAAAATATCATATCACCCTTATTTTAAATGCCAAGAGGGAATGGATTAGGCTAAAGGTAAAATAGAGGAGTACATCAGAGAAATGCTTAACCCATCTGAGAAAATTTCATGTCTAACTGAATATTTAAATGATAGAGAACTCAAAGGATTTGCAGGTTTCCAGTCTACTACCCATGCAAAAAATTCTTTCCCAACACAATTCTTGAGGGGGAAACAAGAACCAAGGAAATATAGGATGTTCATTTTGGAATCTGTGAAACAGATGTTGGATTCACCAAGAAAACTGTATGTCATTGACTTTCTAACATAATCCTTTATCAAAGAAGGTTTTGGCCGTGAGTAGTTAGCAAAGGAAATATGTAATCAAATCTGTACACAGAAGAAGGATGAGACAAATATTTTAAGAAAGGATGGTACAGATAGCATGGAAGAAAGAAGAAGAAGAGTGGACAAATTTATGGAAGGAAAAAAAGGAGATAGGAATTGAGATAGAAGTATTGATTTTTGGAATCCTTATCGAAGAACTTGTGGAATATCTTGCTCATATTCAACTGTGATTATATTTCGTCTTTGTTTAGGGGAATCCCACTCCATACTTTATGGGACACCAATATCTACAATGTTTTAGTTCATCATGTGTATACCCATATGACAATACATTAGTGAAGTTGTGAATATCTGCAACTTTAGTTCTTCACAATTCATGAGAAATAATGTTCTCTCCGACTCTGGTATTTGAGAGGCTTGGTAGAGATTCCTTTATGCATTTTTCACCTCTGATGAAGATTATAAATTTATATCATTTAGTAGTATGATTCTCATTAACACTGTTGTTTTGAATGTGCATTTGATAAGTGGCAGATGAATTGATCAATAGATAGTAGAAGCAATCTTTATAGATTGTCTTTAAAGATGTAAGCAAAGAATATCTTTTGTGAATAAAAGGGACTAACCTGTAATTTTGTACTTCACATGCTTATGGGATGTTTAAATAATTGTATCATTAAAAATGTTAGATTAGTGTCAATCTTCATAAGCTGACCTTACATCATATGGAAAGCACCTCAAAAGATCCAGGATTGTTGGAGTTGTTTAAAGATGAAATATGAGGATAAGATGTGCACTAGTAAGAGTGAATTTTATCTTATTCTAAAATAGATTACAGACGAGACAAATGAGTGAATGCCATTCGGAAATTCAGCTCAATACATTTTCCATGTCTACTAGTAGAAAAAAACCTCCTATTAGTTCATGCCTCTGTTTGATACTCTAAGCTTTTATTTTCCAGTGCTACAAAATTACCAATATTATCCCATCATTACTAGCACTGTTGAAATTTGGATTCATTTTTACCTGTCTCACTAATTTTTTTCCTTTTATGGATTTATATCTCACAAATTTTTTTATTTAAATTTATATGACTTAATATATATTTTAAAAAATATATATAATCTTTGATAATAATGTTTGGTTAAAGACTACAACCTTCAAAATAAGAAAATAACTGTGTTGCACGGGAACTGCTCCCAGGTTTTAGGAAACTCGTTCCAGAAGCTCCCACGTTCCAGGGAGCTTAGGAATGGGTACGAAACGTTCCAGAATTCATGGGAACGGTTCCGGGAGCTTAGGAGCTTTTCGGGAGCTTCGGACATGAAATTTAGGGAGCTTGGGAACTTGAAAGCTGGAATTCCCAATTTTGGGAGCTTGCAAACACTCCCGGTTTGCCAAGGAACTCCCACACGCTCCTCGCAGAGCAGGAACTCCCAGCCATTCCAGAATGTGTGGGCCCCAAAATTAACGAGTAAATCACTCTCGCGCCAAACGCTAATCTTTCCTGCCAAACACTAAAGCTTAGAATTTTTTTATAAATGTAGAGCCTATCAATGGTAATTTTGTGCCCTGTTTGTCTGAGAGTGAGAGTGCGTCTACCAGTGAGAGTTAGGGACATCTGCGAGTGACTCTGAGAGTGAGAGTTAAGAAGTTAAGAGTGAGGGCCATCTGCGAGTGAGAGTAAGGGTCGTTGAGAGTGAGGGTAGTCTGAGTCTGGGCCGCTGTGAGGGAGTCGATTCGAGAGTGAGCCGAGGTGTTTCAGAGTCGAGTCGAGCCGAGCTCTCCTTTGTCTGTGAACCGAGCTCTCCTCTATCTGTGAGCCAAGTGAGCCAAGTTTGAGCCGAGCTCTGCTCTGCTGTGAGAGACCCAAGTCGAGCTGAGCAGAGCATCTGCTCTGTGTTGTTGAGCCAAGCGATTGCCGAGGTGTTGGTGAGCACTGCTCCATTGAATCGTTGGGTGGTGGGATGAGTCACAGAATCCAGTCAATCCACATACTTGCTGGGCGGTTGGCTAAGACACAGGCCGACAGACTCGACGGGCTCGGGGTTTAGCTTCCAATTACAGGTAACTTCGAATTTCCAAACGTTTTAAAATTTACAGTTTTAAATTTAAGCGTTTAGTTTATGTTTTCAGTTTTAGTTTTAGTTATAGTTTTAATTTTTTTAATTTTTAAGTGTTTTTAGTTATAGTTTTAAATTTTAAATTTTTAGTTTAGTTTTATTCTTATATTTTTAATTTTACTATTTTAGTTTTAGTTTTAGTAACTTAGTTATATTTTGTTTTAGTTATATTTAGTATTTTACTATTTAAGTTTTAGTTTAGTTTAGTTTTAGTTATATTTTAGTTTTAGTTCAGTTTTATGATTTATTATTATATTTTAGTTTTAGACTTTTAGTTTTAGTTTAATTTTAAATTAAACTTAGTCTTAAGGAATATTTAATTTATAATTTATTATTTAATTGTGTATTTGTCTATTTAATTGTGCATTTGTTGTATTGATTCTTATAATAATTTATAAAAAAAATTGTAAGACAACTATAAATTTAATATTTTAATTTAACTTTTTAAGTTTTAATTTTTAAATTAAATCATAAATTTAATATTTTAAATTAAATTTTTAAGTTTTAATTTTGTAAGACAACTGTAAATTTAATATTTTAATTTAACTTTTTAACTTTTTAATTTTTAACATTTTTAAGTTTTTTTTTCAATTATATTATTTTTATATTTTTTTAATATATTATTGCCGCTCCCAACCCACCGTTTCCTACAAATTTAGGGGAAATTTCTAGCCGTATCCGACACCCGTACCCAACTTCTCAACGTTCCCGCGTTCCGGAAACTCATGCAACATTGGAAAATAATATATATTTAGATAGCAAAAACAATGCAGACTTAGATGCCCACATGCATGTAGGATGAAGCAAGGCAATTTAGAAAGAGTGACACTAGTTTGAGACAGAAAAAAACTCAAATATATCATCATTGATAAAAAACTACTAAACCATTTTGCTACAATATCATCATCCAAGGTATGAATCTGGAAGGTATTCATTGTTATTTTAGGAAAATGACATAAATAGGGGAAGTTGACCGAAAGTAAGAGATTCAAGGGCCGATTAGAGCATCCTTTTCTTATTCAATTTCAACTTATTCACCTGAATTGTCATCTCCCAAGCAACGTATAGAGACTTTTTCATGCTATCCCATTTTTTCCATAGAAATTCCCTATTCCTACTTGTTTGGCATAAAATTTGGTTCACTGTACTCAAATGTTGCCTATACCTAGTTATGTGCTTGCAATCAAATGATGTCTTGGCCAAATGAGTCAAAAAATATCTTCACTTCATTAGTTCAACTTCATCCTTCAGTTGAAGGACATCAAAGGATAGCAGGGGTGTAGCAGTGGGTGGTGTCATATGACATGCAATGGTGTAGATGGAATGAAGAATGGGAAGGAAAATTCATTGTGGAAAATATAGAAATAGAAAATTTTCCTATTGAGACAGTTGTTCGGCAGAGGTAAATCTGGGTGTTGGAGCAAGGGTTGAGTGCTTTCATGCTAATCCAATACAACAAGATTCTGGAGTTAGATTTGAAGGTGGATTTGGTGGTTTCTCTTGTCTCTTGTATTTTTGTTTCTAAAATTCACTAGGGAAGTATCTTAGTCCCCTCCACATCAAAATTCCCTTCCAGTATGGCCTCAGGGGATGAAAGCCTAAATGTGCAGATCTGCCACAAGCTGGCTTTGGAAGCCGTTGGAGCAGAAATACACCCTTGGGATAAATTTCTGCCATTTATATGACAATTTATGCAACAATACATCATGACTAGTGAGGTCTATTATCCACATTCAAAAGGATAAGGCTAAAAGAATGCATAGATTCAAAATGAGATAATGGGTATTCTAGGCAAGTTATTATTCAAAATTTAAGATGAAAAATCCGAAGGCAAAATTTTAAAAAATGTAGTCTATTGTTACTAACCCACTTATATGGGAAATTTATAACAAAAATAACTCATCAAAACAAATCAACATTCAGTCCCAATAATGGGACAACTGTGTCTGGATGCAACTAAAAAATTAGGCAAGCAAAATAATTGGCCATATCCTTTTTAGCCTTATTTGTTCCCTTTCCTTAAATAGTCAGAGAGAATGAGCCAAATTATGTACCTGCTCTTCCTCTTCAATTTCCCTGCTCAACTCTACACCTCTCAGCATCAACTTCAACTCCTCTTCAATAACCAAGGGTTCAATGTGAACAATAATAACAGATAGCAAAATATAAGTATGAAGATCAAATATACAATATCAAACACAGGCACTTCAACGACTTTTAAAATTGTAATGTTTTCCATATTCTTTCCTATGTGCAGGAGAGATCACTAATCATTGAATATTCAAAGAGAATTAACATATTAATTGGCTTCCTTTTCTTCTCATCTTGGTTTTTCCATTGATTTTAAAGTGCATGATGCACCACTTATACCCTGTCTAGGTTAGTCTTTCAGTAAGCTTATAGTTTAAGGGTAAAGTAGTTACTAGCAGAGTTGGATAAGAAATCAGAGAGGATTTTCACTGGAGGAAAAATATGCAATATAGATATATATCTTCTCAAAATATGGGATATGTATATCCTAGGGGAATCCAACCAATACCTGTATCTGCAATGAACCAAATAAGGATAGAAATCACATGGGGAAAGCACTAGGTAATACAACGGTGAGTTGAGAAATATTTCTGATAATATATAGAAATTATTTATCCCTTCTATCCAGGCTATTCAAATGGTGGAAAATAAGTGACCTTCTCTACTCTTCAGTCCCGGGATATTCAGCATGCCCATGGAAAAAACAGACACAAATCTACCAACTAGATACAATACTAATAAAATCCAGGCTATGGGTCTTACCTGCAGCAAATTGTGAATGAAAATCCCATTGTGATAGCTATCAAAGAATCAATATTTCAGAGATAAAGGATGAAGCTAGCTTAAGCAGCCTGCACTCCATGCATTGCTATACACTCCAACAACCAAGAAACATTATTAGTGTTATAAAGCATACAACAAATGATCTTATCACAATATCATGAAAATGTTACAAGTTATCCCTATGATTTTCCATAATATTAATTTTTTCAAAGAAAATCAAGCCTTACCACAAAGCGTGCCACTTTTGTCGCAATATGGACAACTATGATTTTTAGAGTAATTTTTGTAACCAATAAAATAAACCTACCAAGAACATTCCATCAATAAATTGATATTTTACAGTAAGGAACCTGGTCTGATTCAACATCCAATGATGAGAAATCCATAAGAGAGGATATTCGGACATTAATTTCCATGAAAAATGAATTTAAGATGTCACCCAAATATAAAAATATTTATGAAAACTGGTTTGAGATTATACTTTTGCATTTTACTAATTTTCCAATTTAATGATCTGGAATATAGCTAGCACAAGAAATTTTCACATCTTATATCCCAAGGGGGAACTCTGAACTTCTATGACCACAACTATTTGGGGTCAAAAATTCAGTCATGACATAAATAACTCCTAAAAATATCTTGAAGGATGATATGCTTTACCAGAAATAGACATGCGCAGAAAATTTAGATGCCAAACTTCCTGAAATCAACATGCGCAGAAGATTTAGATGCCAAACTTCAAATTTTGCCACAAGAGTTGACACATTCTTGATTTTCTAAATACAAGATTGGCAATAGTTCAAACCTTCCAATCAATTTACTAATACTAGAGGCTATTGGCATAAAAGAATTGTTAGTGAATGACCTTTCACACCTGAAACACATGCATAAAATACAAACTAATAGTTTTAGCGCCTAGAATCAATGCATAACTTGTTAATCAAGTAGGGTTATATATTATTAAATAATGAATTCAATACACAGTGGGAAGATCCACATCATAACAGAGCGGTATATGGTCATTGCAAAGCAACGAATGAACACCCTCTACTGGAAATTTCATAGAGACAAAATTGCTCCCCTCCTTCCCAAAAACTCCATTAATGAAAATCAAGGGGCGATTCAACCTTGGGCATCCTCCATTAATGAAAATCGAGGGTGATTCAACCCAGGGAATCTTCCATTAATAAAAATCGAGGGCGATTCAACCTTGGGCATCCTACAATAATGAAATTTGGGGGGCGAATCAACCCTGGGCATCCTACAATAATGAAATTTGAGGGGCGAATCAACCCTGGGCATCCTCCATTATTGAAATTCTGGGGCGAAGGAAATATTTAGCACGATTTTTACTATAAATCGAAGGGCGAAGTCGGGATTTCAGATTTTATCTGAAAGGGCGATTTGCTCTTCATTTATTATTTCTTTAATAAATATTGGACTAATTTATTAAATTTTAAAATAGTTTTTCTATATTAAAAATTCGCCCACCTTTTTTTCTAAACCTCCTTAATTTCGCCCATGGGCTAAATTTCGCCCCTATAATTTTCCCTAATGTATATGAAAACATGCCCTGGATGCAAGCTGCAACTAGTTGTGCTTATCAACACACCTAAGATCCGAAGGGTTATGTAAGCCAAAAAGGCCATGAAATGAAATTGAATGATCCTAATGAACCTGGATCAACTTGATGTAGACATGATGTCTAAGTTGAATAAGCACTCTCTAAACAACTTATGCAAGTAATTTCATATAACAAAGGAATATGCTAACTTGATTAATGCCACTGAATGGATGTTATACTTTGAGCTAAGCTATGAGAATGATTAGAGGAACATGTCTTAGTCTACTGATATTATTTTTCCTTGGTCATATATGGACCTAGTCAAACCTAGTTTGACTATGGTCATTTCTTGGGATCCGTGATGATGTGGGCCACATATTCTTATAGATGATGATTGATGGACCCACATACTCTTGATGATGATGCCATATGATGGATATAGGAAGCAGATGATGATTGATGCAGTTCAACAGTTTTATTTATTACTTCAGATCATCAGATTATACATTGTCCATATATGGTGGACCCTACAGCTGGCCCATTAGGGCAACCCATGGTGTATGAGTACACATTCCTAGTGGATTTGGGTCTTCTGGATCCAATGAGACACTTATCTTTCAGTTTCAGGCATGCACTTCTGACAGTGATTGATGCAGTTTTACACTTGTTGACCAAATTTGGGGTTGATTTCCCAGCCCGAGCAGCAGGGGCCATGAGAGGCCAGTTCACCTAGGGAGCTGTATGAGGAGGGGGTGGTCCAGCCACTTGTTTTTACCATTTACCCCCCCTTTTGGAGAGCTTGGTGGGCTCAGTTGGACAACGCAGATTCCCTGGGAGGCAGTTTTGGCACTTTCACAATTACCGAGGCAATTAAAAAATGGGATTAAGTGGTCACTAAGGAATTCGATTTGGACAATTGAGGCAAGGTTTTTGCACTTGATTTTCACAAAGGTCTTCCAAGGTGATCCCACTAACTTCTAGCCAGTTTTCACCATGTGGGTAGGCCCACAACGATCACATGTCTTTTACTGCTTGTCTGTCACAAATTTTGAGGACAGATTTGATCATTTATATTATCTTGGACATATTTTATTATTTTATTGTGCCTTGGGGATGAGCTAGTAAGGATTGATGCCTCCTAGCCCCACCATGTGCTTCGTATGTTATGTCCTAGTCATTATGAGGTGGATTTTTGTACCTTTACCCCTCCAGTGGATGACGTCATCCTCACTTTGTACCATTTAGCTAGGGCGTCATCATTATATTGGGTGATCCATGTGATATATTGTTATGATTCATTATTAGCCATTGATCATGTATTGAGATCTTTTAATCTCAACCACTCATTTGATGTAGTATTGTAAAGTGGTATAGGGTTTTGGTCTTTATTATCCTATATAAGGAGGAGACCCCCTATTGTATAGCTCACCTTTGGAGCTCTGGAATATTGGAATAGAACACTTCTTTGTGGAGCATATCTCTCTTGTCTTGTGGATTCTCTTGCATCTTCAGTATACAGTATCTCTTCTATGTATCATTGTGGATTTTGGTGCTACATCTAGTTTTCTTGCAGGGAAGTCGAATTGGTGGAGAGGAGGGCGATTTCTTGAGGGTTATTGTTGGAGGGATCCACATATTCTCTCTTGGGTTGATCTTGGTGAAAGGGAGTATCATTATTGTATCTTTGTGACATAGTTGATGCTTTCTATTACATCTTTCTACCATTTTCATAATCATCTTGTTTGACTTGTTTCTCTTGATCTTGTCTTGTAGGAGGAGGACGATTTGGCTTCTTTGAGGAGGACGTTTGGCTTGGAGCAACAAAATTGCACTCTTGAATATATACATAGGAGAATGCTATCAATTTTCAAGGTGGCCACAAGCAATTGAGGTAAGATCTACAAGGTATGTGCCTCTTTCATTCATTCTTTCTTTATTGGTCACAAACCCCAATTAATTGAATACCTCATTTTGGTTTTTCTTAGATCTACTTAGATCTAGCCTTGCTTTTGAAAAGATCTTAAGAACCCACCTCTATAGCATCCACCCCTAGTTGGATCTATAGTTTGGTGGTGATTGGGTTAAAATTGATACACTTTTCAAGGCAATATATCCCTCTTGAACCAAATCGCACTTTCTTTGAGAGGCTTGTTGGGTTAGATCTAGCATGTGGGTAGGTGAGATCCCACTTGATTTGCAATCTACACACTTGATAACCTACCCCTATACTTTTACTTGGGTGATTTCTACCTTGTGGGCATCATTCCACATTTTAAGGGATTAAAACCCCCTTTTGAACTACTTGGCACCTTAAAACTCAGATCTAGTAAGATCTAACCTTTGGATTGACTTGATTTTCTAAATCCACATAGATCATTGCCTAAGCTACTTGGATCTACAATTTGGTGGCCATTGGACTTGATTTGACACACCTTATCCACCTTTTAGCCCTCCTTGAGCAAGGTCGCACTTCCTTGGGTAACTGAGTTTGCCCACTTCTAGGACCTGGGTAGTTGAGATTTCAGTGGATTTGGAATGGGCATACCTTGAAACCTATATATAGAGTATCATTTTGTGACAATCTGCCTTGGGGGTAGCATTCCTTGTTTTAAGGGATTGTGGTCCACTTGGGTCATTTCATGAAATCCTTCATCTAGCCAGATCTAACCACTCTATCTCAATTAGCCCACTTGTCTTGACCTCTAGGTGTCCCGATCTACACTTTGACATATCTTTTGACTCCATTAACCCATCCAACAAGGCACTAGTCCTCCTTAAGCAAGTCGCACTCCTTGGGAATTGTGTCAAACCTTAGATCCCGTAAGTGGGTATTCCTAATTTCAACTTAGATCCATAGATCTACTCATTATATGCCCCTTAGTACCAATTTCATCCCTTAAAGTCCACCTTGTGGGTCCCATTTGAGTCATTCACATATCCCAAGAAAGTGGGTCCCACTTGTGTAATACATGGTACTAGATCTTGTCTTTTTAGCTCATCATGTGGCCTAAATCATACATTGGTTGAAACACTAATCATCTCTCAAACCACTTTTAACCATACTTTAACTTCTAGGTCCACTTAACCTTGCATTGATTTCCGTAACTCATCATTTACTTATCCCTAGGAACCTTTGTTTGGGTCCAATCATCTTTGATTGGTAATAGGGTCTCCCCCTAGGTCTTGATTCATCTAAGATCTAAAGCGAAGAGTGCCTCGATTGACTTGACTCCCACCTTGCATTGGGAACCGTGGCATCTCTTGGGTCACCTCTTTAATTGTCCATCTCCTCTATCGTCCCGGATGGGATACCACTAGGGGCAACTACAAGTTGTGTGATAACATTTTTGGCACCGTTGCCGGGCAAGGTAGAGGCCTACCCTGGTTCGACATATATTTTCAAGCCCTACTCCCGTTCTCTTTGCCAACATTTTTGGCGTCGTTGCTGAGGAATGTAGAGGCCTACCCTGGTTCGACATATATTTTTCAAGCCCTAATCCCGTTCTCTTTGCCAACATTTTTGGCGCCGTTGCCGGGGAGGTAGAGGCCTACCTTGGTTCAACATACCTATTTTGTCTTACTCTCTCCCTGCATATTAATGACATACATCTTGGTAGAAGAGTTTTAAAGTCTACCTGGCGACTCCACATAAGTGACTCCACTGGTGATCGATCCTATCATTATCTAGAACCCATGGGGAGCATCTTTTTTTATTTAAGTTCTTGATTTAATAAAAAAATAAAAAACTTTTCCATCCATGGCTGCTTCTGAGCGGCCTAGGACTTTTGGTCGTTTGAAAGTTTTTGACTTCTCAAAAATTGTTGGGTATCCTCATCAAATCCCTCATCAAGCCCGTGAAAGGTTGTCTAAATTTGATGGAATTCATGAAGTATCTGCTAAAAGACACCTTGAACTTTTTAGGGAAATTATTAAAGAGTCATCCATAACCCATGAGGATGTGTATGAAACTATTGGCTTCAACTTTCAAAGAAAGAGCTGAGCTCTGGTTTTTGGATTTGAAGGCCAATAGCATTTCCGGATATGACATGTTTGAAAATAAATTCTTAGAAGATTGAGGAAGTGAATTCGATGATATATATTCTTCAAATCAAATACAAGATCAAAACCTTCCCCTATCCGATCCTATTGTTGAATCTAATAATAATCAAATATCAAGTGAATTGTCAACATCCGGAGATGACCCCTCCTACTCAATTTCTTTTGAGGATAAGTCTTCCACATTTGAGTTGATTGAAAGTCAAATCCATAATCATTGTATAAATCATAAGTTTTCAAATTTCGTTTTAGGTAGCCCTAGTCTTGATCCTAAGGAAATTTCAGAGGATGAGCCTTTAGTCAACAAGTCTATTGAAGTTCCTCCTTCGAAGGAACTCATTAGTCATTCTAGATTTACTGATCACTCAATTCCTTATCACCTTATTGAGGAAGAAGAAAGTAGGGACATTGAACAAGATCCATTAGTGGTGATTTCACATGATCATTGTGCAAATAATCAGGATGTTTTAAGTAAACTTGTTAATTTTCTCCCTGACCGTGATCATTTATCGTCATATGAATTTAATGATGAATCAATAGAAGGTCAATCTCAAGATGAGTATGAATTAGTGAATCACACTAGTTTCTCTAATCTTTGTTCCACTTCTTATAATGAGTCTTTAAATTTTTCCGTCCTTAGTCAAGATAGCTTCATCCATTTATTAGAATTAGAATCTTGTCCTCAGTTTGTAAATATTAGACTTGATCAAAAGTTTATCATTCCTAGGATAAACAATATTGCTTTAAAAGGCCTTTCCTTTTTTCAAATTCCAAGGCCAAATTTTTCTATCCATGTGGGAGAAATTGCATCCACCCTCCCTACCCATCCTTTTCAATCTTTTTGGGGTTGGTGGCCTAGTCAATCTTTTGTCTTTGAAATTTTCAACAGAAAGTAAGCATGATTACATGTTTGGAGAAAAAGCACTTCATTTCCCTTTTCAGTCACTTTTGAACCATAATGTTTGTTGTCAAGTTATTAATCATTCTTGGTGGCTAGAAAAGGTGTTTAAAGATCAATTCCATCTTTTCTCCATTTTTGAGCATCAAGTGGGTTTGATTTTGATTTTTCATCTTCTAAGCTTTAATTTTTCCCCACTTGGTTTCTATTTGATCATCAGTCCCAAGGAGAATCAAATTGAATATGTGAGAGAAGCAAATGAAGAAGTTAATTCATGTGAAAATGAACCGAATCACATGCCTTATATTTTTCCTCCATCCATTTTAAACAATCACTTGCATAAATTTTATGGTCCTATCAGTTCTATGATGGAGAATGTTTGTATCAGTCAGTCTTTTCCTTGGCATAATTTCATATTGCATCATTCAAACCATTCTTCAATGTTTGAACAAGTCAAGAAGATTGTGCCCTCAAATTTGTTAATCTTTAGCCCAATCTTGACTTGTTCTATGATGATGTTATATGACCTATGGATATTTTATCATTGATTGTGGATTATTATCTTGTTAATTTAGTCATCATCACAGCATATACTTGGTATATTATTCCTGATGTGGCAAACTTTTTAAAATGAACTATAAATTATAAAATGGACATTTACCTGCACATTTAGGTTGTTTGACAAAACTCAATGGTTTACCACCTTACATAGATATGGTCTTTCTTGACACCAGTTGTCTACTAGCTTAGGCTCCAAATTCACTTGACTCCATCCATACATGACTTTCCTTATTTGACTTTAAACCTTGACTTATCTTATTTGACTTTCTGGTACTGAGGACTTCCCCATTTTCTACCTCTGTGTTTGGACCGCATCCCTGTATGTTTAGTGTCTCGGCTCTGAGTTGGTGACAAAACTTACCTTTGGTGAGTTGGATTGTAGGCCTAAATCATTATGGTCGGTTATCCCGATGTTTGGCATTGGCTCGAACTCGCCCTAGTCACTTGAGATGTTGTTGGCTAAAACTGAAATCTCATGTACTACTTATGGAAACTTATAAATTCGCCCATGGAAACTAAAAGGGGTAAGAGCGATGAACTGCTAAAAATACTCCTCGAAGAGTATATGAAAGGTCCAAAAAGCAATGGTTCTTAAAAGCTATATCTAAACAATTGCTGACATTATATGTATATGAAAACATGCCCTGGATGCAAGCTGCAACTAGTTGTGCTTATCAACACACCTGAGATACGAAGGGTTATGTAAGCCAAAAAGGCCATGAAATGAAATTGAATGATCCTAATGAACCTGGATCAACTTGATGTAGACATGATGCCTAAGTTGAATAAGCACTCTCTAAACAACTTATCCATTTGTGAGGCACAACCATTCCCCATGTTATTTTTTCCAGCACAGAGTTGTAGCTTTCCCCTTCTCCCAGTCCAAAGTATTCATGAGTTGAGTTAAACAAGTCAACCCCTTGGCCCAACCTTGTTCCTAGCCTTCATCCTTCACTAGCAGTTTGACCATGTCCAATGGGTAAGTTTGTCATTTAAACTATTGTGCAAGTAATTTCTAATAACAAAGGAATATGTTAACTTGATTAATGCCACTGAATGGATGTTATACTTTGAGCTAAGCTGTGAGAATGATTAGAGGAACATGTCTTAGTCTACTGATATGATTTTTCCTTTGTTATATATGGACGTTTCTTATGCTGCCCTCAGATCAACCTTGTTTCAAGCCTGTGGTGAAGTTGGATCCTTAAGGAGGAGGTTCTTCGTTGTCAAGACACTTGGGAGATATGTCTTGAACCTAAATTTTCATATCTTTCTTCAACTTAGTGCATTCCTTAGCTTCCACACTTCTCCACCAGAAAACAAACTTGTTCATCATCCTCTACATTATCCCCGTCCCTAGAATGAAGTCTTTAGCTCAGTCGCCAACATTGGAGCATTTACAAACTACTCTGGGCAGTAGCATGAAGGCACCTTAAAGGGGAATTTATACACTATTGTAGGCAAAAACGTGAGGATAGAGTAGTGAGCAGTTACATATGGAGCATCTGGGAACTATTCTTGATGGTAGTTACATCCTATTCTTGGAAACATTAAAGAGGGCCTCACATGTGGCTATGACATTCTATGAAGCGCACACTCCCTTTCCGATATTTCTAATCCTATTCTTGGAAGCATGAGGTGTGCTCTCCTTTGTCGTCCCACCAATCATGATCCTCCTTGGACTCAGAGCCCCCCTTCCAAGATGTTGCACTCTCTGGTAAGTTGATAGTCCAATGCTCCCTCTTCCGCTCTATAAGTATCTTCCGACAAGATTCTCCTCTAGCTCTATGCAAGATGTCCTCTCTATGCAAAATACTACTTTGATGTTTGCCAATATGGTCAGAAAGCTTGAATGATCCTCCTCCACAAATGTGTCTATAACCATCGCTAAGTCCATGAAGCATTGTCTTCATCCCAAGCTTCCTCAAGTTAAGTGTCCAACATCCAAGGTATATATCACATGGACCTAATCTCCAAGGGCTAAGTATGCTCATCCAGGTGCCCAAAACCCCTCCTCCTAGCTAGTTATCTCCCACGACTGAGAATTGGAATCCCCCTTTGTGTGCCTTTATGGACATATGCATGGCTTGGTATGGGTGGATGCTTGACCTTGGTTAGAGAGGTAACATGGAACTCTTAGCTAGGAGGTTGTTACCCTCATAGGCATGATGGCACCCCCATTGTGTGCACCAAATGGGTCGGTCATTATGTCGATCAGGGTAACAACCTTCTTGCTAAGAGTGCCACGCTACCTCTCTAACCAAGGTCAAGAATCCACCCAAACCGAGCCATTCATATGTCCATGAAGAATCTCCAAGGGGCTAGGACACACACTGCTTTCCTAGCAAGGTGAAAACATTTTTTGAGTAACCTAAAAAGCTAAGAAAAAAACATGAGGATCACCAACAAAGCCAAGATATAGTGATGAGAAATGTTATAAGTGTAGTGGTTTACACCAACTACAACAATAATGCAAGTTGTTGGTAGTGGTATAATGATTGCAATGGAAAAGGATAGTGGAGCTACCAACAAGGAAAGCTACGTCTTGAACCTAAATGGTCATACATTTCTTCAACTCGGTGCATTCCTAAGCTCCCAGACTTTCTCCGCCTAAAAACACACTTGTTCATCATCCTCTACATTATCTGCAGCCGTAGAATGAAGTCTTTACCTCAATCGCCAATATTGCATCAATTACAAACTACTCTAGGCAACAGCATGAAGGAAACTTAAAGGGGCAGTTATACACTATTGTATGCAATAACGTGAGGATGTAGTAGTGAGGAGTTACATATAGAGCATGAGGGAACACTTCTTAATGCTACTTACATCCTATTATTGGCAACATTGAAAAGGGCATCACCTATCGCTATGACATTCTAAGAAGGGAACACTCCCTTTCCTATATTTCTCATCCTAATCTTGGAAGCATGAGGTGTGCTCTCCTTTCCCGTCCCAATGATCATGATCCTCCCTCGCCTAAGAGCCCCTCCTCCAATATGTTCCACTCTCTAATAAGTTGGTAGTCCAATGCTCCCTCTTCTGCTCTATAATTCTCCTCCCACAAGGATATCCTCTAGCTCTATGCAACATGTCCTCTTTGTGCACAATACTACTTTGATGTTTGCCAATATGGTCACAATGCTTGAACGCTCCTCCACCACAAATGTGTCTAGGTCCATCACTAAGTCCATGAAGCATGGTCCTCATCCCAAGCTTCCTCTAGTTAAGTGTCTAACATCCAAGTTATATATCACATGTACCTAATCTCCAAGGGCTAAGTGTCCTCATCCAAGTGCCCAAAACCGCTCCGTGTGCCAAAAACCCCCTCCTCCTAGCTACTTACCTCACGTGACCAAGACTTGGAATACCCCTTAGTGTGTCGTCATGGACATATGCATGGCTTGGTTTGGGTGGATACTTGACCTCTGTTACAGAGGTAGCATGGAACGCTTAGCTAGAAGGATGCTACCTTGATCGGCATGATGACTCCCACAATGTATGCACCCAACGGGTCAATCATTATGCCGATCAGGGTAACCACCTCCTAGCTAAGAGTGTCGCGCTCCCTCTCTAACCAAGGTCAAGCATCCACCCAAACCGAGCAATCCATATGTCCACGAAGCATCTCCAACAAGCTGGGACACACATTGCTCTCCTAGCAAGGTGAAAACACTTTTTGAGTAACCTAAAAAGCTAAGAAAAAAACATTAGGATTACCAACAAAGCCATGATATTGTGATGGGAAATGCCATAAGTGTAGTGGTTTACACCAATTACAACAATAATACAAGTTGTTGGTAGTGGTACAATGATTGTAAAGGAAAAGGACAGTGGATCTACCAAAGGGGACCTAGTGTTAGAAAAAGGACCGAAAGGTAGGGCATAAAATGCTTTTTGTTCCAAACCTAGTTGGGGTGGGGGCACACCAGGTAGGATATGCAAGTTAAGAAGCTTGGTGTAAAAACGGGAAAACCAAGAGCAACAAATAAAAAGTGGGGGAAATGAGTGGATGGACACATATTGATAAACTAAAGTTGGAGAGGTTAGTCCTCAAGCCTTCTTCATTGAAAGGGTAAAGCATTGCAATAGTAAGGAATGAAGAGATGACCTTAAGCCCCATGAGAGGAATGAGGATTCCATACTATACATTAAATGCCATCGATCGCGTAGGGTCATTGTACTGCTGGGCTGTGGCGTTCTAACACCACAATCCACATCTTGGTAGGATATGCCAGTTGTGTCAATTTGTGGAGATTGAGACATAGGAGCACTTCATCTCCAAGTGTATGATGTATTGTAAGAACATATGGAAATATCATTGTTTATTCCACGATTAAGGTTGTCCCTTTCTCAAATATTCTTGGCAGTCTATATCGGGAGGTGATTCCTCACACACCATACTTATGAAGCTTATTCAAGCCCATCTCTACCAAGTTGATCACTTGTTTGGAGGCATCACATGTTATACAAATACACAACCCATCAATACAGAGGACACTAGGCTGATAATAAACTGGAAATCCTTCAATTCTATCAAGAAACAACAACTTATCAACCCACGAAAACATTGCCTCTCTACTTGATCCCAATGTGATAATTCCCACCCAACATTGATTGAGCAATAAGACGTCTATTACAATATTTTTCTCTTCGTCCTAGGAGGACAAGAAAACTTCAACATATTGTAAGAAGGTTTCCCCTAGGATTACCAACAAAGGAAAGATATCATGATGAACTGTTACACCCTATTTTGCATGGGTGTCCATGTGTGATTTTGATCACTCTTGAGAGGCATGACATCATCCATGATGATGTGTTGGTGCCTCTATGATGATCATGAGCATTTATATGGACTATTAGAGGCATGGTGACTCGGTTTTGAGCATAAAGAAAGGCAAGTCTATGATAATCAGTTATTCTAGGTATGGTTTTATCATTGAATAGCACTGAAAAGGTATTATCTTGACTTCTTGGTGCATTTCATAACATAAAACAACAATCAAACACACCAGACCTCAAATCTGAGTCAATTTGAGGGCAAAAGGAAAAATTTATCAGCCATGTAACGACAAGATAAAGACTCTGAACTATGATAACGACCGACCTTTTCTCATTTTAAAGGAAGATTCAACCTTGGAGGCATCTGCACAAGTGTAGCACTTGTCCCCCTCATTGATTGTATGGAGCAGGTTTGAGTTTGGAATACTCATATAAGTTTTCACTGGCCTACGAGAGGTTTTGGAGATGATTTCCAAACGTGTAGTATTGAATAGTAGTCACAACATCCTTTTGAAACCTAAGATAAATAATACACTGGACCTTTTTGGAGATTACTTAGGATTCTTGTAAATGTACAGCAACAGGTTAGTGAGAATTATAGGCAATTTCAAAGATCATCAGACAAAAGTAAAACTTCACACTGAGCACTTCTAATTCTGGGCAATGATCAAGCATTTCAGTGTCAGTCTAGGCAATTCCGAGAAGTTGTTTTCATGAGAGAACAACACTTATATACAGAGCAAGGTTGTTACACCTAAACTCCTAACATCATGAGATTCAGTGTATACATCCCTAAAGTTACATTGACTAAGTTATTGGCCTGGAAGAGATATAACCCATTTTCATTGGGTTTTGAGAGGTCATCGCATGCTGCACTGATGCAACCTGCAACGTCGCACCTTGCTCTCTTGCAGGGTGCGACGATGTCAGTTAATGGACAAAAATAGCTCCTTCGAGCTCATTCTCGAAGCCTGCTGACATGGATCCTTATCCCTGACCTCTTGAGGGAGCTGGCACTCGGTTCCTAACCTCTTAGGGGGATCCCCTATCTCTCTCCTACCATATCTCAACCTACCCTATCCATATCCTATCCACTTAATCCTATATAAGTGAAGCTCTACCCCTCTCCAAGGGGCGGAAGTCTATAGTGTCTACATGCTGGTGAAATCATCTTGGAGAGATCTCTAACTCATCCATTGAGAGACTCACACTTCCTTGGGAAGATATGGCTATTGGTTTGGATGGAGAAGGGCTACTACGTTAAGATTTGGTTGTAGTCATTCTTATCTATGTACTTTCCCTATATTTATAGTAATATAAACGCTTTCCACCAATATTGTTGTGTTGATGATATTGCGTAGTTTACCTGCTTAACTGTTTACTTAGATCCGTTATTGTATAGATGCTTTCTTACTTGTTTGTCTTGTCCCATGTGTCTTGACAGGTCTTGCAGTTGAGATCTGACGACCGCGAGGCATGGAGCAACATCCAGGAGGAAGGACTTCAAGTTTAAGGTAAGGAATCTAGTGACCTGATCCTTAACTAGATCTAGGAAAGTGGTTTATAGTCTGTACTATTTGTTCTAGACTCACATTGAGCTACGAAGATCCGCCTCGCGTCCACTCGAGTGGATTGTCGATCAAACAAAGGTTCCTCCAGCCACCCTCTTCCCTAACTCGCTACCTTGGTTTAGTTCTCTACAAGACACCAAAAAATATTTTGGGTGCAATCTAAGCATGAAGAACATCAATCCTTGGTTTGTTGCAACCATGGCGAAGGCCTGATCATTGATGTATCTCAGGATATATTCGGCAACAATAACATCCACCTTCAACCCTGTGTCAAAGGACAGCAACCCTGTTTCAAATGACAGTTTTTATCGTTTTATGTGGTAACTGGATGTTTAGAGGGAGGTCGCAGTCACAATATCTACCATCTATCCGCAATACGAAGGGTGCGTAGCTCTGTGGGGTATTTCTTATGTTGCCCTCAGATCAACCTTCTTTCAATCCTGTGTTGAAATTGGATCCTTTAAGGAGGAGGTTCTTCGTTGTCAAGACACTTGGGCGATATGTCTTGAACATAAATTGTCATACCTTTCTTTAGCTTAGTGCATTCCTTAGCTTCCAGACTTATAAACCTAAAAACACAC
Source organism: Larix kaempferi (assembly GCA_027924585.1). NCBI lineage: Eukaryota > Viridiplantae > Streptophyta > Pinopsida > Pinales > Pinaceae > Larix > Larix kaempferi. The sequence continues at coordinate 9,942,621 of BSBM01000232.1, forward strand.
TAGTTCATCATCCTCCACATTATCCCCGTCCCTAGAAATGAAGTTTTTAGCTCAGTCGCCAACATTGGAGCAGTTACAAACTACTCTGGGCAGAAGCATGAAGGATTCTTAAAGGGGAATTTATACACTATTGTAGGCAAAAACGTGAGGATAGAGTAGTGAGCAGTTACATATGGAGAATGAGGGAACTCTTCTTGATGGTATTTACATCCTATTCTTGGAAACATTAAAGAGGGCCTCACTTGTGGTTATGACATTCTATGAAGGGCACACTTCCTTTCCTATATTTCTAATCCTATTCTTGGAAGCATGAGGTGTGCTCTCCTTTCTCGTCCCACCAATCATGATCCTCCTTGGAATCAGAGCCCCTCCTCCAAGATGTTGCACTCTCTGATAAGTTGATAGTCCAATGCTCCCTCTTCTGCTCTGTAAGTATCCTCCCACAAGGATCTCCTCTAGCTCTATGCAAGATGTGCTCTCCATGCAAAATACTACTTTGATGTTTGCCAATATGGTCAGAAAGCTTGAATGATCCTCCTCCACAAATTGGTCTATGTCCATCGCTAAGTCCATGAAGCATTGTCTTCATCCCAAGCTTCCTCAAGTTAAGTGTCCAACATCCAAGGTATATATCACATGGACCTAATATCCAAGGGCTAAGTATCCTCATCCAAGTGCTCAAAACCCCTCCTCCTGACTAGTTACCTCCCATGACCAAGAATTGGAATCCCCCTTTGTGTGCCTTTATGGACATATGTATGGCTTGGTTTGGGTGGATGCCTTACCTTGGTTAGAGAGGTAACATGGCACTGTTAGCTAGGAGGTTGTTACCCTGATCGACATGATGGCACCCCCATTTTGTGCACCCAATGGGTCGGTCATTATGTCGATTAGGGTAACAAACTTCTTGCTAAGAGTGCCACACTACCTCTCTAACTAAGGTCAAGAATCCACCCAAACCGAGCCATCCATATGTCCATGAAGCATCTCCAAGGGGCTAGAACACACACTGCTTTTCTAGCAAGGTGAAAACATTTTTGGAGTAACCTAAAAAGCTAAGAAAAAAACATTGGGATCACCAACAAAGCCAAGATATAGTGATGAGAAATGTTATAACTGTAGTGGTTTACACCAACTACAACAATAATGCAAGTTGTTGGTAGTGGTATAATGATTGCAATGGAAAATGACAATGGAGCTACCAAAGGGGACCTAGTGTTACAAAAAGGAACAAAAGTTGGGGCATAAGTCTCTGTTATCACACAACTCGTAGTTTCCCCTAGTGGTATCCCATCCGGGACGGTAGAGGAGATAGGCAACTAAAGAGGTGACCCAAGAGATGCCACGGTTCCCAATGCAAGGTGGGAGTCACGTCAACCGAGGCACTCTTCGCTTTAGGTCAAGGTGAAACAAGACCTAGGGGGAGACCCTATAACCAATCACAGTTGATTGGACCCAAACAAAGGTTTCTAAGGATAAGTAAATGAAGAGTTATGGAATCCAATGCAAGGTTGAGTGGACCTAGATGTTAGAGTATGGTTGAAGGTGGTTTGGGAGATTGTTAGTGTTTCAACCGATGTATGATTTAGGCCACATAATTAGGTATAATGATAAGGTACATTACCATATGCTACACAAGTGGGTCCTATTTTCTTGGGATATGTGAAATGGCTTAAAGTGGACCCACAAGGTGAAGTTGAGGGATGCAATTGGTACTAGAGGTTATGTAATGAGTAGATCTATGGATCTGAGTTGACTTTAGAGTGCCCATGTACCGGATCTAGGGTTTGACACAATTCCCAAGGAGTGCGACTTGCTTTGAGGAGGACTAGTGCCTTGTTGGATGGGCTAATGGAGTCAAAAGGTAACTCAAAGTGTAGATCGGGACACCTAGGAGCCAAGTCAAGTGGGCTAATTGAGATAGAATGGTTGGATCTTGCTAGATCTAGGTTTTCATGAAATGACCCTAAGTGGACCACAATCCCTTGAAGCAAGGAATGCTACCCCCAAGGCAGATCGTCACAAAATGATACTCTAGACCTAGGTTTGAAGGTATGGCCGTTCCAAATCCACAAAAATCTCAACCCCCCACTTCCTCAAAGTGGGCAAACTCACTCACCCAAGGGCGTGCGACCTTGCTCAAGGAGGGCTAAAAGATGGATAAGGTGGGCCAAATCAAGCCCAATGGCCACCAAATTGTAGATCCAAGTAGCTTATGCACCGATCTATGTGGATCTAGAAAATCAAGTCAATCCAAGGGTTAGATCTTACTAGATCTGAGTTTTAAGATGCCAAGTAGTTCAAAAGGGTGTTTTAATCCCTTAAAATGTGGAATGATGCCCACAAGGTAGAAATCACCATAGTAAAAGTCTGGGGATAGGTTATCAAATGTGTAGATTGGAAATCAAGTGGGATCTCACCTACCCATGTGCTAGATCTAACCAAACAAGCCTCTCTAAGGAAGTGCGATTTGGCTCAAAAGGGTTTTTTACCTTGAAAAGTGTGTCAATTTTAACCCAATCACCACCAAACTATAGATCCCACTAGGGGTGGATGCTATAGAGGTGGGTTTTTAATATCTCTTCAAAAGCACGGCTAGATCTAAGTAGATCTAAGAAAAACAAAAAATGAGGGTTTTAATCAATTAGGGTTTTTATGATCTAGAAATTATGGATGATTCAAGGAAGAAGAAGATCATACCTTTGGAGCATACCTGGATGAAGAGATGAATGCTAGTTGAGACGAGGATTGCTTTTGCCAAAGATCAAATGGAGAATGGTTGAAGCCCTCTTGCCAAATCGATTTTTCCAAGCCACATATGAGTCCCTCTAACCTGTCAAAACCAAGGAGCAAAGCATCAATCAGTTTAACATGTTGAAGGTAGATACAAGCAAGAGAGAGATAAGCAAAGAATAGTTGGCACAAAGACAAAAATACTCCCTGTTTAACCAAAATGTCTTCCTCCAAGCTTGAAGGGCAAGCCTCCCCACCAATTCGCACTTGTCAAAAACGTCCTCTTAACCTGTAAAAAGATATGGCAAATATGCAAGATAGCTACAATAGATACTCAAGTGCAATGGACAAAAGCATTTACAATCGAAACAACCAACATCCACTCCAATCCAAGCATGTACCCCAAAAGATAGAAATTTTATTCCAAGAGCCAAGAGCCAAAAATCTCTAGATGATTTTACAATGAGAGGCTCCCTCCTTAAATAGGATGGGGAGAGAGTACAATCCTAAGCACTTTTTACATGAGTGGCTAAGATTAAAAGATCAAAAGATCTAATCAACGGCTAATAATAAATCATAACAATACATCACATGGATCACCCAATATAATGATGACGTCCTAACTAAATGGTACAAAGGGAGGATGACGTCATCCACTAGAGGGGTAAAAGTACAAAAATCCACCTCATAATGACTAGGACATGACAAAATAAGCACATGGTGGGGCTAGGAGGCATCAATCCTTACTAGCTCATCCCCAAGGCACAATAAAATAATAAAATATGTCCAAGATAATATAAATGATCAAATCTGTCCTCAAAATCTGTGACAGACAAGCAATAAAAGTCCTCTTGTGATCGATGTGGGCCTACCCACATGGTGAAAACTGGCTGGAAGATAGTGGGATCACCCTGGAAGACCTCTGTGAAGACCAAATGCCAAAACCTTGCCTCAATTGCCCAAATCGAATTCCTCAGTGACCACTTTATCCCATTTTTTAACTGCCTCGGTAACTGTGAAAGTGCCAAAATTGCTTCCTAGGGCATCTGCGCTGTCCATCTGATCCCACCAGGCTCTCCAGAAGGGGGGGTAAATGGTAAAAACAAGTTTCTGGACCACCCCCTCCTCATACAACGCCCTAGGTGAACTGGCCTCTCATGGCCCCTGCTGCTCAGGCTGGGAAATCAGCCCCAAATCTGGTCAACAAGTGTAAAATTGCGTCAATCACTGTCAGAAGTTCCCGGAACTGAAAGATAAGTGTCTCATTGGATCTAGAAGACCCAAATACACTAGGAATGTGTACTCATACACCATGGGTTTCCCTAATGGGCCAGCTGTAGGGTCCACCATATATGGACAATGCATAATCTGCTGATCTGAAGTAGTAATAGAACCTGCTGAACTGCATCCATCATCATCTGAACCATCTGTCCATCATATGATATCATCACCAAGTATGTAGGACCATCAATCATCATCAATAAGCATATATATATGGCCCACATCATCACGGATCCCAATAATATACAACCAAGGATAAATCACATCAGTAGACTAAGACATGCTTCTCTAATCATTCTCACAGCCAAGCTCAAAGTATAACATCCATTCAGTGGCATTAATCAAGTTAGCATATTCCTTTGTTATATAAGATTACTTGCACAATAGTTCAAATGAAAAACTCACCCATTGGATATGGTCAAACTGCTAGTGAAGGATGAAGGCTAGGAACAAGGTTGGGCCAAGGGGTTGACTTGTCTAACTTAACTCAAAAATACTTTGGACTGGGAGAAGGGGGAAGCTACAAACTCTGTGCTGGACAAAATAACACGGGGGATGGTTGTGCCTCACAAATGGATAAGTTGTTCAGAGAGTGCTTATTCAAGTTAGGCATCATGTCTACATCAAGTTGATCCAGGTTCATTAGGATCATTCAATTTCATTTCATGGCCTTTTTGGCCTACATAACCCTGCGGGTCTCAGGTGTGATGATAAGCACAACTAGTTGCAGCTTGCATCCAGGGCATGTTTTCAAATACATATAAGGTCAACAATTGTTTAGATATAACTTTTAAGAACCATTGCTTTTTGGACCTTTCTTATACTCTTCGAGGAGTATTTTTTTAGTTGTTCATCGCTCTTTCCCTTTTTAGTTTCCATGGGCGAATTTATAAGTTTCCATAGGTAGAACATGAGCTTTCAATTTTAGCCAACAACATCTCAAGTGACTAGGGGGAGTTCGAGCCAATTCCAAACATCGGGACAACCGACCAGAATGATTTAGGCCTACAGTCCAACTCACCAAAGGAAAGTTTTGTCACCAACTTAGAGCCGAGACACTGAACATACAGGGATGCGGTCCAAACACAGAGGTAGAAAAATGGGGAAGTCCTCAGTATCAGAAAGTCAAATGAGATAGGTCAAGGTTTAAAGTCAAATAGGAAAGTCATGTATGGATGGAGTCAAGTGAATATGGATCCTACACTAGCAAACAACTGGTGTCAGGGAAGACCATATCTATGTAAGGTGAAAAACCAGTAGGTTTTGTTAAATGACCTAATTGTGCAAACAATTGTCCATTTTATGATTTATAGTTCATTTTAAACAATTTTCCACATCAGGAATAATATACCAAGTAGATGCTGTGAACAATGACTAAATCAACAAGATAATAATCCACAGTCAGTAATAATAGTAATAATCATCATAGATCATACAATATTATCATAGTAATAATCATCATATACCATCTGAAACACTGCTGCAATACATCTCTAAGCACTGAACTAAAACTGTATGGGATAAAGGGTCACATCGGTCATCAAATCTGAACTCTCAAGGCCCAGCCTTGACATAAGTCTGAATAATACACTGCTCTGATCATGAGTGATCCAAAATATATAGCCATGCTCTGAATAATGGAAGCTCTGGAATGTGCAGATATCCACTGAACAAGGATAGTAGCCCTGCTACTATAGTGTGATAACAGTCTCCTTCGTCCAATGCTCCCTCTTCCTCTCTATAAGTCTCCTCCCACAAGGATATCCTCTAGCTCTATGCAACATGTCCTCTCTGTGCACAATACTACTTTGATGTTTGTCAATATGGTCACAATGCTTGAACGATCCTCCACCACAAATGTGTCTAGGTCCATCACTAAGTCCATGAAGCATGGTCCTCATCCCAAGCTTCCTCTAGTTAAGTGTCTGGACCTAATCTCCAAGGGCTAAGTGTCCTCATCTAAGTGCCGAAAACCACTCCTTGTGCCCCAAACCCCCCTCCTCCTAGCTAGTTACCTCTCGTGACCGAGACTTGGAATACCCCTTAGTGTGTCTTCATGGACATATGCATGGCTTGGTTTGGGTGGATACTTGACCTCTGTTACAGAGGTAGCATGGCACTCTTAGGTAGAAGGATGTTACCTATGTTACCTTGATAGGCATGATGACTCCCCCAATGTGTGCACCCAACGGGTCGATAATTATGCCGATCAGGGTAACAACCTCCTAGCTAAGAGTGTCGCGCTCCCTCTCTAACCAAGGTCAAACATCCACCCAAACCGAGCCATCCATATGTCCACAAAGCATCTCCAAGGCACTAGGACACACATTGCTCTCCTAGCAAGGTGAAAACACTTTTGGAGTAACCTAAAAAGCTAAGAAAAAAATATTAGGATTACCAACAAAGCCATGATATTGTGATGGGAAATGCCATAAGTGTAGTTGTTTACACCAATTACAACAATAATGCAAGTTGTTGGTAGTGGTACTGTTATCACATATATAGTAGCTGGGCTACCATACATTATTTTTCTGATTCCAGTGCACTATTCAGCCAGTTCCCTTACATTGAGATACTGAGATGAGCATTTATATTGGATAACTATCAGATTTTGGACAACAGTATATATTCCCCATGCCATGACTGAGTCTCAGGACACTCAGAGAGATGACAGATATAGCCACTATACCATTGGTACAGAGCAGTCAGTAGTGCCCAGAGTTACAGTAGCAGTCTCAGAGGACAGATGATGGTTTAGATGATGAGCATTCAGGTATATGACTCAGCAGGTATATCATGGTGTTGAGGTGATATTGCTTTTATATTTATTCTTATAGCATGTCTTAGCACTTAGTGTCATGATCTGATGATCATATAGATAAGTGGACGTGGTTGAGCTTATTATTTATATTATATTGTCCCTACTCAGACTTAGAATTTCACTATTCATACTCATTGGTTTTACCCTCCTTAGAAAGAATAGAGGTGATCATTCCACCATACCTTGGCTTGCTAGTGTTGGCTCCGTTATTCATTGTCTCCATCCATCCATTACCTACCTTTTAGTTTATCACCCTGACTTACTACTTGACTAGTGGCATGGAGGACTTTTCCCCACTATAGCCTCTGTATTGGATGAGCTTCCCTGTTTATTGTGTCTCGGCTCTGAGTTGGTGACAAAAATTACTTATGGTGAGTTGGAGTTCCTTGTGAATTCCCCCCAGTCACTAAAGTTGTGTTGGCTAAACCTAAAACTTTTAGTGCTGCCATGAATACAAAGTTTGGAAAAATGAAATGTTATATCTTGTATGAAAAGCCCGTTCATGCAATGTGTTTTTCAACACACATGAATGAAAGGCATGCCAAATGAAAATGGCCATGAAAATAAAATGTTATATCTTTTGGAAATATAAAATACCTAGGTAAACAAGCTGTCTGTGACACACCTAGAAGTGCTCAGGTAAACAAGTGCCTTAAAAACACACCTGCAGCAGAAACCCTCAAATAAATGTAAATCTATGCAATGTGTTTATAAACACACATAGATCAAGGCTATGGAAAGCAATGGAACTTAAATGCTATATCTAAATAATTGTTGGCCTCATTTGTATTATGGATTGTGTGCATCTGTTAAAGCTGAATAAACCCTCTTTCAACAACTCATCCATTTGTGAGACACCGCCATTCCTTGTGTTGTTGCTCATTCATTATATACTATGGTGTGTATTCCCTTTCCCTGTTCCAAAGTGTCACAAAGTTAAGTCAGTCAAGTCATCCCTTAGCCTAACCAGTTATTTTAGCCTTCACCCTTCACTAGCAAAATTGATCATAGCTATGAAGTGAGTATGATCTTGAAAGTCTAATCTGAGTAATAAGAATAATTAATGACATTATATATTTGGATCTAGATCGCCAGTAATGATTACTTTGTGTTATAATTGTTATTTGAATAAGTTGTAGAGCAAGCATTAACCTTTGACACTTTGCAGCAGCTTCTGATGATGGTCTGAGTTATATTTGGTCATGTTGACTTGGTCAAACCTAGTTTGACCAAGGTCAACCATAGGACATGAGATGGTTGGACCTTGTGATGATATGGATAGATGATATATGGTCTATGTACATGTACATGATGATTCTATGCATCAGATACAGGTTTATAATGATGATTCAGGGTTTACAGCATTATTTGATCATTTACAGATTATTATTATTTCACCTGTTCCGGTATGTTGGATATATTATATGATCATGCAGAGATTCATATAGTGTATGAGTACACATCTTGGATAGATTTGGACCTTCTGAGTCCAATGAGACAGTCTGTTTTCAGTTCCGGGCACTTACAGTGATGATTGAGCCTCAGTAGGCTAACCCAGTGCAGTTTTGGTCTGTCGGAGACCCTGTCAGAGCAGAGAAGATTTTTAGTTGGTTGACCTAGGACGCTGTGCTTGGAGGGGGTGCTCCAGCCACTTGTTCTTACCATATTAACCCCCTCCCGGACACACTGGTGCACTCCCCTTGACAGCGTAGGCACTCCAGGAGGCAGTTTGGGGCAGTTTCACGCTTCCCGAGGCATTTCAGGATTGGTATAAATGGCTATTGAGGAATTCGATTTGGGCTACTGAGGCAATGTCTTGGCATGGGATGATCAGTGATGATGGATTGATATCTTCCACACCTCCTCCAACAGTTTCAGCTTCATCGGGACCCGCATCCATCACTTATGGCATTTTTTGATGATTTTTGAGGCCTACGATTTGTCCATAGAGGCACGATTTGGTATATTGATGACTATTTTATTATTATTGTGCTATGGGGATTGAATAAGGGTGGCTAAAATTACCCCTTGGACCCAGCATAAGCTTCTTATTATATTTTGTCATCATGATATGGTGGGATTCCCCTCTTCTAGGGCGATTTTGTCCACTTATGTTATATTTTATTAGTGATCCATGTATTTTATTGTTGAGCTCATCTCAACCATTGATTAGACATTTGTATCTTTTAATCTTAGCCACTCATTCAAAAAGTGGTTAGGATTTTGATGCCTCTCCTTCCTATTTAAAGGAGAGAGCTTCTCATTGTAAAGGGACATGTGGCTCTGGATTATTGGAATAGAAAATTATTATTGCATCTATCTCCAGTGTTGTGGTGAATGTTTTTGGTGTTTGTTCGTTGCTTCTTCCTTTGCACTGAGTTATTGGAGATCTTGTTTTGCCATATCTTTTGTACCACGTTTTTGCATCTACAGGTGGAGGCCGATTTGCTTTGAGGAGGAAGTATTGGTAGGGGAAGACCCTCCCTACTTCTTCTTTGGATCTCTTCGTTGGTAACAGGGAGTATTACTGTCCCAGGACCTTCTATTTCATGTTATCATTGCATTTTACTTGTATTTCCTCCATACTTGACCTCTCTGATTGAAATTGACTTTCCTTGGATTGACAGGTAGAGGAGGGCGCACTTGTGGGCTAGGGCATCAATTTGGCAAGCAAAATCAATAATTTTTCATTTGATCTCCGCGGGAATCTTCCTCAACATCAAGGCATCTCTCTTCATCACTCAGGTATGATCTCAAGGTAATTTATATCTCCATGATCTATCCACTTGTCTAAAACATTTAAAACCCTAATTAATCAAAACCCCCATTTTTACATTTTTTCAGATCTACTAAGATCTAGTGGCTTCCTGGGTAAGATATTTAAAACCCACCTCTATAGTATCCACGACATCCCGGATCTATAGTTTGGTGAGGATTGGCCTCCATTTGACCCTCTTCCCAAGGCATTTAGCCTCTCCCAGCAAGAGCGCACTTCCTAGTTTGGGTGGGTTGACCTAGATCTAGTACATGGGTAGTTGAGATTCCACTTGATTCGTAATCTACACATCCAATAACCTACCCCAGATTGTCACTTTTCTGATTTCTACCTTGTGGGACCTATTCAATGTTTTAAGGGGTTTAATCCCATTTTTGGACCACTTGGTATCTTTAAACTCAGATTTAGTAAGATCTAGCCATCGAATTGCCTTGAAATTGTAGATCCACACTCTCACTAGACTAACCTACTTGGATCTAAAGTTTGGATTCCATTGGACTTGTCTTGATTCATTTATCCCACTTTTTAGCCTCCTTGGGTAAAGTCGCATCACCTTGGAGAAGTGAGTTGGTCCACTTTAGGACGTGGGTACTTGAGATTTTGGTGGATTTGGAACGGGCATAATTCAAAACCTAGGTATAGTTGGTCACTTCATTGAATCTTGCCTTGGGGATAGCATTCCTTGCTTTAAGGGATCGTGGTCCACTTAGATCAAACCTTGAATCTCTAGATCTAGACCTATTCATCCATCAAGATTTTAATTGCCCACTTGTCTCATACAATAGGAGTTATTAATCACAAGTTAACTACACTTTGACTCCATTATCCCAATTCCCAAGGCACTGATCTCTCTCCAAGTCAATTCGACTTTCCTAGATTGTTGGATTAACTTGTGGTTTGACCCTTGTGTGGTGAAATAAACCCTTTGATGTCATCATGTATCATGATCAAGCTTGTCACTTGTACTAGTTAGCCCCAATTCAACCCCTAAACTACCCTACATTGGACACGGTTCCCAAGGCAATGGAATTTCTCCCCTTGACTAGTACTTTAATGCTAGATCCTATTTCAAATATCATAAGTCACCCTCACATCAACAATGAACCAAAGCTATACTCATTGAACCCCTCACTTATCTTGTGACTTCATACTAAGGTCTAGGATAAACCATACACCTTACTTCACTTAGAATTAACTTGATTTGGTGTCTTGGTTTTGATCTCTCCCGTCGGGAGTAGATCGGGTCTCCCCCTTTCTTGTCTAGGCTAGATAACATAAAGTGAAGGTTTCCTCGACCGGCGTGACAACCATCTATTGGAGGTCGAAGTGATCGTGGTTGCACCTTTTGAGTTGCCCTTCCCTATTGCCATCCATGAGTGGATACATCCATAGGGGTAACTATAGTTTAGGTGATAACAGGTACAATGATTATAAAGGAAAATGACAGTGGAGCTACCAAAGGGGACCTAGTGTTTGAAAAAGGACCAAAAGGTAGGGCATAAAATGCTTTTTGTTCCTAACCTAGTTGGGGTGGGGGCATACCAGGAAGGATATGCAAGTTAAGAAGCTTAGTGTAAAAAGGGGAAAACCAAGAGCAACAACTAAAAAGTGGGGGAAATGAGTGGATGGACACATATTGATAAACTAAAGTTGGATAGGTTAGTCCTCAAGACTTCTTCCTTGAAAGGGTAAAGCATTGCAATAGTAAGGAATGAAGAGACGACCTCAAGCCCCATGAGAGGAATGAGGATTCCATACTATACATTAAATGCCATAGATCGCGTAGGCTCATGGTACTGCTAGGCTGCGGCATTCTAACACCACAATCTACATCTCGATAGGATATGCCAGTTGTGTCAATTGGTGGAGATTGAGACATAGGAGCACTTCATCTCCAAGTGTATGATATATTGTAAGAACATATGGAGATATCATTGTTTATTCAATGATTAAGGTTGTCCCTTTCTCAAAGATTTTTGGCAGTCTATATCGGGAGGTGATTCCTTACACACCAAACTTATGAGGATTATTCAAGCCCATCTCTACTAAATCGATCACTTGTTTGGAGGCATCACATGTTATACAAATACACAACCATCAATACAGAGGACACTAGGCTGATAATAAAATGAAAATCCTCCAATTCTATCAAGAAACAAAAACTTATGAAGCCACGAAAACGTAGCCTCTCTAATTGATCTCAATGTGATAATTCCCACCCAACATTGATTCAGCAGTAAGACGTCTATTACAATATTTTTCTCTTCATCCTAGAACTACAAGAAAACTTCAACATATTGTAAGAATGTTTCCCTTAGGTTTACCAACAAAGGAAAGATATCATGATGAACTGTTACCCCCCATTTTGTATGGGTGTCCATGTGCGATTTTGATCACTCTTGAGAGGCGTGACATCATCCATGATGATGTGTTGGTGGCTCAATGATGATCATGAGCATTTATATGGACTATTTGAGGCATGGTGACTTGGTTTTGAGCATAAAGAAAGGAAATTCTATGATAATCAGTTGGTCTAGGTATGTTTTTATCATTGAATAGCATTGACAAGGTATTATCTTGACTTCTAGGTGCATTTCAGAACATAAAAAAATAATCGAACACCCCAGACCTCAAATTTGAATCAATTTGAGGCAAAAGGAAAAATTTCTCAACCATGTAACAACAAGATAAAGACTCTGAACTATTATAGCAACCGACCTTCTCTCATTTTACTGGAAGATTCAACGTTGGAGGCATGTGCACAAGTCTAGCACTTGTCCCCCTCATTGATTGTATGAATCAAGTTTGAGTTTGGAATCCTTATATAAGTTTTCACTGGCCTACGAGAGGTTTTGGAGATGATTTACATCCTTTTGAAACCTAAGATACAGAATTCAATGGACCTTTTTGGAGATTACTTTGGGTTCATGTAAATTTACAGCAACAGGTTAATGAGAATTATAGGCAATTTCAAAGATCATCAGATAAAAGTAAAACTTCACACTGAGCAATTCTAATTCTGGGCAATGATCAAGCATTTTACTGTCAGTCTGGGCAATTCCGAGGAGTTTTTTTCATGAGAAAACAACACTTAAATACAGAGCAAGGTTCCTCCAGCCACCCTCTTCCCTAACTCGCTACCTTGGATTCGTTCTCTACAAGCCACCAAAAAATATTTTGGGTGCAATCTAAGCATGAAGAACATCAATCCTGGGTTTGTTGCAACCATGGCGAAGGCCTGATCATTGATGTATCTCAGGATACAGTCGGCAACAATAACATCCACCTTCAACCCTGTCTCAAAGGACATCAACTCTGTTTCAGAAGACAGTTTTTATCATTTTATGTGGTAACTGGAAATTTAGAGGGAGGTCGCAGTGACACTATCTACCATCTATTTGCAATACAGAGGGTGCGTAGCTCTGTGAGACGTTTCTTATTGTGGCCTCAAATCAACCTTGTTTCAAGCCTGTGGTGAAGTTGGATCCTTTAAGGAGGAGGTTCTTTGTTTTCAAGACACTTGGGAGATATGTCTTGAACCTAAATTGTCATACCTTTCTTCAGCTTAGTGCATTCCTTAGCTTCCAGACTTCTCCACCTGAAAAGGAAAAGGACAGTGGAGCTACCAACAAAGCAAAGCTACCTTGTTTCAAGCCTCTGGTGAAGTCGCATCCTTGAAGGAGGAGGCTTTTCGTTGCCAAGACAATTGGGAGATATGTCTTGAACCTAAATGGTCATACATTTCTTCAGCTCGGTGCATTCCTAAGCTCCCAGACTTTCTCCGCCTCAAAACACACTTGTTCATCATCCTCTACATTACCTGCAGCCGTAGAATGAAGTCGTTACCTTAGTCGCCAACATTGGAGCAATTACAAACTACTCTGGGACGCAGCATGAAGGAAACTTAAAGTTGCAGTTATACACTATTGTAGGCAATAACGTGAGGATGTAGTAGTGAGGAGTTACATATCGAGCATGAGGGAGCTCTTCTTAATGCTAGTTACATCCTATTATTGGAAAAATTGAAAAGGGCCTCACCTGTGCCTATGACATTCTATGAAGGGCACACTCCCTTTCCTATATTTCTCATCCTATTCTTGGAAGCATGAGGTGTGCTCCCCTTTCCCGTCTCATAGATCATGATCCTCCTTGGGCTAAGAGCCCCTCCTCCAATATGCTCCACTCTCCTATAAGTTGGTAGTCCAATGCCCCCTCTTCCGCTCTATAAGTCTCCTCCCACAAGGATATCCACTAGCTCTATGCAACATGTCCTCTCTGTGCACAATACTACTTTGATGTTTGCCAATATGGTCACAATGCTTGAACGCTCCTCCACCACAAATGTGTTTAGGTCCATCACTAAGTCCATGAAGCATGGTCCTCATCCCAATCTTCCTCTAGTTAAGTGTCTAACATTGATCCGAATTTTAGGGGGCATATGGTCTAAATTCGGATGTATAAGCTATAAAAGTATTAAATAGAGAGGCCACCCTCTCTCATCCATGGTATTTAGTAGCACATAGTTTTGGCCCATGGTATAGCCTCAAAACACATTGTAATAATGCTATATAAAGGCCTAGCAAGCCTTCTCATGATATGAAGTTAGTCATTTGGTTTCTCTCCTATTTTCTATTGTTCATTGTGAAATTAATTAGATTTGAGTGATTTATTGGTAATTAGTTTAAGAGGTGGGGCTCCTCTTTGAGCCTCACCTCCCATTCACTTCATATGTTTTTGTTCATGCTTATTCTTATGCAACATTAGGGTTTTCATGTGAATGTTATGACAGATTTGCATGCTTAATCTCCTCCTCTCTCGGCATTCAAGCCTTCCGGTTCTCAGCTCCCAAGATCCGGATCAGTGGTATCAGAGCGGGTACGCTCTCCATTGGGACAATATTTTGAAGGATTATGCGGGTTCAACGGAGGGTCCACAACCTCTACAACAACCCATGCTTCTCTACAAACCCTTGGCATCTCTATACTCAACACTCTCACATTCAACAAACTTTGAACAAGTTCCATGGACTACATAGGAGGTTTCAGAGGCTCTACCATAGCTCATCGGAAAGGTATTTCTGTCAGCTCAAATGGGTATTTCACAGAATTTCATTTTGTTTCCCGGTTTGTGAGATATGCTTGTTTGAAGTAGCATATGTTTGTGCATAATGCGGCCGGACGTACAACAACTTTAAACAAGTTCTACTAACTCCATAGAATGTCTTAGAGGGTCTACCATAGCTCATTAGAAAGATCTTTCCGTCTGCTAAAATGGGTATTTTACGGAATTTCATTTCATTTCCTGGTTTGTGAGATATGCTTGTTTGAAGTAACACATGTTTGTACACAATGCGGCCGAACGTACAAACACTTTAAACAAGTGCTACAGACTCCATATAACGTTTTAGAGGCTCTACCATAGCTCACTGGAAAGCTCTTTCTGTCAGATAAAATGGGTATTTCACGGTTTTTTTATTTGGCTTTCTGGTTTGAGAGATATCATCATCGATTGAAGCAACAAATGTCTGCAAAATAGTGTGTGCACGTCTCTTGAGATTCAACAAACATTTTCTCAATCTCTGGGCCACCCTAGAGCAAGTATGTTATATGGATGGAAAGGTCTCTTTGAGATCTCAAATGGGTCTTCAATGGAATTCAATTTTAGTATATGAATCAGAAGCTATGAATGGATTTGCAGCAAGACATCAACTGCACCAAAGATCATGAATTTTCGATTTTTTAAAAATCTTAATGTAATCATGGTTATGGGTCAACCACACAAAACCCATGGTTATGGTTTAACCACACAAAACCCATAGTTATGTATTGTAATCATGGTTGTGGGTCAACCACACAAAACCCACGGTTATGGGTTAACCACACAAAACCCTTCTCTTCAGTGGAAACAAGCTTGTCATTGCCACCATGGTTATGGGTCAACCACATAAAACCCACGGTTATGGGTCAACCACACAAAACCCATGGTTTTGAGTCAACCACACAAAACTCTTCTCTTCATTGGAATCAAGCTTGTCATTGCCATCATGGTTATGGGTCACCCTTGCAAAACCCACGGTTAAGGGTCAACCTCACAAAACCCACGGTTACGGGTCAACCACACAAAACCCTTCTCTTCATTGGTAGCTAGCACATTGTAATCATGGGTATCTTTTTAGCATGAAATGATGGGGACCATCATTTTCTAAGGGGGGAGGAATGATCCGAAATTTAGGGGGCATATGGTCTAAATTCGGATGTATAAGCTATAAAAGTATTAAATAGAGAGGCCACCCTCTCTCATTCATGGTATTTAGTAGCACATAGTTTTGGCCCATGGTATAGCCTCAAAACACATTGTAGGAATGCTATATAAAGGCCTAGCAAGCCTTCTCATGATATGAAGTTAGTCATTTGGTTTCTCTCCTATTTTCTATTGTTCATTGTGAAATTAATTAGATCTGAGTGATTTATTGGTAATTAGTTTAAGAGGTGGGGCTCCTCTTTGAGCCTCACCTCCCATTCACTTCATATGTTTTTGTTCATGCTTATTCTTATGCAACATTAGGGTTTTCATGTGAATGTTATGACAGATTTGCATGCTTAATCTCCTCCTCTCTCGACAATCAAGCCTTCCGGTTCTCAGCTCCCAAGATCCGGATCAAACATCCAAGTTATATATCACATGGAACTAATCTCCAAGGGCTAAGTGTCCTCATCCAAGTGCCTAAAACCGCTCCGTGTGCCCAAAACCCCCCTCCTCCTAGCTACCTACCTCACGTGACCAAGAATTGGAATACCCCTTAGCGTGTCTTCATGGACATATGCATGGCTTGGTTTGGGTAGATACTTGACCTCTGTTACAGAGGTAGCATAGCACTATTATGTAGAAGGATGTTACGATGATCATCATGATGACTCTCCCAATGTGTGCACCCGATGGGTCAATCATTACGCCGATCAGGGTAACAACCTCCTAGCTAAGAGTGTCGCGCTCCCTCTCTAACGAAGGTCAAGCATCCACCCAAGCCGAGCCATCCATATGTCCTCGAAGCATCTGCAACAAGCTGGGACACACATTGCTCTGCTAGCAAGGTGAAAACACTTTTGGAGTAACCTAAAAAGCTAAGAAAAAAACATTAGGATTACCAACAAAGCCATGATATTGTGATGGGAAATGCCATAAGTGTAGTGGTTTACACCAATTACAACAATAATGCAAGTTGTTGGTAATGGTACAGTGATTGTAAAGGAAAACGACGGTGGAGGTACCAAAGGGGACCTAGTGTAAGAAAAAGGACCAAAAGGTAGGGCATAAAATGCTTTTTGTTCCAAAGCTAGTTGGGGTGGGGACACACCAGGTAGGAAATGCAAGTTAAGAAGCTTGGTGTAAAAACGGGAAAACCAAGAGCGACAACTAAAAAGTGGGGGAAATGAGTCGATGGACACATATTGATAAACTAAAGTTCAAGAGGTTAGTCCTCAAGCCTTCTTCACTGAAAGGGTAAAGCATTGCAATAGTAAGGAATGAAGAGACGACCTCAAGCTCCATGAGAGGAATGAGGATTCCATACTATACATTAAATGCCATAGATAGCGTAGGCTCATGGTACTGCTAGGCTGCGGCATTCTAACACCACAATCTACATCTCGGTAGGATATGCCAATTGTGTCAATTGGTGGAGATTGAGACATAGGAGCACTTCATCTCCAAGTGTATGATATATTGTAAGAACATATGGAGATATCATTGTTTATTTCATGATTAAGGTTGTCCCTTTCTCAAAGATTTTGGCAGTCTACATCGGGAAGTGATTCCTCACACACCAAACTTATGAGGCTTATTCAAGCCCATCTCTACTAAGTTGATCACTTGTTTGGAGGCATCGCATGTTATACAAATACACAACCCATCAATACAAAGGACACTAGGCTGGTAATAAACAAAAAATCCTCCAATTCTATCAAGAAAAAACAACTTATGAAGCCACGAAAACATAGCCTCTCTACTTGATCTCAATGTGATAATTCCCACCCAACATTGATTGAGCAATAAGACGTCTATTACAATATTTTTCTCTTCGTCCTAGAAGGACAAGAAAATTCAACATATTGTAAGAAGGTTTCCCCTAGGATTACCAACATGATGTGTTGGTGCCTCTATGATGATCACGAGCATTTATATGGACTATTTGAGGCATGGTGACTTTGTTTTGAGCATAATGAAAGGCAAGTCTATGATAATCAGTTGTTCTAGGTATGGTTTTATCATTGAATAGCACTGAAAAGGTATTATCTTTACTTCTAGGTGCATTTCAGAACATAAAACAATAATCGAACACTCCAAACCTAAAATCTGAGTCAATTTGAGGGCAAAAGGAAAAATTTATCAGCCATGTAAGAACAAGATAAAGACTCTGAACTATTATAGCAACCGACCTTCTCTCATTTTAATGGAAGATTCAACCTTGGAGGCATGTGCACAAGTCTAGCACTTTCTCCGCCTCATTGATTGTATGGATCAGGTTTGAGTTTGGAATCCTTATATAAGTTTTCACTGGCCTACGAGAGATTTTGGAGATGATTTACAAACGTGTAGTATTGAATAGTAGTCGCAACATCCTTTTGAAACCTAAGATACTGAATTCAATGGACCTTTTTGGCACAAAAGTAAAACTTCAGACAAAAGTAAAACTTCAGACTGAGCACTTCTAAGTCTGGGCAATGATCAAGCATTTCAATGTCAGTCTAGGCAATTCCAAGGAGTTGTTTTCACGAGAGAACAATGCTTATATACAGAGCAAGGTTGTTACACCTAAAATCCTACCATCATGAGATTCAGTGTATATATCCCTGAAATTTCATTGACTAAGTTATTGGCCTAGAAGAGATATAACCGATTTTCACTATGTTTTGGGAGGTCGTCGCATGCTGCAATCATGCAACCTGTGACATCGCATCTTGCTCTCTTGCAGGGTGCGACGATGTCAATTAATGGACAAAAATAGCTCCTTCGAGCTCATTATGGAATCCCGCTGACATGGATCCTTATCCCTGACCTCTTGGGGGAGCTGGCACTCGGTTCCTAACCTCTTGGGGGGATCCCCTATCTCTCTCCTACCATATCTCAACCTACCCTATCCATATCCTATCCACTTAATCCTATATAAGTGAAGCTCTACCCCTCTCCAAGGGGCGGAAGTCTATAGTGTCTACATGATGGTAAAATCATCTTGGAGAGATCTCTAACTCATCCATTGAGAGACTCGCACTTGCTTGGGAAGATATGGCAATTGGTTTGGATGGAGAAGGGCTACTACGTTAAGATTTTGTTGTAGTCATTCTTAGCTATGTACTTTCCCTATATTTACAGTAATATAAACGCTTTCCACCAATATTGTTGTGATGATGATATTGCATAGTTTACCTGCTTAACTGTTTACTTAGATTCGTTATTGTATAGATGTTTTTTTACTTGTTTGTCTTGTCTCATGTGTCTCATGTGACCCGATCTTTAAATAGATCTAGGAAAGTGGTTTATAGTCTGTACTATTTGTTCTAGACTCACATTGAGCTACGGAGATCTGGCTCGCGTCCGCTCGAGTGGATTGTCCGTCAAGCAAAGGTTCCTCTAGCCACCCTCTTCCCTAACTCGCTACCTTGGATTCGTTCTCTACAAGCCACCAAAAAATATTTTGGGTGCAATCTAAGCATGAAGAACATTAGTCCTAGGTTTTTTGCAACCATGGCGAAGGCCTAATCATTAATGTATCTCAGGATGCAGTCGGCAACAATAACACCCACCTTCAACCCTATCTCAAAGGACAACAACCCTGTTTCAGAAGACAGTTTTTATAGTTTTGTGTGGTAACTGGAGGTTTAGAGGGAGGTTGCAGTCACAATATCTACCATCTATCCGCAATACGGAGGGTGTGTAGCTCTGTGGGGCATTTTTTATGTTGCCCTCTGATCAACCTTGTTTCAAGCCTGTGGTGAAGTTGGATCCTTTAAGGAGGAGGTTCTTCGTTGTCAAGAAACTTGGGAGATATGTCTTGAACCTAAATTGTCATATCTTTCTTCAACTTAGTGCATTCCTTAGCTTCCAGACTTCTCCACCTGAAAACACACTTGTTCATCATCGTCTACATTATCCCCGCCCCTAGAATGAATTCTTTAGCTCAGTTGCCAACATTGGAGCAGTTACAAACTACTCTGAGCAGTAGCACGAAGGCACCTTAAAGGGGAATTTATACACTATTGTAGTAAAAAACATGAGGATAGAGTAGTGAGAAAATATGGAGCATGAGGGAACTCTTCTTGATGGTAGTTACATCCTGTTCTTGGAAACATTAAAGAGGGCCTCACTTGTGGCTATGACATTCTATCAAGGGAACACTCCCTTTCCTATATTTCTAATCCTATTCATGGAAGCATGAGGCATGCTCTCCTTTCTCGTCCCACCAATCATGATTCTCCTTAGAATCAGAGCCCCTCCTCCAAGATGTTGCACTCTCTGAAAAGTTGATAGTCCAATGCCCCTCTTCCGCTCTATAAGTATCGTCCCACAAGGATCTCCTCTAGCTCTATGCAAGATGTCCTCTCTATGCAAAATACTACTTTGATGTTTTCCAATATGGTCAGAAAGCTTGAATGATCCTCCTTCACAAATGTGTCTATGTCCATCGCTAAGTCCATGAAGCATTGTCCTCATCCCAGGCTTCCTCAAGTTAAGTGTCCAACATCCAAGGTATATATCACATGGACCTAATCTCCAAGGGCTAAGTATCATCATCCAAGGGCCCAAAACCCCTCCTCCTAGCTAGTTACCTCCCATGACCGAGAATTGGAATCCCCCTTTGTGAGCCTTTATGGACATATCCATGACTTGGTTTGGGTGGATGCCTTACCATGGTTAGAGAGGTAACATGGCACTCTTAGCTAGGAGGTTGTTACCCTGATCGTCATGATGGCACCCCTATTGTGTGCACCCAATGGGTTGGTCATTATGTCGATCAGGGTAACAACCTTCTTGCTAAGAGTGCCACGCTACCTCTCTAACCAAGGTCAAAAATCCACCCAAACCGAGCCATCCATATGTCCATGAAGCATCTCCAAGGGGCTAGGACACACACTGCTTTCCTAGCAAGGTGAAAACATTTTTGGAGTAACCTAAAAAGCTAAGAAAAAAACATTAGGATCACCAACAAAGCCAAGATATAGTGATGAGAAACGCTATAAGGGTAGTGGTTTACACCAACTACAACAATAATGCAAGTTGTTGGTAGTGGTATAATGATTGCAATGGAAAAGGACAGTGGAGCTACCAACAAAGGAAAGATATCATGATGAACTATTACCCCCCATTTTGAATGGGTGTCCATGTGTGATTTTGATCACACTCGAGAGGCATGACATCATCCATGATGATGTGTTGGTGCCTCAATGATGATCATGAGCATTTATATGGACTATTTGAGTAATGTTGTCTTGGTTTTGGGTATGAAAAAAGGCAGGTCTATAATAAATCAATTGTTCTAGGTATGTTTTAATCATTGAATAACAGTGGAAAAGTATTATCTTAAGTTCTGGGTCCATTCCAGATCATAAAATAGCAATCGAACACACCAGACCTCAAATCTGGGTCAATTTAAGGGCAAAAGGAAAATTTTCTCAGCAATGTAATAGCAAGAAAAAGACTCTGAGTTGTCATAGCAGCGGGCCTTCTCTCATTTTAATGGAAAATTCAACCTTGGTGGCATGTCCACAAGGCCAACATTTGTCCCCTTCATTTATTGTATCGATCAAATTTCAGTTTGGAATCCTTATATCAGTTTTCACTGGACTACGAGAGGTTTTGGAGATGATTTACAGACCTATAGTATTCAATAGCAGTCAGAACATCCTTTTGAAACCTAAGATACAAAATTCAGTGGACCTGTTTGGAGATTACATCAAGTGCTTGTAAATGGACAAATGGGTTTCCCAGGATAAATTGTGTCTCTTGTCTTTTATGATGTGCTTGTTTATCTTTCAGTAATTGTTTATATTCTATATGCTGCTCAAATGATAAGTAAAAACTAACATAGGATTACCAACAAAGGAAAGATATCATGTTGAATTGTTACACCCCATTTTGCATGGGTGTCCATGTGTGATTTTGATCACTCTTGAGAGGCGTGACATCATCCCTGATGATGTGTTGGTGCCTCAATGATGATCATGAGCATTTATATGGACTATTTGAGGCATGGTGACTTGGTTTTGAGCATAAAGAAAGGCAAGTCTATGATAATCAGATGTTCTAGGTATGTTTTTATCATTGAATAGCACTGAAAAGGTATTATCTTGACTTCTAGGTCCATTTCAGAACATAAAACAACAATCGAACACCCCAGACCTCAAATCTGAGTAAATTTGAGGGCAAAAGGAAAAATTTACCAGCCATGTAACAACAAGATAAAGACTATGAACTATTATAGAAACCGACCTTCTCTCATTTTAATGGAAGATTCAACCTTGGAGGCATGTGCAAGAGTCTAGCATTTGTACCCCTCATTGATTGTATGGATCAGGTTTGAGTTTGGAATCCTTATCTAAGTTTTTACTAGCCCACGAGAGGTTTTGGAGATGATTTAGAAGCGTGTAGTATTGAATTGTAGTCACAACATCCTTTTGAGACCCAAGATACAAAATTCAATGGACCTTTTTGGAGATTACTTTGGGTTCTTGTAAATGTACAGCAACAGGTTAATGAGAATTATAGGCAATTTCAAAGATCATCAGACAAAAGTAAAACTTCACACTGAGCACTTCTAATTCTGGGCAATGATCAAGCATTTCAGTGTCAGTCTGGGCAATTCTGAGTAGTTGTTTTCATGAGAGAACAACACTTATATACAGAGCAAGGTTCCTCCAGCCACCCTCTTCCCTAACTCGCTACCTTGGATTCGTTCTCTACAAGCGACCAAAAAATATTTTGGGTGCAATCTAAGAATGAAGAACATCAGTCCTGGGTTTGTTGCAACCATGGCGAAGGCCTGATCATTGATGTATCTCAAGATACAGTCGGCAACAATAACATCCACCTTCAACCCTGTCTCAAAGGACAACAAACCTGTTTCAGAAGATGGTTTTTATCGTTTTATGTGGTAACTGGAAGTTTAGAGGGAGGTCGCAGACACAATATCTACCATCTATCCGCAATACGGAGGGTGTGTACCTCTGTGGGGCGTTTCTTATGTTGCCCTCAGATCAACCTTGTTTCAAGGCTGTGGTGAGGTTGGATTCTTTAAGGAGGAGGTTCTTCGTTGTCAAGACACTTGGGAGATATGTCTTGAACCTAAATTGTCATACCTTTTCTTCAGCTTAGTGCATTCCTTAGATTCCAGACATCTCCACCTCAAAACACACTTGTTCATCATCCTCTAGATTATCCCCGTCCCTAGAATGAAGTTTTTAGCTCAGTCGCCAACATTGGAGCAGTTACAAACTACTCTGGCCAGCAGCATGAAGGCACCTTAAAGGGGAATTTATACACTATTGTAGGCAAAAACGTGAGGATAGAGTAGTGAGCAGTTACATATGGACCATGAGGGAACTCTTCTTGATGGCAGTTACATCCTATTCTTGGCAACATTAAAGAGGGCCTCACTTGTGGCTATGACATTCTATGAAGGGCACACTGCGTTTCCTATATTTCTAATCCTATTCTTGGAAGCATGAGGTGTGCTCTCCTTGTCATCCCACCAATCATGATCCTCCTTGGACTTGGAGCCCCTCCTCCAAGATGTTTCACTCTCTGATAAGTTGATAGTCCAATGCTCCCTCTTCCGCTCTATAAGTATCCTCCCACAAGGATCTCCTCTAGCTCTATGCAAGATGTCCTCTCTATGCAAAATACTACTTTGATGTTTGCCAATATGGTCAGAAAGCTTAAATGATCCTCCTCCACAAATGTGTCTATGTCCATCGCTAAGTCCATGAAGCATTGTCCTCATCCCAAGATTCCTCAATTTAAGTGTCCAACATCCAAGGTATATATCACATGGACCTAATCTCCAAGGGCTAAGTATGCTCATCCAGGTGCCCAAAACCCCTCCTCCTAGCTAGTTATCTCCCATGACTAAGAATTGGAATCCCCCTTTGTGTGCCTTTATGGACATATGCATGGCTTGGGTTTGGGTGGATGCTTGACCTTGGTTAGAGAGGTAACATGGCACTCTTAGCTAGGAGGTTGTTACACTGATCGGCATGATGGCACCCCCATTGTGTGCACCTAATGGGTCGGTCATTATGTCGATCAGGGGTAACAACCTTCTTGCTAAGAGTGCCACGCTACCTCTATAACCCAAGGTCAAGAATCCACCCAAACCGAGCTATCCATATGTCCATGAAGCATCTCCAAGGGGCTAGGACACACACTGCTTTCCTAGCAAGGTGAAAATATTTTTCGAGTAACCTAAAAAGCTAAGAAAAAAAATTAGGATCACCAACAAAGCCAAGATATAGTGATGATAAATGCTATAAGTGTAGTGGTTTACACCAACTACAACAATAATGCAGGTTGTTGCTAGTGGTATAACGATTGCAATGGAAAAGGAGAGCGGAGCTACCAACAAAGGAAAGCTACCTTGTTTCAAGGCTGTGGTGAAGTCGCATCCTTGAAGGAGGATGTTTTTCGTTTCCAAGGCAATTGGGAGATATGTCTTGAACCTAAATGGTCATACATTTCTTCAACTTGGTGCATTCCTAAGCTCCCAGACTTTCTCTGCCTCAAAACACACTTGTTCATCATCCTCTACATTATCTGCAGCCGTAGAATGAAGTCTTTACCTCAGTCGCCAATATTGGAGCAATTACAAACTACTTTGGGTAGCAGCATGAAAGAAACTTAAAGGGGCAGTTATACACTATTGTAGGCAATAACATGAGGATGTAGTAGTGAGGAGTTACATATCGAGCATGAGGGAACTCTTCTTAATGCTAGTTACATCCTATTATTGGAAACATTGAAAAGGGCCTCACCTATGGCTATGATACTCTATGAAGCGCACACTCCCTTTCCTATATTTCTCATCCTATTCTTGGAAGCATGAGGTGTGCTCTCCTTTCCCGTATCGATGATCATGATCCTCCTTGGGCTAAGAGCCCCTCCTCCAATATGTTCCACTCTCTGATAAGTTGGTAGTCCAATGCTCCCTCTTCCGCTCTATAAGTCTCCTCCCACAAGGATATCCTCTAGCTCTATGCAACATGTCCTCTTTGTGCACAATACTACTTTGATGTTTGCCAATATGGTCACAATGCTTGAACGCTCATCGAAGTGTCCAAAACAGCTCCGTGTGCCAGAAACCCCCTCCTCCTAGCTACTTACCTCACATGACCAAGACTTGGAATACCCCATAGTGTGTCTTCGTGGACATATGCATGGCTTGGTTTGGGTGGATCCTTGACCTCTGTTACAGAGGTAGCATGGCACTCTTATCTAAAACTATGTTACCTTGATCGACATGATCACTCCCCCAATGTGTGCACCCAATGGGTCAATCATTATGCCGATTAGGGTAACAACCTCCTAGCTAAGAGTGTCGCGCTGCCTCTCTAACCAAGGTCAAGAATCCACCCAAACCGAGCCATCCATATGTCCACGAAGCATCTCCAACAAGCTGGGACACACATTGCTTTCCTAGCAAGGTGAAAACACTTTTGGAGTAACCTAAAAAGCTAAGAAAAAAACATTAGGATTACAAACAAAGCCATGATATTGTGATGGGAAATGCCATAAGTGTAGTGGTTTACACCAATTAGAACAATAATGCAAGTTGTTGGTAGTGGTACAATGATTGTAAAGGAAAAGGACAATGGAGCTACCAAAGGGGACCTAGTGCTAGAAAAAGGACCAAGAGGTAGGGCATAAAATGCTTTTTGTTCCAAAGCTAGTTGGGGTGGGGGCACACCAGGTAGGATATGCAAGTTAAGAAGCTTATTGTAAAAACGGGAAAAACCAAGAGCAGCAACTAAAAACTGGGGGAAATGAGTGGATGGACACATATTGATATACTAAAGTTGGAGAGGTTAGTCCTCAAGCCTTCTTCATTGAAAGGGTAAAGCTTTGCAATAGTAAGGAATGAAGAAACGACCTCAAGCCCCATGAGAGGAATGAGGATTCCATACCATAAATTAAATGCCATCGATCGCGTAAGCTCATGGTACTGTCAGGCTGTGGCATTCTAACACCAATATGTACATCTCGGTAGGATATGCCAGTTGTGTCAATTGGTGGAGATTGATACATAGGAGCACTTCATCTCCAAGGGTATGATATATTGTAAGAACATATGGAGATATCATTGTTTATTCCATGATTAAGGTTGTCCCTTTCTCAAAGATTCTTGGTAGTCTATATCGGGAGGTGATTCCTCACAATCCCTTAAAACAAGGAATGCTACCCCCAAGGCAGATCGTCACAAAATGATACTCTAGATATAGGTTTCAAGGTATGCCCGTTCCAAATCCACTGAAATCTCAACTACCCAGGTCCTAGAAGTGGGCAAACTCAATCACCCAAGGAAGTGCGACCTTGCTCAAGGAGGGATAAAAGGTGGATAAGATGTGTCAAATCAAGTCCAATGGCCACTTAATTGTAGATCCAAGTAGTTTAGGCACTGGTTTATGTGGATCTAGAAAATCAAGCCAATCCAAGGGTTAGATCTTAGTAGATCTGAGTTTTAAGGTGCCAAGTAATTCAAAAGGGGGTTTTAATCCCTTAAAATGTGGAATGATGCCCACAAGGTAGAAATCACCCAAGTAAAAGTCTAGGGGTAGGTTATCAAGTGTGTAGATTTCAAATCAAGCGGGATCTCACCTACCCACATCCTAGATCTAACCCAACAAGCCTCTCCAAGGAAGTACGATTTGGTTCAAGAGGGCTACATTGCCTTGAAAAGTGTGCTAATTTTAACCCAATCACCACCAAACTATAGATCCAACTAGGGGTGGATTCTATAGAGGTGGGTTCTTAAGATCTTTTCAAAAGCAAGGCTAGATCTAAGTAGATCTAAGAAAAACCAAAATTGGAGTTTTGATTAATTAGGGTTTGTGACCAATGAAGAGAGAATGGATGGAAAGAGGCACATACCTTGTAGATCTTACCTCAATTGCTTGTGGCCACCTAGCAAATTGATAGCATTCTCCTATGTGTATATTCAAGAGTGAGATCCAAGAGCTCCAACCAAAACGTCCCCCTCCAAGATAGCCAAATCGTCCTCCTCCTACAAGACAAGATCAAAGAAACAAGTCAAGTAAGATGATTATGAAAATGATAGAAAGATGTAATAGAAAGCATCAACTATGTCATGAAGATACAATCATGATACTCCCTGTCACAAGATCAACCCAAGAGAGAATATGTGGATCCCTCCAACAATAACCCTCAAGAAATCGCCCTCCTCTCCACCAATTCGACTTTCCTGCAAGAAAACTAGTAGAAGCACCAAAATCCACAATGATACATAGAAGAGATACTGTATACTCAAGATGCAAGAGAATCCACAAGACAAGAGAGATATGCTCCACAAAGAAGTGTTCTATTCCAATATTCCAGAGCTCCAAGGGTGAGCTATACAATAGGGGGTCTCCTCCTTATATAGGATAATAAAGACCAAAACCCTATACCACTTTACAATACTACATCAAATGAGTGGTTGAGATTAAAAGATCTCAATATACAATCAATGGCTAAGATGAGCCATAGTAACATAACACATGGATCTCTCATAAAGTGATGATGTCATAGTCTAAAATAATCATGGAGGGTGACGCCATCCACTAGAGGGGGTAAAAGTACCAAAGCCCACCTCATAATGACTAGGACATGACATAAGAAGCACATGGTGGGCCTAGGAGGCATCAATCCTTACTAGCTCATCCCCAAGGCACAATAAAATAATAAAATATGTCCATGATAATATAAATGATCAAATCTGTCCTCAAAATCTGTGACAGAGAAACAGTAAAAGACCTCCTGTGATCACTGTGGGCCTACCCACATGAGTGAAAAATGGCTGGAAGATAGTGGGATCACCCTAGAAGACCTCTGTGAAAACCAAGTGCCAAAACCTTACCTCAATTGGCCAAATCGAATTCCTCAATGACCACTTTATCCCATTTTTTAACTGCCTCGGTAACTATGAAAGTGCCAAAACTACCTCCCAGGGAATCTGCATTGTCCAACTGAGCCCACCAAGCTCTCCAGAAGGGGGGGTAAATGGTAAAAACAAGTGGCTGGACCACCCCCTCCTCATACATCTCCCTAGGTGAACTGGCCTCTCATGGCCCCTGCTGCTCAGGCTGGGAAATCAGCCCCAAATCTGGTCAACAAGTGTAAAACTGCATCAATCATTGTCAGAAGTGCCCGGAACTGAAAGATAAGTGTCTCATTGGATCCAGAAGACCCAAATCCACTAGGAATGTGTACACATACACCATGGGTTGCCGTAATGGGCCAGCTGTAGGGTCCACCATATACGGACAATGCATAATCTGATGATCTGAAATAATAATAAAACCTGCTGAACTACATCAATCATCATCTGAACCATATGTCCATTATATGACATCATCATCAAGTATGTGGGACCACCAATCATCATCAATAGGTATATATATGGCCCACATCATCACGGATCACAATAATATACAACCAAGGATAAATCACATCAGTCGACTAAGACATGTTTCTCTAATCATTCTCACAGCCAAGCTCAAAGTATAACATCCATTCAGTGACATTAATCAAGTTAACATATTCCTTTGTTATATAAAATTACTTGCACAATAGTTCAAATGACAAACTCACCCATTGGACATGGTCAAACTGCTAGTGAAGGATGCAGGCTAGGAACAAGGTTGGGCCAAGGGGTTGACTTGTCTTACTCAACTCAAAAATACTTTGGATTGGGATAAAGGGGAAAGCTACAAAATTTGTGCTTGTACAAAATAACACGGAGGATGGCTGTGCCTCACAAATGGATAAGTTGTTGAGAGAGTGCTTATTCAACTTAGGCATCATGTCTACATCAAGTTGATCCAGGTTCATTAGGATCATTTAATTTCATTTCATGGCCTCTTTGGCCTACATAACCCTTCTGATATTAGGTGTGCTGATAAGCACAACTAGTTGTAGCTTTCATCCAGGGCATTTTTTCATATACATATAAGGTCAGCAATTGTTTAGATATAGCTTTTAAGAACCATTGCTTTTTGGACCTTTCTTATACTCTTCGAGAAGTATTTTTAGCAGTTCATCGCTCTTTCCCTTTTTAGTTTCCATGGGCGAATTTATAAGTTTCCATAAGTAGTACATGAGCTTTCATTTTTAGCCAACAACATCTCAAGTGACTAGGGGGAGTTCGAGCCAATGCCAAACATCAGGACAACCGACTAGAATGATTTAGGCCTACAATCCAACTCACTAAAGGCAAGTTTTGTCACCAACTTGGAGCTGAGACATCGAACATACAGGGATGCGGTCCAAACAAAAAGGTAGAAAAATGGGGAAGTCCTCAGTATCAGAAAGTCAAATGAGACAGGTCAAGGTTTAAAGTCAAATAGGAAAGTCATGTATGGATGGAGTCAAGTGAATATGGAGCCTAAACTAGCAGACAACTGGTGTCAGGAAAGACCATATCTATGTAAGGTGGTAAACCAGTGAGTTTTGTCAAACAACCTAAATGTGCAAGTAAATGTCCATTTTATAATTTAGAGTTCATTTTAAACAGTTTTCCACATCAGGAATAATATACCAAGCAGATGCTGTGAACATGACTAAATCAACAAGATAATAATCCACAGTCAATGATAAAACATCCATAGGTCATATAACATCATCACAATAGTAATCATCATATATCATCTGAAACACTGCTGCAATACATCTCTAAGCACTGAACTGAAACTGTATGGGATAAAGGGTCACATCGGTCATCAAATTTGAACTCTCAAGGCTCAGCCTTGACACAAGGTCTAACATAAGTCTGTATAATACATTGCTCTGATCATGAGTGATCACAAAATATACAATCATCATAGCCATGCTATAAATAATGGAAGCTCTGGAATGTGCAGATATCTGCTAAACAAGAATAGTAGCCCTCCTACTATGGTGTGATAACAGGTACGTCGGGGTACTGTATATATATATATATATATATATATATATAATCAAACCTTTTTAAAATTCAAATCATTTTCAGTAGTATTCATTGTTCAATAAGTAACATGCACATTCCTTCAAAGTTCTTGAATCATTGATATTTACATATGAACCTCAAGTCTCAACATGATATCAGACAATCATTAATTATTAATGACATAAACCAAGTGGAAATTCAAATTATTGTTTGCATATTGATATGATTCATATGAATCATGATTAATCAATCATGATATATGTCCAATGTCATACAACATGCAGTTTGACAATTCTCCTCTGCAGGCTGCCTTCCTTTCCCATTGCCGCCTCTTTCCAAGTGACAAATCCAATGTGAAATGAAAGTCAGAAATGCACTGGGAGGGAAGGGCATGGTGTTAAGAGAGTAGGGGAACCCATGCCCACCCCTTCGCTCTTCAAACTGCTAAAAAAAATTATATATATTTTTTAATTTTCAGTCAACGAAGTCTCCTTGGAGTCCCCAAAATCAGGGGACGGGGGTCCCCAAACCAAGCGAAGTTTCCAAATTTTATGCCAAAGGTTTTCGGTACTCGGGTATATTGACGGGGACTTCAAGAAACGTTTAAGAGGTATCCAACTCGATTTTCGAGACATGGGACGGTACCTAGGACGGGGACACGAATCCGGCCCCTGGGGACAGGTACCCCTGCAACACAAATTAAATGCCATCAATTTCATAGGCTCATGGTACTGCTAGAGTAATTGAAAATATATTCTCACCACTTATATGTTGCATTCTAACACCATATTCTACACCTCGATGGGATATGCCAGTTGTGTCAATTGGTGGAAATTGAGACATAGGAGCACTTCATCTCCATGTGTATGGTATATTATAAGAACATATGGAGATATCATTGTTTATTCCATGATTAAGGTTTTCCCTTTCTCAAAGGTTTTTTAGAGTCTATATCAGGAGGTGATTCCTCACACACCAAACTTATGAGGCTTATTCAAGCCCATCTCTACTAAGTTGATCACTTGGTTGGAGGTATGACATGTTATACAAATACACCATCCATCAATACAAAGGACGCTGGGATAATAATAAAGTGAAAATCCTCCAATTCTATCGAGAAATAACCTATGAAGCCACGAAAATAAAGCCACTCTACTTGATCTTAATCTAATAATTCCTTCCCAACATTGATTAAGCAATGAGACATCTATTACAATATTTTTGTCTTTGTCCTAGAATGATAGGAAAACTTCAACATATTGTAATAAGGTTTCCCCTAGGATTACCAACAAAGGAAAAAATATCATGATGAACTATTACCCCCCATTTTGAAAGGGTGTCCATGTGTGATTTTGATAACTCTTGAGAGGCATGACATCATCCATGATGATGTGTTGGTTCCTCAATGATGATCATGGGAATTTATATGGACTATTTGAGGCATGTTGACTTGGTTTTGGGCAAAAAAAAACGCAGGTCTATGATAAATCAATTGTTCTAGGTATGTTTTAATCATTCAATAGCACTGGAAAAGTATTATCTTGAGTTCTGGGTGCATTTCAGAACGTAAAATAGCAATCGAACAAACCCGACCTCAAATCTGGGTCGATTTTAGGGCAAAAGGAAAATTTCTCAGCAATGTAATAGCAAGATAAAGACTCTGAGTTGTCATAGCAGCGGGCCTTCTCTCATTTTAATGGAAGATTCAACCTTGATGGCATGTGCACAAGGCCAACATTTGTCCCCTTCATTTATTTTATGGATCAGATTTAAGTTTGGAATCCCTATATTAGTTTTCACTAGCCTACGAGAGGTTTTGGAGATGATTTATAGACCTATAGTATTCAATAGCAGTCAGAACATCCTTTTCAAACCAAAGGAGAATTCTGCGTAGTTTTAAAGATCATAAAGCAGAACTTAAACTTCACATTGAGCACTTCTAATACTGGGCAATGATCAAACATTTCAGTGTCATTTTGGGCAATTCAAAAGAGTTTTTTTCCATGAGAGAACAACACTTATATACAAACCAAGGCTCCTCCATCCACCCACTTCCCTAAATCGTTGCCTCCAATTCGTTCTTTGCAAGCCACAAAAAGAATATTTTGGCTGCAATCTCAGCACGAAGAACATCAGTCCTTGATTTGTTGCATCCATGGAGATGTCCTGATCATTGATATATCTTAGGATACCATCAACAATAATAACATCCACCCTCAACCCAGTCTCAAAGGACAACAACCCTATTTCAGAACTGAAGGGCGTTTTTTATCATTTTATGTGGTAACTAGAAGTTTAGAAAGAGGTGGTAGTCACAATATCTACCAACTATCAACAATAAGGAGGGCACGCATCTCTGTAGGACATTTCTTTTGTTTCCCTCGAATCAACCTTTTTTCAATCCTGTGGTGAAGTCGCATCCTTGAAGGAAGAGGTTTTTCGTTGGCAAGACAATTGGGAGATATGTCTCGAACCTAAATCGTCATACATTTCTTCAGCTCGGTGCATTCTTAAGCTCCAAGATTTTCTCCGCCTCAAAACACACTTGTTCATCACCCTCTACATTATCTGCAAGCGTACAATGAAGTCTTTCCCTCAGTCGCCAACATTGGAGCAATTACAAACTACTCTAGGCAGCAGCATGAAGGCAACTTAAAGGGGCAGTGATACACTATTGTAGGCAATAACGTGAGGATGTAGTAGTGAGGAGTTACATATCCAGCATGAGGGGACTCTTCTTAATGCTAGTTACATCATATTATTGGAAACATTAAAAATGGCCTCACTTGTGGCTATGACATTCTATGAAGGGCACACTCCCTTTCCTATATTTCTCATTCTATTCTTGGAAGCATGACGTGTGCTCTCCTTTCTCGTCTCACTTATCATGATCCTCCTTGGGCTAAGAGCCCCTCCTCCAATATGTTGCACTCTCCGATAAGTTGTTAGTCCAATGCTCACTCTTCCTCTCTATAAGTCTCCTCCCATAAGGATATCCTCTAGCTCTATGCAACATGTCCTCTCTGTGCACAATACTACTTTGATGTTTGCCAATATGGTCACAATGCTTGAACGCTCCTCCAACACAAATGTGTCTAGGTCCATCACTAAGTCCATGAAGCATGGTCCTCATCCCAAGCTTCCTCTAGTCAAGTGTCTAACATCCAAGTTATATATCACATGGACCTAATCTCCAAGGGCTAAGTGTCCTCATCCAAGAGCCGAAAACCGCTCCTTGTGCCCAAAACACCCCTCCTCCTAGCAAGTTACCTCACATGACCGAGACTTGAAATACCCCTTAGTGTGTCTTCATGGACATATGCATGTCTTGGTTTGGGTGAATAATTGACCTATGTTATAGAGGTAGCAGGGCACTCTTAGCTAGAAGGATGTTACCTTGATATGCATGATGAGTACCCCAATGTGTGCACCCAACGGGTCGATCATTATGTCGATTAGGGTAACAATCTCCTAGCTAAGAGTGTCGCGCTCCCTCTCTAACCAAGGTCAAGCATCCACCCAAACCGAGCAATCCATATGTCCACAAAGCATCTCCAATGCTCTAGGACACACATTGCTCTCATATCAAGGTGAAAACACTTTTGGAGTAACCTAAAAAGCTAAGAAAAAAATATTAGGATTACCAACAAAGCCATGATATTGTGATGGGAAATGCCATAAGTGTAGTGGTTTACACCAATTACAACAATAATGCAAGTTGTTGGTAGTGGTACAATGATTGTAAAGGAAAAGGGCAGTGGAGCTACCAAAGGGGACCTAGTGTTAGAAAAAGGACCAAAAGGTAGGGCATAAAATGATTTTTGTTCCAAAGCTAGTTGGGGTGGGGGAACACCAGGTAGGATATGCAAGTTAAGAAGCTTAGTGTAAAAACGGGAAAACCAAGAGCAACAACTAAAAAGTGGGGGAAATGAGTGGATGGACACATATTGATAAACTAAAGTTGGAGACGTTATTCCTCAAGCCTTCTTCATTGAAGGGGTAAAGCATTGCAATAGCAAGGAATGAAGAGACGACCTCAAGCCCCATGAGAGGAATGAGGATTCCATATTATACATTAAATGCCATCGATCGCGTAGGCTCATGGTACTGCTGGGCTGCGGCATTCTAACACCACAATCTACATCTCGGTAGGATATGCCAGTTGTATCAATTGGTGGAGATTGAGACATAGGAGCACTTCATCTCCAAGTGTATGATATATTGTAAGAACATATGGAGATATCATTGTTTATTCCATGATTAAGGTTGTCCCTTTCTCAAAGATTTTTGGCAGTCTATATCGGGAGGTGATTCCTCACACGCCAAACTTATGAGGCTTATTAAAGCCCATCTCTACTAAGTCGATCACTTGTTTGGAGGCATCACATGTTATACAAATACACAACCCATCAATACAGAGGACACTAGGCTGATAATAAATTGAAAATCCTCCATTTCTACCAAGAAACAATAACTTATGAAGCCACGAAAACGTAGCCTCTCTAATTGATCTCAATGTGATAATTTCCACCCAACATTGATTCAACAGTAAGACGTCTATTACAATATTTTTCTCTTCGTCGAAGAAGTACAAGAAAACTTCAACATATTGTAAGAAGGTTTCGCCTAGGATTGCCAACAAAGGAAAGATATCATGATGAACTATTACCCCCCATTTTGTATGGGTGTCAATGTGTGATTTTGATCACTCTTGAGAGGCGTGACATCATCCATGATGATGTGTTGGTGCCTAAATGATGATCATGAGCATTTATATGGACGATTTGAGGCATGCTGACTTGGTTTTGAGCATAAAGAAAGGGAGGTCTATGATAATCAGTTGTTCTAGGTATGTTTTTATCATTGAATAGCACTGAAAAGGTATTATCTTGACTTCTAGGTGCATTTTAGAACATAAAACAATAATCGAACATCCCAGAGCTCAAATCTGAGTCAATTTGAGGCAAAAGGAAAAATTTCTCAACCGTGTAACAACAAGATAAAGACTCTGAACTATTATAGCAACCGACCTTCTCTCATTTTAGTGGAAGATTCAACTTTGTAGGCATGTGCACAAGTCTAGCACTTGTCCCCCTCGTTGATTGTATGAATCAGGTTTGAGTTTGGAATCCTTATATAAGTTTTCACTGGCCTACGAGAGGTTTTGGAGATGATTTACAAATGTGTAGTATTGAATAGTAGTCACTACATCCTTTTGAAACCTAAGATACAGAAGTCAATGGACCTTTTTGGAGATTACTTTGGGTTCTTGTAAATGTACAGCAACAAGTTAATGAGAATTATAGGCAATTACAAAGATCATAAGACAAAAGTAAAACTTCACACTGAGCACTTCTAATTCTGGGCAATGATCAAGCATTTCAGTGTTAGTCTGGGCAATTCCGAGGAGTTTTTTTCATGAGAGAACAACACTTATATAAAGAGCAAGGTTCCACCAGCCACCCTCTTCCCTAACTCCCTACCTTGATTCGTTCCCTACAAGCCACCAAAACATATTTTGTGTGAAATCTAAGCATGAAGAACATCAGTCCAGGGTTTATTGCAATCATGGTGAAGGCTCGATCATTGATGTATCTCAGGATACAGTCGGAAACAATAACATCCACCTTCAACCCTGTCTCAAAGGACAACAACCCTGTTTCAGAAGATGGTTTTTATCATTTTATGTGGTAACTGGAAGTTTAGAGGGCAGTCGCAGTGACACTATCTACTATATATCCACAATACAGAGGGTGCGTAGCTCTGTGAGACGTTTCTTATTGTGGCCTCAGATCAATTTTGTTTCAAGCGTGTGGTGAAGTTGGATCCTTTAAGGAGGAGGTTCTTCGTTGTCAAGACACTTGGGAGATATGTCTTGAACCTAAATTGTCATACCTTTCTTCAGCTTAGTGCCTTCCTTAGCTTCAAGAATTCTCCACTTGAAAACAAACTTGATCATCATCCTCTACAATATCCCCATCCCTAGAATGAAGTCTTTAGCTCAATCGCCAACATTGAAGCAGTTACAAACTACTCTGGGCAGTAGCATGAAGGCACCTTAAATGGGAATTTATACACTATTGTAGGAAAAAACATGAGGATAGAGTAGTGAGCAGTTACATATGATCAAGGAACTCTTCTTGATGGTAGTAACATCCTATTCTTGGCAGCATTAAAGAGGGCCTCACTTGTTCCTATGACATTCTATTAAGGGCACACTCCCTTCCCTATATTTCTAATCCTATTCTAGGAAGCATGAGGTGTGCTCTCCTTTGTTGTCCCACCAATCATGATCCTCCTTGGACACAGAGCCCCCCCTCCAAGATGTTGCACTCTCTGATAAATTGATAGTCCAATGCTCCCTCTTCCGCTCTATAAGTATCCTCCCACAAGGATCTCCTTTAGCTCTATGCAAGATGTCCTCTCTATAAAAAATACTACTTTGATGTTTGCCAATATGGTCAGAAAGCTTGAATGATCCTCCTCCAAAAATGTGTCTATGTCGATCGCTAAGTCCATGAAGCATTGTCCTCATCCCAAGCTTCCTCAAGTTAAGTGTCCAACATCCAAGGTATATATCACATGGACCTAATCTCCAAGGGCTAAGTATGCTCATCCAAAGGCCCAAAACCCCTCCCTCCTAACTAGTTACCTCCCATGACTAAGAATTGGAAACCCCCTTTGTGTGCCTTTATGGACATATGCATGGCTTGGTTTCAGTGGATTCTTGACCTTGGTTAGAGAGGTAACATGGCACTCTTAGCTAGGAGGTTGTTACCCTGATCGGCATGATGGCACCCCATTGTGTGCACCCAATGGGTCGGTCATTATGTCGATCAGGGTAAAAACCTTCTTGCTAAGAGTGCCACGCTACCTATCTAACCAAGATCAAGAATCCACCCAAGACGAGCCATCCATATGTCCATGAAGCATCTCCAAGGGGCTAGGACACATACTGCTTTCCTAGCAAGGTGAAAACATTTTTGGAGTAACCTAAAAAGCTAAGAAAAAAAAATTAGGATCACCAACAAAGCCAAGATATAGTGATGAGAAATGCTATAAGTGCAGTGGTCTACACCAACTACAACAATAATGCAAGTTGTTGGTAGTGGTATAATGAATGCAATGGAAAAGGACAGTGGATCTACCAACAAAGAAAAGCTACCTTGTTTAAATCCTGTGGTGAAGTCGCATCCTTGAAGGAGGAGGCTTTTCGTTTCCAAGACAATTGGGAGATATGTCTTGAACCTAAATGGTCATACATTTCTTTAGCTCGGTGCATTCCTAAGCTCCCAGACTTTCTCCGCCTCAAAACACACTTGTTCATCATCCTCTACATTATCTGCAGCCGTAGAATGAAGTCGTTACCTTAGTTTCCAACATTGGAGCAATTACAAACTACTCTGGGTAGCAACATGAAGGAAACTTAAAGGGGCAGTTATACACTATTGTAGGCAATAACGTGATGATGTAGTAATGAGGAGTTACATATCGAGCATGAGGGAACTATTCTTAATGCTAGTTCCATCCTATTACTGGCAACATTTAAAAGGGCCTCACCTGTGGCTATGGCATTCTATGAAGGGCACACTCCCTTTTCTATATTTCTCATCCTATTCTTGGAAGCATGAGGTGTGCTCTCCTTTCCCGTCTCACTGATCATGATCCTCCTTGGGCTAAGAGCCCCTCCTACAATATGCTCCATTCTCCGATAAGTTGGTAGTCCAATGCCCCCTATTCCTCTCTATAAGTCTCCTCCCACAAGGATATCCCCTAGCTCTATGCAACATGTCCTCTCTGTGCACAATACTACTTTGATGTTTTCCAATATGATTACAATGCTTGAACGCTTCTCCACCACAAATGTGTCTAGGTCCATCACTAAGTCCATGAAGCATGGTCCTCATCCCAAGCTTCCTCTAGTTAAGTGTCTAACATCCAAGTTATATATCACATGGACCTATTCTCCAAGGTCTAAGTGTCCTCATCCAAGTGCCCAAAACCGCTCCGTGTGCCCAAAACACCCCTCCTCCTACCTACTTACCTCATGTGACCAAGAATTGGAATACCCCTTAGTGTGTCTTTATGGACATATGCATGGTTTGATTTGGGTGGATAATCATTGTTTATTCCATGATTAAGGTTGTCCCTTTCTCAAATATTTTTGGCAGTCTACATCGGGAAGTGATTCCTCACACACCAAACTTATGAGGCTTATTCAAGCCCATCTCTACTAAGTTGATCACTTGTTTGGAGGCATCACATGTTATACAAATACACAACCCATCAATACAGAGGACACTAGGCTGGTAATAAACAGAAAATCCTCCAATTCTATCAAGAAACAACAACTTATGAAGCCACGAAAACATAGCCTCTCTACTTGATCTCAATGTGATAATTCCCACCCAACATTGGTTGAGCAATAAGATGTCGATTACAATATTTTTCTCTTCGTCCTAGAAGGACAAGAAAACTTCAACATATTGTAAGAAGGTTTCCCCTAGGATTACCAACAAAGGAAAGATATCATGATGAACTGTTACACCCCATTTTGCATGGGTGTCCATGTGTGATTTTGATCACTCTTGAGAGGCGTGACATCATCCATGATGATGTGTTGGTGCCTCAATGATGATCATGAGCATTTATATGGACTATTTGAGGCATGGTGACTTGGTTTTGAGCATAAAGAAAGGCAAGCATATGATAATCAGTTGTTCTAGGTCTGGTTTTATCATTGAATAGCACTGAAAAGGTATTAGCTTTACTTCTAGTTGCATTTCAGAACATAAAACAACAATCGAACACCCCAGACCTCAAATCTGAGTTAATTTGAGGGCAAAAGGAAAAATTTATCAGCCATGTAACAATAAGATAAAGACTCTGAACTATTATAGCAACCGACCTTCTCTCATTTTAATGGAAGATTCAACCTTGGAGGCATGTGCACAAGTCTAGCACTTGTCCCCCTCATTGATTGTATGGATCAGGTTTAAGTTTGGAATCCTTATATAAGTTTTCACTAGCCTACGAGAGGTTTTGGAGATGATTTACAAACGTGTAGTATTGAATAGTAGTCGCAAAATCCTTTTCAAACCTAAGATACAGAATTCAATGGACCTTTTTGGTGATTACTTTGGGTTCTTGTAAATGTACAGCAACAGGTTAATGAGAATTATAGGCAATTTCAAAGATCATCAGACAAAAGTAAAACTCCAAACTGAGCACTTCTAATTCTAGGCAATGATCAAGCATTTCAGTGTCAGTCTGGGCAATTCCAAGGAGTTGTTTTCATTAGAGAACACCACTTATATACAGAGCAAGGTTCTTACACCTAAAATCCTACCATCATGATATTCAGTGTATACATCCCTAAAGTTTCATTCACTAAGTTACTGGCCTGGAAGAGATATAACCCAATTTCATTAGGTTTTGAGAGGTCGTCGCATGCTGCACTCATGCAACCTGCGACGTCACATATTGCTCTCTTGCAGGGTGCAACGATGTCAATTAATGGACAAAAATAGCTCCTTCGAGCTCATTCTCGAAGCCTACTGACATGGATCCTTATGCCTGACCTCTTGGGGGAGTTGGCACTCTATTCCTAAACTCTTGGGGGGATCCCCTATCTCTCTCCTACCATATCTCAACCTAGCCTATCCATATCCTATCCACTTAGTCCCATATAAGTGAAGCTCTACCACTCTCCAAGGGGCGGAAGTCTATAGTGTCTACATGATAGTGAAATCATCTTGGAGAGATCTCTAACTCATCCATTGAGAGACTCACACTTCTTTGGGAAGATATGGAAATTGGTTTGGATGGAGAAGGGCTACTACGTTAATATTTGGTTGTAGTCAATCTTACCTATGTACTTTCCCTATATTTACAAAACGCTTTCCACCAATATTGTTGTGTTGATGATATTGCGTAGTTTACCTGCTTAACTGTTTACTTAGATCCGTTATTGTATAGATGCTTTTTTACTTGTTTGTCTTTTCCCATGTGTCTTGACAGCTCTTGCAGCTGAGATCTGAAGACCGCGAGGCGTGGAGAAACATCCAGGAGGAAGGAATTCAAGTTTAAGGTAAGACATCTAGTGACCCGATCCTTAACTAGATTTAGGAAAGTGGTTTATAGACTGTACTATTTCTTCTAGACTCACATTGAGCTACGGAGATCCGGCTCGCGTCCTCTCAAGTGGATAGTCCGTCAAACAAAGCTTCCTCCAGCCACCCTCTTCCCTAACTCGCTGCCTTAGATTCGTTATCTACAAGCAACCAAAAAATATTTTGGGTGCAATCTAAGCATGAAGAACATCAGTCCTGGGTTTTTTGCAACCATGGCAAAGGCCTGATCATTGATGTATCTCAGGATGCAGTCGGCAACAATAACACCCACCTTCAACCCTATCTCAAAGGACATTAACCCTGTTTCAGAAGACCGTTTTTATAGTTTTAGGTGGTAACTAGAAGTTTAGAGGGCGGTTGGAGTGACACTATCTACCATCTATCCGCAATACAGAGGGTGCATAGCTTTGTGAGACATTTCTTATTGTGGCCTCAGATCAACCTTGTTTCAAGCCTGTGGTGAAGTTGGATCCTTTAAGGAGGAGGTTCTTTGTTGTCAAGACACTTGGGAGATATGTCTTGAACCTAAATTGTCATATCTTTCTTCAGCTTAGTGCATTCCTTAGCTGCCAGATTTCTCCACCTGAAAACACACTTGTTCATCATCCTCTACATTATCCCCGCCCCTAGAATGAAGTCTTTAGCTCAGTCGCCAACATTGGAGCAGTTACAAACTACTCTGGGCAGTAGCATGAAGGCACCTTAAAGGGGAATTTATACACTATTGTAGGCAAAAACGTGAGGATAGAGTAGTGAGCAGTTACATATGGAGCATGAGAGAACTCTTCTTGATGGTAGTTACATCCAATTCTTGGAAACATTAAAGATGGCCTCACTTGTGGCTATGACATTCTATGAAGGGCACACTCCCTTTCCTATATTTCTAATCCTATTCTTGGAAGCATGAGGTGTGCTCTCCTTTCTCGTCCCACCAATCATGATCCTCCTTAGACTCAGAGCCCCTCCTCCAAGATGTTGCACTCGTTGATAAGTTGATAGTCCAATGCTCCCTCTTCCGCTCTATAAGTATCCTCCCACAAGGAGATCCTCTAACTCTATGCAAGATGTCCTCTCTATGCAAAATACTACTTTGATGTTTTCCAATATGGTCAAAAAGCTTGAATGATCCTCCTCCACAAATGTGTCTAAGTCCATGAAGCATTATCCTCATCCCAAGCTTCCTCAAGTTAAGTGTCAAACATCCAAGGTATATATCACATGGACCTAATCTCCTAGGGCTAAGTATCCTCATCCAAGTGCCCAAAACCCCTCCTCCTAGCTAGTTACCTCCCATGACCGAGAATTGGAATCCCCCTTTGTGTGCCTTTATGGACATATGCATGGCTTGGTTTGGGTGGATGCCTTACCTTGGCTAGATAATCAGTTGTTCTAGGTATGTTTTTATCATTGAATAGCACTGAAAAGGTATTATCTTGACTTCTAGGTGCATTTCAGAACATAAAACAATAATCGAACACCCCAGACCTCAAATCTGAGTCAATTTGAGGCAAAAGGAAAAATTTCTCAGCCATGTAACAACAAGATAAAGACTCTGAACTATTATAGCAACCGACCTTCTCTCATTTTAGTGGAAGATTCAACTTTGGAGGCATGTGCACAAGTCTAGCACTTGTCCCCCTCATTGATTGTATGAATCAGGTTTGAGTTTGGAATCCTTATATAAGTTTTCACTGGCCTACGAGAGGTTTTGGAGATGATTTACAAACTTGTAGTATTGAATAGTAGTCACTACATCCTTTTGAAACCTAAGATACAGAGTTCAATGGACCTATTTGGAAATTAATTTGGGTTCTTGTAAATGTACAGCAACAGGTTAATGAGAATTATAGACAATTTCAAAGATCATCAGACAAAAGTAAAACTTGACACTGAGCACTTCTAATTTTGGGCAATGATCAAGCATTTCAGTGTCAGTCTGGGCAATTCCGAGGAGTTTTTTTCATGAGAGAACAACACTTATATACAAAGCAAGGTTCCTCCAGCCACCCTCTTCCCTAACTCGCTACCTTGGATTCGTTCTCTACAAGCCACCAAAAAATATTTTGGGTGCAATCTAAGCATGAAGAACATCAGTCCTGGGTTTGTTGCAACCATGGCGAAGGCCTGAATATTGATGTATCTCAGGATACAGTCGGGAACAATAACATCCACCTTCAACCCTGTCTCAAAGGACAACAACCCTGTTTCAGAAGACGGTTTTTATCGTTTTATGTGGTAACTTGAAGTTTAGAGGGAGGTCACAGTGACACTATCTACCATCTATACGTAATACAAAGGGTGCGTAGCTCTGTGAGACATTTCTTATTGTGGCCTCAGATCAACCTTGTTTCAAGCCTGTGGTGAAGTTGGATCCTTTAAGGAGGAGGTTCTTCGTTGTCAAGACACTTGGGAGATACTTCTTGAACCTAAATTATCATACCTTTCTTCAGCTTAGTGCATTCCTTAGCTTCCAAACTTCTCCACCTGAAAACAAACTTGTTCATCATCCTCTACATTATCCCCGTCCCTAGAATGAAGTCTTTAGTTCAATCGTCAACATTGGAGCAGTGACAAACTACTCTGGGCAGTAGCATGAAGGCACCTTTAAGGGGAATTTATACACTATTGTAGGAAAAAACATGAGGATAAGGTAGTGAGCAGTTACATATGATCAGGGAACACTTCTTGATGGTAGTTACATCCTATTCTTGGCAACATTAAAGAGGGCCTCACTTGTGGCTATGACATTATATGAAGGGCACACTCCCTTCCCTATATTTCTAATACTATTCTTG
The DNA here is from genome assembly GCA_027924585.1 of Larix kaempferi. Classification (NCBI taxonomy): domain Eukaryota; kingdom Viridiplantae; phylum Streptophyta; class Pinopsida; order Pinales; family Pinaceae; genus Larix; species Larix kaempferi. Next base: position 9,985,345 of record BSBM01000232.1, read on the forward strand.
GAAGCATGAGGTGTGCTCTCCTTTGTTGTCCCACCAATCATGATCCTCTTTGGACTCAGAGCCCCCGCTCCAAGATGTTGCACTCCTTGATAAATCGATAGTCCAATGCTCGCTCTTCCGCTCTATAAGTATCCTCCCACAAGGATCTCCTCTAGCTCTATGCAAGATGTCCTCTCTATGCAAAATGATAATTTGATTTTTGCCAATATGGTCAGAAAGCTTGAATGATCCTCCTCCATGAAACATTGTCCTCATCCCAAGCTTCCTCAAGTTAAGTGTCCAACATCCAAGGTATATATCACATGGACCTAATCTCCAAAGGCTAAGTATGCTCATCCAAGAGCCCAAAACCCTCCCTCCTAGCTAGTTACCTCCCATGACCGAGAATTGGAATCCCCCTTTGTGTGCCTTTATGGACATATGCATGGCTTGGTTTAAGTGGATTAGAGAGGTAACATGGCACTCTTAGCTAGGAGGTTGTTACCCTGATCGACATGATGGCACCCCCGTTGTGTGCACCTAATGGGTCGGTCATTATGTCGATCAGGGTAACAACCTTCTTGCTAAGAGTGCCACACTACCTCTCTAACCAAGGTCAAGAATCCACTCAAGCCGACTCATCCATATGTCCATGAATCATCTCCAAGGGGCTACGACACACACTGCTTTCCTAGCAAGGTGAAAACATTTTGGAGTAACCTAAAAAGCTAAGAAAAAAACATTAGGATCACCAACAAACCCAAGATATAGTGATGAGAAATGCTATAAGTGTAGTGGTTTACACCAACTACAACAATAATGCAAGTTGTTGGTAGTGGTATAATGATTGCAATGGAAAAGGACAGTGGAGCTACCAACAAAGGAAAGCTACCTTGTTTCAAGCCTGTGGTGAAATCGCATCCTTGAAGGAGGAGGCTTTTCGTTGCCAAGACAATTGGGAGATATGTATTGAACCTAAATGGTCATGCATTTCTTCATCTATGTGCATTCCTAACCTCCCAGACTTTCTCCGCCTCAAAACACACTTGTTCATCATCCTCTACATTATCTGCAGCCGTAGAATGAAGTTGTTACCTTAGTTGCCAACATTGGAGCAATTACAAACTACTATGGGCAGTAGCATGAAGGAAACTTAAAGGGGCAGTTATACACTATTGTAGGAAATAACGTGAGGATGTAGTAGTGAGGAGTTACATCTCGAGCATGAGGGAACTCTTCTTAATGCTAGTTACATCCTATTATTGTAAAGGAAAATGACATTGGAGCTACCAAAGGGCAAGGTTGTTACACCTAAAATCCTACCATCATGAGATTCAGTGTATGCATCCCTAAAGTTTCATTGACTAAGTTATTGGCCTGGAAGAGATATAACCCATTTTCACTAGGTTTTGAGAGGTCGTTGCATGCTGCACTCATGCAACCTGCGACGTCGCATCTTGCTCTCTTGCAAGGCATGACGATGTCAGTTAATGGAAAAAAATAGCTCCTTCGAGCTCATTCTCGAAGCCTGCTGACATGGATCATTATCCCTGACATCTTGGGGGAGATGGAACTCGGTTCCTAAACTCTTGGGGGGATCTCCTATCTCTCTCCTACCATATCTCAACCTACTGTATCCATATCCTATCCACTTAGTCCTATATAAGTGAAGCTCTACCCCTCTCCAAGGGGTGGAAGTCTATAGTGTCTACATGATGGTGAAATCATCTTGGAGAGTTCTCTAACTCATGCATTGAGAGACTCACACTTCCTTGGGAAGATATGGCAATTGGTTTGGATGGAGAAGGGCTACTATGTTAAGTTTTGGTTGTAGTCATTCTTACCTATGTACTTTCCCTATATTTATAGTAATATAAACGCTTTCCACCAATATTGTTGTGTTGATGATATTGCGTAGTTTACCTGCTTAACTGTTTACTTAGATCCGTTATTGTATAGATGCTTTTTTACTTGTTTATCTTGTCCCATGTGTCTTGACAGGTCTTCCAGCTGAGATTTGACGACCGCGAGGCGTGGAGCAACATCCAGGAGGAAGGAATTCAACTTTAAGGTCAGACATCTAGTGACCCGATCCTTAACTAGATCTAGGAAAGTGGTTTATAGTCTGCACTACTTGTTCTAGACTCACATTGAGCTACCGAGATCTGGCTCGTGTCCACTCGAGTGGATTGTCCGTCAAACAAAGGTTCCTCCAGCCACCCTCTTCCCTAACTCGCTACCTTGGATTCGTTCTCTACAAGCCACCAAAAAATATTTTGGGTACAATCTAAGCATGAAGAACATCAGTCCTGGGTTTTTTGCAACAATGGCGAAGGCCTGATCTTTGATGTAACTTAGGATGCAGTCGGCAACAATAACACCCACCTTCAACCCTATGTCACAGTACAGCAACCCTGTTTCAGAAGACGGTTTTTATAGTTTTATGTGGTAACTAAGAGTTTAGAGGGAGGTCCCAGTCACAATATCTACCATCTATCCGCATTACGGAGGGTGTGTAGCTCTGTGGGGCAATTCTTATGTTGCCCTTTGATCAACCTTGTTTCAAACCTGTGGTGAAGTTGGATCCTTTAAGGAGGAGGTTCTTCGTTGTCAAGACACTTGGGAGATATGTCTTGAACCTAAATTGTCATATCTTTCTTCAGCTTAGTGCATTCGTTAGATTCCAAACTTCTCCACCTGAAAACACACTTGTTCATCATCCTCTACATTATCCCTGCCCCTATAATGAAGTCTTTAGCTCAGTCGCCGACATTGGAGCAGTTACAAACTACTCTGGGCAGTAGCATGAAGGCACCTTAAATGGGAATTTATACACTATTGTAGGCAAAAACGTGAGGATAGAGGAGTGAGCAATTACATATGGAGCATGAGGGAACTCTTCTTGATGGTACTTACATCCTATTCTTGGAAACATTATAGAGGGCCTCACTTGTGGCTATGACATTCTATGAAGGGCACACTCCCTTTCCTATATTTCTAAGCCTATTCTTGGAAGCACGAGGTGTGCTCTCCTTTCTCGTCCCACCAATCATGATCCTCCTTGGACTCAGAGCCCCTCCTCCAAGATGTTGCACTCTCTAATAAGTTGATAGTCCAATGCTCCCTCTTCCGCTCTATAAGTATCCTCCCACAAGGATCTCCTCTAGCTCTATGCAAGATGTCCTCTATGCAAAATACTACTTTGATGTTTGCCAATATGGTCAGAAAGCTTGAATGATCCTCCTCCACAAATGTGTCTATGCCCATCGCTAAGTCCATGAAGCATTGTCCTCATCCCAAGCTTCCTCAAGTTAGTTGTCCAACATCCAAGGTATATATCACATGGACCAAATCTCCAAGGGCTAAGTATCTTGATCCAAGTGCCCAAAAACCCTCATCCTAGCTAGTTACGTCCCATGACCGAGAATTGGAATCCCCCTTTGTGTGCCTTTATGGACATATGCATGGCTTGGTTTGGGTGGATGCCTTACCTTGGCTAGAGAGGTAACATGGCACTCTTAGCTAGGAGGTTGTTACCCTGATCGGCATGATGGCACCCCCATTGTATGCACCCAATGGGTCAGTCATTATGTCGATTAGGGTAACAACCTTCTTGCTAAGAGTGCCACGCTACCTCTCTAACCAAGGTCAAAAATCCACCCAAACCGAGCCATCCATATGTCCATGAAGCATCTCCAAGGGGCTAGGACACACACTGCTTTCCTAGCAAGGTGAAAACATTTTTGGAGTAACCTAAAAACCTAAGAAAAAAACATTAGGATCACCAACAAAGCCAAGATATAGTGATGAGAAACGCTAGAAGTGTAGTGGTTTACACCAACTACAACAATAATGCAAGTTGTTGGTAGTGGTATAATGATTGCAATGGAAAAGGACAGTGGAGCTACCAAAGGGGACCTAGTGTTACAAAAAGGAACACAAGTTGGGGCATAAAATGATTTTAGTTCCAAAGCTAGTTGGGGTGGGAGCACACTAGGTAGGATATGCAAGTTAAGAAGCTTAGTGTAAGAACGAGACAACCAAGAGCAACAACTAAAAAGTGGGGAGAATCAGTGGATGGACTCAAATTGATAAACAAAAGTTGGAGAGGTTGCTCCTATAAAAATTTCTTCATTGAAAGGGTAAACCATTGCAATAGTAAGAAATGGAGAGTTGATATCAAGCCCCATGAGAGAAATGAGGCTTCCTTACTATACATTAAATGCTAAGTTCCCAGAAAACTTGGGGACGGGGATGCCACTTTTTGAAGCGGGGGACTTGGGTACGTCGGGGTACTATAGATATAGATATATATATATATATATAATCAAACATTTTTAAAATTCAAATCATTTTCAGTAGTATTCATTGTGCAATAAGTAACATGCCCATTCCTTCAAAGTTCATGAATCATTGATATTTACGTATGAACCTCAAGTCTATACATGATATCAAACAATCATTAATTATTAATGACATAAACCAAGTGGAAATTCAAATTATTGTTTGCATATTGATATGATTAATATGAATCATGATTCATCAATCATGATATATGTCCAATGTCATACAACATGCAGTATGACAATTCTCCTCTGCAAGCCGCCTTCCTTTCCCATTGCCGCCTCTTTCCAAGTGACAAATCCAATGTGAAATGAAAGTAAAAAATGCATTGGGAGGGAAGGACATGGTGTTATGAGAGTAGGGGAACCCATGACCACCCCTTCCCTCTTCAAAGTGCTAAAAAAATTATAACTTTTTTTTAATTTTCAGTCAACGAAGTCTCCTTCGAGTCCCCAAAATCAGGGGACGGGGTCCCCCAACCAAGCGAAGTTTCCATTTTTTTTGCCAAAGGTTTTCGGTACTCGGGTACTTCGATGGGGACTTGAAGAAACGTTTGAGAGGTATCCAACTCGATTTCCGAGACGTGGGACAGTACCTAGGACGGGGACACAAATCCAACCCCCTGGGATGGGTACCCCTACAACACAAATTAAATGTCATCGATTTCATAGGCTCATGGTACTGCTAGAGTAATTGAAAGTATATTCTCACCACTTATATATGGCATTCTAACACTAGATTCTACACCTGGATAGGATATTCCAGGTGTGTCAATTGGTGGAGATTGAGACATAGGAGCACTACATCTCCATGTGTATGGTATATTATACGAACATATGGAGATATCATTGTTTATTCCATGACTAAGGTTGTCCCTTTCTCAAAGGCCTTTTGCAGTCTATATCACGATGTGATTCCTCACACACCAAACTCATGAGGCTTATTCAAGCCCATCTATACTAAGTTGATCAGTTGTTTGGAGGTATGACATGTTATACAAATACACCATCCATCAATACAAAGGACGCTAGGCTAATAATAAAGTGAAAATCCTCCAATTCTATCGAGAAATAACCTATGAAGCCACGAAAATAAAGCCACTCTACTTGATCTCAATCTAATAATTCCCTCCCAGCATTGATTAAGCAATGAGACGTCTATTACAATATTTTACTCTTCATCCTAGAATGACAAGAAAAATTCAACATATTGTAATAAGGTTTCCCCTAGGATATCCTCTAGCTCTACGCAACATGTCCTCTCTGTGCACAATACTACTTCGATGTTTGTCAATATGGTCACAATGCTTGAACAATCCTCCACCACAAATGTGTCTAGGTCCATCGCTAAGTCCATGAAGCATGGTCCTCATCCCAAGCTTCCTCTAGTTAAGTGTCTAACATCCAAGTTATATATCACATGGACCTAATCTCCAAGGGCTAAGTGTCCTCATCCAAGTGCCGAAAACTGCTCCTTGTGCCCAAAACCCCCCTCCTCCTAGCTAGTTACCTCACGTGACCGAGAATTGGAATACCCCGTAGTGTGTCTTCATGGACAAATGCATGGCTTGGTTTGGGTGGATACTTGACCTCTGTTACAAATGTAGCATGGCACTCTTAGCTAGAAGGATGCTACCTTGATAGCCATGATGACTCCCCCAATGTGTGCACCCAACGGGTCAATCATTATGTCGATCAGAGGAACAACCTCCTAGCTAAGAGTGTCGCGCTCCCTCTCTAACCAAGGTCAAGCATCCACCCAAACCAAGCCATCCATATGTCCACGAAGCATCTCCAAGGGGCTAGGACACACATTGCTCTCCTAGCAAGGTGAAAACACTTTTGGAGTAACGTAAAAAGCTAAGAAAAAAACATTAGGATTACCAACAAAGCCATGATATTGTGATGGGAAATGCCATAAGTGTAGTGGTTTACACCAATTACAACAATAATGCAAGTTGTTGGTAGTGGTACAATGATTGTAAAGGAAAAGGGCAGTGGAGCTACCAAAGGGGACCTAGTGTTAGAAAAAGGACCAAAAGGTAGGGCATAAAATGCTTTTTGTTCCAAAGCTAGTTGGGGTGGGGGAACACCAGGTAGGATATGCAAGTTAAGAAGCTTAGTTTAAAAACGGGAAAACCAAGAGCAACAACTAAAAAGTGGGGGAAATGAGTGGATGGACACATATTGATAAACTAAAGTTGGAGACGTTATTCCTCAAGCCTTCTTCATTGAAGGGGTAAAGCATTGCAATAGTAAGGATTGAAGATACGACCTCAAGCCCCAATAAAGGAATGAGGAGTCCATACTATACACTAAATGCCACAGATCGCGTAGGCTCATGGTACTGTCGGGCTGTGGCATTCTAACACCACAATCTACATCTCGCTAGGATATGTCAGTTGTGTCAATTGGTGGAGATTGAGACATAGGAGCACTTCATCTCCAAGTTTATGATATATTGTAAGAACATATGGAGATATCATTGTTTATTCCATGATTAAGGTTGTCCCTTTCTCAAATATTTTTGGCAATCTATATCGAGAGGTGATTCCTCACACACCAAACTTATGAGTCTTATTCAATCCCATCTCTACTAAGTTGATCACTTGTTTGGAGGCATAACATGTTATACAAATACACAACCCATCAATACAGAGGACACTAGGCTGATAATAAACTGAAAATCCTCAAATTCTATCAAGAAACAACAACTTATGAAGCCACGAAAACGTAGCCTCTCTACTTGATCTCAATGTGATAATTCCCACCCAACATTGATTCAGCAGTAAGATGTCTATTAAAATATTTTTCTCTTCGTCCTAGAAGGACAAGAAAACTTCAACATATTGTAAGAAGGTTTCCCCTAGGATTAGCAACAAAGGAAAGATATCATGATGAACTGTTACCAACCATTTTGTACGAGTATCCATGTGTGATTTTGATCACTCTTGAGAGGCGTGACATCATCCATGATGATGTGTTGGTGCTTCTATGATGATCATGAGCATTTATATGGACTATTTGAGGCATGGTGACCTGTTTTTGAGCATAAAGAAAGGAAAGTCTATGATAATCAATTCTTCTAGGTATGTTTTTATCATTGAATAGCACTGAAAAGGTATTATCTTGACTTCTAGGTGCATTTCAGAACATAAAACAATAATCGAACACCCCAGACCTCAAATCTGAGTCAATTTGAGGCAAAAGGAAAAATTTCTCAGCCATGTAACAACAAGATAAAGACTCTAAACTATTAGAGCAATCGACCTTCTCTCATTTTAGTGGAAGATTCAACTTTGGAGGCATGTGCACAAGTCTAGCACTTGTCCCCCTCATTGATTGTATCGATCAGGTTTGAGTTTGGAATCCTTATATAAGTTTTCACTGGCTTACGAAAGGTTTTGGATATGATTTACAAGCGTGTAGTATTGAATAGTAGTCACAACATCCTTTTGAAACCTAAGATACATAATTCAATAGACGTTTTTGGAGATTACTTTGGGTTCTTGTAAATGTACAGCAACATGTTAATGAGAATTATAGGCAATTTAAAAGATCATCAGACAAAAGTAAAACTTCACACTGAGAACTTCTAATTATGGGCAATGATCAAGCATTTCAGTGTCAGTCTGGGCAATTCCGACGCGTTTTTTTCATGAGAGAACAACACTTATATAAAGACCAAGGTTCCTCTAGCCACCCTCTTCCCTAACTCGCTACCTTGGATTTGTTCTCTACAAGCCACCAAAAAATATTTTGGGTGCAATCTAAGCATGAAGAACATCAGTCCTGGGTTTGTTGCAACCATGGGGAAGGCCTGATCATTGATGTATCTCAGGATATATTCGACAACAATAACATCCACCTTTAACCCTGTCTCAAAGGATAGCAACCCTGGTTCAGAAGACGGTTTTTATCGTTTTATGTGGTAACTGGAAGATTAGAGGGAGGTCGCAGTCACAATATCTACCATCTATCCGCTATACGGAGGGTGCGTAGCTCAGTGGGGTGTTTCTTATGTTTCCCTCATATCAACCTTGTTTCAAGCCTGTGGTGAAGTTGGATCCTTTAAGGAGGAGGTCCTTCGTTGTCAAGACACTCGGGAGATATGTCTTGAACCGAAATTGTCATATCTTTCTTCAGCTTAGTGCATTCCTTAGCTTCCAGACTTCTCCACTTGAAAACACACTTGTTCTTCATCCTCTACATTATCCCCGTCTCTAGAATGAAGTCTTTAGCTCAGTCACCAACATTGGAGCAGTTACAAACTACTTTGGGCAGTAGCATGAAGGCACCTTAAAGGGGAATTTATACACTATGGTAGGCAAGAACATGAGGATAGAGTAGTAAGCAGTTACATATGGAGCATCAGGGAACTCTTCTTGATGGTAGTTACATCCTATTCTTGGCAACATTAAAGAGGGCCTCACTTGTGGCTATGACATTCTATGAAGGGCAAACTCCCTTCCCTATATTTCTAATCCTATTCTTGGAAGCATGAGTTGTGCTCTCCTTTGTTGTCCCACCAATCATGATCCTCCTTGGACTCAGATCCCCCCCTCCAAGATGTTGCACTCTCTGGTAAGTTGATAGTCCAATGCTCCCTCTTTCGCTCTATAAGTATCCTCCCACAAGGAGTTCCTCAAGCTCTATGCAAGATGTCCTCTCTATGCAAAATACTACTTTGATGTTTGCCAATATGGTCAGAAAGATTGAATGATCCTCGTCCACAAATGTGTCTATGTCCATGACTAAGTCCATGAAGCATTGTCCTCATCCCAAGCTTCCTCAAGTTAAGTGTCCAACATCCAAGGTATATATCACATGGACCTAACTCCAAGGGCTAAGTATGCTCATCCAAGTGCCCAAAACCCCTCCTCCTAGCTAGTTACCTCCTATCACGGAGAATTGGGATCCCCCTTTGTGTGCCTTTGTGGACATATGCCTTGAATAGTAGTCACAACATCCTTTTGAAACCTAATATACATAATTCAATGGACCTTTTTGGAGATTACTTTGGGTTCTTGTAAATGTATAGCAACAAGTTAATGAGAATTATAGGCATTTTCAAAGATAATCAAGGAGAAGTAAAACTTCACATTGAGACCTTCTAATTTTGGGCAATGATCAAGCATTTCAGTGTCACTCTGGGCAATTCCGAGGGGTTTTTTTCATGAGCGAACAACACTTATATACAAACCAATGTTCCTCCATCCACCCTCTTCCCTAAATCGCTGCCTCCAATTGGTTCTTTGAAAGCCACAAAAAGAATATTTTTGCTGCAATCTCAGCATGAAGAACATCAATCCTTGATTTGTTGCAACCATGGAGATATCCTGATAATTGATGTATCTTAGGATACCATCAGCCACAATAACATCCACCCTCAACACGGTCTCAAAGGACAACAACCCTATTTCAGAATTGAAGGATATTTTTTATCATTTTATGTGGTAACTGGAAGTTTAGACCGAGGTGGTAGTCACAATATCTACCAACTATCATCAATAAGGAGGGGACGCATCTCTGTGGGACGTTTCTTTTTTTTCCCTCGAATAAGCCTTGTTTCAAGCCTGTGGTGAAGTCGCCTTGTTTCAAGCTTGTGATGAGGTCACATCCTCCAAGGAGGAGGTTTTACGTTGCCAAGACAATTGGGAGATATGTCTTGAACCTAAATGTTCATACATTTCTTCAACTTGGTGCATTCCTAAGATCCCAGACTTTCTCAACCTCAAAACACACTTTTTCATCATCCTATACATTATCTGCAGCCGTAGAATGAAGTCTTTACCTCAGTCACCAAAATTGGAGCAATTACAAACTACTCTGGGCAGCAGCATGAAGGCAACTTAAAGGGGCAGTTATGCACTATTGTAGGCAATAACGCGAGGATGTAGTAGTGAGGAGTTACATATCGAGCACGAGGGAACTCTTATTAATGCTAGTTACATTCTATTATTGCCAACATTAAAAAGGGCCTCACCTGTGGCTATGACATTCTATGACGGGCACACTCCCTTTCCTATATTTCTCATCCTGTTCTTGGAAGCATGAGGTGTGTTCTCCTTTCCCGTCTCACTGATCATGATCCTCCTTGGGCTAAGAGCCCCTCCTCCAATATGCTGCACTCTCTGATAAGTTGTTAGTCCAATGCTCCCTCTTCCGTTCTATAAGTCTCCTCCCACAAGGATATCCTCTAGCTCTATGCAACATGTCGTCTCTATGCACAATACTACTTTGATGTTTGGCAATATGGTCACAATGCTTGAATGCTCCTCCACCACAAATGTGTCTAGGTCCATCACTAAGTCCATGAAGCATGGTCCTCATCCCAAGCTTCCTCTAGTTAAGTGTCTAACATCCAAGTTATATATCACATGGACCTAATCTCCAAGGGCTAAGTGTCCTCATCCAAGTGCCCAAAACCGCTCCTTGTGCCCAAAACCACCGACCTCCTAGCTAGTTACCTCACATGACCGAGAATTGGAATACCCCTTATTTTGTCTTCATAGACATATGCATGGCTTGGTTTGGGTGCATACTTGACCTCTGTTACAGAGGTAGCATGGCACTCTTAGCTAGAAGGATGTTACCTTGATCGGCATGATGACTCCCCCAATGTGTGCACCCAATGGGTCAATCAATATGTCGATCATGGTAACAACCTCCTAGCTAAGAGTGTCGCGCTCCCTCTCTAACCAAGGTCAAGCATCCACCCAAACCGATCCATCCGTATTTCCACGAAGCATCTCCAAGGGACTAGGACACACATTGCTCTCCTAACAAGGTGAAAACACTTTTGGAGTAACGTAAAAAGCTAAGAAAAAAACATTAGGATTACCAACAAAGCCATGATATTGTGATGGGAAATGCCATAAGTGTAGTGGTTTACACCAATTACAACAATAATGCAATTTGATGGTAGTGGTACAATGATTGTAAAGAAAAATGACAGTGGAGCTACCAAAGGGGACCTAGTGTTAGAAAAAGGACCAAAAGGTAGGGCATAAAATTCTTTTTGTTCCAAAGCTAGTTGGGGTGGGGGCATACCAGGTAGGATATGCAAGTTAAGAAGCTTAGTGTAAATAAGGGAAAACCAAGAGAAACAACTAAAAAGTGGGGCAAATGACTGGATGGACAGATATTGATAAACTAAATTTGGAGAGGTTAGTCCTCAAGCCTTCTTCATTGAAAGGGTAAAACATTGCAATAGTAAGGAATGAAGAGACGACCTCAAGCCCGATGAGAGGAATCATGATTCCATACTATACATTAAATGCCATCGATCGCGTAGGCTTATGGTATTGTTGGGCTGTGCCATTCTAAAAACACAATCTACATCTCGGTAGGATATGCCAGTTGTGTCTATTGGTGGAGATTGAGACATAGGAGCACTTCATCTCCAAGTGTATGATATATTGTAAGAACATATGGAGATATCATTGTTTATTCCATGATTAAGGTTGTCCCTTTCTTAAAGATTTTTGGCAGTCTATATCGGGAGGTGATTCCTCACACACCAAACTTATGAGGCTTATTCAAGCCCATATCTACTAAGTTGATCACTTGTTTCGAGGCATCACATGTTATACAAATACACAACCCATCAATACAGAGGACACTAGGATGATAATAAACTGAAAATCCTCCAATTCTATCAAGAAACAACAACTTATGAAGCCTCGAAAACATAGACTCTCTACTTGATCTCAATGTGATAATTCCCACCCAACATTGATTGAGCAATAAGACGTCTAGTACAATATTTTTCTCTTTGTCCTAGAAGGACAAGAAAACTTCAACATATTGTAAGAAGGTTTCCCCTAGGATTACCAACAAAGCAAAGATACCATGATCAACTGTTACCCCCCATTTTACATGGGTGTCCATGTGTGATTTTGATCACTCTTGAGAGGTGTGACATCATCCATGATGATGTGTTGGTGCCTCAGTGATGATCATGATGTGTTGGTGCCTACGAGAGGTTTTGGAGATGATTTACAAACATGTAGTATTGAATATTAGTCACAACATCCTTTTGAAACCTAAGATACAGAATTCAATGGACCTTTTTGGAGATTACTTTGGGTTCTTGTAACTGTACAACAACGGGTTAATGAGAATTATAGTCAATTTCAAAGATCATCAAACAAAAGTAAAATTCACACTGAGCACTTCTAATTATGGGCAACGATCAAGCACTTCAGTGTCAATCTGGGAAATTCAAAGCAGTTGTTTACATGAGAGAACAACACTTATATACAGAGAAAGGTTGTTGCACCTAAAATCCTACCATCATGAGATTCAGTGTATACATCCCTAAAGTTTCATTGACTAAGTTATTGGCCTGGAAGAAATATAACCCATTTTCACTAGGTTTTGAGAGGTCGTCGCATGCTGCACTCATGCAACCTACGACGTCGCATCTCGCTCTCTTGCAGGGTGTGACGATGTTAGTTAATGGACAAAAACAGCTCCTTCGAGCTCATTCTCGAAGCCTGCTGACATGGATCCTTATGCCTGACTTCTTGGGGGAGCTGGCACTCGTTTCCTAACCTCTTGGGGGGATACCCTATATCTCTCCTACCATATCTCAACCTACCCTATCCATATCCTATCCACTTAGTCCTATATAAGTGAAGCTCTACCCCTCTCCAAGGGGCGGAAGTCTATATTGTCTACATGATGGTGAAATCATCTTGGACAGATCTCTAACTCATCCATTGAGAGACTCACACTTCCTTGGGAAGATATGGCAATTGGTTTGGATGGAGAAGGGCTACTACGTTAAGCTTTGGTTGTAGTCATTCCTACCTATGTACTTTCCCTATATGTACAGTAATATAAACGCTTTCCACCAATATTGTTGTGTTGATGATATTGCGTAGTTTACCTGCTTAACTGTTTACTTAGATCCGTTATTGTATAGATGCTTTTTTACTTGTTTGTCTTGTCCCATGTGTCTTGACAAGTCTTGCAGCTGAGATCTGACGACCGCGAGGCATGGAGCAACATCCAAGCGGAAGGACTTCAAGTTTAATGTAAGACATCTAGTGACCCGATCCTTAACTAGATATAGGAAAGTGGTTTATAGTCTGTACAATTTGTTCTAGGCTCACATTGAGCTACCGAGATCTGGCTCGCGTCCACTCGAGTGGATTGTCCGTCAAACAAAGGTTTCTCTAGCCACCCTCTTCCCTAACTTTTTATCTTGGATTCGTTCTCTACAAGCCACCAAAAAATATTTTGGGTGCAATCTAAGCATGAAGAACATCAGTCCAGGGTTTTTTGCAACCATGGCGAAGGCCTGATCATTGATGTATCTCAGGATGCAGTTGGAAACAATAACACCCACCTTCAACCCTATCTCAAAGAAAATCAACCCTGTTTCAGAAGATGGTTTTTATAGTTTTATGTGGTAACTGGTAGTTTAGAGGGAGGTGGCAATCACAATATCTACCATCTATCCGCAATAGAGAGGGTGTGTAGCTCTGTGGGGCATATCTTATGTTGCCCTCTGATCAACCTTGTTTCAAGCCTATGGTGAAGTTGGATCCTTTAAGGAGGAGGTTCTTCATTGTCAAGACACTTGGGAGATATGTCTTGAACCTAAATTGTCATATCTTTCTTTAGCTTAGTGCATTCCTTAGCTTCCAGACTTGTCCACCTAAAAACACACTTGTTCATCATCCTCTACATTATCCCAGCCCCTAGAATGAAGTCTTTAGCTTAGTCGCCAACATTGGAGTAGTTACAAACTACTCTGGGTAGTAGCATGAAGGCACCTTAAAGGGGAATTTATACACTATTGTAGGCAAAAACGTGAGGATAGAGTAGTGAGAAGTTACATATGGAGCATGAGGGAGCTCTTCTTGATGGTAGTTACATCCTATTCTTGGAAACATTAAAGAGGGCCTCACTTGTGGCTATGACATTCTATGAAGGGCACACTCCCTTTCCTATATTTCTAATCCTATTCTTGGAAGCATGAGGTGTGCTCTCCTTTCTCGTCCCACCAATCATGATCCTCCTTGGACTCAGAGCCCCTCCTCCAAGATGTTGCACTTTCTGATAAGTTGATAGTCCAAAGCTCCCTCTACCGCTCTATAAGTATCCTCCCACAAGGATCTCCTCTAGCTCTATGCAAGATGTCCTCTCTATGGAAAATGCTACTTTGATGTTTGCCAATATGTTCAGAAAGCTTGAATGATCCTCCTCCACAAATGTGTCTATGTCCATCGCTAAGTCCATGAAGCATTGTCCTCATCCCAAGCTTCCTCAAGTTAAGTGTCCAACATCCAAGGTATATATCACATGGACCTAATCTCAGTGGGCTAAGTATATTCATCCAAGTGCCCAAAACCCCTCCTCCTACCTACTTACCTCCCATGAATGAGAATTGGAATCCCCCTTTGTGTGCCTTTATGGACATATGCATGGCTTGGTTTGGGTGGATGCTTGCCCTTGGTTAGAAAGGTAACATGGAACTCTTAGCTAGGAGGTTGTTACCCTGATCGGCATGATGGCACCCCCATTGTGTGCACCCAATGGGTCGATCATTATGTCAATCAGGGTAAAAACCTTCTTGCTAAGAGTGCCACGCTACCTCTCTAACCAAGGTCAAGAATCCACCAAAACCGATCCATCCATATGTCCATGAAGCATCTCCAAGGGGCTAGGACACACACTGCTTTCCTAGCAAGGTGAAAACATTTTTTGAGTAACCTAAAAAGCTAAGAAAAAACATTAGGATCACCAACAAAGCCAAGATATAGTGATGAGAAATGCTATAAGTGTAGTGGTTTACACCGACTACAACAATAATGCAAGTTGTTGGTAGTGGTATAACGATTGCAATGGAAAAGGAGAGCGGAGCTACCATTAAAGGAAAGCTACCTTGTTTTAATCCTGTGGTGAAGTCCCATCCTTGAAGGAGGAGGTTTTTCGTTGCAGAGACAATTGGGAGATATGTCTTGAACCTAAATAGTCATACATTTCTTCAGCTCAGTGCATTCCTAAGCTCCCAGTCTTTCTCCGCCTCAAAACACACTTGTTCATCATCCTCTACATTATCTGCAGCCATAGAATGAAGTCTTTACCTCAGTCGCCAACATTGGAGCAATTACAAACTACTCTGGGCAGCAGCATGAAGGAAACTTAAAGGGGAAGTTATACACTATTGTAGGCAATAACGTGATGATGTAGTAGTGAGGAGTTACATATCGAGCATGAGGGAACTCTTCTTAATTCTAGTTACATCCTATTATTGGCAACATTGAAAAGGACCTCACCTGTCGCTATGAAATTCTATGAAGGGCACAATCCCTTTCCTATATTTCTCATCCTATTCTTGGAAGCATGAGGTGTGCTCTCCTTTCCCGTCTCACTGATCATGGTCCTCCTTGGGCTAAGAGCCCCTCCTCCAATATGCTCCACTCTCCGATAAGTTGGTAGTCCAATGCCCCCTCTTCCGCTCTATAAGTCTCCTCCCACAAGAATATCCTCTATCTCTATGCAACATGTCCTCTCTGTGCACAATACTACTTTGATGTTTGCCAATATGGTCACAATGCTTGAACGCTCCTCCATCACAAATGTGTCTAGTTCCATCACTAAGTCCATGAAGCATGGTACTCATCCCAAGCTTCCTCTAGTTAAGTGTCTAACATCCAAGTTATATATCACATGGACCTAATCTCCAAGGGCTAAGTGTCCTCATCCAAGTGCCCAAAACCTCTCTATGTGCCCAAAACCCCCCTCCTCCTAGCTACTTACCTCACGTGACCAAGAATTGGAATACCCTTAGTGTGTCTTAATGGACATATGCATGGCTTGGTTTGGGCGGATACTTGACCTCTGTTACAGAGGTAGCATGGCACTCTTAGCTAGAAGGATGTTACTTTGATCGACATGATGACTCCCCCAATGTGTGCACCCAACTGGTCAATCATTATGCCGATCAGGGTAACAACCTCCAAGATAAGAGTGCCGCGCTCCCTCTCTAACCAAGGTCTATCATCCACCCAAACCGAGCCATCCATATGTCCACGAAGCATCTCCAACAAGCTGGGACACACATTGCTCTACTAGCAAGGTGAAAACACTTTTTGAGTAACGTAAAAAGCTAAGAAAAAAACATTAGGATTACCAACAAAGCCATGATATTGTGATGGGAAATGCCATAAGTGTAGTGGTTTACACCAATTACAACAATAATGCAACTTGTTGGTAGTGGTACAATGATTGTAACGGAAAAGGACAGTGGAGATACCAAAGGAGACCTAGTGTTAGAAAAAGGACCAAAAGGTAGGGCATAAAATGCTTTCTGTTCCAAAGCTAGTTGGGGTGGGAGCACACTAGGTAGGATATGCAAGTTAAGAAGCTTGGTGTAAAAACGGGAAAACCAAGAGCAACAACTAAAAAGTGGGGGAAATGAGTGGATGGATACATATTGATAAACTAAATTTGGAGAGGTTAGTCCTCAAGCCTTCTTCATTGAAAGGGTAAAGCATTGCAATAGTAAGGAATGAAGAGACGACCTCAAGCCCCATGAGAGGAATGAGGATTCCATAATATACATAAAATGCCACCGATCGCGTAGGCTCATGGTAGTGCTGTGTTGTGGCATTCTAACACCACAATCTACATCTCGGTAGGATATCCCAGTTGTGTCAATTGGTGGAGATTGAGACATAGGAGCACTTCATCTCCATGTGTATGATATATTGTAAGAACATATGGAGATATCATTGTTTATTCCATGATTAAGGTTGTCCCTTTCCCAAAGATTCTTGGTAGTCTATATCGGGAGGTGATTCCTCACACACCAAACTCATGAGGCTTATTCAAGCCCATCTCTACTAAGTTGATCACTTGTTTGGAGGCATCACATGTTATACAAATACACAACCCATCAATACAGAGGACACTAGGATGATAATAAACTGAAAATCCTCCAATTCTATCAAGAAAAAACAACTTATGAAGCCACGAAAACATAGCCTCTCTACTTGATCTCAATGTGATAATTCCCACCCAACATTTATTGAGCAATAAGACGTCTATTACAATATTTTTCTCTTCGTCCAAGAAGGACAAGAAAAATTCAACATATTGTAAGAAGGTTTCCCCTAGGATTACCAACAAAGGAAAGATATCATGATGAGCTATTACACCTCATCTTGCATGGGTGTCCATGTGTGATTTTGATCACTCTTGAGAGGCGTGACATCATCCGTGATGATGTGTTGGTGCCTCAATGATGATCATGAGCATTTATATGGACTATTTAAGGCATGGTGACTTGGTTTTGAGCATAAAGAAAGGCAAGTATATGATAATCAGTTGTTCTAGGTATGGTTTTATCATTGAATAGCACTGAAAAGGTATTATCTTTACTTCTAGGTGCATTTCAGAACATAAAGCAACAATCGAATACCCCAGACCTCAAATCTTAGTCAATTTGAGGGCAAAAGGAAAAATTTATCAGCCATGTACCAACAAGATAAAGACTCTGAACTATTATAGCAACCGGCCTTCTCTCATTTTAATGGAAGATTCAACCTTGGAGGCATGTGCACAAGTCTAGCACTTGTCCCCCTCATTGATTGTATGGATCAGGTTTGAGTTTGGAATCCTTATATAAGTTTTCACTGGCCTACGAGAGGTTTTGGAGATGATTTACAAACGTATAGTATTGAATAGTAGTCACAGCATCCTTTTGAAACCTAAGATACAAAATTCAATGGACCTTTTTGGAGATTACTTTGGGTTCTTGTAAATGTACAGCAACAGGTTAATGAGAATTATAGGCAATTTCAAAGATCATCAGACAAAAGTAAAACTTCACACTGAGACCTTCTAATTCTGGGCAATGATCAAGCATTTCAGTGTCAGTCTAGGCAATTCCGAGGAGTTGTTTTCATGAGATAACAACACTTAGATACAAACCAAGGTTCCTCCA
Organism: Larix kaempferi; assembly: GCA_027924585.1. Taxonomy (NCBI): domain Eukaryota; kingdom Viridiplantae; phylum Streptophyta; class Pinopsida; order Pinales; family Pinaceae; genus Larix; species Larix kaempferi. Next base: position 10,003,633 of record BSBM01000232.1, read on the forward strand.
TCCACCCTCTTCCCTAAATCGTTGCCTCCAATTCGTTCTTTGCAAGCCACAAAAAAGAATATTTTGGCTTCAATCTCAGCATGAAGAACATCAATCCTTGATTTGTTGCAACCATGGAGATATCCTGATCATTTATGTATCTTAGGATACCATCAGCGACAATAACATCCACCCTCAACATGGTGACAAAGGACAGCAACCCTATTTCAGAATTGAAGGATGTTTTTTATCATTTTATGTGGTAACTGGAAGTTTAGACCGAGGTGGTAGTCACAATATCTACCAACTATCAGCAATAAGGAGGGAACGCATCTTTGTGGGACGTTTCTTTTGTTGCCCTCGAATAAGCCTTGTTTCAAGCCTGTGGTGAATTCGCCTTGTTTCAAGCTTGTGGTGAGGTCGCATCCTTCAAGGAGGAGGTTTTACATTGCCAAAACAATTGGGAGATATGTCTTGAACATAAATGGTCATACATTTCTTCAACTCGGTGCATTCCTAAGCTCCCAGACTTTCTCCGCCTCAAAACACACTTGTTCATCATCCTCTACATTATCTGCAGCCATAGAATGAAGTCTTTACCTCAGTCACCAACATTGGAGCAATTACAAACTACTCTGGGCAGCAGCATGAAGGCAACTTAAAGGGGCAGTTATACACTATAGTAGGCAATAACGCAAGGATGTAGTAGTGAGGAGTTACATATCGAGCAGGAGGGAACTCTTCTTAATGCTAGTTACATCCTATTATTGGCAACATTAAAAAGGGCCTCACTTGTGGCTATGACATTCTATGACGGGCACACTCCCTTTCCTATATTTCTCATCCTATTCTTGGAAGCATGAGGTGTGTTCTCCTTTTCCGTCTCACTGATCATGATCCTCCTTGGGCTAAGAGCCTCTCCTCCAATATGCTGCACTCTCCGATAAGTTGTTAGTCCAATGATCCCTCTTCCGCTCTATAAGTCTCCTCCCACAAGGATATCCTCTAGTTCTATGCAGCATATCCTCTCTGTGCACAATACTACTTTGATATTTGCCAATATGGTCACATTGCTTGAATGCTCCTCCAACACATATGTGTCTAGGTCCATTACTAAGTCCATGAAGCATGGTCCTCATCCCAAGCTTCCTCTATTTAAGTGTCTAACATCCAAGTTATATATCACATGGACCTAATCTCCAAAGGCTAAGTGTCCTCATCCAAGTGCCCAAAACCGCTCCTTGTGCCCCAAACCCCCCTCCTCCTAGCTAGTTACCTCACGTGACCGAGAATTGGAATACCCCTTATTGTGTCTTCATAGACATATGCATGGCTTGGTTTGGGTGGATACTTGACCTCTATTACAGAGGTACCATGTCACTCTTAGCTAGAAGGATGTTACCTTGATCGACATGATGACTCCCCCAATGTGTGCACCCAATGGGTCAATCATTATGTCGATCATGGTAACAACCTCCTAGCTAAGAGTGTCGCGCTCCCTCTCTTAGCAAGGTCAAGCATCCACCCAAACCGAGCCATCCATATTTCCACGAAGCATCTCCAAGGGGCTAGGACACACATTGCTCTCCTAGCAAGGTGAAAACACTTTTGGAGTAACGTAAAAAGCTAAGAAAAAAACATTAGGATTACCGACAAAGCCATGATATTGTGATGGGAAATGTCATAAGTGTAGTGGTTTACACCAATTACAACAATAATGCAAGTTGTTGGTAGATGTGCAATGATTGTAAAGCAAAAAGACAATGGAGCTACCAAATGGGACCTAGTGTTAGAAAAAGGACGAAAAGGTAGGGCATAAAATGCTTTTTGTTCCAAAGCTAGTTGGGGTCGGGGCACACCAGGTAGGATATGCAAGTTAAGAAGCTTCGTGTAAAAAAGGGAAAACCAAGAGCAACAACTAAAAAGTGGGGCAAATGAGTGGATGGACACATATTGATAAACTAAATTTGGAGAGGTTAGTCCTCAAGCCTTCTTCATTGAAATGGTAAAGCATTTCAATAGTAAGGAATGAAGAGACGACCTCAAGCCCCATAAGAGGAATGAGGATTCCATACTATACATTAAATGCCATCGATCGCGTAGGCTCATGGTACTACTGGGCTGTGGCATTCTAAAACCACAATCTACATCTCGGTAGGATATGCTAGTTGTGTCAATTGGTGGAGTTTGAGACATAGGACCACTTCATCTCCAAGTGTATGATATATTGTAAGAACATATGGAGATATCATTGTTTATTCCATGATTAAGGTTGTCCCTTTCTCACAGATTCTTGGCAGTCTATATCGGGAGGTGATTCCTCACACACCAAACTTATGAGGCTTATTCAAGCCCATCTCTACTAAGTTGATCACTTGTTTGGAGGCATCACATGTTATACAAATACACAACCCATCAATACAGAGGACACTAGGCTGATAATAAACTGAAAATCCTCCAATTCTATCAAGAAACAACAACTTATGAAGCCACGAAAACATAGCCTCTCTACTTGATCTCAATGTGATAATTCCCACCCAACATTGATTGAGCAATAAGACGTCTATTACAATATTTTTCTCTTCATCCTAGAAGGACAAGAAAACTTCAACATATTGTGATAAGGTTTCCCCTAGGATTAGCAACAAAGGAAAGATATCATAATGAACTGTTACACCCTATTTTGCATGGGAGTCCATGTGTGATTTTGATCACTCTTGAGAGGCGTGACATCATCCATAATGATGTGTTGGTGCCTCAATGATGATCATGAGCATTTATATGGACTATTTGAGGCATGGTGACTCGGTTTTGAGCATAAAGAAAGGCAAGTCTATGATAATAAATTATTCTAGGTATGGTTTTATCATTGAATAGCACTAAAAAGGTATTATCTTTACTTCTAGGTGCATTTAAGAACATAAAACAACAATCAAACACCCCAGACCTCAAATCTGAGTCAATTTGAGTGCAACAGGAAAACTTTCTCATCCATGTAATGACAAGATAAAGACTCTGAACTATTATAGCAACCGACCTTCTCTCATTTTAATGGAAGATTCAACCTTGGAGGCATGTGCAGAAGTCTAGAACTTGTCCCCCTCATTGATTGTATGGATCAAGTTTGAGTTTGGAATCCTTATATAAGTTTTCATTGGCCTAAGAGAGGTTTTGGAGATGATTTGCAAATGTGTAGTATGGAATAGTAGTCACAACATCCTTTTGAAACCTAAGATACAGAATTCAATGGACCTTTTTGGAGATTACTTTGGGTTCTTGTAAATGTACAGCAACAGGTTAATGAGAATTATAGGCAATTTCAAAGATCATCAGATAAAAGTAAAACTTCACACTGAGCACTTCTAATTCTGGGCAATGATCAAGCATTTCAGTGTCAGTCTGGGAAATTCCAAGAAGGTGTTTTCATGAGAGAACAACACTTATATACAGAGCAAGGTTCTTCCAGCCAGCCTATTCCCTAACTCGCTACCTCGGATTCGTTCTCTACAAGCCACCAAAAAATATTTTGGGTGCAATCTAAGCATGAAGAACATCAATCCTGGGTTTGTTGCAACCATAGTGAAGCCCTGATCATTGATGTATCTCAGGATATATTCAGCAACAATAACATCCACCTTCAACCCTGTCTCAAAGGATAAGAACCCTGTTTCAGAAGACGGTTTTTATCGTTTTATGTGGTAACTGGAAGTTTAGAGGGATGTCGCAGTCACAATATCTACCATCTATCCGCAATACGAAGGGTGCGTAGCTCTGTGGGACGTTTCTTATGTTTCCCTCAGATCAACTTTGTTTCAAGACTGTGGTGAAGTTGGATCATTAAGGAGGAGGTTCTTCGTTGGCAAGACACTTGGGATATATGTCTTGAACCTAAATTGTCATACCTTTCTTCAGTTTAGTGCATTCCTTACCTTCCAGACTTCTCCACCTCAAAACACACTTGTTCATCATCCTCTACATTATCCCCATCCCTAGAATGAAGTATTTAGCTCAGTCGCCAACATTGGAGCAGTTACAAACTACTCTTGGCAGCAGCATGAAGGCACCTTAAAGAGGAATTTATACACTATTGTAGGCAAGAACATGAGGATAGAGTAGTGAGCAGTTATATATGGAGAATGAGGGAACTCTTCTTGATGGTAGTTACATCCTATTCTTGGCAACATTAAAGAGGGCCTCACTTGTGGCTATGACATTCTATGAAGGGCACACTCCCTTTCCTATATTTCTAATCCTATTCTTGGAAGCATGAGGTGTGCTTTCCTTTCTCGTCCCACCAATCATGATCCTCCTTGGACTCAGAGCCCCTCCTCCAAGATGTTGCTCTCTCTGATAAGTTGATAATCCAATGCTCCCTCTTCCGCTCTATAAGTATCCTCCCACAAGTATCTCCTCTAGCTCTATGCAAGATGTCCTCTCTATGCAAAATACTACTTTGATGTTTGCCAATATGGTCAGAAAGCTTGAATGATCCTCCTCCACAAATGTGTCTATGTCCATCGCTAAGTCCATGAAGCATTGTCCTCATCCCAAGCTTCCTCAAGTTAAGTGTCCAACATCCAAGGTATATATCACATGGACCTAATATCCAAGGGCTAAGTATCCTCATCCAAGTTCCCAAAACCCCTCCTCCTAGATAGTTACCTCCCATGACTGAGAATTGGAATCCCCCTTTGTGTGCCTTTATGGACATATGCATGGCATGGTTTGGGTGGATGCTTGACCTTGGTTAGATAGGTAACATGGCACTCTTAGCTAGGAGGTTGTTACCCTGATCGGCATGATGGCACCCCCATTGTGTGCACCCAATGGGTCGGTCATTATGTCGATCGGGGGTAACAACCTCCTAGCTAAGAGTGCCACGCTACCTCTCTAACCAAGGTCAAGAATCCACCCAAACCGAGCTATCCATATGTCCATGAATCATCTCCAAGGGGATAGGACACACACTGCTTTCCTAGCAAGGTGAAAACATTTTTGGAGTAACCTAAAAAGCTAAGAAAAAAACATTAGGATCACCAACAAAGCCAAGATATAGTGATGAGAAATGCTATAAGTGTAGTGGTTTACATCGACTACAACAATAATGCAAGTTGTTGGTAGTGGTATAATGATTGCAATGGTTGTCTATGTCCATCGCTAAGTTCATGAATCATTGATATTTACATATGAACCGCAAGTCTCAACATGATATCAGACAATCATTAATTTTTAATGACATAAACCAAGTGGAAATTCAAATTATTGTTTGCATATTGATATGAATCATATGAATCATGATTCATCAATCATGATATATGTCCAATGTCATACAACATACAGTATGACAATTCTCCTCTGCAGGCCGCCTTCCTTTCCCATTGCCACCTCTCTCCAAGTGACAAATCCAATGTGAAATGAAAGTCAGAAATGCATTCAGAGGGAAGGGCATGGTGTTGAGAGAGTAGGGGAACCCACTCCCACCCCTTACCTCTTCAAAGTCCTAAAAAAAATTATAATTTTTTTTTAATTTTCAGTCAACGAAGTCTCCTTGGACTCCCCAAAATCGGGGGACGGGGTCCCCAAACCAAGCGAAGTTTCCAATTTTTTTGCCAAAGGTTTTCGGTACTCGGGTACTTCGATGGGGACTTCAAGAAACGTTTGAGAGGTATCCAACTCGATTTCCAAGACGTGGGACGGTACCTAGGACGGGGACACGAATCCGGCCCCTGGGGACAGGTACCCCTGCAACACAAATTAAATGCCATCGATTTCATAGGCTCACGGTACTGCTAGAGTAATTGAAAGTATATTCTCACCACTTATATGTGGCATTCTAACACCAGATTCTACACCTGGATAGGATACGCCAGGTGTGTCAATTGGTGGAGATTGAGACATAGGAGCATTTGATATCCATGTGTATGGTATATTATAAGAACATATGGAGATATCATTGTTTATTCCATGATTAAGGTTGTCCCTTTCTCAAAGTTCTTTTGGAGTCTTGTTGTTACAGCAACACCCCTCCCCAAAATTTTGTACATGTTGGGGCCCCTCCTGTATTTTTCGTAGAAAGTCTGCTTGAGAAGACATCCCAGCCGTCCGCTCTGTTTTCAACATAAAATTTTGCTTCCCTGCTGAGCTGCTTGCCGTCGATCCTTCCATGTTCTCCCCATTAAGCCAAAAGATAACTTAGTTTTGCCCAAACGTTTTGAAGTAATCCGGACTTTGTCCCGAAACAGTGGGAGTCAAACGTCCAACCTTTCCGAGAGGAGGACCTAGATTTTCTTTGTCAAAATCCGCGGGAGCCATTGGGCAAAACCACCCGAAACGGCGGAAGCTTTCGATCAAGTCTTCCGCGACCACGGAAAGGTTCGCGTTGTTCTCCCGAAACGGCAAGGAATTCAACAAAACCATCCGAAACGGCGGAACAATTCAGCTCTGTCTTCCGAAACGGTGGAAGCCATTCGGATAAACTCGTCGAAATAACACAAAGCAGTTCATCATTTTCTTCCGAAGTAAAAGCACTTGGAAAATTTTCAATCGTTGCTTCTGCGGAACGGTTCAAGCTCCGAAACAACTTAGTTCCCGAAACGGCGGAGCCTTTCACTCGAACCTCCCGAAATGGCGGGGCTCATTCACCTTAGTCTCCCGAAAAGGACTTAGATTTTCTTTCGATGAGTAGACTGCGGGAACAAAGGACTTAGAGAATTTTTAGTTTCAACCTTCCGCAACGACGGGAGTTTAAGTGAGCCCACCCGAAACGGCGGGAGTTTTCAGGGAACCCTTCCGCAACGGCGGGAGCCCTCGTAAAATCCTTCCGCAACGGCGGGGGAATTCAAGGAACCCTTCCGAAACAGCGGAAGCCGCCGCGATATCTTTCCAAAAGAAAATAAGCGGAAACGTTTTATGAAACCCTTCCGCAACGGCGGGGGAATTCATGAAAACGTCCCGAAACGGCGGAAGCCATTTGGATAATTCCCGCGGAAGGATTCACGATTTCCTCCCAAAGTATGAAAGAACTTAGATTTTTTTCGAGAGCTACGGCGAAAGCCTTCAGTCTTTTGCTCCCGAAACCGCGGGAGCCTTCATGAAACCCTTCCGAAACAGCGGAAGCCATCCCCATAAGTCCCGCGGAGAAATTCACGATTGCCCTCCGAAAACCATGAAAGGACTTAGGATTTCCTCAAGAAAGCTGTCACGGAGGCCTTCAGCCTTTGCTCCCGAAACGCGGAAGCCTTCGGGCTAACCTTCCGAAACAGCGGAAGCCAATCACTTAACCCGCTCGGCAAAAGGACTCCGAAACGACCCCGGGTAGATATGCGGAAAAGTATAAGTTTTGCTTCCGGAACGGCGGAAGCCATTCCCAAAAGCTTTCCGAAACTAGCGGGAGCCGTAGCCAAAAAACTTTCCGAAAATCAACGAGACTTTGAAGTTTTGGTTCGCGGAAGCTTTCGCAAAAGTCTTCCGAAAATACCGGGAGCATTCGCTATACCGTTCCGAAAGGGCGGAAGCTTTGGCATTACCCGTCCGCTACGCGGCAGTCTCTCGCGGAAGGCTTCGAGTTTCCTTTCCGCTTTAAGCCCCGAAACGTCGGAAGCTTTCATCAAATCCTTCCGCAACGGCGGATGCAATTCGCGAACTGGCCCCGCAAGTGACGGTCGCACGGAAACCGAGGTGCTTTGACGTGACCGCTACGCGCGGTGAATTTAAACCCCGTTTTAACCACGCCACCTACCCAATTAAATGCTCACACGTGCCATCCTTTATAAAATACCGTGGGGGGCTCGACCAATACACCATTGTTTTGAACCGGCCAGCGACGTGTGATACCGTGCAAATCGCTCCAGCTCACCTCGCGCATCCGTGCTCGCAGCCACCTTGCTCAAGCAATCCCCACGGTGCCAGGTAGGATCTTCACCTTGTTTTTCACTACTGAGCTGTCCTTTTGGGGAAATTATTGGGTTTTAGTGGGATTGTGACGGGCAAAACACCCGTCAAGGGCTATGTTTTGCCCGTCAGGTACAGTGAACGGAGTTTTCGTTTCACAAAATCGTCATGGGCCTTCGTAAAACGTATATTTTATGTTGATGGGTGCGGACGGTTAACCATGCCTTGTGTTGAATTTAAACCCCGGGCCGCGCCCCTCGTCGTGGGTTAAGTTATCGAAACCCTATGGGCTTTCCATGTCCCTGACCGTGAACCCTGGGCCCTTTTCCATAAACCCCAGTCCCTACACGCGAAGCCGAAACCCGTAAGCGGTTAAGCCACGAGAGCCAAAACTTGAAGCCGCCCTAGCTCTCCCCGTCAGTTTGTCCCCGGCACCGTTACCTTCGCTCAGACTAAAGCCTCCCATAGTGACTCGGCAAGTGGCCGCGCGTGACGATAGCGTCCATAGCCCTCACCGAGTCAACCCGCCTCTTCCCCGCCTTTGACCTCTCCAACCGCAGCCATAGCGAAGGACTTCTCCTTCCGCGAGGCGGAACCGGAGGCCGATTGCTTCCGCGAATCACCTATCGGTCCAATAAAACCAATAGCGTCCGCAACATAGCTTATCCCACACTCATCTTTTAAGAGCTTCAAATGTTTCAATGTGTGTCTTATAATTGAAATAATGTTTTACTTCCTAAATATATGCTTCATTGATTTATCTCATTAAAACAATTGTTGCTCTCTGCTGAAACCATACAACCTGTGGCTCAAACTCATGATGAATTGTATATGGATGTTATCAGGGATAATTCAAGATGCCAAAACCCAGTAAGAAGAAGGCGAAGATGACAGAAAAGAAACCTGTCCCTCCTAAGATTGAAACCTCACTCCAGGACACTAGGTGTACCACAGGTGTCCCTCCGGAAATCAGATGGGGAGACATCCACAGAATGATCCGGGACCAAGAAATCCCAGATATGCTGCTAGAGGAAGCACCAATCTATCGAAATATCAGAGCCTCAGGCATAAATAAGGCCGCTACCCGCCCTGAGCTGTTCCCCTGCGCTGAAGTGATCGGATGGATACTCCAACATGCCGATGCTGAAGGAAGAGTGATAAATGATAGCGGGAACATGGCTATCGCCTCATTTCAACCCGCATATCTGACGGCAGCCTACAGGTTCCCCCGTGTCCAGCAAGCTCTGCCTGATGAATGGTTAAGCCAGATGAACAATGTCGAGATGGCCAAGAAGCTACTAGTGCAAGGGAAACATTTGAGGAAGAAAGGGAGTGAGGAGTATGACGTACAGAATCTAAGAGCTCCTTATAGATTAATCGCCCTGATGCTGTGTAGAATCTTCGGCATGCCCGATGGCACAGTATACAAGATTCAGTGGGTCCCTATCATTCACTATGTGGCATTTCAGGGGACAGTTTTTGACTGGGCCACTATCTTGTCAGATAGTCTGGCCTCAATGATAAGTGCTGCTAAGCCCGGGCTGGCCTCGAAGAAGGCTGAATTCTTCATGTCTTCGTACCTGATAGACTGTATCTTGGCCAAGATAGAGTTCCCCGGATTGGGGTGTACATGGGATAGGACCACAGCCCCGGTCTACATCGCGTTCAAGATGTTGTGGGCTCAGAATTACAAGCCCAGCTACAAACTCATCTGTGAGGGTTTCATCATGCCCCTATACGAGAAAATATTCAAGGAAGAACCAAGTTGCCTGTCACAAAACGCTTTGGAAGTCCTCGAGGATTATGGGGACTTCTACTTTTCAGAACAAGGCACCTATTTGAGAATGTTTGGAGGGACTAAGCCCCCATACATATTGCCGCAGTATGCCACAGACTATGTGGTACTCAAGGAAGCAGTGAGACAACTCTTCTTGGATGGGATTGGAGCATTCCTCCACAAGCTACACAAGGCTTCCTTTCCCCCCTTACCTTTCTGCATAGGTACTTACAAGTTTTCAGGGGTGGCCTCTGCCGACGAATTTGTTCAAGAGTTGAAGGCCTTCCATTTCGGTGAAGTCACCTTCCACAGGAACGACAGGAAGGGTAAAGTGGCCGAGCATTGCAAGGGGAACTATGCTAACTTCGAATACTCCCACTACCCCCGATGCCGAGGAGGAAGCATTCAGAGGCATCAGCAACATGACTGAACTACGGATCTGTCACCAAAGTACTGGAGCGAGCTCTAGCTCAACCAAAGCCCAGAAGACTATCCAGCAAAAGGAGAGAGAAGCCAAGGATGCCCGAGCTCAGGAAGATCTCAGGTTAAGAGAAGAGGCAAGGTTACAAAAGGAAGCCGAGGAAGCAAGGAAGCAACAGGACGCTGAAAATGAGAGACTGCGGAAGGAGGCTGAAGAAGCCCAAAAGCAGAAAGAAGCAGAAATTGAGCAAGCTGAAGCAAGGAAGAAGGCGGAGGAAGAATTGAAGGCAAGAGAAGATTCCCAGGTAGGTGGGTCCGGTGCGCAGGACATGGAGATAGACACCTCTCAGGCAGGTGGCTCTAGTACCCAAAGGGAAGGGACAGACCCCGCTCAGGAAGTCCGGACCCCACCTATGGAAGAAGACATAGACATCATAAACCGACCAATTGTACCGTACACTCCATCTGGGAAGCGTACGGTGTCCAAATGGAATGAGTTTGTCTATGACAAGAAAAGAAAAACAATGGTCCTCCAATCAGAAGAAAGGATTAAAAGTCCTTTCCATGACGACATAGTTACCCACCGAGAGGTCGCTGTCATGCAGAACACAGATGCGGATCCCATTGCCATGGCCTCCGCAGTTATAGCGACAGCACAAGCATCATTTGCCAATGTAGGGGTGATAGTCAAAGAAAATATATTGACAAAGAAAAGAGCACGTACCCTGCAGCGAAACGTGGCTAATGAGCAAGCTCAAAGAGACCTGGCAGTGAACAAGTATAATTGCTTGTACGCTGAGCACAAGGAGTTGGCAAACAAGTACAGCTACCTGGAGGAGGAAAAGGACCAGCTAGCACTCCAAATAATGATTGCAGAAGCAGAGAAGAGTGGAGCAGAAGAAAAGGCTTCCCAGCTAGAAACGGACAAGCAGGCATTAGCTGAGCGTTTAGAGCAAGCGGAAAGCAGAACCTTGGACATGTCCCCCTTCCAGGAGCTGTCATGCAATATACTACAGCAAGTGCATGGCTCTCAAGAGCTAATCACTGATGAGGTGTGCAAACTCAAGGCCATGACGGTTAGGCTAAAGGAGGTGAATGCGGAAGCCCACAGGCTCAAGGCTAAGAATACCCGTGTCAAAGCAAATGTCATAAGTCAGATGGCATGGAGGGAAGGGAAAGGAGGTTTCCCCCCGCATCTTCCTTTCAAGACCGTGGAAGATTTTAATGAAGATATAGCCTTGTTGGAGTTTGGCCGGAACTGTGCCAATAAGCTGATGGCCAGTGTGCAGAAGACCACAGATAGAATCAACAACCTGTACCAAAAGCTCAAAGGAGTCCATGACAACTGCACACTGACCTTCCCTCAGACCCTCGAAGACTTCCCGGAAAAGGAACAGCGGTTGTCTCAATTGAAAGAAGAGCTAGGCGTCCAGATGGAGTATGTGAAAAGGATTGATGTCTTGGCCATGGATGATCTCCAACATTACATCGGTTCATCCACACTTCACAATCATCTGTTGAAGGAAACATATCAAGTTGCTGAAGCGGAAGTACAAAGCATTAAAATAGAGCTCGGGAAGAATGTAACTTCTCAGAAAATCCTGTTTCCTGCTGCAGCAAACATAATCATAAGGGATACAGGTGTGTGGCACAGCTACATAGAAGAGGAGGTCAGGAAAGCTACAGCAGCAGCGGAAGCATCAGTTGATCCGGCAGCCCCTCTCCCAGCAGCCTCTTCCCCAGCAATGGCAGAAAGTCTGGCCAGCCCCATTCCCCCTTTCCAATTAGGAGCAGCATCAGCAGGGGATTCGAGGGCCTCTTCCCAGGCAGTATCAGTGACCATCAACTTGGGCGACCCTTTTCCAGAAGAAGCTCACGCACAGGAAGGAAGAAGCTGAATTCAGCGAGCCACTCTCTTCAGCCAGACACGTGCCCAGCAGGGAACGTTTTGAGTTTAGCAAATTTTCTGTTATATGTAAGGCGTAAACCGTGGGACAGCTGTCCATATTTTTTTTGTAAAAATATTTTTGTAAATGAAGTGGCCATTTTCGGTGATCGATTATATTAGAAATCTCTGTAAATGACAGGTGGGGGAACGCTAGGTGTCAGCCCAGAGGGTAAATTTGTAACTATAAATAGGAGCTAGAAGAGATTAGAAAGGACTTTTGGCAGGGAATGAAAATTTTGGGCAAATGATATGAGCTATCTTGTATCGGCTCTGTAAATTGAAATTTTCTAATAGAAGCCACGGGAGATGGACGTTTTGCTTGGAATGTTGGGTTGCTTCATGTTGGACTATTCTAATGACTGCAATTCGGCAATGTGAGATCATTCTTGACTTCTGAATTATTTCTTTGTGCTAATGATTTTGCTCTCATCTATGCATGCGTCCTCTCTATTTCATGGACAATGAATGCGTTCCATATTAAATCAGGAGTTACCTGCTGATACTTTTATCATTGCTGTGGATTTTTCTTCTGGATCGAATAGCTAACTGTTCTTTCTTCAGGATAATCGTATGGCTCATTGTTCATGCTTTTAATTGCTCCTTGCAGGGATCTTGTAGTTTAATTCCAGTATCGTTGCATCTAGATCCGTTTCTTTTATTCTTATTACTTAGATCAAATAATTTTGATTCCTTCTGTTCATAAGCAATATATTCGTTCTGTAAGTTTCATTGTAGATCTGTTTCCTTATCCTGTAGCTTTTCTCTGTTTATTTTCTGAGCAATAGATGCGTTCCATTTTAAATGAGAAGCTATCTTCTCAAGATCCTCATCTTGCTGTAGCTTTGACCGTGAGAAATAATAGTTATCTGTTCGTTGCTTATGATATCTGTTACAGCTGATTGCTCTCCCCTTAAGCGTGTTCCCCTACAGGGATAGGTAGATGTGTTCCTGTTTTTTAGATTTAGATCTGTTCCAATTGCATTTAGATTAAGTATAATTTAGGCATGTGCATCTCATATAAAACACATAAAACCCAAAAGAACGGTGGATCGGGCCATAACCGGTAGAATCGGATTTAAAGTCCAAAACCACGGTTGCCGGAACCGCTAACCGGACGGATTCCCTACACCAAACGGGAGACAGTCTAATTGGGATCGTCTCTCGGGGAGAATCCCTTTCTGATTGATGCTACGATATCCGAGGCATCAACAGTTTTTGGCGCTAGAAGGAGGGCCTGAAGTGCATGGCTGATAGAGGAAAATCTTCCACGGTCATAGATAACACTGAAAACCCGCTTGAAGAAAACTTTTCAAACAGCCCAGATCTTGGATTAACAGACCAAGAACGCCTCGTTTCTGACCCTGAGCCTCAGGAAGCTTTATACGCTGTTCCTTTTGCAGAAATAGAGGACTTGAGAAGACATACTAGATATTACGTTAGACAGCTAGGTGGGTTAAACGCTGTCAACTTCCTCCCTAAGAAAACTACACCCAGAAAGGAGCCGCAATACACCCGTGATTCGATCCTCGTTCAGAGTTTTGAAGAACTGGTAAATCTAACGTTGGAAGAAATCTCCGGCACTCTTAACAAGTCAGACCAAGAAAATCTCGAAGAAATTACCACTCCCAAAAGTACTCCACCGAATTCACCTTATAATTCTCCACCAGGGTCTCCACGTCCAAACCCAAACATGGCTGTACCTGCCTGGAGAGAAAGGGGAGCGCTGAACCTAGCTGGACCATTCCATAATCTCGCTAAAAACCCAGAAAAGGTCTTGCCTAAGTACGATCCAGGGAAGGCCATTTCGGCGGAGGATCACCTCAAGAGTTTTTACTTAGCTCTGAACCTTTTAAATGTACAACATGAAGACGTAGTCTGCAGGTTGTTTCCGTATACATTCGAGCCTAAGGTATCATCTTGGTACTTTAGCCTTCAACCCAGCTCAATCTCTAGTTGGGATGATTTCGAAAAGTGTTTCCTCAAGAAATACGGGAACCAAAAAACTGTAGCCACGCTTATGAAAGAGCTCTTATCCATGAGAATGGAGAAGAAGGAAAAGGTTCAAGACTTTAATCAAAGATTCACAACGCTGTTAAATAACTTTAGTGAAACTAACAAACCCACAGAAGAGTCTTTGATTGAATACTACACAACAGCTCTTGAAGGTCCAATCGCAATGTTTGTAAAACGATCCAAGAAAACGACCCTAATAGAGAATTTTGAGGAAGCTCGAAAGGTAGAGGAAGAGGCTGATAGCATAGCTAAACATGCCTTAGATGTGGAAACAAAACCAGCAGCTAGCAAGAAACCTTTGCTCCTCACGAGAGGCAAAGAAGAGCCATCTACGGATATGGAAAACGTAGTTAAGATGATGCAGAAGTTATCTAACAAAATCGTAGATCTTGAGAAAGACAAGGCTGCTAATACATCTAGGAAACCTTTCAAGCCATTCTATAAGAGAAGGGAAGACGGGGAACAGTCTCACCCACCAATGAACACTGCCCCTGTTCTAAATTTGAATGAGATTGGGATGGAGAATTTCTGCACCTTTCACCAAGAACCACACTCGGAGAAGAGCTGCCCTCAATGGATCAATTCCATGAGCTTGGTCATGAACCAAATGTTAGATTCTCAGATCCCAGACCAGGATGATCCTCCAGAAGAGTCAGGCCCTGAGTTAGAGGAACCAACCCCGGACACTACTATGGTATTGTGGGATTGGATACCTATGACTGAATTAGTAGAAGAAGATCACGCAGACAGCTCTCCCTCTACCATAAATGTTGCCACTCGCAGCAAGGGCCCAATTGCGGATCCTGTACCAGTCACCATTCCCCATAAGCCTAAAATTTCGAAAGATCCGCCTAAGAGGCATATACCAATCATCCCACCACAGCCCAAAGTAAACCAAACAGCTGCCAAAAGGCCAAGCGCTGACAACACAGTTCAGCCGCCTAAGGAAACCTTGAACAAAACTGATCAGTCCATTCGAATTGGGAATGAATCCGATATAGGGTATGATATTATCGAAGATATCAAGAAAGTTAAAGCAAACGTATCAATATTTGACATGTGTAGCTTACCCCATCAACGAGACAAACTACTTCATGTTTTACAACCAAAACCCAGCGCTACATTAACAGATTCTCAAGACAATCCTGAAATTAACGAGGCCAGCATCGGTGGGAAATCCAAGTCCCAAACATTGCCATTTCTGCTGACATTCGAAATTTTTAATCACAATGTTCATAACTATCTGGTAGACTCCGGAGCTTCTTCAAACGTCATGCCACTTTCAATTTGTAAGAAAATTAATGGGCAGCCCGTACCATCTCCAGCTCAAATCATACAATTAGACAGGACTGCTGTCAAGGTTATAGGGGAGATGAAAGATGTTCTAATTAGACTGTCAGCCGACCCTAGAGTTTGCCAATTCATTGACATAATGGTGGTCGATATTCCTGAAGCTTATGGGCTGATTCTGAGTAGGGATTGGTCTACCAAGTTGAGCGGCTACTTTGCTACCGATTGGTCTCATCTATGGCTGCCTTATCAGAACAGGCAGAATCAGATTAAAATTCTTAGGGAACCTCATATGAAACAAAACGTAACCCAGCTAGAAGAAAAGAATGAGGCTGTAGCTTTCTCTTCCTCGGTCCTGGGAAATTACTTCTTGGAAATGGATCCGGGTAACTATCAATCTGAAACCTTTTGCCATGAATCAGACAAACAGTCCGATCTCCTTCATTTTTCTCGGACTGATGAGGTTGATTGTAACATAGTCAATTTAGTTGCTAACGTAGACCACAAAGAAACTAACTTAGTTGAATCTAAAGATACCTTTTGGACATTATACTTTGATGGTTCTAAAACTCTGGAAGGATCCGGAGCCGGTTGTGTTCTAATGGATCCAAAGAAGAACAAGTATTTTTTGTCTTGTAGATTAGAATTCGATTGTACTAATAATACCGCTGAATATGAAGCTTTGGTGCATGGTTTAAAGAAGGCCATTGGCTTAAATGTTAAGTACCTGAAGGTTTTTGGTGACTCCGAGATAGTAGTCAGACAGGTAAGAAACACCATTCATTGCCTCTCACCGCACTTGAAAGGTTACCAGGCTGAGGTATGGGATTTAATCATGTATTTTGACGCTTTCAATATAAAATCAATTCCTAGGTTGCAAAATTCTGCTGCCGATTTGTTAGCAACATCTGCTTCTAGATTGGTGCCGACAAATAATAAATGCTCGATTGAATTGATTTTCAGGCCTTCCATTCCCGATAACATCACAAACTTCAGAATCTTCGATGATGACGAGCAGATTATCAGCTTCCTGACAAATGAAGACAGTTTTCAAGGAGCTGCAATAGATGAGGAAGAACATGATGATGATTTGATGAAGAAGGAAGAGGAGAAGGGAAATTTCATGCCAAAAGGGGTAAGGTCCCTCGAAATGCTTTTCGATCTTCAAAATAAATTCAAAAGACCAGCTAATACCAAAACTAACAGCTCATCAATGCAACATGAGTTGGTTAATTTGGGTACCGAGGCAGAACCAAAATTTGTCAACCTTGGCAAATGCTGTTCACCAGGAGAAAGAGAAAGGTTCATTAAGTTGTTTAAACAGTACAAGGATGTTTTTGCATGGACCTATGAAGATCTGAAAACATATGACGTCCGCATCATTCAGCATGTTATACCAATGAAAGCGGGTGTCAAGCCATTTCAGCAGCAGTTGAGGAGGATGCATCCCACTCTTGAACCGCTGATCCAAAAGGAATTAAAGAAGCTCCTGGACGCTAAGATAATCTTCAAAGTTCGGCATTCCGAATGGGTTGCAAACTTGGTTCCCGTGAGGAAGAAATCAGGAGAGATTAGGCTATGTGTAGACTTCAGAAATTTAAACAAAGCCTCAGATAAAGACAACTACCCCGTGCCTTCAATGGAGCAAATCCTCCAAATGGTGTCAGGATCCGAATTGTTTTCCCTCCTCGATGGTTTCTCGGGCTATAATCAAGTGTTAGTAGCCGAAGAAGATCGTCTCAAGACCACTTTCAGGACTAAGTGGGGAACTTTCGCCTATAGAAGGATGCCATTTGGTCTGATAAATGCAGGAGCTACATTCCAAAGGGCGATGGATATTTCCTTCCGAGGATTGGGTGGGCAATGCGTTGTTGTCTACTTAGATGATGTGACAGTCTTTTCAAAGAAAAGGGAAGATCATGTTGTTCATCTGAGACATATCTTTGATCGCTGCCGGAAGTATGGTATTTCCTTAAATCCCAAGAAGAGCGTGTTTGCTGTACCCGAAGGTAAGCTATTGGGTCATATCATCTCCAAAGATGGAGTGTCAATCGACCAGGAAAGAGTCCAAGCTATTAATAAGATTCCGATGCCTCACAACAAAAAATCTATGCAGTCTTTCATGGGCACCATCAATTTTGTCCGCAGATTTGTTCCGGATTTTGCACAAATTGTTAAGCCATTGCAACAGATGGTTAAACAAAGCATACAATTTAAGTGGACAGATTTGGAGAAGGACGCATTTAGAGATATCAAGGCAGCTGTAGCTAAAGCTCCTTCCTTAAGAAGTCCAGATTTCGATAAAGATTTCATCCTGTATACCTTCGCTTCGGACGATTCTCTCGCAGCTGTACTCACGCAAAAAGTGGAGTTGGGGGACGAATACCCAATTTCGTTTATGAGCACTGGTCTGCAAGGGGCTGAGCTGAATTACCCCGTAGTGGACAAGCATGCCTACGCGGTCTTCAAAGCAGTCAAGCAATTTAGGCCATACATTTTGAAGAACAGAACTAAAGTCATAGTTCCCCATCCAGCTGTTAGATCCCTTTTCGTTCAAAAGGAATTGGGAGAGAGGAGAGGAAACTGGGTCACAGCTCTGCAGGAGTATGATTTGAAATTTAAACCGGCTACAATCATCAAAGGACAAGGTCTATGCAAGTTACTGGCGGGAAACTCGACTGATGAAGAGCACCATTGGAGAAATGAAGCTGAGCTCAATTCGGTTGAGGTATGCCATATCTTCACAGCTCCCCAGTCATGGTATAGAGATCTAGTGCACTATTTACAGCAGGGATATCTACCCGAGCACTGGAATTCTAAACAAAGAAGGGCACTCCGCTTGAAATCGGCACCCTATCAAATCATTGATGGGATTCTTTTTAGAAAGAATTATGACGGAGTCCTTCTTAGATGTTTGGAAAAGGAGGATGCAAACAAAGTTGTCAAAGAATTGCATGATGGCCCCGCAGGTGGCCATTATTCAGGAGAGACGACAGCACACAAGATACTGAGAGCTGGTTATTACTGGCCCACTCTGTTTCGAGATGCCCACACGTACGCACGAAACTGTGATGTATGTCAAAGAAGCGCTGGGAAGTTACCTAAGGCCGCAGGCCCATTGCATCCTGTCATCATCTCTGAACCTTTTGAGCAATGGGGCATAGATGTTATCGGAGAAATAAATCCAAACTCTTCCTTGCAACACCGATACATTCTGACAGCTACCGACTACTTCACCAGATGGACGGAGGCCATCCCGCTGCGCAAGATCAATGAAGATGCAGTTATCAGCTTCTTGAAAGAGAACATCATAACCAGGTTTGGGGTTCCAATTTCCCTTGTTTTTGATAATGCTACTTATTTTTCATCTTGCAAGATAAATGAATTTGTTTATGAATGGGGAATTAAGTTGCATTATTCAGCCAATTACTACCCTCAGGGAAACGGATTAGCTGAATCCTCAAACAAGAATCTGATTCGAATCCTTAAGAAAACGGTGATAGAAAACCAGAGAAGTTGGCATGTGGCTCTCCCAAATGCCTTATGGGCAGATAGGGTAACCCCGAAGAATGCTTTAGGTGTCTCCCCTTTCACTCTTGTCTATGGCAAGGAAGCCATACTTCCCCCAAACATCTTGCTGCCCTCCTTGCAATTGTCCCAAGCCTCTCGGGGTTCTGGTAGCCAAGCCTTACAATTCAGGATAGACACCCTGCTTCGACTGGAAGAAGCCCGACACAAAGCTAAAGACCGATTTCATCAACACCAGGACATAGTTAAGAGATGGTTCGATAAGAGGAAATCCGGCAAGAGGGACTTTGAAGTTGGGGATTTAGTCCTGAAATGGGACCATAATCACGAAGGCAAAGGAATGCATACGAAATTTCAACATCTATGGGTAGGCCCGTACCAAATTTCTGCAAAATTGGGCCCATCCACTTATAAATTGACAAATCTCGAGGGAGAGGAAGTAGCCCTTCCACTCAATGGCCTCGCCCTGAAACAGTACTTCGCGTGAGTCTCCGTGAGACTTCCTGTACATAAATAAAGTCGTCTGTTCGCTTTCGCTTTTAGCTGTTTTATTTTTCGGCCATGTTGTTTCCTGTTTTGTTATTTGAACTTTTCAATAGGTTTTTTTTTCTGAAGCACCCGTTTGAGTTTCCCGTTGAAGATAGCTCTCTCAAAGAAAACCTGCAACCCATGAGTCTGGAACCTTGCTCAGTAAACCCGGCCTGCTGTGCTCTCGCTGAAATAATCAAAAAGCGGGAGGCCTACCCTGCTAGTCACACTAATCCTGTTCAATAGCAGAGACCCATGGCCATCTTCACTACTATCGTTGGGCTCCACCCACTCTCACACTTCAAAGGCATCTCAAGAAAGGTTACCTAAGTTGGACCCATGGAAAGTGGCACTTCTCGAAGACACGGGGTATTGAAATGACTCCATGCTGCTGATTTAAAAGCCAAAAATGGCCTACATTCAAGAGTCTGTTTTCCAGGGATTCTCGCCTCAATTAAAGCATGGCTGAGACAAAACAAAAGGGACATGTAAAATCAAGAAGGCTGTCCAAAAGGCCCAGCTCAAAATAGGCTCCTCTCCGTCCGTGAAGTTTGACCAAATCAATAAAACCTCTAACTCACACAAAAGGACATTATGGATTGAGGAGCCCAAATCAAAGATCGGTCCAAAAGAAAATATCCCTGGAAGGCTCAAACAGCTAAGCTGTCCAAAATACAAGCATCCCAAAGGATGCCAGCAGCATGGGAATGAGGAACAAGAACAATAGTGTCCATGAGGAAGTGTTGCAAATCCTGTGGAGTCTGGCAGTAGTGACCATTTGAGGGATGACCCTCCTAAAATGAATCTCATATGCTGGCCCTCTGAGAGTGGTGAAGATGCCTCGGTCGAAGCTCCCCTTTCCCAATGACTAGCAGGAAAAGTGCTCCTTTCCCCGCATGAGTCTAAAATGCTCAGCTGAGTAGTGCACCCGAGACGAATGTTTTAATGAAGTTCCGGACCATGTAGGGTATTTTTTTCAGAGATCTGTGTTCGCCAGCGACTCGCCATTGTTGTTACAGCAACACCCCTCCCCCAAATTTTGTACATGTTGGGGCCCCTCCTGTATTTTTCGTAGAAAGTCTGCTTGAGAAGACATCCCAGCCGTCCGCTCTGTTTTCAACATAAAATTTTGCTTCCCTGCTGAGCTGCTTGCCGTCGATCCTTCCATGTTCTCCCCATTAAGCCAAAAGATAACTTAGTTTTGCCCAAACGTTTTGAAGTAATCCGGACTTTGTCCCGAAACAGCGGGAGTCAAACGTCCAACCTTTCCGAGAGGAGGACCTAGATTTTCTTTGTCAAAATCCGCGGGAGCCATTGGGCAAAACCACCCGAAACGGCGGAAGCTTTCGATCAAGTCTTCCGCGACCACGGAAAGGTTCGCGTTGTTCTCCCGAAACGGCAAGGAATTCAACAAAACCATCCGAAACGGCGGAACAATTCAGCTCTGTCTTCCGAAACGGCGGAAGCCATTCGGATAAACTCGCCGAAATAACACAAAGCAGTTCATCATTTTCTTCCGAAGTAAAAGCACTTGGAAAATTTTCAATCGTTGCTTCTGCGGAACGGTTCAAGCTCCGAAACAACTTAGTTCCCGAAACGGCGGAGCCTTTCACTCGAACCTCCCGAAATGGCGGGGCTCATTCACCTTAGTCTCCCGAAAAGGACTTAGATTTTCTTTCGATGAGTAGACTGCGGGAACAAAGGACTTAGAGAATTTTTAGTTTCAACCTTCCGCAACGATGGGAGTTTAAGTGAGCCCACCCGAAACGGCGGGAGTTTTCAGGGAACCCTTCCGCAACGGCGAGAGCCCTCGTAAAATCCTTCCGCAACGGCGGGGGAATTCAAGGAACCCTTCCGAAACAGCGGAAGCCGCCGCGATATCTTTCCAAAAGAAAATAAGCGGAAACGTTTTATGAAACCCTTCCGCAACGGCGGGGGAATTCATGAAAACGTCCCGAAACGGCGGAAGCCATTTGGATAATTCCCGCGGAAGGATTCACGATTTCCTCCCAAAGTATGAAAGAACTTAGATTTTTTTCGAGAGCTACGGCGAAAGCCTTCAGTCTTTTGCTCCCGAAACCGCGGGAGCCTTCATGAAACCCTTCCGAAACAGCGGAAGCCATCCCCATAAGTCCCGCGGAGAAATTCACGATTGCCCTCCGAAAACCATGAAAGGACTTAGGATTTCCTCAAGAAAGCTGTCACGGAGGCCTTCAGCCTTTGCTCCCGAAACGCGGAAGCCTTCGGGCTAACCTTCCGAAACAGCGGAAGCCAATCACTTAACCCGCTCGGCAAAAGGACTCCGAAACGACCCCGGGTAGATATGCGGAAAAGTATAAGTTTTGCTTCCGGAACGGCGGAAGCCATTCCCAAAAGCTTTCCGAAACTAGCGGGAGCCGTAGCCAAAAAACTTTCCGAAAATCAACGAGACTTTGAAGTTTTGGTTCGCGGAAGCTTTCGCAAAAGTCTTCCGAAAATACCGGGAGCATTCGCTATACCGTTCCGAAAGGGCGGAAGCTTTGGCGTTACCCGTCCGCTACGCGGCAGTCTCTCGCGGAAGGCTTCGAGTTTCCTTTCCGCTTTAAGCCCCGAAACGTCGGAAGCTTTCATCGAATCCTTCCGCAACGGCGGATGCAATTCGCGAACTGGCCCCGCAAGTGACGGTCGCACGGAAACTGAGGTGCTTTGACGTGACCGCTACGCGCGGCGAATTTAAACCCCGTTTTAACCACGCCACCTACCCAATTAAATGCTCACACGTGCCATCCTTTATAAAATACCGTGGGGGGCTCGACCAATACACCATTGTTTTGAACCGGCCAGCGACGTGTGATACCGTGCAAATCGCTCCAGCTCACCTCGCGCATCCGTGCTCGCAGCCACCTTGCTCAAGCAATCCCCACGGTGCCAGGTAGGATCTTCACCTTGTTTTTCACTACTGAGCTGTCCTTTTGGGGAAATTATTGGGTTTTAGTGGGATTGTGACGGGCAAAACACCCGTCAAGGGCTATGTTTTGCCCGTCAGGTACAGTGAACGGAGTTTTCGTTTCACAAAATCGTCATGGGCCTTCGTAAAACGTATATTTTATGTTGATGGGTGCGGACGGTTAACCATGCCTTGTGTTGAATTTAAACCCCGGGCCGCGCCCCTCGTCGTGGGTTAAGTTATCGAAACCCTATGGGCTTTCCATGTCCCTGACCGTGAACCCTGGGCCCTTTTCCATAAACCCCAGTCCCTACACGCGAAGCCGAAACCCGTAAGCGGTTAAGCCACGAGAGCCAAAACTTGAAGCCGCCCTAGCTCTCCCCGTCAGTTTGTCCCCGGCACCGTTACCTTCGCTCAGACTAAATCCTCCCATAGTGACTCGGCAAGTGGCCGCGCGTGACGATAGCGTCCATAGCCCTCACCGAGTCAACCCGCCTCTTCCCCGCCTTCGACCTCTCCAACCGCAGCCATAGCGAAGGACTTCTCCTTCCGCGAGGCGGAACCGGAGGCCGATTGCTTCCGCGAATCACCTATCGGTCCAATAAAACCAATAGCGTCCGCAACATAGCTTATCCCACACTCATCTTTTAAGAGCTTCAAATGTTTCAATGTGTGTCTTATAATTGAAATAATGTTTTACTTCCTAAATATATGCTTCATTGATTTATCTCATTAAAACAATTGTTGCTCTCTGCTGAAACCATACAACCTGTGGCTCAAACTCATGATGAATTGTATATGGATGTTATCAGGGATAATTCAAGATGCCAAAACCCAGTAAGAAGAAGGCGAAGATGACAGAAAAGAAACCTGTCCCTCCTAAGATTGAAACCTCACTCCAGGACACTAGGTGTACCACAGGTGTCCCTCCGGAAATCAGATGGGGAGACATCCACAGAATGATCCGGGACCAAGAAATCCCAGATATGCTGCTAGAGGAAGCACCAATCTATCGAAATATCAGAGCCTCAGGCATAACTAAGGCCGCTACCCGCCCTGAGCTGTTCCCCTGCGCTGAAGTGATCGGATGGATACTCCAACATGCCGATGCTGAAGGAAGAGTGATAAATGATAGCGGGAACATGGCTATCGCCTCATTTCAACCCGCATATCTGACGGCAGCCTACAGGTTCCCCCGTGTCCAGCAAGCTCTGACTGATGAATGGTTAAGCCAGATGAACAATGTCGAGATGGCCAAGAAGCTACTAGTGCAAGGGAAACATTTGAGGAAGAAAGGGAGTGAGGAGTATGACGTACAGAATCTAAGAGCTCCTTATAGATTAATCGCCCTGATGCTGTGTAGAATCTTCGGCATGCCCGATGGCACAGTATACAAGATTCAGTGGGTCCCTATCATTCACTATGTGGCATTTCAGGGGACAGTTTTTGACTGGGCCACTATCTTGTCAGATAGTCTGGCCTCAATGATAAGTGCTGCTAAGCCCGGGCTGGCCTCGAAGAAGGCTGAATTCTTCATGTCTTCGTACCTGATAGACTGTATCTTGGCCAAGATAGAGTTCCCCGGATTGGGGTGTACATGGGATAGGACCACAGCCCCGGTCTACATCGCGTTCAAGATGTTGTGGGCTCAGAATTACAAGCCCAGCTACAAACTCATCTGTGAGGGTTTCATCATGCCCCTATACGAGAAAATATTCAAGGAAGAACCAAGTTGCCTGTCACAAAACGCTTTGGAAGTCCTCGAGGATTATGGGGACTTCTACTTTTCAGAACAAGGCACCTATTTGAGAATGTTTGGAGGGACTAAGCCCCCATACATATTGCCGCAGTATGCCACAGACTATGTGGTACTCAAGGAAGCAGTGAGACAACTCTTCTTGGATGGGATTGGAGCATTCCTCCACAAGCTACACAAGGCTTCCTTTCCCCCCTTACCTTTCTGCATAGGTACTTACAAGTTTTCAGGGGTGGCCTCTGCCGACGAATTTGTTCAAGAGTTGAAGGCCTTCCATTTCGGTGAAGTCACCTTCCACAGGAACGACAGGAAGGGTAAAGTGGCCGAGCATTGCAAGGGGAACTATGCTAACTTCGAATACTCCCACTACCCCGATGCCGAGGAGGAAGCATTCAGAGGCATCAGCAACATGACTGAACTACGGATCTGTCACCAAAGTACTGGAGCGAGCTCTAGCTCAACCAAAGCCCAGAAGACTATCCAGCAAAAGGAGAGAGAAGCCAAGGATTCCCGAGCTCAGGAAGATCTCAGGTTAAGAGAAGAGGCAAGGTTACAAAAGGAAGCCGAGGAAGCAAGGAAGCAACAGGACGCTGAAAATGAGAGACTGCGGAAGGAGGCTGAAGAAGCCCAAAAGCAGAAAGAAGCAGAAATTGAGCAAGCTGAAGCAAGGAAGAAGGCGAAGGAAGAATTGAAGGCAAGAGAAGATGCCCAGGTAGGTGGGTCCGGTGCGCAGGACATGGAGATAGACACCTCTCAGGCAGGTGGCTCTAGTACCCAAAGGGAAGGGACAGACCCCGCTCAGGAAGTCCGGACCCCACCTATGGAAGAAGACATAGACATCATAAACCGACCAATTGTACCGTACACTCCATCTGGGAAGCGTACGGTGTCCAAATGGAATGAGTTTGTCTATGACAAGAAAAGAAAAACAATGGTCCTCCAATCAGAAGAAAGGATTAAAAGTCCTTTCCATGACGACATAGTTACCCACCGAGAGGTCGCTGTCATGCAGAACACAGATGCGGATCCCATTGCCATGGCCTCCGCAGTTATAGCGACAGCACAAGCATCATTTGCCAATGTAGGGGTGATAGTCAAAGAAAATATATTGACAAAGAAAAGAGCACGTACCCTGCAGCGAAACGTGGCTAATGAGCAAGCTCAAAGAGACCTGGCAGTGAACAAGTATAATTGCTTGTACGCTGAGCACAAGGAGTTGGAAAACAAGTACAGCTACCTGGAGGAGGAAAAGGACCAGCTAGCACTCCAAATAATGATTGCAGAAGCAGAGAAGAGTGGAGCAGAAGAAAAGGCTTCCCAGCTAGAAACGGACAAGCAGGCATTAGCTGAGCGTTTAGAGCAAGCGGAAAGCAGAACCTTGGACATGTCCCCCTTCCACGAGCTGTCATGCAATATACTACAGCAAGTGCATGGCTCTCAAGAGCTAATCACTGATGAGGTGTGCAAACTCAAGGCCATGACGGTTAGGCTAAAGGAGGTGAATGCGGAAGCCCACAGGCTCAAGGCTAAGAATACCCGTGTCAAAGCAAATGTCATAAGTCAGATGGCATGGAGGGAAGGGAAAGGAGGTTTCCCCCCGCATCTTCCTTTCAAGACCGTGGAAGATTTTAATGAAGATATAGCCTTGTTGGAGTTTGGCCGGAACTGTGCCAATAAGCTGATGGCCAGTGTGCAGAAGACCACAGATAGAATCAACAACCTGTACCAAAAGCTCAAAGGAGTCCATGACAACTGCACACTGACCTTCCCTCAGACCCTCGAAGACTTCCCGGAAAAGGAACAGCGGTTGTCTCAATTGAAAGAAGAGCTAGGCGTCCAGATGGAGTATGTGAAAAGGATTGATGTCTTGGCCATGGATGATCTCCAACATTACATCGGTTCATCCACACTTCACAATCATCTGTTGAAGGAAACATATCAAGTTGCTGAAGCGGAAGTACAAAGCATTAAAATAGAGCTCGTGAAGAATGTAACTTCTCAGAAAATCCTGTTTCCTGCTGCAGCAAACATAATCATAAGGGATACAGGTGTGTGGCACAGCTACATAGAAGAGGAGGTCAGGAAATCTACAGCAGCAGCGGAAGCATCAGTTGATCCGGCAGCCCCTCTCCCAGCAGCCTCTTCCCCAGCAATGGCAGAAAGTCTGGCCAGCCCCATTCCCCCTTTCCAATTAGGAGCAGCATCAGCAGGGGATTCGAGGGCCTCTTCCCAGGCAGTATCAGTGACCATCAACTTGGGCGACCCTTTGCCAGAAGAAGCTCACGCACAGGAAGGAAGAAGCTGAATTCAGCGAGCCACTCTCTTCAGCCAGACACGTGCCCAGCAGGGAACGTTTTGAGTTTAGCAAATTTTCTGTTATATGTAAGGCGTAAACCGTGGGACAGCTGTCCATATTTTTTTTGTAAAAATATTTTTGTAAATGAAGTGGCCATTTTCGGTGATCGATTATATTAGAAATCTCTGTAAATGACAGGTGGGGGAACGCTAGGTGTCAGCCCAGAGGGTAAATTTGTAACTATAAATAGGAGCTAGAAGAGATTAGAAAGGACTTTTGGCAGGGAATGAAAATTTTGGGCAAATGATATGAGCTATCTTGTATCGGCTCTGTAAATTGAAATTTTCTAATAGAAGCCACGGGAGATGGACGTTTTGCTTGGAATGTTGGGTTGCTTCATGTTGGACTATTCTAATGACTGCAATTCGGCAATGTGAGATCATTCTTGACTTCTGAATTATTTCTTTGTGCTAATGATTTTGCTCTCATCTATGCATGCGTCCTCTCTATTTCATGGACAATGAATGCGTTCCATATTAAATCAGGAGTTACCTGCTGATACTTTTATCATTGCTGTGGATTTTTCTTCTGGATCGAATAGCTAACTGTTCTTTCTTCAGGATAATCGTATGGCTCATTGTTCATGCTTTTAATTGCTCCTTGCAGGGATCTTGTAGTTTAATTCCAGTATCGTTGCATCTAGATCCGTTTCTTTTATTCTTATTACTTAGATCAAACAATTTTGATTCCTTCTGTTCATAAGCAATATATTCGTTCTGTAAGTTTCATTGTAGATCTGTTTCCTTATCCTGTAGCTTTTCTCTGTTTATTTTCTGAGCAATAGATGCGTTCCATTTTAAATGAGAAGCTATCTTCTCAAGATCCTCATCTTGCTGTAGCTTTGACCGTGAGAAATAATAGTTATCTGTTCGTTGCTTATGATATCTGTTACAGCTGATTGCTCTCCCCTTAAGCGTGTTCCCCTGCAGGGATAGGTAGATGTGTTCCTGTTTTTTAGATTTAGATCTGTTCCAATTGCATTTAGATTAAGTATAATTTAGGCATGTGCATCTCATATAAAACACATAAAACCCAAAAGAACGGTGGATCGGGCCATAACCGGTAGAATCAGATTTAAAGTCCAAAACCACGGTTGCCGGAACCGCTAACCGGACGGATTCCCTACACCAAACGGGAGACAGTCTAATTGGGACCGTCTCTCGGGGAGAATCCCTTTCTGATTGATGCTACGATATCCGAGGCATCAACAAGTCTATATCGGGAGGTGATTCCTCACACACCAAACTTATGAGGCTTATTCAAGCCCATCTCTACTAAGTTGATCACTTGTTTGGAGGTATGACATGTTATACAAATACACCATCCATCAATACAAAGGACGCTAGGCTAATAATAATGTGAGAATCCTCCAATTCTATTGAGAAATAACCTATGAAGCCACAAAAACAAAGCCACTCTACTTGATCTCAATCTAATAATTTCGTCCCAGCATTGATTAAGCAATGAGAAGTCTATTACAATATTTTTCTCTTTGTCCTAGAATGACAAGAAAACGTCAACATATTGTAATAAGGTTTCACCTAGGATTACCAACAAAGGAAAGATATCATGATGAACTGTTACACCCCATTTTGCATGGGTGTCCATGTGTGATTTTGATCACTCTTGAGAGGCATGACATCATCCATGATGATGTGTTGGTGCCTCAATGATGATCATGAGCATTTATATGTACTATTTGAGGCATGTTGACTTGGTTTTGAGCATAAAGAAAGGCAAGTATATGATAATCAGTTGTTCTAGGTATGGTTTTATCATTGAATAGCACTGGAAAGGTATTATCTTGAGTTCTGGGTGCATTTCAGAACATAAAATAGCAATCGAACGAACCAGACCTCAAATCTGGGTCAATTTGAGGGCAAAAGGAAAAATTTCTTAGCAATGTAATAGCAAGATAAAGACTCTGAGTTGTCATAGCAGTGGGCCTTCTCTCATTTTAATGGAAGATTCAACCTTGGTGGCATGTGCACAAGGCCAACATTTGTCCCCTTCATTTATTTTATGGATCAAATTTCAATTTGCAATCCTTATATTAGTTTTCACTGGCCTACGAGAGGTTTTGGAGATCCTTATATAGTATTCAATAGCATTCAGAACATCCTTTTGAAACCTAAGATACAGAATTCGGTGGACCTGTTTGGAGATTACATCAAGTGCTTGTAGATGGACAACAGTAGGTTAAGGAGAATTCTCCATAGTTTTAAAGATCATAAAGCAGAAGTTAAACTTCACACTGAGCACTTCTAATACTGGGCAATGATCAAACATTTCAATGTCATTCTGGGCAATTCAAAAGAGTTTTTTCCATGAGAGAAGAACACTTATATACAAACTAAGGTTCCTCCATCCACCCTCTTCCCTAAATCGTTGCCTCCAATTCGTTCTTTGCAAGCCACAAAAAGAATATTTTGGCTACAATCTCAGCAAGAAGAACATCAGTCCTTGATTTGTTGCAACCATGGAGATGTCCTGATCATTGATGTATCTTAGGATACCATCAGCAACAATAACATCCACCCCCAACCCAGTCTCAAAGTACAACAACCCTATTTCAGAATTGAAGGAGGTTTTTTATCATTTTATGTGGTAACTGGAAGTTTAGAGGGAGGTGGTAGTCACAATATCTACCAACTATCAACAATAAGGAGGGGACACATCTCTGTGGGACATTTCTTTTGTTGCCCTCGAATCAACCTTGTTTCAAGCCCGTGGTTAAGTCGCCTTGTTTCAAGCCTGTGGTGAAGTCGCATCCTTGAAGGAGGAGGTTTTTCGTTGCCAAGACAATTGGGAGATATGTCTTGAACCTAAATGGTCATACATTTCTTCAGCTCGATGCATTCTTAAGCTCCCAGACTTTCTCCGCCTCAAAACACAGTTGTTCATCATCCTCCACATTATCTGCAGTCGTAGAATGAAGTCTTTACTTCAGTCGCCAACATTGGAGCAGTTACAAATTACTCTAGACAGTAGCATGAAGGAAACTTAAAGGGGCAGTTATACACTATTGTACACAATAACGTGAGGATGTAGTAGTAAGGAGTTACATATCGAGCATGAGGGAACTCTTCTTAATGCTAGTTACATCCTATTATTGGCAACATTAAAAAGGGCCTCACCTGTGGCTATGACATTCTATGAAGGGTACACTCCCTTTCCTATATTTCTCATCCTATTCTTGGAAGCATGAAGTGTGCTCTCCTTTCCCGTCTCACTGATCATGATCCTCCTTGGGCTAAGAGCCCCTCCTCCAATATGCTGCACTCTCCGATAAGTTGTTATTCTAATGCTCCCTCTTCCGCTCTATAAGTCTCCTCCCACAAGGATCTCCTCTAGCTCTATTCAACATGTCCTCTCTGTGCACAATACTACTTTGATGTTTGCCAATATGGTCACAAAGCTTGAACTTTCCTTCACCACAAATGTGTCTAGGTCCATCACTAAGTCCATGAAGCATGGTCCTCATCCCAAGCTTCCTCTAGTTAAGTGTCTAGCATCCAAGTTATATATCACATGGACCTAATCTCCAAGGGCTAAGTGTCCTCATCCAAGTGCCCAAAACCCCTCCTTGTGCCCAAAACCCCTCCTCCTAGATAGTTACCTCAAGTGACCGGGAATTGGAATACCCCTTACTGTGTCTTCATGGACATATGCATGGATTGGTTTGGGTGGATACTTGACCTTGGTTACAGAGGTACCATGGCACTCTTAGCTAGAAGGATGTTACCCTAATTGGCATGATGACTCCCCCAATGTGTGCACCCAACGGGTCAATCATTATGCCGATCAGGGTAACAACCTCCTAGCTAAGAGTGTCGCGCTCCCTCTCCAGCCAAGGTCAAGCATCCACCCAAACCAAGCCATCCATATGTCCACGAAGCATCTCCAACAAGCTTGGACACACATTGCTCTCCTAGCAAGGTGAAAACACTTTTGGAGTAACCTAAAAAGCTAAGAAAAAAACATTAGGATTACCAACAAAGCCATGATATTGTGATGGGAAATGCCATAAGTGTAGTGATTTACACCAATTACAACAATAATGCAAGTTGTTGGTAGTGGTACGATGATTGTAAAGGAAAAGGACAATGGAGCTACCAAAGGGGACCTAGTGTTAGAAAAAGGACCAAAAGGTAGGGCATAAAATGCTTTTTGTTCCAAAGCTAGTTGGAGTGGGGGCACACCAGGTAGGATATGCAAGTTAAGAAGCTTAGTGTAAAAACGGGAAAACCAAGAGCAACAACTAAAAAGTGGGGGAAATGAGTGGATGGACACATATTGATAAACAAAAGTTGGAGCGTTTAGTCCTCAAGCCTTCTTCATTGAAAGGGTGAAGCATTGCAATAGTAAGGAATTAAGGGACGACCTCAAGCCCCATGAGAGGAATGAGGATTCCATACTATACATTAAATGCCATCGATCGCGTAGGCTCATGGTACTGTTGGGCTAATTGGGAGTATATTCTCACCACTTATGTGTGGCATTCTAACACCACAATCTACATCTCGGTAGGATATCCAGTTGTGTCAATGTGGTGAAGGCCTAATCATTGATGTATCTCAGGATATAGTCAACAACAATAACATCCACCTTCAACCCTATCTCAAAGGACAGCAACCCTGTTTCAGAAGATGTTTTTTTATCGTTTTATGTGGTAACTGGAAGTTTAGAGGGAGGTCACAGTCACAATATCTACTATCTATCCATAATATGGAGGGTACGTAGCTCTGTGGGCGTTTCTTATGTTTCCCTCAGATCCACCTTGTTTCAAGCCTGTGGTGAAGTTGGATCCTTTAAGGAGGAGGTTCTTCATTGTCAAGACACTTGGGAGATATGTCTTGAACCTAAATTGTCATACCTTTCTACAACTTGTGCATTCCTTAGCTTCCAGACTTCTCCACCTCAAAACACACTTGTTCATCATCCTATACATTATCCCCGTCCCTAGAATGAAGTCTTTAGCTCAATCACCAACATTGGAGCAGTTACAAACTACTCTTGGCAGCAGCATGAAGGCACCTTAAAGGGGAGGTTATATACTATTGTAGGCAAAAACGTGAGGATGTAGTAGTGAGCAGTTACATATGGAGCATGAGGGAACTCTTCTTGATGGTAGTTACATCCTATTCTTGGCAACATTAAAGAGGGCTTCACTTGTGGCTATGACATTCTATGAAGGGCACACTCCCTTTCCTATATTTCTCATCCTATTCTTGGAAGCATGAGGTGTGCTCTCCTTTCCTGTCCCACCAATCATGATCCTTCTTGGGCTCAGTGCCCCTCCTCCAAAATGTTGCACTCTCCGATAAGTTGATAGTCCAATGCTCCCTCTTCCACTCTATAAGTCTCCTCCCACAAGGATCTCCCCTCTAGCTCTATGTTTGTGTCATTGTCAAGCAAGTTGTTTCTTACCCCAAATAGCACTACAATCTGTAGGAATCATATAAAGTAGGTTGAATTAGCAATGATGCAGGTTTAGAGTCTTAGGATTTAGGTTTTTATGTCAATTAAAAAAAGAAAAAATTAAGTGTCATTCGTGTGGCCTTTCTAAACCTACATTGACTCGACCGAGTCAGTATGGATTCGACCGAGTCGGTATGGATTCGACCGAGTTGACCAGTTTGGTATCGAGACAACCCAGTCATACATTGACTCAATCATCTCGGTACCAAACCGGTTTAATGGCCAACTCAATATAGCCACAAGTCAACTCAACCAAGTCCGAGTATGAGTTAACACTGATCTCAAAACATTGATTTAAACAAAGATCTTAAATATTTGGGATTTGCTTTAAAACCCACAAACGGTGGAGCAAAGAATTTGTTGAAATATTGTAACTTCGAAGAATATTCTATTGTATTTTATTATTGTAATTTATTCGAAGATGTTTCATTCCTCCGTCAAGATGTTATTATTGTATTTGATTATGTAAAGTCATTGAGGTAAATCCTCCCTTGTAAGTCGGGGCAATAGATCCCCTTAGAGTCAAATGTAATGGGGTGTTTAAGTCCCCTAGAGGAGTCGGCCCAGTTAGCATTAGGTTAAGTTGTTGGGGCCGACGTAGTTAGGGGAAAAGTCAAGTGGAAGATAAAGTATAAATAGAAGTGATGTGCTCCTCATTTGGACACACACACACACTTGTGTAATTCGCATAGGAGAGAGAGAGAGAGAGAGAGAGAGAGAGAGAGAGAGAGAGAGATCTGCAAGGAGAAGGAGCACGTGTTTGGGGTTTTGTCTTTGTACTTTTGATCATCTATATTGAGGAAGTTTTGCTGGGTTTTCTTCCCCTAGAGGGTTTCCCAGGATAAATTTGTGTCTCTTGTGTTTATACTGTGCTTGTTATTCTTTCAGTGATCTTGTATATGATATTGTTGTGAAATTAAATTGAATACTGATGTTATCTATCTTAGCATATTGAATCTTAATAGGATTGGGGTTGGTTACTTGTAGAAGTGGATAAAATAGTATCAAAGTGGTGCAATCACTGGTTGTCTAAAGGATGAAGACTTAGATTAATAAAATCCTTTTTGGAAGCCACTCCAGTCTACCAGCACTCAATGCCATGCATCCCTATAGGAATTATAGAAGAGATTCAAAGGAAATGATCCATTTTCTTTGGAAGGGGAAATTAGATAAGGGATTGCCTCTCGTAAAATGGTAGAGCCTGACAAAATCCAAAGTTATGGTGTATGGGGTCTCAAAAACACCAACTACTTTGGAAAAGCACTTGCAGCGACAAGCCCATGGATATTACTTAAAACAACTACTTTGTGGCAAAATGTTATACTATCCATATACATTGAGCGACAAGCCCCTCAAAATTAAGGAGTGGATAAGACAGATATCCAAATCTACTGCAAATTCCACCATTATGTGGAAATCTTTAGTATTGCCCTTCCCCTTGGTGGGAAACTGGCTAGCATGAAAGATAGGGAATGGCAATAGTGTTGAGTCTGAGTTGACCCCTAGGTTGGTATTGATGGAATCTATAGAATAAATGAAGGGCTTGTTGAGAAGCTAAGGAAACAAGGTATAGTTCATCTCGTTGATGCTACACTAGTTATCTAAAGGAGGAAGACTTAGATTAATAAAATCCTTTTTGGAAGCCACTCCAGTCTACCGGCACTCAATGCCATGCATCCCTATAGGAATTCTAGAAGAGATTCAAAGGAAATGATCCATTTTCTTTGGAAGGTGAAATTAGAGAAGGGATTGCCTCTCGTAAAATGGTAGATCCTGACGAAATCCAAAGTTATGGTGGATGGGGTCTCAAAAACATCAACTACTTTGGAAAAGTACTTGCAGTGACAAGCCCATGGAGATTACTCAAAACACCTACTTTGTGGCAAAATGTTATACTATCCATATACATTGAGCGACAAGCCCCTCAAAATTGAGTGGATAAGACAGATATCCAAATCTACTGCAAATTCCTCCATTATGTGGAAATCTTTAGTATTGCCCTTCCCCTTGGTGGGAAACTGGCTAGCATGAAAGATAGGGAATGGCAATAGTGTTAGAGTCTGAGTTGACCCCTAGGTTGGTATTGATGAAATCTATAGAATAAATGAAGGGCTTGTTGAGAAGCTAAGGAAACGGGGTATAGTTCATCTCGTTGATGCTACAATCCTGTATAGAGGTAATCCTTTGGCATCATGGCTAGAAGGAAGCAAGGATGATTGGATTGGATGGACAAAATGTTTATCAATGGAATGAGTATGTAAGGAGATTGAAGACTAACTACATATTTCTAAAAGAAGAGGAAGATTCTTTAGTATGGTCATGAATTCCTAATGGCGAATTTATAGTGAATTTAGGATTTAAAGCCATGTTTCTTAATGAAGAGATAGAAACAAAAATGGTGGTGGATGCCATTGTGAAAAGTTAAGGCACCATTAAAATACGTACAAGACCATAAATATGATGTGGGTCCTAAACAATAAGGTGATTACTAGGGAGCTACTCCAAAGGAGATCATGGCAAGGACCAACTATCTATATGTTGTGCCAAGGTGATGAAGAAAATATCAAACAGTTACTAATGGAATGCCCTTTTTGTAAGGACGTATGGAAGGAGGTCTATGCTCTGACATGGGTATAGGTAAGTGGTAAGGTCCTTCCTTGGGTGGATGGCTTGAAAAGCTTGATGGATAACCTGATACTAGTGGATCACAAAGCATTTCTCGTGTATGTCTCATGGTAATTAAACTGAATCACTAGTAATGAGATATTATCCCAAGATAAACCATTTACTCCTTTGGATGTGTATCACATGATCAAGTTCATTTATGAATATATCTAACTGCCTCCAAAACAATAAGTGCCAAAATTGGATGGGGACAACAAATTGAATGAAAAATTTAGTTATTCTCTTTATGGCACTCAATTTCTAAAGTCTACAGCCCTCAAATTTCAATGTAATCTTGGAATATATAATAATAGGCCCATACATGGTTTGTTTTGTTATTTTGAAGCTATGCTTTAAGCAGGTCTAGGAATAGTATGGATTGTTTATAATTTTTTCTTATGTTTTTGTGGTGCCTTGACACCTTCAGAATGTAACTGTTTCTCTTTCATAAACATAAAAGTCACCTATTTTTCTATTAAAAAAAATAGAATTGTTTTTACAAGCATATTAAAAAAAATACACATAATCCATCCCATGTAGAGATTAAGTAGGAAAAATAATAATAATGACACAACAGACTTAATCAACCAATAATTTTATTTACAAAACTAACTTCACAATAACAAAGTTCACCATACTGTCTATCGTTATACTATCTAGGTAAGTGTTAACCATACCTATTAACTTTATTCTACTCCTAGTCTTTTCCATATAAAAACATGAAAAGATTTTTGAAAACTTGTTATTTATCTCCTCTTTCTTTCCAAGGCTATGGCAGAACGTACCTGCTTACAGGCCAATAATTTAGCCACATAAACTTCACGTACACTAACTCCAACGCTTCGATTAGATGACATCACTGGCAGACTGAGAAAACTTATCATAGTCTGCCTTTTCAGCTTCCTCTCGACCTCATCTCTACCAGGTTACATAAACGTATTGTAAGAAACAGGGCAAACACTAACTAACCCTAAGTCTGTATTGTAAGAAACAGGGCAAACACTAACTCTATGTCTGATATCACTCTTGTGAATCTGCAATTTCTGTAACGGAATGCAAAAACTAGAACATATTCTAAGTAGCAGAGCAATCTCTATAACGTAATGCAAAAACATAAACGTTTTGTAAGAGGCAGAGCAAACCCTAACCTTAACCTAAAGCTGAGTCTGAAACTACAGTTTTTTGAACCTGTAATTTATGTTTATGTAACGGAAAGCAAAACTAAAGCAGAAAAGAAAAAGAAAAACGCATTACATGATAAAGGATTGACCTAGATACTGACCGTCATATTCTCCATTGGACGATACTTAATTGCCATCCCCTCCACTTCCAGACAACCAGTAATTTGAGCAGTCTGTGAATGCATAACCTGAGAACACAACACATTAAAGAAAATTTTGCTAGGACCACCACAAACAATTTAACTAAAGTGTCTCGCAACATCCACATGATGGTTGTGCTGGCGTCTACTGATACTAACCTGGTTAACGATGGTTGTGCTATTGTCCACTGATACTAGTCTGAAGAAGTGCCCACGTCGGCAACCACTAATACAAAGGGTCTGTGAAACCGAAGGTGAATATGTTAGCCTTTGTCATGAACGCGGTTGCCACATTCACGTCCCAGCTCCACGACTGCAGCAATACCATTCGCATCTGGTGTCTCGATCGCCACAGCTGAAGTTGCTATTCCAATGTCTAATGCAGTTAATTCCATCGCCCATGATCGCAGTCATACCCACCTCCCCAGTTACCTGCATAATCTGTAGTGCAGAATTCATTAGAATGAATGACAACAAAGAAAAGATTCCAGCCAGAGTGCAGACTATGTCACAATTCAAGATACCATTAACAAATACCTTGAATTTAATGAGCTGGTATGATTTTCAATGGTTGTCAATCACGCCTTTGAATCCTTCACCCACCGTCGACTGCTTGGAACTCTTCTCTACCGAATCCTGCGATCCTGCGTTACGAGGAATGAGTGAATGATGACGGACGGAGGATTGAATGATACGGGAGTAAATCCCAAGTTCCCAACACAACATAACACAACTCGTTATCGCCGCCTACTCCCTCCCTGCTTTTCTTTGCACAGCACCCCACTCCCTTCTTTTACGCTGACAGATGAACGGACACATTTATGTCCAGATGCTTGAGTACAACGCAGAATGCTTGGGACAAGTTGGAAGAGTTCAAATCCGAACCCAACTAATTGGGCGTTCAGCAAGGCACCTGTCCAAGCTTTTCTTTACACGCTCGTCGCTGTCCAAGCACCTTTCTCCGCTCCCACTCCCGTTTTTCACGCTGACAGATGAACGTCCAATTCTTGTTGAAGACCTTTTGAGAAACATGTGACTCAAACAACCACATTTCACATGCATTTGAGATTTGAGATTTGGACATTGCATAAAATATACTTTAAGAGTTGATAGCATAGCAACAACGTAATCTATGAACTCATATATGTCCAATGTTCATTGTCTCAAAAACAAGTGTTTTGAAAATGCCATCCATACTTTTATCGATAGATAGTGGGGTTGAAAAAGAAACAAATGCTTGGAAATTGACTCATTCACGGGCATGGAAGGTGATACAATGAATAGTTTTTTAAGAATTTTCATTGTGTTTCTAGATTTTTCAATGAGCTATGTATTGTGTTTGGGCTATGCAACATGCAAGAAAAGAACAAAATGACCACGGAGAATTTTGTTGGAAACATAGGGTTTGAAACTCCAAGCTCTAGCAAGAAACAACCACAGACTATCAACTGAGTCAGTTGAGTCATCTGGTTCAACAGTCTAATGGAATCCGACAAACATTTCAAAGTTGAGGTAACTCTGAAGCACCAAATACTTTAGGTTCTTTAGGAGGATTTTTTAATTGTGCATGGCATCTTATCAAGTAGAGCTTCGCGATTCTTTATTAGTTTATTCTTAATTAGGTTATTGATTTCTAGTAGTTAGTGCTCTGAGTATTATCATTTTTCTCTTCAATATCGTTTTGGCAGGGAAGATGTTGTTAATTTACAGTGTTTTTTTAATAAGTTTCATAGGATAATACGAATTTTTTACAATAACAAATTTTGTATGTTTTTCATGTTTTATAACTTTTTATAATAACAAATTTTGTATGTTTTTCATGTCT
Organism: Larix kaempferi; assembly: GCA_027924585.1. Lineage (NCBI taxonomy): Eukaryota > Viridiplantae > Streptophyta > Pinopsida > Pinales > Pinaceae > Larix > Larix kaempferi. Next base: position 10,041,335 of record BSBM01000232.1, read on the forward strand.
TATTTTTATCATTGTTTATTTATGAAAAAAAATTGATCAATCCCTTGTTAATTTAAATTAGTTTAAATTAAAAAAATACAAGAAACTAAACAAAACGTTATTATTGATTTTAATATAAATAAAAAATCACATTGGAATATAGATAACAAACTACTATCATAAAATTCTGAAAGCTTTTCTTTTTCAAAATGTTATATATATATTAAGTTAATTCTAACGAGAGATATGCTTGAACCTATAAGTGTATATTTTATATATCTTAAGTTAACCATAACGATAAATATGGTTGAACTTATAATTGTATATTTTATTTGATTATGTGCTTAAATTAAGTGTATTTTCATTCATAAAATTTCCGTTTTAAAGATTATAAGCTCAACCAAGCTCGGATGAAGCATGACTAGCCCACCCTCAACTAACACCAAAAAAAGATTTATAAACTCAACAAACATGAGTCATGGATTTCAAGCTTTGAGCTTCCAGCTTAGGGGCTCTTTGACTGCTACCAAACAACCATGGGGTTTGAAACTCCAACCACATATACAACCGAGAGAGTGAAAAACTAGCACAAATGCTCAACTGTAAGATATAGGAGATGGCATTATCCAGGCAAACCGTCGTTGTCTTATAGATACCATTACAACATAATACAATATAAACTGAGAGAGAAAACCAACTTTCGACCACTAGCAAAATAATATTATATGCATCAAAAATTCAACAACCACAAGACATGTCGCTAGAAAATGAAATGATGGTTATGGTTGTTGTACTAAACTATGTTTTTTTTGTGAGAACCGAGTATCTACCAAGCTAATGGGAGCAAACTAGCCATGAATCCAAACCAATATTATTAACTAACAAGACCACTGGTTGTCTGGATGGTGTTATACAAGCATACGATTTGAAGTTTCACTCATATGTACAACCCACACACTCAATACTAGCACAAATGCTAAACTATGAGACACAGCAGATGACGCTATGCTATACAATTGTTGTTGTCTTAAAGAGATCATTACAATGTATAAAAAATAGTACACAATATAGACTAATGGAGAGAACTGAATCTCAACAACTACACAAAAATAAAAGTATAGACATGGAACGGATAACACAAGGTATGAGATTGAAATGGCACCCTAGATAATATTCTAGGCCTCACATAGAACACACCATGGAAAAACCAGCCACATGAGTATGTACAATGAACCCTAGTAGACTCACAAAATCATCGGCAAGCCCTAGGAACCATCACATACAAACAAAGTGCTAGCAAGCACCCATATTAATGGAGCAGTGCATAACGAACATGGCTTAGAAGGATCTATTATCCAAGAAAAAAGCAGAAACACAACAGAAACATGTATTCACCTGAAAATGCATTTAATAGAACCAAAACGAAAGCAAAGCAATGTTTCTGCAGCGAGTGACTAGTCAACCCTAGTAGACATAGATCTTACCAAGGTCTCATAAACAAGGAAAACTGACCCTGCACAGCCGAGCTCGGGAAATTTCTACCAATCAAGCAATTTGCAACCAAATTTTGAAAACCATATAGACCTAAGAGGCAGCAAGCCATTTTTCTGTGAACTGGAACGTTGACAAAGATTTTTCCAGCAAAAACCCCTGCCATCCGGGAAACCAGAGGGCATAGATGAAAGTGCAGAGCTCCCCGTAGCACATAGGGTCGAACCATCGAGCACACTGGGAAGCATAGCCTTGAACAATACTTACTCGCACTCGCTTCAACACACAGGAAGGCAAACAAACAAAGGGGAAAAAACCCTAATCACTACCAACGATACAAACAAACATTTGGCAAAACACATAGGACCAAAAACCTGACCTGGAACAGGACGCAGAATACTAAGCACATCCCGAAAACAAAAACAAAAAAACAAAAATCGAATTACACATAAAAAACAGTTACAAATCAAGAACAAGTTTAAGAAAATGAAGATTTTTCTTTCCTATTTAGAAATTTCAATGGTAAAAACCCTATGCTAGATCAAAAAAATTGAACCTCAACATAAATCTATGCTGCAGAAAAAAAACATTGCTTCACATAAACATCTTTCAGGAAAAAAGGGAAACCACAGAGACGTACCTTTCCAACCAATAGCGCCACCAGAGTGAGCAGAGCGCACACAGGTCCCCAATCCACGACTGCTTCTGGAATTTGAAATGAACGAACACGTGAACACCAACGTCGTGGAACGCGAACACCAATGTCGTGGAACATGAACACTGAAAACTAAAAAGAACAGGAAGAGCACCACGCAACAGGTCAAAGCCACAAGCAACAAAACAACAACATCCCTAGTGACCGCTCAACAAATAGACCCCCTGGAAACCCAAGAAATCATTGAAACCAGAGAGAGCCTCCCCATACTCGGCAGGACAGTCACAGATGAGCCAAACTGACTGAAATGACACCACCCCATTCAAGAATTAATGCAACCACATAGATGGAAACTGCAATTAGCGCAGGGACAGAAACCCCTGCGCACGAAAGAGAATACAGGCATGGCCATCACCGCAGAATTCCTAAGGAATCCCCACCGAATTAACATCGTCGTAGCACAACACCACACCTGCGGAATTAAACCCCAACAACCGCTTGGAATAGATTTAACCCTGCCATGATTCCAATCACGGTGCATCTAAATTTTTTCTATTTGCATTACACTTCACCTGTTCTCCGTCATTTTAGATCATTTAAGGAGGAGAGAAAACGAGTCCTTGGAAATCAAAACCCTGGTTGATCACCCCACCAAAAATGCTCCATTGAACCGCTTGACGTCAGCTGGACGCCGAGGCTCGGGACGCAAAAATTGAAGCTGATGTCATGAAATAAGCAACCAATAGAAATCCAGGAAAATCATTTAAAAAAAAACCATAATAATCGGAAATATTGCAAACTATACAAAAACGTTGGTGCGATGCAAAAATTTGAATAGGATTAATGCCCCGACGTGAAAAATATATGTCAAGGACATAATAATATAAAAACAACAATACACTCTAAAAAGTTAAAAATAAGAATATGGTTAAACCAAATTTGTGTCTGAAATATTTTAAAAAATAATAATACTAGCATAGATCCATCTTAAATCCAGATGGATCCAATTTCTCGAGGTGTAATTTATATATATTTTTTAATTTATAGATATGGGTTTAAGTTTTAAGTTTTTATTTTATACACAAACATCTACTTTTTTAACTACTTTTCATAATTTTTTATTTTATGAGCCAACATTGATTTTTTTTAAATACTTTCCATAATTTTTTTATTTTATGAGCCAACATGAAATTTTTTAATTATTTTGTTAGGAAGGAACGTTACAACATCTCCCCCATACTGGAGTGTAGAGCACCTCGCTCCTCTCGGTGCAATAAAAACAATAATACACTTAAAAAAGTTATTTGGAATAATTAACTGTTACAAGGTTTCTGTGGTGATTGGCTTCAGAATGAATACTCGGAATGAATAAATATAAATGTCAAATTTCAATACCAAAAATAATTTTTTATTAAAAAATGTTAAATAATTATTTATTAAAGAAGTTAAATATTTTTTTATTAAAAATGTTAAATATTTTTTTATTAAAAAATATTAAATATTGTAATTTAAAATAATTCTTTATTAAATATTGTAATTGCACCGAGTGAAACGAGGTGCTCTACAACTCAGTATGGGAGAGATCCTCTAACCTGATATAACATTATAACGTTAGTAAAAAAATAATTAAAAAAATTCATGTCGACTCATAAAATAAAAAATTATGGAAAATATTTTAAAAAAAAATCCATGTTGGTTCATAAAATAAAATATTATGAAAAGTAATTAAAAACTAGATGTTCGTTTATAAAATAAAAACTTAAAACTTAAACTCGGATCTATCAATCAAGAAAGATCAAATTTATTGAGTTTAAATTTAAAAAAGGAAATACGCCTCAAGAAATTGGATCCCTCTCGGTGCTTCATAGATACAAGTTTAAGATGGATCTATGCTGGTTTAATATTATCTTCACCTTATTTACCATACAACACAATTTACACAATATAAACAAGTGTTGTAGGGCAACGTAGTCCCTGCCCATTAACATTGTTCTAATGCTCGTTATGCAATTCGTTAAAATTTAATTTCATAAACATAAGTATTGGTAAAATTTAAAAAACAATGTATGTATGTAGTTAAGAAGAGGCCAAAACTATGATATATAACCATAGATAAGAAACCAATTGAAAGTAGTATGATATATAACTATGCAATGTATGTAGTATGTATGTAAATTTTCCTTAACAGATAGGAAGCGGCCAAATATATATATTAACAAAATACACTTATGCATGTCGAAATATAACATATTTAATAATATATCTAAGCAGTATAGATTTATAGAAAGCTGGTCCAAACTTTAGTTCGTAGCTTTTATCATTGTTAAAATTAAGATAAAATTAAATTGATTCCATGGAGTTTAACTATTCTATATTGCCTTTGTAATTTCAAATCTGCAAATGAAATTGAAATGTAACGTCATTTAACAGTTGTAGATCACTTCACGAAAAATCATAGCTACTAAGCAACATTTTGTGATGACTGCACTTCCAGTTTTCTATTCTAATGTTCTTGGTTTGTCGATCTTCCACTTAAAGCACCATGATTGTGAATTGAATGATGTGTGGGGATTTGCAAGTAATGTAGACCATATGCAGAATGATGCATTGTAAAAATTCAAAAGAACCTTCAAATTGAACACACTAATGTCTACCTTAGGATTATATTTCCTATTGAATTAGAAAAACCTGCTCCAGTTGTAGACAATCGAGAAGTTACATTTCCTATTGAATTATAAAAACTTGATCGAGTTGCAAACATTGGAGAAGCTTTTTCCATGGCAGATGTATTTCCTTACTTGGCGGGTTCCTCATGCGTACTGGGTGTACTGGGCAATCTATTGACAGGTAATCTCCTTCACATCCCAAGCTTTTGAGTTGCTGCCATGTTCCTTTTTATTTGGATGATGAGCAGGGTTGACTCAGTTGGCAAGATGTGGAACCGAGAAGAGATATTGCGCATATAATATATCGGTTACTTCTTTTCCTTTCCCTCACTAAATTAGTACGGTATGGTTTGGTATGGTAGGATGGATTTGGTTTTGGACTTGGAAGGAAGGCACATACAAATTGTATGTTGAGCGCGCAAACCCATGTATTTATTATTTATGTATGTATAAATGCTCTTATAATGCTAAATTTTCAGGATATCTCTCGTGATGGATGAGGCCCTAAGTAACACATGATCTCGTTGACAAGTTATTATGTTCAGTATTCTTGGAGTTAGGAACGAAGGGACGGATGCGTGGACAAAAATATGGATATGCTTAGCTGATGAACTAACATAATTGGGATAATGCTCTCTCCAAACTTTAATTACCCACGAATATCGCCTACAATTTTTAAGGGATGTTTCCAAGGTTTGACACTTACTATATTGATTGAGGGAACAAGTATCAAGTAGGCATTAAATATTGCCAGCAATAGTCTTGAGCTATTATTCAATAAGTAGCAGGGGTCTCATAGCGTTGGTAGGTGGTTTATCTAGTAAACTAAGTAGTTTAAGTTGTTTTAGTAGTTTCATCCATTAATCCCAATAAGGAGACTTTCATGCACCCCTGTTTGTTAACTCCCACTAACTTGTTAACTCCCACTAACTTCCATGCACATATAGTTCTGTGAAGCATATGTGAGTATCTTGTTGGCTAACTAATTGTATTGGATCCAGTGTTGGTTACAAGGGTTGTACAATTTTAAGTCAAGGATGCAGCACCAACGCCATCAGTGGTTTAAGTCGATGAAGCAAAAGGTGATTATGTCAGTTGTGCATAAAATGATTTTGTGGATGCACCCCTTGACTAAACTAAGTCCAAACAAGTTGCTACATATGTTATGCTTACTTAGACGATCAACTAAAGCTTCATTTATTAAATTTGTCCCGAAATAGATCCAGTTTAAGAGTAAAACCTTCATGATTGTTATTAAGTTTCTTATTCTCGAAAAGATATACTGTTCCAGGCAGTCCTGAGCAATATCAGTAAAGTAATTTATTGAGATATAGTTCTGGATGTTCCATATCTTACAGAAACGGATCGAGATGCATATCCAACACTTCTAAATTTAGTTGTAGTACTAGTTTACTAACCTTTTTCTCTCTCGAGACATAGACATGAAAAATGATGATATTAAAAGTTTTGCACTTAGGGAAACTTTGAAGAACGAGGTTGTTGATACCAATAACAAGAAACTACCACGCCAAGGAAAATTTTACATCTAACCAATGACATGAGGTTGAGTTTGGGGAGATAATGCATCGTGTCTTAACGCATGCAGTTAAGGAGAACAATGAACTTTCAATGCACCTGGCATGATGCATGTCGTCCTCGATAAGCAAATCAGCCATGCAGAAAAACTAAGCAGACCATCCTCGATAAGCAAATTAGCCATCTGAAATCAAATCATGTGTGAATTTGAATTGTTGCAGTTGTGAACAATTCAAACTGAGTAATCCTCTCTCCTTTGTGATGAGCTTGAACCACTTAATCTCAAGCAGATACACTTGTTTGTCAAAACCAGGGGACTTGATTTCTAGTCTAAACGCAGCAGTTGACTTGTGTCGTTCACCGACAGAGTGACAGAAACCTAAAGCTTAGAACTGGACACTGTCGTGGAGAGATCTGTAGCCAAGCCTGTACCTTGTACCATGATGCACATTGAAGATTGAAGCACATTTCCTGGAGAACTACGCGGCCAATCCCATCCCTTATATTGTGATGCACATTGAATATTTATAGGAAAGAGTAATGACGCCAACCACTCAGTCTATGTCTGCCAAGACATTTCAGAAACGAAGAATGATGTTTTAATTTTGTGCATTGCTCGTGATTCGGGTTTCCAAGGGATTGGTGCCACCATCCTTTAGCTTAAAAGATTAGGATGGTCAAACAGTGAATCTATCAAAATTGAAGGGGAAATCAGTGATGCTCTACTTTTATACTTTTATCCTGCAAGAGGAGAGATATATATGAGTAAAGGGAGGACAAGGCAGCTGCAGTGTGTAGGTCATTTTATCTATAATGCTGGAGATGAGATCAAATGTGTGCAATGGCTACTGTTGTTTCCATCCAGGATACTTTGATATATGTTACCTTGAATTACAGGTTATTCCAAACAGGAAGGGTGTTTTGATGTGTAGCCAGAAGTCCGTAATATGTTTTTATTGGATTTCCAAATCAATGAATGACCCATCCAGTACAAAGCATGCGAAGGAAGTACGATTGCAAATGGCGTTGGCACGTTAAATACATGAATTTAAGCATTCTGTGACTCTAAATAGTTCCCCAGGTATGTTTAAAATCCATCCTCTATATTGTAACTCTTATATCTACTAATACCTAGTTCATTCATAATCCTACTAGATAAATTCATCTACCTGTGGCCATAGGGGCGAATGCAATGGGATTTCCCGTCATGTGCTTCCAACTGAAAGTCCTTTTCCCAAACTTCATGCCATTCACTCGGTAACATAATGTATTGCTTCAAAAATCCTAGGCCCAATACATATGACCCTTTGCAGGAGGTCTTTTATCTGGCACCAGGCACAGACCCTCATACTCCTCACATTCTCTGTGAATGTTCTTGGTGAGGAGGAACATTATGTCGGTCTCCAAAGAAATGCCTTCATAATTTCAATATCTCTCGCAACTATGCAAATTGCAAAAAAATAGTGATAGGATGTTATATTGCAAATTGCAGATTGAGCGGTGATGGTGGCGGTGAAGGAGGCAATGGCGGGGAAGGGTTGTAATAAATGCTTAAGCTCTACCTTGTTAGATTTCAACCATACTGCAAAAGAATTAAATATGTATATTAATCCATGTACGATGTCTCATTGATTACTGCAGATTGTAGATTGAGCGATGACAGTGGCGGTGAAGGAGGTCGTGGCAGGGAAGGGTTGCACTATGGGATTTATCCTTGCTATGAACGTTGTGGACATGGCAGGACTATGGGATGGCGGTCTATCAAGGCGGAGGTGGTGATGGTGAAGGTTGTCACGGTGGCAATGACAGTCCACGAAGAGCACAAAGAGTTAAAGCATTGTAAGACGCCCTTCGAAGAAAGCAGGGGAAGGGAGCCATTCCCAATGCCCACGCCGTCATTGCAGAAATAATGCTTCAAAATATAATCCAATCAGCTGGCAAAAAAATTCGATTTTTATATCAATTAATAGAAGATTAATTTCAAACTTTGGTTAGAATGGTACATTGCATTTTAGTCAACCCAAACTAATACTTAGTCAACGTTGATCGATTACAATTAGTACCTGGCCTTCAGTAAGGACTAATAAGAGGTTTACTGTAAGGAAAAAATATAATTGAATCTTGAGAGCAAATATCCATGCTTTACTATCTAATTTAACTAAAGGAGTTGTGAATAAGGACAAGGCACCATAACTAAAATAAGAATAAGAAAAAATCGCAAGAATTGAAGAAATAATTTGTTTACATTCTTTTTTTATAATTTTTAATGGAATTTTATTCCCCATATTAAGCTTTTAACATTCCATACTAAATCTAAGTCTCGTTTCTCATTCTTGTGCGTAGATCTAGAGATGTGTCCAAAAAGCTATCAGTTGGGTTTCTCCATTCTATCTCTTGAGACGAACTGGGTTTGAGACCATTTCATTAATGGTTGTATAATCAATTGGCTCGTTGTTAAAATTCAGAGTTGTGGCTATAATGAACCATTTCACATGAGTTACAATGGACATTTTCAAGCATCTGTACTCCCCAAAGTGCTTAACATACAAGAGGCCTTGGGAAAGGCAAACCTTGCTAGACAAATAAAAGTTTTGGTTCCCTTCAATGCTGATGTCTATCACTCTAAGCTGCCATCAAAAGGAATCTCCAAGCCTAATGTGAATAAAACCATGCAACAAATTGTTTCATTTCTCAACAAAAATGGATCTCCCTTTGTGATGAATATTTTTCCCTTTTTAAATCTTTATCAAAATAAAAACTATTAAGTAGATTATGCCTTCAAGTGAGTCATATGCTTCTAGTCTGTCTATTTGCAAATATGCAAATATTTATAAGTTCAATAACTAATTGACAATTTATTTTATAGATTTTTTTCAAATTTCAATTAAACAATTATATATATATATATAATGAAAGGATAGATAATGAACAATTTATGGTAATTAACTTGACTACAAAAACTATTTTTATTAATGACTATGGTAGGCCACTTATTCAAACATATCTTCAATAATGATACACTAGCACAAAAATCAGACTAAACCCTAAAATTCTCATATACTTAATAATAGAATTGTTATAGGTGTTTTCCAGAAATTAGAGTTAAGCTGCACCGGCTTTTCTCTCCTTTTTCTGATGACTTTGTGACCTCATTGATAGCATTTTCCAAGTATTCAACATTGCACCTACAATATTGTTTTAAACAGAAACCAATTAAAAAACATTTCAGGTGTGTCAAGAAGTAGTATACTGGACATAAGGAGCAAAGGTGCATCAAAGTAATAACTTAATCACTTTTAATAAAACAATAATGTTGATACACTGCCTCATGCGACCATTTTTGGTTAGGTAAATATGAAATTCACTTGTCAAGCGGTCCACTTGCTCTAGAGTCATACCACTATAAGAAAACATTCCAATCTGCATAAGTGTTGAAGAAATTAGATCCAGTAATGTACATATTTCACCCATATATCATCCATGATTATTTCATGATATGGCAGAACAACCCCCATTATATCAAACTCTAATTAATTCATGCTTTAGCATAGAAATAAAGTTCTTAACCTGTAGTGGAACACATTAAAAACCTATTCTGTAACATGCTTCCAATTGAGATGAGACCCTAGCTTTTCAAGTTTGCCTCGCAAAACTTCTCATATGAGGACTTGCCTTGTAAACTGGACTCTGGATAGGTTGATTGTATATCTTTCAAGGACGTTACAAGCTCCACTCTAGGATCGATAAGTGCACTTTCTACCTTATCAAACATTTCAAACTTAAGTATCAGTCCTCCACTTGTACCTTTATTATTTGATTTATTGTAAAATGAATACGAATTTCCTCTCTTCGCACATACCTCTTTATCAAAATTCGTGCCAAGAATAACCTTGTTAGTTGTTGACTCTGAAGCCTATTGTCGTTTTCTGAACTTTAGTCTTCTGCCATGACAATCAACTTTGTTTGACTGAAGAGACACACCGAGTCCCTTCATGCATGTCGCAGCCCCAGCCCCTGGGGGCAAAGGCGGCTTTCTCATACTTATAGGTATAGCTCTAAGTGCAAAAACACTATTTGTTGGAAGTATAATAGATGTAGTTTTAGTCTTGCTCTTTTGTGTTTCAATTCTGGAAAATGTTTCCTTTCTCATACTTAAAGGTATATCTCTAAATGTCGAAACACTATTTGTTGGAGGTATAACACATGTAGTTTCAGTCTTTCTCTTATGTTCTTCAATTCCATAAATGGTTAGCTTTCTCATACTTATAGGTATAGCTCTAAATGTTGAAACACTATTTGTTGCAAGTATAACAGATGTAGTTTTAGTCTTGCTCTTTTGTGTTTCAATTCCAGAAAAGGTCACCTGTTCATAACTCCTTTATTGTGAACAAAATTGTTGCTCTATCTTAGGCAAAACAAATTTTATATGAGCAGATGGTTCCCCTGATTGTTCCACAATTGAAGTTGAACTTTGCAGTTCATCTGAAATTGATCTCGAATGAAAATTGCACGATCCCCCTATAGGGAATGTTGAAGTCTCATCTCCTAACTTGGCATCCGCAATATCTGAAGTTCTATTCTTTGACAAATTTCCTACTCCTGTGAAGTTCTATTCTTTGACAAATTTCCTACTCCTGTGACTCTCTCCTTTTGCATAGAGCCTGGAAATTTACTACTTTCTATTTTCCCACCACAAAATTGAGTTATTTCTTGTTCTTGTTCATCTTAACCCACAGTTTTTATATTCAGTGACAAGAAATCTGCGGTGAGAATTTTGCAATCCGACAAGTTTCGAACCTATTAAGCAGGTTCATCCTCAGGAGAACAAGAATCTCGAGGATGAACCTGCTTAATAGGTTCGAAAATTGTCGAATTGCAAAATTCTCACCGCAGATTTACTATCACTGAATATTTATTCTTCTTCAATACAACCGAGCAGGCCTGGAATTTGACGTCCTGTAGGGCGTTTTTTTCATCTAGGAACGTATTTGACAGGTAAATTTGAAATGAAGACGTCAATATTGGCAGGCATGAAAAAATTTAAAACGTATATTTGATGTCTATCAGGTTAGAATTCCCGTCAATGGTAGTACTTATACCCTATAAGTGTTAGTAATTATCCATGAAACTCCATGAGAGTATAATGTGTAAGTTTTTCCGTTCACCGTCCAATTTCAGTATATTTTAATGCAGACCTATATTGTCATTGCGGAGTGGGTATGGAGTCATGGACCATAGCAGATGGCCATCCTTGTACTTGTACTGCTCAATTGAGATCTGTTTATGTACACCGTTGGCCCAATGTTTAAGAGCTCTTGGAATTTGGAAAGGGTTAAATTTTAATTATTTAGTCACCACACTTATAATAATCATTTTTATAATTTTCTCTAATCACTGTGGAATTCCAGTTTCTCTTTTTTTTTTGGGTTAAGATGAAATCACAAGTTTTTTTTTCTGCATTTTTTGGGAGACCAATGGTTTTCTTATGAACTTGAAGGCCCCAAGCATTTAGTTTTAGTATATTTATTTAGATATGGTGCTTCCACAACCCTTGGTTGTCTGTCTTTAAGCGGTTTTTTTATTTTTTTTCTTCTTTCTTTTAATGGATTTTAATTGTATAAATTATATGCTTAGTTTACACATTTCCATCCAAGTAAACATTTTATAACAACATCTTTATAGATATACGGACATAGTTGTGCGTTTTCCTGTGTTCATAGATTCTTTTCTATCACTAGACAAGATAATAACAATGTTTAAAGCATGAATTAGTATAGAAAATAATAATATTTAAAGCAAGAATTAGTATAGAATATGAAAAATATATTGACACTCTATCCATTTACATAAAACTTAAAAGACAGGCATGAAAAACATGTGACCGTTGTAATGTCCCTTTTTTGTAATTTATTAAAGTGGTGAAATTTTCAACTTTTTCCACTAGTTCGACCTTTGACTAGTATTGGTTTCTTGATCTCCAAATGGCTCCAAATGCTCCCAACTTGTCACAGAAGGTATATGGATGATATTAGGAAATGATTATGAGGTGCATGGATGATTTATAGTCTTCAAAATTCTTATGCAACTCTCTTCAGAATTCTGGCCAAGGTATAGGATTTGACTAGCAATTTCTCTTAACTAGTATTGGTCTCTTGGTCTCCAAATGACTCCAAATGCTCCCAAATTGTTACAGAATGTGTATGGATGATATTAGGAAATAATTATGAGGTTCAAGGATGTCTTATAGTATTCAAAAGGATTCTGCAACTCTATTTTAAGTTCTGGACAAAGTAGGGAGTTTGACTAGCAATTTGGGGTTCAAATCCCCCCTGGGTAGATGTTGGAAATGGCTCTCCAAATGCAATGGGACCCTCTCAAATTTCAGAAAAGAAGCAGGGGATGTTTAGGGTACATCAATATTGTCTCATATGCATCACCATTCAGTTTATTTAGTCCTCTACAACCCTCTCAAATCAGATACAAAAAGACTAGTTTCGACCTTGGGGGAAATGATAGTAAATCTTCACAATTGGTTATGAAACTTAAGAATATTGCTCGAAATGCTTGTATAATGAATATGAAACTTCTTCAGAATATTAATGGAACTCCATACAAAATTAATACATTAGACATTGACTGAACCATTCGAATTTGATACCACTTCAAGAACAAATAACAAGGTATTGGGGAAATGCAACCATTTGTTCATAGTTTAGCATTGTTACATCAAATCTCTTTGAGTTTCAACCTGAAAGTATTATGAGCAGTAAAAACAGAGTAGATATATCATATTACAAATATATGGGGCCTCAAGAGTTATCCCAAAGAGTTCATCACCTCAACAAGTGTGTCTCTCCTCAAGGAGCAAGAATATGCCAAGAAATAGAAGAATGGTTGTAGAAGCAAGCTGAAAGAGATGTGACCATGAGCTGCCCTGTAACTTCAACCTGTAACAAAAGACTCCATTAAATATCCAAATGAAAGGTTTGAATGGCCTTTCCAATTACCAACTAGGATGGGAATCTTTCACCCTTGAAATTGGTGCTAAGGCAAGTAGAGTAGCACTCCACTAACTCTCCTCTCCAAATGCAAAATGCAAATTCTGAAAATGATCAAAAGCCACCATACTTCTTTGTTATTGTATTTAATAAACTTCTAATGTCCTCCATGGGTCGAATTCCTTCCAAGAGCTTCATGCCAACTCAAGTTGGGAAGAGATTCCCAAGTATGCCACTTGTCCTTCCAATTCTAGCCCCCTCCTTCTCCAAATTCGAATTGGTGTCTCTTTGGCTGCCCTAACTCCCTTGAGCGCCCTCTTGGGGGCTAGGTTTAGCCCTGACATGTCATATATGTCAGATGTCATCATTCAGGTCTTATTTGTGTCATAGGTGTCATATCATCATCATCATTATTGTCATAGAGCTAGGGAATCTATTCCAAGTGTCCCACTAGTTCCAAAATGCCTCTTCCTCTTCCATGGGAGTTATTCTTCCACTCCAATTTGACCTTAATTGAGTCATGCCAAGTATATTTACCTTCCAACTCATCCCAAGAACATTGGGCTTCTTATGGATTCGAAATGACAAGAGGAGGATGCCATGTGGCATAGAAAATCTAGCTTGTGTGGGTCCCACATCCTCCATGTGTCTTCATGATCAATTTCCACTTTGATTTTCCCTTGTATTTGTTTATTTAGATCCTTTATTAAATATTTATTCCATTCTAATGTCCAAACATCATTTATTATCCCCTTTATTTCAAATCCCAAAGCTTCCACCCCCAACCTAGGGAACTAGTAATTTTCCTCCATGACATTTCATTTGGATGGGTATATTACAAACTTGAATTGGGAATTTCTCTTAATGTGACCCACCTTGTCCATTTGGATCTAATTTCACATTATTACTAACTTGGACATCATTCATAGCAATTATTTGACCCTTAGCATCAATTTGACAAACTATCATGAGTATCGCCAAGGGGCTTAGGCCATTGTGACCCAATGCAAAATTTTGGGACATGACAAATCCTCCCTTACCAATATTGCTTGTCCTCAAGCAATTTTAACACATGTATGTGGAATAACCTACTTTCTTTCCAAAATTTTGCTTCCCAAAACTTCTCTTCTAAAACCTTGAGTAGAGCCACCCATGCACTACAATTGTGTGTTTCCAAAAGCAAGGAGATGTGGGTTTTCTTTTTCATTTTGATATCCACTGTAACATCACCACTAAACACCAAAATGTTAATTAAATCCATCAAAACCATGTTTGCACAATTACTCTTTACCTCTTTTATATTTTGGAAACCCCCTTCTGATACCACTACATAATTCTTGAAGTTGCCACTGTGTTGCCCAACTTTCAGTCTTCGAGATTCCATGAATATTTTAGAGAGGAACCACCATGCTTGTTTCCGCACTACTCTGATTAAAATCACTTTATTAATTTGGGATTCAATCTCCCATACTACTTTGAAATCAATGGGACTAAAAATTATCCGAGGGTCCCATTGCTTGTATTGCACTCCAACAATTAGCAGTGCTCTCCAACCCATACCATCAAGAAAGAGAGTTCCTGGATCCCATTTTCCTGTATGCATAATTCAAAACTTCATGAGTACAAAATATATATCATCAAAGTACATAACAACATAGTAAAAATGTACATCAAGGATATGCCTCATCAAAGAAACATGAAAGTGCTTATACCTCCAAGTGAGTAGACCACCATTTGCTAAGTGCATACAAGATTCAAGTGACCAATCAAATATGCTCCCATGACATAGGTGAGGATCCCCTGTCCTATAATGCTGCTCCAAAAGGATGTAAGATGCATCAAAATAATCAGCCATGTGTTCTTTCATCCAAGAAGTGAATGAAGAGCCTCCACTAAAATCTGAACCAAGTAGGGAACAATGAAAACAATAATCCTTCAAGGGCCTCACATAAGTAGAATTTGTGCATCCATGAACATGTGTATCATCAAGAAATAACAAAGGATGTTGTTGCCGATAAGAATTTTCTCCAATCATATATCTCTTCACCCAAGTAGTGGATGAAGTTCCTCCAATATCAATTGAACTAAGCAAGGAGCAAGGAAAATCATGAGTCTTCAAGTGACTCAAGTGAACATCATAAGTGCATCCATGTAGATGTGTCTCATCATAAGGTAACGAGGGATGCTGCTTCAAGTGTAAATAAGAAATGTCTCTAATAATGTCATCATATAAAGGAGATATAGGAGTTTTATGATCCTCATGTGGCACCATAAAAAATAAACCTTTCACCCATACTTCACTAGGATGAATGATGCAAAATATGGAAGTGTAGGATGTAGGAGAATGAACCAACTCACCCAAATGATCAGAAAGTGCAGAAGTGTCCTCATGTGACTGCTCCATAATGGTAGGATTGTGCACGTCCCTCAAAAGTGCAAAACTTTCCTCATAGGTTGGTTCCAAGGTAGTGGAATCATACACTTCTTCAAAAATTATGTCACCATTTCTAGGAGGAAACTCAAGTTCCTCTTCCACCACATCAAGTTCTTGAATATCATCAATATCATCTTCAAACACATCAAGGACATGCAAGTTTCCATGTTTCTCATGATCTACCATGTCATGAGAATCCTTCACGCAATCTACCATCTAAAAATTTGAAACATAGGAGGAAGAACAAGTATATTGCAACCTTTCAAGAAGTTGCTCATTTTGATATTTTGAGTTTATGAATATCCTCATAATTCTTCCAGTATGCATCATGTAACAATTCATTAAACTCAACCAATTTTTTTTATTATCAAAAAGAAAAGACATGAAATTACCTTTGATGTTGCACATTGCTCTTTGACTCTTCTCCATGTGTTCAAGGAATGATGGATCCTTCAATAAACAAACCTTCCAACAAGAATTTGACACTAATGCTTGAGTGTCATGGAGCATGCTAATGGTATCTTGGATCTTCTTTTCATTCATATATAATGACCCTTAAAGAAAAAGAGGCTCTTGTAGAGGGACCTCCTCTTCTTATTCCTTCTTACTTGGACCAACTTCATGAAGCTCAAGTGGTGATGGGGAAGTTGATCTTGTTTCTTCTTCAACTGCTACAAGGTCTTCATTCTCATGCTTAATGGAACTTTGGCTTGAAGCAACACTTTCAAAATTTATCTGTATGTCACCAAGATAGAGGTGTGAGCACCCATCAATAGGTACTCCTTCATAGTTCAAGCATCCATCAGTAGATGTGTTGGGTTCCAATCTACTATTGTAAATCATAGCTTCAATTTAAAATGTCAATCCAGAATCGTAAACTTAGAAGCATAACCAAAATATATGGATTAGATCTAGAGTAGTTTGAAGTGCATTATGTTTCTGAAAATGAATCTAAAACTACTTAACTTTTGGAAATAAACCTAAAACTACTTAGTCTATGGAAATGAATCTAAAGCTGCTTAAGTACTGTAAACTAAGGAATACAAAAACTCCGTTACAGAAGTATACTCATTCGAATCCTTCAATCTATCAGCACTTTAAATATTTGAAATAACAAAATCATAAAATTAACTATAAGATTAAAACTATGTTGTTGAGTGCAGGAATACGTTGAATTCTATTACAAGAAGTCAGCTCACAAAGTATTTGAATTCCTCAATAGTTCAGTGTATATTCTAATGAAAGATGAAACTAAAAAAAAACACCTAGATCGATTGATCAATCAAATATAAATGCTTAACCATGTTCTGTAGTAAAACCCTACTTGTAGCATATGAAATCGAATGTGATTTTAAAACTCAGATTGTTAACTCAATTGAACTCTACAGGAACTCTAGAACACATACCAATACGCATCAAATAAGGAAATTAGGTGTGCAGGTTTGGAAAAGGGGGCCCTCCACTGCTTCACTCACAAACGCAAGAGGAATCACAGAGCTCTCAACACTAAAATCGCATTCACAACATAAGGATGAACAAACATAAAGATATTTGAAACTTGAAGTCTTTATTTATTTAGCATAAGTTCACCATTACCGGATCGGAATTACATCTCAAATTCAAATACTTATACAAATTGTTTGAAAACTAAAAATGCTACAATCCTGATGATTAATAATGGCATTCCCCTAATATATCTACTATCCTCGAGATCGTCCTTCATATCCATAAAAATAGACTAGATTGATACAAAATCGAAACTGTCCCTGTTTTTGTGCTAAGTGGCAGCACTGGAAGATTGCTTTGACTAGTGTTGACTTGCCACTTGTAAAACCTATTTTATAAAGTTGTTAGAAATTCATCCATCCCTGGACATCGAGGATCCTTCTCTATCTTTCAGGTTGTGCCCAGCTGGCCTGCAAGTATCCAATCTAGGAGAAATTACGGGAAGTCAATTAATCCTGTAATTTATTTAAAATCTCAATTTAAATGCTTTAAAAACTGCATAATTCAATTTATTTAAGAGCAACAACAATTTATACCTTTGATAATCAAATTTAAAGGTTCTATGGATGAAAAAGAGGATTTATGGAAAAATATGAAGGATAATGGGGATGGTTGAAGGATTTATAAGGCAAAATAGGTATCAAAATAGTGACCAACATCTCCCCCAAGAGGAAGCTATTGCATGTCCTCATGCACAAAACTGTTTCCAAAACTGAATCTGCATATTCCCATGCACAAAATTGTTGTCGTAATGCTGCTACTCATCATCTGACATATCTCCTGTTTGTGATGATGCATCTGTACTAGCTCGAGCTGCATAAAGCACCCTCGATCTCTGATATTTTGCCTTGAAAGTTTTCTTTTGCTGATACCATTTGTATGAATGTTTAGAGATTTTCATCTTTTGAACTTGAAGCTTTCTATTTTTCTCCTTTAATTTCTTATTTGCTAGCTCTAATTCCTTCACCTTCAATTTTAACTTCTCAATCTTTTTGCTATTCTTGGAAGATTTCTTCTTTTTCATCTCTATTGAAGGATGCTCAGAGATAGTGTCCATTCCAACTCTATCTTCTTCATTATCCTGCCCTGAATACTCTTTTCCTTCTTTTTCCGCGACTTGCTTTTCAAAGACAGGAGAAATGATGGCTGCATCCTCATCTTTTTCTGTGACTTGTTGTTTAAATACAGGAGAAATGAGGGCTGCATCCTCATCTTTTTCTATGATTTGTTGCTCAAAGATAGGAGAAATGATGGCTGCATCCTCATTATCTTGCTCTTCTCTGTTAGTTGGAGTCTTTTCAATTGTTTGAACATCTATCTCCATACTTTCTTCTACAGTTTGATGTTCAGAGATGATATTCACCTCTTCATCATGTTGCCCAATCTCACCTGTTGGACTTTCCTCTTGACCTTCCAAGGATTGAATGTATTCATAATGTTTTTGTTGTGCTTCATCATTATTTTCTAGTGCTTGCTTCTTCTTAGCTTGCTGACGTTATCTTGATTTCTTCTCATAAGTGCTGAAGATCTTATCTTTTTCTTGGAATTTCTTCTCTTCTTTCACCATGCTCCTTGTTCTTATTCTTATCTTAGGCTGTTTTGGGCTTGTTGCCTTAGAGTCATCTTCATTATCTATTATCATCAACACTTCATATTTTTTCCTTCCTTCCTTAGGCCGTTTTTAACTTGTTGCCTTAGGGTTATCATCTTCAACTTCAGTGCCTGCTATTATGAGTGATCCTTCTTTAGGTATCTCTTCTGGTTCTTCAAACTTATTATAAATGAAAATTTTTTGCCATGTCAAGGATTGTTTCTGTAACTCATGCATGATGATTATCTTGATGAGCCCACAATGAAAAAGGCTTGTCAGCTTGTCTTTACTACATTTTTGGACAGCTTTAGCCATCTTAGAAAGGCTCTGTAACAGAAAATGAGGTATGTTAATCTCACAGTCACCCCTCAAATGCTACATTATCTTGATGTGATAGAGATATATAATGCTGAACCTTCCTTCACAAGTGATGAATCTCTGGATGATATAGGCTATTTCATCCCAAGGATGAATCAACCAACTCCTTGGTATTCCTTTCTTCCATTCTACTGAGCCTGCGCTTGATCTGCATAAGAAGGGTGTCCATGCCTTCTCCTCAAACTGTTTTGTCTTGAAGAACCTCTCTCCTTGTTGAGGTAACCCAATTATTTGTGCCATAATTTCCTCAGACAGTTTGAAGGTGAGATTACCTACTGTATCCCTTTCTCCATCAAATGAACAAGCAAACTCTAGGCTAACGTTGTCATTCTGTCCATCAAATTTTTCAAAGAAGGGAACCCATTGTTTCTTCTCAAAAATTTCCATACATTTTTCATGAATAACAGAGGAATCGAATTTTTCTGGTTCTAGTCTAGACACCATCTTGCAATTTCTATAGGAAGAATCCTTTTATGTAAATAAAACTTACAAGCAGAACTCAACCCTAGCTTGAAATTCAAAAATTTCTGAAAAAAATTATGTTCTTAATTGTTTCTCTGTCATTCAAATTTATCAAAACCTGGAAGTCAAATTTCAAATTTACCTTTCCCCTGGTGACTCCTTCTTGAACACGTCCTGAGATACACTTCTATGGCTGGGTGCAACTAGGGTTTCTCTTCATCATACCATGTGAAAGACTCTTGCTAAAGATGATGGATAAACATTCCTGAGTTTTACCAGTTAACATGATGCGTTTTATGATTTTCTATGCAGTGCCTCTGTTACTACCTCCTTTCATTGGTTTACTTATCACTCCTTCACCCCTTCAACCATCGTGGAATTGAAGCCTGGGATTTAGCAAAGACGGTTGGAAAAAATGAAAACACTCTGAATTTCAAATTGGAAGAGTGCGCCTCCCTATGTATAGGCATATTTAGTGGGGGTGAGTTTCAATGATTTCCCTCTTTCTTGTGCAATCATTTTCAAACTGGTCCTGAGTTCTTCACGTACCTTTTTAGTCCACTAACATACTCTTTTATCACTTTTTGACTTGATGTATAAAATGCAAAAATAGAGTATGTAGAGAAAATATAAGTCAAATTTTGAATTTTCTAGGTTAAAGAACCCTCTATACTTCTTTGAAACTGAATTTAAAGCTTGCATGTAGGATGCACTTTTTAGGCATGGATTAAAAAGTCTGAAAGTGCCTCTGTCCTGGACCACTAATTTTGATACATAGGGTAGATGAATGTGTAAGTAAATAGGTGAATGGGTAGATGGCTAGGATTGTGAGGGTGATAGGCATGTTGTCATTACTTAAAAACAAAGAACCATGCAACTTTTAAAACATAAAAATCAAAATTCTTACAGACTTGTTTGATATCCCTTTGTGCTTTCAAGCTGCTTGGAGTGGCTGGTTTGCTATAGCTTTTGATGGTCCTTCTGCTTTTGATGTGTTCTCTGCTTTGATGTGTCTTCTACTGCAACTGTATTGATGTTCCTTATGGCTGTAGCTTGCTGTGTCTTTGCCCGAGGTCCCTCTGCAAATGAAATGTGTAGCTTGCTATGTCTTTGCCTCAGGTCCCTCTGCAAATGAAATGTGCTTCTTCTCAGGTCCCTTTGCAAGTCTGATCTTCTTATGCTGGCATATGTAGGAGGATTGGAGGGTTTCAAGATGTTGAAAAGGAAAACTTGATATGCTCATTGAAAGCTTGATATGCTCATCCCTCTTGGGCCTATTTATTGACTTGTCCTCAAGTCAAACAAAATCTTTATTTGTTGATAAAAACTAATATGGAAAAACTGATTATGGCAAAAATAATCCATGAAAGAACTGAAACTAGGAATTTGAAATTGTTTTTGTGAATTTTCAATGGCCAAGTAAACTTGGGTTTCCAAGGAAAATTCGAGTTTATGTTGTGCTAGTTGCCTGGTTTTCACAACTAAACTCCTTTTTTTTTCTTTTTCCTTTTTTTTTATGTTTGTTTTTATTTGAATCAGAATATTTCTAAGAAGAAAGTGAAGGAGAAACACCAGTGTGTTTGTCCAGCACCTCCATCTCCCTCTGCTAAGAAATCTGCTATATGAAATCTTCTTTGTTGACAGGCTTAGTGTAGAGTTTTAACCTATGGCCATTGACCACAAATGTACTTGCTTCATCATCTATTGTTTTTAGTTTGACTGAGCCATTGTCATAGACCTCTGCAATCTCATATGGACCAAGCCAATGAGTTGTGAACTTGGCTTTGAAGTCTTTGAACTTTGAATCAAACAATAAGGCCCAGTCACCGATGTGAAATTGTTTCTTTTTTATGAACTTATCATGCCATTGGGCTCTCTGTTGTTGTACCAAAATATTTTGTTCTACTGTAGCTTGTCTCATCTCATCTAATTGATTTAACTGCAGTATCCTTTCTTGTTGTGCTTCAGAAAGATCCATCCCTAAATCAGCTGCTAACTTAAAAGTATGAATTTGGA
This sequence comes from Larix kaempferi, assembly GCA_027924585.1. NCBI lineage: Eukaryota > Viridiplantae > Streptophyta > Pinopsida > Pinales > Pinaceae > Larix > Larix kaempferi. The sequence continues at coordinate 10,063,047 of BSBM01000232.1, forward strand.
ATTCAATTGGTAACAGTACTTGCTTACCATAGACTAGCTGATAGGGAGAAAAAACAGTACTATTTTTCCAAGTGATTCTGTATGCCCATAAAGCTTCAGTAAGCTTAGCTGACCAATCTTTTCTGTGCATCTGGACTATTTTGGTGATGATTCCTTCCAAAGTTTTGTTGGTAGACTCCACCTGGCCATTGTCTTGTGGATGATAAGGTGTAGATTTTATATGCTCGATCTTGTACTTGGCTGCTATCTCCTGCACCAGTTTAGAAGTAAATTGTGCCCCTTGATCAATAACAATCTCTCTAGGAACTCCAAATCTAACAAATATTTCTTCAAAGAGAAAGTTTACAACTGTTTGTTTTGTGGCTCTTGGTAATGGTTTGGCTTCCACCCACTTTGTAACATAGTCAGTACATACTAAAATGTACTTCTTCCCTTGTGATGGTGGATTGATTGGACCGATGAAATCGAGAGCCCATTTTTCGAATGGCTCTATGAGGACTTGTGGCTGGATTGGCATCTCATCAGATGGTACTGGTCTTCCCATCCTTTGACAAATATCACAGCTCCTAACATACTTCTTAGAATCTTTGAAAATAGAGGGCCAATAATACCCCAAGTTGAGTATCTTGTATGTTGTTCTTTTATCTGCAAAATGGCCACCACACGGTTCATCATGACAAGCTTTTAAAATTTCTAAAACATCATCTTGTCGTACACATATTCTAATGATAAGATCATATCCTGTGTAGAAAATATCTCCATTGACCCATATGTGTCTTGCACTTTGCTTAATAATTCTTTTCTTTTCTCTGGATGACATAGATGGAGGTAGTTGTCTTGATGATAGATAGTTGGTTATATCAGCATACTAGGGAGTTATAACAGAAATAACAAATAAGTGTTCATCAGGGAAACTATCTGAAACAGGAACAACCTCACCAGAATTGTGTAATCGAGACAGAAAATCTGCCACTTGATTTTCTATTCCAGGTCTATCTAGAACAGTAATGTTGAATTCTTGCATCAATAATAGCCATCTGTATCCTGCCATTAGTAATCGACTTGTTCATTAAATATCTTAAGGCAGAGTGATCTGTATGGACAAATATTTCATAACCAGTAATGTAATGACGAAATTTGTTCACAGCATGAATTACTTCCAACATCTCCTTTTCAGTAACTATGTAATTCAATTCTTCAGGGGTTAGATTTTTGTTTATAAAGTAAATAGCATAAGTCATGGCATTCTCTTTTTGACCCAAAGAGGCCCCTATTGCAGTATCTGATGCATCGGTAGAGATGTGAAATGGCAATGTCCAATTTGGTCCCCTTAAGATGGGTGTAGTTGAGAGCTTCTCTTTAAGTTTTTGAAAGGCAACTTGGCAGTTAGTATCCCAATGAAAATGTACATCTTTCGAAAGTAATTTAATAATGGCAGAGATATTTTACTAAAATTTTCAATAAACCTCCGGTAATAGCCTGCATATCCTAGAAAACTGCTCACATCTTTTTGAGTTTTTGGTTCAGATAAATTCACAATGATTTGTATTTTTGCAGGATCCACATTTATCCCAGAGGATGAGATATGATGACCTAACACTATCCCTTCAATCAACATCATGGAACATTTTTCATTGCTAAGGGAAAGATTTGATTCAATGCATCTTTTTAGGATTCTCTCTAACTTTTCCAAGGAGTCATCGAAAGTATTGCCATACACAGAAAAATCATCCATATATACTTCAACGCATTCATGAATTAAATCAGAAAAAAATAGCTAGGACTGCTCTCTGAAAAGTAGTTGGAGCATTACATAGACCAAAAGGTAAAACCTTATAGGCATATGTACCCCAGGGACATGTGAAAGTAGTTTTGTCCTGGTCTTCTGATGCAATTCTGATTTGATTGTATCCGCTAAAACCATCTAAGAATGAAAAATAGTGTTTTCCGGCTAATGCATCTAACACTTGATCAATAAATGGCAATGGAAAATAATCTTTAAGTGTTGCTTTGTTTAACTCCCTATAATCGACACAAATTCTCCATTTTCCATTCTTCTTGGGAAAAACAACTAATGGAGAGACCCATTGACTGTCAGATATAGGGTAGATAAATCCTACCTTTAATAACTTTTGCAATTCCTCCTTAACTATCTCTTTCAATATGGGGTTCATTCTTCGTTGAGGTTGCCTTAGAGGTCTGATATTATCATATGTGTAAATGTGATGAGTGCATGTTTCGTGATGAATTCCTGGCTTGTCAGTGTATTCCCAAGCAAATGCTTTGTGTTATTTATTCAACAATTCAATCAACTGTTCTTCTTGTGATAGAGTAAGATGTGCACCAATATTTAAATGTTTCCCAGGACTGATTTCAATTGTTTTGCTTTGGGAATTAGTTATTGAATGAAAATAAAAAATATCATTAAGTGATGATTCCAAAGAACTAACTGTGCAATTTTATTGAAAATTCTGGCCTAAGACCTGATCTGCAATATCATACTGTATGTTTCTTAATTCTTCAGAGATATATGGTTCAGAAACAAAGTAATCTAGCAAATCTTCACTAGTTTCCTCTCGAAAAAAAAAAAAAAGTTGATTAATAGTTAAGATGGGTTGAATTACTTCTTCCTGATGCTCTTTTATTTCATTCATCCAAGCTAACTGATCTGTCATAGAAGGTCTTTGAGCAGGAGGATACAGTGTAATTTGTTTTGTTTCTATTCCATGGGAAATGATCATATTTCCAGCTCTACAACCAATAAAAGCGTTAGTTGTGGCCAACCAAGGTCTTCCAAGAATCAATGGATGCCCTCCTAGATTAGACTTTGGTTGAAGAACTATGAAATCTACTGGATATTCCCAGGAATCCAAAGAAACTATGATATCTTCTAGTATTCCTTCTAGTGTGATTTTAGACCTATCAGCTAGCTCTAAGACTGTAGTGGTTGGTCTGAGATTTTTCAAGTCCGGATATTCCATTGTTTCCAGTGTCATTACATTGATAGTTGCACCCAAGTCAATTAATGTTTTCGAAATTGAAAAAATGTTGACAGTGATTGTTACCATTGGAATTCCTGGATCAACATATTTTTCAATAAAGACAGTATTTGACATAGGCATGCTAGATTCCCGATGACATGAATTGTTGGTGGATCCTTCTTTCTTTTATTAAGACATAATTCCTTAATTGATTTGGTATAGATTGGAATATCTTTTATGGCTTGCAATAAAGGAATTTTGACGCAGACATTTGTTAATTCAGTTAAGACATCAAAATCAGGAAGTCCAATTGGTAATTTTTCCTTAACTAACCTTTCTGGAAAAGGAGGTGTTTGAGGAATTACTGTTTTACCTTTCTGATTTTGTAAATCTAGTTTCAAATTTTCTGTATTTGATTTTTTTGGATTTTTCTCTTCTTCTATGTGTTCTTCTATGATAACAGGAGATTCTTTTGCCAAAGTTTTTCCAGACCGCAAGTGTATGTTTTGAATGGGAAGGATTGAATATGAAAATGTGGTTCCCTCATAAATATTATACATGGGCTTTTCCACTCTGTTATTAGGATTGGGTACTGGCTGGGTTGGTAACTATGTTGGTCGAGGTGGAGGTTGATTCGATGGTAGATGAAGTTGTGGAGGATGGGTGAGTTGGGAAGTAGGGTTTTTTTGTGGAGGAAATGAGGGTTGATTATGGTGGTACTGTGGATAAGGACAAGACTGTTGGTAAGGATGGGGATAGGCCTACTGATATGTTTGATTTCCATGAGCATATCCTCACCAACCTGGAGCAGATTGGTTTTGGTTTTGCTGAGGAGACCAAGTTTTCCAAGGCATAGGAGCATTCCATGAATTCTGAATAGGATATTGATAATTTTGAGAAGATTGTTGCATAGGGTCTTAAAACATACCTGGAAAGCGTGGCTACCATGGTCTTTTCTGCGCCATAAGATAGAGAGACTCCATGCTTTGACTTTCTTCCACTCGAGCTGCCTGTAATTCTTTCAACCTCGGACAATCATCAGTGTTATGATTCTCTGTACATAATCCACAAATCTGCACATTATTTAGAGGGCATTCCTTTAATGGATGTTTCTTTCTACATTTAGGACAGAAAATTGACAGAGCTTGATCTTGTTGATCCTATTGCTCTTATCTCCTTTTAGTTTTTGATGTTTCAACCTGTGTCCCTAAAGTACTCAGAAGGTTAGTTTTGAAATCTTCTAATAAATTTCCAAGCTCATCTCTTGAGATACCTCCTGTTGCTGATTTGGTTATCTTGGAAGTTACATCCCTTTTTCCATTTCTAGATCTTCCTCGTGAATACTTTTGACATAACTCTATAATTTCATCAAATGGTAGGTAAGAAATGTCCTCTTTTCCCATTACATTCAAAATGTCAAGATACTCATCTCTTATGCCTTTCAAAAAGATTGTCCTGGTGATATCAGATGTCAAAGAATTATATTTGGATTTCTGTAGGTTATACGAAAATCTCTCAAGATAGTCTTCTAGACTTTCATCTTCTTGATGAGACATCCTGAAAATATCATCTTTCAAATCTTTGGATCTATAGTATGCTTGATATTTCTTAAGAAAAATATTTCTCATGTCTTCCCAGCTGGTTATAGTATGTTCTCCTAATCCCATGAACCATTTCAATGCAACAGCTTTAAGAGTAGCAGGAAAGAGGCAAAGTTTATGTGTCTCATTTGTATATCCATAGGTACGACATAAAATATCAAATTCAAACAGAAATGAATCTGGATATTCAGAAGTCATGCTATAAAATTTAGGTAAAACAGATGGTGGAATGTTTTTCAGTCTTGCTTCTTGTCCTCGGATAATACTAGTGTCTAAGTTGGAAATTTGAAAGTGGATTCCTGTTCTTCTTCTGCTCTTTCCTCTCTTTCATTTCTTTTATCTTCTCGTCTTTTGTTTTCAAATTCCAGTCTTCTTTCATACTCTCTTCGTTGTTATGGGGTTGGTCCTCCTCTTAATGTTTCTCCTTCAGCTATTTCTCTGCGTTTGTTTCCCATATCCATCCTGCATTCATACTCCCTACATTGTTCTAGGGTTAGTCCTCCTTTTTTAGATGTTTCCTCATCAGTCATTTTTGCAGTTTCTTTTCTAGCACTTATGGTAAGGAATTCTTTCTTCTCAGATGAAGAAGTTCATGTTATCTCTATTTTTGGGGTTTTTTTTACAAATCTTCCTTTCTCGTCTCTCTATCTTGACATAAAACTAAAGTCTATTCTGTGTTTTTGAAAAAAAAATTATAAGAAAACTAAACTTCCTAAGTCTAACTCTAAGTATGCTTCCCCGAAAATGGTGCCAAAATGTTGGGTTCCAATCTACTGTTGTAAATCAGTGCTTCAATTTAAAATGTCAATCCAGAATCGTAAACACTAGAAGCATAACCAAAATATATGGATTAGATCTAGACTTGTTTGAAGTGCATTTTGTTTCTGAAAATGAATCTAAAACTACTTGACTTTTGGAAATAAACCTAAAACTAACTAGTCTCTGGAAATGAATCTAAAGCTGCTTAAGTACTGTAAACTAAGGAATACAAAAACTCCCTTACAGAAGTATACTCATTCGAATCCTTCAATCTATCAGCACTTTAAATATTTCAAATAATAAAATCATAAAATTAACTATAAGATTAAAACTATGTTGTTGGGTGCAGGAATACGTTGAGTTCTCTTACAAGAAGTCAGCTCACAAAGTATTTGAATTCCTCAATAGTTCAGTGTATATTCTAATGAAAGCTAAAACTAAAAAAAACACCTACATCGATTGATCAATCAAATATAAATGCTTAAGCCTGTTCTATATTAAAACCCTACTTGCAGCATATGAAATCGAATGTGATTTTAAAACTCAGATTGTTAACTCAATTGAACTCTACAGGAACTCTAGAACACATACCAATACGCATCAAATAAGGAAATTAGGTGTGCAGGTTTGGAAAAGGGGCCCTCCACTGCTTCACTCACACACGCAAGAGGAATCACAGAGTTCTCAACACTAAAATCGCATTCACAGCATAAGGATGAATAAACATAAAGATATTTGAAACTTGAAGTCTTTATTTCTTTAGCATAAGTTCACCATTATCGGATTGGAATTACATCTCGAATTCAAATACTTATACAAATTGTTTGAAAACTAAAAATGCTACAATCCTGGTGATTAATAATGGCATTCCCCTAATATCTCTACTATCCTCAAGATTGTCCTTCAGATCCATAAAAATAGACCAGATTGATACAAAATCGAAACTGTCCCTGTTTTTGTGCTAAGTGGCAGCGCTGGAAGATTGCTTTGACTAGTATTGACTTGCCACTTGTAAAACATGTTTTATAAAGTTGTTAGAAATTCATCCATCCCGAGACATCGAGGATCCTTCTCTATCTTTCAGGTTGTGCCCAACTGGCTTGCAAGTATCCAATCTAGGAGAAATTACGGGAAGTCAATTAATCCTGTAATTTATTTAAAATCTCAATTTAAATGCTTTAAAAACTGCATATTCAATTTATTTAAGAGCAACAACAATTTATAGCTTTGATAATCAAATTTCAAGGTTCTATGGATGAAAATGAGGATTTATGAAAAATATGAAGGATAATGGGGATAGCTGAAGGATTTATAAGGCAAAATAGGTATCAAAATAGTGACCAACAAGATGCTCCTGGATTCATGTCCAAGGTAGAATGTGTCTTGAAATGATCTTACATATTTTCAATAGAATCTTCTTCAAGTTCATGGGATGTATCTTCATATTTATCCTTCAAGCAATCTGATACACTTTACCCTTTAGTTTCCTTAAGATCAATACATTTGGAATCTATTTTTGAAGAAAACCCAAAAACTCTCATCAAGTGGGAAATATATGCATTCCCTGAAGGTTCAGATATTTCACTACTCTTTTCACCCACACATATATGATTTTCTCTCCAAGGTCTTTTACAAGAATGACACAAACCTTTCTTCACTAACTCCACATCTTTTGGAGTATTAATATTTGCTTTGGAATCGAGAAATTTAGGTGTAGTAGGCCTTGGTGTTCTCTGAAATTCATTTGCTCTATTATGGGGTCTTGTGCTTGAGAAAATATGCTCCCCCGTTGGCTTCTTTTCCTCATAATGAGAACTGTTGCTGCCTCCTATTACTCCTTTGCTCCCAAGTTGGCTAGCCAACAATTCAAATTCTTTCATCATCTGCTTGGTGATGTCTTCAAAGAGTGGTTTCATGAGTTTCCTAAGCTCCTCACCATCATCTGAGGTTCCCTTTTCATCCCTAGTCATAGTTTCCTCAAACAATTTGCTCTTCTTTTCCTACTTTTTCCTCTTCAACAAAAGAACTTTTGGTTTCAATATCTAATGGTGGTCCCTGACTTCTTGTCCTCGTGAATATCAGACCACATCAGGTGCCAAGATCAGTTTCTGATACCACTGTAATGTCCCTTTTTTGTAATTTATTAAAGTGGTGAAATGTTCAACTTTTTCCACTAGTTCGACCTTTGACTAGTATTGGTTTCTTGATCTCGAAATGCTCCCAACTTGTCACAGAAGGTATGTGGATGATATTAGGACATTATTATGAGGGTGATGGATGATTTATAGTCTTCAAAAGGCTTCTTCAACTCTCTTTAGAATTCTGGCTAAAGTAGAGGATTTGATTAGCAATTTCTCTTAACTAGTATTGGTCTCTTGGTCTCCAAATGACTCCAAATGCTCCCAAATTGTTACAGAAGGTGTATGGATGATATTAGGACATAAAATTATTTAAAATTCATTTTTAAAATTCGAATTTTATCAAATATTAGTCCAACCTTTATCCAAACTATAGGCAGAGAAAAAAAATTATAGGCTAGAACCCAAGTTAATAGGTATTCAATGAAACATATATGATCCCCTTCAAGGACATACCAAGTGTCACCTTTAATTATTCAAGTTATATAAATATCAACAAACTATGGTCATAAATCAAATATCTACCATCCAACCAAAAATAATTATCTTGATCATAGAGAATTGCATCTATCAACATACATGTATCATTAAATTACACTAAATTCATTCAAAGGTCAATTTCTTTAAAAAAATCAATACAATATTTTATATTAATTGAATCATTGATTGCATATAGTAAGATTCAGTATGCCATATTTGTTGCATCCCACCAAAGATATGAACTAAACAAAGATCATACTTCTACATATCACCCTAGTATAATACTCGACAAAAACCAGTCCGAATTTAAGTATCATCATAACCAACAATTAGCAACCACATTTAGGATAGCATATTTTCATCAATCATGGTATCAACAAGATAGACATCTAAACAAATAAAAAATCGACAACAATCATTAATACATCATTTCATGACTCGGTAGTACTAACCCGGGACATGAAATGATCATCCGTACATAAATGGTGAGTGAGGAAGAAATCTCTTCTTCCTCACTCACAAAAATTTTCTTCATTGCTAAGAGAACAAGATAATGCAACAACATCCTAGGTCTCTTCTCTTGCTGAAGTAGTCCTCATTGTGTATCAACCATGCATGTAAGTCTACATAGGTAACTCAACCGCAATAGTTGCTAGCTAGATAGAAAGAGACACATGTACAAGGATATACCGTGACTTGTTACTCTTCAACTTCTGTATTCAATCTAGTAGGTGTCGATGTAGTCAATGAGTCTTCATTATGGCTCACCACCCAACCTTACACAACACTCCATGGTGTTAGCATCTTACCTTTTGTGTTATGCAAACCCACCATTTCTCTGCCTTCTAGATTCCAAGGTGTAATGTCCCCCGGGTATATCAAAGGGTATTAGGGACATATCATAACTCTCTAGGGCTAATTATAATATTTTAGCACATAAGAATAATTTTATAAATATTTAATTTCATTTTCTACAATTTAATTATGACAAAATATCGATAATTCCAAATAAATTAAAATGAAATTCATAACTGATAAAAAAAATTGAATGAAGGTTGGGAAATATTATCCAACACTATCTAACATCATTATGCATCCATCCCAAGCCATAAAACTGGTTACTTTCACCTAAAAATGTCATTTTCACTTAATCATGATTAACTAGTAATTAATGTACTAATTGCGACACTTAACTTCATTTGTTTATAGCCTAATCATAATTTATCAATCCCAAAGGCTAATTAACACCTAATATCATGTAAATAATTCATAATTATCATTTTCCAATTAATTAAACAAAACAATTACGAAATTGACTCCACAAGACTAGTAACTAGTATTTAACACAAACAACTAGTCTTGCACGAATTCAACACACAACCATGTCATTGAAACAAAAAGTGAACCTACATAAATTATACATATATTCAAGCATGTAGATACAGCGAAATAAAGTTTCACTTGCAGGTCATATCCTTTCACATAAACGATGATTCTTTCAAGCTAAATCAGTGCAACTAGTTAATAAACATTGCTAGGAATTTAACCCAATCAATTTTACTGAGTTCCGGAGCACATAGAGGCGAGAGTAAAGATATGGAAAATATCATTATACATAAAAATTAAAGTACCAAAAATATAGCATATGGTTGTACATTCCAAAAATGATGAAAACATAGATTCAATCTACAAACTAGTTACCAATTTCCACCGACTTGAAGCTAGTTTCTGTTTCTAGTTTCCAAATGAAAAACAATATGAAAGTACTCACTACTGTAGCTCATGGAAATCATATTAGAGGTAAACTATATCCAAATGTATGTAGATTTAATCTCATAAACAATCATCTTATTAATTCATCAAACTAGCTAAATCTACTTCTCCAAATTGGCTAGAAATTGAGGAATCAAGTAAGATAAATGCATAAACAATTTGCAGAGTCATTCGGAATCCATTAACAATATAAATACCATATATTATCAATATTATCAGATTTATAGCTCATGTAAACATTTATTCAAACACTTCTCATGCAAATTCATAAATCCACTTAAAACAATTCTTTCGAAGGAGATAGTGAATGGAAACAAAATTAGAATTTTGATAAGCAAATATATAACTATCTAGGAACTATTCCACACATTTATTCATAAATTTCAAGTTTAATTATCATATCTAAGATCAGTTATCTCAATCATGCATTTTCTCAAACATTTCACATGCCAAGTCTCGAAACTACATAAAACAACCCAACCGGTGAACTAGTTTTCAAATAGAGACTAGAAACACTGTAGAGAGGTGTTTCCAATCATTCATATGCTATTGCACAATAAAAGAACAAATAATATAAATAATAGAGGCACAATTATCATATCTGTAGCATAGGTTCCAAATAAACATTTTTCTCAAGCAATTGCTCACAAAATACCAAAAACTAGTTATCTATTTTCCCCAAAAACTAGTAGCATAGTGTAACTAAAACCTATGAGAGATTTCTTCCATAATTAGCTCATATATTTTATCATACATTTAATGTGAAACCATATAAGAATCATACCAGAGCCAAGTAATTTAAATAAACATGAAATAAAGTACTTATCTTGCAAAATATGCAACCAAAATAGAGCGTGTCATGTTCCACCCAACCATAGACAAAATGCAAGCCAAAACTCACTTTGCAATGGTAACCCCCGAGCTGGAACCATGATGCCACAAGAAAGAGTGCACTCAACCAAAAAACCCATGTAACATCGGTCCAACCACAATCCATTGGCGAGTGGATTCCACATCACTTCCCATCTAGGATCTCCAGTGGCAAATCCAGGAAAAAGTTTTCAGGAGAAATCAGTCCAACCACAACCCAATGGAAAGGCTTCCCCAACTTCCACTCCAGGGAAATTCTAGTGGCTCCAGGGAAAAATATTCAGAAACATATCAGTCCAACCTCAAATCCAATGTCAAGTGGATTCCACATCACTTCCAATCTAGGATATCCAACATAATAATAATAATGTGCAAACCATAGTCCCGGCACCTCGTGCCATATCACAACACAAATAATAACCACAACATATGTCCAGGGGATAAACCAGAGGGTATTACACAAGGTCACAACCCAAGGACTACTATTGCAATTCTACACCAAGATGCTCACATTCAGTTGTTCTTTGCATCATCATCTTTATCATTAAAAATCTTTTTGTGTGGTGTTGGATGTCTTCTACTTGAATGTTGTATTCAAAAGTTATTGAATGAGGATGTATAATTCCTGCAAGTTAAAAATATGTCTGCTCATTGTGCATGATTTTGTAATTGTGGTAGTGGTCGACTGCTTTAGACTTGACTTGAATCAAATCGACTTAGAAGAGTCGGCTAGAGACCGACTTCATTACAAAAGTGGAGAGGATCACCTGCCTTGAAAAGACTCACGTTTCATCCCCTCTATTTTAATCGACTTCAAAGATAGAGTCACATCAGTATTAATGACTCGTTAACTCAATTATAAATTCAACAACATGACTCCAGTATAAAGTCTTAGTCTTGACCAAAAGTAAGGCTCAACCATATCGACCATAATGTACAAAAGGTAATATCGACCATAAGTTTAAATACATACTTTTGCTTGTCATGACTTAATCTCGACTTAAAGTAATATGGCTTGACCCAAAGTGAGTATCAACCATATTTTTAATAGTTATCAACCTCATTTTACATCGACTATATTCTTCATTTAGAAAAGGGTGGTATGATATTCATTTACAAAATGACTCACATATACTTCGAACTTTATGAATAAATTGACTAGACCATTATTCGACCCAATTTTTTCATTTGACCATGTTTAGAAGTCGACCAAAAGGAGAATTCGACCAAGTAATATACCATAATTAGAAACCGACCGAAGCATGCATACTTCAAATAGAATATGTAAGAAAATATGGGCTCGGAAAACTTACCCTTTGTGTAACACTTTACCGCATAAGGCTTCCATATATACTAGCACAACCACATTTTAAAAAGTGGTTGACATACGTCGATCAACGTATATCAACCATGGCCACACATTTAAAAGTAGTCGATATACGTCGATTAACGTATATCAACCACTTTTAAAAATGTGGTTGTGCTAGTTGATGGTCGGCATGTGGAGAAGGAATGGTGAATTATTATTATTATTATTATAAAAATATTTATAAATGAAAACATAAAAAATAAATTGTTGACTTAATTGTGTGGTTGACTTCATTCCATAGTTAACTTCAATCAATGGTTGACTTCAATCCAATGTTGACTTCAATCCACAACCACATTTTTAAAAGTGGTTGAATGACTGTGAACCATGGTTGACTTCAATCAATAGTTGACTTTTAAGCAAGGTTGACTTCAATCCAAGGTTGACTTCGGTCAAAGGGTAACTTCAATCCAAGGTTGAATTCAATCCATAGTTGACTTCAACCGAAGGTTGAATTTAATCCATGGTTGACTTCAATCCAATTTTGAATTCAATCCATGGTTTACTTCAATCCATAGTTGACTTTTAAGCAAGGTCGAATTCAATCCATAGTTTACTTAAAGCTAAGGTTAACTTCAATCCATGGTTGACTTCAATCCATATTTGAATTCAATGCATAGTTGACTTTTAAGTAAGGTTAACTTCAATCCAAGGATGACTTCAATACAAGGTTGACTTTAATACATGTTTTCCTTTAATCCATGGTTGACTTCAAACCAATGATGACTTCAATCCAAGGTTGACTTTAATCCATGGTTGACTTCAATCCATAATTGACTTCAATGCAAGGTTGACTTTAATAGAAGGTTGACTTCAATCCAAGGTTGACTTTGAACCATGGTTGACTTCAATTCACAACCGCATTTTTAAAAGTGGTTGAATGACTTTGAACCATGAATGAATGAATTAAGTAATTACTTAAGATGGAGTGTTTTAAAGTTATTACATATGTAATATAAACTTGAGTTAATGGTGCATAAATTCTTTCTCCCTCTCCCTATTTTAGAGTGCTCGAAGTTATCAATTAAATAAAAAGGGAATGTTTGTTATTACATACATAATATTCAAGGGCCAAAGAAGTGGTCAATTCGCTAGTGACAAGGTGTCCTATCAGGAGATTCTCCTCACCTTTGCTATGCTTTTTGGGGGAAAGAAATAGCCCGCTTGGGGGAGAGAAAGCACCCAAAAACAAAGAGAGTTAATTAGGGGGATGTTATGCAAGAGAATGTGACTTCAACTGAAGGTTGACTTTAATCCATGGTTGACTTCAATCCAAGGTTGACTTCAATCCACGATTGACTTCATTCCAAGGTTGAATTCAATCCAAAGTTGACTTCAATCCATAGTTGAATTTTAAGCAAGGTAGACTTCAATCCATAGTTTATTTAAATCCAATGTTGACTTCAATCCATGGTTGACTTCAATCCATATTTGATTTCAACTCATAATTCACTTTTAAGCAAGGTTGAATTCAATCCAAGGTTGACTTTAATCCAAGGATGACTTCAATACAAGGTTGACTTGAATACATGGTTGACTTCAATCCAAGGATGACTTCAATCCAAGGTTGACTTTATCCATGGTTGACTTCAATCCATAATTGACTTCAATGCAAGGTTGACTTTAATCCAATGTTGACTTCAACCAATGGTTAACATTGAACCATGGTTGACTTCAATCCAAGGTTGATTTCAATCAATGGTTAACATTGAACCATGGTTGACTTCAATCCAAGGTTGAATTCAATCAATGGTTAACATTGAACGATGGTTGACTTCAATCCAAGGTTGAATTCAATCAATGGTTAACATTGAACCATGGTTGACTTCAATCCAAGGTTGACTTTGAACCATGGTTGACTTCAATCCACAACCACATTTTTAAAAGTGGTTCAATGACTTTGAACCATGGTTGACTTCACTAAATAGTTGACTCTTAAGCAAGGTCTAGTTTAATCTAAGGTGGACATCAATCCAAGGTTAACTTCGATCAAAGGTTGAATTCAACCTATAGTTTAGTTTTAAGCAAGGTTGACTTCAATCCAACATTGACTTCAATCCAAGGTTTACTTCGATCCATGTTCGACTTCAATCCAAGTTTGAATTCAATCCAAGTTTGACTTTAATCCATATTTTACTTCAATCCATAGTTGTCTTTTAAGCAAGGTTGACTTCAATCCAGGGTTGACTTCAATCCAAGGATGAATTCAATCCAAGGTTGACTTTAATACATGGTTTCCTTCAATCCACAATTAACTTCAATCCAAGGTTGGCTTTAATCCAATGTTCACTTTAATCGAAGGTTGACTTTAATCAATGGTTGACTTTGAACCATGGTTTCCTTCAATCCAAGTTTGACTTTGAACCATGGTTGACTTCAATCCACAAACACATTTTTAAAAGTGGTTGAATGACTTTAAACCATGGTTGACTTCAATTAATAGTTGAATTTTAAGCAAAGTTGACTTTGATCCATGGTTGATTTCAATCCATAATTGACTTCAACCCATAGTTTGGATTTAGGCAAGGTTGACTTCAATCCAAATTTGACTTCAATCCAAGGTCAAATTCACTATAAGGTTGACTTCAATCCATATTTGACTTCAAACCATAATTGACTTTTAATCAAGGTTGACTTCAATCCAAGGTTGGCTGCAATCCAATGATGACTTCAATACACGGTTGCCTTCAATCCATAGTTGACTTCAATCTAAGAATGAATTCAATCTAATGTTGACTTCAACCCATGGTTGACTTCAATTCATAGTTGACTTCAATCCAATGTTTACTTTAATCCACGGTTGACGTCAATCCAATGTTCACTTCAATACATGGTTGACTTCAATCCAAGGTTGAATTCAATCCAAAGTTGACTTCTATCCATAATTGAATTTTAAGTAAGGTTGACTTCAATCCAAGGTGGACTTAAATCCATGGTTGAATTCAGTCCACAGTTGACTTCAATGCACGGTTGACTTCTATCTAAGGTTGATTTCAATCTTAGGTTAACTTCAATCCATGGTTGAGTTCAATTCAAGGTTGCTTCACTCTATGGGTGACTTCAATCTAAGGTTGACTTCAATCGAAGGTTGATTTAAAGGTTGACTTCAATCCAAGGTTGAATTCAAGTCAAGTTTGAATTCAATCCATGGGTTAATTCAATCAAAGGTTGAATTCAATGCAATGGTTAACTTTAATCCATTAATAGTATTAACATTAATGACTTCAATCCATGGTTGAATTCAATCCAATGTTGACTTTGAACCATGGTTGACTTCAATCAACAACCACATTTTTAAAAGTGGTTAATTTACTTTGAATCATGGTTGACTTCAATACATGGTTGAATTTTAAGAAACATTGACTTCAATCCAATGTGTACTTCAATTTTATGGTTGACTTCAATCCATGGTTGACTTCAATCCATATTTGACTTAAAGCCATAGTTGACTTTGAACCAAGGTTAACTTCAATCCAAGGTTGATTGCAATCTGAGGATGAATTCAATCCAAGGTTAACTGCAATCCGAGCATGAATTCAATCCAAGGTTGACTTCAATACATAGATGGCTTCAATCCAAGGATGACTTCAATCCAAGGTTGAGTTCAACCAATGGTTGATTTCAATCCATAGTTGACTTCAATCCAAGTTTTACTTTTATCCATGGTTGAATTCATTCTAGGGTTCACTTCAATCCATGGTTGACTTCAATCCAAAGTTGACTTCAATCCATAGTTTACTTTTAAGTAAGGTTGACGTCAATCCAAGGTTGAATTAAATCCATGGTTTAATTCAATCCATGGTTGACTTCAATGCATGGTTGAATTCAATCCAAGGTTAATTCAATCTTAGGTTGACTTCAATCCATGGTTGAATTCAATCCATAGTTGAATTCAATCCAAGGTTGATTCACTTGATGGGTGACTTCAATCCAAGGTTAAGTTAAAGGTTGACTTCAATCCATGGGTTACTTCAATCAAGGGTTGACTTCAACCCATGGGTTACTTCAATCAAAGGTTGACTTCAATCCAATGGTTGAATTCAATCCATTAATAGTATTAACATTAATGACTTCAATCCAAGGTTGACCTCAATCCATGGTTGAATTCAATCTAAGGTTGACTTTGAACCATGGTTGACTTCAATCAACAACCACATTTTTAAAAGTGGTTGATTGACTTTGAGTCATCGTTGAATTCAATCCATAGATGACTTTTAAGAAATGTTGACTTCAATCCAAGGTGTACTTCAATTTAATGGTTGACTTCAATCCATTAATAATATTAACAATAATGACTTCAATCCACAACCACATTTTTAAAAGTGGTTGATTGACTATGAACCATGGTTGACTTCAATTCATAGTTAACTTTTAACCAAGGAGGTTGACTTTAATCTAAGGTTGACTTCAATCCATGGTTCACTTCAATCCATAGTTGACTTCAACCCATACGTGACTTTCAAACAAGGTTGACTCCAATCCATGGTCGAC
The DNA here is from genome assembly GCA_027924585.1 of Larix kaempferi. Lineage (NCBI taxonomy): Eukaryota > Viridiplantae > Streptophyta > Pinopsida > Pinales > Pinaceae > Larix > Larix kaempferi. The sequence continues at coordinate 10,079,509 of BSBM01000232.1, forward strand.
TTCAAGCAAAGGTTGACTTCAATCCATATTTGATTTCAACCCATAGTTGAATTTTAAGCAAGGTTGACTTTAATCGAAGGTTGAATTCAATCCAAGGATGACTTTAATCCAACATTGAATTCAATGCATGGTTGACTTCACTCCAAGGTTGACTTCAATCCAAGGTTGACTTCGATCCAAGGTTGTCTTCGATCCATGGTTGACTTCAATCCATACTTGACTTCAATCCAAGGTTTAATTTAATCCTTGGTTGACTTCATTCCAAGTTTGAATTCCATCCATATTTGATTTCAAACCATAGTTGATGTTTAAGCATGGTTGATTTCAATCCATAGTTGAGTTTTAAGTAAGGTTGAATTTAATCCAAGTTTGACTTCAATGCAAGGTTAATTTCAATGCAAGGTTGACTTCAATCCATGGTTGGATTCAATCCATAGTTGAATTTTAAGTAAGGTTGACTTCAATCCATGGTCGACTTCAATTGAAGGTTGACCTCAATACAAGGTTTGACTTCAATCCATAGTCGACTTTTAAGCAAGGTTGACTTCAATCCAAGGTTGACTCTGATCCAAGGATGACTCCGATCCAAGGTTGACTTCAATCCAAGGTTGACTTCAATACATAGTTGACTTCAATCCAAGGTTGACTTCAATCAGTGGTTGACTGCAATCCAAGGATGAATTCAATCTATTAGTAAAACAGGATCGCAAAGCAATAACAATAAACAAGATGCAAATATAAATCACATAAACACAATACAAGAGAGACATTAATATACGTGGTTCACCAAATATGGGCTACGTCCACGGATAAATTGCCAGTCCTTTTATTATTATACCATCCAACAAATGGAGGGATACAACGTGCAACACATCCGCTGCAAATTCCTCTTCACTATCTCATAGTCTCTCTTACACAATCACAGAGATCTTTACAATACTACAATACACAATCGTATTACAATGTCTTCCTTTTAAAGAGGAATTACCATGGTAAAATACCATGGGCTACCTAATACCATGGGCCTATAAATCAATTCATTACAACATTTTACAAGACATTTTTCCTGAAATTTGTGCTATGGGGGCGTTGTCCCCCCAATGGTGACTATAGTGTGGGGGCAAGCCCCCCCACACCCCCCCGTCATGGGATGGGATCCAAACACGACCTATGAATCAGGAAGATCAGACTCCACAATACAAGGTTGAATTTAATCTATAGTTTACTTCAATCCAAGGTTGGCTTCAATCCATGGTTGACTTCAATCCAAGGTTGATTTCATTCCATAGTTGACTTTTAAGCAAGGTTTCTTTCAATCCAAGGTTGACTTCAATAAATGAGATTTAGTCATTTATAAATTTACAAAGGATCTCCTTGAGCACTTCCTAGGCTATGAAATAAGCCAATATTTTCATAATCATTCCACCACCATTTCTATGCTTCAAACATAATATCATCCAACTATATTATCGATATCAGAAATCACCCAACTAACTAAAAATATGCTATAAAATTTACTCAACAAGATAACACGATAAAAAATAGGGTTTAAATCACAATGCTTCCAAAGCATACCACCCAACCTAAAAGAATAATATCTTATCTATCTTGCAGATATTCCATGTTGAGCAGTCATAACCCGATGGGTTTTAAAACATGATTTCTTTGGAATAAAAATTCCCAACAATAATGAATGTTGAATGACAAAATCAACCACTTTCTTTTCGGAGAGGATTTATCAATGCACCAACATTCTTAAATTTTCTAGTAGGTTTCTCTATGTCTCACATTTTCTTTCAAGTTCAGACCACCTCCATCTATTATCACCTAGACCTGATAAAGGAGGCAACGAAGATAATGTTAGAAGCCTCAACACATCATTCAAGCATGGAATAATAAACACACAGAGTAAACTATCAAGAAGACCAAATTTAGACGGAACGTTCAATCACTTTATTACTTCTTGGATGATGTATTTATACAATAGATGAAGAGGTTGGAACAGTTACACACTCTCCAACTACTCATTCGTTAAGTGCAAATATACATTAATACATACTTTATCTTATAATATACATGATGACTTAGGAAGGCCCAAGAGGATTTTCCAACAACAATTAAGTGTTAACATTCGTAATCACTCCCAATACACAAATAGATAAATCAATACATTTACTAAACTAGTAACTTAAGGAATCAAATGTTACTCAATAATAATCAAAATGAGAACATCCTCCTATTGTCCATAGTTTATCAATAAAGTTCCATGTTACCTACCTGATGAGAACCCTCTAGAGTTCTCACTTTTTTAGAGGTTGCATTTAATGGTTGTTTTTACCCCCATTTTGAAAAGTGGTGCTACTAATAGCATTATTTTCCTTTTCAAAGTTAAAATTACAACCTTGATCAACCATGGCCTGAACGACCTCATATTGTTGCTAACTAAAACCTTAAAATCATCCCCCAAATAAAAAAGGGGTGATACCATAGGCACATCTTTTATGGGGTGCAAGATTAAAATTACATCTTGTTTGACACCATGATCTTAACAATTGGTACTCTTGCAACCAAAATCTAAGAATCAAAACTCGAATCTAAAATTCTAGCTACTATTAAGACCCCCCTCATTTTTTCAAGGTTAAAAATGCAACTTATTTAAAACCATGGTCTTGACAATTGGTATAGTTGTAGCCAAAATCCTAAATTCAACCTCCTAAATCGAAAAGAGGCCCCACGAATAGTAGCACCTTTTTTTTTCAGGCTTAAAATTGTAACACTTTCAAAAGCATGGCCTGAAAGACTAGCATTGTTGCAAACAATAACATAGTAAGGGGGGATTTTTGAAAGTAAGGGTTTTTTTTTTTAAGAAGAAAGAGGTAAAAGTAAGAATATAATAAGATTTTTTTTTCATGATTTAAAAAAATAAAAATAAAAAACATTTTTAAATAAATAAAAATTCAGTATAAGTTTTAAAAGAAAATAAATAAAAAAATGATATGAATTCGCAAGTGTGGAAATGATATGCCATTTAATAGAGGATTCATTGATGAGTCCACTAGCCTTAACCTCGCTTTATATGATATGTAAAAAGGATTGTACACTCACCCCAACGGGGGGTGGGGTGTGGGGGGGGCGAAGCCTCCCCCCACCGGGGTCTAGGGGTTGTTTTACGGGCCCATGGTTTTGGGGTTATTTTACGGGCCCATGGTTTTGGGTAACCCGTGGTATTTTCCCATTGTATCTCCCTTATAAAAGAAAGACATTGTAACATGGCTAGGGTTGATGTATTAGGTTTTATGCATTGTAAAGATCTATGAGATCAGAAGAGAGACTGTGAGATAGTGAAGAGGAAGTGCAGCGGTTGTGTTGCAGGTTGTATCACTTCACTTTGCTGGACGGTATAATAATAAGGACTGGCAACTTCAGTGTGGACGCACCCCAAGTTGGGTGAACCACGATATATCTGTGTCTCTCTTGTAATGTGTGTGTGATTATATTTGCATTTATGTTTATTTTTATTACTCTGTGATCCTGTTTTTCTAACAATTGGTATCAGAGCCAAAGGTCTATTTGGCAGATAAACCCGCAGGAAGCTAGGGTTTCTGGTTCAAGTGGGAGCAATGGTAGAAGAAGGAAAGTTTAAGGTCGAGAAGTTTAATGGCCAAAACTTCCAGTTATGGAAGATGCAAATGGAGGACTATCTATACCAGAAGGATCTATTCCTGCCGTTGGGAGGAAGAGCAAAGCAGCCGGCGTTGGGAGGAAGAGCAAAGCAACTGGCGTTGGGAGGAAGAGCAAAGCAGCCGATGGCCGTGAAGGATGAAGAATGGAAGGTTCTTGACAGAAAGGTTTTGGGAACAATACGACTGAGCCTGGCTTCGTCAGTGGCTTTCAATATCTCAAAAGAAATGACAACGGAGGGTTTGATGAGTGCATTGGGTAAGATGTATGAAAAACCCTCAGCCTCCAACAAGGTATTTCTAATGAAGCATTTATTTAATATGAAGATGTCTGAAGGTGGATCTGTTACTAATAATTTAAATGCGTTTAATACGGTTACAAATCAGCTAAGTTCTGTAAGTGTGAACTTTGATGATGAGGTTAGGGCTCTTCTAATCTTGTGTTCATTGCCAGAAAGCTGGAATAGCTTGGTCATGGCTGTAAGTAACTCTGTCATGGGTTCAACACCTTGAAATTTGATGATGTTATTGGTGTTATTCTTAGCAAGGAAATGCGAAGAAAAAGCATAGGTGAGACATCAGGTAATGTGTTGACCATGGAGAGCAGGGGAAGACAAAAGGAGAGAGGAAAGAGCTAAGGTAATCGCAGCAACTCTAAAAAGGGTAGATCCAAGTACAGACTGGGAAAAATAGAGTGCTGGAACTGTGGAAAGAAAGGACATCTAAAGAAAGACTGTAGATCTCTAAAGAAGAAAGGAGATGCACAGAAGGAAACTACCCAGGAAGCAAATGTAGCAGGTGATGTGTTACAAGATTCTTTGATTCTTGCATTAGATAATACTAGTGATTATTGGATAGTAGATTCAGGGGCTTCATGTCATGCTACACCCCATAGGAAATATTTTCATGATTATGTTCTAGGCGATTTTGGACATGTTTTATTGGGTGATGATGAGCCATGTAAAATTGTTGGAATGGGTAAGGTATGGATAAAAGTTAAGAATGGAACTGATTGGTTGTTGAAAGATGTAAGGCATACCCCTGCTATGAAAAGAAATCTGATCTCAACAGGGCAGTTGGGAGATGGCAGTTGTCTATCTACATTTGGAGAAAAGTGGTGGAAGATCACTAAAGGATCAATGGTGATAGCAAAAGGAGACATGGTAGCTACGTTGTATTTATGTCCTCATAATACTAACCATTCTATCTCTTTAGCTTCCACAGGAACAGATACAGCATTGTGGAATCATAGGCTTGGCCACATGAGTGAGAAGGGGATGCAGATTCTCCACTCAAGGAAGTTGCTGCCAGATTTGAAGCAGGTAAGTATGGAATTCTGTGAGAACTGTGTTTATGGAAAACAGAAGAGAGTCATATTTCTCAGGGTTGGGAAACAGAAGAAGAATGAAAATTTATAGCTTGTGCATACTGATGTATGGGGACCGGCTCAGGTACAATCTTTTGGTGGATCTCATTATTATCTTACATTTATTGATGATGCCACTAGGAAAACTTGGGTTTATTGCGTTAGATAGAAATATGATGTGTTTGCTACTTTTAAGAAGTGGAAAGCTTTGGTTGAGAATGAGACAGGAAAAAGGTTGAAGTGTCTCAGATTTGATAATGGAGGTGAGTACTGCAGCAAGGAGTTTGATAGTTACTGTTCATACCATGGGATTCGTAAAGAGGAGATAGTCCCAGGAACACCACAAGAAAATGGTGTGTCAGAAAGGATGAACATAACGATCATGGAGCGTGCAAGGTGTATGAGATTGCAGGCAGGGTTGCCCTTACAGTTTTGGGCGGATGCTATAAATACTGTTGTTTATTTAATAAACAGAGGACTTTCAAGTGCTTTGGATGGTGGTATTCCAGAGGAGGCATGGACAGATAAAAAGGTAAACTACTCATTTCTGAGAACGTTTGGTTGTGAAGCATTTGTCCATATTGATAAAGAAAATAGAACAAAGCTTGAAGTTAAATCCAAGAAATGTACCTTTATTGGATATGGGGTTGATGATTTTGGTTATTGCTTATGGGATTATGAAAATCACAAAATCGTTAGAAGTAGAGATGTCATATTCAATGAAAAGGTCATGTATAAAGATCAATTGCAGGGAAAGAAACAGGAAAAGGAAAACACGGAGTACACAGTGCTTGATGAAATTCAAGAAAATGAAAATCAAGAACAACACAAGTACCTGAAACTCCTGTAAATGCAAGAAGATCTACCAGGTTAAGTAGACTCCCTGAATGATACTCTCCTTCAATGTATTATTTGTTGATGACTGATGCTAGTGAACCAGAATGTTATGAAGAAGCAATGCAGGTGGAAACTAGAAAGAAGTGGGAGCAAGGCATGAATGAGGAGATGGACTCATTGGTAGGAAACTAGACTTGGGATTTGGTTCAGTTGCCTGCTGGTAAAAGAGCATTGCAGAATAAATGGATTTACAGGATGAAGGAAGAAGAAGGAGGCAAGAAGTTGTACAAGGCCATACTTCTTGTAAAGGGGTTTGCACAGAAGAAACGTATAGATTTTGATGAAATATTTTCTCCTGTTGTTAAGATGAATTCAATTAGGACTATCTTAAGTCTAGTTCTGGTAGAAGAGTTGCATCTTGAACATTTAGATGTAAAAAAAACTTTTCTCCATGGGGATTTGGAGGAAGAGATATATATGTAGCAGCCACAAGGTTATGAGCTCAAAGGTAAGGAGGATTTGGTATGCAGGTTGAAGAAGAGCTTGTATGGCTTGAAGCAAGCTCCAAGGCAGTGGTATTTAAAATTTGACAGGTTTATGACGGAACAAGGTTATAGTAGATGTCATTCTGACCACTGTGTTTATTTCAAGAAGCTAGACAATGAAAGATATATTATCTTGTTATTGTATGTGGATGACATGCTTGTTGCAGGGTCTAACATACAGGATATAAATGTACTCAAAAGGAAGCTAGCTAATTCATTTGCAATGAAGGATTTGGGTGCTGCAAAGTAAATCCTTGGTATGAGAATAACAAGAGACAGGAAAAATCACAAATTGACATTGTCTCAAAGTGAGTACATACAAAAGGTGTTGGAGAGGTTCAAAATGCAGAATGAAAAACCAATAAGTACACCTTTGGCCAACCATTTCAGTCTAAGTAAGGAAATGTGTCCCAAGACACAGGAATAGACAGATTACATGTCCAAGATTCCCTATCAATCAGCAGTTGGCAGCTTGATGCATGCCATGGTGTGCACAAGACCAGATATTGCACAAGCAGTGGGAGTTGTGAGCAGATATATGAACAATTCAGGTAATGAACATTGGAAGGCAATACAGTGGATTCTTTGGTATTTGAGAGGTACCACCACTTAAGCATTATGTTTTGGAGGTTCATACACTATTCTACAGGGATATGTTGATGCAGATATGGTAGGTGATAAAGATAGCAGGAGGAGCACCACAGGGTATATGTTTACTGTAGGTGGAATAACAGTAAGTTGGATTTCGAAACTGCAGAAGGTTGTTTCACTTTCAACAACGGAAGCAGAGTATGTTGTTGTTACAGAGGCTAGTAAAGAGATGATTTGGTTGTAGAGGTTTATGGAGGAATTGGGTAAGAAGCAGAAGGATAGCAGGTTGTATAGTGATAGCCAGAGTGCCATTCATCTTGCAAAGAACTTAGCATTCCATTCCAAGACTAAACATATACAACTCAAGTACCATTTCATACACTCTGTTCTGGAAGTTGAACTGTTGAAGCTGAAAAGATACATACTAGCCGGCATCTTGCAGACATGTTTACAAAGGTAGTGACCAGAGAGAAACTAAGTTCCTGCTCGGTTTCAGTTGGCCTTCTAGCGTGAAGGTGAAGATGAGAAATTTGCCAAGTCCAAGGTCCATCAAGTGCAGCAGTGGTGGAGTTGTTGTGATCAGTCTCCAAGTGGGAGATTGTTGGTTGTGGAGCCTGATCTCCAGATTCAGAGATATTATGATTCGGTCGTGTTTGTACCTCAGCTTTATATGATATGCAAAAAGGACTGTACACTCACCCCAATAGGGGGGGTGTGGGGGGGGGGGGGCAAAGCCTCCCCTCACCGGGGTCTGGGGGTTGTTTTACAGGCCCATGGTTTTGGGGTTGTTTTATGGGCCCATTGTTTTGGGTAACCCGTGGTATTTTCCTATTGTATCTCCCTTCTAAAAGAAAGACATTGTAACATGACTAGGGTTGATGTATTAGGTTTTATGCATTGTAAATATTTATGAGATCAGAAGAGAGACCGTGAGACAGTGAAGAGGAAGTGCAGCGGCTGTGTTGTAGGTTGTATCCCTTCACTTTGCTGGACGATATAATAATAAGGACTGGAAACTTCAGTGTGGACATAGCCCAAGTTGGGTGAACCACGATATATCTGTGTCTCTCTTGTAATGTGTGTGTGATTATATTTGCATTTCTGTTTATTGTTATTGCTCTGCAATCCTGTTTTTCTAACATTGGGGTGATAAAGAAAGGATTAGGTATCACACGTTGGGTGTGAGGGATTATAATGCTGATGGGTTATAGTGTCATGGAATAAGGGATTGTAGATGTTACATCTTAAATGGATGAAGGTTATATGAGTTTCAAGTGCTGGGATTTATTTATGTAATGATTATGGGTTAAAGTAAAAAACTCTATGTGTTAGGATTTATGGATTCATGGTCATGAGGAATAGATTTTATAGCAATTTAAAGTTATATTAGGGATTAATATGGTTTAGTGGTAAGAGGATATAGGTATTTTGGTGATTTTGTTGCATTGGTGAGAGAAACCCCCTATCTAAACTAGGTTGTGAGTTAGACAATAGAAAATTATTAGTAGTGAGAGTAGCACAAGAGTATTCTAACATAAACTAAACAAATAGGAAGTATGCAATGAATCATTCTACAAGATTAATTACAAGAATGCCATTCATACACAAAAAGTGGAGGGAAAAATCAATACACATATAGTAGTCCAATGGAAAAGCATAAACATATGTGATATCCCTAAGTAAGAGTGATTGGAAGCAAGTGGCATCCAACGATTTCCTTGGGATGGGTTCTTTTTTTTCTTAAAATCTCTCTCTAATAATGGTGAATGAAGAACACTAGTCTCTTTGAGGAAGGATCTCATGCAAGCACGAGGGAAACAAATGGCATAGATGAAATAGTGAGACTTGTGATTTGCAAGCTCATTCCTTTATCAAAAACTTGCAATTATTCATCTCTCAAATGCTACCCTAATCCTTTAATTTATAAGTAAATTATAAGATACTGAATAAAGGACTAGTTCCAATGTGAATGCTCTTCTTTCAAAATTAGATCCCAATGCTTGATGGAGACACTTGGGAAGACAAAGTACTCAACAATCATGAGTTCGGGACCAAAACTCACCCTATACCTCACCCTATAGACACATAAACCAAGACTACGAGCCATAGTGTGCTTGAAAGGACTCATTCATACACTTAGAAATACTTACACGGGTATCAAAGGATTTTTCCCTAATGTGTGAGGTTAAGAGAACTCGTTAGCTGAAATACATCAGTGTTTCTTTCACAAATTTTTTGGAGAGAGATTAATAGAAAAGTAAGGAATTCCCATGGAGATGTGATGAAGGACACCCACAAAAAAATAAAAATTCGTGATGGTGTGACCTGTTTATTTAAATGGGTAGGCCATTCCCGTGCTCATGAAAATTGTCAAATTACATTACAATAGAAGAAATGGGCTCTTGGGGCTATATCAAAACACTAGAATTTTCCTATATGAAGATAAATTTAATTGCCAAGAAAGTGTATTGTTGATAGAATACCTTTGTATGGAAACATTATCATTCATAAGGGAAAAAGTAATAGTAAATGACTTCTCATTAGGAGGGGCCTCAGAACCTAAAAGGTGTCTCTTTATTGGTGGATTTTTCTTGAGGAATTGGAAAGACATACAATCCTGAGGGTCCTCGATTGAAACTTGAATATTGTAACCATGATGTTTTACGACCTCCTTTGACATGAAAATGAGTTAATATCAAACATAGGGGATCCTACTAAGTCAGAGAGAAATGATGATTCTCTTTGATCAGTCTAGGGTCAACCATTGATAATGATGAATGCAAAATAGGGTACCCGAAACCTACTTTACATACTCCTAGAAAAAATATTTGATGTTGATGAGAGTAAGTATTGTAGAACTAAGGAAAAGGTGTCTTCTAAATAATAAGGATCAATAAATAACCAATTGTAAAAGATTATGACTTTGACAAGGATACCCAGATTTGGCCAATGGATATGAAATTCAAGACTTCATTTGTTTGGAACATGAATGTAATTAGCATAGGTAGCAATAACAACTGATTTTACATAACACAGTATGATGTTGAATAAAAAAATGGGTACTTATGCAAAGCGGGTATTGTTGACTACGTGACTATCCTGAAATGATGAACTAGGTAACTCTAGATACAAAGGGTTTCCAACTAGTGTCAACAAATTGGTCGGATCGCTTTGTTTGGTACTAGGATAAGACAAGTATTATAGGTGATTAGAATCAATGGATTCATGGATGACTTAGTGTATATGTTCCAAACAAGGTGATATGGATTGCTTCCAAGTAAAGAGATGTTGTTGGACTTTGAAATAATACGAATATTGATGCTTCCCTCATTTTGGTTTTTTGAATTTGTATGGATTTTTTTATGGATATGGATAAGCTACAAATAAGGAGACGGGTGTCCCAAAATAAATTTGATCAAGTGACTGTATTTTTCATTGTGAGAGTGATGACAATAATTAGGGATGGCCCCCCTAGGGTAGGTCTCCTTGGTGGTATGATGAGTGATGGAATGAAAATCAAATGGTATCCAAGGCTTGTAGGAGATGAGAAGCCAGTGGGATGCATTGGAGCATTTGGCATGACAATCCATTGTAATTTTTCTGATCTGATGGGATTTTGGGGTTTTGGGTTAGCATTATGATAAGTGGGAGATATTAGGATTTTTTCTTAAAAATGTAGACTAACTAGATTCTCAATATTGGGAGGGATAAAGAGTCACGGGTTCCATAATTAAATGGTGTATAGAACTAAGACAACACATTAAGGTGGAATAGCACTACCTGGCAAGTGATTTGACACAACTCGAATGGATGAGGTTGCTCTTCAAGGTAGGGTATAAGATATGGTAAATTAAAAGGGTGAAAAAAAGGAAAAATTCATTCATAGCGAGGGGACAACATATTCCTAAATGTTGGTTATAAAGAATATCTAATGAGCGACCATCGATGATGTGTGAAAAATGACACCTTTTATAATGTTATGTACACATTCAAACAAAACCCATAGCATAAGAGTTCTCAATTATAACTAAACAAAAAAATCAAGATACCATACAATGGTCTTTCATAGTGTAATGATGTATTTGAATATGATCAAAAGGGGAAAATGATTTTTGAATGGGGGCCACTCACTAAAGGAGGCTAGGGAACCAATAGTTCCCCAGGAAGGCACTTCCTAAAGGAGGATAGGGAACCAAGAGTTCCAAAGGAAGTCTCTCCATAAAATAGGTCAAGGAACAAAGACTTATCAAATACAACACTCCCTAAAGGAGGCTATGTAATGAAGGTTTCACAAGGAAGGTTCTCCCTAAAGGAGGCCAAGGAATGAAGAGTTACCAAAGATGACACTCCCGAAATGAGGCTAAGAAATGAAGGGTTCCCAAGGAAGGCATTCCTTGAAGGAGGCTACAGAACAAATATTTCCCAAATATGACACTACCTAAAGGAGGATACAAAATGAATGGTTCCCAAGGAAGGAACTCTCTAAAGGGTGGTAAGGAAAGAAAGGTTTCCTAAGATGGAAATCCCTAGAGGAGGATATGGAATGAAGAGTTAAAAAAAAATCCACTTCTTGAAGGAGGCTAGGGTATCAAGGGTTTGTAACAAAGGAACTCCCTAAATGAGGCCAAGGAATGAAGATTTCAAAAAATGGCAGTCCTTGAAGGAGGTCAAAGAACATAGGGTTCCAAAGAAAGGAACTCCTTGAAGGAGGCCATGGAATGAAGAGTTTCAAAAGATGACACTCCTTGAAGGATGTCAAGGAACAAAGGGTTCCTAAGGATATAATTCCCCGAAGGAAGTCAAGGAATGAAGAGTTCCAAAAGATAATACTCCATGAAGGAGGCTAGGGAATGAAGATTTCCCAAGGATGACTCTCCCTAAAGGAGGCCATGGAATGAATCATGTTTCCAAGGAAGGAACTCCTTGAAGGAGGTCGACGAATGAAGAGTTCCACTTTAAGGAACTCCATCAATGATGTTGGATAATGAAGGGTTCCCAAGGAAGGAAATCCTTAAAGGAATCCAATGAATGAAGAGTCCCCAAAGACAACAATCCCTTAAAAGAGGCCAAGGAATAGGGATATATGCCAGTTTCATGACATTCCTACCTACAACCTTATCATGTCGAGAATGTCTTACCTTGTTAATGCGATGTTGATATGTCATGTAAAAGGGTGTGTAGCATTAGTTAGTTGGAGGGGTAAGCACCCCACCCAAACTCCACCCCAACAAAGGGTTCCCAAATATGGCACTCCCTAAAGTAATATAGGGAACAAAGGGTTCCCAAAGATGACACTCTTTGAATGAGCCTAGGGAATGAATTTTTTCCAAGGATGGCACTCCTTGAAGGAGGATAGGGAATGAAGGGTTCCCAAATATGGTGCTTCCTGAAGGAGTCTAGGTAACAAATCATTACCAAGGAAGGCACTCCCTAAAGGAGGCCATGGAAAAAATATCCTCCAAGGATGGTATTCCCTAAAATATACAAGGGAAACCAGAGTTCCCAAGGAAGGAACTCCCTAAAGGTGGTTGTGGAAATAATGGTTCCAAACGAAGGAACTACTTAAATCAGGTCAGGGAATGAAGCATTCCCAAAGATGACATTCCTTGAAGGAGGCCAGTGAACAAAGGGTTTCCCAGTGAAGGAAATCCCTAAAGGAGGCTAGGTAATAGAGGTTCCCAAACATGGCACTCCCTAAAGGAGGCTAGGGATGAAGAGTTTCCAAACATGGCACTCATTGAAGGAGGTTATGGAATGGAGGGTTCTCAAGGAAGTCACCCCTTGAAGGAGGCCAAGTCACCTATATGGGGGGATAACCAAAGAGGCCAAATTTGAAGGGGCCTCTCCACATGAATAAATGAAGCTAGCTAGTGGGTCATTGTGATTAGGCTATGTGGCTTGTAATTTGATGATGCTTGGGGCATAGGAAACAAGAAGGTGTAATGATGGTTCCCACAAAGAGTGTAATGCATGTATGTATTTTGTCATAGGAAAGGTCATACATGACCAAGGTGGGAAATTCCCCCCATCATTGTTATGTGGAGACCTGAGGGAAGTGTTGTTGTCAAATAATCAAGATGATGGACCATAGATAAAAAAAAATAAGGCAATTTCGTAATGGGATTCTAGAGAAGAGGACTTGAAATAGTATCTTATATTTGCTAGGTGTTATAACATCCATGGGAGGGGTTGGTCCAATGAACTATAAGACAACATTTCATATGGGGGTATGATCGATCACAATGGAATTCGAATCCACATGATACCTATTAATCATACGAGATGATCTTATTTGAGAGTGAATAATTATAGTGCAAAGGAATATGGAATCATAGGGTGTAATCATTGAGGAGTTAGGACCTTGTCTATAATCAATAGGAGAACCTAAATGGAATTTATCATTTAGACTAGTGAAAGAAGTGGTGGCCTCAAATAATTTTTCATATTTTAAGAAGAATGTAGTTGCGGAGACATGGTCTGTTTTGTGAATGGGTGATGAAGCAGGTGTGGATGCACCCAAGGTCGAATGAATCCACCTAGACTCTTGCTCGAATTGGTGAGGAGGTAGTTCTACATCCATGGGTTCACATTCAATGGGGGTGCGTGTTGAACCATCAATAGAGGTGTACATATAGTGCATGGAATCAATGTGAGAGATAGAAGATAAAATTATATCTTGTGAAGCATGTGATCAGGGATCACAGTATGAGAGTTGATCAATGGTGACAATGTGTCTCTGATGGGGGAATATCATTACCCAAAAGAGTGAGTATAGCAACATCCATGGCATATGTAGTTGGAGTTTTCACACCAGCTCATGCTAAAGAGCACCTACTAAGGATTTAGGAACCCTTAGTAGCAGTTCATAAACATGGATAAAAACTAAACAATAAGCAAATGATGTATGCAAATAATAAACATGAAATAGATATAACTACTGCAGTAAAATTGCAAATCAACAGGAACCCATAAATGAAATTTTCATTTTTATCTTATATGGAAAACAAGGGTTTGTAGTAATGGTTACCTCAAAAGAAGAGGTGATGAGGGCCCTTGCAGCAGTACGAAGAGTAGTGTTTTGGGTCTCCAGAGTTCCTTTCTCTTCTCCAAATGCTCAATGGGTTGGCCAAGATTCAACTAACTGGGCACAAAAGCTTGAAATGGGAGGCTAAAGTGTAGTAGGGAATTTTGCAGCATGAGGGTGTGAAGAGTGATTCATGTGAAATGGGGGGCGTCCATCACCTTTTTATAGTGATTTTGAGTGGTGGAGTATTGGCCCATAGTTTTGGGCAACTAATGGTATTACGTATTTTCACTCTTTTTTGAATTTATTTTGATTTTTCCCCCTTTTTCTTTTATTTTGGGGATTTTTTGACCATTTTTGTGGGTTTTTAACCTTTTTTGAAGGAATTTAATTACTTTTTAGGGAAATAATGCTTTTTTGCCTATTTGGTTACCGATTTAGGGTTTTTTGGGGTTTTGGAGGCCAAAAATGTGGGAAAAGTGGACAAATGGGTTATGTGACTAGGGAGATGAGCTAGTGAACAATTTTTGGGTGTTAACATATTCCCCCCTGATGTGTGAGGGTAGGAGCTCATCGTATGGATGATATACATCATAGGTATTGAATGTTTCTAGGGGTGTGAGCATTGTGATGGCGAAGAGCAGAAAATGGTAGGATGTCGAAACACGTGCTCCATACAAACTGCAAAGGTTACAACTGCAAATACATGACCTCAATAATGGATGAGGAATAATCTCAAATATATGGACGAGGCAAGCATACCCATGCTCATATCAATATATACAAATAATAATGAGTCCGAGAGGGGACCTGAACAATACATAGAGAACTATTGTGAACATCATATGGTCCAAAGGGGACACAAATATGGGACATACTCATGGTCCAACCATGATTGATCTGAAGAATTGATACATGGAAACAATGGCATCCATACTTGGGCCGGGGGAGCATGCGAAGGTGTTGCTCTTGACTAGGTGGCGGCCCGCGAAAGGTCGAGACCACTCATGGCGTGGTTAGGTGTATGATTATAAGCCGGGGTGGCAGCAGGGGGCATATGGACACATAGTTGACTATGAGATGCAACGTGTCCAATAATGTCATCCGCAGCATGAGATGCCCCCGGCGTGTCCTTCCTGGAGGAATTGTCATGGGGAGCATCAGGTAAAATGGAATATAGGTAGCCTAACTGAGCATAGATAAGATCGAATTGTTGGGATTTGAGGATGGATTCTTCTTTGGTTTGGGGCCGTTAGGATGCCACATCCTTGGCGATAACTGGAATTAGGGATTTCAAGAACCAATCTAAGAAGATGCGGCCATCTAGCTTGACCTTGCATAAACTACGATGTCTACGCCATTCATGAATATGGTCAGTGATATGGGTAGCTGTGTTATGTCTGTAAGAGAGTAAAATCTCAACACCAGCATCATAATGAACATGTAAATGAAAGAATTGCAGGAAAGTTGAAGCAAGGGATGTAAATGTGGAATGGGTCCCATGTGGCTGTTCAATATACCACTTAGCTGCAGAACCAATGACTATCCGTTGCAAAAGGCGTAGGAGGACTGAGTCATCCACGATGGATTTGGAGGAACACCATAAGTGGAAGGACATGATATTGTTTCGGGGGCCTTCCCCACCCTTCCCTTCAAACTTTGGGATGTCTGAAGGGAGTTTGGTAGGCATGGGGGGCCATGTGGGATCATTGGTGGGATCCAGGAATGGATACCTAATTAGGGTAGCTAAACTGGAAGCATACTTTAATTATCGACCAAGGAGCGTACAAACGTAAGAGGTGCTAAGCACTGTATGTGCTCTATAGGATAGTCTTCATCGTTTTAGGATGATGGGGTGTGTCTTGAAGGTTTCCCGAAAAGGAAATGGAAGTGATCTTCTCTTAAACAACGAATGAAGGAATATGAAAATATGGTAAATTTATAAACTAGAAATGCTGAAACTGATAGATCTTTGTGCTAAGAATTAAATGTTGGAAGACTGTAAATCTAATCTAAGAAATAGAGTGTTGAAAGCTTGAGAAATTGATCTAGAAATAAAATACCGAAAACTGGAAGTCTAACTAGAAATTCAATACAGAAAATTAATCAAACTTAATCTATTCGAATCGAATGCTGAAAGTGATAATCAATTACTCTATTCAAATCCAAAGAACTAAAATGATTAACTCCTATATAACTGAACTCTGATAAAATCAATATTCATGGTATCGCTATTCGCAGATCTAAATCATGGTCTAAAATTAATATAGCGAGCTGGAAAACAAAGGTAATTACGCCTGCATAGAATGCGTGTACAGGACTACAGGAAGCATATTGTAGAACTACAGAATCAATGTTGATGAACTACAGATAAAAAGTGTTGAAATGAAATGATCGCTGAACTAGAATAAAACCATGTCATTCAAACATTACCAAAGTACTTCATATACGATAAGGATTTAAATCAATTCATAGTACATATGAAAAATACCTGAAATGGAAACGAAGCTCCTGACCTACGTGTTGGAGGGGCCCTCTCCAACTCGTATTTCAGGAGTGGGAAAAGTCTTATAAACGCAAAGCTTGAAACAACATCACTCTTCCATTAATATCGTAATCTCATGTTCAGAAAAGATCGAATAACATATACTGAATGTAAGTTCTACAAAAATGCCAACAGGAACCTCTTGCTAACCAAGAGGCCCATATATATATTTTTTGGAACATAACCTAACTCTATGATTTAAATGCCGATTATGCTGAACAGGAGTTCTCTTCTACAAATCAGGAAAAAGGCACTGAGCCACTTATGGTCCTTCCGTCCTTGCGCTGGAATTGATGGTTGTCTCTTGGATTACCTGCGCCTTCTCATACACACTTATTTCCATATGATTAGCTCATAGAAAACGCTTTTAAGCATAAAAGAATAACCTCTAAACTACTCTATCAAATAATCAAAACGAATCATTAAACCCCACAAACAAAGGCATTTTCCATATCCATTATTGTGTTTGTGTGGCATCAAAAAGGCTTATAAAGTACCTAATTTGGGGCTCATGATCTCCCCCATACTGAAGGATTCACCCATCCTTGGGTGACACATTTTGTTCATGGATAGCTTTTCTGATGTCCCAAGCAACGATCCTGGGAGTCCCTACCTGCCTATGATAGCCATGGGTTCGGTCATCTATGGCCCATGTTCTTTTCTCTTCCTCCTCGCCAATATGTGCTTTGATAACTAATGGGAGAAAAAATGGTGGACTGATCTTCATCCCTATCCATCTGAGCTGGTGTTTGATCAAGGATTCCCTGTATAATTTGGCCTTAGTGAGTGCCATTTCTAACTTGAGGGGGGAGTGAGGTTCCTTCTTCTTCAAATCATCTCCAATCCTTTCCCACCTCTCACTGATGGCCTCCTGTACCTCTTTGTATGTGCATTGAAGGGTGAGATCAAAATACATGACTGCCTCCTGCTGTTTTTCAAGCAAGATAGGAATTAATTCTTCGTCAGTGGTGATAGTTTGGTGGTCCTGAATTACCTTTTTAGGGTGAGATGCCTTGGCCATGATCCATAATGGATTATGCCACTTCTCTGCAAGATATATATGATCATCTTATGCCCTTTCCACCTCGTGGTTCATCCAGGAGCATAATGCTCTTAGCTGGAAGTCACCTACGTAGGGATTAGGTGACCCGTTAGGTGTGCTTGGCACCACGAAGTTGTGCAAGAAGAATTCACACAATTGATCCTTTTCCAACTCTGTGCAATTCAGAGAAGTGTACACAAATTCCTTTGGAGTGTTCAATTCCAGAGGCAGGCCTTGTTTCACCTTCTGCAGCTGGAACCTTCCCCACTTTTCCTTTAAGTAGACCGTGTAGATTCTGGACGGTGGTCTGAGTTGCAATATTCCCTCATAGATTTTTGTAGTGACAGTCAATGTGTCCTCTAATTGCTGGATTTTCTGGTCCTTCTAAGCCAATTCTGTCTGAGCTTGGCCCAATTTCTCCCTCAGTGCTGCATTTTGTTGTTCTTCCAGCTTCAACTCCCCTACGTGTTGCATCTTCAATATCTGGGTCTTCTCCTGTACAAACAATGGGGGTGTTGGTGAAGTTGGCTGGCTTCTCTCAATCCTTGCTTCAATTTTTAATGCTACCAATTCTTCCCTGACTTTTGCTAACTCCGTCAGGGCCTCAGCTAGCTGGTCAGTGGCTCCAGGGTTTATATTTTGATTGGCAGGGTTTACATCTTGACCAACGGGGTTCCATTAGTCATCATCCTATTCTTTAGGTGCAGTTAGGTCATCCTGGTCTACCCAATCGTCATCATCGTCAGATACGTTTTGAATTATTGGGCTGGGCACTTTTCCCACCTTCTTTGCCTGTTTGTTCTTGGGCTATTGTGGGATCCTCTTACTTCTCCATTTTCCCCCTTGCTTGCTGGTAGAAACCCATGATTCTTTTTGGTGGGAGGCGTCTTTTGAATGTTTTATTCTAATCAGGGTATCGGCCATAATTTCATTGTCACTATCAAGGTCAATCTTTCTCTTGGGTCCTGATACGGAAGTGGATTTTTCCTTTGACCCTGAAGCTAGGGGTATGCCTACATTAGGTGTACCCCTCATTCTCTGCACATCATCTGCAGATATTACCACAAAATCCTCCCATGAAAGTTCTGGAACCTGTACCGTTAACTCTTCATGAATTATCAATTTGATTAGCCCATGGTGGGCTAACGCATCTTCTTTTCCTTGAACCACCTTTTTACTCATTTCTCCCAGAGATTGGAGGAGATAATAGGGGATGCTGATGTTTTTATTTGGTGG
Organism: Larix kaempferi; assembly: GCA_027924585.1. Lineage (NCBI taxonomy): Eukaryota > Viridiplantae > Streptophyta > Pinopsida > Pinales > Pinaceae > Larix > Larix kaempferi. The sequence continues at coordinate 10,098,375 of BSBM01000232.1, forward strand.
AATATGGCACCTGTACCTCAGAAGCTCTAAAATTCAAAAGTGGAAGAGAGGTACATAGCTCAGCCTCCCTGTACACGTGACATATTTATGAATGACAACAACTATTTCGTCCCAAGGTGCTGGCATGGTGACTCTCTTGACCCCATTTTTGTCTTCTTCATAAACTTCTCCTGGTCTGAAGAAGGCTGCCTTTGCACTCTAGTTGGCTTCCCGGTCGTCCCTGCTCCAGTGTAGACCCATGGGTAGCCCTGTGTATTTTGCAATCGCCTCCTCATCCAGTTTGATACAAAGTCCCCTCACCCGGGTGACAAACTGTTCATCTTTGATGTGCTTCAAGTTTCTTGTGAATTCTAAAGCCACCTCTGTATTGGACCCCCTCAAACCTGAGATGAAGGGCATCTAGCCCGCATTACAGAGGATTGATAAAACTTGAGGGGCTTCGTAAATGGGCTTGTGATCCTCTGGTTCACTCTTTTTGAACCCTTTTGTCATCTTGATTTTTCTACTACAATCGACAAACCAAAAACTTTGAGTGTGGCTGACTTACCTCAACTGACCGAGATTGATCACAGGTTCGAGGGTAGCTTGCTGGCTAAGTGACAATACAAATTTTTGGTTTTCTGCTTCTGGAAAGTTCCTATTGCAAGACTAGGTCTTTTAGTAGATTATGCTACCTTATTTAGTTGTTTTCACGCACTTATCCCGATCATCGTGCATCGTTCTTTCTGCCTTATACATTCCTTTTCATTATTTCACCCTGCGTTTCCTTCCATCATTGTACCTTGCCCTGTTGCTTTGATCATTTTAGGATATCATTTGGAGATATAGCGGCTATATGCGAATGTTTTCATCCTCTGACATTCCTGAAGTAGGTAATCATGATTATGTGTGGGTACTTCTGAACCGTGCCGCTGAATTAACTTAAAAGCTGTCCTCAGCTTTGGAAAATAACCGTTTTGTGGGGGATTTTTATTTGATTTGAAAATAAAATAGAGATTTAAGCGATTACCTTCCATGCTTTGCGTACCCGATTGTATGATTCATGCTTGATTTTACGGGCATGCAATTCTGTAGTTGAGATTAGCTGCGTCTATAGTGATTTTGGGCGTGTCAGTAGTCGCGTCTTTTTCCTTTTTTGTTCTGTTTTTCTGTTGGAATTGATATCTGTGTTTTCTTGTTTTTCGTGCAAGCTTTGCTGACATGACATTTCATTGTGTTCAGCATTGTGTTGTAGTGATGCTGCAAATGGTGATTTGATTTCTGTAGCTTGCTGGTGGTCTGGCTCGCTTGAATTGACTGTTGGCTCGCTTGACTTAGAATTGTTGGCTTGCTTGATTTAGCCTCTGAAAGTTGATATTTGTTTGTATTTGTTTTGATGTTGGATTTTCATTCTGATGCTAAATGTTGGTTGGCTCTCTTGATTTATAGTGCTGGCTCGCTTGATTGATATTGCTGGCTCGCTTGATTGTTTTTCTGGCTCACTTGATTGTTTTCTGGCTCGCTTGAATTTACTTGCTGGCTCGCTTGAATTGACTGCTTGCTGGCTTTGCTCAGAAATTGCTTCTGGTTGTGCATGGGGATGGATCAAGTCCATCAATTGTGTTTGTGAGATCCTGAGTGGATCATGTTTTTATTTTCTATTGTTTTGTATTTCTTTTTTCATTTTTTTTTCATTTTTTTCTATTTTTTCATTTTTTTTTCATTTTCATTTTTTCATTTTTTCATTTTTTTTTCATTTTTTCTATTTTTTTTTTTTTTCAATTTGTTCTCTTCGAATCAAGAAATTTTCAGTGATGTTCTAGGCTCTCTATCAGCATTAGATTCTGCTGATAAAGTGTCTGTGTGAACTCTTCTCTGGATTTCAGTGTCTTATAGAGTTTGAGTCTGTGTCCATTCACAATCATGGGGAATTTTTCCTCATCTATTGTTGTAATTCTGACAGCTCCATTGTCATAGATGTGTTCAATGATGTAGGGTCCGAGCCATCTGGTTGTCAGTTTTCCTTTGAATGTGTGAAATATGGATTCATAGAGTAGTGCCCAGTCACCTTCTTTGATCTTCTTCTCCTTGATGTTCTTGTCATGCCATTTATTTCTTTGTTGTTGTATGATTTCAGTGTGGCCAAGTGCTTGTTGGCGTTGCTCATCCAATTGATTTAATTGTAGTATTCGTTCTTGCTAGATGTCTGAAAGTTCCATGTTCAACTCAGCTGCAATCGTCAATGTTTTGATCTCAAACTCAATGGGCAACATTATTTTCTTTCCATAGACTAGCTCATATGGGGTGAATCTTGTTGTTGTCTTCCATGTAGTATTATAAGCCCAGACTGCCTCACTTAGTCAGTCTGCCCAATCTCTTTTGTGGAGTTGTACAGTTTTTGTCAAGATCCTTTCTATTTCTCTGTTTGTCACCTCAGCTTGACCATTAGCCTGAGGGTGGTAGGGAGTAGATTTTATGTGTTTAACCTTGTTTCTTTTAAGCAGGTCCTCTAGAAGGTTGGATGTAAATTGTGGGCCTTGGTCAGAAACTATCTCTCGACTATTTTCTCTATAAAAAACTTTGCCACATTAGTTTCATTTGTTGCTGCAAGTGCTACTACTTCTTCCCACTTTGTAAGGTAGTCAGTGCATACAAGGATGTAGCTTTTCTAATTTTATTGTGGGTTGAATGGGCCAACGAAATCAAATCCCCATTTCTCGAATGGTTCCAATGAGATTTGTGGATGGAGAGACATTTCTTCTCGTTGTGTAGGCTTCCCCATTCGTTGACAGTCATCACAATGTGAAACATATTCATAGGTGTCCTTATGGAATGTTGGCCAATAATATCCAGTCTGCAATATCTTATAGGCTGTCCTCTTTGCAGCATAATGTCCTCCACATGGTTCATTATGGGTGGCGTGCAGTATGTCATGGACTTCATCTTCCCTAATGCATCTTCTCAATACTTGGTCTGGTCCTTTTTTGAAAAGCATGCCTTCTATCCATGTGTAGGTGGCACTTTGCCTTATGACTCTGTTCTTCTCTTGGTGGCTGTAATGTTGTGGGAATTCTCCAGACACTAAGTAGTTTGCTATGTCAGCAAACCATGGGCTTCTTGTGGAGATTGCAAAAATATTCTCATCCGGAAAATTGTCATTTACCACTTCATTGTCTTGTCCATGGGTTAGCCTAGATAGAAAATCAGCTACTACATTGTGTTTTCCTAGCTTATCCAAAATTGTGATGTCAAACTCTTGCAGGAGGAGTAGCCATCTAATGATTCGAGCACTTGTGTTAGGTTTGTTCATGAGATACCTAATTGATGAATGGTTTGTGTGGAAAAACACTTGGTATCCAGTTATGTAGTGCCTGAATTTGTTAATGGCATGTATGACAGCAAAAAACTCCTTCTCTGTGACTGTATAATTTAATTCTGCTCCTGCCAAATTTTTATTGATATAATATATAGTATAGGGATTTTTCTCTCTTTCTTGTCCAAGGACGGATCTAATGGCCTTATCTGATGCATCAGAATGGATGTGGAATGGAAGTGCCCAATTTGGTCCTTGGAGTACTGGGGCTATAATTTTTTTCTCCTTGAGTTTGTCAAATGATAACATACAATGTTTTTTCCAAATGAATTCTGTGTCTTTTGTGAGAAGGGCAAACATTGGTGCAGCTATTTTGCTATAACTCTCAATGAATCTTCTGTAGTATCCTGTTTGTCTAAGAAAACTTCTCACATCTCTCTGTTTCACAGGTGGTGGCAGTGTTTTGATGACTATGAATTTTGCCTGATCAACTTCTATTCCTCTCTGTGAAATATGGTTTCCAAGCACAATGCCTTCTTCCATGAGCATTCTGCATTTATCGTTGCTGAGGCATAAGATCATCTCGATACATCTTTTCAAAACCAGTTCTAGATTTTTTAGTTCTTGGTCAAAATTCTGGCCATAGGGTGTGAAGTCATCCATGTAGACCTCCATTTGTTCATTAATAAAATCAGAGAAGATGCTTAAGATTTCCCTCTGAAACGTTGTTGGGGCATTACAGAGCCCAAAGGGAAGCACTCTGTATGCATAAGTGCCCCATGGGCATGTGAATGTTGTTTTGTCTTGATCAACTGGGTGTATGAGGATTTGGTTGTACCCACTGAACCCATCCAAGAATGAGAAAAATTTGTTCCCAGCTAATGTGTCTAGTACTTGGTCGATAAATGGGAGAGGAAAGTGATCTTTCTTGGTTTCCTTATTGAGCTCCCTATAGTCCACACAAATCCTCCACTTCCCTCCTTTTTTAGGAACTATGACCAATGGTGATACCCACTCACTATCTGAGATTGGGTATATGAATCCTGCATCTAACAGCTTTTGTAATTCCAGCTTAACTATGTCCTTTAATGCTAGGTTCATTCTTCTCTGTGGCTTCCTGATAGGGACAACACCTTCCTTTATATAGATATAGTGCTTACAGATGTCTGGGTGGATACCCTTCATGTCAATATATGTCCATGCAAAGGCTTTGTTGTTGTCTATCAGTACTTTCAGTAATTGGTGTTCTTGTCCTAGCTCCAAATTGGAGTTAATATTAACCATCCTGCTAGGCATTATCTCAATTGTTTTTATCTAAATTGGTTGTTGTTCAAGTGTGGGTACCTCTGCCCACATTTTGTCAGGATCGTGGTTTAATGTTTCCTCTCCTTGCTGCTGACCTTTGCCAAGAAAATATTCAAACATATTCTGATTAGAAGAAGCATTTTGAATAAACCTATCTAAATGACTATCTTCGTCGATGGCTTTTAGTGATAGGGCAGCTTCAATTGTAAGGACAGGTCGTATGTTTTGTTTGAATGTGTCATCATAATCGTCTATCCAGTTTTGATATTCTAGGTTTGATGACTTCCTTGCTGGAGGATAAATCGTGATTTTCTTCCTAGCTTGGCCACTGGTTATTGTCATGTTGCATGATTTGCACCCTATGTAAGCATTTGCAATTGCCAGCCAGGGTCTCCCTAGTATTATTGGGTATCCACTAAGTTTACTCTTTACTTCGATGACTATGAAATCAGCTGGGTATTCCCAGGATTCTATGTTGATAATTATGTCTTCGAGCATTCCTTCAGGTTTTACTGTCGATGTGTCAGCTAAATGTAGGATGGTAGTTGTTGGTCTGACGATTGATTGTAGTCCTAGGGCTATCATGGTATCCTTAGTCATCACGTTTATTGCAACCCCCAAATCAATTAGGATACTGGCGACATGTCTGTTGTTGATGGTCACGTTTACTACTGGGCTGTCAGGATCAAGGTATTTGGGGTTTATAATCACACCTAGCATTAAATCTGCTAACTGACCTACTACGTTTATCGTGGGTGGGTCACGTCTTCTTCTACCAGGTCTTTTCAAATAATTCTCTTTGATAAACTTGTTACAAATTGGCACATCCCTTATGGCCCATAGAATTGGAATTTGGATGTTTAAGTGCTTCAATTTGTTCAGAATCGCATTTTCCTCTTCTTCTTTAGTGTTTCACACAAGTTTTTCAGGGAATGGAGGGTTTTTATTTTGTGTCTGTGGCTGAATTTATTCTTCTTGAGGGATTGGTTCGTCTGGATGCTGAATTTCAGTTTGTGTTGTTTGTTCACGAGCCTTAGCTTCTTGATTATTCTCTCTGTGTGTTTTTCAATGTTTTCCCAGACCTTAGATTAATTTCGTTTATCTCTAGCGTATCCAAAACATAAGTTGGAAACTATACCATTTCAGTATTGTAGGCTTGTTGCTGTCTTGGCCTGTTGTTGTTAGGGTTTGGAATTGGATGGGCAGGAATTGGTGGAGGTTTCGGGGGTGGTTAGTTTTGTGGTGGAGGCATGATGAGTGGTTGTTGCTGCTGCAATGGAGCCCTCCAATTCGATGAATAAGGATATTGATTTCCATAATTTGTGGTTGGCTGAGCAAAAGGTGGGGGGTATGGAGAGTAAGATTCTGGGTAATAAGGTTGTTGGTATGGTTGGCTTTGCTGCCACTGGTTTGGACTTGGCTGAGATGGCCACGGGGATGGTACTGAGTTCCAATTTTGTTGGTTACTTCCTTGATTATAGTAGGCTTGGTTTTTGGGTTGGTAAGGCCTAGCAAAATTATTTCTCCTTTGATTGATGAAACATAGTTGTTCTATTGCACCTTCTGTTGTGGTCTCTTGAATAGAAGCTTTGCATGAGGGTAACATAGGAAACTTATCAGTGGAGTGATCGTCAGTACATAGGCCACATATTTCTATGGTGTTTAGTGTGCATTTCCCCTTGTCACGCTTCTTCCTACAGCGTGGACAAAAGACTGCCAATGCTTGGTTTATTTCGTCATGTTTCTTCTTAATTTGAAATGCATCAAATTGCATGGCCAAGGATTGTAGGATATCGGTCTTCATGTCATCTAAAAGGTTCCCTAGATCAGACTTTGTAAGGTTTGGTCCTGAAGATGTTGATCCCCCAGTAAATGGGTGTGAATCCCTTGTCCCACTTTTACCTTTCCTAGATCTAGAATAGTTTTTGAAAATTTGTAGGATTTGGTCATAAGTTTTTTGAAATATATCTCCATCTCCCAGATGGTTTAAAACTTCTAGATTTTCCTCTTTTATCCCCCTAAGAAGGACAAGTTTAAGTGATTCTTGATCTAAGGTGCAATGATTAGCTCATTTGTAGCTGAGTTGAAATCGTTGTGCGTAATCTTCCAAGGATTCTCTTTCTCCTTGCTGCATCCTAAAGATTTAATCTCTTGTATCTTTTGCCTTACAGTAGTCTCTGTACTTTTCTAGGAAAGTTTGTGTCATCTGGTCCCATGTAAAAATGTTGTTCCCTTCTAGGCTCATAAACCATCTGAGTGATAGATCCTTCAATGTAGAAGCAAAGAGTCTCAGTTTTTATGCATCAGTGGTGTAGCCAAATTACCTACAAACTACCTCAAACTCAAATAGAAATGTGTCAGGATCCTCTAAGGTTAGGCCATGGAAGTTTGGTAGGTTATTAGGGTTGATATTCTTCATCCTGGAATCTCCAAGAGGTACACTGATAGGAAAAGTGAATAGTTCTCTAGGTTCATCCTCTTCCTCTGCCATAGTGGTGTTTGAGCTAGAGCTAGCAAAGAAGTTATTTTTGTGTGGATCATAGCTAGAATCAGCCTCTTCTTCCGAGTTAAGGAACTCAAATTGAGAAATATCAGAACTGTTGTTTCTCATAGGGAGGGTAGGCAGAAAGCCTCCAAATCTATCTCTCTGTCGTCTAGGCATTCATGGTAAAAAATTTATGTTTCTGGTTTTTTTTGTATATATATATATATATATATTTTAAAGATGTCTCTTATGGATTAAGCACCTCCCCAGCAGCGACGCCAAAAAGTGGTGGGCTCCAGGAATGGATACCTAATTAGGGTAGCTAAACTGGAAGCATACTTTAATTATCGACTAGGGAGCGTACAAACTTGAGAGGTGATAAGCACTGTATGTGCTTTATAGGATAGTCTTCGTCATTTTAGGGTGATGGGGTGTGTCTTGAAGGTTTCTCAAAAAGGAAATGGAAGTGATCTGCTCTTAAAAAATGAATGAAGGAATATGAAAATATGGTAAATTTATAAACTAGAAATGCTAAAACTAATAGATCTTTGTGCTGAGAATTAAATGTTGGAAGACTGTAAATCTAATCTAAGAAATAGAGTGCTGGAAGCTTGAGAAACTGATCTAGAAATAAAATACCGAAAACTGGAATTCTAACTAGAAATTCAATACAGAAAATTAATCAAACTTAATCTATTCGAATCGAATGCTGAAAGTGATAATCAATTACTCTATTCAAATCCAAAGAACTAAAACGATTAACTCCTATATAACCGAACTCTGATAAAAGAAATATTCATGGTATCGCAGATATAAATCATGGTCTAAAATTAATATAGCGAGCTGGAAAATAGAGGTAATTACGCCTGCACAGAATACGTGTACAGGACTACAAGAAGCATATTGTAGAACTACAAAATCAATGTTGACGAACTACAGATAAAAAGTGCTGAAATGAAATGATCGCTGAATTGGAATAAAACCATGTCATTCAAACATTACCAAAGTACTTCATATACAATAAGGATTTAAATCAATTATACGATAAGGATTTAAATCAATTCAAAGTACATATGAAAAATACCTGAAATGGAAACGAAGCTCCTGACCTACGTGTTGGAGGGGCCCTCTCCAACTCGTATTTCAGGAGTGGGAAAAGTCTTATAAACGCAAAGCTTGAAACAACATCACTTCTTCCATTAAAATCGTAATCTCATGTTCAAAAAAGTCTTAACACAGAATTGTATCGAATAACATATACTGAATGTAAGTTCTACAAAAATGCCAACAAGAACCTCTTGCTAACCAAGAGGCCCATATATATATATTTTTTGGAACATAACCTAACTCTATGATTTAAATGCCGATTATGCTGAACATTATTTCTCTTCTACAAATAAGGAAAAATGCGTTGAACCACTTATGGTCTTTCAGTCCTTGCGCTGGAATTGATGGTTGTCTCTTGGATTACCTACGCTTGCTCATACACACTTATTTCCATATGATTAGCTCATAGAAAACGCTTTTAAGCATAAAAGAATAACCTCTAAACTACTCTATCAAATAATCAAAATGAATCATTAAACCCCACAAACAAAGGCATTTTCCATATCCATTATTGTGCTTGTGTGGCATCAAAAAGGCTTATAAAGTACCTAATTTGGGGCTCATCAATCATGTCGGATTGGATCGTTGGTCAGTCGCGCCAGATCAAGTAGGTTGAGACTAGCCAAGAATTGAAAACTAGCATAAGGATATGACATAGTCGAAGTGGCCTGTGTGCTAGCCATGGCGGTGATCGTGGGGCCACCTTCACCAATAGGCAGGGCAGTGGCGTGTGTCATAATGGGTATCGAGGGACCCTCGATCAGAGGCGGAGGGATCGTGTAGGAAGGTCCAGTGGCCCCAAGTGTACTATGGGTGACCAAAGGGACGGTAGTTAGAATGTATCCTCTAGCAATGGGTATGGATGTAGTAACTGGAATGCTAGGTGTAGGTCCTGTAGATGGTATAGCATGGATGGATGTTGAAATGGTATCTGAGCTAGTGGAGGAACCACTATCAATGATCCTGCTAGTAAAGGGGTTGGGATTCATTCTTGCCATGGGGATATAAAGAGCTGTGTATATGGGTAACTTTGATTCAGAATCAGAGGTAAAATAAGGGGCGTCGGGATAAAGATCCAGCGACGAAGCTGTGCATTTGTGATAGGTGGTGTTAAGTGGACCATGCTGCCGCGATAATCCTCGTAGGTGACGAGAGTGTCTCGGTGAATCAATGGTGACAGGTGTAAAAGTGCTGACAAGTTGTGGGAGATAAAATGCTCAAAAATCCTAGTGTAACAGTGTGTGAAAAGGAGAGCTCTCAACAAAGACGACGCTCAGGACAACAACAAGCTCAAAAACACGTGTTGCAACTGCGTGCTACACTAGGTGGAGCGGTAATAAAATGGTCAGAATACCAACAAGAAGCACTCCTAAAAAATAAAAATGGTAGACTCACTTACCGAATGGTGGTATATGAGCATGCAGACACTTATCTAAAATATATGAAAGCTCACACAAATCGTATCTCGTGCAGAGTGATGAAATCCGCAGTCAAGCAATACGAAATGGAGAACTAAGTGGCTAAAGGATATCCCTCTACCGAGAGGGACTCCAGGTAAAATAGTCCTAGAATAAAGGAAACTAAGCTACCCCATTCATGGCACGTACGGAGAGGTGTTCCGCAGCTTTATTTATTTGGTCGTCGTACACCCGGTATGGGAGCCAGCATGCACGACGAGAACAACGAGTTGGTGTCCTTCAATACATAATGGAGTGTGGTATTCCAATAAATAATAGGGTATTTTGGCTCCCTAAAAGACAAAAGCTATGTTTCAAATGTAAATGATAAAGGGGGTGTTGTTTGGATGCCTAACCCCAATGTCCTACCTAGATATAGAATTGTTTTTGTGTTCCCTAAGGGGGGTTAAAGTGAGTTTAATTAAATCAATTTTAAGTATCTTGAATTACTGGGAGAGTGTGTTTGCAAAAGTGCTGTGTAGCCAATATCGCCAGATAGTAAATGCTAAAAGAAACAAATGAGACTGAAAAATAAAACTTTTTTCTTTTTTCTTTTCAAATAAAAATACTAGTTGTTGGAAAAGAAAAAAAATGAAAATGGTGTAGTGAAACTTAGACTAATTTCTGTAATATTCTATGCATAATTTTTAAAAACAGAATACATATCTGAATTCTTCTCGAAAAAATAACTGATCTAAAAAAAAGCACTCAATTTCGAGTACCGAAGGCCAAGATATTTGAGTTTGAAAATGTGTAATTTTTCAGCAGATTTCCGTACAGACGACAAGTTTGGAAATGATATGTCTCCACACTGTGTGATCAAATGGTGACCATATCAGTGTCATTGGATATGGATCTGATAAATGGTGACCAATAGAGCACAAATATGACTCGAAATGGAGATATATGATAACGATCATGGCCCAAATCCAAAGATCTACTAAAAATAAAACAAACCAAGCAAGATAAAATGGAAAACAAACAGGTAAAGATTATTAAGAGAAACCACATATTTGCAGAGATCGAACCCAGTGGAGTCGCCAAAACTGTAGCTGGAGTTTTCACACCATATCGTGCTAAAGAGCACCTACTAAGGATTCATGAACCCTTAGTAGCAGTTCATAAACATGGATAAAAACTAAACAATAAGAAAATGATGTATGCAAATAACAAACATGAAATAGATCTAACTACTGCAGTAAAATGACAAATCAACAGGAACCCATAAATGAAATTTGCATTTTTATAATATATGGAAAACAAGGGTTTGCAGTAATGGTTACCTCAAAAGAATGAGGGCCCTTGCAGCAGTACGAAGAGTAGTGTGTCGGGTCTCTAGAGTTCCTTACTCTTCTCCAAATTCTCAATGGGTTGGCCAAGATTCAACTAGTTGGGCACACAACCTTGAAACGGGAGGCTAAAGTGTAGTAGGGAATTTGGCACCATGAGGGTGTGAAGAGTGATTCATGTGAAATGGGGGGCCTCCATCACCTTTTTATAGTGATTTTGAGTGGTGGAGTATTGACCCATAGTTTTGGGCAACTAATGGTATTGGGAAATGGTATTAGGTATTTTCCCTCTTTTCTGAATTAATTTTGATTTTTTCCCCTTTTTCTTTTATTTTGGGTATTTTTAGATCCTCTTTGTGGGTTTTTAACCCTTTTTGAAGGAATTTAATTATTTTTAGGGAAATAATGCTTTTTTGCCTATTTGGTTACCAATTTAGGGTTTTTTGGGGTTTTGGAGGCCAAAAATGTGGGAAAAGTGGACAAAGGGGTTATGTGACTAGGGAGAATAGCTAGTGAATGTATTTTGGGTGTTAACAGCATAGATGTAATGAAACTAATGGAAGATATTTTAATCTATTGGACCGATCATGATAGAAACATCAACCATAATAGTCTTACTACCTATGTCAATGGGGAGATTAGGTATGATCCCAAAGGGGGGGGGGAAGACTACCACTAAAGGTTAGTAAATTGGTCATTGATGGAATAAGAGTGGGAGAGACTAGGTATTTCTAGGCTTAGAAGGACATAGTACATGAGGAGGCTCTGTAATCTACAGTACATCGATGAATCGTGAATTTATTTATAATGAATCATATTTGAAATGGGGTAGAATATAGGAGACATGCCTAGATATGTTGGTCCCAATCATAGGTGATGGTCTTTGATGAATGTTGGCATAGTGAACATTATGGCACTAGAGGTGGAATGGGTGCCCCTTGATATATATGACTAGCTATTGACTATGGAATAGATATGGTGGATAAGGTGTTACTGTCATCAGGGGTAGCCTCCAAGGTCAAGGTTTGGGGAATTTCACCTTGTGAAACAATGGGTTTATGCTAAGGAAGAGGGAATTGTGAGGTAGTAGAATGAGCACCACTAGTTTTATTGCATTCTTGGTGATCTAAATGATCTTCTTGGCCTAGATTTGGGGTGATATTATGGAAATGATGGAGTGGGTGACCATAAAGCTCACAAAGGGGGCAGGGGTGATTAGTCAAAGTATGATTGGTATGCTTATTTTTGGTTTGCATATAGTTTTTTCAAGGATTACATGATCCCCCAATTCTACTTTTATTTTCCCCATTCCATGGGTGCTTGTAGTGTGTGGTCTTCTTTTTCAATCCCCTTGAGTGGTTGATAGGGTGCCAATTTTGGATAAATTGGAAACAAGAGGATGGTGTGGCATTATAATGTGAGAAATCATGTTTTGATTCCCAATGCCATCTGTGAGGACCACAATAAGATAGGGGTTCATGGGTCGCATCCCCAAGAAAATTTTGTTCCATTATGGGTCCAAAATACATGTTTCCAAGCAAAAATAGTGCTCATGTGGTGAACAATATGGTTTACTGGATTATAAGGGGACAAATTAATAAAATAATGCTAGTGCCATAAAATGATGATCTACTCAAAGAAAATATGCATACACTGAAATCAATGTGCATGTGGTGATCAATGTTGAATGTATTTAACTATATTTAGTATGTGGTCTTTGATGTAGCATGAGTTTGCATGACCTTCCACTCAAATCTATTTGGTCCTTCCAAAGTCTCTCAACGAATGGGGTCTAAATCCACCAAAGATGACTAGTGAAGGTACGAAATAGTCAGTTATAGTAAGGGGCATTGGGGGTATTTGTTGATGGAACTGGAGACATTTCCCAGTATCCAATTATATATATGTCTCAGGTGCAAATGCAACACACAAATTCCGCATGGGTAGATATCCTAATTTTTTGCCATTAATTTACCTTTCGCAAATGTGGACACGTGAATATTGTCCTCCATGAATTGAAGTTCATAGTCAAAAGAGAGTTGGGTGGCTCAATGAGACTAACAAAATCCACTTGACCTCACCATATGACCCCACAGGATATCTACATGTCGTTCTTTTTGCACACTTGTGTTGAAAGTATTTTAATCTCCCTAAGAAAACAACTATGTTTGAAATGAGAAATGATTATGGGGAGTTATTTGGATGGTTATCCCCACAATCCTAACTTAGACTATAAATTATTTTGTGACTTCTTGTGGAGGATTTATTTCAATTAAATACTTGCATTGGTTATTTTTAAAGGGAGTTACATTGGCATCATGAAACAACGTTTTTTTAATTATTTTAAATTTAAATGGTGTTATGATGGAGGTATTTCAATATTTCACTCTCTCTGATCCACCAATATTGTTTTATGGGCACAATGTGAAGAGAATATAAGAGTAAAAAGAATATTTAGGTCCTATGTGTGTGTTCTCCAAGTGACCAAACCACAATGTTTGAAGTAATGTGCTTGAAAAAAAATTGCCTAAAATACTTGAAATATTTTGTAAGAAAGTAAAGAGACAAATGATGTTAACTTTGAGGTTCTTACTCCATCTAATTAATTTCCTAAGAGTGACTTCGCAAATAAACTACAAATTTTAAGTAAAAGTGATAAGGGGGGTATTTCACTCTATTTTTCAATTCCAATTTGTTAATATCATTTATCAACGCAAATAAATAGCATGCTAGGGATGAGAAGAGATTTTAGGTCCCTTGTTTGTGTGATTTGTGATAGCATAAACACCTAACCTTGGAGTAAAATGCTAACTTTGAAATGTTGTATGGTTTTAACCTTGCTCAAAATAATAAATTGCAATAAGTTATTAACTACCTAGATATTCCTTTGTGGTAATTATGAGCAAAGTGAATAAGGATAACAAATTAAAATGGTAGTAAAAACACGATCCTAAGCTATGCATGCATGTGCAATGACAAACTACAATCCATCCATGTGGTTAGTATCACGAATTATGATTCCAAATTATAGACCCTAAGAGATTTAATTACTAGGCACAATTAATGAGATGCAAAAGAATAGGAGCAATAACCTATGATTTATAAAAAAATAAAATCTAACCCTCCCCCCCCGCAGATACGGAATTATGAAGGAACGCAAGGAATTACAGAAATACACATAAACGCGGAGATGCAACAGAAATAAGACTTCATTTCATTAATATCATATAAAGGAAATATGCTTACAGACATAATGGAAATAAACTAGCTAGGGCGTTGATAGCTTATCTCTGAGAAGAGATGTGGCGGCCACCGGCCTCTGAAATCTGAGTTACAATGTGACTCGAAGCCTATCTATTATCGAGAAACAAAGGAAAACCCTAAACATCTAAAAACCTAACCCTAGGAGATGAAAATGCCAAACTATGGGCTCCGTTGGGGTAAATTGGTACATCAATTTCCTGGTGTTGTAACTTTGGCATACGATCTCCGTTTGACGTACATGAGACCTCATTGGAAAGATCTATCCGAGGAATACACTGATGGAAACAAATGTTGAGACATTAAATCACATTCAACGGAACGGGATTTTCCCAAAAACATCATTTAGGGCCTCAAAACGGCTCCGGAAGTTTAGGACTCGAAAAAACTGCTAAAAATAGTAAGTTGTGCTATAATTAAGGAAACTGAAAGAACTGAAAGAACAATGTTGGGGCCCCAAGTGGAATAGGTGGGTGGCCACCAATATCCACCTGGATCATTCCTCCCCCCTTAAGAAGCAATGGTCCCCATTGAGTGGAGTTCCTCCATGAGATGTGGAAACTTCTGCTAAACTTGGTCCGTGGTGAGCCACTTGCCTTGGTGCAGGAGTTGGTCAGCTTTGATAACCTGATACAATTGGATCTTTTGCTGGCGAGTGTTCTTGATTTGCTTCTCCATGATACGATCTGTGGTGGCATGCTCCCTGTAGTCTAGGTTTAACTCTGTTGCTATGAGTTGTTCTGCAATGTCGGAGATGTCCAGTAGAGGTGGAAAGTAGGGCCGAAGGCGGTCCACATTGAACACTGGGTGCAGACCAAGGAATGGTGGGATACTGAGCTCGAAGGCGTCGTCCCCTACAGCCTTGGTGATAGTGTATGGCCCATATCGGAGCAGCCGAAGCTTACTGTAGGGTCTAGCGAGGTGCTCCTTCTGCAAATGTATCCACACTTTGTCGCCCACTTGGAAGTTGTGTGGCACCCGATGCTGATCATGTCACTGCTTGTATTTGGAATCTGTTCTGTCCAATATGTCATGAACCTGTTGGCGGATGTGTTGAATGCGTTCGATGAATTTTTTTGCCTTGTCAGCTTCCGACTGGACATGAGACGAATCCTCCTGAGTGACCGCAAATGGAATGGCTACGTCAATGGGACATAGTGGCTGGAATCGCAAGCCCACCTGAAAGGGGCTGTGGCCGATTGAGCTGTGGAGAGTTCGATTATAGCTGTGATGTACATAGCGGAGGCTCTCATCCCATGTGCGTGGATGCTTTGAGTTGTACATGTGCAGAATGTGTATGATCATCCTGTTGACGACCTCTGTCTGGCCATCAGTTTGGGGATGGAAAGCTGTGGACTTGGTGAGCTTGGTGTCCAACATTGACCAAAAGTTGGACCAAAATGTACTGAGGAACCTGTTGTCCCAATCTGAGATGATAGACTGTGGGATCCCAAAGTGTACCCACACTCGTTCAAAGAAGAGTTTAGCAGTGGTTTCTGCTGTGATATTCTTCTTGCAGGACACCATAATGGCCATATTCAAGAATCTATCGACTACCATGAAAACACAGTCATTGCCATGCTTAGTAGAAGGAAGGCCCGACATGTAATCCATGGAGATGGATTCCCAAGGTCGACTAGGGGTAGGCAGCGGAGTGTAGAGGCCTTGCTTCTTGATGGTTATTTTGGCAATGACATAGGCAGTGCAAGATTTTATATACTTCCCGACATCCATTCGAAGGTTTGGCCAATAGAAATACTTCTGCAGTACTGCCACTGTTTTCTCGACCCCGAAATGCCCAGTGACCCGACTGTAGTGGGATTCACAAATCATCTTGGCGCACTCGCTTGAAG
This sequence comes from Larix kaempferi, assembly GCA_027924585.1. Classification (NCBI taxonomy): domain Eukaryota; kingdom Viridiplantae; phylum Streptophyta; class Pinopsida; order Pinales; family Pinaceae; genus Larix; species Larix kaempferi. Next base: position 10,114,424 of record BSBM01000232.1, read on the forward strand.
GAACACAAAGGTGTCCTAGGTGACATAACAGCCCACCCTGGAGGTGAAAATTGGGAACTTGCTTACCCTCCAAGAGCGTCTTTTATGTGTGGCCAAATTCTGGATCGCTCTTGTAGAGAAGTGGCCAATCAGAAGTCTCGTTCCCACAAGAGTTGAGCATGGTGATTAGCGCCACGATCGGTGGTCGGCTGAGGCAGTCTACAGCATTATTGGTGCTTCCCTTCTTGTACTTGATATTCAAATTAAACTATTGCAGATATGTGTACCACTTCTGATGGCGATCGTTCTGCAACTTCCCTTGTGTTTGCATGAACTGCAGGGGTCGGTGGTTTGTATGGATGACCGTTTCCTTCCCTAAAATGTAATGCTTCCATTGTCGGAAAGCCTGCACAATGGAATACATCTCCTTATCATAAGTGGGATACTTTCGGATTGTGTCGGAGAGTGTCTCACTGTGATATGCCACTTAATGTCCCTATTGAGTAAGAACTGCCCCAATAGCATAGTCTGAAGTATCTATCTCGATCTCAAATGGTTGTTGCAAGTCTGGTAATGTGAGCACTGGGGCAGAGAAGAGGCGATGTTTCAACTCGACGAACGCCTCTTGTTGAGATTCAGACCAAAAGAATTTTGCTTTCGCTCCTCCCTTGGTGACTTGGCTCAAGGGCCAAGTGATATGAGAGAATCCCAACACGAACCTGCGGTAGAAATTGGCAAGACCTAGAAAGATGCGGAGCTCTCTTAGAGTTGTAGGGGCTGGCCAATCCCGAATGACTTGGATCTTGGTTGGATCCACATGCACCCCTTGTTCATCAATAATGTATCCCAGATACTGAACATGGGTCATGCCAAAAGTGCACTTCTCTAGATTGGCACACAACTTGTGTTGCCGCAGTGTTTGGAGGACTTGTTGGATGTGTTGGTGTCCATTTTGTCACCATTTTTTATCATCAAATATACTCTCAGTGGTGTTATTTTCACTATTCTGATATAATAAATCACTCCTCTTGCCATTCAAACCGTCAATCAGACCTAGGTATGATCATATTTACATATCACGTGAATCTTGGCTAAATATCATTATTTTCATGGTTTATTAATATTAATTTAATGTTTTTCGACTCGCTTGGAAAATAGATTTCGGATTGTAGGCTATGGGATTCAAACGTACCTCCATTCAGACTCGTGTTCACATTGCAAACGTTCAGCCGCATACAACCCACTGTTCATCCCGTGAAATCGTCGGTTCGCATATTCCTTCCCATTAAAGACAAAAAACAGAAATATGGGTTATGTTAGAAACATGGTGGTTATGGTTGGTGAGTCCCTGTTCTAGAATATTCGCTTCCCTACTCATTCAACTAGACAACACATGACTCTCCCCATGTCAACGCTCTAGAAGATTCGCTTTCCCGTTCGCTTAGCTCGCTAGCACATGCTCATGCCCACGTCGACGTTCCAGCAGCTCCATCCTCCCACACTCAGCCTGCCAACGCATGCTTCTGCCCACGATTAAAGGAAACTAACACGCAGCTGTTCGCATCAAGGAGAATCGGCTCCGTGAAGCAGGCATACGGCCTGTACGCTGTCATAAACCACCATGCAACCGTTGTATAGACATTAAAGACTTCTATTTTTAGAGAGGTCGACTATGTCGACCTTCTCTCCCATTATAAAGTTATATATGGACGCCTCCTTTGGAGAAACGCAGACGACATATAGCATAGTAGATATAGACATTTACGCTATCAGTAATTTAAAGAAACGCTGTTTAATTTTCTCAGTTAATGGAATCTCTTGAATTTTACTGTTGATATTCTGTTGTTGGTGACTAAGTTGATTTAGTTTCAATCTCTTATTGTTGGGAAGGGCCCCTCATCAACTAGAGGTTTTTATGTATATTTTTGTATTTTCCTTTCTGCAAGTAAATAGTTCATTTTCCAGTGTATGTAATTAATTATGTTTTCTTGTATATGCCATTTCCTTATTTTTATGTAATCTGTATCTTGTTGCTAACTTAATTTACTTTTCAAGAATTGATAATGGACGGCCAAGCATAGTGTTTATAGTTTGCTTTCAGTCTTTTGCAATCAGATAGAGTTTAGTTAGTTGTTGTTTCGGGTTTAGTTTATAATTAGAATTAGTTATGTCAGTTCCTTTCCTATAGCTCTAGGTTAGTTTGATTCATATCTCAGTTTTGTTTGATTAGGCCATAGAAATAGTTTATTTCTTTAAACAATGATTAGAATAGGTTACTTCTTGTTATCTTAGCTTCTAAATACTCTATTCATTGCTTTCCTTGCACCATAAGATCATATGCATCAGCGAGCTGCTAGTTAAGATCATCCAAACGGCTTCTTCCTTAGTTTAAATCGTTTTCCTCCATCCGGACTGTCATCCGGATCATCATTCAGACCTCAATACTTTCCGCATTGTTTTTATGCTTGTTTAGAATCCAATTTCTTAGGATTTTTAACTGTAATATTTCTTGCTTTTAATTAGGAGGCTTATATGTAATTAAGATCTTGTTTTCCACTACATAGAGTTTTGATTAAGTTTCGTCATTATTCTTAGTTTCCATTTCATCTTCCTTAACTTTGCTTTAACTGTCTTTCAAGTTATGTTTTTCATGTTTGATCTTCCAATAGGTTATTGTTCTAGAATCCATCAGTTTCATTCTTAGTGTAGTTTATTATATGTTCTTAAGGTTTATTTCGGATTAGAGTTAATAATTTAATTCTCCAAGATATCTTAATTTTGATAGTTTCTTCGTTAAGCATAGGATCAGTTTTCCTCATTCACACAGATAATGAAGGTGTTCATGAAATAGAGTTTGGTTTAGAAATAAATATCTTTATCAAGTTTTCTACTTGCTTCTATATAAAATATCTTTATCAAGTTTTCTACTTGCTTCCAAATCAAATTCAGTCCAAGTAAATATCCTTATTATGTTTTCTACTTGCTTCTAGATTTCATTAGTTCCAATTCATTTTGCTTATGGATAGAAGATAGATCATAATGTTTAAAATTAATTGTAATTGGTCTCTTTGTAGTTTACATCTCTTTGTAGAAATTAGGTTAGATTTACTTCCATTTTGTTTTGTTGTTACATTCAAAAGTCATTATGATACATTCACCCCAGTTCCTATCACAATTGACGTACAACATCAAGGAGAATGAAATTAGATACTTTAGTGTAGTCTTGAAGTATTAATTGAATGCATGAATATTAGTTGAATTCACCAAGTAGTTTGTAGTTTTTGTTTCAAGTCAAATGGTTTCCATTTTCATAAAAAGTAGTTTGCTTTTTTATCAGTATTTGTTTTTTTGTTCCCATTGTTTAATCATAGAGTAGAGTAGTATAGCTTGATACTATTCTGATCTGTTGGCTTAGATAGGTTTAATTAGTTCCTTCGTTGTTTTTCTGAAGTTTGACTCGGTTTTTCATTTTGAAAGATCTTTCGATATTTTCTTTATTAAATATTTCTAAGGTCTGCCGAGCCAAAACTTAGGTCCCATTCTACCTCGGCATATATGTGCCACAACTCTAAGATTACCAAACCTGGTCGATAATTAAATATGTTGGTGATTCTTTAAGACAGTAATTACACCTCAACATTTTGGCGCCGTTGCCGGGGAGTTGTAGATACGTAGAACTCAGTTGTAGATAGGTAGAACTCTCTTTTGAAACCTAGTTATAGATTTGAATTCTCCTCTTTGAAATTTAGAAATAGGTTGGTGGCGGGTGAGCGGTAAGATGAGAGGTAAGAACCTGCGCATCTATTATAACATGCATCCCCAAAACCCAGCAATAGTAGTGATGCAGTTAGAGTTTATTTCAGTTATAGTTTGTTTTCATGAATAAGTCTAGAGACTCACAAGGTAGATTTATTAAAACTAGCCCTCCTACTAGAATCCCTACTAAAATTCCTACTAACCTATACGGGGGGCGTGCCACCCCAACTACTAGCTCAACATAAAGGTATCGGAAGACACCTAAAGGGGATAGTCCTACTTGGAAAGCAAACGAAACCCTCTCTGGAAATCAATTAGGGGAAACCATAGGGACATCAGAACAATCTGTTCATAAACAAATTCCACTAGAAGAACCTGAAGCTCATATTGAGACCGAACTTAGACAAGAAGAAATTCAAAAGGATAAAACTTCAGAACCTCCTAACCCTCCATTAGTCCAAAAACCCAAAGACACTAATTTTTCAATAGTAGGTGGTCCAAACTTAGTAGATTTTGTTGATCTTGCACAAGTAGATGCTCTTTTTGAGAATTCTGTGAACATAGTTATTTTACAGATTGAAACAACAATGGTAGGACCTTCAAAGTTGGACTCCCATGTAGCTGGTAACTCTCCTCTTAAAGAGAAAAATACTCTTCCTGAAACAGAACGTTGGGATATCCCATATTATCCAAGAAATGATCCACCTAAGTATTCTCTCTTTGGAAATCAAATCTTCATGGAGGATGAAAATGAAGATCATGTCCGACAAGATGAAGAAGATGGAGAAGTTAGGACTGAAGGTACTTTTGGATTCCCTATCATAGACACTACACAATATGTGACTATGAAAAACACCCCTCCTTCCTCACTACCAACCTTTTATGGGAAGAGTAGTGAGGATCCGGATACATTCTTATTCGAATTTGACATTTTGTGTAGGAGTTAACTACCTGCAAGATGGCCAACTTGAAGACAAGAGCCTAGAAGACTATCTCAAAAGATTTAACTATGTGTTACATAAATCTAAATATAGTGATCTTCGGGAAGATGCAGTAAGAACACTCTTCCTCAAGGGAATCTCAGAGAAGAATGAATCCAACCCTAAAGGATATAGTAAAAGATGAATTACAAAAACTCCTTAACGCTGGTTTCATCTACCCAATTTCTAACAGTAAATGGGTGTCTCCTCTAGTAGTAGTTCCAAAAAACGTCACAGTGAAATGGCGTATCTGTGTTGACTTTCGAGAGTTGAACAAGGCCACTCTTAAGGATTACTTCCCTTTTCCTTTCATTGACCAGGTGTTAGATACGTTATAAGGGAAGCAATACTTTTATTTCCTTGATGGGTATAGTGGATACAATCAAATATTAATAGCACCTGAGGATCAAGACAAGACAACCTTTACTTGTTCTTGGGGGACATATGCCTATCGAGTGTTTCCATTTGGACTATATAATGCACCTTCTACTTTCCAGCTTGCAGTATTAAGAATCTTTGCTGATCTTATACATGATTGTGTAGAAGTTTATATGGATGACTTTACAGTTTATGGTAATACCTTCCAAGAGGCCCTTGATAACCTCAAAACAGTTCTTATTCGGTGCCAAGAAACAAACTTAGCCCTTAGTCATGAAAAATGTAAGATGCTACTAACCGAGGGCATAGTTCTAGTTCTAGGACATCATGTCTCTCTTCAAGGTATCAAGGTGGATCCTGCCGAGATATAAATAATTGTTAATCTTCCTCCTCCAAAAAGTCCGAAGGAAGTAAGAAGTTTTCTTGTCCATGCAGGCTATTATAGACGTTTTATTGAAAATTTCACTAAGATAGCCGCACCTATGTTCAAGCTACTCATGAAAGACACAGAATTCCAATGGACTAAACCGTGTCAATATGCCTTTGAAACTTTGAAGGCAAAGCTATCAGTGGCACCAATACTTAGGGGCCCTAATTGGTCCCTTCCTTTCCATATATCCATTGATGCTTCCGACCTAGCTATAGGAGAAGTCTTAGGGAAAAAGAGGGACAAACATCGCATGCCATCTATTTTTCTAGTAAAAATTTGACTCTTGCTTAATCAAAATACACTGTTACTGAAAAAGAGTTTCTAGCAGTAGTCTATGCCATCAACAAGTTTTGTCATTATGTCATAGGATATGAAATTTTTATACACACTGACCACTCTGCCATTATATTTTTAATGAATAAACCTATCACTAATGGCAGAGTGACTCAGTGGATTCTTTTGTTACAAGAATTTAACATCACCATTGTCGATCGTCCCGGTCGAGAGAATGTGGTAGCAGATTTTATCTCTCGAATTCAAACTGACGATAATGCTAGTCCTGTCGATGATAGCTTCCCAGATGAACATTTGTTCGCTTTGTATGTTCGAACCCCATGGTTTGCAGACATAGCCAATTATTTAGCAACTGGAAAGCTACCAAACCGTCTCTCTCCACCTGAGAAACGTAGGATCATAGTTCAAAGTTCCAATTATTCTTGGGTGGACAATGATATTTTTCGTACTGGTCGTGATCTTATTATTAGAAGATGTGTACAAGAGGATGAGATTGTAGAGATCCTTCATGCATCTCATGGTGGACCTTGTGGCGAGCATTTTCCTGACAAGAGAACAACATACAAAGTGTTGCACTCTGGGTATTATTGGCCAAGTATTTTTAAAGATGCTTCCAAGTATGTCAAGGGGTGTGACAGTTGCCAAAGAATGGGGAGACCTACGCCATCCGACGAGATGCCTTTACAACCCCAAGTTATGATTGAGCCTTTTGAGAAATGGGCTCTAGATTTTGTTGGGCCAATTTCCCCCATGTCTTGCAAGAATAAGTACATTCTAGTCTATACAGATTATGTCACCAAGTGGGTAGAAGCTAAAGCCTTATTCCGGGCCACAGAGAAATCTGTGGTAGAATTTATATATGAATAAATATTTACCCGATTCGGTGTACCTAGGGATATTGTAACCGATCAAGGATCTCATTTTACCTCCAAGTTGATGAAAGAGCTTACTGAAAAATATGGTATTAGACATTGTAAATCTTCACCATATCACCCGCAAGCAAATGGTCAGGTAGAGTCCACCAACAAAGTATTAGAATCCATCCTGACTAAGACTATCCGGTTACACCACAAAGACTGGGCAGATAGGCTTCCAGAAGCCTTGTGGGATTATAGAATAACTTGGAGGAACACCACTGGCCACACACCTTATGAACTTGTTTATGGTAAACAAGTTCTTCTACCTATTGAATTTCAAGTCAAAAAATTTCGTATGGATGCACAATTAGGGATGAATCTGGAAGAAGCATAGAGACAACGAATCCGGCAGATAAATGAATTAGACGAGATTAGGCAAGATGCTATTCAACGCACAATATCAATTCAAAATCAACGCAAAAAGTGGCATGATAGATACATTAAACAAAAACAATTTAAAACTGGATACTGGGCATTACTTTTTTATTCAAGATACAAAAACTTTAAAGGTAAATTAACTACTCGTTGGATGGGTCCATATGAAATTGTTACAGCTTTTGATAATGGATCTGTTAAAATTAAGACAATTGATGATTCTCAAATTTCCTTTGTTGTAAATGGACATAGACTTAGACTTTATCATCAACCAATATCTAAACAAGATTTTGTGTAGAATGCCTTACAACAAAAAGAGATGGCACTGGTAGAAGAGGAAGTTATTCCTCCTTCCCCTGGTTCTTGAATTATTTTGGGTTATCTTCATTTGTATATATGTAAATATGTTTTTGTTTTTCAATAATAAGAGTCATTTCTAACAATTGATTGCATTTGTGCAGGAAATTCATTATTATGATCGGCTTATAAAATTTTGTCAATTAAAACAGGAAGACTCTTTTCCTTTCCTTAACTTTGAAAATTTTACATAACTTTCGTTGAACATATGTTTTTGTTTTGAATAAATTTGAATCATCTAACAAGTGGTTTTACAGATGATTACCAAAACCTTATCACTATAATCAATCAGGGAATATTAACTGAGAAGGGAAGTGCTCCAAAAGAAAATCATAATATATCCTAACTCCTTCTCTTTCGCTTATTGTTGAAAATTGAAAAATTATAGTGAAAGGTTAAAGCGTTCTTTATATAATTTTTAACCACTTTCTTTTATGATTCTGTATATGGTATTTGATTCAGACATGTACATTTCTGATTTATCATTAGAACAGTTGCTTAAGACCTACTTTGATTACTATGATCTTCAAAAGCTCTATCTTACACCTATGGACTACTAGCTCATCCTAGACTCATGATCAAAACTTGTCTCTTAAGCACTTTTGAAAGGTATCCCAAAAGTGAGTGATATTTCTATTTTGTGGGGAACATTACTGATCTTTTATGAAGAGGATGTACTGAGAGGTCAAAGAATAGATTTAGGTTATTATCTTTTGACATGATCTATGTTCTAGGCCATTTTAAATAAAGTTACTCACAAAGTTCGTTCTAAAATTTTGAGTTATGTGTTTAGCAGGCTTAGCACACTCTAGTGCCAACCGGATTCCTTCAATATATATATATGTGTGTGTGTGTGTGTGTGTGTGTGTGTGTGTGTGTGTGTATATATCATTATACGAGGCAAACCCGTCGGGGTACTGAATAGGCTCGCTGGCAGTGGGTCCATGCTAAGTAAAATCTTAAACAAGGAAGCTCGGTAAATGCAAGTAAACCTGTCGGGGTACTGAACAGACTCGCTGGCAGCGAGGCTATGCTTGCATGGTACCAAGATAAACCCGCTAGGGTACTGAACATGCCTGCTGGCAGCGGGGAAATATCGGGTAAAAGAGGTCGGTTAATGCATTGCTATGCACATGGCTCATAAAAGACCTAAGTATATGAATACATGTTGAGGCCTATTATTTACACTGTTATTAGAGAATGGCTGTAAGTTGGACTTGGACCCTGTCATCTAATTCAAACAATACCTAGGATATGACTATCCTCGAAATGCGACCCATAACCATAGAAATCTCACAAACTCTACGGTGAACCTTATCTATATTCTTTGGATGACAAGAGATCTTTAAAATGAGTCATGGATGACTAGTTTTCCTATGGTATTTTCACATCAATTATACTATCATTCTTCATATGGTCTTCTTAAGCACTGTTGTATTATTTTTTATGAATGTACATATCTGAATCATCTACATTTATTAGTCAATATTTCATTTATTTTTACGAAAATTATCATAGCATTTTAGAAGCTATCGGAAAAACTTTCAATTGAAAATATTTGAATATTAATCAATTTTTCTTTAATGGCTTGAGGACACACCATATTTTTGGTTTGGGGGAGGTTCATAACTATCTTTATTTTCTGATCATTTACCAAAAATCTATTTATCTCTGACAAAATGATAGGTGTTTTCAGGAATAATGAAAAATAGCAAAAGGAGTATTGTCCTAATAAATGATAAATAAAGAGGAACGCAACTGAAAGGTCCAGAAAAAGCAAAGTTTACAGCATCTTTTGTGCACTAACAGCCCTAGAAATTCCCTGCAAAATCAACTTCAGTTAGCATCAACAAGCAGATCTTGTACAGACAAAAGTCTGTATGAAGGGTCAAATGTCGATCTGAATGAGGTGACGAATGAGGCAAACGAACAACGATCCAAATGGAGTGCCGAATGAAACCATAGATTATAATGGCTTTATTAAATATGCCAAGGTATCCAAATTTGAATACTATTGATAAATCTAATTGGCCAATTATGTCCGGAATCAATCAAATGTCAATTTTGCATGTGGTCTCATTCCCTTAACCATCTCGCCTCCATTAAACGAATGGATTATGCATCATCGTGATCTTCAGAATCATTACATGATCGCCATATGGTCTTAATTATCCTATCGTACGATCTGCCATCATATTAATCGAGTCATCATGATCTCTCACGTGTAATCCATGTCTATAATTTCATTTTGAGAATTACATTCAACCTGTCCAAAGTTCGACTTTGGACATGGTTGAATATATCATAACCACACATATTCACTAACTCACGCATTTCTATGTTGGCACTCGATTCAATATCTTTGAATGATAAGCGTGATCTTTCAAGCATGCTAAGTCCTTGCCTACGATCATTCAACCATTCAAATGGACACAATTTAAACTGACAACTACATGAATTTCACTCCATTATGTTCACTTTCCATCTTTTCTGTTAAGCTGCGTCTCTTGCATCTCTTGCATCCCCTATACCTTTCTGCATCCCTTGACCTCTGTCCAATTATGCCGATCCTTCATGAACCTAGAATTTACCAGGATTTACTTTGCATTCCCGAGTTCAAAGTGTGTCATGAGGTATTCCTTCGAGTCAGATGGGATCCGTTTCTCCATCTTCTCCAAGGCCACGACCACGAAATCTCACTGCTTTTCGCTAGGGGATTCGATGGCAAGATGGCCAAAGTTGGCCATCTCACTTTTTCTGTGACGGAAGAATCTATCGCAATGGCCACAAAGATTCCTAGGGAGGGTGCCCATTGGCACAAACATCTCTTCCTTCCACGGAAGGATCACGAATTTTCTTTGAAGGCCGAATATCAACATGTTGCTGGAACAAAAGGATTCCACCAGGAGTGGGTCAAGCCGGAATACCTAGATCCCTTGAATGTCATCATCCATCTGATCACTTGTGAGGGTACGTTTACTATTTTTAAAGTCTGCCATTTTAGATTGCTAGCACATTTTGTTAACAATCAGACCCTTAATTTCCCATTCTATTTCTTGAAAAGTTTAGAGAAAATGTCAAGCCAGGTTAGGAAGAATACTATTAATTCCTCTGGTAGCTTGTACCATCACTGTCTCATTAAAATCCTGATCATTCACCAGTTGGAAGAGAGAGGGCAAACCTGGGATCGTTTTGTCTTTGAAACACTAAACCCTCATTTGATCGAGAAGCCTATTGCCAAACCCCCTACTTCTCGAAGACACCATCGTTTCCAAACCGGTATTAGTGAGCCTACCCAAGCCTCTACACAAGCAGAACGAGACACTAAGCGTGTGTGGTTTGATGAGTATCCCTCAGGAGATGTGCACATTGTCCACCCATCGCCTTCTCTTGATCTTTCCTTTGGTGACCCTACTTCGGAACCCCCACTTTTTTCATCAGTACCCACTAAATCCAGGAAAAAAAATCATGACCAGTCCATCGACCAGTCTCTCATCCAGACTATCGTTCAGCCATCACATCCAGATGACCATACCCTCGAAACACCCCTCCTCACATTAGCCAATGTATCTGCTCAATTGTGTGAAGCCCCTGTTGCTAGAATTTCTCCCGCACACAACGAAGACAGAGTTCTTGAAGAACATACTATTGAGCTTGAAACACTTTCAAGAGAGCTGAGTCCTCAAAAGGACCTGGAACATCGCATAGAACATCCCATTCTGAATCAGCAGGAAGTTGATAGGTTGACCCAAGGGATAGCACGGTTGACAGACCATAATCAAAACTATGTGGAAACAATCTCTGAGCTTCATAAAGAAAACAAGGTACTGCGTACACAAGTAAGAAGCATTGAATGCTTGGCCAATGCCAAAACAACATCCCATACTTCTCTTCGGATGAGGTATGATGCCTTGAAGGATCAGTTCCAAAAGCTTAGGGCTAAGTCCACTTTCGCTTCCAAGTCGAAGGTAGCTGCTATCGCAGCTCAGCTTTCTTCCTGAATTCTTCTCCTTTTTCTCAGTGGGATCTGGCATATCTCCGATTTGGGGGAATGTTGGTGTCCATTTTGTCACCATTTTTTATCATCAAATATACTCTGAGTGGCATTATTTTCATTATTCTGATATAATAAATCACTCCTCTTGCCATTTAGTCCGTCAATCAGACCCAGGTATGATCGTATTTACATATCACGTGACTCTTGGCTAAATATCATTATTTTCATGGTTTATTAATATTAATTTAATGTTTTTTGACTCACTTGGAAAATAGATTTCGACTTGCAGGCTATGGGATTCAAACAGACCTCCGTTCAGACTCGTGTTCACGTTGGCATATTCGTGTTGGCATATTCCTGCCCATTAAAGACAAAAAACAGAAATATGGGTTATGTTAGCAACGTGGTGGTTATGGTTGGTGAGTCCCTGTTCTAGAAGATTCCCTTCCCTGCTTGCTCAGCTCGACAACAAATGACTCTCCCCACGTCAAAGCTCTAGAAGATTCACTTTCCCGTTCGCTCAACTCGCTAGCACATGAACATGCCCACGTCGACGTTCCAGCAGATCCATCCTCCCACGCTCAGCTTGCCAGCGGATGCTTCTACCCACGATTAAAGGAAACTAACACACAACTATTCGCATCAAGGAGAATGGCCACAAGATGTCGTCCATCATCCTCATGAAGTTTGCGGGAGCATTTTTCATCCCGAAAGGCATGACCAACCATTCGAAAAGGCCCTCCTTGGATTTGAAGGAAATCTTCCACACATCGGAGGGTTCAATTGGTACCTGGTGATACCCGGACTTCAAGTCGATCTTACTGAAATATTCCCCCCCCCCTGAGTTGGTCCAGAAGGTCATCAATCCGTGGGATCAGGTACCTATTCCGAACAGTGATATTATTCAGCGCCGAATAGTCAATACAGAGCCTCCAAGTCCCATCCTTCTTTTGCACCAACACGATCGGGCTCCCACAGGGTGATGAACTTGGTCGGATGTGCCCTTTCTGCAACAAATCCTAAATATGCCTCTTGATTTCTTCATTCTCTAGAACAGAGCACCGATAGATTGATCCATTGGGAAGCGACGCACCTGGGGTCAGATCGATGGGGTGATTGACTTGACAGTGCAGAGGCACCCCTGCAGGTGAGGTGAAGATGTCCCTATACTCCTCCACGGCCTTGTCCATCTGTTGTTGTCGGGCGTAGGAGCTCTGTCTGGAGGTTGTGGCCATAGTCTTATTCTTTCCCTGAGGGCGGATTACCAGGAAAACAAATTTCCCCGTTTTGGAAATGATCTTACTGCATTGTTTTGCAGTAACCAAAGAGATGGCAGCAGGTGATGCTACCTCCGATATCTTGTACAAATTATTTCATAGAGTAACAATAACAGCGCGAGGCTGGGACTCATACACAGCATGTCACTTCCACAAGTACGGTTGGCCTAATAATACATCATAAAAATCAAGAGGAGCATTGTCACATTATACGGCCTCACCCGTGAAGGGCTTGATGCTGTAGGGAAGGCAACACTGTTGGATGACGCGGAGATCCCATCCTTGGTGAAGCCACCCAATGGTGTACGGTTGTGGGTGTGTTGTGGTCGGCAAGCCCAACTGCTTCACGACTTCTTCTGAAATGAGGTTCTTTTGGCTCCCGATGTCGACAATGAACTGCAGCGGGGAACCCTTTACCCACATTTGGGAATGGAAGAGGCGCTCCCCCTCCTCTGGATCTTCCAGTTCCTCCTTTTGGACCTTCGTGGTGGCAACAGTGGCGTTGGGATCCACATCAATAATCTGCTCCCCCATGTCATTGCCCCTTTCGGGTTCTGGTTTAGAGTCGGAGCATGCATCTGATTCAGAAGCCTTCAGCTCGGCCACTAGTGACTGCTTGGCCCGACACTCACTTGTGTTGTGCGTGGAGCTCTTATGAAACTCACACCACTTTCCCGTTTCCTTCTTTGGCTTCACAGTGTTGTTCTTTGCTTATGGTTTTGGAGGGTTATCCTGGGTCGCCCCACCTTGGCTTTGTCTTTTGTTCTACGGTTTGGGGGCACCTTTTCGTTGCTTCTGATTCACAGATCCAAAGTCTCGCTTCTTCTGTTTGAAGTTTTGCTCAATCTTGGCAGCAAACCAATATGCTGCGCCAAGCGAGGAGATGTCGAGGAACTCCATTTCCTTTTGAATGTATCTGTGCAGAAAAATATGGTACTTCATCACCAAATGTTTCTCCGAATATTTGATACCCAATTTTGTGCCCAGGGTATGGAACAAATTCGTTAGCTCATGCACATCTTGATCCCTTTGTTGCCGCAGCATAGTCTATTGTATGTACTTGTCCTCATAGCTTCCCATGGGAAAATATTGTTATTTGATGGCGTCTCGGAAAGAATTCCAAGTGGGTGTGGCCGAAAACAGAGAGGATGCCCTCTTGTCTGTCTGCTCACAGTAGGTTTCCCACCAATCCTTGACATGGGGGGAGGCTTTGAGGAGTGCAAAATTAATCCTTTCCCGGTTGGAAAATTTATGCACTGAGAAGTACCCTTCTAACAAATTCAACCATCTATCTACGACATCTGCATCTATTTGGCCTTCAAATATGGGAATGCCAAAGTTTACTTGTACCTTAAAAGGGGTTGCGCCTCCAAAATGGATGCTGCTGGGAAGTTGTTGAAGGATCTGGGCAAAGTTATCCATCATCGCGTTCCTTTGTTTTTCAAGGGCCTCCTGAAGCAATATTTTGATAGGATCTCCTGCTCCCTCGTCTTTCTTTTTGTCCGCCATGGGCAGCCGTCGGGTTTTGCGAGGCTGATCTTGCAAGGGTTCAACCAGGTCCAACCCTAAGTCCTTATACCCCAACCTCGTTGGGGACATGCAAAGAAGGATCGAGAAAGAGCAGACCCGCTCCGATACCACTGATCCATACTTATGAAGGAACGCAAAGAATTACAAAAATACACCTAAACGTAGAGTTGAAGCAGAAGTAAGACTTCATTTCATTAATATCACACAACAGAAATATGCTTACAAACAGAATGGAAAAAAACTAGCTAGGGCGTTGGTAGCTTATCTCTAAGAAGAGATGTGGCGGCCACCGACCTCTGAACTCTGAGTTACAATGCGGCTAGAAGCCTATCTATTATTGAGAAACAAAGGAAAACCCTAAACATCTAAAAACCTAACCCTAGGAGATGAAAATGCCAAACTATGGGTTCCGTTGGGGTAAATTGGTACATCAATTTCCCGGCGTCGTAACTTTGGCATACGATCTCTATTTGACGCACAGGATACCTCCTTGGAAAGATCTATCCAAGGACTACACCGATGAGAGCCAATGTTGAGTTGTTTAATCATAAGTAAATGTTGAGTCCTTGACTCACATTCTCCGAAACGAGATTTCCCCAAAAACGTCGTTTAAGGCCTCAAAACGGATCCGGAAGTTTAGGAGCCGAAAAAACTGCTAAAAATAGTAATTTGTGATGTAATTAAGGAAACTGAAAGAACAATGTTGGGACCCCAAGTGGAATAGGCGGGTGGCCAACAATATCCACCTGGATCACCCGCACCCCCTCAACTTGAGTGGAATCATAGATAAATGGCTAAAAAAATGTTTTGTGTCCCCCTTGCATGGGTTGTTTTATGGATAGTCACATAAATTACATAGAGTAAAAGTTAAGTCACCCTTGAGACAAAATTAAATGGGTATTTGGATGGGACTAGTGGAATTACTTAGGGGCAGGTAGTGGACCTACCCGTGATAAAATTTTGTGTGGAAATTTGGTGGGACTTAGTGCAATTGCTTCGGGTATTTGCTGACTTTCCCACAAGAATGTTTTTCACAAAAATATAGTGGGACTTAACAAAATTATGTGATCAAGTAGTAGAACCTTCTACAAGGTATACTTTTGTGGCTATACGGTGGGACTCTGCTACATTTATATGACACATATAAAAATAATTGCACAAGACAATAAGCTGACATAAAATGAAACTTGAAAATACCTAGCTCCTCTTAAGAACTGCTTGGTGAAATTATAGGCCAATGTCTCACCCTACAAGCCACCATAGGTTAGAAAATAGCTGAGAACAACCTAAAAAGTAATATTTAAACGAATCTAAACCCAAATGGAGTCCCCAATCTATTTTGTGGGTTTGTTGCATTGGTGAGAAAAAAAACCTTTAAAAACAAGATCCTAAGTTAGACAATAGACAATGGTTAGTAGTGAGACTAGAATAAGAGTATTTTAATAGAAATAAACAAATATAAGCATGCAAGCAATCATTCTACAAGATTAATTACAATAATTCCATCCAAACACAAAAGTTAGATAGAAACAACAATACCTATATATTAGCCCAATGGAAAAGCATAAAAATAAGTGATTTCACCTTGTAAGAGTGATTGGAATTAAGTGGCATCTAACATTCTACTTGGGATGGGTCATGTTCCTTCTTGAAATATCTCTCTAATAATAGTGAATGAAGAACACTTGTCTCCTTGATGAAGAAGCTCAGTAAGCATGAGGGAAATGAATGGTAGAGATGAGAGAGTGAGAATTATGATCTCCAAGCTCATTCATCTAGCATAACCTTGTAATTATTCCTCTCCTCTTAGAGATCCTACTCTCTAGTACACCATCCTATCTGTCTCATGGCCAACAACCATGAGCAGACCGCCAAGGATACCAAAATCATATGGACTCAATGTGCATCCTTAAATAATGCATCTCGGTGCACTCTCCATCATGTCATTACCAATGGAACTCACATAGGCTCGTTACAATCTCCCCCACTTAAATATGTTGACGTCCTCATCAACACGGCTCCATCCACACATCCAATGAAAGGGGCATTGGTGGTGAAGAGGCCCTTCCATGTATGCCAATAACCGAACGTGGATCTGATACCATATGTCAAGGGACTAGAC
The DNA here is from genome assembly GCA_027924585.1 of Larix kaempferi. Classification (NCBI taxonomy): domain Eukaryota; kingdom Viridiplantae; phylum Streptophyta; class Pinopsida; order Pinales; family Pinaceae; genus Larix; species Larix kaempferi. The sequence goes on from BSBM01000232.1 coordinate 10,130,816, forward strand.
TTGTTTTCCCTCTTGAGCGTCCCATACAGTCTGAAAACCTAGTCATCGCATGAAATCGACGTGATCTTGCTAGTTGAGCATGACCATCAACTGCAAGTATCACCCAGACTACGCCTCATCAAAACCAGCCTACCCAAACCTAAGCCAGACACCTTAGAGTATGTGGAATTCCAAGAGCTCGTTTCACCATAGGCAAAGAAGTTCACCGCATCGCCACCCAACCTTGGACAATGTTGTACCATCACATTGCCTCCCCCAATCCAACACTTGAATGGACGACTGCTGTTATCAGACTATCTACCAAAATCGGACTTAAGGTGTGATCTCTCTAGCTCAATGTAAGTCTAGAACAAATGAGACAGAATATGAAACTACTCTCCTAGATCTAGTTAGAGATCAGTGAATTAAGCATCTTACCTCAGATTCGTAGATCTTTCTCCTCGTGGTTGTTCCGAGTTCCGCGTTTGTCAGATCAATGGATATAAGACCTGTCAAAACACATAGGAACAATACAAGCAGTAAAACATGCCTAAACACTAACTAGTCTAAGTAAACAGTTGAGGAGGTAAACTATAAATATCATCAACACAATAACATTTATGGAAAGCATTTATATTACTGTATAAAATGTGGGAGATGCAATAGAAGAGATGATTACAACTGATGCCTCAACGTCGCAATATCCTTCCGACAAGCCAAACCAAATCTCCTAGAGAGAAGTAGGTGCCTCCAAGACTAAGGTGCTAAACTACTGAGCTAATTTCACCAGCATAAGAGTACCATAGACTTCCTCCCTTTGGAATGGGAAGGGCGCTTATATTTATAGGACCAAGTGGATAGAGTAGGTTGAGGATCATGGGGAGAAGGTTAAGGGATCCTCCCATTAGGTTAGGGAACTGAAGGCCAGCTCACTTAGTAGTTAGGGATAGGGATCCACCTCATCCAACTTCTAGAATTCGCTCGAAAGGTACTTTTATCTCATGAAATTGACTCTAGTGCATGCTGCATGAATGCAACCTACGACGACGCACTTTACTCAAAGACAATCTGAGCCGGCTTAATTATGAGTGTGGATAAAGGTCATCAAATTTCTATAAATGACTAGCTTGATATTGGGACTTCAGGTATTTAGGCACTGAGGTTACATAGGTCTCATGATGGTGAGATTTTGGGTGTAACAGAATGCCCCCCAAACCATGAAGTTGGTAAAACTAATTAGGTAAAATGATTTGATAGAAGGAATGGAAAGGACTTGTCAGAGAGAAGATGTTGTCGTAGTACAACTGACTCTAAGAACATAGTCTCATATGATGCACAACATGGTTGTCGACCAATACATTACAGATCCATGGTAGTAATGACCGACTGAACACAATCATGGCTACTAGACACAAGCGTAGATCCATGATGAGATGATAACACAGCAACGACCAATACAAAAGTGGATCCGTGTAATATGACTCAAACAATCTCCATCGCAACCTGGGTAAAACATGACTCCCCAAGGTCTTCAAGTCGAACCCGCAACGATACAAATCTATCTGTTAAGTCATGAACTTGTTTCCTTCAATTTTATATATTTTGATTGTATTTTTTATTTTAAGTTTTCTCATTTGCTTAATTTTTCTCATTTGCTTCCTTTAGGAAATTTTTGGTTTTTTGTGAAACTTTCGATTTTTTGCCTTTAAGTTTTTTATTATTTCCATTTCTTTAGGATTTGAAGGGATCCATAGGACTTATATTGATTAAGGATGTCACAAATATATTCTAAGAAAGTAGTTTATCATTTAAATTTGATTTAAAATGGAAAAAATGGTTGAATTAGTGCCAAAATTGAATGCAAATTATTCTTGTAGCGCAATCATGAAAAATCAACACAGTGGCGCTACAAGAATATCGCGCCAGCCGAAATCACCATTTTTTAAACTGAATTTTTGCATGGGTTTCATTTCTAAGTGACTAATCGCATGTTTAAAGGGTGTTGATACGTGTTGCTCCAGTAATCATCATGAAAGCAGGTGTGACTGTGTCGTGGAAGAGATCGTGGTAATCATTAGCTAGAACAGAGCGTATCGTGACAGGAAGAGGTATAAGTCGAGTTTGATGTGAAAGAAGTTATTTCACATGTGCATTACGAAACTGGAGACTAAGTGGAGCGAGGACATGTGCCTAAAAGCCGCAAGCTGCAGTTACTGAAGAATTTGTGGGTTTTCACAGTTACAGAGAAATTAGGGCTTGCTCATCCTGCCAGCTGGTAGCAAATTGGAGACCCGAAGACACTTGTACAATTAAATTGAACAATCAAATACCTCAAAGATTGATTTTAAACGTCTACAGAAAGACAGGAATAAGCTATTCCACGTTAAACTGATAGTGGCTGCTAAATTGAGGTTTTCCCAGTAAAGCTTGTTTTGTCAAAATTCAGTAAGGAAAACATAAATGTAGGCTTTAAACAAAACTCATGTCGAAGATAGATCAATTTAAGAGTTTTGGAGACGCTGTGACAAGTGGAAAATTGAAAGTTAGCAGTACATTGAACCAATACTTTTTTCAAAATCTGAAAGCAGCTGTTACGTCATCAATAGAACTCTAAAAATACACAGAATTCAGCTATTGAAAGCAGATGGGTAAAAGTGGCAAAACAAATAGGACTGAGTCCACTGAGCTGAAATGGATTGACCAATTTCCAGATTGTGCTGGTTGGTTGGATTTCTTCAAGAAAATCGATGGCTATAACACTGAGGTCTCTTATAAATTTGCCCAAAGCTATAATCAGGACATGATAGAATTTGATACTCTAAAGTTTAAATTGAGTGTGGAGTTAGTTGTTGAAGCTATAGGAGTTAGAAATGAAGGTGAAATGTGGTTCAAAAAATTGCCTTTCACTTTTAATGCCCAAAGGTACCTTTTACCTGGAATTACTCCAGACTGGCGTAAAGGGGTATTAATCCAGGATGTCAGAGATGAGTGGGTGGAGCCCATTAAAATCCTACAAAGCTATATCACTTGTGAAGGCAGAAATTCCTATGTCTTCAAATACCATTTTAGATTTTTACAGCATTTGGTTGGTGAATCCAAAATGAACCTTCCTTTCTTATTGTTCAAAAGTCTGCAAAAGATGTCAAGTAGAATTAAGGGACATCATGATCATACTACACAATCCATCTTCCATCATGGTTTGATCAAGCTCATTATCAGTACTGTTCTACAACGAGAAGGGAAGACATGGGATCATTTTTTGTTTTGGTCTGGTTTTCAAACTAAGCAAGAGGGGCAGCAAACCAAAAAACGTATAGACAAAGGGCAGACTCTAGTTAGAAAACTAGGTCAGAAGATCAAGTCTGAAGACAAGAAAGAGGTTAAATTTGAAGAAGCACCAAAGTCTTCGAAGGATGACAATGAACCTCAAAAGGTTGCAGCTGACAGCAAAGGTAAATATTCACTGTTTTCACAAAAAGAAGATCAACCTGAGAAACACATGGCACCAGTAGAAACTTTCAGTGAAGAGAAAATTGTTGCCACAGAAAAGGTTGCTATAGAGAAAGAAAACGTTCAGGTCCAGCAAAGGAGCCCCATCACTGTCTTATATGAGGATGAGGGATATCTGTTAGAGGAAGATGAATTCACTGTCAAAAATGAAGCTAGAGTGGACACATACACAGAATGCTACAGTCAAGAGGATAAAACAAAGAGATCAAAGGAAAAGAAAACCAAAATCAAAGCTATAGAGTTAGCCACAGTTAGACATCAAGGAAAAACTTTGAAGATGTGAAAGAACTTGCTTCATAATGGAGACCAAAAACCAGATCTAAAAACAAGTTAAGGCTGAGTATGAAAAAGTTGATAAACCCTAGATTGAATACAAAAGAGATAAGTGTACTTGATGATGATTCTTCAGATGAAAAAAAAAATATTGAGAAAGAAGCAGTTCCAAAAATTCCAGTTTCTCATCATACAAAAGGGAAAAAGTCATTGAGGTCAGCAGAAGACTCCAGCCTCACCCAAACTAAACTATCAGCTGTGTTTCTGGAATTAAAAGATGAAATGATAAAATAAAAACAGAAAAAGGAAGCTGAAGTTTCTTATTCCGAAAATCAGCACTTGATAGATGAAACTACACCAATTGAAGCAACGAGTCAGGAAAACCTTATTGTTCATGGTGTATCTTCAGGGCTATTACAGGAAGATGAAGATATTTTCAGAAGGCTAAATATCCCATGGTTGCCCAGTGATATGCAAAATACCACAACAGGGAAGACTTTTGACTCAGACATGAAGAACCTGCAAAGAACCATCAAACAATACAGGCATCAAATGGATTGCATGCAGGAGACTAATGATGCTCTGATTCTAGCAAATAGAAGGCTCAGGGAAGATTTACAGGAAGTGAATGAGAATTATCAAGAGTTAATAACAGTTTCTAAGGAATCCCTGAAGAGAAAGAGAAGTAAAGATGTGCATTATGCAGAGTTGAAGCAGACAATCAGAGATTTGTAGCAGCAGAATGAAAAACTTACAAGAAAATTAGCAGATACAGAAGTTGAAAAGAAGAGAGCCAGGAAGAAGTCCCAAGCCTCGGATGGAATAGCCTTACTAGCTGAAGCTGCCAAAGACCTTTGATTTGGTAGTTAGTCAGTTACTTGTAGATCTTTTAATAAATACTTTAGTTAGTTAGTTTTTAGTTATGTTTTTAAAGAAACACTTTATTTTGTAAATATAATTTCACTTTATCCCATCGATGAGTGGGTTGAGGGTAGTTAGAGTTTAGACCCTAATTAATTTTGTAAAAAATAGTATTTAGGTAGAGGAGAAAGACAGAAAGAGGGTTCGATTTTGGGAGGACTTCAGGAGGTCTACTAGACTTATTGATGAGCTAAGTACATAACTCTTATATGTATTTGTTGACAGAATTATGAAATATATGATCCTTTTCACCCTTCAGTTTGTGTGTTGGCTTCATTGTTTAACTTGTTTAGTTGCTTAACTGATAAATTCATTGCTGGTCTATGTTTGTATGCTGGTAATGCTTATCTTTTATGAATGAACTTCAATATTATGCTTTGTTGGATTTTGGTGAATATATTATGCATCTTTGTCTTCTTTTGCTTATGATTCAGTTCCTATTTTGCTCATGAATGTATTCCCTGTTTGTTCCCAAACTTTATAACCAGAAAACCTATAAAAAAACCTTAAAACTTACTTTTACTTGATTGTATTTTTGAGATTGTGTTGGCTTGTTTCTTTGTGGCCTAGAAACAATTTCTGGCACAAACATCTTTGGCGCCATTGCCGGGGAACGAAGTTGAAAACATATTTTTCCCTGGGATACTTATCATTTCACTGGTTTTAGGAGGTGACCTTAAACCAGCACATCTTTAAGGCTACTTTTCACCAAGTTTGACACAGTGGCTACTAGAGGAGTTGGAACCAGGAACATAACTACTTCATCATTGCAGTTGGGTGTGACAGACCCTGAACAAATATTAAAGACAACAAGAAAAGTTAGAAGGTCTCAATCTTTACCAGCCCTGTGTGACCCTGATCAGTTGGGTGGTTTATCACATTCAGCTTTGTTAGGAAAAGAATAAAAACACTCACCTTGGTTAAGGCCTATTATCCATGATAACAGTTTCCAAGTTTTTACTAATCCTAAATCCTTCAAGAAAGCCAAAACTGTTTCTCTTGGTAAGATACCTATTTTTCAGCTGAAACTAGGTAAAAAACCTTTTCAACCAGGTTCCAGTCAAACTTCTTCATCATCAAAGTTAGTTAGTCCAAAAATGGCATCCCAAAATCATCCCATAGACATGATGGACCGGATGGTTGTATCCAGATATGCACCATTGGTCTTGCCTCGGCCGTTAAATGCACTGCCTGGAGGTGACTATCAAAAATATCTTCCTAGGTTTAATGGACAGGGGGAAACTACTGCTGAAGAACATTGGGAAGCTTTCCTTAGTTATGTTGATAACCAAAAAATTGAGGCTAAAGACGTATGGATGAGAATGTTTGTGCAAAGCCTTGATGGAGATGTAAGAAAATGGTTTAGGGAGTTGCCTGCTAATTCCATCACTATCATTGAAGAACTTCGTGATCTCTTCATGAGACAATGGGGTGACACTAAATACCATACATATTACATAACTGAATTTGGATCTCTTAGGAGGAAAAAGGATGAAACTGTTACAGAATTTTCAAAGAGGTTTAACAAGATGTACAGTAGAATTCCTGCAGAAATAAAGCCTACAGAAACATCAGCTAAACTTACCTATGCAAATGCTTTTGATCACGAGTTTTATTTATTGTTGAGAGAGAGAAGACCTGTCTCTTTACTGAATACGCAGGATGCAGCATTGGAGGTAGAATCCAACATCTTGGCTTCTAATAGATTAAAGAAGGAAACAGATCAGTAGCTTTATGACAAAAAAGGAAAAAAGGAAGCAGCCCCAGGAAGTTCTGCTTCTCATTCTGCAGAAGGAAAAATTGATGAAATGGCTAAATTGGTGAAGACTCTGACTGCAAAATTGAACAAATTAGAGCTTGAGAAAAATTCCAGCAAGCCTGCTCCAGAAGGTGAACGAAATCCAAATAATCAGAATCAGTTCAAAAGGCAATTTGCTCCCCGCTTCATGCCTAGAGAAGGAAGGAATAATGATATCTAGCAAGAAAGGAGAGAAAATGAGGACCAAAGAGTGCCACCACCTCTTCAAAAAAATATGGTTGATGAAGAAGAAGTTGATAATGAGCTGATCTTTCAAGAGAATGATCAAGATATGAATCATTTTGGAGACGGATTGTCTGAAGGTTTTGTCACTGAGGAAGAATTTCTAAATGTAGAATACCATGATGTTGACATTTTTGAAACTAAGTATGATTTAGGTTTGGAAAAGACTGCTGTAACTACTACTGTCCATCAAAACGAACTCAAGAAGACTATAAATCTGAGATTAGGTCCAAAATAGGTGGTACAACCCCCAAAGAAGAAAGCAATTGTCCCTGCTAAGCAACCATTTGAACCTGTAACAGAGAAGAAGCAAGATTCAGAAAAACATAAGAAAAACACAGAGGTTGAAGAGGTAAATAAAATTGTCCAGAATTTCAGTTTGGAGAATGAATTAGGAAAGTTAAAGATTCCTGTACCTTTAACTAAATTGATAAAAAATCCTTCATATAAAAAATCAGTCCTTAAAATGCTTAATCCCACAAGCAATCAGCCTGTTTCTGACACAGTTAATTTACAAGAGGAAAATCCTAAGATTTTCATTGGATCAGCCTTGGATGAGAAGGCTGAGAATGAAGCAGGAGCTTCACCACCGTTCTATATTACTCTGACTGTCCATGAACAGATGATACACAATTGTTTGTTAGATTCAGGAGCATCCCACAATTTGATGCCAAAGGCTGTCATGGAGGCTTTGGGGCTGAGTATTACCAAACCCTACCATGATATGTATGCCTTTGATTCCCGAACTGTGAAGTGTTTAGGATTAATAAAAGATATGGTTGTCAGCCTGGCTCAGTTTCCCATGAAAAGTGTGATAATGGATGTTGTGGTAGCTGATATTACACCAAAGTTTGGCTTACTCCTTTCTGGGTCTTGGGAAAAGAAGGTTGGAGGGACCTTACAAATGGATCTCTCATATGCTACCATTCCTGTGTTTGGTGGAGAAAACAGAAGGCTGTACAGAGAGCTTCAGTTTGCTTATATAGTGAGAGATGAAAAGAACCCCACAAATCATCCACTATATGCTGTTGACAAAGACCTAGGAACTTGCATGTTACATTTCAGTGATGAAGACAATACTGCTGGTTTGTTACAGGTGGAAAAAGAGCAGCCAGTAAAACACAGTAGAGAAGAAGAAGATGAACTGTGGCAATTATATTTTGATGGATCTTCTTGTAAAGAAGGTGCTGGAGCTGGAATTCTTCTAATATCTCCCGGAGGTGAAACAGTAAAGTTGATGTATAAGCTTGAGTTTATTACTACAAATAATACCGTTGAATATGAAGCTTTGCTGTTAGGATTAAAAGCTGCTAAAGATTTGGGCATTCAGCAGATTTCTGCATATGGCGACTCCTAATTAGTTGTTCAGCAGGTGAAGAACAAATATCAAGTGAAGCAGGGTTTGCTGAAAGTCTATCGGAATGAGGTATGGGATATGCTTGAAAATTATTTTTTAGCGTTTAACATCACTCATATTCCAAGAGACTATAATCAGACTGCAGATTCATTAACTTTGGCTGCCACACACTTCAGAATCCCCAAGACCACCCAGTTAAGGTATCCAATAGAGGTGAGGTACAGACCATGTGTACCTGATAATGTAAAGCAATGGAAATTTTTTGAAGATGACATTGAAATTAAGAGATTTCTTGAGCTTACTCATGAGTTTTCAAATTCCCTGATTGATCAAGAGGAATATGAAGGGGATGAATAGTTGGATGAGATTGTTGAAGATGAGATAGCAGGACATAAAATTATTGAGTTAAAAAGCAATTTCATTCCAAAAGGCTTGGTACCTCTGGAAAGAATATTTACAAAGGATGATACACTGTCAAAGCCTGTTATTCAATCTTCAGAAGAAAATGTGATGGACTGCAATATTGGTTCAGCAGAACATCCTAGAATGGTCAAAATTTCTAAATCCTTGACAGCTGAACAAAGAAATAGATATATTAAACTGTTAAAAGAGCATGTGGATGTTTTTGCTTGGTCTTATCAGGAATTGAGGACTTATGACACAGGAATTATACAACATAAAGTCCCTTTAAAACTGAATGTCAAACCTTTTCGTCAGAAATTAAGGAGGATTAATCCATCCTTGTTTCCTGTTATTGAAAAAGAAGTAAAGAAGCTGTTGGATGCCAAGATCATAGTGCCCCTCGGGTATTATTCATGGGTTGCTAATCTTGTACTTGTTAGGAAAAAGAATGGGGAAATCAGTTTATGTGTTGACTTCAGAAATCTGAACAGATCTTCACTAAAAGATAATTATCCTTTGCCTAAAATTGAGCAAGTATTGCAGCAAGTAGTTGGGGTACAGAGGATTTCTATGGTGGATGATTTTTTAGGGTACAATCAGATTGCTATGCATCCTGATGATAAAGAGAAAACATTCTTTACAACTCCTTGGGGAACCTTCATGTATGATAAGATGCCTTTTGGATTGATCAATGCTGGAGCCACCTTCCAGAGAGCCATGGATATTGCTTTTGTTGGAGAAAAGAATAAGTTTGTAGTAATATACTTAGATGATATTACTATTTTCTCATAGTCAGATGATGAACATTTGAAACATTTGAAGCAAACTTTCCTGAAGTGTAGAAAATTTGGCTTGTCCTTGAATCCAAAGAAATCACACTTTGCTGTACAAGAAGGTAAATTGCTTGGTCATTTAGTGTCTGCTGATGGTATAAGGATTGATCCTGAAAGGGTAAAAGCTATATTGAAAATAATTTTTCCAAGGAGTAAAAAAGATGTCCAATCTTTCATTGGTAAAATCAACTTTTTACGTTGGTTTATACCAAATTTTGCTGAGACTATCAAACAGATCACAGTCATGCTGAAAAAAGATCAGGAAGTTAAGTGGACCACTGAGGCAAAGAATGCATTTGAGAAAATTAAAGTGGCTCTTACTGAAGCTCTTGTATTGGTAAGCCCTGATTTTACAAAAGAATTCCTTACATTCTCATTTGCATCAGAGGATACAATTGCAGCTGTTTTACTTCAGAAGAATAAGGAAGGATTGGAGTAGCCTATTGCGTTTTTCAGCAAAACTCTTAGAGATTCTGAACTGAAATACAGTATTTTAGAAAAGCAGGCCTATGCTCTGGTAAAGGCTTTAAAAAAATTTAGAATCTATGTGGTACATTCTAAATTTATTTCATTTGTACCTAATGCTGCAGTAAAAGATGTGTTAACACAACCTGATAGTGAAGGGAAATGAGGCAGGTGGATTGCTAAAGTCATGGAATATGAGGTAGAGATTAGACCTACCAAACTTGTTAAGGGACAAGGTTTAGCCAAGCTGCTGGCTGAATCAAATTGTCAGGCTCTAGGATTGTATGTTATGGCTGAAGAAATAGCTCAGGATGAAGATCAAGTATTATTGGAAAAAGAGAAGATCATGGATTATTATTCAGCATCTACATGGTATGCAGACATAGTCTATTTTCTATTGTTTTTACAATGTCCTGAGCATCTAGATAGGAACGCTGCTAGATATTTAAAACTAAAAACTACTAAGTATTGTCTAGTGGAAGAGCAGTTGTTCTGGAAGGACCCAGGGGGTATTCTACTCAGATGTTTAGATAAACCAGAAATTGAAGGAGTGATTTCTGAATCTCATGAGGGTGCTTGTGGAGGGCACAAGTACTGGAAGACAACAGCATACAGAATTTTAAGAGCTGGATATTATTGGCCCTCCTTGTTTGCAGATGTTTATCATCAGGTAAGAGCCTGTATCCCTTGTCAGAATTTTGCTGGCAAACAAAAGTTAATGTCATTACCCCTGAAACCTATTGCAGTAAGTGCTCCTTTTCAGCAATGGGGTCTAGATTTTATTGGTGAAATAAATCCAGCCTCTTCAGGGCAACATCATTGGATTCTGACTGCAACAGACTTCTTTACCAAATGGGTGGAAGCTATCCCTACTAGGAATGCTACAGACAAAGTTATCATGGAATTTATTGAAGATAATATTCTTAGTAGATTTGGTTGCCCTCAGAAATTAGTAACAGAAAATGCAAAGGCTTTCAAGTCTAAGGCAATGGAAGCCTTTTGTGAAAAGAATGGCATCCTACTGAAGCATTCAACTCCTTATTATCCTCAAGGTAATGGTTTGGCTGAATCCTCTAATAAAAACATCATTCAGAGTATCAAAAAGTTGCTCAAGCATAATAAGAGATCATGGGATTCAATGCTGAAATATGCATTGTGGGCAGATAGGATAACAGTTAAACAAGCAATTGGAACTTCTCCCTTCCAGCTAGTTTATGGTACAGATGCAGTTTTTCCTGTTCAATTGGGAATCCCAGTGATGAAGTTTTTTCAGAATTCTCAGGAAGATCCAAATGATATACAGAGAAGGATTTATGAGATGATAGAGTTACAGCAGAACAGAGAAAAGGTGGATGAAAAGGCACAGTTGTACAGATTAAAGATCAAAAGCAGATTTGACAGGAATATCAAAGAAAACACTTTCTCAATTGGTGATATGGTTCTAAGGTGGGATGCAAGGAAAGAGCAAAAGGGTAAGCATGGTAAGTTTGATAACCTCTAGTTTGGCCCTTTCCTAGTGTCTAAAGTTTTGGAGAATAATACTTTTATCTTGTAGTCTTTGGAAGGTGAGGAGTTGTCCAGTCCAGTTAATGGACGGTTCCTCAAGCATTTTTACAGTCTGTAAGGAGATTTTCACTTTTCATTATACATACTGGTGTGAGTGAAGCATAATAAAGACTCCATAGCCCAATGGAAATTTTGCAGACAAGTAGGTAGCAGACATAAGGCACTGGTCTACAGGTTCTTGAAGCCTCACAGGGAGGACTTCATCCCGCAGCTAGAGCCAGATGTTAAGTCCTGAACTTGTTTCCTTCAATTTTATATATTTTGATTGTATTTTTTATTTTAAGTTTGCTCATTTGCTTCCTTTAGGAAATTTTTGGTTTTTTGTGAAACTTTCAATTTTTTGCCTTTAAGTTTTTTATTATTTCCATTTCTTTAGGATTTGAAGGGATCCATAGGACTTATATTGATTAAGGATGTCACAAATATATTCTAAGAACGTAGTTTATCATTTAAATTTAATTTAAAATGGAAAAAATGGTTGAATTAGTGCCAAAATTGAATGCAAATTATTCTTGTAGCGCAATCATGAAAAACCAACACAGTGGCGCTACAAGCATATCACGCCAGCCGAAATCACTGTTTTTTAAACTGAATTTTTGCATGGGTTTCATTTCTAAGTGACTAATTGCATGTTTAAAGGGTATTGATACGTGTTGCTCCAGTAATCATCATGAAAGCAGGTGTGACTATGTTGTGGAAGAGATCGTGGTAATCATCAGCTAGAACAGAGCGTATCATGACCGGAAGAGGTATAAGCCGAGTTTGATGTGAAAGAAGTTATTTCATATGTGCATCCCGAAACTGTAGACTAAGTGAAGCGAGGACATGTGCCTAAAACCCGGAAGCTGCAGTTACTGAAGAATTTGTGGGTTTTCACAGTTACAGAGAAATTAGGGCTTGCTCGTCCTGCCAGCTGGTAGAAAATTGGAGACCCGAAGACATTTGCATAGTTAAATTGAACAATCAAATACCTCAAAGATTGATTTTAAACGTCTACAGCAAGACAAGAATAAGGTATTCTGTGTTAAATTGATAGTGGCTGCTAAATTGGGGTTTTCCCAGTAAAGCTTGTTTTGTCAAAATTCAGTAAGGAAAACATAAATGTAGGCTTTAAACAAAACTCCTGTCGAAGATAGATCAATTTAAGAGTTTCGGAGACGCTGTGACAAGTGGAAAATTGAAAGTTAGCAGTACATTGAACCAATACTTTTTTCAAAATCTGAAAGCAGCTGTTAGGTCATCAATAGAACTCTAAAAATACACAGAATTCAGCTATTGAAAGCAGATGGGTAAAAGTGGCAAAACAAATAGGACTGAGCCCACTGAGTTGAAATGGATTAACCAATTTCCAGATTGTGCAAAGCTTTTTCAAAATGCTGGTTGGTTGGATTTCTTCAAGAAAATCGATGGCTATAACACTGAGGTCTCTTATAAATTTTCCCAAAGCTATAATCAGGACATGATAGAATTTGATACTCTAAAGTTTAAATTGAGTGCGGAGTTAGTTGCTGAAGCTACAGGAGTTATAAATGAAGGTGAAATGTGGTTCAAAAAATTGCCTTTCACTTTTAATGCCCAAAGGTACCTTTTACCTGGCATTACTCCAGACTGGCGTAAAGGGGTATTAATCCAGGATGTCAGAGATGAGTGGGTGGAGCCCATTAAAATTCTACAAAGCTATATCACCTGTGAAGGCAGATATGCCTATGTCTTCAAATACCATTTTAGATTTTTACAGCATTTGGTTGGTGAATCCAAAATGAACCTTCCTTTCTTCTTGTTCAAAAGTCTGCAAAAGATGTCAAGTAGAATTAAGGGACATCATGATCATACTACACAATCCATCTTCCATCATGGTTTGATCAAGCTCATTATCAGTATTGTTCTACAACGAGAAGGGAATACATGGGATCATTTTTTGTTTTGGTCTGGTTTTCAAACTAAGCAAGAGGGGCAGCAAACCAAAAAACGTATAGACAAAGGGCAGACTCTAGTTAGAAAACTAGGTCAGAAGATCAAGTCTGAAGACAAGAAAGAGGTTAAACTTGAAGAAGCACCAAAGTCTTCGAAGGATGACAATGAACCTCAAAAGGTTGCAGCTGACAGCAAAGGTAAATATTCACTGTTTTCACAAAAAGAAGATCAGCCTGAGAAACACATGGCGCCAGTAGAAACTTTCAGTGAAGAGAAAATTGTTGCCACAGAAAAGGTTGCTATAGAGAAAGAAAATGTTCAGGTCCAGCAAAGGAGCCCCATCACTGTCTTATTTGAGGATGAGGGATATCTATTAGAGGAAGATGAATTCAATATCAAAACTGAAGCTAGAGTGGACACATACACAGAATGCTACAGTCAAGAGGATAAAACAAAGAGATCAAAGGAAAAGAAAACCAAAATCAAAGCTATAGAGTTAGCCACAGTTAGACATCAAGGAAAAACTTTGAAGATGGTGAAAGAACTTGCTTCAGAATGGAGACCAAAAACCAGATCTAAAAACAAGTTAAGGCTGAGTATGAAAAAGATGCTAAACCCTAGATTGAATACAAAAGAGATAAGTGTACTTGATGATGATTCTTCAGATGAAAAACCAAAGATTAAGAAAGAAGCAGTTCCAAAAATTCCAGTTTCTCATCATACAAAAGGGAAAAAGTCATTGAGGTCAGCAGAAGACTCCAGCCTCACCCAAACTAAACTATCAGCTGTGTTTTTGGAATTAAAAGATGAAATGATAAAAGAACAACAGAAAAAGGAAGATGGAGTTTCTTATTCCTAAAATCAGCACTTGATAGATGAAACTACACCAATTGAAGCAACGAGTCAGGAAAACCCTATTGTTCATGGTGTGTCTTCAGGGCTGTTACAGGAAGATGAAGATATTTTCAGAAGGCTAAATATCCCATGGTTGCCCAGTGAGATGCAAAATACCACAATAGGGAAGACTTTTGACTCAGACATGAAGAACCTGCAAAGAACCATCAAACAATACATGCATCAAATGGATTGCATGCAGGAGACTAATGATGCTCTGGTTCTAGAAAATAGAAGGCTCAGGGACGATTTATAGGAAGTGAATGAGAATTATCAAGAGTTAATAACAGTTTCTAAGGAAGCCCTTAAGAGAAAGAGAAGTAAAGATGTGCATTATGCAGAGTTGAAGCAGACAATCAGATGTTTGCAGCAGCAGAATGAAAAACTTGCAAGAAAATTAGCAGATACAGAAGCTGAAAAGAAGAGAGCCAGGAAGAAGGCCCAAGCTTCGGATGGAATAGCCTTACTAGCTGAAGCTGCCAAAGACCTTTGAGTTGGTAGTTAGTCAGTTACTTGTAGATCTTTTAATAAGTACTTTAGTTAGTTAGTTTTTAGTTATTTTTTTAAAGAAACACTTTATTTTGTAAATATAATTTCACTTTATCCCATCGATGAGTGGGTTGAGGGCAGTTAGGGTTTAGACCCTAACTAATTTTGTAAAAAATAGTATTTAGGTAGAGGAGAAAGACAGAAAGAGGGTTCGATTTTGGGAGGACTTCAGGAGGTCTGCTAGACTTATTGATGAGCTAAGTACATAACTCTTATATGTATTTGTTGACAGAATTATGAAATATATGATCCTTTTCACCCTTCAGTTTGTGTGTTGGCTTCATTGTTTAACTTGTTTAGTTGCTTAACTGATAAATTCATTGCTGGTCTATGTTTGTATGCTGGTAATGCTTATCTTTTATGAATGAACTTCAATATTATGCTCTGTTGGATTTTGGTGAATATATTATGCATCTTTGTCTTCTTTTGCTTATGATTCAGTTCCTATTTTGCTCATGAATGTATTCCCTGTTTGTTCCCAAACTTTATAACCAGAAAACCTATCAAAAAACCTTAAAACTTACTTTTACTTGATTTTATTTTTGAGATTGTGTTGGCTTGTTTCTTTGTGGCCTGGAAACAATTTCTGGCACAAACACTATCCATGTGATTACAAATTTCTTGACGTCGAACATGGTAGAAACCACTTGATTATCGGTCATTGATGTATACCATTAACAAGCGTGGGGCAAATCACCATTAATGTCAATGATCCCCAAGGTATCATAGTACATATCATCAAGCACGAATAAATGAGTTGAAGTCGAACGCTTGACAAAATATTCCAATCAAGAGTCAATGATGTAAACTCATGTCGAACATGAGGTAACCTTCCATTGAGGCATGTAGGCCCAAGGTACTTGATTGGTTTCTAGATTCAGTCCTCGGATGTTGTGTTGAAGTTGACAAGGATGAATCCGTCGAAGTAGGGCCATGATGAATCCCCCATCATCGACACGAAACTCGACAACAGATGTTTGGAGTAGATCGGATGGTACAATAATATGCAAGACTGACTTAGTGTAGACCAACATGATGGAAGGTGTACTGACTGCAAATGATGAGTGGTGAATACATCTCTTGAAAATGGGCATGGCATGACTTAGCAGTATCGACATGACGAGAACGACGCCAACTACTAATGCAACTGGTGGTGGAAGCATTCTTTGGACGACCCAAAGGAGTAACAAGACTCGTGGAGTTAACATGACTCGAGGACAACTACTAAACGAAAATGCAAAATGAGTGCCATGTTCAAGAGCAACTAAGTACTACCACAGGTAAAGGTGTAACACAAAAAAATTTCTTTTTCCCCATCATGGCTGATGAGTGCCTCATGTGTTTTTAACGAGCTTGATGAGGGTAACCAGATGCTCGGTATAGCTCATCTCATAGATGAGTCCAATCCCAAACGTTTTTCGAACATGGGAATGAAGGGGTTCATCCCATGGCAGGCCCTTCAATGTTGAGTTTTAACGAGTCCATATAAGGTAAACTCGGCATCGTTTCATGTTTAGAGAGTCTGAAAATAACTAAAGAAGACTCTAAAGGTCATTTTTCGTAAGGTTAGCCTCTTCGCCCGGAAAAGGGTAAAACAATGCGAGAGAGGACTCTTCAAGTCATGATTGGTTGGAGTATTCCTTTTTCGTAAGTAGTGCCCCCTGGTCCGAAAAAGGGGTAAACTATCACTAGGAAGACGACCATTCAAATACTTTAACAAGCGTGAACACGACAAGTTTTCTTGGCGATCTTTTCGTATTTCGAGAGCCTGAAAAGAGCTTAAAGAAAACTCCAGGGGGGTTCCTTTTTCGTAGGAGTTTAACGAGCCCGAAAAAGTGATAAACTATAACTCAGTGACTTATTCTCATTGTTTAATGAGCACGAGAAAGAACAAAGAGTTAGATTGGTTGTCATTTAATAATTTACATTAATGAGCGAAATAATGACAAAAAGACGCTCAAAGAGTGTTCATACCTAATGATACTTACGAGACGACCACCGTGTAAAGTAATGGCATTAATGAGGCACCTGCAGCTCAAAAACTAGGTCAAAAGTGGTTAATCGAGTATTTAAAGGCAACAAATAACCCAAAATATAGTAAAAAACCCATTAAAGCATCAAAATATAAAAGGAATATTCCATTTTTTGTTATAAAATGGGTGAAATAGTGAAAAGAAATTACAATTGTTTTTTACCAAATTTGGAGAGTGCAAAGTGTCGTTTGGAGCCAAATTTCAACTGCAGTTTCCGGAAGCTACGGTCCATCATTTTGCGAGCCATCAATGACAGGTAACCCTAAACCTTCCCATTTAAATTTTCAATGGATTAGAATTTGCTTTTTCATGTTTTTAGGTATATTTTAAGTGTTTTATGTTGGTAGGTTTGCGTTCACGGGTCGACGCAGGAAGTCCATTCATTCTCTGCTCCGGCGCAGATCCCGAAAGGGAGTTTTGCGCCAGCGGCGGACTATCAGAATGGGTGATCTGCGCAGGTGCAAACTGCCAAATGAAACTCAAAATATAGCAAAAAATAAAAGTTTTGGATGGAGGGGTAAAGTTCTAAAAAATTTTAAATGGTTTACTTGGCAGGTTTGGAGTGACACAATGGTCCTTGAGTGGCAAGAATGCGAGCATGAGCTCAAGGATTTGCAAGTGGAAAACAATCCACAAAGTGTTGCAGCATTGTGGAACTGCGGGCTACTCAAGTACTTTCGAGTGCCAGGGATGAGATCCCAAGCCAACCTACTGACACACCTGGTCCAATGTTGGGACCCCCATTCAACAGTACTTCCGGATAGGTGAGCACACACTAACCATACATGTCGAGGACATCTACTTTCTGACAGGGTTATCCTAGCGGGGGAACCCTGTGTCTTTGACCGGGTCACGGGGTGGTGACCGTTCGGTCGAGGACATGATAGATCAATGTTGTACTCCAGGTACAACGATGGTTTGTGGGAAAATTCCCATCAAGCATGTCATGGACAGGGACTTACGAGTGACACTCTTCACTATTGCGTGAGTTGCTGGTAGCTGAGCTGCTCACTTAGAGAGCAAGTCGCAAATGACGTATGCCAAGAAGTGCATGAATCCTTCTATGTTTAACTAGTGTGAGGGGCTTACCGTTAGCCTCAAATATCAGTTGACCAAGTGTCAGCGCGGGGCGCTGAAGCAGTTCGGATATGGCTCGATCGTGGTATCCTTCATGTTGGAGCGGGTACTCTCTTACGCTCGCAACTGGATTTCAAGGATCGGGAGGTACGTGATCCTCACATGCTGAGATGGGCAGATGCGATGGCTCGCCATGGTGGAGGGGGGCCCATCGTCAGTTTTGGTACTAGTTTCGGTACTAGGTTCTTCTCATGGCTGCAGGCACAGATCCTCATGGTAGAGGATTATTCATATGCCGGTACAGACTTCCGGGGATATCTCGACCTAGTGCTTCCAGAGGGAGCGCAGTGGGGTGACATAGGTAAGAACCACTGCTTGTGTTTTTATATTTTAGGTATTTTATGATTTTTTTTTGTAGTAGTGCTGATGATGTTTACATGTTTATTTGCAGACGTGGGTCCAGAGAGACTATTGGGAATCTCCTGCCAGGTGTGTATAGGAGGAGTGCTAGAGATGGAGCCTGCGGCTCGTGATGCTCTTGAGGAGAAGCTCCAGGGGATGAATTCCGACATTCCAGAGCCTACTGTACATGACTTAACCCTCTGATATCAGGAGTTGACAGTTGGGGTATCAGATCGTTTCGGCACGCTACTCCGAAAGGTGGCGAGGGCCGTTGTCTGTTACCATGCTCATACTGGGGCTGAGCAGCCTAGGTCCGTGCGGCATATGGTTTAGGCACATGACCTGTACATGTATACTCTGAAAGCTTATGGGCTTTAGGCTTTTTGTAGAGATGACTCTTACTGAAAGCTAATATGCTTCAGATTTTTGTATTAGAACTACCATTTTGTACTTTTGTACAGATTTATATATATACAGACACTTCCGGCGGCTTTATACATTATATGTTTTGATGGATGATTAATGTGATCTTGTTTACATGTTTTCTTATACAATGGATTATTTATATGTTATGACTGCTTTTATATTTCATGAATATGTTATGTGTGTGCAATGTACCGATCTAAAATGAAATTGGCCATTGAGTCGGAAATTGCATTCATATCTCGTGGAATGTACAGGTATTGAATAGATTCAAGGGACCCTTCCAGAAGACGGACTCGTCTGTAGAGACAGAGTAGGGTAGGGTCACGGATAGCATAAATCCGGTTAAGATGAGAAACCACTAGTTGCGAATCCAAATATATAATAACGTGGTCCATACCCAAGGAAAGAGCGCCGGTTAGGGTTCCAGTCACCGCCTGATACTCTGCGGCATTGTTGGTTGCAAAACCTAGACAACTTACTCCTGAGCTGATAAGCTCGCCGGTGGGAGAGTAAAGTACCCAGGCTGCCAAAGCAAGGTTACGGGTATGTCGGCTAGTGCCGTCCGCGAATCTATAGCAAGCTTCCATCTGCACACGCAGAAATAACATGGTATAAGAAGCGAAAACAAGATCTAGACACACTAAACAAAATCATCACACCACACAAAAACAAACATGCCATGTACAGTATATACAACGTACTTATGCATGAATAAATCAGGCATAATACCTCTTCAGGTAAATCCCGTTGCGGGGTTCACCTAAAGATATCTCGTCGTAGTCTTCTAGTTCATAGGCTCCCTTCTCCAGAATGTGCTTCACTATGTAGGGTCCATGCCACATGGACTCAAACTTTCCTGCCCCCAGCTTATCGTGTCTTTGGTCCTATCTGAGGACCAAATCACCCTCGCTATAGATGCGAGGCTCTATCGATTTTTCATACTGCACTTTGATGCATTTCTTATGTGCCTCGTTGGCAAGAGCGGCATCCCGACGAGTCTTGTCGAGTTTTGTCAGGTAGAGGAAGCGTTCTTCCTCAATAGTAGTGTTAGGGAGAAGTTCAACTGCGAGTTTGAGGGACGGAATCTCGCACTCTATTGGTAGGACTGCTTCCAATCCATAAACTAATTGGAAGTGGGTAAATCCAGTGGCAGTCTTGATAGAAGCTTGATAAGCCCATAGTGCAGAAAAGAGCATGTTGTGCCATTTAGACTTTTGCGTACCCACCATGCGTTGGATCATGGTTTTCAAGACCTTGTTAATGGCCTCTACTTGTCCATTGGACTGTGGGTAGTAAGGTGTTGAGTTTTCATGGAAAAAAACCCAATCTGGTGCTCAATTCGTCAACCATGTGGTTCTGAAAGTGAGAACCATGGTCGGTGACTATAGCTTGAGGAACTCTGAACCGCGCTATAACATGATTGAACATGAAGAGTGCGGCGGTTTTGCCGTCGTTCGTGTATGTAGGCATAGCCTCGGCCCACTTTGTAAAGTAATCCACAGCTACTATGATGTAACCATGCCCCCTGGCTGAGGTAGGCTTAGAGTGCATGAAGTCAATGCCCCATTTAGCGAAGGGGCCAACGACAATAACCGGGTGTAACGGGGCTAGGTGGGTGCGTTTTTTCATTTGAAAATGCTGGCATGGAGGACATTTTTTACGGCCTCGATACAATCTTTAAAGACAGATGGCCAATAATATCTCGTGCGGAGTATCTTTTGGGCTATAGCCATCCCAGAGAGATGTCCGCCACACGCCCCAGCGTGCAGTCATTTAAGACGTGTTCATCCTCCTCATGAGTGAGACAACGTCGAAGAATAGAATCAATACCACGACGGTACAAGGTATCACTAACGATCAGGTAATACTTTGCATGGTGGCGTATTCGACGATGGTCGTCACGAGATAGTTGGGGGCTAAAATGTTCGGTTTGAAGATATAAAGTAATATCTCCATACCACGGATAAGATGTGCTGATGAGGAACAATGATTCATCTGGAAGAGAATCATTGGGCTCAAATTCTACATCAGCATGGGGAAGATCACAGATAATCTCGGCAAACGCCGGATACTTTTAAGACTTAGCCTTTTCGAATAGGAGATCGAATTCCTGCAGTATCATGATCCAACGTGAATACTTGCCCCCAAGTACCTGACGTATTAAAACGTGGTACATGGGATTCAAATCGACGATGATGGCGGTGGTGCAGAGCAATATGTAATGTTGGAACTTTTGGACGGCAATAACTGCCGCAAGAGAAAGCTTCTCAACATGTGAGTAACGAGTTTCGGTGTCAATAAGACCCTTAAGTAATATATCACATGTTCCTGGGCGTTGTTGTCTTCTTGTACCAAGACCATGGCGATCGTGGTGGCAGAAGCGGAAAGATAAAGGATATAATCCTTGTAGTAATTGGGCGGTTGGAGCACAAGGGCGTGCGTAGTAGCATGTTTGAGACTATCGAAGGATTGTTGTGCTTGGTCGTCCCAAATGAATGGGACATCCTTCTTGAGTAGTCTCATGTAACCCTGCGTCTTTTGCGCGAAATTACCGACAAAACGCCCTAAGTAAGTTTGTTTGCCTTGCAAACTTTGAAGTTCCGTGATATCAGTAAGAAGTGGGGAGAGCGACAATGGCTTCCACCTTCAAGGGATCAATGCGGATCCCATCCTTCGAGACAATAAAACCGAGGAGGCGTCTAGACTCGACACAGAAGATACACTTGTGAGGGTTCAGATGGATGTTATACCGTCTACATCTGAGGAATACCGCCGTTAGATGATCAATGTGGTACTGACATTTCCATGAATGGGTAGATAGATCGTCGAGACAAGGTTCCACAAAGTCCTTCACATCATGAAAGGAATATGACATGGCTTGCTGGAATGTGGCACCAACATTTTTAAGGCCAAAAGGGAGCTTGCGATAAGCAAACGTGCCCCAAGGACAGATGAAAGCAGTCTTGTGTTGATCAGCCGGGTGGATCTCAATTTGGTTGTAATCGGAAAATCCATCTATGAAAGAGAAGATGACACTTCCTGCACAATTGTCAATGATCTGATCGATAAAGGGAGTCGGGTAATTGTCCTTGGGACAAGCCTTGTTGAGATCCCAATAATCGACGCAGACACGAATGGTACCCTGCTTTTTAGCTACAGGGACAAGGTTTGAGACCCATTCTGTCAGTGGGGAAGGGTAGATAAAGCCAGCTTTTAAGAGCTTTTCAATTTCTGCCTTGATTGCCATAGTCTTTCGGGGGTGTACCGGTCGCAATTTTTGTCGGACTGGTTTAGCATCAGGATAGGTTTGAATCGTGTGCGAAACAATAGCGGGGTCTATGCCGGGCATCTCCTCGTAGGTCCAAGAAAACACGTCTCGAAATTGCTTGAACAAGGCCATGAACATTGTAATCTCTTCAGGGGAACACTTCTGGCCTAAACGAATGTGTTCCGCTACACCAAGAGTAACCGATATGTCGACCGAAATGGTAGGTTCAATGTTGGCCAAGTTGCCTTCACGTTGCCTTCAGAGTTTGTTTGAAACGTAAGTATCGGGGACTGAGGGCAAGGGTGGACATCCGGTGTAAAGATGGTGGTGATGCTATTCTCCACAGTATCCAATGGGGGAAGGAAAGACGATCGATGATGGAAGTCTTCCCACGGAGGGTCATCCGTACTCATGATTTCCATAATGGACTCGTTAGAATGAAAAGTCCAGAGAAAAGGATCAGGTAGGGATGACGTCCACTGTAGAGAACATGACGTAGAGGCCAAAACTAAGTGGTCCTCTGGTACTGACTAGATAGCCTCATAAGTGAGTTCAGCAGGTGAAAGAGGCATAGTGTCTCCAATAAGGTGCGTAGTGGCTTCATCAGGTACAAGCCATTGATCAGTAGAGTTGGGGAGAGATGAAATCCTGTAGGAGATCATGTTCATCGTGGAAACATGATTAGGGGGATCCGAGGTTGGAAAAATGCCCATAAGGGATGAGTCCTTTATGAGGCCGACCCCCACGCTCTCATATAGCTGCGAAGATTGTCCAAGTAATGGAACATTATCGCCTGGATGAGTAGCAGTGTCAGGTGTGCATAAATCCAGTTGGTCGACAGTAACAATTCAGCCTTGGTGGGGGGATTGTACTATACGGAAGACAGATGATGCGACCACAGTCATGGCGTAAAACCAATTACGACCAAGCAAAATATTATAATCTAATGGGGCGACGACCACTTCCACGTTAATGGTTGCGGTCTTACCCCCCAACTCTACTGCCAAGGCTTGTAACAACCCATGAGGTTGAAAGCCACGTCCATTGAATGCTTTCAAGGTGGTAGGAGAACCATTCAACTTGGGAGAGCCAATGGCTCTCCAACATGAAATCGACATGACGGAGGTAAGGCACCTTTGTCTAAGACGGTATGATGGATTGTCTTCCCAGCAATGTTTGTGGCAACTTGAAATGCCAATTGATGGGAAAGCACTACAACAAAACCTGTGTTTAGCATTTCTTTTAGCTCCCTTTTTGCGTCCACTAACACTTTCAGTGTATTTTTCATCATTTTTTGGATAAAATTGGCGCTTTTCCATGGGATGGCGC
This sequence comes from Larix kaempferi, assembly GCA_027924585.1. NCBI lineage: Eukaryota > Viridiplantae > Streptophyta > Pinopsida > Pinales > Pinaceae > Larix > Larix kaempferi. The sequence goes on from BSBM01000232.1 coordinate 10,154,055, forward strand.
TTTTAATGGCATTTTTTGCGTCTTTTTTTTTAAAGTAGATGTTATTTTAGACGCTAATTAGCATCCCAATTAATGTCCAAAATAGCGTCCATAATAGCTTCCAGAATAACGTCCAACATAGCTTTCTAGAATAGTTCCAGGCATAGCTTCCATAATAGCTCCAGGCATAGCACCAGGTCTAGATCTAGGGATTACGCCAGGAAAATCATCTGACATAGCGCCACGTATAGAGCCAAGTATAGCACCAGGAATTGCGCCAAGAATTTTGAAAGGAACTGCACCAGGAAAACTCTAATGTTGCGTCAGGGAAAGCACCAGGCATGTTGACATAAGTAGCACCTAGATTCCAAATTTTTATTTGAGGTTAAACCAATAAAGTATTACATGAAACAATGCTAGTGTGATTGACCACACATCAAGTATCACTGCAATAATGAATAGTCACTTGATAGATCTAGTCTAGATATAGTATTTTATGTCAATTACATGCATATTTTATACATGTTTATAGAAAGGTTTGACATTCAACTTGAAAACTTAAATCAACGTACGTATCCCCTGTATGGTCTCCAAATTTGTTAACAAGCAATCTACTAAAAGCGGACTTAAGGCATGATCTCTCTACCTCAATGTAAGTCTAGAACAAATTAGATAGAATATGAAACTACTCTCCTAGATCTTGTTAGAGATCAAGGAATTAAGCATCTTACCTCAGATTCGTAGATATTTCTCCTCGTGGTTGTTCTGAGTTCCGTAGTCGTCAGATCAATGGCTGTAAGACCTGTCAAAACACATAGGAACAATACAAGCAGTAAAACATGCCTAAACACTAACTATCTAAGTAAACAGTTGAGGAGGAAAACTATAAATATCATCAACACAATAACATTTATGGAAAGCATTTATATTATTGTATAAAAAGTGGGCGATACAATAGAAGAGATGATTACAACCGATGCCTCAACGTCGCAATATCCTTCCGACAAGCCAAACCAAAGCTCCTAGAGAGAAGTAGGTGCCTCCAAGACTAAGGTGCTGAACTACTGAGCTAATTTCACCAGCATAAGAGTACCATAGACTTCCTCCCTTTGGAATAGGAAGGGCTCTTGTATTTATAGGACCAAGTGGATAGAGTAGGTTGAGGATCATGGGGAGAAGGTTAAGAGAACCTCCCATTAGGTTAGGGAACCAAAGGCCAGCTCACCCAGTAGTTAGGGATAGGGATCCACCTCATCCAACTTCTAGAATTTGCTCGAAAGCTACCTTTATCTCATGAAACTGACTCCGGCACATGCTGGATGAATGCAACCTGCGCCTGCGCCCTTTGCTCAAAGAAAACCTGCGCCGGCCTTGTTGGTGTCCATTTTGTCACCACTTTTGATCATCAAACACAGTTTGATTGGCTTCGTTTTCACTATTTTTGATATAATAAGTTATTCTTTCCGCCATTCAGACCGTCAAACAGACCAGGTATGCATATATTCATACATCACATGAATTTTGCGTAAAAATCGTCGTATTGTGATTTATTGATGTTTATTTGATATTTCTTGGCTTGCTTTGCAAATATATTTAATTCTACAGGTTATGGGTTTCAAACGGACCTCCATTCAGACGCGTGTTCACGTTGCAAATGTTCATCCGCATCCAGCCAGTCGTTCAGACCTTCATTCATCCCGCGAGATTGTTTAATAAAAAATGTTTATCATATAAAAAACATTTGATTGAAATGTACCTTAATTGTGCCCTTGATTTGACATTGAAAACTATTATGAATCTCCTTGGAAACAAAGTTGTGGACCACCTTTGGGTTGATCAGCGTTTTGATTTACTTTTGGTCATCATACATTTCCTCCTCCTAATATTTCCTATTTTGGAAAACAAATCAGAATACCAAGCTTTAGCATGAGCAAAAGTTGATATCAAGTTCGTAAAAGTTCATGGGATCCATTTTAACAAAATACAAAAACGGGTAGTATGAGTAACAATTATAGTTCATATTAATTTGAATAGGATATATCTATAGTTTTTGGTGAAATGATCAAATTTTAAATATTATGACTCATTTTAACTTATATATGTCAATGTTTAAGGTGATCCTTATTTTAATATGCCTCGTGAAAGACATCTAGCTTAAGAAAGTTCCTTAAGGGTCCTAATTTGTTTGAACTAATTTATTGTTATTGTTGTTATTGGCAATTAGTTCAAGAGAGTTAAAATTGGTGAGAGGGCTTCGCACCATTAACAATACTTTCTTCTCTTTTACCTTATACTTTTTATTTTAATTTTATTAAAAAAAAAATTATTTAGTTGAATTACATCATAGATGCACCATCGGGAAGAGCAATTTTTTTGCCTCTATATGCTATGGGTATCAAATGCTCTTGAACATTTGTAAAATCTTTTATACAAGTATTATTGTGAAAGACAATATGCCAAATTTATTAAGCAAAAATGTAAGAGACAAAGTTACAAGAAACACAACTATATCAAACTTGTCATATTTATCTTCAAACATTGCATTTTCTTTTGGGAATTGCTTTTTTTATGACAAATATCGTTAGACTAATTCTCACAGCAGAAATGATGTTGTCATAACCATTTTCTACTTTTTCTGCTCACCAATTGAAATGGAATTTCGATAGAATGAGGCATTGCAAAAGTTAAGGGGTTTGGTAGGTTAAGTATAATAATATATAGTCTTTCTCAATTCACTTATTGAAATGGAATTTCGATAGAATGAGGCATTGCAGAAGCTATAAGGTTTGGCAGGTTCAAGTATAATAATATATAGTCTTGCTCAATTCAAACATTTAAAGCAATAAAAAAAAAAATTCTTAAAATATTTCTCCTTGATTTTAAAAATTTAAACATTTTTTTTTAATTTTTTTTATTTACAAATAAAATATCCGTCTCAAAATATTTCTGAACATTCTCTGAAATTGATCAAAAAATTGTCCATATCTATTGTATTTATAAATAAAAAGGTTCATCTTTTCCATGCACTGTCCATGCTTTCATATTTATTTTAATTATGAACAAAATGCATCATCACTCAAATTCAATTATATTGCCACTTAATCGTATATTGATATAATTAAATGGAAATGAAAAACTTTGTAAGTATTTGTTGATTCGATACTGAAATTTAAAGAAATGTGTTTGTTGATTAGATGCTGAAATTTAAAGAAATGTGTCTATGTATTTTGGCTTCACTTTTATAAGATAAAGTGATTATGCCAAAACAATTGGCAATTTACTTCCATGAAAAAAAACTATTATTCATTTATGGATATAAGAACACATAAATACAAGTTGATCATGAAAAAGGAAAGGGAATTAAATCTGAAGCCATGCAAATAGTGCACAAATCTCTACACAGTACATCAGTCTCAAACACCGTTACCGGATTCGGCCCTAGGACTAATCATACCCAAATCAGATCCTTCATTGGATTCTTCCACCTCATTTTGACAAATCTAAAGGTGTTTACGTAGGATAAATGTAAGATAATTAGGGTTAATTATGGTTAGGGTTCTGAATCCCCGATTCCTAAATTTGGGATGAATGCCATATCGGATTCTTCAGCCATCCAATCGCACCCTTGGTTCGTGTAACCTTGGTCTCAAACCATATTGTGATGTGTCCCTAATAAAAAATGGTTGTTAACATTTTTTCTACATGAACAAATCAACATGAAAATATTGGCAATAGTCCAAGGTGTCGGTAAGATCGTGATTAGGATTTATAAGCAAAACACGTCCTCATGATCAGGATTTACAAGCAAAATGCATCCTCACGATCAGGATCTATAAGCAAAACGCGTCCTCACTCAAATCCAATTAATCAAATATTTATATAATTAAATGGAAATGAAAAAAAACTCCGCATTTTTTTTTATTAGATACTAAAATTTAAAGAAATCTATCCATATATTTTGACTTTACATTAAAGTGATCATAGAACACTATTAGCAATTTATTTCGGTGAATGTTGATGATTTTCAACATAATTTCAATCACATCATGAAAATTGAAATTTAAAGAAAAATGTCCACATATTTTCACAAGGCAAAAAGCCAAAATAGTAAATGATTGACGAATTTCATCATATCTTCCCATTTTCAATTAAATTGCTTTGGCTTGTTGCAAAAGCATTAAACATATTCTGTAATGATTTGGTAACCCCCTTAAAGAACAAATTGCCTGATATTCAATGAGTGCAAAGTGTGAATTCGTGTCCAAATTTGACCATGAAATAACATATTATTAAGGGAATCTCCACTATGAAAATGGGGTTATGTTGCTGATTTGTAATAATTCCTATAATGTGCCTTTTACTAGGATTTCCCTTGGACAAGTTGTTGAAATGGATTCTGAAGCATGCAAAAGGGTGTGGTGTGTCCACTCTAGCCAAGGGTTAAAAGTCATGCAAAAAGAACCTGCATAAAAGAAGATGCTCATCATTCAATTCGATAAGACATTAAAAGACCCTGCAGAAAGAAGATACTCATCATTACTATTTTGTATTTACCATTTAAAAGACCCTGCATAAAGAAGAAATTCATCAGTTAATCCGATAAGACATCAATGACCCTGCAGAAAGAAGATACTCATCATTACTATTTTGTATTTACCATTTAAAAGACCCTACATAAAGAATAAATTCATCATTTAATCTCATAAGACATCAAAAAATCATTGAGACATCAACATAGAATAAATATCTCTGTCAATGAAAAATGTCGATAAGAATTCAATTTTTTTCATGAATTATAAAATATGAATGAGACATTGTTAAAACTTTAATAGAACTATCAGAACGTTAATAAAGTTTTCCTCAAATGGCCTTTCCAGAGTGCCATGTTCTAAGTGAAATAGATTAGTGACCGAAAGCATAAAAAATCAAATTCAGATAAACTATCACAGTGACTGTAATTGTTGGGAAACAAATTAAAAAGGAATCAGATTTTGTCCATGGTGAATATTTTCCATAATAATATCCTTTATTTATCCAGAGGATCGCAAGAATGGTGGCATAAAATTGGTTGCATGAGCTATTAATGAGAAATGGGAGTATATCTACGACTTGTAAGCAAGCACACATTCCTAGGAAACAAGGGGTAAGGGGGTAAGCATATGGATAGATGGGCAAATTTTACATATTTTAAATGAACAACATATGTGCATGGGATCGGGAGAATGTTGTCCTACTATTGGTTACATGAGAGTAAGGAAGCACACATTACTGGGAAATAGGGGTAAGGGGATAAGCATATGTGCAGATGGTCATGTGTAAAGCAAATTTTACATATTTAGAATCTTGAAGTGTACATAAAGATATTGATACAAAGATGTCGTGTATTGTGTTAGGATGAATCCTTATAGTATAAAAGCAAAAACGTTTGTATAGAGTCAATATATATGATGGATTAGGACTTTAACCATAGGGTTGCAATAAATTGAACAACAAAGAAAGAAGAATAAATACTTGTTAAAATGGGTGAAGCAGTGAACTGTAAAGCAAATTTTTCGTGAGTGCCAAGAATGCTAAGCTCAACTTGCTATGTTAAATATATAGACAGAAATTCTAATTCCAAAATCCCATATGCCCCTCTTCCTACCTAGTCTTATATACCTTACCTTCTTTCTTTGAAAGATTTCCTACTTGTCAGATCTCTTTCTGCAAAATTCATAACGATTTTCTAAGACATTTGGGTTTCTCCTTCCATTTGTTTTCTTAAACACGTTTGGGCTTCTCCTAATTGATCATCCTCCTAAGGCATCCTCATGAACATTGACCTAATCAATATCTACGAGGACATATATATTTGTAACTTTTTTTTTACTAATCTATAGGTTAAGTATAGGTTAAAACTTAAGTCCAACTGTAACTACAGAGACTAAATTTTTTCACAACTTCTGCAGGCTTCCCTTTTATTCAATATTCACATAAACTAGAAAATGTAGCTAATCTCCTCACATTAGTACTCACATAAGTATTAACAAACATTCCAATATTCCTGCATGTTTCATTCTATAACTTTAAGTTGCAATTTTGAAAGGGAAATTTGTAGCAAGTTGCAACTTCCCAGGAGGGAATAAATAATAATGATCATAATTTCATTTGACCTGTTTTGATAATTTGTGAGCATTAGTATAATTTATCTTTCTTTCATAGATATCTAGAAATAGTTCAAAGTTAAACTCAAACTAATTCAAGCTCTATTTTTATAGCATAAATGCAATTTCTCAAATCTTAGATTTTCTTCAATATGCAAACTCTTAACCGACCACATGCCCAAAAAGTCCCAATACAAATAGAGTGTGTTAATATGGGATGACTTTCATAGCACTCACAAAAACAGGAACTCAACACCAACAGGACGTTGGTTCACACATGAGGTCGACAAAATTTTAAACCATACACTGGGCATTCATCTCAGACACAATTTACTCCAATTGAATGGTATGACAATACAATTTGATCCACTTGATTGGTATGACACTAAAACGATATACGGTCGAGTGCTAGTACTTAGTGGCATTGGAAAAATAGATAAACCTAAGATGGAATGAAAGCCAAAAGAAGTTCCTACACAATAGTTAAATTTAAGTTCTTACAAAAGAGTTAAGTTTAGTCTCCCGATGGTTCAACCTAAAAATTCCATGTCTAGTCAAAGGTAGGACATAAAAGTGATGAACATTAAACAAAATTTCTTTACCAACACAAATCTCTTAGGTTATACTGCTCATGACTCAATTTTAGTGTTACATTGTAGTAGTTAAGGTTCATTAAGTAAAAAACTAGCAAAAGATAAAAGGACAAGGAATGACATAACATGAAGCATCTATATTTACAAATAAATGGTAAGATGTACAATACATCAATAAGTTGCATTTTGTAGATAGACTTGTAAAAAGAAGAATTTCAACTTGTAAAAAATATGACTCAAAGTTTGAATTTTATAATTTTAAGGTGATTTAATACTTTGATAATCACATGCTAATTGATACTTCTAAATTCATCTATGTTGAGTTGCATAAAATTCCTTGCTTTATTAATCCATATTAAACGAAACTACTAATTTAAGGAAAAATATTAAATGGTGTTTTAAGTCTAGCTACAAGAAAAGGAAGGAAAAAAGCATACCAAAAAAACAAAAGTAGAATATAGCTACATTTATTTGCAAGACAAAGGGTTCTTTAGCACATGTACCATCTTTTAGTGTAGCATACCCGTTATGTTAGGGGGCTAGAAGTCCGACTCGAAACTGAAGCCTCATTCCCTCTTCTAGACCGTACGGCATTGCCCGAACTCCACTCCTAGGGACAAGGTCATCCTAGGGTGACGCTTTCTAGACTACGCCTCTCACTTAATCTTTATATGTGTGTTTTTAACTTAGCCATATCCAATACAGTTATAGGAAACCCCAAGAAAATAGTACACACAAAAGATTAACACAAATACGTAGCCAACAACATGACAATAGGGTGTTCCCTAATTGTATTTACAACATGAAGAGGATGCCACAGACCGACAACTCTCTTAGAGGATGCCCAAAATGACTGACTCAAAGGTATGCCCAAAACAACATTGCAGTTCACTTCAAAATATGCTTGGTTGTAATCTCATGTTGAGTAATAGAATGCTTCTGCCATTGTCCTGTGGATGTTTCCCCTTCAGAGGTTTTACCACGTAAATCCTTGTGTCTTCTCTTGTGTGCCTGATACTATCTAATGTTTATTGTTAATGGTGTTTTCTTGTTTGCTTCTGTTGCACAACAAGTGGTATCAGAGCGTAGAGTTAGAGCTTGATCTTGTGTGAGGTGTGTGATCACCAATCTTGTATTTGCCCCTAAATGGTGGATCCGTAAGGATGGTAGATGGGACAGGAAACCAAAGTGGTGAACCAAGACAACCTCGATCTCCAAAGGATTGGTTGTCACACCAATCGAGGCCACTTGAGTTGTCAAAGCCAAGACAACAAGGGGGAGACCCAGATCTACTCCCGACAGGAGAGATCAAACCAAATCACCAAATCAAATCAGATAAGATGAAGTACGTAAGGTGACAGTATGGAACCCTATAATTGAGGGATTGAGACCACTGTGGAGGCTTAGGAAAGGTGTGAGATGATAAAATATTAATAACACATGACAAATTTATAATTATGTATGATTCCAGGATTCAGGTGCTAGTTTAAAATGGTCAAATTCAGCAGCCTTGGGAAATGTGACCCTTAAAACAAGGAAAGTGTCCCAAAGACTAGATCTGAGGTTAGGGGATTTCTAGCACAGCTTGTGAGACATATATGACAGTGTTCAAACCAACAAGATCAACAAATAGGATCAAAAGACAGGTAAATTAGGCAAGCTAGGAAAGTTGTGACTGCAGGGATGATTTTAAGAATGCCACCTAAATTTATATGTATAAAAAATGGGCGAATCCCCATGACACACGGGAAAGTGCAAAGGCTATTTAATCAATAATATAATATGTATATATAATTTTTTGGCCAATCTTTCACGGAATCATAAAATCTTGTAAATTTTGGGCGAATCTTTCACAAAATTATAAAAACTTGTAAAATGTTTGGCGAATATTTCCCAGAATTATAAAATCTTGTGAAGTCTTGGCGAATGTTACACTAAACTATAAAAACTTGTAAATTCTTGACAAATTGGTTGAAATTTGACTTAATAAAATTTCCTAGATGATTTTGTATTCACTTTAGATTTCCCATGTACTCTTGCATTAGGACACCTTGTAAACAAAATCCAATCATTTTAGGTGACCTACTCTAACATTTCATAGTCCCACTGATAGATCCCTTGTAATTGGTGCCTGAATGGAATACACCAAAATGATGGTTTATGCATCTACTAGGACCTATGAGTATGATAATATTCAACCCCAAGAGTAGGTTACAAGGAAGCACGTGTTCAAATTCACAAGTGGATCACCCTTTGAGATGTGTGCCACCTTCAACCACTCATCACAATCTCCAAGATAACCTACCAACCCCAAATATAACACCATTTTTGAAACTATGCATCTAAGGTTAGTGAGTCACAAATCCATGTGTCCCAAGCACCCTAACCACTCCAAACACAAATCCCTAAGTATTGAACTTAGGTGGTGCTCTCTCCAAGTGCTAGGCAAGTAGATGGTTGCATAACCATTTATGTCAAGAACACTTCTCCAAGCAACAATCTGAGTAGGGAATCCCACATGTGCCAAGGTAATATTATTTCAAACAAACTCCATTGCCACCCCTAAGTATAACACCCTTCCTCAATATATGCACCCAAGGATAGCAAGGCACAAATCCACATGTGCCAAGTGCTCTAACCACTCCAAACACAAATCCCTCAATATCACACTTAGGTGTTGATTTAGAAGATAAAGTAGTAGGAAATATAGTATGGTAATTGTGTGGAAACAATCTTGGCAAACAGTGTCCCAAATACACGTTGTTTTCACTAATTAACTATTTTATGAGGTACTCGTAAATTTGCTTGACCTCTTTCCAATCCCGAAGCCATTCCTAGACCCTAACCTATGCTTTAGGAGGTGCTTCAAATCCTTTTGTTCAATCTAGAAAAATATAGAGCTAAATTGAACCCTAATAATCCCCTAACTTAGTGAGCATACAAAATAGATACAGATTAAAGGTAGAAAAAGAACAACATATGAAATTATCGATTCAAATGTACAATTCCTCATTCCCTCCCTGTGCAAGATGACCCCTCGGATCGAATTCCATGGGATGAAGGAGGCATTGAGTCTCCATTTCTCAAATTCTTTGAAGATCTTGATCCTCTTCAAGATCCATGATTAGTGCTCAATTTATCTATCCCAGGTCCACTTGACTCCCTTATGACCTGCCAACAACCACCATGGATCGAATGTTGTGGGATTCACAAAATCATCCGGGAGAAGCTTGGTTTTACCCTCGGAGTCCATGGATTTTCATGTCCCAAGAACTACAAGTCCAAAATCCCTTTCATGCCCAAGCCAATTGACGACTGCTGCATTATATGAGAGGCATCACGTTGTTGATGTGTCGTGCACATCCATTCTTAAGATAACTCTTTGTAGGATTCGAATTAAATTCCTCTAACAGTGGAAATGACCTCACATTCATGGTTGTAAAAGAGTCCATTCCATGCATATGCAAACCAACAACCCTTGCTGTGTGATCCGTAATTGAGGGACTTATAGCCCAGTTAACTCACTAACATGGATACTTGTGAGAAAATTACTTGTACTCTTTGTTCTTGCTCTGTTAAGGCTAAGAAGATGCTTGGTTCATTACCTAGCTACTCATATGGTTTACTTATGGCATGGAAGCTATTCCAATATTAAACTCCAACAACACCAATCCAATGACAATACAACAACATGTGCAAAACTGATTTATGTTGATTTTTTAAAGAAATAAATTATTAAATCAACAGGGCGGATGGCTTGGTGAACTTGCCTGCCACATAACCACAACGAATGATCACGTCGGTGCATAAGTTATGCATGAAACATCTTTCCTTGACTATTGGTTGCATACAAGATATTGAAATTCCCAACATATATTACTCACTCCAACATCAAATAAAATTTTCCCCGATTGTTATAAAATGCCTAAGCATTTATAAAAGATCCCATCATGCATAGATTAGTCCATAACTATTTAAATTTCTCTCTTTAAAAGAGGGATTCAAGCCAACAAGTAGAATGAAAAGTCAACAAGACTAAATTTTGTTTGGCACTATTTAAGTTTATCCCAACAGATACAAAATGCTCAAGATGGGTTTAAATCTACCATGAGAGAAAATCATTTAACGATGGAAAAATCTGCTCCAACAACAATTAATTCGCCCTAGCTTGTTTATTATTGCTATGACAACCTCTACATTCAACAGAGGTGGGATAAACTCATCCAGGCAGTTGTAAAAAACAATATGCCACTTCAAAATTTGTCAGCAATTTATACAAACGCCCAGGCACTTTACAACTCACCCAATGGTGGTAAAAAACGCCCCAGGCACATTTACCTTCATCCAGTAGTGGTAAAAAACACCCCAGGAACGTTTACATTCATCCAACAATTGTTAAAAACGCCCTAGGTAGATTCAAATTCTTCCAGCTATGATAAAAAACGCCCCAAGCATATTTACATTAATCCACCAGTGAGAAAAAACACCCAACGGTGGTCATAAACGACCCATGCATATTTAAATGCATCCAAAAATCATAACAAAACGTCCCACGAACATTTAAATTCATTCAACTATTGAGAAAAATGCCCATCAATGGAATATATTTAAAATTTTAAATTTAGAAACTACCTAATGAGTTGCAACAGCTCTTTAGATGATAGCCATTGATCTTAACACTCATAATGGAATGGAGGGTGGTAATTCCATAGCTGTTGGCATTTGTATTTTGCAAGACAAATTGAAAATATGAAAGACAACCTTACTTAATTGTTGAGAATGAATATTCAGACCATCCCATGAACCAAAGAAGTATTTAAACACAGATCAACTCCCATTATACATTGGCAGCAATTAATAGGATGAACAAGAGATATCAATCATCACATGATGGACACCGTAATTTTACCCTTCTACATACCTGGTAGGTGAGCTGAAATTGTTGAAAACATTGACTCTATTCCTACTAATGAGTAATGAGTAAATGGCCAGACCCTGCTAATGGTTCAACAATAAGGCAGGTGGTCAGTGCCTGGGTATATCCTATTTCATCTATGCCAGATACTTCTCATGCAATGGCCGTTTCTCTCTCACTTTGTAGCAAGATCAAATGTTGATTTTTGAAGTGCAGATGAAAGGGAAATGTTGTGCATGCAGAAAACATCACAATATGAGGTTGTGGACAACACAATGGATAGTTCCATCATGTTTACCTTCCTCGTTGTCACATTTAATAGTTGATCAAACATTAGGATCTCAAGTTGCATCACTACGCAACTCATTGGCAAGTTGCAGACATCTTCTTCTACATGCTTGGTGCAAATAAGTCTGATTTTTTTTAACAAGCATTTGTTTCCTTTAGGTACACATACAGAATAATGGAGAGTTGCAAAGAAAATGAAAGAGTTGGAATTTTACAATTCCTTAGTGAGAACGATTTACATCAAATAAAGTCTCACAAAAGAAGACAATCACATGTACAATCAACTTAGCATTGAGTTAAGAAACAATTAATGCCTAATTAACACATTATGAGCATCCTAATCAACACATTAAGTTTTCCATCCTATAAATTCCTTGATGACTACCATTGAATCTCCCATTACTTGTGAATTGTTGTAAGGCTTTGATTCATGTAATATGAAGCTCGAATAAAATCGATCCAAAGACAATCACAATCTTTATGGGTGCTATAATTTGAAGATCAGAATCAGAATACCTATCTTACATGGGTCTATTATTCACCCCCAAAAGAGAAGACAGAGGTGACCTACATTTATTGCATCATTAATCAATAACCCACCTTTATTATGCAATTCTATTTTACTTTTGCTTTTGGACTATGTCCGTGATGGAATTTAGTCTATTGTCCTACATTTTGCACTAGAATATTTTAGATTTAGATAGAAATATTTTAACACTCACCTATTCAGACACAATTTGACTGGAAAAACTGGCATAGCAAATCAGGAACCTAGACTAAATTGATGATCTACACTATGAATTAAAACTAAGCTACTCACTCTCTAACTATTAACATAGTAACCCTAAAACTAACCCACTAACCTAATCCATCACCATCTCACTACACTTTAGGGGTCTTTATTTACATTGGCCACCAATGGTGTTCCAAACACAAAATCATAACATGAAACATCTTTCCCTCACTATTGGTTGCATACAAGATATTGAAATGCCCAACATATATTACTCACTCCAATATAAAAAAAAACAATTCCCCAATTGTTCTAAAATTCCTGAGCATTTATAAAAACTCCCATCATGCATAGATTCATCCATAATTTTTTGAATTTGTCTCTTTAAAAGAGGGATTCAAGCCAACAAGTAGAATGAACAGTCAACAAGTCTAAAAAAAAAATTGGCACTATTTAAGTTTAGCCCAACAGGTACAAAATGCTCAATACTGGTTTAAATTTCATCTACCACAATAGAAAATCATCTAACGATGGAAAAATATGCTCCAACAACAATTAATTTCGTCCTAGCCTGTTTATTATTGCTCCGACAACCTCTACATTCAACCGAGGTGGGATAAATTCATCCAGTAAGTTATAAAAAACAATCTGTCACTTCAAAATTTGTCCAGCAATCTATAAAAACACTCAAGTACTTCATAATTCATCCAAGGTGGTCAGAAAATCCCTAGGCACATTTACCTTCATCCAGTAGTGGTAAAAAACGCCCCAGGAACATTTACATTCATCCAAAAATGGTTAAAAACACCCTAGGAAGATTCAAATTGTTCCAACTATGATAGAAACGCCCTAGGCATATTTACATTAACCCACCAATGAGAAAAACACTCAACAATGGACTCATAAACAACCCGGGCATATTTAATTGCATCTGAAAATCATCAAAAACGTCCCAAGAACATTTAAATTCATTCATCTATTGAGAAAAACGCCTAGCAGTGGAATTTATTTAAAAAATTCAATTTAGAAACTACCTAAAGAGTTGCAATAGCTCTTATATGAGAGCCATTGATCTTATCACTCATAATGGAATGGACAGTGGTAGTTCCATAGCTGTTGACATTTGTATTTTGCAAGACAAATTGAAAATATGAAAGACAACCTTACTTAATTGTTGAGAATGAATATTTAGACCATCCCATGAACCAAAGAAGTATTTAAACACAGATCAACTCCCATTATACACTAGCAACAATTAATAAGATGAACAAGAGATATCAATCAATCACATGATGGACACCGTAATTTTACCCTTCTACACACCTGGTAGGTGGGTTGAAATTGTAGCAAACGTTGACTCTATTCCTACTAATGAGTAATGAGTAAATGCTCAGACCCTGCTAATGAGTCAACAGTAAGGCAGGTGGTCAATGGCTGGGTATATCCTGTTTCATCTAGGCCTGATACTTCTCATGCAGTGGCCTTTTCTCTCTTACTTTGTAGCAGGATCAAATGTTTATTTTTGAAGTGCAGATGAAAGGGAAATGCAGTGCATGCAAAAAACATCACAATTTGAGGTTGTGGACAACATATTACCTTCCTCATTGTCGCATTTAATGGCTGATCAAATATTAGGATCTCAAGTTGCATCTTTACGCAACTCATTGGCAAGTTGCAGACATCTTCTTCCACATGCTTGGTGCAAGTAAGTCTGATTTTTTTTAACAAACATTTGTTTCCTTTAGATATACACATACACAATAATGGAGAGTTGCAAAAAAAAGGAAAAAGTTGAAATTTTACAATTCCTTAATAAGAAAGATTTACATTGAATAGAGTCTCACAAAATAAGACAATCACATGTACAATCAACTTAGCATTGAGTTAAGAAACAATTAATACCCAATTAACACATTATGTGCATACTAATTAACACATTAAGTTTTCCATCCTATAAATGCCCCGATGAATACCATTGAATCTCCCATTACTTGTGAATTGTTGTAAGGCTTTGATTCATGTAATACGAAGCTCGAATAAAATCAAGCCAAAGACAATCAGAATCTTTCTGGGTGCTAGAATTTGAAGATCAGAATCAGAAGACCTATCTTACATAGGTCTATTATTCATCCCCACAAGAGAAGACAGAGGTGACCTAAATTTTTTCATCATTAATCAATAGCTCAACTTTATTATGCAATTCTATTTTACTTTTTCTCTTGGAATGAGTCCCTGATGGAATTCAGTCTATTGTCCTACATTTTGCACTAGAATATTTTAGATTTAAATAGCAATATTTTAACACACACCTATTCATGACACAATTTGACTGGAAAAACTGGCATAGCAAATCAGGGAACTAGACCAAATTGATGGTCTACACTATTAATTAAAACTAAGTTACTCACTCTCTAACTATTAACATGCTAACCCTAAAACTAACCCACTAACCTGATCCATCACCATCTTACTACACTTTAGGGAAATAATTGAAAGGCGAGCTAAACGACAGTGCTTTCATTGTAACAACAAATCAATGAGCAACATGTCAAGAATCAAAATTGCTCACATTGAAAATAATGATGAGGAAATTGTTCACATTGGAAAGTTTTCTTATGTATATAACATGTATGAGTGAAACAACAAAATTACATCGAGCTAGAGGTTTTGAGATGCATATAATTGAAGTTTTGAAAGAAAATACATAAACATTGAGTCACACCTATAAAAGCCAAAAGCAAATCTAATCTAAGATGTGAAATCTAATGGCTAGAGAAGGATGTGCCATTGGAAGATATGGAGTGATATATGTATTATGTACTACTTAGGATCAAATTCCCAAAACCCTGAAACCACCCATTAACATATTTTGTGCTTTAATATGGAATGAGAGAAATAATAAAGTACGCACTAGTTTGATCTTACACTTTGGCATGCCAAATTTTCATGCAAAAGCAGCCAATTATGCTTGCTCTTTGAATTTATCTACAATAAATAATAGGCGTAAAATTATTCAGCTCCATCCAATATAGTTGTTTGATGATCAGTTGAAACACAATCCTCAATCTTTCAGTTGAAAAAGAATCCCGTGGATATCTTATTTTTCTTGTAAAACTTTTAAAGACTTCCCATTGTCATCTAATTGATTGCCTTAAATGGAAATATCATAGTTGTCAAAATTAATTGAATTAGTACTGAAGTCATCTAGTTTGAAATGGTCTGCTGTAATTGGTTGGAATCAATGTTTCAAACGGCTTTGGACTAATTCTTGAACCATCTGGTTTAGAATATAGAGTCTTGAGTTCTAAACAGGTTGTACAGAATCCGTCAAAACCAGTTGGTTCTGTACCAGCGTGGTCTCCCAAAAAATGTAGGAAAACGAAAAAGTGCATAATCCATTCTAAACCGTAATCATACCCTCATTATAGATGCCCATATCAACTCTTTCCAACCACTCCCACCTTTCTCACTAAGCATTTCTAAGTTTATGGAAACTTTGGAGCTGTAGCAAAGACTACAGAGTTGTTGATCCAGAGTGCTTCTTCAAATGATTTGGTTATGTTCATGTTATGTATGTAAGAACTTATATCTCATTGTAATTTTACTATTCACACTTACATGTTGTATATATGAGAACTTTGCATATATATATGAATATTTGAATATTTATGTATTTTTTGATTGATTGGTTTTAATGCCAGTTTTTTGTCAAGGTCCAGTCTAGAAATTAATATTGGGGTTGATTGGCTCTGGTTCTCTGACAACTGTGGTTGACATTACTCTTTGGGAGATCTAGATAGATTCTACATGTTAAAGAAGTCATTTTGATGATTGACCAATGTAGCAATGTAGGATGATCCCTCCTCCAATAACAATGAAAGGTTACTTTCTCAATATAATAGCATCAAGTTAATTCCAGTAAAAAATGTTACTTTCTCAATATATACCAAAAAGATAACTAGTGACAGAAAGGCCTTTTAGGCCATCCAAGTGTTACTTTCTCAATATAATAACATCAAGCTAATCCCCATAAAAAAGGTTACTTTCTCGATATATAACAAAAAGATCATTAGTGACAAAAAGGCATTTTAGGCCATTCAGTATGCCTAAATTTATCATTATGATAGAAGAATTCCAAAAACATTAGATGCCTAAATTTTTTAATGGATTGACAATTGGAATTCACATTCCTTTTGCCATATTTGTTCCTTAATCTCTTCCAACATTTGCAAGCACCGTAATTCGAACTATGTGATTATGAAAAAAAACAATTGCAGAGATGCTAATGCTAAATTAATATCTAATGTCTGTTATTCAGCAACCATTTCCATTTATCTATAGGAACCTGTTATCACCTAAACTGTAGTTGCCCCTATGGATGTATCCAGTCATGGATGGCAATAGGGAAGGGCAGCTCAAAAGGTGCAACCACGATCACCTCGACCTCCAATATATGGTTGTCACGCCAGTCGAGGAAACCTTCGCTTTATGTTATCTAGCCCAGATAACAAAGGGGGAGACCCGATCTACTCCCGACAGGAGAGATCGAAACCAAGACACCAAATCAGGGTATTTCTAAGTGAAGCTAGGTGTATGGTTTATCCTAGACCTTAGGATGAAGTCACAAGCCAAGTGAGGGGTTCAATAGGTATAGCTTTGGTTAATAGTTGATGTGAGAGTGACTTACAATGTTTGAAGTGAGATCTAGGATTAGTGTACTAGTTCAATGTTGGAAGACCCACTGCCTTGGGAACCGTGTCCAATGCAGGGTAGTTTAGGGGTTGATTGGGGATAACTAGTACAAGTGACAAGTTTGACCATGATACATGATGGCATCAAGGGTTTGGTTCACCACACTAAGGTCAAACCACAAGTTAATCCAACAATCTAGGAAAGTCGAATTGACTTGGAGAGTAACCAGTGCCTTGGGAATTGGGATAATGGAGTCAAAGTAGGGTTGACTTGTGGTTAAGGACTCCTAGTACTTGGGGCAAGTGGGCAATAAAGGTCTTGATGGATGAATAGGTCTAGATCTAGGTTTGACCAAAGTGGACCACAATCCCTTAAAATAAGGAATGCTATCCCCGAGGAAAGATTTGACAAGATGACACACTAGACCTAGGTTTTGAATTATTCCGGTTCCAAATCTCCAAAAATCTCAAGTACCCAGTTCCTAGAAGTGAGTCAACTCACTTCTCCAAGGTGGTGCGACTTTACCCAAGGAGGCCTAAAATGTGGGTTAGGTGGGTCAAGACAAGTCAGATGGCATCCAAACTTTAGATCCGGGTAGGTCGGTCAAGCAGGAGTGTGGATCTATAATTTCACGGTAATCCGACGGCTAGATCTTACTAGATCTGAGTTTAAGTACACCTAATGGTCCAAAGTGGGGATTAAATCCCTTAAAATGTGGAATAGGGCCCACAAGGTGAATTTCAGAAAAGTAACAATCTGGGTGTATGTTATTTGATGTATAGATTATGGATCAAGCGGGATATCAAACACCCACCACCTAGATCTAGGTCAACTCACAACCACCAGGAAGTGCGCCTTGCTTGAGAGAAGCTAAGTTGGCCTGGGAAGGGGATCAAATGGAAGCCAATCCTCACCAAACTATAGATCCGGGATGCCGTGGATGCTATAGAGGTGGGTTTTCAATATTATGCCCAACAACCCACTAGATCTAAGTAGATCTGAGAAAATGTAAAATGGGGGTTTTGAAATATTTAGGGTTTTAACAATTTATGAGCTATGTCAATGGATTGGATAAAGGAAAGAGAAACAAACCTGTGGATCTTACCTGGGTAACCTTGTAGATGCCTTGATGATGATGATCTATGCAAACCCGATCAATTTGAGAAGCTTTGAGGTAGTTTTCTATGCAAGTCGATTTGATCCAAGAAGCCAATGCGCCCTCTCTCCTGCACAACAAATGTCAACAATATCAGATTTGATGCATCAAGAGATAATACTAATGCCACAAGAGAAGTAACAGAAAGATAGCATAGATCACAATGAAGCTAATGATAACCCCCTGATATAAGCGAATGCCAAGAAAGTCGATTTGAAGAAGCCTTGCAAAATCGCCCTTGTTGAAGTCGCCCTCCTGTAGACAAACAATGATTTCCAAAAAAAATAGATCTTACCACAATTTCCAAATGCTAGGTTGCAATAGACTTTCCAATCACCATCTAAGAACACCAGATGCAAAGGAGACCACAAGAATTTCCACAAGAATATTTTTCTATACCAATAATCCAAGAGCCAAAGACCCCTTACAATGAGAAGCTCTCTCCTTTAAATAGGAAGGAGAGGCACCAAAACCCTAACCACTTTTTGAATGAGTGGCTAAGATTAAAAGATACAAATGTATAATCAATGGTTGAGATGAGCTCAACAATAAAATACATGGATCACAAATAAAATATTATGTGAGTGGACAAAATCGCCCTAGAAGAGGGGAATCCCACCAAATCATGATGACAAAATATAATAAGAGGCTTATGGTGGGTCCAAGGGGTAATTTTATCCCTCCTTGGTCAATCCCCATAGCACAAAAATATAAAATGATCATCAATGTACCAAATCGTGCCTCCATGGTCAAGTCGTGGTCCTCAAAAGACCTCAAAAAATCATCAGAAAGTGCCATAAGTGATGGATGTGGGCCCCGATGAAGCTGAAACTGCTGGAGAAGGTGTGGAAGGCCCCGATCTATCATCACTGATCATCCCATGCCATAACTTTGCCTCAGTAGCCCAAATCGATTTCCTCAATAGCCACTTCTACCAATCATGAAATGCCTCGGGAAGCGTGAAACTGCCCCAAAAAGCCTCCTGGAGTGCCTGCGCTGTCAAGGTGAGGGCACCAGTGTGTCCGGGAGGGGGTTAATATGGTAAAAACAAGTGGCTGGACCACCCCCTCCATCACTAGCGCCCTAGGTCAACCGGATAAAAATCTCATCTGCTCTGACAGGGCATCCGACAGACCAAAACTACACTGGGACAGCCTACTGAGGCTCAATCATCGCTGTAAGTGCCCGGAACTGAAAACAAACTGTCCCATTGGACTCAGAAGGTCCATATCCATCCAAGATGTGTACTCATACACCATATGAGTCTCTGCATGATCAAAATAAATATCCAGTATACTGGAACAGGGCCAATAATAATAATCTGTAAATGACCAAACACTGCTGTAAACCAAGAATCATCATCATAACCCTGTAGCTACTGCATAGAATCATCATGTATGTATACATAGACCATATATCATCTATCCATATCATCATAAGGTCCAACATCTCATGTCCCATGGTCCTCCATGCTCAAACTGGGTCTAACCAAGACCAAATATAACTCAGACCATCATCGAAGGCTACTGCAAAGTGTCAAGGTTAATACATGCTCTACAACTTATTCAAATAACAATTATAACACAGAGTAATCATAACTGGCGATCTAAATCCAAATATATAGTGTCGTTAATTATTATTATTTCTCAGACTAGACTTTCAGGATCATACTCACTTCATAGTTGTGATCAATTTGCTAGTGAAGGGTGAAGGCTGAAATAATTGGCTAGGCTAAGGGATGACTTGAATGACTTGACTTTGTGACACTTTGGCAAGGGAAAGGGAATACAAACCATAGTATATACTGAATGAGCACTAACACAGGGAATGGCGGTGTCTCACAAATGGATGAGTTGTTTAAAGAGGGTTTATTCACCTTCACAGATGCGCACAATCCATAATACAAATAAGGCCAGCAATTGTTTAGATATAGCATTTAAGTTCCATTGATTTTTTGGGCCTGAAGTTTCCATAGCCTTGATCTATGTGTGTTTATAAACACATTGCATAGATTTACATTTATTTTAGGCTTTTTGCTGCAGGTGTGTTTTTAAGGCACTTGTTTACCTGAGCACTTCTAGGTGTGTCATGGACAGCTTGTTTACCTAGGTATTTATTTTCCAAAAGATATAACATTTTATTTTCATGGCCATTTTCATTTGGCATGCCTCTCATTCATGTGTGTTTAGAAACACATTGCATGAATGGGCTTTTCATACAAGATATAGCATTTCATTTTTTCCAGATTTTGTATTCATGGCAGCACCAAAAGTTTCAGGTTTAGCCAACACAACTTTAGTGATTAGGGGGAATTCACAAGGAACTCCAACTCACCATAGGCAAGTTTTGTCACCAACTCAGAGCCGAGACACAATAAACAGGGAAGCTCATCCAATACAGAGGCTACAGTGGGAAAAGATCCTCCATGTCACTAGTCAAGTAGTAAGTCAGGGTGATAAACTAAAAGGTAGGTCATGGATGGATGAAGACAATGAATAATGGAGCCGACACTAGCAAGCCAAGGTATGGTTGAATGATCACCTCTATTCTCCCTAAGGAGGGTAAAACCAATGAGTATGAATAGTGAACTTCTAAGTCTGAGTAGGGACAATAATATATATATAATAAGATCAACCAGGTCCACATATCTATATGATCGCCAGATCATGACACTAAGTGCTAATACATGCTATAAGAATAAGTATAAAAGCAATATAACCATAACACAATGATATACCTGCTGAGTCATATACCTGAATGCTCATCAACCTGTACCATCATCTGTCCTCTGAAACTGCTGCTGTAACTCTGGGCACTACTGACTGCTCTGTACCAATGGTATAATGGCTACATCGGTCATCTCTCTGAGTGTCCTGAGACTCAATCATGGCATGGGGAATAAACACTGCTGTCCACAATATGATAGTGATCCAATATAGATGCTCATCTTAGCATCTCAAATGTAGGGGAACTGGCTGAATAGTGTACTGGCATCAGAAAAATAATGTATGGTAGCCCGACTACTATAAATGTGATAACAGAACCTTTCAACTAAGAAAAACTCCAAGAATTCTACATGAAGTACTTCACCCATAGAGCTCATTAATAGAAATTTCCCCAATGGCTTCTTCAACTTAAATGCCGTAATATGCAGTTAACAAGTTGATGATTTCAATCAACAATCCACATGATTTACAAGTGATGGTAGATAGCCAAATACTTTTATGAAAGGATCTTTATCCATCAAACCTTGCTTATTTAAGTTATCCACATCTGAAGCAGATGAAGGGGGCTCACCTGCACACATAAAACTATCAAACAACTCAAGCATGCAGATGAAGGGGACTCATCACAATTTGGTCAAATTTGAGCTGATTCCAGGCATGCCTATAGATGAAAATATGGTAGAGAAGCATTTCTACGACCCCTTCACCTCCTAGAAGTATCAAGAAGAAATTAAGAGGAATTTATGGGATGATCCTGGGCACATCCTGGGCATTATAAGACTTAATTTAATTTCAAACTTGTCCCTAGCCTTCAAACAACAATAATCAATGTCATTTCAAATTATGGGAATAAGAAGCAACATTCTTGGGCATTTTATGAGTGTCCTATGTAGTAGCAACAACCATAGATCCCTCTAACTTATGGGAAGTCAAATGATCTGCAGCAGCCCTAAGAATAGCAGTAAGTAGCTTAATAACTACGAGTTGGGAAAATCTGAGCTGATTCTAGTTATGCCTATGGGTGAAGAGGAAGCAAATAAATTTTCTGGGCACTCCTTCACCTCCTAGCATTAGGAAGAAGGAATTAAGAGGAATTTGTGGGATGATCCAGGTGGGCATTCTAAGACTTAAGTCAAATTCAGACCTGTCCCTAGCCTTCCAGCAACAATATCCAATGTCATTTAAAATTCTAGGAATAAGAAGCAGTAGTTTTGGGCATTTTATGAGCGTCCTGTGTAGTAGCACAACAACCCTAGATCCCTTTTCTTGTACGATTAAAGAAACTGTTGTTATCACATCTATGTTAGCTGGAGCTACCATACTGCAGACTGTGCAGCCGAGGACCGCACAATTCTTTTTTTTCCAGATCAGAGATCCAATGCCTTCAGAGGAGGCACACAGTTTTGTTCATATTGCCCTGAGCAGTTATATCAGAGGGGACAGTTGATTGTACAGTGGTCCAGACATGTCACTTAGCATTTACCGCAGGGTCACCCTTACATGCCAGGCTTTATTATAAGCCCATTGAGAAAGTTGCCTAGTCTTGTTTTGATTGAGATTATCACAGAGTATTGCTGGTTTACTATTTGTGCCCGGATTCAGCAGAGATAAAGTTCAGAGATAGCCTCAGCAACAAGTATATGGTGCGGCAGGTATTGCATTTCATATATATATATTGCTCATGATTGTTGCTTAGACTTGTTTATACATGGTAGTACACTAACTCTACATATGATGATTGATTTGGTGATCTAGTCTTTATGATATGTGATTGGGCCCTTGGTGATGTCAGTCCACCCCTTCCTAGTAGGCTCCTGTTATATGCACACCGGATCACATTCCCACTATTGGTATAGACTTGGTCACTTAGTCCCCTTAGGCAGCTGACTTTGGATCCACATTCACCTTCTCCACCCATCCGACTCATTCATGATGATATTTCCCGACTTGGATTCTGATTTGTGACCTTGAGGATCCCCTTCCCCACTGATCTCTGAGTATTCCATGATTCCCTGTCCATTGTGCCTCGTCTCTTTAGTGTGTGAGATGCACTCTCAAACCTAGGATTTGCTCTTGTCGGTTGCCCCCGATGTTGCAATGCAGTTAGGATTGTGTAGCCTCACCGGGTGTTCCCCATTTGTCGTCGAAGCATGTATTGTTCACCCCCATTACTTTGCAGTATGAGCACCATGATTATATCTATTGAGATATGTATGTATCCCAAAAGGGCCTTGATGTAAATTGAAGAAATGAAGAAATGTAAAGCAAGCCAAAAAGGCTTTTTGTAAATGTAAATCTAGCCAAAAAAGGGCTAAGTATGAAACTCATTGTAAAATCCATGCAATGTGTTTGCAAACACACATGGACACAGGTCGGCCATACATGTCAGCATTTTTAGTGGTTATTCCTCACCTAGTCCTGCGGGGCAAGGAGGTGAGAGGGAGCAAGGGACAAGCTCAAGATTGTCCCCTAGAGTCTCAATTTACGGTTTGCCGGACACCCAGTTTGGCGGCTCTAGAAAAGAACGCATGTGAGTTGTGAGATACTTGTCAGATTACCAGTGGCAGTTTCCCTACACTATACCCATTTGTGAGGCACGACCCTTCCCCGTGTTTTGTCATGGTATACTTACCTCAGTGGACCCTACTTTCCTGAGTTATCCAAATGGTCACATGATCCTCATCCTTGTCATCTATTATCCTTTTCCATGTATTCCACATCACCCAAAGTCATCTAGGTAATCAAGTTTATAGGTTGTGCATAGCAGTTGAGTCTTTTGGATGTGGTGGGCTCACCTCATTTGGGTCCTTGTATTTTCCGAGATTTATTGCAGTTTTTTATCACCATATTATCATCATGTTGTTTAGTAATGTGCTAACTTGTATAACGAAGCCTTTCGCTTCATGATTGCATACAGGTATTCAGCTAGCACCATTGTTGACTAGATTTGACTTGGTCAAACTAGGTTGACCAGGCAAAAAATGGGCCCGAAAAAATGTTGCGACCGGAATTTCGATTTTGGTCAATTATTATCTACAGAGGACCCATATGAGCTTCCAAGTGAAAGAATGCAAAAAGATCGAGGCGTTTGTGAGATTTTTAATTATTATTGGTCATTAATGACTTGTTTTAATTAAAAATCATGGATTTTGGGCAAATAATGCCTAAGTGATGGATTGGGGTCGTTCGAGTGGTCATTCCTACTATTCTTGGGGTCCACGATCACATTGCAGCAGACGGTTCGGCAATCCGGGCACTTTAGATGGGTCAAAATCCCAAATTACATCTTCAGCAGTATAAACCAACAATAAAATACAAGAAAAATCAAAATTTGACTAAGGCAACTATTGGAAATGGAAAAAATCAATGGATGGCAAATGAAAAGGTGATTCCTAAGGTAAATTGGTAATGTTTGACATTGTATTTGGGCATGATGGGGCCCTCTATTGGACAACTCACTCTAGAGGTCGAATTGGCCCATAGGGGACGTTTTTCTCCACTTAGGGAAATTTGATTTGCATGGTTCATTGTATGTGGGGCCATGATGTATTAGCTAGGGGGCTAAAACATCATATAGACACCCCCTAGCTTGATGTTGATGTTTTGTATGGGCCATACGAGGCACCTCCACTCCACTTGTGCGCTCCACTTGGGCAATTCGCACCCCCACTAGAGATGATCTCCTCCATTCGTTTTGATGGATGGAGGATTGATCCTAGCCCTCCATTTTGGAGGGAATAGGTTTTGAGAGTTGCCTTTCTCTATAAGAGAAGGCACTTATCCATTTTGTACTTCTTCTTGGCATTTTCGACTTGTACTTGATAGAGAGAGACATTCCATTTGCAGCTTGATACTTGGTGTTGTGGAGCAAATTTTGTAGTGATTGATAGCTAGTGTTTGGATGCATTGTGAAGATAGTTTGTGTTGTCTTTCCATACTTGTTTGTTGGTTTAAATTTGCAGCATTGGTGGCCATTTGAAGGAGGGCGCTATACTTGGAGCGGGAGCTCCACTCTAGCGATTTTCTTCAAAGCAAATCACAAGGGAGTTGTCATTTGATTTCAGCTATTCAATTCCTTTTATCTTTCAGCCATTTATTTGCTGTTATACTTGATTATTTGCTGCAGTTACGGATTATATCTTGCTTGTGGCAGGTACCCAGGTCGCCATTGGTGTCCAGTTGCTTCTCACACTCAAGGAAACACGCAGGCTTCTCCACATTTGATCTTCCGGGCTAGTATTCACTCAAAGTTCTCCATTTCACCATTTCTTCAGGTACTCTTCATCTCCTTGTCTCCTCTTTGTCATTTTCACTGTCTTGCTAAGTTGGAAAATCACTTAAAAACCCCTAAAAATACAAAACTTAATATTTCACTGTAGGAATTTGTTCTAATTTAAAACCCACCAATGAAATGCTCTTAAACCTCCAAATCTCAAATTTCATTTAATTCCAACTCCATTTGCCCATAGATCTAGCACTGGTCCCTTTGCCAAAAAAGCCCCTCTAGGGCGTTTTTCCCTTTCAGTTGGTTTGGGTGACTTTGGGGTTCTGGGTAGTCTTGATTCTTGTTTAAAACGTCATTTTACCTTAAGGAATCAAGTTTCATTAGCTAGAAGTGGTAATAAACGTAAATTTCTCGTTGCCCTAGGTCCATTTGACCCCCTGTTTAACCACTTCCTTGGGCAGTTTTATTTCAGCGCTTCACTTCTTGCAGCATTCACATCCTCAGTTAATTTCAGCCATCTAATCTATTGCTTTTATCATAATCTATTGCTGGTCACACTTTATATACTCACCTATCTCATTTGTGTGTCCAATCTGTGGCTGAGATAAAGCTTAGGACCCATTTACACTCATTTCCTGTCTTTATTTGTTTCTATCTTTTGGATTTGGGTGTGTTTTTGTCTCTCGACCATTACCTGGTCGAGCGGGGTCTCCCCCCTGACTTGGCTAAGTGCCTCGTCTGAAGCGACAATAGCCTTGTCCGGTGTGACTTCCGTTCCCTGAGTGGAGGACCTGGCTATTGCAGGTTACACCTTCTTGGTTGCTCATCCTCTACCATCCCTGTTGGGACATTCCTCATTAGCAACTAGAGTTTGTGTGATAACAACTGTAATACCTGATCTCTAGTGGATCTTGTAGTATAATTGAAGAGGTACTTCTTTACATCGAGACCTATGTCCAAAGACAAGCCTCCAGATGATTTTGGTTCCAATGGCTCTATTCAATTTAACTAAGTCTCTTGTTCCCAAAGTGCCCTGTGAGAGGGTTTGAGAACTTTGTCCCAACTTACTAAGTGAATGTTTCTTTTATTTTCTTCACCTTTGCTTCCCTTCCATGGAAATTATAATTATTTTTTTGGTCTCATTCCAAATCCCTCTAGGAAATAAGAGAAGATTGTAATAGTTGAGAGCACTCACTCAATTAAGATGAACTTTCCATGAGGATTTAGTTTCCCAGTCGCCCATGCTTGAAAATTATTTTTGATATGAAATAGTGTTGGGAAATATTCCTCTAGTTCATGCATTTTGAATCAAGAATCCATAGATGTGTCAATCTATCCCCACTATAATTCTAGCAAGTAATTCTAGGACAACAATTCTCTATTCAGTTCCCATCTTATGTTTTATACAATTTGGAAATTTATATAGCATACTCAATTTATAGTGGGTATGTCAATAATGTTCCAATAATTCAAAGCATCCCAAAATTTTGTGTTGAAATGAAGATTTAAGAACCTGGGAAAGAACCAACAGATGAGTTCATGTAGCCATGGGAAAAAAATTTGATAAGAAATCCAAGATGGCGTCTACAAAAGATGACAAGAAAAATCACACTTCTCCTCTCACAGATAACCTTGAAGAAATCCAAGGTCATTATGGGAATCTAACTTTAAGGAAAACCATGGAAAGAAAAGTTTAAAGAGCACACTGCTTTTCACAGACAACAAATAGACCAACTCGAAAACAGAATTTAAAAATTGTTGCATCTTGAATCCACAAGCAGTTTGGAAGTCAACAAAACATGTATGTGAGAGAAACACACTTCCAGGAAGGATTTCCTATGCAAATCCTTGTATGATAAAACTGGAATATAGAAAGCACATGGAATTGACCCTAGATGAACTACTAAAGTGCAATCTAATCAGGCCGTCCACCTCTAACTTTTCTTGTCTACCATTGAAGGTAAAAAATTACAGTGAAATCAAAAGAGGAAAGAAAACAATGGTAATTAATTGCAAGCCATTAAATGAAATCAAAATCAAATTCAGGTACCTTATGCTGCATAAGGATACTTTTCTCCAACATTTAACATGGAATAAGATATACAGAAAATTTGATTAAAAAGTGGATTCCACCATATAAGAACATCTCCATGAGACATCCATAAAACTACTTCCAGTACACCAAGAGGCCAATTTGAATGGCTTGTCATGTTGTTTAGGCTCTACAATTGACGGGCTTTTTAATTGCCTTCTAATTACTCGAAAAAAAACCAAGAATTCTATACATTAATTGTCAATTAGGTGTCTAGGAAAGATTAGCGCACATTACAAGGCAACCTCAATGGTTAAGAGAGGTTTAAATCTAGAGGAGAAGAAAACAAAATGAAGATTTTTTTCAAGAGTGTGATAGTACTCTTAAAAGAAAAGCTAAGGGTGCAAATATGTGAGGAGACTTATTTTAGAAGGCAATGAGTTGAGTGCCAAATTAGGGCATGGAGCAATAGGTTAAGGAAGATGTATCGTTTGAACAATAGTTTGGCACATGCAAAATATGATTAGACTAATCCCTATCCATTCAACACTAAATATGAAGTGCGCCCAATGTGAGGGGGGTTCTAATTTTGGTAAAAATCCATTCTTTTTTAAATAGACTTCAAGATGAAACTGTTATTCTATTTTACCACTAACAATAGTAGAATCTAATATTCGACAAGGCACATTGGTGGTAGAGGAAGGATGTAGTTCAAGGATATTTTTACAAGAGTTAACTAGTAGTTAAGAAGGGTGCACCATAGGCCGTAGCAGAATGTTCTATTTTTTACTATGGTAATTGATAGTGAAAAGAGTGTTTAAGGGGATAATTACAACATATATGTGTTGAAATATCACTTGGACATTAATAGACAACAATTTTAGTAGTTAACAATAGTTGTAAGTTCAAGCAATCCTCGAAACAGGAAACTTGGACTGTATATTCGATCGTTTTCACTGAGTAGACTATGGGAGACTATATCCATGGATTTTGTTGGAATATTTCCATCATTGTCAAGGCATGGCCATCATAACCAATTGCCTATTTTTATTCAATATAAATAGAATGCTAAGCAATTTCCAATGGTATAGGAACATATAATGAAGTTGTTTCTCTCATTACCCAAAAAGAAAACAAGAACATGTTCTGCAACAATCCTCAAAACATATGCCACACAAATCCACAACACATTCTTTTTATCTTTGTTGCCACTATGTCCCAATATTCACTATGTAAGTTCGTATGTGACTTTATGATGTTTAATGGCCATTGCAATGGTTTTGTAGCATCTTCCACAACCACTCAAGTTTGTTATCCACCATGGGTGGAACACTGTGCTCACCTTGTTATCACACAAACTCTAGTTGTTTGGTAGCAGGTGTCCCAATAGGGATGGTAGAGGTGAACAGCTGGGAAGGTGTAACCGGCAATAGCCAGGTCCTCCATTCAGGGAACGAAAGTCACACCGGACAAGGCTACTGTCACTTTAGACAAGGCACGTAGCCAAGTCAGGGGGGAGACCCCGCTCAACCAAGTGGTGGTCGAGAGACAAAACTACACCCAAATCTAAAAGATGAAAAGACAAATAGGCAGGAGATGAGTGTAAGTAGGTCCTAAGTCTAGTTTCAGCCACCAGTTGGACACATGGGTGAAATAAATACTTAAATGAAATGTGACCAACAATCGAGTGTGATGAATCGGAGAGATTAGATTAAAGATGAGATGGCTGAAAATAGTCTAAGGATGTAAATTGAGTTGGAAGTGAGATAGTGAAGTAAACTGCCTAGGAAAGGGGTTAAGTAGTGGACAAATGGACCTAGGGCAGAGAATAATTAGCATTAATAATCGCTTCCAGCAATCGATACTTGATTTCCGAAGGTAAAACGAGGTTTTGAACCCAAATCAAAAGTACCCAGAACCCCAAAGTGACCCTAAATCAGTAGAAGAGAAAAACGCCCCCAAGTGGGCGTTTTTGCCAAGTGGACCAGTGCTTAAACCATGGGTTAATGGAGTCAGAATTGTTTCAAACTTGAGATATAAGCTTTTAGGCACAAATAACAAGTAGGTTTGCAATAAAAACAAAGTTCTAACGGTGGGAAATTTAGTTTTTGTATTTTAGGGTTTATTAAGTGTTTTTGCAGCTTAACATCAACAATGAGAGAGAGAAGATGAGAAACAAGAAAGGATCCCGTACCTAGATAATGGAGATGAAGATGCCCTCGTGCTGAAGACAAACCTTGAAGATCAAATGCTGAACTAGAGTGCGTTTTCCCCTAAGCATTTGATGCTGCCAATGAGCCAATGCGTTTTTGTACCTGCCAAAGAGTGATAAAATTAGTTTCTATAGCAAATGACAAAAATAAACCAGCAAAATAAGTGACAAACGATCAGGAAAGCAAATAACAACTATGCAAATTCACTTCCTTGTTGAAATCCCAAAGAGAAACGCTAGCATGGAGCTGCTGGCTCAAGTGCTGCATTTTCCTCCAGTGGCCAGCTTCACCTGCAAATCGAAATGCCCAAGGAGAGATGGGGATACCACAAAGAACTCAGCAGTGCATCAGAAATATGATCTCAATCAAAACAAGAAATATCTCAATACAAGTCTCAAAAATACCAAGAGGCTGTACAAAGGAGTGAGTGCCTTCTCTTATAGAGGAAGGCCACTCTCAAAACAAGTTTCCCCCCAAAATGGAGGGGTAGGATCACTCCCCATCAAGCAAATCGAATGGTGGAGAGCTCCCCTAGTGGGGGTGCAAATTGCCCAATGATAGCGCACAAGTGGAGGAGAGGGGCCCATTGTGGGGCCATACAATAGATAGAACAATGTTGGGGGGTGTTTATATGGAGTTTTACCCCCGCAACTCAATACACATGGTCCCACATACAATATAACCATGAAATCGAATTTCCCCAAGTGGAGAAAAATGCCCCCCATGGGCAATTCATCCATCTAGGTGAGTAGGGTAAGAGAGGGCCCCACAATACATAATACCATGCCAAAACATTACCAATTTACCTTAGGAATCACCCTTTTATTTTCCAGCCATTGATTTTCACCCTTTGCTATAGTTGCCTTTGTCAATTTTTGATTTTCCATGTATTTTATTGCTGGTTTATACTGCTGAAGATGTAATTTGGGCTTTTGAACCATCTAAAGTGCCCGGATTGTCGAACCGTCTGTTTCAATGTGATCGTGGACACCAAAAATAGTAGGAATGACCACTCGAACGACCCCGATCCATCACTTAGGCATTATTTGCCCAAAATCTATGATTTTTAATTAAAACAGGTCATTAATGACCAATAATAACTAAAAATCTCACAAATGCCTCGATCGTTTTGCATTCTATCACTTGGAAGCTCATATGGGTCCCCTGTAGATAATAATTGACCAAAATCGAAATTCCGGTCACAACATTTTTTCGGGCCCATTTTTGGCCTGGTCAACCTAGTTTGACCCATACTTGAAAAAGTCGCCGAAAAATCGCGACTTTTTGTAAAATTCGCGAGGTGCAACCCTTGCCGAAAAATCGGCTCGCAAAAATCGCGATTTTTTAAAAAATCGGCGACTTCCGACTTTTTCAAAAAATCGGCGCTTTTTTCGAAAAAATCGCGAGTTTATGGAAAAAATCGCCCAGGTTTTTTCACAGTTTTAAAAACTCGGGTTGTTTTTTTATAAATTTGATGGGTTTTGTACATGTAACATTGATGGCAACAATACTAAATGGTAATGTTAAATTCTTAAAGTAAAAGGATGAAAATGAAAGATAAAGAGAATGTCACTTTTACTTAAATTTTTAACATTACCATTAATTGTTTCAGGATGTTTGAGAGTGGTTCCAACCTCATCAGACTTCATATGCAAAAAGTAGGATTTTAGATCCCATTTAGAATTCAACAGACTTAATGGTTTTCAGGATTTCAGGATTCCAACGTTTCCAGTGGATTCTATCATGTATGTGGGTAAGGGATTGGAATTTAATGAAGTACATCAAACTCTCTATGTACCTTGATGTTGGTGGTGTCGATGCCTGATTGTTAAAGTTGTTTGAATTACACTGTCATGACCTTAATAAAAAAATGTACCCTTCAGTCAAGCAAAATCACTTATTAAGCATGGGAAGCTCTTTCTACCTTATTTTAACGCTTGGATTAAGAAGTTTGAACAAAATTGTAGGGTGTTAATTGATGTCCTTGGAGGATCAACTTCGAGATTGGAGGCAGAGGCAAAGTCTAGAGCCTAGAGGTGGGGGAACATGGTGCTATTGATAAATATGATCTCGACATAGACAATGATTTTGATGATTATGTTTTTTCAATTTTGATTTAGATATGTATTGCGCTTGGTGCCATTATGATAATATTTTGTCTCTAATGGTTTGGAATCATAGCTTGGAATCTTTAATATATATTTTTTTCATTAAAATTGTAAAATTTTATGTATTTTTTAACAGTCCGAGTCATTGAAATCAAACCACTCCGAGTTATTTGCATCCACTACATCTATATATTAGTGATTTCTTCATATTTATGTTCCAATGTGTTTATCTGATGTTATTGTTACGTTGTATGTTTAAAATTCTGAAAAAAATGAATGTATTTTGTATTTTTTAATGTTTGCCGACTTTTTCCGACTTTTCCCGATTTTTTTGCCGATGTTGCCGAGAAATTGTTTTCGGGACCCTTGCCGACTTTTTGCCGAGTCCGACTTTTTCAACGTTGGTTTGACCAAGTCAAATCTGGTCAACAATTGTGCTAGCTGAATACCTGTATGCAATCATGAAGTAAAAGGATTCCTTATACAAGTTAGTACATTACTAAACATCATGACAATAATATGGTGATTAAATATTGCATTAAATCTCGGAAAAATACAAGGCCCCAGGTGAGGTGGGCCCACCACATCCAAAAGACTCAACTGCTATGCACAACCTATAGACTTGACCACCTAGTTGAATTTGGGTGATGTGGAACACATGGTGAAGGATAAGGGATGAAAAGGATGAGGATCAAGTGACCTTTTGGATAACTCGAGAAAGCGGGGTCCACTAAGATAAGTATACCATGACAAAACACAGGGAAGGGCAGTGCCTCACAAATGGGTATAGTCCAGGGAAACCGCCACTGGTTATCTAACAAGTATCTCACAACTCACATCCGTGCTCAAAGACTCTGTGAGGTTCTTTTCTAGAGTTTCCAAACTGGGTGTCCGGAAAACTGTAACTTGAGACTCTAGGGGACAATCTTGAGCTTGTCCCTTGCTCCCTCGCACCTCCTTGCCCCACAGGACTAGGTGAGGAATAACCACTACAAATGCTGACATGTACGGCTGACCTGTGTCCATGTGTGTTTACAAACACATTGCATGGATTTTACAATGAATTTCATACTTAGCCCTCTTCTGGCTAGATTTTACATTTACATTAGCCTTTTTGGCTTGCTTTACATTTCTTCATTTCTTCAATTTACATCAAGGCCCTTTTGGGCTACATACATATCTCAATAGATATAAAAATGGTGCTCATACTGCAAAGTAATGGGGGTGAGCAATACATGCTTCAATGACCAATGGGGAACACCCGGTGAGGCTACACAATCCTAACTGCATTGCAACATCGGGGGCAACCGACAGGAGCAAATCCCAGGTTTGAGAGTGCATCTCACACACTAAAGAGCCGAGGCACAATGGATAGGGAATCATAGCATACTCAGAGATCAGTGGGGAAAGGGATCCTCAAGGTCATAAATCAGAATCCAAGTCGGGAAAGTATATCATGTATGAGTCGGATGGATGGAGAAAGTGAAGGTGGATCCAAAGTCAGCTGCCTAGGGGGACTAAATGATCAAGTCTATACCAAGAGTAGGGGTGTAACCCGGTGTGCATATAACAGGATCCTACTAGGAAGGGGTGGACTGACATCACCAAAGGCCCAATCACATATCATAAAAAAATAGCTAGATCACCAAATCAATCATCATATGTAGAGTTAGTGTACTATCATGTATAAACAAGTCTAAGAAACAATCATGAGCAATATACATCAAATGCAATACCTGCTGCACCATATACCTGTGGCTGAGGTTGTCTCTGAACTGGATCTCTGCTGAATCTGGGCACAAATAGTAAACCAACAATACTCTGTGATAGTCTCAATCAAAACAAGACTAGGCAACTGTCTCAATGGGCTAATATCAAAGCCTGGCATGGAAGGGTGACCCTGTGGTAAATGCTAAGTAACATGTCTGTACCACTGTACAACCATCTATCCCCTCTGATCCATCTGCTTGGGGCAATCTGAACAAAACTGTGTGCCTCCTCTGAAGGCATCGGATCTCTGATCTGGAAAAAAAGTACTGTGCGGTCCTTGGCCGCACAGTCTGCACTATGGTAGCTCCATCTAACATAGATGTGATAACATCAGGCTCCAGCTGGGACAAGTGCTCTAAGGGAGAGAGTGCTTGAGAACCACAGAATCTCTGGTCCGTAGCACCCCTCTCATCATCATCAACGCGCATGCACATGCATGCTATCTGCATCATCATCATCAATATGTACCTATCCCTGTAAAACGCAAACGCTATACCAATCTCTGCAGACCGCTCGTCAGGACGTACATCATAGATATAACATAATCCAGCATAAATAAGCAAAAAGACAATGCTGAAATGAAAATATATCAATAAAGAAATCAACTCTACAGCATTTTAAATTTTATTAAGCCGGCACACGAGGTGTAAATAAAGGTGAAAACAACTAAACAAAAACTATGGTACAAAAGACAATAGAAAAAGGGCAAATGGTGTAAAAAGGTGCGAAATGACTGTGAGATAAAACAAAACAAAAAGGTCGTCAGACAAAGGTGGGAAAAACAAAGGCAAGGGACAACTGGCTGCTGCTCTCGAGAGCTTATTGGCCGCAAAAAGGGAGAACCGTGGGCTCGGGTCACTCGTTGTCCATTAGTGAGAAGTAATGTTTCAAAAACCTCCCATTTACAGGTAGTTCTAACTCCTCACCTTCCAATGTCTCTAAGCGTACAGAGCCCTTTCCTGCTACTCTGGAAACCCTGTAAGGGCCCATCCATAGCTTCTCCAACTTGCCATGTTTTCCAGGTTTCTCTTTATGTGTGTCCAACAGCAAGACTACATCACCAACCTTGAAGTATTCGTCTCGGGTATTTTGATCAAAGGTCCCCTTTACCCTTTCTTGCTCTATGAAAGTCCTGTCGAAAGCTTCTCTTCTCTTTTCATCAAGTTCGACTAATTTATCAATCCTTGCTTGGATTGCTTCCTGATCAGATCCGCATTGGTGCAACAACTCATAAACAGGGATCTGCAAGTTGATGGGGAGTCTGCAATCTTGTCCGTACACTTATTCGAACGGGGATTTACCTGTTATTCTCTTTACCGTACTTCTATCAGTCCAAACAACATATTTGAGCTTGTTGTCCCAGCTTCTCTTGTTGTCCCCCACCATCCTTTTGAGGAGCCTGATAAGGTTCTTGTTACTCGATTCTGCTAGCCCGTTTACCCGGGGATAGTGGTTCGAAGAGTGGGACAACACTATGCCATGATTAAGGAAGAAAATTGACATTTCTATTTTGCTAAATGCCTTGGCGTTATCCGTAGTGAGCTTGAGGGGACACCCATATCTTGAGACAATATTTTCCTCTAGGAATTTTACCACGACTGCGGCTGTGGCCTTCTTCGTATGGATGGCCTCAACCCAACGGGTGAAATAGTCAATGCAGGTGAGGACGTACTTGTAACCGTTACTAGAATTTACATCAAATGGACCCACAAAGTCCATTCCCCATTGCTGAAAAGGGGCTTCTACTATTACCGGGCTCAGAGGTAAGGCAGCTAATCTAGGCTTCCCCGTGAAGAACTGGCATTCCTGGCACGTCTTTACGTAGTTGTAGACATCCCGGAACAGCATGGGCCAATAGTAACCTGCTCTCATGATCTTGGCTGCAGTCGCTCTAGGGGCATAGTGGCCACCACATAGCCTAGAATGCATTTCTTTAATGATTACCTATGATTTGTCAGGTACAACACACCTTAGGATAATTCCATCCGGGTTTCTCCACCCAAGACCGCTCTCGATCAAAACAAACTTTGAGGCCTTTAACCTGAGAGCCCTTCTTTGGTGATCAACTAGGTGATCAGTGCAAGTTAGGTACTTTAAGTAAAAAATTACATCCCTATACCATTCGTGGTCCTCTAGCTCGTTAATGATCACTCCATCATCCCTGTTCTCAATTACTTGATTATCCTTGGCCCCATTTTCTTTCTCAGTTAAGAGTTGGGCTAATCCTTGTCCTTTCACAATCTTGATTGGCTTGATTTCCAAATCGTATTCTTGGATCCTAGATATCCAGTTTCCCCTTGTGCCGATTCCGTCTATCTGAGACAAAACATCTTTCACGGCCTGGTAGGGTACATAAGCTTTTATTTTGGAGAAACCCACATAAGTCCGAAAATGTTTTAGAGCCTTGACCAAAGTGTAGGCTTGTTTCTCGGTGGTAGTGTACTTGAGTTCCGCATCCCTGATGTTTTTACTCATGAAGGCAATGGGTTGTTTGTGATTGTCCTAGTTCTTCTGCAATAGGACCTCGGCAATAGTATCCTCAGAGGCATACGAATAGATCAAGAATTCCTTGTTGTAGTTAGGGCGGACTAGGATAGGGGAAGAGGATATGGCCCTTTTTAATTTTTTGAATGCAATTTCGCACTTCTTGTCCCAAAAAAAATTGGCATCCTTATTCAACAAGGCGTTCAAAGGATTTGCCAACTCGGCAAGGTTAGGGATGAATCTTCTCACAAAGTTAATCTTCCCAAAGAAAGACCTGAGCGAGGTGACATTGTGGGGAGGTGGGATCTCTTTGATGGCACGGATTCTTTCTGGGTCAATCCTAATTCCCTCCTTGGACACAATATGTCCTAATAACTTTCCTTCATTAATCCCGAAGTTGGACTTTCTTGGGTTAAGGGATATCCCAAATTTCCGACACCGGTCGAAAACTTTTCTCAAGTGGTCCACATGATCGTCCCGTTCCTTGGAGAAACAGTCAAGTCATCTTGGTAGATCACAATGATCTTCCCAATCAGGTTGCTGAAAGCCTGGTCTACAGTCCTCTGGAACGTGGATCCAGCATTTAGTAATCCAAATGGCATGCGGATGTACTCATAGGTTCCCCACGGGGTGGCGAACATGGTTTTCCCTCTGTCTTCCTTCTTGATCTGGACCTGATTGTACCCAGAGAAACCATCTAACATGGACAACATCCCTGCTCCGGTGACACTTTGTAACAAGTTGTCCATGTTGGGCAAAGGGTAGTTGTCTTTGAGGCAAGCCCGGTTCAGATTCCTGAAATCAATGCAGATCCTGATTTCACCGTTTTTCTTCCTCACTATTAGCGGGTTAGACACCCAAGAGGTATGCCTTACAGGTCTAATGATTCCAGCTGCCAACATCTTCTCAGTCTCCTTCTTGATTAAAGGGACTAGTTTCGGGTTGACATTTCTTAGCTTTTCCCTCTATGGTGTGGCATCCTCTACTAGAGGGATAGTATGCTCGATAACGGATTTATCGTAAGTTTTTAAATCATCATATGTCCAGGCGAAAACATCTTTGTAATTGAGGATCAACTCTATGATTCTTCTGCGTTCCTCTTTGGATGCATTCTTCCCAATCCTTATCATTTTGGGGGAAACCAAAGAGCCTATATTTACTTCAATTACGTCATCAACAGGCTCAGCTCTGCCCCCTTTGTACTCATCGTGTCTGTTGAAATTCTTTTCGAGCGGTAAGGATAAATCCAATAGGTTAGCACCACAGAGTGATTGTCCTGAAGACTGGTCCTCAAGGTTGATCATTGGATCAAGGGTGTTTTCCACTCCTTGCAGAAAATGCACTATGTGGGCATCATCCTAGAACACTTGCCAGTAGTCTTGGTTATCGGGCACAGAAGGCCTGAAAAGGACCTCGACCTTGCACTTTCGCTCAGTTAAGGCATCCGGGACTTCAAAGGTACTGGCAGCCACAGCTAGTGCGTCTGCCAAGGAATTGTCTCCCCTAGGGACAGCCTTAATTGAGAAAGCGTCGAATAACTCGATAGTGTCCCATACTGTATTTCTGTAGGTGCGCAATCTATCGTTCTTGGCAGTAAACTGGTTTCTAACTTGGGAGACTATAAGATCAGAATCACCCACAACACTCAAGCACTTGATTTTGCGGTCTCTGGCAATTTCTAGTCCGAGGAGAAGGGCCTCATACTCCACCACATTGTTAGTGCAATCAAACTCTAAGCGGAAAGAATATATGGTTTCTTCACCAGAGGGCGAAATTATGACCACCCCGGCACCCGCACCGTGCCTGGAAATGAAATGATCTCGGAAATAATCTCGATCAAAACAAGACTAGGCAACTGTCTCAAATGGGCTTATGTCAAAGCATGGCAAGGAAGAGGTGACCCTGTGGTAGATGGTAAGTGACAATGTCTGACACTGTACAACTATCTGTCCCCTCTGATATATCTGCTAGGGGCAATTTGAACAAAAATGCCTCGTCTGAAGGCGATTGATCTTTGATCTGGAAAAAAAGTACTGTGCGGTCTTCGGCCGCACAGTCTACAGTATGGTAGCTCCAGCTAACAAAGATGTGATAACATCAGGCTCCAGCTGGGACAAGTGCTCTAAGGGAGAGAGTGCTTGAGAACCACAGAATCTCTGGTCCGTAGCACCCCTCTCATCATCATCAAGGTACATGCACCCGCATGCTATCTGCATCATCATCATCAATGTGTACCTAGTCCTGTAAAATGCAGACGCTATACCAATCTCTGCAGACCACACACCAGGCCATACAATATACATATATATAATCCAGCAGAGATAAACAAAATGACAATGCTGAAATGAAATATGTCAATAATGAAATCAACTCTACAGCATTTTAAAATCTTATTAAGCCGACACATGAGGTGTAATAAGGTGGAAAACAACTGAACAAAAACTATGGTACAAAAGGACACCAGAAAATGAGCAAAATGGTGTGAGAGGTGCGAAATGACCACGAGATAAAACAAAACAAAGAAAGGGGCAGCTAGTTGTCGGACAAAGGTAAAGGTCAATCAAAGGCGAGGGACGACCGGCTGCTGCTCTCGAGAGCTTATTGGCCGCAAAACGGAGGGAGGACTAAAAGCAAGATCAAGGAATATCCATCCCCCCGGGTGAACCCCGGAACATACTCCTGGAGTTGGTGACCACTCACGGGGACAGAGAAGTAATGCCCATCCCTGGTAGCTAGAAAATATGAGTCCCTGTCCCAGACCTCAATCCTGAAGGGGCCCACCAGAAGGCCGGTATGGTTGCCAACCATGTGGTGAAAAGCATGGTGGGATATGACAACCTGGTCTCCTGCAGCAAAGTTCCTCCTGTTGACCGAAGTCGGGTCAACAACTATGTCCCAGAATACCGATAACTCGGCATTTCTGCCATGGTCGGGATGGTGGTCCCTACGGCAAACGTGGGATACAAAAAGATGGGATTCACCGTCGAGGGGGATCACAACTTCTCCAATCAAAACTTCCCGAGGTGCTTCCCTCTCGAGGGGAGAGCCAGCTCGGGGACCAAGGGATCGGGGATGCGTCACGTGTATTTCAATTTCACCGATGGTCCAAAAATCTGGAGGTTGGGTGGACAGGCTGTGGGTGGATGGATGCGCGGAAGGCAAGGTGGAAGGTAAAAAGCTGGCGTGAGTGCTAAACCCTTCTCCGGACGGGATGGGGATCTCTGAAGGCAGAAGGAAACTCGGGAAATGGAAAGGACGAGGGGAGGGAGGTGGGGTATCCATCGGTAACGACTCGAACTCCCTTGTGATGTCTGC
Organism: Larix kaempferi; assembly: GCA_027924585.1. Taxonomy (NCBI): domain Eukaryota; kingdom Viridiplantae; phylum Streptophyta; class Pinopsida; order Pinales; family Pinaceae; genus Larix; species Larix kaempferi. The sequence goes on from BSBM01000232.1 coordinate 10,193,427, forward strand.
GGGAAGAGAGAACTCCTCAAGGAATACTTGATCGGATTCGACACTCCCGGCATCACTCTTGGGAACCATGGGAAGGGGGAAAAAGTTCCAATCAAACGAATCACTCTCCTCCCCAGGAAGATCCTGGGAAGGAAGCTCCTCCTCACGGTATCCTAGGGGAGATGCTCTGGCCTGCCTAGCAATGTGATCATTCATAATGGCGAACATCTCAGGGATGGTCCTAAAACTTCTTTTCTCGGGGGGAGGGATTCCCCTCACTTCCCAATCCTCCATGGGAGGGGGAGTATCTTCGCCACGCTCCTCCATCTCATGGTATTCCTCATTATAAGCAGGAAGATTGCATCTGATTACCCTACTCATCAGGCAGAGAGAACTCCGACCCGTCTACCTCCGTGGTAGAATAATCGTCTAAGTATAGCAGAGCCAACTGCTGTCGGAGGCTCGAAGGATAAGAGTGATCCATGGGGAATTCCTCTTGTATCCCCATAAGTTCATGCCCCCCAAGAGGAGATGTCAACTCGTTCTCAGGATGTTCATGGTTGAGTTCCTGCATGCCCTCTCCCTCAGAAGCCTCATGAGGTGAGGGAAACGTGGGGGTGGAGAGCCATCTGCCAAAAGGATGTCCCAACTCGGCCTTGTCATCAATGTCCTCCCTCTCATCACCGAAGGCCATAAACATTCCTTCCTGGTCCGGCTCACATCCCCCGTATGTCGTCTGCATGGCATCCTCCATGCCCTCAATGTGTCCCTCATAAAAGGGCTCTCGGTACACTCGCACCAAGACCCCATTAGGGTTAGGGATGGAGGCGTAAGATAAATCCATCTGAAGATGCCCTCTTAAGCCGGCAGCCCACGTTTTGGACAGAAGCATACCATAGACTGGCGGAAGGTCAATCACCACCACATCCATAAGTGTGGAGATGTCTAGGCATGAGAAAAGGTCCGCCCTCAAGTTCTTGATCAGGCTATGGGCCGGAACTTGTTTGGAATCTATCCCACAAACATTTCCGTAAGGGTGGGTGACCTCCAGGCCCATAGCCTTCATGACCTGTAACGGCATGACATTCATAGAGGCCCCTGAGTCTAGCATGCAGCTGTGCAACAGTATGCCCTGTATATGGAGAGTTAGGTAGAAAGGCTGATGCCCTCCATTATTTCTCTCGTAAATAGCGGTGTGAATAGATACTGGGGGATCCTCTGTGTCTGTCTCCTCATCATGTCTGGTGACTAGGGAACTAGGGATGTTTGCAGAGGTATCTGACAGGTTCCTCTCTACCGGGATGCTATTTTGAAAATCAGCAATCTGACTTCGGACTGAAGGGAGCTTGACAAGTTCGGACATGGGGACGTTTTGTGTGATCTTAGCTAGTTCCTTCTCTAACTCTATGCTCTGCTCGAAAGGCTCGTGAGAGAGATGAGGGCTAGTACCGAGGTCCGACTGGGGAGCCTCATGCCTCTCTTTGAAGGGTGCGAGCATGGGCTCATCCCTGTGTCTCCTATAGATCTTGATTCGTTGAGTATCATCAACAGCAGGGTGAACCGGCAGACAAGAGGGGCCTACTTCTTTAATGTCTTCTTCCTCGTCCTCCTGAATGAGGATCCGGCCAAAATCTAGGTCGAAAGGTGTGTCATCAACGAAGTTGATGTTTTCTATGAGTTCTTCAGGCTCGACATAGTTACACTCAGCCTCGGGGTGCTCCTCTTCACATTTTTCCCACTAGTGAATGGTTGTAGTGTCAGGGGTCTCGGGAGCTGCAGGAGGTGTCTTGGTCTCTTCAGTGGTGGGCCTCTTGTTTTGGTTCCAATATGGTTTGAGGCCATATGGAACTTTATATCTATTCGAGTCCCTATTTTTGGCTAAGTCTCTTGTTAGAAGGGTGAGGGTTTTAATCATTTCCTTCATATCACCAGTGTTCCCTAATTCTGTGTTTTCTTTTACAGGTTCTTTGCCCTTGCGGGCACGGGAATTAGTGTGTGATGAGGAAGGAGCATGAAGGTCGACGAAGTTTTGCTTTCCCATGGACGCAGCGTTAGCTTCAGCCTTGCGGGCATTGTCCTGGGAAATCTTGAGGGTAGCTGGCTCTTTGTCTTTAAGGTGGTACCCTAGCCATCCTTCAAATGAGTCTAGTTAATGTATCAGGATGGCGGGGTCCTTTGGGCGAATGGTTTCAGGTATCTGGGCCACCACTTTATCAAACTTGATGTTGAATTCGTGAGTGGTTGCATTCTCTCTTTTTTTTATTCCTGCTAGCTGGCTAAGTAAATACTTGCCATCCAGTTTGATCGACCACTGACCGTTGAGTTTGGTTATGAAATCATCATAACCAGTGACTGATCCGGCAGCTAGTCAATCAAACCACTTGCGAGCATCGCCCTCAAGTGACATAAAAAGACCTCTCATGAAAACATCTTCGTCAGTGGCCCCATAGGCCCCATGTGTTGCCACATAGACTCGACGTGATCTTCAATTGTGATGGCTGTGCTCCCACTAAACTTCGGAATCTTTTCAAAATAATCGTCTGGCATATCATGGGGAGCACCCTGAATTTGAGCAAAGCTGAAGGGTGAAGCTCTGGCCATACGGCCAAAGGAATGTGGACCAGGATTGGGGTTGGCCATTTGGTTGTTGTTTAGCGGCGGGTTGGGAGCTATGGAAGGGGGTGGCACTACCACATTAGGTGAGGCTGCAGAATTAACTGCCTGCCAGAACGAACTGGGGGAGTGCTCACTAAGGTTTCGTTTGACGTATGTGATAGGTGTGCTATGCAATGTGTCAGTACGATCAAGGCTACGTAGGTTGTACGGATGGGTTCGGCCTCCAGTGGAGCCGCGGGGTGGAGTCGCCAGGTGAACTAATTACCTTGTTCACCGAAGGTGGGATGTCGTGGAGGGGAAGTGGTGAATGAGACAAAATGGTGTTGGCTGTAAAAATTATGAAAATGAAAATCAATCAACAAAGTTTAAGTGTAAATGCGAAAATGAAAAAGAAAAGGCAAAAAGACTCAAACTTCAAAAACCACGGGTAGGTCTCTACCTCCCTGGTAACGGCGCCAGAAATGTTATCACACAAACTCTCACTGTTGGTGGTAGGTGTCCCAATAGGGATGGTAGAGGTGAACAGCTAGGAAGGTGTAACCAACAGTAGCTAGGTCCTCCGTCCAAGGGACAGAAGTCATACCAGACAAGGCTACAGTCACTTTAGACGAGGCACGTAGCCAAGTCAGGGGGGAGACCCCACTCAACCAGTTATGGTTGAGACTCGACAGTCAGACACCCAAGCCCAAAAGATAAGTGAAACAAGAAGCAATATGGATGACTAAATGTGATTTTTCTTTCATCCTAGTGAGATCGAGATTAAGGATTAGAGAATATACTGAATGAAATGATCTCGGATCCTATTATGGGTGTTAGATGATGAATTCTTTTAAGATTAGGAGGCTGGAAACTAAATCAGCAAACAGAAATTGACTAGAAGAACGATTGAGAACCCTGCCTATGGGGAATGAAGCTTGTTATGATTTACTCATACATGGCAGCAACGCACTAAGCAATTGAAACACATCTTCTAGCAACTATAAATTGATTTACTTAGCTGATTTAGAACAAAAAAACAGACCAGCAAGAAGTGAAGTGAAACTGCCCTAGGGGAATGAGTTAAATAGTGGATAAATGGACCTAGGGAAGTGAAAAATAAGCATTTATACTCACTTCCAGCCAATGATACTATATATCCTAATGTAAAACGACGTTTTAAAGTCGAATATCAAGTACCCAGAACCCAAAAATCTACCAGACAATGTGATTGGCTAGTTTGCCCAAGTGGGGCGAATTCAGTGAGGGACTAGTGCTTGGTTAAGTGGGTAGATGGAGTCGGACTCAAATGAAATTTTAAATATGGAGGTTTAAGCATATATCATTTGTGGGTTTGCAAAATAAACTAATTCTAACAGTTGATTTTGTAGATTTTAATTTTTAGGGGTTTTAGTGAATTTTCTCTCTAAGACTATTTCAGAAAATGAAATGGTAGAGGAATAAATGGAACACCTACTTGGAATGAGCTGAAGTTGTTGACTTTGCTGAGGTTATAGCGTCCCGAAGATCAAATAGAGAGGATTGCTGAAGCCCCCAAGTGAGTTCGATTTTGCCCAGCTCCACCAGCTCGCCTTTCTTGCTTGCCAACACCAATGGACAAATAAATCAGATTAGCATTGACAAATAAGTAAATCTACAGCAATACAAATAAGAATGAGGAAAATGTTTGGCTAAAATGGCAAAAAACACTTCCCTTTGTTACCGATCTTGAAGAGTGGAGCAGCAGTGGAAGCCAAATGGTGCGCCCTCCTCCAAGACTTGTATTTGCTACAAACAATGGTGAGAAACAATGCCGGAAACAAACAACAATCTATACTAGTGCATCAAGATAGCTTATCAATCAACAAAACTCAAAGTAACATCACCACAAGACACAAGTAGAGAGCTCCAAGTTGTTTTCTCTTCTATTCCAAGTCCAAAAAATGCCAAGAGAGGAGTACAATGGGGTGAGTGCCTTCTCTTATAGAGAATGGCCACTCCCAAAACAAGTTTCCCCCCAAAAATGAAGGGCTAGGATCACTCCCCAACCATCAAATCGAATGGTGGATAGAGAGGCCAAGTGGGGGTGCGAATTACCCAAGGAGAGCGCACTAGTGGAGAGAGGGGGACCCATGTGGGGTCCATGCAATACATATAATGTGGTTGGGGGTGCCTATGGGATGTTTTATCCCCCCAACATAATACATCAAGGCCCATATACAAAGTACCAACCAAATTGAATTCCCCTAGGTGGAGAAAAATGCTCCCCATGGGCAATTCGACCTCCAATGGTGAGCTGGGCAATAGAGGGTCCCACAATACACAAATACAATGTTAAACAATACCAAATTACCTTACGAAAGACCTTTTCACTTGCTGACCTCTGATTTTGCCATTTGCTTATAGTTGCCTTAGTCAAATTTTGATTTTCCATGTAATTTTTGCTGGTTTATATGGCTGAAGATGAAATTTGGGCTTTTGACCCACTTTTAGTGCCCAGATTGCCGAACCATCTGCTGCAACGTGATCGTGGACCCCAAAAGTAGTAGGAATGACCACTCGAATGACCCCGATCCATCACTCAGGCATTATTTGCCCAAAATCCATAATTTTTAATTAAAACAGGTCAAAATTGACCAATAATAATTAAAAATTTCTCAAATGCTTCAATCTTTTGCAATTCTGACACCTGCATGCTCATATGGGACCCCTGTACATAATAATTGACCGAATTCGAAATTCCGATTGCAACATTTTTTCGGGCCCATTTTTGGCCTAGTCAACTTAGTTTGACCAAGTCAAAGTTGGTCAACAATAGTGCTAGCTGAATACATGTGTGCAAACATGAAGTGACAAGGCTCAATTATACAAGTTAGTACATTACTAAGCAATATAATGATAACATCGTGATAAAAAATACATTAAATCCCGAGATAATACAAGGCCCTGATGAGGTGGGCCCACCACCTTCAAAAGACTAAAATGCTATGCACATCTTATAGAATTGACCCCTTTGCTGACTTTAGGTGATGTGGAAACAAGATGGAGGACAGCGGGAGGACAAGGATAAAGATCATGTGACCCTTTGGACAACTCGGGAAGGCAGGGTCCACTGAGATAAGTATGCCATGATAGAACATGGGGAAGGGCAGTGCCTCACAAATGGGTATAGTGCTGGGAAACCACCACTAGTCATCTAACAAGTATCTCACAACTCACATCCGTGCCCGAAGACTTTGTGAGGTTCTTTTCTAGAGCCGCCAAACTGGGTTCCCGGCAAACCGTAACTTGAGACTCTAGGGGACAATCTTGAGCTTGTCCCTTGCTCCCTCTCACCTCCTTGCCCCACAGGACTAAGTGAGGAATAACCACTACAAATGCTAACATGGATAGCTGACCTTTGTCCATGTGTGTTTATAAACACATTGCATGGATTTTACAATGAGTTTCATACTTAGCCCTTTTTTGGCTAGATTTTACATTTACAACATAATAGCCTTTTTGGCTTGATTTACATTTCTTCATTTCTTCATTTACATCAAGGCCCTCGTGGGCTACATACATATCTCAAAAGATATAAACCTGGTGCTCATACTGCAAAGTTAATGGGGGTGAGCAATACATGCCTCGATGACCAATGGGGAACACCTGGTGAGGCTACACAATCCTAACTGCATTACAACATCGGGGGCAATCGACAGGAGCAAATCCCAGGTCTAAAAGTGTATCTCACACACTAAAGAGCCGAGGCACAATAAACGAGGAGTCATGGAAAACTCAGAGATCAGTGGGGAAGGGGTCGTCGGGACCACCAATCAGAATCCAAGTCAGGAACAAGTATCATGGATGAGTCGGATGGATGGCGAACGTGAGAGTGGAGCTAAAGTTAGCTACCGAGAGGGACTAAGTGACCAAGTCTATGCCAAGTGTAGGAGACATGACCTAGCGTGCATATGCATAAGTCTAACAGGCAGGGTGGACTGACATCACCAAGAGCCCAATCACATCATACAATAGCTAGATCACTAAATATATCATCTCATGCAAATTTAGTGTACTAACAAGTATAAAGAATTCTAATCTACATCATGAGCAATAATCATCAAATGTAATACCTGCTGCACCATATACCTGCTGCTACTGAAGCTATCTCTGAGCTGGATCTCTGTTGAATCCGGGAAACATAGTAAACCAGCAATATACTGTGATAGTCTCGATCAAAACAAGACTAGGAAATTGTCTCAAATGGGCTTATGTCAAAGACTAGCAAGGAAGAGGTGACCCAGTGGTAGATGGTAAGTGACAATGTCTATGACACTGTACAACTGTCTGTCCCCTCTGATATATCTGCTAGGGGCAATCTGAACAAAAATGCTTCCTCTGAAGGCGGTTGATCTTTGATCTGGAAAAAAAGTACTGTGCGGTCCTCGGACGCACAGTTTGCAGTATGGTAGCTCAAGCTAACATAGATGTGATAACAGTAGTCAGGGCGGACTAGGACAGGGGAAGAGGAAATGGCCCTTTTTAATTTTTTGAATGCAATTTCGCACTTCTTGTCCCACAAAAAATTGGCATCCTTCTTCAACAAGGTGTTCAAAGGATTTGCCAACTCAGCAAGGTTAGGGATGAATCTTCTCACAAAGTTAATTTTCCCAAAGAAAGACCTGAGCAAGGTGACATTGTGGGGAGGTGGGATCTCTTTGATGGTACGGATTCTTTCTGGGTCAATCCTAATTCCCTCCTTGGACACAATATGTCCTAATAACTTTCCTTCATTAATCCCGAAGTTAAACTTTCTTGGGTTAAGGGATATCCCAAATTTCCGACACCAGTCGAAAACGTTTCTCAAGTGGTCCACATGATCGGCCCGTTCCTTGGAGAAAACAGTCAAGTCATCTTGGTAGATCACATTGAGCTTCCCAATCAAGTCGCTGAGAGCCTGGTCCATAGTCCTCTGGAACGTGGAACCTATGCGGATGTACTCATAGGTTCCCCACGGGGTGGTGAATGTGGTTTTCCCTCTGTCTTTCTTCTTGATCTGGACCTGATTGTACCTGAAGAAACTATCTAACATGGACAACATCCCTCCTCCGGTGACACTTTGCAACAAGTTTTCCATGTTGGGCAAAGGGTAGTTGTCTTTGAGTTAAGCTCGGTTCAGATTCCTGAAATCATCACCGGGTTAGACACCCAAGAGGTATGCCTTAGAGGTCTAATGATTCCAGCTGCCAACATCTTCTCAATCTCCTTCTTGATTAAAGGGGCTAGTTTCGGGTTGACATTTCTCAGCTTTTGCCTGTATGGTGTGGCACTCTCTACTAGCGGGATAGTATGCTCGATAACGGATTTATCGTAAGTTTTTAAATCATCATATGTCCAAGCGAAAACATCTTTGTACTTGAGGATCAACTCTATGATTCTTCTGCGTTCCTCTTTAGATGCATTCTTCCCAATCCTTATCATTTTGGGGGAAACCGAAGAGCCTATATTTACTTCAGTTACTTCATCAACAGGCTCAGCTCTGCCCCCCTTGTACTTGTCGTGTCTGTTGAAATTCTTTTCGAGCGGTAAGGATAAATCCAATAGGTTAGCACCACAGAGTGATTGTCCCGAAGACTGGTCCTCAAGGTTGATCATTGGATCAAGGGTGTTTTCCACTCCTTGCAAAAAATGCACTATGTGGGCATCATCCTGCAACACTTTCCAGTAGTCTTGGTTATCGGGCATAGAAGGCCTGAAAAAGACCTCGACCTTGCACTCTCGCTCAGTTAAGGCATCTGGGACTTCAAAGGTACTGGCAGCCACAGCTAGTGCGTTTGCCAAGGAATTGTCTTCCCTAGGGACAGCCTTAATTGAGAAAGCGTCGAATAACTCGATAGTGTCCCATACTGCATTTCTGTAGGTGCGCAATCTATCATTCTTGGCAGCAAACTGGTTTCTAACTTGGGAGACTATAAGATCAGAATCACCCACAACACTCAAGCACTTGATTTTTTGGTCTCTGGCAATTTGTAGTCCTAGGAGAAGGGCCTCATACTCCGCCACATTGTTAGTGCAATCAAATTCTAAGCGGAAAGAATATATGGTTTCTTCACCACAGGGCGAAGTTATGACCACCCTGACACCCGCAACGCCTGGAGTGAGCTCCGTCGAAATGCATCTTACAAACCTCACTAGGACGGAAAAGGTGCAGCCTAATGTCTTCCCAGTAGTTTGCTAACGCCATAAAGTTTTTGACCTCAGCCGTGGGGCGGATTGCTTCTTCATAAAGGTAATCGGGGGTTTACACATGTTCTTTCATCTGAGGTTCGTTAAGTAAGGTGATGTCTTTGCCTGGTCCCCTTGGGATGGTTGCATATGTGAGGTCCATTTGGATGTGTCCACCCAACTTAGCGGCCCATTCTTTGGATAGGAGCATGCCTCAGACATCTGGTACGTCGATGACAAGAACATCCATGGACATCTCGATGTCAGGGCACGCAGCCAAATTCATATGGAGGTTTTCAATAACTCCCACTGCTTTTACCACTCGGGAGTCCATCCCACACACATTTCTAAAAGGCCTAGAAGGGGTCAACTCGAGTATAAGTTGGTTTACCTCGAGGGCAACGTAAAACGGGGCGCACCCTTCAGAGTTACCTGATACACTATGGATGTTTATTGGCAGGTCAGGCGCAATCTCAATTGGTTTCTCAGGAGGGGTTCCCTTTTGTTGTATCCCCCAAAAGGTACGGGTTCTATCATGCATCTCAGGAATCCTCAAAATCTCATTTAGGGGTATGGCCATGCTAAGTTTGTATAGAAAGTTTCCTATGTCATATTGAAAGGCATGTTGTCTCAATTCGTTAGTTGGAGGGGGTTTTATGCCGAGGAATTCCATGATCCGAGCTTTGATGACTGGGATTTTGACCAATTCCTTAAAAGGAACGTGGATCAAGGAGCTGGAGATCTTGCCTGATACGTTCACCTTAATGGGGCCAAAACTAGGCAGGAGATGAGTGTAAGTAGGTCCTAAGTCTAGTTTCAGCCACTAGTTGGACACACGGGTGAAATAAATACTTAAATGAAACGTGACCAACAATCGAGTGTGATGGATCGGATAGATTAGATTAAAGATGAGATGGCTGAAAGAAGTCTAAGGATGTAAATTGAGTTGGAAGTGAGATAGTGAAGTAAACTGCCTAGGAAAGGGGTTAAGTAGTGGACAAATGGACCTAGGGAAGAGAATAATTAGCATTAATAATCACTTCCAGCAATCAGTACTTGATTTCCCCAAGGTAAAACGATGTTTTGAACCCAAATCAAAAGTACCCAGAACCCCAAAGTGAACCTAAATCAGCAGAAGAGAAAAACGCCCCCAGGTGGGCGTTTTTTCCAAGTGGACCAGTGCCTAAACTATGGGTTAATGGAGTCGGAATTGTTTCCAACTTGAGATATAGGCTTTTAGGCGCAAATAACAAGCGGGTTTGCAATAAAAACAAAGTTCTAATGGTGGGAAATTTAGTTTTTGTATTTTAGGGTTTATTAATTGTTTTTGCAACTTAACATCAACAGTGAGAGAGAGAAGATGAGAAACAAGCAAGGATCCCATACCTGGATAATGGAGATGAAGATGCCCCTGTGTTGAAGACAAACTTTGAAGATCAAATGCTGAACTAGAGTGTGTTTTCCCCTAAGCGTTTGATGCTGCCAATGAGACAATGTGTTTTTGTACCTGCCAAAGAGAGATAAAATCATTTTCTATAGCAAATGAAAAAAATAAACCAGAAAAATGAGTGACAAATGATGAGGAAAGCAAATAACAACTATGCAAATTCACTTCCCTGTTGAAATCCCGAAGAGAAACGCTAGCATGGAGTTGCTGGCTCAAGTGCTGCGTTTTCCTCCAGTGGCCAGCTTCACTTGCAAATCGAAATGCCCAAGGAGAGATGGGGATACCACAAAAAACTCAACAATGCATCAGAAATATGCTCTCAATCAACACAAGAAAGATCTCACTCCATATCACAAGTAACTCAGTAGAAATGTCTCTCAATAATCTCAATATCAAGTCTCAAAAATGCCAAGAGGCTCTACAATGGAGTGAGTGCCTTCTCTTATAGAGGAAGGCCACTCTCAAAACATGTTTCCCCCCAAAATGGAGGGTTGGGATCACTCCCCATCAAGCAAATCGAATGGTGGAGAGCTCTCCTAGTGGGGGTGCGAATTTCCCAAGGATAGCGCACAAGTGGAGGAGAGGGGCCCATTGTGGGGCCATACAATAGATAGAACAATGTTGGGGGGTGTCTATATGGGGTTTTATCCCCCCAACTCAATACACATGGTCCCACATACAATATAATCATGAAATCGAATTTCCCCAAGTGGAGAAACACGTCCCCCATGGGCAATTCATCCACCTAGGTGAGTAGGGTAAGAGAGGGCCCCACAATACATAATACCATGCCAAAACATTACCAATTTACCTTAGGAATCACCCTTTTATTTTCCAACCATTGATTTTCGCCCTTTGCTGTAGTTGCCTTTGTCAATTTTTTATTTTCCATGTATTTTATTGCTGGTTTATACTGCTGAAGATGTAATTTGGGCTTTTGACCCATCTAAAGTGCCCGGATTGTCGAACTGTCTGCTGCAATGTGATCGTGGACCCCAAAAATAGTAGGAATGACCACTCGAACGACCCCGATCCATCACTTAGGCATTATTTTCCAAAATCTATGATTTTTAATTAAAACAGGTCATTAATGACCAATAATAATTAAAAATCTCACAAACTCCTCGATCTTTTTGCATTCTGTCACTTGGAAGCTCATATGGGTCCCCTGTAGATAATAATTGACCAAAATCGAAATTCCAGTGGCAACATTTTTTCGGGCCCATTTTTGGCCTGGTCAACCTAGTTTGACCAAGTCAAATCTGGTCAACAATGGTGCTAGCTGAATACCTGTATGCAATCATGAAGTTAAAGGCTTCCTTATACAAGTTATTACATTGCTAAACATCATGACAATAATACGGTGATCAAATATTGCATTAAATCTCGGAAAAATACAAGGCCCCAGGTGAGGTGGGCCCACCACATCCAAAAGACTCAACTGCTATGAAAAACCTATAGACTTGACCATCTAGCTGACTTTGGGTGATGTGGAACACATGGAGAAGGATAAGGGATGACAAGGATGAGGATCAAGTGACCTTTTGGATAACTCGGGAAAGTGGGGTCCACTGAGATAAGTATACCATGACAAAACACGGGGAAGGGCAGTGCCTCACAAATGGGTATAGTGCAGGGAAACCGCCACTGGTCATCTAACAAGTATCTCACAACTCACATTCGTGCCCGAAGAATTTGTGAGGTTCTTTTCTAGAGCCGCTAAACTGGGTGTCCGGCAAACCGTAACTTGAGACTCTAGGGGACAATCTTGAGCTTGTCCCTTGCTCCCTCTCACCTCCTTGCCCTGCAGGACTAGGTGAGGAATAACCACTACAAATGCTGACATGTACAGCTGACCTGTGTCCATGTGTGTTTACAAACACATTGCATGGATTTTACAATGAGTTTCATACTTAGCCCTTTTCTGGCTAGATTTATATTTACAAAAAGCCTTTTTGGCTTGCTTTACATTTCTTCATTTCTTCAATTTACATCAAGGCCCTTTTGGGCTACATACATATCTCAATAGATATAAACATGGTGCTCATACTGCAAAGTAATGGGGGTGAGCAATACATGCTTCAATGACCAAATGGGAACACCCGGTGAGGCTACACAATCCTAACTGCATTGCAACATCGGGGACAACCGACAGGAGCAAATCCCAGGTTTGAGAGTGCATCTCACACACTAAAGAGATGAGGCACAATGGACAGGGTATCATGGCATACTCAAAGATCAGTGGGGAAAGGGATCCTCAAGGTCAGAAATCGGAATCCAAGTCGGGAAAGTATATCATGTATGAGTCGGATGGATGGAGAAAGTGAAGGTGGATCCAAAGTTAGCTTCCTAGGGGGACTAAATGACCAAGTCTATACCAAGAGTAGGGGTGTAATCCGGTGTGCATATAACAGGAGCCTACTAGGAAGGGGTGGACTGACATCACCAAAGGCCCAATCACATATCATAAAAAAATAGCTAGATCACCAAATCAATCATCATATGTAGAGTTAGTATACTATCATGTATAAACAAGTCTAAGCAACAATCATGAGCAATATACGTCAAATGCAATACCTGATGCACCATATACCTGCTGCCGAGGATGTCTCTGAACTAGATCTCTGTTGAATCCAAGCACAAATAGTAAACCAGCAATACTTTGTGATAATCTCAATCAAAACAAGGCTAGGCAACTGTCTCAATGGGCTCATATCAAAGCCTGGCATGGAAGGGTGACCCTGTGGTAAATGCTAAGTAACATGTCTATACCACTGTACAATCATCTGTCCCCTCTGATCCATCTGGTCAGGGCAATCTGAACAAAACTGTGTGCCTTCTCTGAAGGCATCGGATCTCTGATCTAGAAAAAAAGTATTGTGCGGTCGTCGGCCGCACAGTCTGTAGTATGGTATCTCCAGCTAACATAGATGTGATAACATACCTCTTACCCACAAATTTGCACATTTATCAACATTTCTCAACTATGGCCATCCTTGGTACTCTTAGTTGAATATCGCCCACAAATGGGTTAGGATTCCATTTTTGTTGACTACCTAATAGGAATTCATGTTGATACAATTCAGAGAATAAATTCCTATACTCTTCATGACAACCAGAGTACACTTGGAAAACTTCATCCCGTGTAAAGACTAGAGTAAATTACAATGACAATGTTTCCAAGGGGATTGGAGAATGTCTTACAAAATTGAAAATGAAGTTGCTCAATCCTGGGGGTTTGTGATATAATGAACAGATCATAATCCATGGATTTCTTCTTGTTTCTTTCTAGAGATGAATCTTAATCCAAACAAGAAGAGGAGAAGAAGTTGTGGAGGAAAGGACATAAATACTCATATCGATATCTTCTGGCATTCAGAGGAGTATCATACAGACGATCTCTCAATATCAATTTGAAATGCCTTGAGTTCACAGTTCAGAAAAGGAAAATAGCTGACATAATGCAGATGGAATTAGTTGAAGCACTTAACATAGAACATGGGCTTACTTCAATACAGAAATATGAGGTTATCCTTAGCCACTATACAAGTATTTTTGGCTTCAAGAAAGAGAATAGAGTGGATAAAGATGAGAGAAACAAGAAGCACTGTGAAGAAGAGAATACTTTCAACTTTCAAGTGTTCTATGTTTAAGTCAATTCTGAGATAACTAACACCAAATAAAGAATCTTTGTAGAATATTTGTCAAACATCCACATTGATGTTAGGGGTGTTTCAGAGTTGTTCAAGGCAATGAGGAAGCTCATTCATAAGATAAATAAGGTCAATCATTTAATGATGATCACAATCAACTTCATGTAAGTGACATTGTCAATTGGGATTCATTTCGAGAAGTGGAACCTGGTCAAGGTGACAATAGCAAAGAAGAGGATAAAGGATGTGCCTCATTCAAATCCCTGAGATTGGCAAACTACTATACTTTTGCAATGGATCCAGACAAATCTATGAAATTGAATGAGGGATTTTGTGAAGAAGTGAAGTTGGAAATTGAATACAATGATAATTTGCAATCCATTCTTAAGAGAAGCAATCCATAAAGCTTATAATTGTTTTCTCTGAGAAATAGTACCATTTTTTACTCCTGTTTGGATAATGATATTGGATCAGCTTCAATTGACCAGCTTTCCTTTGATGTTGGTTTAGAATAAGCAATGACGGTATATTTCCATAATCTAGAAGGGATTGATTGTCATATTTTAGAAGCATCATGCTCCTTTGGCTATCTTTCCTTGGATAAAACAACTTCAGAGTGAAATATTACCGACCTGGACCAAGATATGTATTCAATTAGTCATCTGGAACTACCGTGTTGTCTGACAGTGTGATTAATCGCCATAATCACTTTGGCTCCTCAAATGACAACCTTTAGAAATATTGCATGCATCCTTCCCCGCCTTTTATTAAGAATTTTGGTTTTCTTGAGGTATCATGGGACAAGAAATTTCTTGTGAATTCTCTCATCTACAAGAGGGATGATAACTTGAAATCTATGCAATTGAGTTGCAGTTATCAATAAGAGAAGGTCAAAGTTCTGAAATTCATATGTAGAGATGTTTTTCAAGACAAGAGGTGTTTAGGTAATTTCATATTCTGTTTCATGTTACACTACTAAGAAGATACCATTTTGAATGATCCATCGACGATATGTGAAACCTTTGTATCTACAATTTCCTGCATTTTCTAATAAATAAGAAAAGTGATATACAAATGACTGGTTTGTGTTTTGGTGAAGTGAACATGATGAGAAAGATGTTTGCATTATCAATCTCCATTGGGGAGAAAATAATAATACCCACATTCAAAGTGAAAATATCGTATATGCATCAATTGTTTGGCATTGTGGAGAGAGTAAACAACTAAGTCAAGTCTCTGTTCAAGAAATGCTCTCTAGAGAAGGAACTCCAGTATATGGTCAACATATTGCCGATATACAGAGTTGGTTCTTATCTATCTTTGCATTTAATATTAATTTTGATTTTTAACAGTGCAGATTCTGTAGAATCAGTTATTTTCCTTACACTTTAAGCCAATTTAGATGATTCCTTAGTACTTGCAAGTCTAAATGTGAGTATGTATTTCATTATCGACCTTCTAAATCTTTCCATTCATTTATATTGGTAGTATCTAACCACAAGTTGCTTCAAATGATGAGAAATTATAACCATTATTCTTGTACAGATCCATTGACCTTAAAAGAGAAAGCTTCATGGAAGATGACCCCTTCTAAGAGTGAAAGAAGGAATTATATTCCTCTGGATGAGGGAAATATCAATGACCTTCAAATTCCTGACTATAATAAAATATCATATCACCCTTATTTTAAATGCCAAGAGGGAATGGATTAGGCTAAAGGTAAAATAGAGGAGTACATGAGAGAAATGCTTAACCCATCTGAGAAAATTTCATGTCTAACTGAATATTTAAATGATAGAGAACTCAAAGGATTTGCAGGTTTCCAGTCTACTACCCATGCAAAAAATTCTTTCCCAACACAATTCTTGAGGGGGAAACAAGAACCAAGGAAATATAGGATGTTCATTTTGGAATCTGTGAAATAGATGTTGGATTCACCAAAAAAACTGTATGTCATTGACTTTCTAACATAATCCTTTATCAAAGAAGGTTTTGGCCGTGAGCAGTTAGCAAAGGAAATATGTAATCAAATCTGTACACAGAAGAAGGATGAGACAAATATTTTAAGAAAGGATGGTACATGTTATCACACAACTTGTAGTTGCCCCTAGTGGTATCCCATCCGGGAGGGTAGAGGAGATGGGCAACTAAAGAGGTGACCCAAGAGATGCCACGGTTCCCAATGCAAGGTGGGTGTCACGTCAACCGAGGCACTCTTCGCTTTAGGTCAGGGTGTATCAAGACCTAGGGGGAGACCCTATAACCAATCACAGTTAATTGGACCCAAACAAAGGTTTCTAAGGGTAAGTAAATGAAGAGTTACGGAAACCAATGCAAGGCTAAGTGGACCTAGAAGTTGAGGTATGGTTGAAGGTGGTGTGAGAGATTGTTAGTATTTCAACCTACGTATGGTTTAGGCCACGTGATTGGGGATGATGACAAGATGTAGTACCATATGTTTACACAAGTGGGTCCTATTTTCTTGGGATGTGTGAAATGGCTTTAAGTGGGCCCACAAGGTGAAGCTAGGGATGAAATTGGTACTAGATGTTATGTTATTAGTGGATCTATAGATCTAAGTTGATTTTAAGAGTACCCATGTACTAGATCTAGGGTTTGACACAAATCCCAAGGAGTGCGACTTGCTTTGAGGAGGACTAGTGCCTTGTTAAATGGGCTAATGGGGTCAAAAAGTATGTCAAAATGTAGATCGGGACAGCTAGAAGCCAAGTCAAGTGGGCTAAATGAGATATAATGGTTGGATCTTGCTAGATCTAGGTTTTTCGAGAAATAACCCTAAGTGGACCACAATCCCTTGAAACAAGGAATGCTACCCCCAAGGCAGATCGTCACAAAAAGATACTCTAGACCTAGGTTTCAAGGGATGGCCTTTCCAAATCTCCAAAAATCTCAACCACCCACCTCTTTGAAGTGGGCAAACTCATCTTCCCAAGGGAGTGCGACTTGTTCAAGGAGGGCTAAAATGAGGGTTAGGTGGACCAAATCAAGTCCAATGGCCACCAAACTGTAGATCCAAGTGGCTTGTGCCTCAATCTATGTAGATACCAAAAATCAAGTCAATCCAAGGGTTAGATCTTAGTAGATCTGAGTTTTGAGGTGCCAAGAAATTCAAAAGGGGGTTTTAACCCCTTAAAACATGGAATGATGTCCACAAGGTAGAATTCACCAAAGTAAGAATCTGGGGGTAGGTTATCAAGTGTCTAGATTGCAAATCAAGTGGGATCTCACCTACCCATGTGCTAGATCTAACCAAACAAGCCTCTCACTAGGAAGTGCGATTTGGGTTCAAGAGGGATTTTTGCCTTGAAAAGTGTGTCAATTCTAAGCCAATCACCACCAAACTATAGATCCAACTAGGGGTGGATGCTATAGAGGTGGGTTTTCAAGATCTTCTCAAAAGCAAGGCTAGATCTAAGTAGATCTAAGAAATACCAAAATTGGGGTTTTTAATTAATTAGGGTTTTTACCTCAATTGCTTGTGGCCACCTTGCAAATTGATAGCATTCTCCTATGTGTATATTCAAGAGTGAGATCCAAGAGCTCCAACCAAAACGTCCTCCTCCAAGATAGCCAAATCGTCCTCCTCCTACAAGACAAGATCAAAGAAACAAGTCAAGCAAGATGATTATGAAAATGGTAGAACGATGTAATAGAAAGCATCAACTATGTCACAAAGATACAATAATGATACTCCCTGTCACAAGATCAACCCAAGAGAGAATATGTGGATCCCTCCAACAATAACCCTCAAGAAGTCGCCCTCCTCTCCACCAATTCGACTTTCCTGTAAAAAGATTAGTAGAAGCACCAAAATCCACAATGATACATAGAAGAGATACTGTATATTCAATATGCAAGAGAATCCACAATACAAGAGAGATGTGCTCCACAAAGAAATCTTCTATTCCAATATTCCAGAGCTCCAAAGGTGAGCTATACAATAGGGGGTCTCCTCCTTATATAGGATAATAAATACCAAAACCCTATACCACTCTACAATACTACATCAAATGAGTGGTTGAGATTAAAAGATCTCATCATACAATCAATGGCTAAGATGAACCATAACAATACATCACATGAATCACCCAATATAATGATGACGTCATGGTATAAAATAATCATGGAGGGTGACGTCATCCACTAGAGGGGGTAAAAGTACCAAAAATCCACCTCATAATGACTAGGACATCATAAAATAAGCACATGGTGGGGCTAGGAGGCATCAATCCTTACTAGCTCATCCCCAAGGCACAATAAAATAATAAAATATGTCCAAGATAATATAAATGATCAAATCTGTCCTCAAAATCTGTGACAGACAAGCAGTAAAAGACCTCCTGTGATCAATGTGGGCATACCCACATGGTGAAAACTGGCTGGAGATAGTGAGATCACCCTGGAAGACCTCTGTGAAAACCAAATGCAAAAACCTTGCCTCAATTGCCCAAATCGAATTCCTTAGTGACCACTTTATCCCATTTTTTAACTGCCTCGGTAACTGTGAAAGTGCCAAAAATGCCTCCTAGGGCATATGCGCTGTCCATCTGAGCCCACCAGGCTCTCCAGAAGGGGGGTAAATGGTAAAAACAAGTGGCTGGACCACCCCCTCCATCATCAGCGCCCTAGGTGAACTGGCCTCTCATGGCCCCTGCTGCTCAGGCTGGGAAATCGGCCCCAAATTTGGTCAACAAGTGTAAAAATGTATCAATCACTGTCAGAAGTGCCCGGAACTGAAAGATAAGTGTCTCATTGGATCCAGAAGACCCAAATCCACTAGGAATGTGTACTCATACACCATGGGTTGCCCTAATGGGCCAGCTGTAGGGTCCACCATATATGGACAATGCATAATCTGCTGATCTGAAGTAATAATAAAACCTGCTGAACTGTATCAATCATCATCTGCATCATATGTCCATCATATAATCTCATCATCAAGTATGTGGGACCATGAATCATCATCAATAAGCATATATATATGGCCCACATCATCACGGATCCCAAGAATATACAACCAAGGATAAATCACATCATTGGACTAAGACATGCTTCTCTAATTATTCTCACAGCCAAGCTCAAAGTATAACATCCATTCAGTGGCATTGATCAAGTTAGCATATTCCTTTGTTATAAAATTACTTGCACAACAGTTGAAATGACAAACTCACCCATTGGATATGGTCAAACTGCTAGTGAAGGATGAAGGCTAGGAACAAGGTTGGGCCAAGGGGTTGACTTGTCTAACTTAACTCAAAAATACTTGTCTAACCCCTACTAGCAAATTGTGAATGAAAATCCCATTGTGATAGCTATCAAAGAATCAATATTTCAAAGATAAAGGATGAAGCTAGCTTAAGCAGCCTGCACTCCATGCATTGCTATACACTCCAACAACCAAGAAACATTATTAGTGTTATAAAGCATACAACAAATGATCTTAGCACAATATCATGAAAAGGTTACAAGTTATCCCTACGATTTTCCATAATATTAATTTTTTCAAAGAATCAAGCCTTACCACAAAGCGTGCCACTTTTGTCGCAATATGGACAACTATGATTTTTAGAGTAATTTTTGTAACCAATAAAATAAACCTACCAAGAACATTCCATCAATAAATTGATATTTTACAGTAAGGAAACTGGTCTGATTCAACATCCAATGATGAGAAATCCATAAGAGAGGATATTCGGACATTAATTTCCATGAAAAATGAATTTAAGATGTCACCCAAATATAAAAATATTTATGAAAACTGGTTTGAGATTATACTTTTGCATTTTACTAATTTTCCAATTTAATGATCTGGAATATAGCTAGCACAAGAAATTTTCACATCTTATATCCCAAGGGGGAACTCTGAACTTCTATGACCACAACTATTTGGGGTCAAAAATTCAATCATGACAGAAATAACTCCTAAAAATATCTTGAAGGATGATATGCTTTACCAGAAATCGACATGCGCATAAAATTTAGATGCCAAACTTCCTGAAATCAACATGCGCAGAAGATTTAGATGCCAAAATTCAAATTTTGCCACAAGAGTTGACACATTCTTGATTTTCTAAATACAAGATTGGCAATAGTTCAAACCTTCCAAGCAATTTACTAATACTAGAGGCTACTGGCATAAAAGAATTGTTAGTGAATGACCTTTCACACCTGAAACACATGCATAAAATACAAACTAATAGTTTTAGCGCCTAGCATCAATGCATAACTTGTTAATCAAGTAGGGTTATATATTATTAAATAATGAATTCAATACACAGTGGGAAGATCCACATCATAACAGAGCGGTATATGGTCATTGCAAACCAACGAATGAACACCCTCTACTGGAAATTTCATAGAGACAAAATCGCTCCCCTCCTTCCCAAAAACTCCATTAATGAAAATCAAGGGGCGATTCAACCTTGGGCATCCTCCATTAATGAAAATCAAGGGTGATTCAACCCAGGGAATCTTCCATTAATAAAAATCGAGGGCGATTCAACCTTGGGCATCCTACAATAATGAAATTTGGGGGGCGAATCAACCCTGGGCATCCTACAATAATGAAATTTGAGGGGCGAATCAACCCTGGGCATCCTCCATTATTGAAATTCTGGGGCGAAGGAAATATTTAGCACGATTTTTACTATAAATCGAAGGGCGAAGTCGGGATTTCAGCTTTTATCTGAAAGGGCGATTTGCTCTTCATTTATTATTTCTTTAATAAATATTGGACTAATTTATTAAATTTTAAAATATTTTTTCTATATTAAAAATTCGCCCACCTTTTTTTCTAAACCTCCTTAATTTCGCCCCTATAATTTTCCCTAGCCGTGAAAGTTTGAGGAGGCCAGTGCCTTGGGGATTGGGCCTATGGAGTCCTCCAATGATGACGTTTTGAAGAACCCACTTCAATAATCACAAGATGCCAAAAACCCAGAAATGGTCATGCTGTTAACCAAGCCTTTTGAGCTGTAGAATTTTTCGAAGGATTTTACCTAGGATTTTTAATGTAAATGACAGATGGGTAGTTTTGAGAAATAGAATCTTACTTCACAAGCGTACCTGAATGATGGAGATGTTTTCCAAGGTGTTGAGAATTGCTCCCGCAAAGATCAAATGAGAAATTGTTGAGTTATCTTGCATCCACGAATTGCCTAGCTCCACATGTGCGCCCTCCTCTACCTGATGAACCAAGGACAAAGAAAATCAATCAGTTCAAACAAGCATGGAAGAAATACAAATGACGAGTAAAATCACACAGAGTAAGAGGTACATAGACAATAATATTCCTTGTAACCGATGAAGGGAAGAGAAACTTGCAGGGAAGGTCTCCCTAGCCAATGCGCCTTCCTCACCAATTCGGCCTCCTCACCTGTAGATAAAAGCGTAGAGAAATAGATATGCAAAATAATCACCAACCCTCAGTGCAAGGGAAAAGCAGTTTCAATCAACACCATTGACATCCAAAACCAAGAGACAAGTATCTGCGAGAAAATATTTTATTCCAGAAATCTAGAGCTAAAAGTCCCTTTACAATGAGAAGCTCTTTCCTTTACATAGGATGGAGAGATACCAAAACCCTAACCACCTTTTGAATGGATGGCTAAGATTAAAAGATCAAAATGTTCTAATCTATGGTTGAGATGAGCTCAACAATAAAGTACATGGATCAACTCAAAAATATAACATACATGGACAAAATTGCCCTAGGAGAGGGGGTCCCACTCAATGTGACAAAATAAACATGAATAAAAGCACATGGTAGGTCTCGTGGGTAATATCTAACACCCCTAGTGTGTCCCCATGGCACAATAACATCAAATGACCAACACAAGCACCAAATCGTGCTCCTCTGGGAAAGTCATGAGCCTCCAAAGGCTCTAGAAAATCATAAAATGTGCCGGAGAGATGGGTGTGGACCCCACTAAATGCTGAAACTGCTGTGGAAGGGGTGGAAGACATCACACTCATCATCAAAACTCATCCCGTGCCATTTCCTTGCCTCAGTAGCCCAAATCAAATTCTTCAGTAGCCAATTTAACCATTTTTTATCCTCTGTAAATCCTTTGTAAATAATCAAAATGACTGTAACTCTCTGCCTGGTCACCTAGGGCCAAATATGACTGCACCAATGTGTTGGGGAACAAAGCAATATAGTAAAATCAAGTGGCTACACTGCATGTACCCTCTGTAGCACCATAGGCAAACCAATAACATCTTCACTCTACTATGACAGGCCATTTAACATGGCAAATATGCACCAGAATGATAAACTAAGGAAAATACTCACTGTAACTGCCCGGAACTGAAAACCAATTGTCTCATTAGACTCAGAGAGCCCAAATCCACTAGAGGTGTGTACTCATACACCCTATGGATCTCTGCATGATCATATAAAATCTCCAATATATCGAGACAGATAAAATAATAATAATCTGTAAATGATCAAATATGTTGAAAATCACAAATCATCATCATAAACCTATAACCAATGCATGGAACCATTTGGTGACCTGCAATAGACCATATATCATCCATCTGCATCAAACAAGGTCTATCCACCTCATGTCCTGTGGTTGACTTTGGTCAAACTAGGTTTGACCAAGTCAACATGACCCATAAAATGACCCAGGCTAAAATCAAGTTGTTGCAAGTGTTAGAGGTTAAGAGATGCTCTACAAATCATTCAAGTAACAATTATGACATAGAGTAATAAATTCTCTGGCGATCTAAAACCAAATATAAAGTGTTTTCAATATTTATTATGACTCAGACTAGACTTTCAAGACCATACTCACTTCATAGTTGTGACCAGTTTGTTAGTGATGGGTGAAGGCTAAAACTTATAAGGCTAGGATAAAGTGTGACCACTGACTTGACACTGTGACACTTTGGAAATGGAAAGGGGGTACACACTCTAGCATATGCTGGATAAGCAGTAACACAGGGGATGGCAGTGTCTCACAAATGGGTAAGTTGTTTCAGAAGTGCTTATTCAACCTTGACAAATGCCTACAACTCACATCCAAGTTGATACAACTCCCTGAGGATCTTTTCTAGAGCCACCATGACTAGGTGCCCGACAAACCGTAACTCAAGGCTCTAGGGGACATAACTCGAGCTGTCCCTTACTCCTTCTCACATGATAACTCGCAAGCTAGTGAGGGATAAATAAATACAAGGGAGGCTAGCAATCATTTAGATATAACATTATTTGAACCATTTCTTTTTGGGCCTTTCAATTTCCATAGCCTTGATCCGTGTGTGTTCAAAAACACATTCTTGGATTTACATTTATTAAGGCTTTCTGATCCGTGTGTGTTAAGAAACACATTCTTGGATTTACATTTTACATTTACATTCAAAGCCAATTTCATTAGGATTGCCTTGCATTCACGTGTGTTAAGAAACACATTCTAGAATGGGCTTTTACATAAGATATACATTTCATTTCCATATGCACTGTATTGATGGTAGCACTATTTGTTTCAGATGTAGCCAACACAACCTAGGCAACTCAGAGCCGAGACACAATACAACAAGGGAAGCTCATCCAACACAGAGGCTAAGGTGGGGGAAGGTCCTCCATGCCACTAGTCAAGTAGTAAGTCAGGGTAATAACAACAACATGAAGGTAATGGATGGGTGGAGAAAGTGACTAATGAGACCAACACTAGCAGGCCAGAGGATGGTGGGAATGATCACCTATATTCTCCCTAAGGAGGGTAAAACTGATGAGTATAAGTCAAGAAATTTTAAGTCTGAGCAGGGAAAGATATATATATATATATATTTATAAATAATACAACCAAGGTCCAAATATCTATATGATCGCCAGATCATGATACTAAATGCTAAGACATGCCACAAGAATGAGTATAAAATCAAAATAACCATAAGACAAGATAATACCTGCTGGGTCATATACCTGTGCATAATAAATCTTAACCATCATCTGTCCTCTGAGAACTCTGGGCAATACCAACTTCCCTATAAATGGCTAAATGGCTACATCAATCATCAAATCTGAGTTTCCTGAGAATCAGTCATGGCATAGGAATATAATACTGTCCATACTCATAATAGTGATCCGATCATAGATGCTCATCTCAGCATCTCAATGTAAGGGAACTGGCTGAAAAATACACTGGAATCTGGAATAAAACATATGGTATCCCAACTACTATATATGTGATAACATCTGGCTCCAGCTCGGACAAGTGCTCTGCTGAAAAGAGCACTTGAGAACCTCAGAATATCTGGTCACCATCACTTTGCTACTCGTATCCTCGATCCAGCACTCTAGCTCTGCAACAGCTACCCAAAATAACACCTTCTATCTACAAAATGTCCAGAGCTATACCAAACTCACAGACCGGTCGTCAGAACAATGCATGTATATACATAAATCTCAAAGTAAAAACAATACTGAAATTGAAATGCAGAAAGTAAAAACTAATCTATTAACATATCTTTGAAAAAGTTTTATTTTATTGTGTAGGAAAAGAAAATTGCAAGCACTTAGGACTACACTACGAGCTTCAAAGGTGAGCTTAGACAAAGACAAAGGTGCCAGACTCAATGGCTAAAAAGACTAAACTACTTCTCAAGCGAGCTTATTCAGATTCTACCTACTCTAATCTACCAGGCAAGCAAGAAGTACTAAGTAAAATCATAAATCCAGTGTAACCACTTGCTTAACAGATCAATTGATCTTTCTTTATAGTTAATAATACAACAAGTCAGAGATGGTTTAGAAGTAACTTGAATGAAAAGTGATTCCATTCTAATTTGTTGTTTGATATTCAAAGAATGATATAGATAATGGGAAATGAAATCATGCAAGGGTTGAGAATTAATTTTGCAAACTTCATCCATCGATATACCGATAGGATCATAGAGATAAGGCAAGTTCAAAATTGATGGAAGAATAAAATATGACACATGATTCAACTCAACTAAGCTATTTTTTGCTTGCTCATCTACTTGTCTAGGACAATTAATTATTTTTACTTCAGGAATCACTAGTACAAAATGAGGAATTAATGACTAAAATTCGGCTATAAACGACTATTTTTGAGTTGGTGACTAATAGTAGCTTTCCACTATCTTATAGCTAGTCGTATTTCACTAATCATTAATTGGTTGACTTATTAGTCATTGATAGTCACTGATTTAGTCATTGATTGCCACAATTAATGACCAAATATATGACTAAATAAACTACTACATGATAACATATTAATGACTAAGCTAAATACGACTAAACGTTAGTCGCGCTATAAGATACTGGAAATTAGCCACTAATAGTCGTATATATGTGAATTTAGTCGTTTTCGTAGTCACTAATTTATGATAGGGTACAAAGGAATCGAACCACCAATCTCCTGCCTATAATTAGGCAGGTGCTCTACCATTGAGCTAGCACCCTTTAAGAAGTTGTTATTGCTTGACAATGATGATATTCAAACAAATTTTGATGTATTAAGTGTCATATAAGCCTCAACTCGAAAATATGGTTGTAATAAGTGTCATAATTGTAGGTTTCATGCCAAATAAGTGGACTTTGGCACTTGAGTTTAGAATAATTATGAAAGGGGAAGTATGGATGAGCAAAACGTTTAAGACAAACAAATAGCTGCACTTATAGAAATGAAAATTCTCAAAAGAAATTGGGATAACACATATTCAACTTCAATTGGCAACAAGTTTTAACACATACCAAGAATTTCCACCAGCATTGGAAATAATATCAAATAAATTCTGTGTGTTCAGACCCAAACGAGCTCCAATGCCATTGATTCAGCAGCAGATGCAATGTGAACCCCGGCAAGAAGTTGATTTACCATTTTCAGAGAACTAGCAAAACCAACAAACTTGTAAAAGTGAAATTAAATTGCCTTTGAATAATGAGTATTTGTACACTCTGCACAACCCAAGTTAGACATTAAGCACTCTAACATTCCTACTTGAGCAATGCATTCACAATCTCAAGAAAGCATACAGTTGACCTACAAATGTTTGCTGAAAAAGATTATTTTCTTTCACTGCCTAAAAAATACTTCAGAGAATGATACTTTTCAGTGATATATGAGAATGATACTCTGAATCTATGATTTGAGACTCGACATTTTCCATCCTTTGAAAATTCAACACTGCAAAGATGAAGAGACAAGGTTAATATTAGTTAATATTGAATTAAAGAATGTTGCAAAACACCTAGGAACTTAATATTCTTCTCAGTCTAGCATAATTGAATATAATGGATACTGTTATCACACAACTTGTAGTTGCCCCAAGTGGTATCCCATCCGGGACGGTAGAGGAGACAAGCAACTAAAGAGGTGACCCAAGAGATGCCACGGTTCCCAATGCAAGGTGGGAGTCACGTCAACCGAGGCACTCTTCGCTTTAGATCAAGGTGTAACAAGACCTAGGGGGAGACCCTATAACCAATCACAGTTGATTGGACCCAAACAAAGGTTTCTAAGGGTAGGTAAATGAAGAGTTACGGAAACCAATGCAAGGCTAAATGGACCTAGGAGTTAAGGTATGGTTGAAGGTGGTGTAAGAGAATGCTAGTGTTTCAACCTACGTATGGTTTAGGCCACATGATTGGGTATCATGACAAGGTGTAGTACCACATGTTTACACAAGTGGGTCTTATTTTTTTGGGATGTGTGGAATGACTTTAAGTGGGCCCACAAGGTGAAGCTAGGTGTAATGTTGGTACTAGAGGTTAGGTAATGACTAGATCTATAGATCTAAGTTGATTCTAGAAGTACCCATGTGTTAGATCTAGGTTTTGACACAAATACCAAGGAGTGCGACTTGCTTTAAGGAGGACTAGTGCCTTGTTAAATGGGCTAATGGGGTCAAAATGTATGTCAAAGTGTAGATCGGGACACCTAGAAGCCAATTCAAGTGGGCTAAATAAGATCTAATGGTTGGATTTTGCTAGATCTAGGTTTTCTAGAAATGACCCTAAGTGGACCACAATCCCATAAAACAAGGAATGCTACCCCCAAGGCAGATCGTCACAAAAAGATAGCCTAGACCTAGGTTTCAAGATATGGCCGTTCCAAATCTCCAAAAATCTCAAACACCCACTTCCTCAAAGTGGACAAACTCACCTTCCCTAGGTAGTGCGATTTTGTTCAAGGAGGGTTAGAAGGTGGGTTTGGTGGACCAATTCAACTCCAATGGCCACCAAACTATAGATCCAAGTAGCTAGTACCCCGATCTATGTATGTCCCAAAAATCAAGTCAATCCAAGGGCTAGATCTTAGTAGATCTGAGTTTTGAGGTGCCAATAAATTCAAAAGGGGGTTTTAACCCCTTAAAACATGGAAAGATGTCCACAAGGTAGAATTCACCAAAGTAAGAATCTGGGGATAGGTTATCAAGTGTCTAGATTGCAAATCAAGTGGGATATCACCTACCCATGTGCTAGATCTAACCAAACAAGCCTCTCACTAGGAAGTGCGATTTGGGTTCAAGAGGGCTTTTTGCATTGAAAAGTGTGTCAATTTTTAGCCAATCACCACTAAACTATAGATCCAACTAGGGGTGGATGCTATAGAGGTGGGTTTTCAAAATCTTCTCAAAAGCAAGGCTAGATCTAAGTAGATCTAAGAAAAACCAAAAACAAGGGTTTTAATCAATTAGGGTTTTTATGATCTAGAAATTATGGATGATTCAAGGAAGAAGAAGATCATACCTCTTGGAACATACCTGGATGAAGAGATGAATGTTAGTTGAGACGAGGATTACTTTGCCAAAGATCAAATGGAGAATTGTTGAAGCCTTCTTGCCAAATCGATTTTTCCAAGCCACATGTGATTCCTTCTAACCTGTCAAGCCAAGGAGAAAAGCATCAATCAGTTTAACATGTTGAAGGTAGATACAAGCAAGAGAGAGAGAGAAACATAGAGTAGTTGACACAAAGGAAAAACTACTCCCTGTCAAACCAAAATGACTTCTTCCAAGCTTGAAGGGCAAGCCTCCCCACCAATTCGCACTTGTCCAAAATCGTCCTCTTAACCTGTAAATAAGATATGGCAAACATGCAAGATAGCTACAATAGATCCTCCAATGCAATGGACAAAAGCATTTACAATCGAAACAACCAAAATCCACTCCAATCCAAGCATGTACTCCAAAAGATAGAAATTTTATTCCAAGAGCCAAGAGCCAAAAATCTCTAGATGAATTTTACAATGAGAGGCTCACTCCTTAAATAGGATGGGGAGAGAGTACAATCCTAACCACTTTTTACATGAGTGGCTAAGATTAAAAGATCAAAAGATATAATCAACGGCTAACAATAAATCATAACAATACATCACATGGATCACCCAATATAATGATAGCGCCCCCACTAAATGGTACAAAAAGAGGGTGACGTCATCCACTAGAGAAGTATAAGTACCAAAATCCACCTCATAGTGACTAGGACATAACAATATAAGCACATGGTGGGGCTAGGAGGCATCAATCCTTACTAGCTCATCCCCAAGGCACAATAAAATAATAAAATATGTCCAAGATAATATAAATGATCAAATCTGTCCTCAAAATCTGTGACAAACTAGCAATAAAAGACCTCCTGTGATCAATGTGGGCATACCCACATGGTGAAAACTGGCTGGAAGATAGTGAGATCACCCTGGAAGACCTCTGTGAAAACCAAATGCCAAAACCTTGCCTCAATTGCCCAAATCCATTTCCTCAGTGACCACTTTATCCCATTTTTTAACTGCCTCGGTAACTGTGAAAGTGCCAAAACTGCCTCCTAGGGCATCTGCGCTGTCCATCTGAGCCCACCAGGCTCTCCAGAAGGGGGGGGTAAATGGTAAAAAAAAGTGGCTGGACCACCCCCTCCATCATCAGCGCCCTAGGTGAACTGGCCAATCATGGCCCCTGCTGCTCAGGCTGGGAAATCAGCCCCAAATCTGGTCAACAAGTGTAAAACTGCATCAATCACTGTCAGAAGTGCCCGGAACTGAAACATAAGTGTCTCATTGGATCCAGAAGACCCAAATCCACTAGAAATGTGTACTCATACACCATGGGTTGCCCTAATGGTCCAGCTGTAGGGTCCACCAAGTATGGACAATGTACAATCTGCTGATCTGAAGTAATAAATAAATCTGGTGAACTGCATCAATCATCATATGCATCATATGTCCATCATATGATATCATCATCAAGCATGTGGGACCATGAATCATCATCCAAAAGCACATATATATGGTCCACATCATCACGGATCCCAAGAATATACAACCAAGGATAAATCACATCAGTAGACTAAGACAATGCTTCTCTAATCATTCTCACAGCCAAGCTCAAAGTATAACATCCATTCAGTGGCATTAATTAAGTTAGCATATTCCGTTGTTATATAAGAATTACTTGCACAATAGTTCAAATGACAAACTCACCCATTGGACATGGTCAAACTGCTAGTGAAGGATGAAGGCTAGGAACAAGGTTGGGCAAAGGGGTTGACCTGTCTAACTTAACTCAAAAATACTTTGGACTGGGAGAAAGGGGAAAGCTACAAACTCTGTCCTGGACAAAATAACACGGGGGATGGCTGTGCCTCACAAATGGATAAGTTGTTCAAAGAGTGTTTATTCAACTTAGGCATCATGTCTACATCAAGTTGATCCAGGTTCATTAGGATCATTCAATTTTATTCCATGGCCTTTTTGGCCTACATAACACTTCGGATTTCAGATGTGCTGAGAAGCACAACTAGTTGCAGCTTGCATCCAGGGCATGCTTTTCAAACATTTATAAGGTCAACAATTGTTTAGATATAGCTTTTAAGAACCATTGCTTTTTGGACCTTCTTATACTCTTCGCGGAGTATTTTTAGTTGTTCATCGCTCTTGCCCTTTTTTTTTGTTTCCATGGGCGAATTTATAAGTTTCCATAGGTAGAACATGAGCTTTCAGTTTTAGCCAACAACATCTCAAGTGACTAGGGGGAGTTCGAGCCAATGCCAAACATCGGAACAACCGACCAGAATGATTTAGGCCTACAATCCAACTCACCAAAGGCAAGTTTTGTCACCATCTTAGAGCCGAGACACTGAATATACAGGGATGCGGTCCAAACACAGAGGTAGAAAAATGGGGAAGTCCTCAGTATCATAAAGTCAAATGAGACAAGTCAAGGTTTAAAGTCAAATAGGAAGGTCATGTATGGATGGAGTCAAGTGAATATGGAGCCTACACTAGCAGACAACTGGTGTCAGGAAAGACCATATCTATGTAAGGTGGAAAACCAGTGGGTTTTGTTAAATGACCTAAATGTGCAAGCAATTGTCCATTTTATGATTTACAGTTCATTTTAAACAGTTTGCCACATCAGGAATAATATACCAAGCACATGCTGTAATCATGACTAAATCAACAAGATAATAATCCACAGTCAGTGATAACATATCCATAAATCATATAACATCATCATAATAATCATCGTGTATCATCTGAAACACTGCTGCAATATATCTCTAAGCACTGAACTGAAACTGTATGGGATAAAGGGTCACATCAGTCATCAAATCTGAACTCTCAAGGCTTAGCCTTGACACAAGGTCTAACATAAATCTGAATAATATACTGCTCTGATCATGAGTGATCCAAAATATATAGCCATGCTCTGGAATAATGGAAGCTCTGGAATGTGCAGATATCTGCTAAGCAAGAATAGTAGCCCTGCTACTATGGTGTGATAACAGATACCTTGGTATTGCTTTCAGTCTAAAACCCTGAATATAAAATTAAAATATAAGAAATTTCCAACTTTTTCATATACATTTTAATTCAATATGTTGTCCGCCAATATGCACACCAGCAGCGGAAATCTTTCGAAAGCTGTCTCTTCACTACAAGTGAGAGAGGTGTGGCCTTGGGGGCAAGCAATGAGCCAGGTACTGTCACCTGAATCCCAGCTCCTCCGTTTAGGAAAACTCCTAACGAAGCCAAGGGGGGTAGTCCCTAAAAGAAAGTTTCACTAAGGTTCTTGTTTTTATAGTGTTTTTTGATGTAGTGATGCGGATGGGTGTTTTTTAGGAGTTTATAAATGAGAGACAATTATGAAAATTTAATATCTGACAAGATAACGCAATCCACGTTGCAAATATAGAATGAAAGATACACTTGGGCAGTAAACAAATCACTTCACGTAAATATAAGCAAATACTCCAATGTTTTCACTTAAGGAAGCAAAATATATAATGAAGGACCAGTGCCTTATGGAGTCAAAAATAAAGGTGAAAGTGAAAACTTGATACAAGTGCTTGAAATGGAAAATTCGTGAGAACGTTATGTAGCTTATCTTGGTAAATTAAAAGTTTTAATTGTCTTGTTTATTAAGGCTAAAACCAAAGGTATCAAGGAGATGGTAGAACCCTACCCAAGAAAGATACTGGCAACCCTGAATGACATGTCGGAAGCACCCAGATTCGATAAGGATTGGTGTCCAATGTTTGAACCGCCCCTGAGTCTGACAGTGGGAATCCGGCGCCACCCCTCGCGGGAAGAACAGTATTTTGCCTTGGTTGAGGTTATGGGTAAAAATTTTAGTTAAATTTATCGATCGTTATTATCAAGTCTTCCACCTTTCTGAGTACTAGCCCAACCGTTTCCGGTTGGCAGAGCATACGGGTGTAGAACAAACCAAGATAAATTAATTAGGGGAGTGTGAGTGGAAAATTTTATTATTAAAAGAACCCTGTTCAACCCTCCGACAGAGAGCGCTCTTGACTCGGTCTTATGACCACAGTTCAAGAGACTTGCTAAATTAACAATGCCTAATGCAGGGGATGATGCAAGACTAAAAATGCCCTCCGATAGAGGGTGCTCTTGACTTGGATTTGGCCAAGTTCAAGAGACTTTGGTTTATTTTAAGCAAACGAGAGCAGTTGTGTTGTGAAAAGCAGTAAAATAACTTGAGAAAGATGAAACCACTTGATAACTTGAAAGATATAATTAATGCTTTTAATAATAACTACTTTACCAAATAATATGAGATAAAACTAAAACTAGTGTTCTACCATACAAATTCTAATCTACTAGGTGGGGTTTATCTCCGAACAAGATCAACCACTAGAAACCACCAATCCTGGAAACCTTCCAGCTAGCTGGATGTCCACAAGAAGTTGATGGGGGAGCGAGAAGCTACCACAAAACTATGTGGCCTTTGGGATACGATCCCAAAGTTAGCTATTCTCTGGTCAAGGATTGGAAGAGAAACAATATAATGATAAAATTTAAACTAAGCTACCCAAGAATTTCTTTCAGGTTCAAGACCCTACTCGGGAAAGCATGGGGGTAAGTAAAATATGAGATATAATCAAGATAAACTTATTGAAGCAAAATTTAAACTAAGAACATAAAAATGTAAATCTAAGCTAACAACAACCACAAGACCCAACACCCTTCCCCTAATGGGGAAGAAGACCCAAAAAAGTGGAGGCCTCCTCCACTTAAAAATTTTATTTGATAAGTACAAGTGCCTCAAGGGAAAATCCTTGAAAGGTCTTTCGAGAATGATGATACCTGGAAAAATATTGAAGAAGATACAGATTCTACTTGTTATTACAAAGGATAAGTGTATCAAAATTTGGTCATTCTTATGGCTTCTTCACTTTGTTTTGTCTTTACTTCTTCGTTTCAAGATATTTATCAAATGTATCTCTTCCTCAAATGATCTACACAAGTCACAAAGAATCTAAGCAAGGCACCCGTTAACTGTTAGCCAAAGACAAAAAATTACAACTATTTGAGTCTATATTTAAGATTTTAACTCTAAGATGGAAAATGCATGAAAATTTGTCATAAAATGTTAACTATGGCAAAACGGACCAGCGAACAAAGTTGCTCTAAAAATGCTAGAAATGAGATCTAAGACTTAAAATTTTTTGGAAAATTTTATGAAAAATTTTCTATCTTTAAAAAGGGAAACTAGATGCAAACTTAACAAGTGCTAGAATGAGATCTAGTATGATTTTAAACTACCTTTTCAATGTATGCCAATGATTTACAAGACAATAATTTAAGATCTATTAAATCAAATTGAACTACTCTAACAAACACTAACTTATCCAATTCGTTTTTTGCTTTTATGTGGTTTTTTAGGGCACTTTTTTCTTGAAGTGAACAAGAGGGGGAAAGGAAGATGGAAGGGAATGGATCTAAGGGAGAAAAAGAGGGAAAAAGGGGTTGGACAAGAGACCTTGAAGGGCAAAAACGAAAGGTAGGGGAGACTAGGGCAAAGGAGGATGAAAAAGCAAGACAAGGGCAAAAGGGCTACAAGTGGAACACTTGAGGTAATAGAACACCGCCTTGGAAATCCTCCGGTTAACCGGTGATACGCCGACAGCGAGTGTTGAAGAGAGCACAAGGGAGCAAATCCCAAGTTATTCCCCAAGGTTGAAGGAACTTCAACCTTATGGACTTCTAAACTATGGCTTGAAGACAAGGCAATCTTGGATCAAGGCTAGAGGGGCTAGAAGTGGCTTAGCATGCAAAAAATAAAAGCTTCAAAGAGCAAATGAGAAGGCTTGAAGAAGGGAAGCCTAATAGTGACAAGTAACCAAATTTTTAAGAGTATAAATGGATGGATTTTAGAGCAAAAAACGCCTTGTGCTTCTTCTCAAAACAAACTCAACCTTATATAGATCCTGGAAAGACAACAAATATTAAGAGTTTACTTGTGATGGTGAAGATGAGCTAGATGCAACCGAGCTCACACCCCCCTGCACCTGGAGAAACCTATCCAAAGACAAACAACTCAATGCCAAAGTGAGATCAAAAATATGACTAGTATGCTACGAGAACCAAGGTTATATAAATGCTAGTACAACCGAATACATCCTATTCATATAACTCATTGATAAACATTGCATAATAAACCAATTTGCAAACCACAAATGATAGATCTTATGTTCTAGAATATAGACTTCTAAAGCTAGTTATTTGATCAATCACATAAGCATTTAAATTGAAAGCATGGAAAAATATCACCTCACAATAGAAACATTCATCAATGTTGCACAAATCGCATGGACCTCCAAAGTCTAACTTTATTTCCTTAAGCCAATAGCTTGTAATCACAAAATGGCAGAGTAACTTTACATCAAAAATCCATGAGATAACAACCCAAATGGGCCTCTCTTTATACTAAAACTACACACCTAAACCCTAATTCGAAATTGGCAATGGCATAGGTCGAATTCCAATCATGCAAGGCTTGGAGAGGTGATTAACAATCAAAATCGAGTTATTGGTTGGTGAAAGGCACTATGTGGCAAAGCTCGACTTTAGGTAGGTGTGAAGTGAGGGCGTTTAACCAATAGCCAAGCTACAACAGGGAAAAACGAGCTAGCAAATGAGACTGACGTGAGCTAGGGTGAGCAAATCGCGAGCCATGTGGGAGGGCGAGTTTAGATGTGGTAGTTTGAAGTTAGTTTAGTGGATGGCACGTGGTAGAGGTAGGCAGAACTCGAGGGAGCCCAACCAATCACGAATCAACAATGGAATGGCGTGGATCTAATAGGGATTGGCGTGAGGAAAAGGCTAGGGCGAGTGGGTGTGAGGGTAACACGTAGTGGATAGGTAGATGAAACTCGAATCCATGAAAGGAGCTGATTGCAAATCAATTAATCCACGAATTCCATCAAGGAAACACGAGCCAATAGAAACAGCGTGAGGGTTTTGAGGGAGATACGATTTTAGCTTTGTGGAGAAACACGTAGATTGGTAGGTGTAGTCACGAATTAGAAAAGGGAGCCAAGCCACGAATGATTGGTGAGTCATGAGGGCGCCCCTCTCTAATCATAATGCTAACCACCAACCCATCTATCAGCTGACACTTCATCAAATCGAAAATTGCATGTGGAGGGCGAATTTACTTTGAGGAGACTCTTTGCTGGTGACTGGATGAGTGACTGGATGGGCTTGGAGTTGATTGGAATCTTCCTAAATGCTCATTGCCATGTCATTTAGCCCTTTATTTTAATCAAATTGATTAATTTTGGAGAGATTTGGATTATCTCCAAAATAATCAATTTTATTATTTTAATTAATAATTTCTCTGTAAATGACTTTTCAGAGAAAATTTTAATTACGGGGCGGAATTGACATCCGAAAGTTGGGTTTAGCTGCTCCATGGGTCATGTGTGATTTTTGGCTTATGAAACGAGCCATCAAACACTGAAAACGGACCCCGGATGACTGACATATTACAGACTCAAATTTCTCTATTTAAACTATAGAGAAATTTAATTAAAAATTAAAAATAATTAAATAATTAAAAACCCCAATTCCGACGCGTCCGGTAAAAATTTTTCGAAATTTTTTCTGGGGGTCCTAGAGACCTAGGACATGACCAAAACCTATTCTAATAGTGTATAGTAGGTTTATACATTATAGTTGGACCCTAATAACCCCCCATGGCCAAATTTCCAAAATCGGGCATTCCAGCTTTGGAGGAAGCGGGAGAAAAACCAAGAGATTATATTTCGCCTGAAGCAAAGTATAATCTGACGGTGAAAAAACTCCCTGGAATACCTTAGTTGTTTAATCCAGTCATGGGAGACCGAGCCACTCAGACCCTACTAGCACACTGATACAAACCCCCATGGGGCGATGGTCATGTCGACTCAAAAACAAAACTGGCTAGCCAAAACTGGCTAGACCTAAATATAATGAAACCCAGATACTCTGGAAGTGAACACTGATGTGTTCCAACACTGGCGGCTCAATAAGGTTTCAACTATTGTACAAATCAGTTGATAACATCTGGCTCCAACTGCGGGACGGACACTTGCTTGATCTAGGAGTCAAAGGAGGTGTTCGAGAATCCCAGAATATCATTTTCCTGCACAGAAAGAGAAGTGTCTTAGTTTCCCATGTACATGATAAATAAATGCCAAAATGAAATAACAACTATGAAACTATTTTTTGCTTTTTCTTTTCAAATTCAAAGTACAAAAATAGAAATCTTTTTCTTTTTCAGCATAAATATGAACTATGGTACAAAAATACACTATGATACAGAAATAATGATACATAAAGTACAAAGATAAGAGTTTAGGGAGATCCTGAGATGGCCTCTTGGTCATCTTGTATGTTGTTCCGATAAAAGGGCTTCAAATGTTGCCCATTTATAGGAAGAGGCAATATTTCTCCTTCCATAGTGTTGAGGCCGAAAGAATTATCTCCAACTGTGCAGCGTATAATAAAGGGGCCTTTCCAAAGGCTGTCGAACTTCCCATGTTTCCCAGGTTTTTCCCTTCTTTTGTCCCATAATAGAACAGTGTCTCCTTCTTGAAAGGCTCTTGGCTTGGCTGACTTATCAAATGTGGCTTTCATACTCTCTTTTTGTCTTAACATTTTGTCCAAGGAATTTCTTCTGTTTTCATCAAGCTCGATGATTTGGTTAGCCCTATCTTCCAACTCTAACTTCTCAGAGTCATAATCAGTTAGCATTCTGAAGATGGGGATCTGCATGCTAAGAGGTAGTATTGCTGTGATGCCATAAACAAGTTCAAAGGGGGACTTTCCGGTGGAGTTTTTCTTTGTAATTCTGTCCGCCCAAAGGGCATACTTGATCTTGCTATCCCAGGATCTTTTGTTGTCACCAACAGTTTTCTTAAGGATAGTCATCAGGTTCTTGTTTGAGGATTCAGCAAGGCCATTACCCTGTGGATAATAGTAGGAAGAATGAGATAGAACAATGCCATATTTGAAACAGAAATCAGTCATTTCTGTTGAACTGAAAGCTTTGGCATTGTCAGTAGTTATCTTCAGAGGGGTGCCAAATCGAGTGATGATTTTATCTTCAATAAAATCCATAACAACCTTCTCAGTAGCTGTCTTAGTAGGAATGGCCTCCACCCATTTAGTAAAATAATCAGTTGCCGTCAGAATCCAGCAAAAACCATTGCTAGAGTTATCTTTAAATTTACCAATGAAATCCAAACCCCATTGTTGGAAAGGGGCAATGACAACAACCGGGTTGAGGGGTAAGGCGGCCAGTTTAGGCTTTCCTGTGAATAGTTGGCATTCCTGGCAAAACTTGACATGTTTGTACACATCTGAAAATATGGTGGGCCAATAGTATCCAGCTCTAAGGATTTTGTGAGCAGTTGTATTTGCTGCATAGTGTCCTCCACAAAATCCTGAGTGAAGGTCAATCAAGATCTTTTTGGAATCTTGTTCATGGACACATCTAAGAATAACCCCATCAGGGCTTCTCCAACCCAAGCCTTCTTGAGTAAGACAATACCTAGCAGCTTTTAGTCTTAATGCCCTTCGTCTGTGTCCTTTAAGGTGGTCAGGGCAAGTCAGATGCAAGAGGAAGTATATAACATCTGAATACCAATGAATATCTAACTCCCGCAAGGCAGGTGTCATTCGTGGACAATCAGGTTGATCTGTACAGTTTATGTTAATGGCTTCCTCATTCTTCTGGGTCAACATTTTGGCTAGGCCTTGTCCTTTGATAAGTTTGGTAGGTTTTATTTCCAAGTCATATTCCTGGATCTTGGAGACCCATGTGCCTCTTGTTCCTAAGCAATCCTGTTGGGATAGGATGTCTTTTACGGCAGCATGGGGGACATAACCTATAACTTTGTTGTAGCCAATGTATGTTCTGAAATGTTTCAAAGATTTGACCAAAGCATAGGCCTGTTTTTCCATTATTGTATACTTTAATTCTGAATTTTGTAAAGCCCTGCTCATGAATGCAATTGGTTGCTCGAACCCTTCGAAGTTCTTTTGGAGCAAAACCCCAGCTATAGTATCCTCAGAGGCAAAGGAGAAAATCATGAAATCTTTGGTATAATCCGGACTAACCAACACAGGTGACCTAGTAATGGCATCTTTAATAGTGTTGAAGGCTTCTTTTCCATCATCAGTCCACACAAACTTAGCATCTTTTTTAAGCAACCGCTGCATGGGTTTCATCAACTCTGCAAGGTTTGGAATAAACCTTCTGATAAAATTTATGTGTCCATTGAAAGATTGAAGACCCTTCACATTTTTTGGGAGAGGTATTTTCTTAATGGATTCAACTCTTTCAGGGTCAATCTTGACCCCGTCCTTGTTTATGATATGCCCTAAGAGTTTTCCCTCTTCAATACCTAACACAGATTTTGCTGGATTTAGGGAAATACCATATTCTCTGCACCTTTCAAAGACTTTTCTCAAGTGATCAACATGGCTGGATCTTTCCTTTGAAAAGACGGTTAAATCATCCTGGTAAATTTCGATGATTTTTCCTATTAATTCCTTGAAAGCATAATCCATGGCCCTTTGGAAAGTGGCTCCTGCATTTGTAAGGCCAAAGGGCATTCTTAGATACTCAAAGGTTCCCCAAGGTGTTGTAAAAGCAGTTTTATGTTTGTCCTCCTCTTTGATAACAACTTGGTTGTATCCTGAAAATCCATCAAGCATGGACATCATATTAGATCCAGTGACCCGTTGGAGGAGGGTCTCCATGTTGGGAAGTGGGTAGTTGTCTTTCTGGCACGCCATGTTTAGGTTTCTGAAGTCTATGCATATTCTGATACTTCCATTCTTCTTTCTTACGACAACTAGGTTGGAGCACCATGAAGTGTGTCGGGTAGGAGCTATAATGCCTGCTGCTAACATCTTCTCTAGCTCTCTTTTGATAATTGGAGCCAACTTAGGATTTATTTGCCTTAATTTCTGACGAAAAGGCTTAGCATTTTGCATTTCCGGTTTAAGGGGAATGGTATGTTGGAATACATCTTCCCTATAGGCCTTTAACTCGTCATAAGTGAAGGCAAATATATCTCTAAACTCTCTGACAAGGTTTATTAGTGCATTTCTTTCTTTTTCTGACGTTCCTTTTCCAATTTTTATGATTTTTGGGTCTGTTTCTGTTCCGATGTTAACCTCAATGTAATCCCCTGGCTTCATTTGGTCAATGTTGTTCTTCTTCCCATCATGCCTATCAAAGATGTTCTCTAACTTAGTGAAACCACGTGAAATTGGGTTCATGGGCTGGCTTTCATCTTTATACTGCTTGCCTTCTTCCTGTTCATTAACATTGAAATTGGCAAACTCATCTAAGTTATTTATGAATCTTAGAATTTGTTCATCATCTTTGAAAACCTGCCAATGGTTCATGTTGTCTGGGACAGATGGCCTATAGTTAATCTCAAGTGTACACTCTCCTTTCAACATTTCCTCTGATGGCTGGAGTGTAGATGCTGCAACAGCTAACCTATCTGCCATACTGTTTTCTTCTCTATGGACTGCTTGTATATTTAGAGCATCAAAATATTCCATGGTGTCCCACACTGCATTTCTATATCTCTTAAGCCTTTTGCAATGGCATGCAAAATTCCCCTTGATCTGTTGTACCACTAAATCAGAGTCTCCCTTAATACTAAGCTTTTTGATCTTCATGTCTTTAGCAATTTCTATGCCTAGTAAGAGTGCTTCATACTCCGCAACATTGTTGGTAGCTTCAAACTCAAGTCTAAATGCAAAATTGAAGATTTTACCCTCGGGTGACATTAAGACTATACCGGCACCCTTGCCAGCTTTAGAAAAAGCACCATCAAAAGTCATCTTCCACAATCCATCAACCTCTTTGTCTTTCATTTCCCTATGAACAGGATCTAAGAAGGTGGAATTGATTTGGATATATCCCATCTCACCGACATGGCAAACAAACTCATTTGAAGGTCTATCAGGATTTTCCACATGGTATCTCCTTTCCTTTTCAGTGTGTAATTTTACAAGAGAGTCTTCGGAAGCAGGAACTGTTGCATAGGACCAATCCATTTGTATAGAACCACCCAAGGTTGCACCCCACTTTCTAGAAAGTAACATACCCCATCTATCCGGTACATCTATGACAAGGATATCCATGGAAATATGGATATCCGGGTATTTGGCCAACCTTACAGGAACATTCTCTATCATACCTTCAACCTTGACGGGCCTAGAGTCCATGGCACATACATTCTGGTAGGGCCTGGTGGTTCTTAAGTTGAGTTGTTGCATAACCCTTTTGGTCATTAAGTTTGCACCGGATCCTGAATCCAGCATACAATTGTGTAGAAGAAAGTCACCTATCATCAATGATATGTAAAAAGGAGGGTGAGCTTCTTTTCTTGTATCCCTAGTATGCAGGATTATAGGAGGGTCCTCATGAGTTGATTCATAGCTGGTTGAGGGTTCTTCCATATTGTCCGAAAAAGTGACCTTTTTAGGAGTTTGAGGAGTGAGAGGAGGAGGTGGACTAGGCTTGGCATTACATGCAGGAATAGGTGCTTCTAAAGGCTTGGTGATACATGCAGGAATAGGTGCCTCCAATGTTTTCAACAATTTTTCCTTTTGACCAGGAATCTTATAGAGTTCATTTATAGGTATAGGCACCTTAGTAGTATTGAACCAATTATTCCAATCAAAATTTAACTTGCTAGAATCTGTTGAATCATTTGGAATAATTACCTTGGGAGGTTGTATAGCAGGTGCAGGATTTGATCTTCTTTGGTATCCGACCCCTTTAAATCTTTGCATATTTTGTAGCTGTTCATTTGATGGTCTTCCTCCAAAGTTTCTTGTCATATTGTCTGGTTCATTCTCAGCATGTTTCCAGTTTTCTTTGGGAATATTTCGGATGTCACCTACAGCATTTATGTATTCAGGCTCGCTTGATGTTGGAGTACTGGCACTCTCCCCTTCAGGATAACCATGCTCCTGTACAAAATTCGCAAAATAGCAAGCGAATTCCTCATGGAAATCCTTGCAAGCTCTGCAAAATGGGATGTATACCTCATTTGCGTTGGCAGCCTCTATCTGAGTGGGAGGCCTCTTTTCATTTTCGTGAGCTTTCTTTTGCCAGTTATTTTTGGGAGGGTAATTTCTCTGACCAGGTTGAGTTTGTTGAACTTGTTGAACTTGTTGGACTTGTGCCCTTTCCATGTTTATTATTTTGTTTTGAACTTCTTTCATTTGGGCCACATGTTTCTGCTCAGCTCTTTCCATCCTTTCACACATGTCCATCATCTTTTTCTCATATGATTCTTTCAAAGCATCCAAAGGATCTTTACCTTTAGGCTCAGTTGTTTTCAAAGGAGTTTGGGCTCTTGAATAACCGGGTAGGTTTGACTTCCCAGATGACTGCATGTTCCTATCAATCTTAGTTGCCATCGTTTGTGCTTCTAACAAAGTGGTGGGTTCTTTATCCCTAAGTTGATACTGCATCTCTCCACTTAAAGCTTCAATGTAGTATACCAGTATAGTATGTGGAGTTGGCTTGTAGTCTGTAGGGATTGCATTGTATAAATCCATGAACTTTTTGTTGAAATCTTCCATGGTTTCCATTTCACTTCTTCTAATGTTTGTTAGAGCAGCAAGTTGATGACGTGGCTCTTTTTTCTCACCATACTTGTTGGTGAAAGCAGTTGAAAACTCAGCTAAGGTGGCAAAGGAGTTGGCTGGCAAGCTGATGAACCAGTCACCAGCATCTCCTTCTAAGGATAAAGCAAACAACTTCATGTACACATCTTCATGCCTATGAGCAGGTTCTCTGACATATCCACTTTTTATTCTTGAGAAAGCAGTGAGGTGTTGTGTGGCAGTAACAGTATCAGTGCCGGTAAAGGTTGGAAGTTTGTCGATGGATTTATCTGGAAGATCATGTGGTTGACCTGCAATCTGAGTAATGTTGAGGGGGGCGAAAAAATCACCCATTGTATCGGAAAAAACAATTATTACTGTTTTCAAAATTTTAAAAATTATCTAAGTTATCTTGTTGAAAGAGACTATGGATGTCAGAAATAGACTGAGACCTAAGTTCTTCAAGGATTTTTCGAGAAGCAAGCTTGTTTAGTCTCCTCCTATAAACCTTTTCAGGTTCTGGGATAAAACTAAGCAAGCCTTCAGAGTTTCTTCTGGTTGAATACCTTGAGGTGTTAATTGACAGTGGAGTCGCCAGGTGGTTTCAAGTCTAATTTCTGAGAGTGATTGAACTAAAAAAACTACCAAAAAGAAAAAAGGGCAGTGGAGTCGCCAGACAGATTTGAGAATCTATCAAAAAGGTAAACAAACTAGAAAAAACTAAGGTCGTCCAGGAACAAAAAAGATTTGTCCCCGGCAACGGCGCCAAAGATGTTGTCCGCCAATATGCACACCAGCAGCGGAAATCTTTCGAAAGCTGTCTCTTCACTACAAGTGAGAGAGGTGTGGCCTTGGGGGCAAGCAATGAGCCAGGTACTGTCACCTGAATCCCAGCTCCTCCGTTTAGGCAAACTCCTAACGAAGCCAAGGGGGGTAGTCCCTAAAAGAAAGTTTCACTAAGGTTCTTGTTTTTATAGTGTTTTTTGATGTAGTGATGCGGATGGGTGTTTTTTAGGAGTTTATAAATGAGAGACAATTATGAAAATTTAATATCTGACAAGATAACGCAATCCACGTTGCAAATATAGAATGAAAGATACACTTGGGCAGTAAACAAATCACTTCACGTAAATATAAGCAAATACTCCAATGTTTTCACTTAAGGAAGCAAAATATATAATGAAGGACCAGTGCCTTATGGAGTCAAAAATAAAGGTGAAAGTGAAAACTTGATACAAGTGCTTGAAATGGAAAATTCGTGAGAACGTTATGTAGCTTATCTTGGTAAATTAAAAGTTTTAATTGTCTTGTTTATTAAGGCTAAAACCAAAGGTATCAAGGAGATGGTAGAACCCTACCCAAGAAAGATACTGGCAACCCTGAATGACATGTCGGAAGCACCCAGATTCGATAAGGATTGGTGTCCAATGTTTGAACCGCCCCTGAGTCTGACAGTGGGAATCCGGCGCCACCCCTCGCGGGAAGAACAGTATTTTGCCTTGGTTGAGGTTATGGGTAAAAATTTTAGTTAAATTTATCGATCGTTATTATCAAGTCTTCCACCTTTCTGAGTACTAGCCCAACCGTTTCCGGTTGGCAGAGCATACGGGTGTAGGACAAACCAAGATAAATTAATTAGGGGAGTGTGAGTGGAAAATTTTATTATTAAAAGAACCCTGTTCAACCCTCCGACAGAGAGCGCTCTTGACTCGGTCTTATGACCACAGTTCAAGAGACTTGCTAAATTAACAATGCCTAATGCAGGGGATGATGCAAGACTAAAAATGCCCTCCGATAGAGGGTGCTCTTGACTTGGATTTGGCCAAGTTCAAGAGACTTTGGTTTATTTTAAGCAAACGAGAGCAGTTGTGTTGTGAAAAGCAGTAAAATAACTTGAGAAAGATGAAACCACTTGATAACTTGAAAGATATAATTAATGCTTTTAACAATAACTACTTTACCAAATAATATGAGATAAAACTAAAACTAGTGTTCTACCATACAAATTCTAATCTACTAGGTGGGGTTGATCTCCGAACAAGATCAACCACTAGAAACCACCAATCCTGGAAACCTTCCAGCTAGCTGGATGTCCACAAGAAGTTGATGGGGGAGCGAGAAGCTACCACAAAACTATGTGGCCTTTGGGATACGATCCCAAAGTTAGCTATTCTCTGGTCAAGGATTGGAAGAGAAACAATATAATGATAAAATTTAAACTAAGCTACCC
This sequence comes from Larix kaempferi, assembly GCA_027924585.1. Taxonomy (NCBI): domain Eukaryota; kingdom Viridiplantae; phylum Streptophyta; class Pinopsida; order Pinales; family Pinaceae; genus Larix; species Larix kaempferi. The sequence goes on from BSBM01000232.1 coordinate 10,236,960, forward strand.
AAGAATTTCTTTCAGGTTCAAGACCCTACTCGGGAAAGCATGGGGGTAAGTAAAATATGAGATATAATCAAGATAAACTTATTGAAGCAAAATTTAAACTAAGAACATAAAAATGTAAATCTAAGCTAACAACAACCACAAGACCCAACACCCTTCCCCTAATGGGGAAGAAGACCCAAAAAAGTGGAGGCCTCCTCCACTTAAAAATTTTATTTGATAAGTACAAGTGCCTCAAGGGAAAATCCTTGAAAGGTCTTTCGAGAATGATGATACTTGGAAAAATATTGAAGAAGATACAGATTCTACTTGTTATTACAAAGGATAAGTGTATCAAAATTTGGTCATTCTTATGGCTTCTTCACTTTGTTTTGTCTTTACTTATTTGAAATACATCACACAAGCATTTAAATTGAAAGCATGGAAAAATATCACCTCACAATAGAAACATTCATCAATGTTGCACAAATCGCATGGACCTCCAAAGTCTAACTTTATTTCCTTAAGCCAATAGCTTGTAATCACAAAATGGCAGAGTAACTTTACATCAAAAATCCATGAGATAACAACCCAAATGGGCCTCTCTTTATACTAAAACTACACACCTAAACCCTAATTCGAAATTGGCAATGGCATAGGTCGAATTCCAATCATGCAAGGCTTGGAGAGGTGATTAACAATCAAAATCGAGTTATTGGTTGGTGAAAGGCACTATGTGGCAAAGCTCGACTTTAGGTAGGTGTGAAGTGAGGGCGTTTAACCAATAGCCAAGCTACAACAGGGAAAAACGAGCTAGCAAATGAGACTGACGTGAGCTAGGGTGAGCAAATCGCGAGCCATGTGGGAGGGCGAGTTTAGATGTGGTAGTTTGAAGTTAGTTTAGTGGATGGCACGTGGTAGAGGTAGGCAGAACTCGAGGGAGCCCAACCAATCACGAATCAACAATGGAATGGCGTGGATCTAATAGGGATTGGCGTGAGGAAAAGGCTAGGGCGAGTGGGTGTGAGGGTAACACGTAGTGGATAGGTAGATGAAACTCGAATCCATGAAAGGAGCTGATTGCAAATCAATTAATCCACGAATTCCATCAAGGAAACACGAGCCAATAGAAACAGCGTGAGGGTTTTGAGGGAGATACGATTTTAGCTTTGTGGAGAAACACGTAGATTGGTAGGTGTAGTCACGAATTAGCAAAGGGAGCCAAGCCACGAATGATTGGTGAGTCATGAGGGCGCCCCTCTCTAATCATAATGCTAACCACCAACCCATCTATCAGCTGACACTTCATCAAATCGAAAATTGCATGTGGAGGGCGAATTTACTTTGAGGAGACTCTTTGCTGGTGACTGGATGAGTGACTGGATGGGCTTGGAGTTGATTGGAATCTTCCTAAATGCTCATTGCCATGTCATTTAGCCCTTTATTTTAATCAAATTGATTAATTTTGGAGAGATTTGGATTATCTCCAAAATAATCAATTTTATTATTTTAATTAATAATTTCTCTGTAAATGACTTTTCAGAGAAAATTTTAATTACGGGGCGGAATTGACATCCGAAAGTTGGGTTTAGCTGCTCCATGGGTCATGTGTGATTTTTGGCTTATGAAACGAGCCATCAAACACTGAAAACGGACCCCGGATGACTGACATATTACAGACTCAAATTTCTCTATTTAAACTATAGAGAAATTTAATTAAAAATTAAAAATAATTAAATAATTAAAAACCCCAATTCCGACGCGTCCGGTAAAAATTTTTCGAAATTTTTTCTGGGGGTCCTAGAGACCTAGGACATGACCAAAACCTATTCTAATAGTGTCTAGTAGGTTTATACATTATAGTTGGACCCTAATAACCCCCCATGGCCAAATTTCCAAAATCGGGCATTCCAGCTTTGGAGGAAGCGGGAGAAAAACCAAGAGATTATATTTCGCCTGAAGCAAAGTATAATCTGACGGTGAAAAAACTCCCTGGAATACCTTAGTTGTTTAATCCAGTCATGGGAGACCGAGCCACTCAGACCCTACTAGCACACTGATACAAACCCCCATGGGGCAATGGTCATGTCGACTCAAAAACAAAACTGGCTAGCCAAAACTGGCTAGACCTAAATAGAATGAAACCCAGATACTCTGGAAGTGAACACTGATGTGTTCCAACACTGGCGGCTCAATAAGGTTTCAACTATTGTACAAATCAGTTGATAACATCTGGCTCCAACTGCGGGACGGACACTTGCTTGATCTAGGAGTCAAAGGAGGTGTTCGAGAATCCCAGAATATCATTTTCCTGCACAGAAAGAGAAGTGTCTTAGTTTCCCATGTACATGATAAATAAATGCCAAAATGAAATAACAACTATGAAACTATTTTTTGCTTTTTCTTTTCAAATTCAAAGTACAAAAATAGAAATCTTTTTCTTTTTCAGCATAAATATGAACTATGGTACAAAAATACACTATGATACAGAAATAATGATACATAAAGTACAAAGATAAGAGTTTAGGGAGATCCTGAGATGGCCTCTTGGTCATCTTGTATGTTGTTCCGATAAAAGGGCTTCAAATGTTGCCCATTTATAGGAAGAGGCAATATTTCTCCTTCCATAGTGTTGAGGCCGAAAGAATTATCTCCAACTGTGCAGCGTATAATAAAGGGGCCTTTCCAAAGGCTGTCGAACTTCCCATGTTTCCCAGGTTTTTCCCTTCTTTTGTCCCATAATAGAACAGTGTCTCCTTCTTGAAAGGCTCTTGGCTTGGCTGACTTATCAAATGTGGCTTTCATACTCTCTTTTTGTCTTAACATTTTGTCCAAGGAATTTCTTCTGTTTTCATCAAGCTCGATGATTTGGTTAGCCCTATCTTCCAACTCTAACTTCTCAGAGTCATAATCAGTTAGCATTCTGAAGATGGGGATCTGCATGCTAAGAGGTAGTATTGCTGTGATGCCATAAACAAGTTCAAAGGGGGACTTTCCGGTGGAGTTTTTCTTTGTAATTCTGTCCGCCCAAAGGGCATACTTGATCTTGCTATCCCAGGATCTTTTGTTGTCACCAACAGTTTTCTTAAGGATAGTCATCAGGTTCTTGTTTGAGGATTCAGCAAGGCCATTACCCTGTGGATAATAGTAGGAAGAATGAGATAGAACAATGCCATATTTGAAACAGAAATCAGTCATTTCTGTTGAACTGAAAGCTTTGGCATTGTCAGTAGTTATCTTCAGAGGGGTGCCAAATCGAGTGATGATTTTATCTTCAATAAAATCCATAACAACCTTCTCAGTAGCTGTCTTAGTAGGAATGGCCTCCACCCATTTAGTAAAATAATCAGTTGCCGTCAGAATCCAGCAAAAACCATTGCTAGAGTTATCTTTAAATTTACCAATGAAATCCAAACCCCATTGTTGGAAAGGGGCAATGACAACAACCGGGTTGAGGGGTAAGGCGGCCAGTTTAGGCTTTCCTGTGAATAGTTGGCATTCCTGGCAAAACTTGACATGTTTGTACACATCTGAAAATATGGTGGGCCAATAGTATCCAGCTCTAAGGATTTTGTGAGCAGTTGTATTTGCTGCATAGTGTCCTCCACAAAATCCTGAGTGAAGGTCAATCAAGATCTTTTTGGAATCTTGTTCATGGACACATCTAAGAATAACCCCATCAGGGCTTCTCCAACCCAAGCCTTCTTGAGTAAGACAATACCTAGCAGCTTTTAGTCTTAATGCCCTTCGTCTGTGTCCTTTAAGGTGGTCAGGGCAAGTCAGATGCAAGAGGAAGTATATAACATCTGAATACCAATGAATATCTAACTCCCGCAAGGCAGGTGTCATTCGTGGACAATCAGGTTGATCTGTACAGTTTATGTTAATGGCTTCCTCATTCTTCTGGGTCAACATTTTGGCTAGGCCTTGTCCTTTGATAAGTTTGGTAGGTTTTATTTCCAAGTCATATTCCTGGATCTTGGAGACCCATGTGCCTCTTGTTCCTAAGCAATCCTGTTGGGATAGGATGTCTTTTACGGCAGCATGGGGGACATAACCTATAACTTTGTTGTAGCCAATGTATGTTCTGAAATGTTTCAAAGATTTGACCAAAGCATAGGCCTGTTTTTCCATTATTGTATACTTTAATTCTGAATTTTGTAAAGCCCTGCTCATGAATGCAATTGGTTGCTCGAACCCTTCGAAGTTCTTTTGGAGCAAAACCCCAGCTATAGTATCCTCAGAGGCAAAGGAGAAAATCATGAAATCTTTGGTATAATCCGGACTAACCAACACAGGTGACCTAGTAATGGCATCTTTAATAGTGTTGAAGGCTTCTTTTCCATCATCAGTCCACACAAACTTAGCATCTTTTTTAAGCAACCGCTGCATGGGTTTCATCAACTCTGCAAGGTTTGGAATAAACCTTCTGATAAAATTTATGTGTCCATTGAAAGATTGAAGACCCTTCACATTTTTTGGGAGAGGTATTTTCTTAATGGCTTCAACTCTTTCAGGGTCAATCTTGACCCCGTCCTTGTTTATGATATGCCCTAAGAGTTTTCCCTCTTCAATACCTAACACAGATTTTGCTGGATTTAGGGAAATACCATATTCTCTGCACCTTTCAAAGACTTTTCTCAAGTGATCAACATGGCTGGATCTTTCCTTTGAAAAGACGGTTAAATCATCCTGGTAAATTTCGATGATTTTTCCTATTAATTCCTTGAAAGCATAATCCATGGCCCTTTGGAAAGTGGCTCCTGCATTTGTAAGGCCAAAGGGCATTCTTAGATACTCAAAGGTTCCCCAAGGTGTTGTAAAAGCAGTTTTATGTTTGTCCTCCTCTTTGATAACAACTTGGTTGTATCCTGAAAATCCATCAAGCATGGACATCATATTAGATCCAGTGACCCGTTGGAGGAGGGTCTCCATGTTGGGAAGTGGGTAGTTGTCTTTCTGGCACGCCATGTTTAGGTTTCTGAAGTCTATGCATATTCTGATACTTCCATTCTTCTTTCTTACGACAACTAGGTTGGAGCACCATGAAGTGTGTCGGGTAGGAGCTATAATGCCTGCTGCTAACATCTTCTCTAGCTCTCTTTTGATAATTGGAGCCAACTTAGGATTTATTTGCCTTAATTTCTGACGAAAAGGCTTAGCATTTTGCATTTCCGGTTTAAGGGGAATGGTATGTTGGAATACATCTTCCCTATAGGCCTTTAACTCGTCATAAGTGAAGGCAAATATATCTCTAAACTCTCTGACAAGGTTTATTAGTGCATTTCTTTCTTTTTCTGACGTTCCTTTTCCAATTTTTATGATTTTTGGGTCTGTTTCTGTTCCGATGTTAACCTCAATGTAATCCCCTGGCTTCATTTGGTCAATGTTGTTCTTCTTCCCATCATGCCTATCAAAGATGTTCTCTAACTTAGTGAAACCACGTGAAATTGGGTTCATGGGCTGGCTTTCATCTTTATACTGCTTGCCTTCTTCCTGTTCATTAACATTGAAATTGGCAAACTCATCTAAGTTATTTATGAATCTTAGAATTTGTTCATCATCTTTGAAAACCTGCCAATGGTTCATGTTGTCTGGGACAGATGGCCTATAGTTAATCTCAAGTGTACACTCTCCTTTCAACATTTCCTCTGATGGCTGGAGTGTAGATGCTGCAACAGCTAACCTATCTGCCATACTGTTTTCTTCTCTATGGACTGCTTGTATATTTAGAGCATCAAAATATTCCATGGTGTCCCACACTGCATTTCTATATCTCTTAAGCCTTTTGCAATGGCATGCAAAATTCCCCTTGATCTGTTGTACCACTAAATCAGAGTCTCCCTTAATACTAAGATTTTTGATCTTCATGTCTTTAGCAATTTCTATGCCTAGTAAGAGTGCTTCATACTCCGCAACATTGTTGGTAGCTTCAAACTCAAGTCTAAATGCAAAATTGAAGATTTTACCCTCGGGTGACATTAAGACTATACCGGCACCCTTGCCAGCTTTAGAAAAAGCACCATCAAAAGTCATCTTCCACAATCCATCAACCTCTTTGTCTTTCATTTCCCTATGAACAGGATCTAAGAAGGTGGAATTGATTTGGATATATCCCATCTCACCGACATGGCAAACAAACTCATTTGAAGGTCTATCAGGATTTTCCACATGGTATCTCCTTTCCTTTTCAGTGTGTAATTTTACAAGAGAGTCTTCGGAAGCAGGAACTGTTGCATAGGACCAATCCATTTGTATAGAACCACCCAAGGTTGCACCCCACTTTCTAGAAAGTAACATACCCCATCTATCCGGTACATCTATGACAAGGATATCCATGGAAATATGGATATCCGGGTATTTGGCCAACCTTACAGGAACATTCTCTATCATACCTTCAACCTTGACGGGCCTAGAGTCCATGGCACATACATTCTGGTAGGGCTTGGTGGTTCTTAAGTTGAGTTGTTGCATAACCCTTTTGGTCATTAAGTTTGCACCGGATCCTGAATGCAGCATACAATTGTGTAGAAGAAAGTCACCTATCATCAATGATATGTAAAAAGGAGGGTGAGCTTCTTTTCTTGTATCCCTAGTATGCAGGATTATAGGAGGGTCCTCATGAGTTGATTCATAGCTGGTTGAGGGTTCTTCCATATTGTCCGAAAAAGTGACCTTTTTAGGAGTTTGAGGAGTGAGAGGAGGAGGTGGACTAGGCTTGGCATTACATGCAGGAATAGGTGCTTCTAAAGGCTTGGTGATACATGCAGGAATAGGTGCCTCCAATGTTTTCAACAATTTTTCCTTTTGACCAGGAATCTTATAGAGTTCATTTATAGGTATAGGCACCTTAGTAGTATTGAACCAATTATTCCAATCAAAATTTAACTTGCTAGAATCTGTTGAATCATTTGGAATAATTACCTTGGGAGGTTGTATAGCAGGTGCAGGATTTGATCTTCTTTGGTATCCGACCCCTTTAAATCTTTGCATATTTTGTAGCTGTTCATTTGATGGTCTTCCTCCAAAGTTTCTTGTCATATTGTCTGGTTCATTCTCAGCATGTTTCCAGTTTTCTTTGGGAATATTTCGGATGTCACCTACAGCATTTATGTATTCAGGCTCGCTTGATGTTGAAGTACTGGCACTCTCCCCTTCAGGATAACCATGCTCCTGTACAAAATTCGCAAAATAGCAAGCGAATTCCTCATGGAAATCCTTGCAAGCTCTGCAAAATGGGATGTATACCTCATTTGCGTTGGCAGCCTCTATCTGAGTGGGAGGCCTCTTTTCATTTTCGTGAGCTTTCTTTTGCCAGTTATTTTTGGGAGGGTAATTTCTCTGACCAGGTTGAGTTTGTTGAACTTGTTGAACTTGTTGGACTTGTGCCCTTTCCATGTTTATTATTTTGTTTTGAACTTCTTTCATTTGGGCCACATGTTTCTGCTCAGCTCTTTCCATCCTTTCACACATGTCCATCATCTTTTTCTCATATGATTCTTTCAAAGCATCCAAAGGATCTTTACCTTTAGGCTCAGTTGTTTTCAAAGGAGTTTGGGCTCTTGAATAACCGGGTAGGTTTGACTTCCCAGATGACTGCATGTTCCTATCAATCTTAGTTGCCATCGTTTGTGCTTCTAACAAAGTGGTGGGTTCTTTATCCCTAAGTTGATACTGCATCTCTCCACTTAAAGCTTCAATGTAGTATACCAGTATAGTATGTGGAGTTGGCTTGTAGTCTGTAGGGATTGCATTGTATAAATCCATGAACTTTTTGTTGAAATCTTCCATGGTTTCCATTTCACTTCTTCTAATGTTTGTTAGAGCAGCAAGTTGATGACGTGGCTCTTTTTTCTCACCATACTTGTTGGTGAAAGCAGTTGAAAACTCAGCTAAGGTGGCAAAGGAGTTGGCTGGCAAGCTGATGAACCAGTCACCAGCATCTCCTTCTAAGGATAAAGCAAACAACTTCATGTACACATCTTCATGCCTATGAGCAGGTTCTCTGACATATCCACTTTTTATTCTTGAGAAAGCAGTGAGGTGTTGTGTGGCAGTAACAGTATCAGTGCCGGTAAAGGTTGGAAGTTTGTCGATGGCTTTATCTGGAAGATCATGTGGTTGACCTGCAATCTGAGTAATGTTGAGGGGGGCGAAAAAATCACCCATTGTATCGGAAAAACAATTATTACTGTTTTCAAAATTTTAAAAATTATCTAAGTTATCTTGTTGAAAGAGACTATGGATGTCAGAAATAGACTGAGACCTAAGTTCTTCAAGGATTTTTCGAGAAGCAAGCTTGTTTAGTCTCCTCCTATAAACCTTTTCAGGTTCTGGGATAAAACTAAGCAAGCCTTCAGAGTTTCTTCTGGTTGAATACCTTGAGGTGTTAATTGACAGTGGAGTCGCCAGGTGGTTTCAAGTCTAATTTCTGAGAGTGATTGAACTAAAAAAACTACCAAAAAGAAAAAAGGGCAGTGGAGTCGCCAGACAGATTTGAGAATCTATCAAAAAGGTAAACAAACTAGAAAAAACTAAGGTCGTCCAGGAACAAAAAAGATTTGTCCCCGGCAACGGCGCCAAAGATGTTGTCCGCCAATATGCACACCAGCAGCGGAAATCTTTCGAAAGCTGTCTCTTCACTACAAGTGAGAGAGGTGTGGCCTTGGGGGCAAGCAATGAGCCAGGTACTGTCACCTGAATCCCAGCTCCTCCGTTTAGGCAAACTCCTAACGAAGCCAAGGGGGGTAGTCCCTAAAAGAAAGTTTCACTAAGGTTCTTTTTTTTATAGTGTTTTTTGATGTAGTGATGCGGATGGGTGTTTTTTAGGAGTTTATAAATGAGAGACAATTATGAAAATTTAATATCTGACAAGATAACGCAATCCACGTTGCAAATATAGAATGAAAGATACACTTGGGCAGTAAACAAATCACTTCACGTAAATATAAGCAAATACTCCAATGTTTTCACTTAAGGAAGCAAAATATATAATGAAGGACCAGTGCCTTATGGAGTCAAAAATAAAGGTGAAAGTGAAAACTTGATACAAGTGCTTGAAATGGAAAATTCGTGAGAACGTTATGTAGCTTATCTTGGTAAATTAAAAGTTTTAAGTGTCTTGTTTATTAAGGCTAAAACCAAAGGTATCAAGGAGATGGTAGAACCCTACCCAAGAAAGATACTGGCAACCCTGAATGACATGTCGGAAGCACCCAGATTCGATAAGGATTGGTGTCCAATGTTTGAACCGCCCCTGAGTCTGACAGTGGGAATCCGGCGCCACCCCTCGCGGGAAGAACAGTATTTTGCCTTGGTTGAGGTTATGGGTAAAAATTTTAGTTAAATTTATCGATCGTTATTATCAAGTCTTCCACCTTTCTGAGTACTAGCCCAACCGTTTCCGGTTGGCAGAGCATACGGGTGTAGGACAAACCAAGATAAATTAATTAGGGGAGTGTGAGTGGAAAATTTTATTATTAAAAGAACCCTGTTCAACCCTCCGACAGAGAGCGCTCTTGACTCGGTCTTATGACCACAGTTCAAGAGACTTGCTAAATTAACAATGCCTAATGCAGGGGATGATGCAAGACTAAAAATGCCCTCCGATAGAGGGTGCTCTTGACTTGGATTTGGCCAAGTTCAAGAGACTTTGGTTTATTTTAAGCAAACGAGAGCAGTTGTGTTGTGAAAAGCAGTAAAATAACTTGAGAAAGATGAAACCACTTGATAACTTGAAAGATATAATTAATGCTTTTAACAATAACTACTTTACCAAATAATATGAGATAAAACTAAAACTAGTGTTCTACCATACAAATTCTAATCTACTAGGTGGGGTTGATCTCCGAACAAGATCAACCACTAGAAACCACCAATCCTGGAAACCTTCCAGCTAGCTGGATGTCCACAAGAAGTTGATGGGGGAGCGAGAAGCTACCACAAAACTATGTGGCCTTTGGGATACGATCCCAAAGTTAGCTATTCTCTGGTCAAGGATTGGAAGAGAAACAATATAATGATAAAATTTAAACTAAGCTACCCAAGAATTTCTTTCAGGTTCAAGACCCTACTCGGGAAAGCATGGGGGTAAGTAAAATATGAGATATAATCAAGATAAACTTATTGAAGCAAAATTTAAACTAAGAACATAAAAATGTAAATCTAAGCTAACAACAACCACAAGACCCAACACCCTTCCCCTAATGGGGAAGAAGACCCAAAAAAGTGGAGGCCTCCTCCACTTAAAAATTTTATTTGATAAGTACAAGTGCCTCAAGGGAAAATCCTTGAAAGGTCTTTCGAGAATGATGATACTTGGAAAAATATTGAAGAAGATACAGATTCTACTTGTTATTACAAAGGATAAGTGTATCAAAATTTGGTCATTCTTATGGCTTCTTCACTTTGTTTTGTCTTTACTTATTTGAAATACATCACACAAGCATTTAAATTGAAAGCATGGAAAAATATCACCTCACAATAGAAACATTCATCAATGTTGCACAAATCGCATGGACCTCCAAAGTCTAACTTTATTTCCTTAAGCCAATAGCTTGTAATCACAAAATGGCAGAGTAACTTTACATCAAAAATCCATGAGATAACAACCCAAATGGGCCTCTCTTTATACTAAAACTACACACCTAAACCCTAATTCGAAATTGGCAATGGCATAGGTCGAATTCCAATCATGCAAGGCTTGGAGAGGTGATTAACAATCAAAATCGAGTTATTGGTTGGTGAAAGGCACTATGTGGCAAAGCTCGACTTTAGGTAGGTGTGAAGTGAGGGCGTTTAACCAATAGCCAAGCTACAACAGGGAAAAACGAGCTAGCAAATGAGACTGACGTGAGCTAGGGTGAGCAAATCGCGAGCCATGTGGGAGGGCGAGTTTAGATGTGGTAGTTTGAAGTTAGTTTAGTGGATGGCACGTGGTAGAGGTAGGCAGAACTCGAGGGAGCCCAACCAATCACGAATCAACAATGGAATGGCGTGGATCTAATAGGGATTGGCGTGAGGAAAAGGCTAGGGCGAGTGGGTGTGAGGGTAACACGTAGTGGATAGGTAGATGAAACTCGAATCCATGAAAGGAGCTGATTGCAAATCAATTAATCCACGAATTCCATCAAGGAAACACGAGCCAATAGAAACAGCGTGAGGGTTTTGAGGGAGATACGATTTTAGCTTTGTGGAGAAACACGTAGATTGGTAGGTGTAGTCACGAATTAGCAAAGGGAGCCAAGCCACGAATGATTGGTGAGTCATGAGGGCGCCCCTCTCTAATCATAATGCTAACCACCAACCCATCTATCAGCTGACACTTCATCAAATCGAAAATTGCATGTGGAGGGCGAATTTACTTTGAGGAGACTCTTTGCTGGTGACTGGATGAGTGACTGGATGGGCTTGGAGTTGATTGGAATCTTCCTAAATGCTCATTGCCATGTCATTTAGCCCTTTATTTTAATCAAATTGATTAATTTTGGAGAGATTTGGATTATCTCCAAAATAATCAATTTTATTATTTTAATTAATAATTTCTCTGTAAATGACTTTTCAGAGAAAATTTTAATTACGGGGCGGAATTGACATCCGAAAGTTGGGTTTAGCTGCTCCATGGGTCATGTGTGATTTTTGGCTTATGAAACGAGCCATCAAACACTGAAAACGGACCCCGGATGACTGACATATTACAGACTCAAATTTCTCTATTTAAACTATAGAGAAATTTAATTAAAAATTAAAAATAATTAAATAATTAAAAACCCCAATTCCGACGCGTCCGGTAAAAATTTTTCGAAATTTTTTCTGGTGGTCCTAGAGACCTAGGACATGACCAAAACCTATTCTAATAGTGTCTAGTAGGTTTATACATTATAGTTGGACCCTAATAACCCCCCATGGCCAAATTTCCAAAATCGGGCATTCCAGCTTTGGAGGAAGCGGGAGAAAAACCAAGAGATTATATTTCGCCTGAAGCAAAGTATAATCTGACGGTGAAAAAACTCCCTGGAATACCTTAGTTGTTTAATCCAGTCATGGGAGACCGAGCCACTCAGACCCTACTAGCACACTGATACAAACCCCCATGGGGCGATGGTCATGTCGACTCAAAAACAAAACTGGCTAGCCAAAACTGGCTAGACCTAAATATAATGAAACCCAGATACTCTGGAAGTGAACACTGATGTGTTCCAACACTGGCGGCTCAATAAGGTTTCAACTATTGTACAAATCAGTTGATAACATCTGGCTCCAACTGCGGGACGGACACTTGCTTGATCTAGGAGTCAAAGGAGGTGTTCGAGAATCCCAGAATATCATTTTCCTGCACAGAAAGAGAAGTGTCTTAGTTTCCCATGTACATGATAAATAAATGACAAAATGAAATAACAACTATGAAACTATTTTTTGCTTTTTCTTTTCAAATTCAAAGTACAAAAATAGAAATCTTTTTCTTTTTCAGCATAAATATGAACTATGGTACAAAAATACACTATGATACAGAAATAATGATACATAAAGTACAAAGATAAGAGTTTAGGGAGATCCTGAGATGGCCTCTTGGTCATCTTGTATGTTGTTCCGATAAAAGGGCTTCAAATGTTGCCCATTTATAGGAAGAGGCAATATTTCTCCTTCCATAGTGTTGAGGCCGAAAGAATTATCTCCAACTGTGCAGCGTATAATAAAGGGGCCTTTCCAAAGGCTGTCGAACTTCCCATGTTTCCCAGGTTTTTCCCTTCTTTTGTCCCATAATAGAACAGTGTCTCCTTCTTGAAAGGCTCTTGGCTTGGCTGACTTATCAAATGTGGCTTTCATACTCTCTTTTTGTCTTAACATTTTGTCCAAGGAATTTCTTCTGTTTTCATCAAGCTCGATGATTTGGTTAGCCCTATCTTCCAACTCTAACTTCTCAAAGTCATAATCAGTTAGCATTCTGAAGATGGGGATCTGCATGCTAAGAGGTAGTATTGCTGTGATGCCATAAACAAGTTCAAAGGGGGACTTTCCGGTGGAGTTTTTCTTTGTAATTCTGTCCGCCCAAAGGGCATACTTGATCTTGCTATCCCAGGATCTTTTGTTGTCACCAACAGTTTTCTTAAGGATAGTCATCAGGTTCTTGTTTGAGGATTCAGCAAGGCCATTACCCTGTGGATAATAGTCGGAAGAATGAGATAGAACAATGCCATATTTGAAACAGAAATCAGTCATTTCTGTTGAACTGAAAGCTTTGGCATTGTCAGTAGTTATCTTCAGAGGGGTGCCAAATCGAGTGATGATTTTATCTTCAATAAAATCCATAACAACCTTCTCAGTAGCTGTCTTAGTAGGAATGGCCTCCACCCATTTAGTAAAATAATCAGTTGCCGTCAGAATCCAGCAAAAACCATTGCTAGAGTTATCTTTAAATTTACCAATGAAATCCAAACCCCATTGTTGGAAAGGGGCAATGACAACAACCGGGTTGAGGGGTAAGGCGGCCAGTTTAGGCTTTCCTGTGAATAGTTGGCATTCCTGGCAAAACTTGACATGTTTGTACACATCTGAAAATATGGTGGGCCAATAGTATCCAGCTCTAAGGATTTTGTGAGCAGTTGTATTTGCTGCATAGTGTCCTCCACAAAATCCTGAGTGAAGGTCAATCAAGATCTTTTTGGAATCTTGTTCATGGACACATCTAAGAATAACCCCATCAGGGCTTCTCCAACCCAAGCCTTCTTGAGTAAGACAATACCTAGCAGCTTTTAGTCTTAATGCCCTTCGTCTGTGTCCTTTAAGGTGGTCAGGGCAAGTCAGATGCAAGAGGAAGTATATAACATCTGAATACCAATGAATATCTAACTCCCGCAAGGCAGGTGTCATTCGTGGACAATCAGGTTGATCTGTACAGTTTATGTTAATGGCTTCCTCATTCTTCTGGGTCAACATTTTGGCTAGGCCTTGTCCTTTGATAAGTTTGGTAGGTTTTATTTCCAAGTCATATTCCTGGATCTTGGAGACCCATGTGCCTCTTGTTCCTAAGCAATCCTGTTGGGATAGGATGTCTTTTACGGCAGCATGGGGGACATAACCTATAACTTTGTTGTAGCCAATGTATGTTCTGAAATGTTTCAAAGATTTGACCAAAGCATAGGCCTGTTTTTCCATTATTGTATACTTTAATTCTGAATTTTGTAAAGCCCTGCTCATGAATGCAATTGGTTGCTCGAACCCTTCGAAGTTCTTTTGGAGCAAAACCCCAGCTATAGTATCCTCAGAGGCAAAGGAGAAAATCATGAAATCTTTGGTATAATCCGGACTAACCAACACAGGTGACCTAGTAATGGCATCTTTAATAGTGTTGAAGGCTTCTTCTCCATCATCAGTCCACACAAACTTAGCATCTTTTTTAAGCAACCGCTGCATGGGTTTCATCAACTCTGCAAGGTTTGGAATAAACCTTCTGATAAAATTTATGTGTCCATTGAAAGATTGAAGACCCTTCACATTTTTTGGGAGAGGTATTTTCTTAATGGCTTCAACTCTTTCAGGGTCAATCTTGACCCCGTCCTTGTTTATGATATGCCCTAAGAGTTTTCCCTCTTCAATACCTAACACAGATTTTGCTGGATTTAGGGAAATACCATATTCTCTGCACCTTTCAAAGACTTTTCTCAAGTGATCAACATGGCTGGATCTTTCCTTTGAAAAGACGGTTAAATCATCCTGGTAAATTTCGATGATTTTTCCTATTAATTCCTTGAAAGCATAATCCATGGCCCTTTGGAAAGTGGCTCCTGCATTTGTAAGGCCAAAGGGCATTCTTAGATACTCAAAGGTTCCCCAAGGTGTTGTAAAAGCAGTTTTATGTTTGTCCTCCTCTTTGATAACAACTTGGTTATATCCTGAAAATCCATCAAGCATGGACATCATATTAGATCCAGTGACCCGTTGGAGGAGGGTCTCCATGTTGGGAAGTGGGTAGTTGTCTTTCTGGCACGCCATGTTTAGGTTTCTGAAGTCTATGCATATTCTGATACTTCCATTCTTCTTTCTTACGACAACTAGGTTGGAGCACCATGAAGTGTGTCGGGTAGGAGCTATAATGCCTGCTGCTAACATCTTCTCTAGCTCTCTTTTGATAATTGGAGCCAACTTAGGATTTATTTGCCTTAATTTCTGACGGAAAGGCTTAGCATTTTGCATTTCCGGTTTAAGGGGAATGGTATGTTGGAATACATCTTCCCTATAGGCCTTTAACTCGTCATAAGTGAAGGCAAATATATCTCTAAACTCTCTGACAAGGTTTATTAGTGCATTTCTTTCTTTTTCTGACGTTCCTTTTCCAATTTTTATGATTTTTGGGTCTGTTTCTGTTCCGATGTTAACCTCAATGTAATCCCCTGGCTTCATTTGGTCAATGCTGTTCTTCTTCCCATCATGCCTATCAAAGATGTTCTCTAACTTAGTGAAACCACGTGAAATTGGGTTCATGGGCTGGCTTTCATCTTTATACTGCTTGCCTTCTTCCTGTTCATTAACATTGAAATTGGCAAACTCATCTAAGTTATTTATGAATCTTAGAATTTGTTCATCATCTTTGAAAACCTGCCAATGGTTCATGTTGTCTGGGACAGATGGCCTATAGTTAATCTCAAGTGTACACTCTCCTTTCAACATTTCCTCTGATGGCTGGAGTGTAGATGCTGCAACAGCTAACCTATCTGCCATACTGTTTTCTTCTCTATGGACTACTTGTATATTTAGAGCATCAAAATATTCCATGGTGTCCCACACTGCATTTCTATATCTCTTAAGCCTTTTGCAATGGCATGCAAAATTCCCCTTGATCTGTTGTACCACTAAATCAGAGTCTCCCTTAATACTAAGCTTTTTGATCTTCATGTCTTTAGCAATTTCTATGCCTAGTAAGAGTGCTTCATACTCCGCAACATTGTTGGTAGCTTCAAACTCAAGTCTAAATGCAAAATTGAAGATTTTACCCTCAGGTGACATTAAGACTATACCGACACCCTTGCCAGCTTTAGAAAAAGCACCATCAAAAGTCATCTTCCACAATCCATCAACCTCTTTGTCTTTCATTTCCCTATGAACAGGATCTAAGAAGGTGGAATTGATTTGGATATCTCCCATCTCACCGACATGGCAAACAAACTCATTTGAAGGTCTATCAGGATTTTCCACATGGTATCTCCTTTCCTTTTCAGTGTGTAATTTTACAAGAGAGTCTTCGGAAGCAGGAACTGTTGCATAGGACCAATCCATTTGTATAGAACCACCCAAGGTTGCACCCCACTTTCTAGAAAGTAACATACCCCATCTATCCGGTACATCTATGACAAGGATATCCATGGAAATATGGATATCCGGGTATTTGGCCAACCTTACAGGAACATTCTCTATCATACCTTCAACCTTGACGGGCCTAGAGTCCATGGCACATACATTCTGGTAGGGCCTGGTGGTTCTTAAGTTGAGTTGTTGCATAACCCTTTTGGTCATTAAGTTTGCACCGGATCCTGAATCCAGCATACAATTGTGTAGAAGAAAGTCACCTATCATCAATGATATGTAAAAAGGAGGGTGAGCTTCTTTTCTTGTATCCCTAGTATGCAGGATTATAGGAGGGTCCTCATGAGTTGATTCATAGCTGGTTGAGGGTTCTTCCATATTGTCCGAAAAAGTGACCTTTTTAGGAGTTTGAGGAGTGAGAGGAGGAGGTGGACTAGGCTTGGCATTACATGCAGGAATAGGTGCTTCTAAAGGCTTGGTGATACATGCAGGAATAGGTGCCTCCAATGTTTTCAACAATTTTTCCTTTTGACCAGGAATCTTATAGAGTTCATTTATAGGTATAGGCACCTTAGTAGTATTGAACCAATTATTCCAATCAAAATTTAACTTGCTAGAATCTGTTGAATCATTTGGAATAATTACCTTGGGAGGTTGTATAGCAGGTGCAGGATTTGATCTTCTTTGGTATCCGACCCCTTTAAATCTTTGCATATTTTGTAGCTGTTCATTTGATGGTCTTCCTCCAAAGTTTCTTGTCATATTGTCTGGTTCATTCTCAGCATGTTTCCAGTTTTCTTTGGGAATATTTCGGATGTCACCTACAGCATTTATGTATTCAGGATCGCTTGATGTTGGAGTACTGGCACTCTCCCCTTCAGGATAACCATGCTCCTGTACAAAATTCGCAAAATAGCAAGCGAATTCCTCATGGAAATCCTTGCAAGCTCTGCAAAATGGGATGTATACCTCATTTGCGTTGGCAGCCTCTATCTGAGTGGGAGGCCTCTTTTCATTTTCGTGAGCTTTCTTTTGCCAGTTATTTTTGGGAGGGTAATTTCTCTGACCAGGTTGAGTTTGTTGAACTTGTTGAACTTGTTGGACTTGTGCCCTTTCCATGTTTATTATTTTGTTTTGAACTTCTTTCATTTGGGCCACATGTTTCTGCTCAACTCTTTCCATCCTTTCACACATGTCCATCATCTTTTTCTCATATGATTCTTTCAAAGCATCCAAAGGATCTTTACCTTTAGGCTCAGTTGTTTTCAAAGGAGTTTGGGCTCTTGAATAACCGGGTAGGTTTGACTTCCCAGATGACTGCATGTTCCTATCAATCTTAGTTGCCATCGTTTGTGCTTCTAACAAAGTGGTGGGTTCTTTATCCCTAAGTTGATACTGCATCTCTCCACTTAAAGCTTCAATGTAGTATACCAGTATAGTATGTGGAGTTGGCTTGTAGTCTGTAGGGATTGCATTGTATAAATCCATGAACTTTTTGTTGAAATCTTCCATGGTTTCCATTTCACTTCTTCTAATGTTTGTTAGAGCAGCAAGTTGATGACGTGGCTCTTTTTTCTCACCATACTTGTTGGTGAAAGCAGTTGAAAACTCAGCTAAGGTGGCAAAGGAGTTGGCTGGCAAGCTGATGAACCAGTCACCAGCATCTCCTTCTAAGGATAAAGCAAACAACTTCATGTACACATCTTCATGCCTATGAGCAGGTTCTCTGACATATCCACTTTTTATTCTTGAGAAAGCAGTGAGGTGTTGTGTGGCAGTAACAGTATCAGTGCCGGTAAAGGTTGGAAGTTTGTCGATGGCTTTATCTGGAAGATCATGTGGTTGACCTGCAATCTGAGTAATGTTGAGGGGGGCGAAAAAATCACCCATTGTATCGGAAAAACAATTATTACTGTTTTCAAAATTTTAAAAATTATCTAAGTTATCTTGTTGAAAGAGACTATGGATGTCAGAAATAGACTGAGACCTAAGTTCTTCAAGGATTTTTCGAGAAGCAAGCTTGTTTAGTCTCCTCCTATAAACCTTTTCAGGTTCTGGGATAAAACTAAGCAAGCCTTCAGAGTTTCTTCTGGTTGAATACCTTGAGGTGTTAATTGACAGTGGAGTCGCCAGGTGGTTTCAAGTCTAATTTCTGAGAGTGATTGAACTAAAAAAACTACCAAAAAGAAAAAAGGGCAGTGGAGTCGCCAGACAGATTTGAGAATCTATCAAAAAGGTAAACAAACTAGAAAAAACTAAGGTCGTCCAGGAACAAAAAAGATTTGTCCCCGGCAACGGCGCCAAAGATGTTGTCCGCCAATATGCACACCAGCAGCGGAAATCTTTCGAAAGCTGTCTCTTCACTACAAGTGAGAGAGGTGTGGCCTTGGGGGCAAGCAATGAGCCAGGTACTGTCACCTGAATCCCAGCTCCTCCGTTTAGGCAAACTCCTAACGAAGCCAAGGGGGGTAGTCCCTAAAAGAAAGTTTCACTAAGGTTCTTGTTTTTATAGTGTTTTTTGATGTAGTGATGCGGATGGGTGTTTTTTAGGAGTTTATAAATGAGAGACAATTATGAAAATTTAATATCTGACAAGATAACGCAATCCACGTTGCAAATATAGAATGAAAGATACACTTGGGCAGTAAACAAATCACTTCACGTAAATATAAGCAAATACTCCAATGTTTTCACTTAAGGAAGCAAAATATATAATGAAGGACCAGTGCCTTATGGAGTCAAAAATAAAGGTGAAAGTGAAAACTTGATACAAGTGCTTGAAATGGAAAATTCGTGAGAACGTTATGTAGCTTATCTTGGTAAATTAAAAGTTTTAATTGTCTTGTTTATTAAGGCTAAAACCAAAGGTATCAAGGAGATGGTAGAACCCTACCCAAGAAAGATACTGGCAACCCTGAATGACATGTCGGAAGCACCCAGATTCGATAAGGATTGGTGTCCAATGTTTGAACCGCCCCTGAGTCTGACAGTGGGAATCCGGCGCCACCCCTCGCGGGAAGAACAGTATTTTGCCTTGGTTGAGGTTATGGGTAAAAATTTTAGTTAAATTTATCGATCGTTATTATCAAGTCTTCCACCTTTCTGAGTACTAGCCCAACCGTTTCCGGTTGGCAGAGCATACGGGTGTAGGACAAACCAAGATAAATTAATTAGGGGAGTGTGAGTGGAAAATTTTATTATTAAAAGAACCCTGTTCAACCCTCCGACAGAGAGCGCTCTTGACTCGGTCTTATGACCACAGTTCAAGAGACTTGCTAAATTAACAATGCCTAATGCAGGGGATGATGCAAGACTAAAAATGCCCTCCGATAGAGGGTGCTCTTGACTTGGATTTGGCCAAGTTCAAGAGACTTTGGTTTATTTTAAGCAAACGAGAGCAGTTGTGTTGTGAAAAGCAGTAAAATAACTTGAGAAAGATGAAATCACTTGATAACTTGAAAGATATAATTAATGCTTTTAACAATAACTACTTTACCAAATAATATGAGATAAAACTAAAACTAGTGTTCTACCATACAAATTCTAATCTACTAGGTGGGGTTGATCTCCGAACAAGATCAACCACTAGAAACCACCAATCCTGGAAACCTTCCAGCTAGCTGGATGTCCACAAGAAGTTGATGGGGGAGCGAGAAGCTACCACAAAACTATGTGGCCTTTGGGATACGATCCCAAAGTTAGCTATTCTCTGGTCAAGGATTGTAAGAGAAACAATATAATGATAAAATTTAAACTAAGCTACCCAAGAATTTCTTTCAGGTTCAAGACCCTACTCGGGAAAGCATGGGGGTAAGTAAAATATGAGATATAATCAAGATAAACTTATTGAAGCAAAATTTAAACTAAGAACATAAAAATGTAAATCTAAGCTAACAACAACCACAAGACCCAACACCCTTCCCCTAATGGGGAAGAAGACCCAAAAAAGTGGAGGCCTCCTCCACTTAAAAATTTTATTTGATAAGTACAAGTGCCTCAAGGGAAAATCCTTGAAAGGTCTTTCGAGAATGATGATACTTGGAAAAATATTGAAGAAGATACAGATTCTACTTGTTATTACAAAGGATAAGTGTATCAAAATTTGGTCATTCTTATGGCTTCTTCACTTTGTTTTGTCTTTACTTATTTGAAATACATCACACAAGCATTTAAATTGAAAGCATGGAAAAATATCACCTCACAATAGAAACATTCATCAATGTTGCACAAATCGCATGGACCTCCAAAGTCTAACTTTATTTCCTTAAGCCAATAGCTTGTAATCACAAAATGGCAGAGTAACTTTACATCAAAAATCCATGAGATAACAACCCAAATGGGCCTCTCTTTATACTAAAACTACACACCTAAACCCTAATTCGAAATTGGCAATGGCATAGGTCGAATTCCAATCATGCAAGGCTTGGAGAGGTGATTAACAATCAAAATCGAGTTATTGGTTGGTGAAAGGCACTATGTGGCAAAGCTCGACTTTAGGTAGGTGTGAAGTGAGGGCATTTAACCAATAGCCAAGCTACAACAGGGAAAAACGAGCTAGCAAATGAGACTGACGTGAGCTAGGGTGAGCAAATCGCGAGCCATGTGGGAGGGCGAGTTTAGATGTGGTAGTTTGAAGTTAGTTTAGTGGATGGCACGTGGTAGAGGTAGGCAGAACTCGAGGGAGCCCAACCAATCATGAATCAACAATGGAATGGCGTGGATCTAATAGGGATTGGCGTGAGGAAAAGGCTAGGGCGAGTGGGTGTGAGGGTAACACGTAGTGGATAGGTAGATGAAACTCGAATCCATGAAAGGAGCTGATTGCAAATCAATTAATCCACGAATTCCATCAAGGAAACACGAGCCAATAGAAACAGCGTGAGGGTTTTGAGGGAGATACGATTTTAGCTTTGTGGAGAAACACGTAGATTGGTAGGTGTAGTCACGAATTAGCAAAGGGAGCCAAGCCACGAATGATTGGTGAGTCATGAGGGCGCCCCTCTCTAATCATAATGCTAACCACCAACCCATCTATCAGCTGACACTTCATCAAATCGAAAATTGCATGTGGAGGGCGAATTTACTTTGAGGAGACTCTTTGCTGGTGACTGGATGAGTGACTGGATGGGCTTGGAGTTGATTGGAATTTTCCTAAATGCTCATTGCCATGTCATTTAGCCCTTTATTTTAATCAAATTGATTAATTTTGGAGAGATTTGGATTATCTCCAAAATAATCAATTTTATTATTTTAATTAATAATTTCTCTGTAAATGACTTTTCAGAGAAAATTTTAATTACGGGGCGGAATTGACATCCGAAAGTTGGGTTTAGCTGCTCCATGGGTCATGTGTGATTTTTGGCTTATGAAACGAGCCATCAAACACTGAAAACGGACCCCGGATGACTGACATATTACAGACTCAAATTTCTCTATTTAAACTATAGAGAAATTTAATTAAAAATTAAAAATAATTAAATAATTAAAAACCCCAATTCCGACGCGTCCGGTAAAATTTTTTCGAAATTTTTTCTGGGGGTCCTAGAGACCTAGGACATGACCAAAACCTATTCTAATAGTGTCTAGTAGGTTTATACATTATAGTTGGACCCTAATAACCCCCCATGGCCAAATTTCCAAAATCGGGCATTCCAGCTTTGGAGGAAGCGGGAGAAAAACCAAGAGATTATATTTCGCCTGAAGCAAAGTATAATCTGACGGTGAAAAAACTCCCTGGAATACCTTAGTTGTTTAATCCAGTCATGGGAGACCGAGCCACTCAGACCCTACTAGCACACTGATACAAACCCCCATGGGGCGATGGTCATGTCGACTCAAAAACAAAACTGGCTAGACCTAAATATAATGAAACCCAGATACTCTGGAAGTGAACACTGATGTGTTCCAACACTGGCGGCTCAATAAGGTTTCAACTATTGTACAAATCAGTTGATAACACAATACACATAACCAACTTGAAATTTGAATAGTGCCTTCAAAAATTCCAGATGCTACATGAAGGTTACAGTGGAAAGTTTATGCATGTTCAGAAAAGGAAGAGTGAAATGCTACATTCAAATTCTTTGCATTGTTTCCTGAGATACCAAAATATACTCTCTGCTACTATGAGGAATGGATTTGTCGGGTGGTGGGCGCCCTGTTCTGAATATGTCTAAAGCTGATCCCTTTGCTACTATGAGTAATGTAGCCCTAACTTCACTTCATTCAGAAGCGTAATACAGGGGGATGACTCTGAGAAGACTTGCTTCTTTTAGAGTTCACCAAATGAAGATTTTAAAAACCTGCCTGTGGTTTCACACGATTGATAAGAAAAAAGAGTAAAATTAATTATTTGATATGTCAAGGTTAATAATACTAGCCCAGGATCTAATGATAATTCTGCTGCTATATTGTATGGGAGACCGAGAATCACTTCGTTATTTTTTCAACTTTTCTTACTTCAACTAGATAAATCTCTGGGCATTACTTACATTCATCCTTTGGAATCTGCATATATCTTGCTCATATAGACATATATCCACACTATGAGATATAATCAAGAGATGCTTTGTTTCTATCATCTCTGGATCAAAAGGAAAAATATATTTGGATGGTCTATGGCACAGTGTTGGATCATCTTCTCATAGAAATACTACTTTCCCACAGAGTTCATAAGTGCATAATTTTCAGACAGAGGTCTCCTGAAACCAAACAAATGGAGGATAGATGTCTTCAACGTAATGCCTTAAATTTCTAGCCTAATTCCATGATGTCAATCTTTCCTCCACTCTGGAGTGACTCTTGAGGCAGCTCAACTACTGGGCATTATTTGTTAACAGTATGCACTTGAGGGTGATCATTAATACAAACACAATTATGGTCTTGAACACCACCCTCGGTCCATATCATCGCTAAAGCAAAATTGTTGCGCGCATATATGAGAATAATTCTGCAGACTCCAAATTCAGTATTTACCCTTAAAGTCTAGGTGATGCAAAAGGTATGTATCAAGCTTCAATTCTAGTACATCTGCATTAGAAAAAAAATTCACACAGCAAGAAGGGGACATTTTTTTTCACCAGATTGGACCAGAGAATTTCATGTTTCAATAAGTTATACAGTGCAAGTCTGCTGTCACTTCGCTATATATATTCCGTGTTCTTATAGTCCACTTTGGCCACTGGCAAGTGTTACATAATTTTTTTTTTATTTTATACCTCCCTACAAAGTGCACTTATAATGTCTCCATCTAACCCATTCGAATTGCAATGGGAGCAACTAGTTCTGATTTCTATACTAGTAATTCCCCAGGTTATAATTCCTTCAGATATCTTCTATGATCTACCTTTTCTCTATTTTTTTGGGTTTATGTTTCCCTATCAATGTGTTGCAAAACTAGTTTACATTTGCATGAAACTGGGTAAATTTGAGCTACAATCCTAACATGAATAAATATGCAGGGTCTGTTAGCCAAACAACTTTTTCAGTATACAAAAATTGTAAAGAACCTCTTACCAGCATATGAGACCATACAGGGATGCCAAGTCGAGCTACTGTAACTATCACCATTTCTGCATTTGCACTTACTAGAGGCGAATAAGCATTGTAAAGGCGAGATGAGTACTGGCCAGTCACAACACATAGAAGAACATGCATTGGAATAAGATTTAATATGAAAGTGTAACCTCCCCAGGAACAGACCTACAAAGAAGAACCTGTATTAAAATTATCTTTATAATATCAATGGCAATAATTGCATCATGCATGGATATCATTTGTTATTCCTATGACCTACTTACCATATAAAAGTAAGCCAAGGCATTTAAAGTAGCATAAAAGAGAGATCCAGTGTTCAATGTCTGCAAAAGTTCAAAATAATGATCACATTAACAAAACATAAATCTCCAGCATATTAAAATTATTTTCAGGCCATAATAAGATTAGTTTCATTGCAGACTCTAGTCAATTTCCTCAGCAATGTAACTACATATTATAAGACAATATGTGCAAATCTTCATGAATGGACATGACTTAGGTGCTAAGATTTACAAAATACTTATACCATCATTTTCAGATTTCTTCTATAATTTAAACTAAATAAGGTTTGCACATGGATGAACCTTGATATATAGATAGAATGTAATGATCAAAGCAAATATAGCTACTGCCTCATTATCATAACTTCCAGCCACAGATCGTGATATATATGAAGGCACCTGCAACCAAACAATTAATTATAAAATCAGAAACATGTTATCAACTTTAGCAATTGAACAATAGACTAAAATAATAAATACAATGACCAAAGAAAATACTCAAAAAAGATGAATGCTTTCTCACAAAACACATTCTTTTCTTAGTTGGATAGTTGTCCTAGCACTGAAACTAAGTATACATGTTAAAAGTTCGGGATAGTATTTGCCACCTTATACTATTCATGCAGGCGTGCTTCCAATTATTTTGTAGTCAACTGCCAGTCCGATATAATCATTTGGTAACAATAGAATGTATGGATAATGAATTTATGGAGATTTCTTTGAGTAAATAGAACAATGTTAACTCCAAAGTATGAAATGGTCATAGTATAGACTAATTTTCAACTATGACAGCACCAAAAACATTGTATTTTTTACCTAGGTTGTGGGGAAGAGGTTGAACTACCTTACAATTTGTTGGGAGGATGCTAGAACATTGTTGAGAGACAATCAAGGCCGCAGTGGAAATCAGTCCACTTAAGACACCTGTCATTTTTGCTTCTGACTTGAAGTTGGTTGCTATATGGACTGGTTTCATTGACTGAAGTTTCCAGATATATGATGGAAGTGGTTGTCCAGGAGAGCATACATTCTGTGAACTTCTTTTGGATCGTGGCAGGTTGTAGAATTGAAAGAGAGAACTTTACTCAGCACCAAATTAGAATGGCAATAAGGAACTCAACCAAGCAAAAGCTTTGATCAGGTGTTTGCTGACTACTGAAAAGATCATAAAATTTGTTTCTTGACATGGCCTTTTGTCCCAAATAAATCAAACAAACACGATATGATAATTTGTGAGAACAATCAAAATCATGGCAAATTGGCTATAACGTCTGAAAATGGTACATGCCAGCTACAAATGGCACAATGACAATCTATACCTTAAAATAAGTTGCATACAACACCATAATCTATGCCTTCAAAATTGAAAGAAAGCATCACGGGTTATGAACTTATAGAAGATATGTATCCCTCATAGAAGTAGGCTATAAAATTGATTATCACATGGATTCACTACCTAATCATAGGCATTCCTACTTGAATGTCACCCCAAGCCAAGGCAATGACACGGAAAAGAGTTAATCAACATATAACAAGTCCTTATCCAATCTTCAATAATTACCAACTCAAAACCCTTGGTAGACTCATATATAGATCAAGGCAATTGGTTGGTTACAACAGCTATAACCCTTGATATACTACTCGCTATTTACAATGAGAGCCATAATAGCACAAGACTTCAACATCGAATGTATCACTACTACAAGCACCAACAATTTTTCTAGCCCACTTGCTAGTACAAGGTCTCCTTGCTATCCCCCTCACTACAATAAGATAAACTCCAATAAACTTAGAGCAACAAGGTTTCTGCTTCCATCTCCCATAGTCATCCTCTCATAGGTGCATGTAAACAATGTGTACATGCAACAAAAGATGTTGGAGATAGCGACAGTCACAAATCTAGATCCATGAACAAAGAGTATGAGTTGGGATGCAAAATTTTCCTAAGAGATATCCTTGCATGTAATATAGGTAAGCCCTCACAATTGCAAAACAAGATTTTCATATGAGGGAGAAGGTTGGTTGAGGTTGTTGAGGAATAGATGCACATGTTTCAACTCCCTTTTAATGTGGCACTTGCTCTTAAAAACCACTTATTCTTAGCTTATGCTTTCATACCATACTAAAAGTGAGGTAGTTGGATATAATCCACTTGTCATAATCATATGCCTCCACTTGGCATATCATATGCCCCTCATCCTAAAGTAGTTCACGTGCCCTTTGTGCTTACATCATATTTGCAGGCAGAAGTAATCATCTTGCAAATAAAAAATGCCCTTCTAAAAGTATGTTATATGGACTTGTACCATTTTGAATGAATAGAAATGCAAGACTTACAGTCACTGAAGTGATTTTCCAACAAGTGAACTACTTACAATGTTCAGTAATACAAAATGCATGCTACACCCAGGAATAGTATTGACCAAATGCCTCAAGCATAACGAGTGAATATATGGAACTATGATCCTTTTCCCTGGGATAAAACAGGTACCCAAAACAGGCCCTGCAATAGCTCACGCATCAAATATGATTCATTTAGTTTCCGATCTGCTTGTCCTCAATCACACTTGATATTCCGATAAATTCTTCTTACAAACAATGTAGAGCCCAAGTAACCAACAACCCCTACATTTATCAAATAAAAAATATTTATATAAGTGAAAAGCATTCAATGGAAACATATCAGCTGCAATAGAAAAACATAGAGATATTGCCAACTGCAAAAACATTGCTACAGAGAAAAGAACTCACCACAAAGGATGCCTAAACCAAGGCAGAACAT
Organism: Larix kaempferi; assembly: GCA_027924585.1. NCBI lineage: Eukaryota > Viridiplantae > Streptophyta > Pinopsida > Pinales > Pinaceae > Larix > Larix kaempferi. The sequence goes on from BSBM01000232.1 coordinate 10,263,834, forward strand.
TAGAGTGTAGCCAAAAAAGAAACTGGTCTGGAAGAAACCAGCCATCTTTGTCTTCATGTGGTAATAGTATATGGAATAAAGATATGCATAGGCAGCTGTTGATGCAGCTGAGAAGAATGATGTCCATTGCCAATGATAGTTTTCAGAGTTAAGCAAGAAGTATGTTCCGACAAAGACACTTATGAGTCAAGGGCGTGGGGGTGTACACCTATATTTAACAAGTGGTAAGAACTTTATACTAAAAAATGTGCCTTGTATTCCTAGCTTAAGTAAAAAAGCTGCTTCATCAGATGGATTATAAAAGTAAAGTCCAGATGTTGAAGTCTTGTTCACAAAAGGCATATGTCTAGTCAAGAGAAAAGAAGGGATCATTGCTTTTGAAGGGGAGGAGCATGCACTGTACGAGTTTCAGAAAGTGTTTGTGACTGATCCACAAATGTGATATCCCCTGCTGTAGAAGACTGATTTTCTAGACAATTGCTAGTGTACGTTGTTGAATAACTTTTTCCAAACACTTTGATGGCTTCACTCTACTTCCACACTGTGAGGTCTTTATGTCCTTATAATTATTTATGGTGTATTATTGGTATAATTTGAGATACAACCACTGTTAAATACATGAGACCAATGGTGTTTGGAAGAGCTATGTTCTATTGTAGACTTGAGGTGTTGCTGCACTTGTTTGAAATGAAGTGTCTCCAGATTTATACTCAGAAATCGTTACATACACAAGACCCAATATTTAAGATGAAAACATGATCTATTTCAGATTCTAAATCACCATTGACATTAATTACCAAAATGCTTCGCAATCATTCATATTCAGATATGATATACAGTGATTTATATAACCCTGTAGGTTACTGTTATCACCAATCTTGTAACTACCCCTAAAGATGGATCCAAGGTGGATGGTACAGGGATAGGCAACTAAAGTGGTGAACCAAGAGAGCCCTAGTTCCCAAATGGATGGTTGTCACGCCAACCAAGGCACTCTTCGCTTTTGCTACCAAAGCCAAGGTATCTTCGCTTTTGCTACCAAAGCCAAGGTAGCAAGTGGGAGACCCAGATCTACTCCCGACAGGAGAGATCAACCCAATCACCAGATCAAATCAATTAGATGAAGTACGCAGGGTGACAGGTATGGAACCTGTTATCACATTTTATGTTAGCTGGAGCTACCATACTGCAGACTGTGCGGCCGAGGACCGCACAGTACTTTTTTTTTCCAGATCGGAGATCAGCTGCCTATAGATGAGGCATTTTTGTTCAGATTGCCCCTAGCAGACACAACAGAGATCCAGCTCAGAGACAGGTTCAGTAGCAGCAGGTATTGCATTTGATGATTATTGCTCATGTTGTAGATTAGACTTATTTATACTTGTTAGTACACTAACTTTGCATGAGATGATATATTTGGTGATCTAGCTATTATATGATGTGGTTGGGCCCTTGATGATGTTAGTCCACCCCTCCGGTTAGACTTATGTATATGCACGCTGAGTCATGTCCTCTATACTTGGCATAGACTTGATCACTTAGTCCCTCTCGGTAGCTGACTTTAGCTCCATTATCACTCTCCCCATCCATCCGATTCATCCATGATACTTGTTCCCGACTTGGATTCTGACTTGTGATCTCGAGGACCCCTTCCCCCACTGATCTCTGAGTTTGCCATGACTCCCTGTTTATTGTGCCTCGGCTCTTTAGTGTGTGAGATACACGGTTAGACCTGGGATTTGCTCCTGTCGGTTGCCCTTGATGTTGCAATGCAGTTAGGATTGTGTAGCCTCACCGGGTGTTCCCCATTGGTCATCAAAGCATGTATTTCTCACCCCCATTACCTTTGCAGTATGAGCACCATGTTTATATCTTTTGAGATATGTATGTAGCCCAAGAGGGCCTTGATGTAAATGAAGAAATGAAATGTAAATCAGGCTAAAAAGGCCATTATGTTGTAAATGTAACATCTAGCAAAAAAGGGCTAAGTATGAAACTCATTGTAAAATCCGTAAATCAAGCTAAAAAGGCCATTATGTTGTAAATGTAAAATCTAGCCAAAAAGGGCTTAAGTATGAAACTCATTTTAAAATCCATGCAATGTGTTTATGAACACACATGGATTCTGGTCAGCCATACATGTCAGCATTTGTAGTGGTTATTCCTCACCTAGTCCTGCGGGACAAGGAGGTGAGAGGGAGCAAGGGACAAGCTCAAGATTGCCCCCTAGAGTCTCAAGTTACGGTTTGCCGGACACCCAGTTTGGCGGCTCTAGAAAAGAACCTCATGGAGTCTTCGGATACGGATGTGAGTTGTGGGATACTTGTTAGATGACTAGTGGTGGTTTCCCTGCACTATACCCATTTGTGAGGCACCACCCTTCCCCATGTTCTGTCATGGCATACTTACCTCAGTGGACCCCGCTTTCCGGAGTTGTCCAAAGGGTCACATGATCTTCATCCTTGTCTTCCCGTGTCCTTTGCCTTGTTGTACACATCACCTAAAGTCAACAAAGTGGTCAATTCTATAGATGTGCATAACATTTAGTCTTCTGGAGGTGGTGGGTCTTCTGGAGGTGGTGGGCCCGCTTCACCGAGGCCTTGTATTATCTCGAGATTTAATGTATTTTTTATCACCATGTTATCATTATATTGCTTAGCAATATACTAACTCGTATAATTGAGCCTTGTCACTTCATGCTTGCATACAAGTATTTAGCTAGCACTATTGTTGACCAGATTTGACTTGGTCAAACTGGGTTGACTAGGCCAAAAATGGGCCCGAAAAAATGTTGCGATCGGAATTTCGATTTCGATCAATTATTATCTACAAGGATCCCATATGAGCATGCAAGTGTCAGAATTGCAAAATACTGAAGCATTTGAGAAATTTTTAATTATTATTGGTCAACTTTGACCTGTTTTAATTAAAAATTATGGATTTGGGGCAAATAATGCCAAAGTGATGGATCGGGGTCATTCGAGTGGTCACCCCTACTACTTTTTGGGTCCACAATAACATTGCAGCAGACGGTTTGGAAATCCGGGCAATAAAAGTGGGTCAAAAGCCCAATTTTCATCTTCAACCATATAAACCAGCAAAAATTACATGGAAAATCAGAATTTGACTAAGGCAACAATAGGCAAATGGCAAAATCAATGGTTGGAAAAGGTAAAGGTAATTTCTAAAGGTAAATGGTAAGTTTTGATGTATTATTGGCACTTGGTGGGGCCCTCTCCATGGCAGCTCATCACTTGAGGTCGATTTGGCCCATAGGGGCGTTTTTTCTCTTTAGGGGAGAATTCGATTTTGTTGGATATGGGCATGTGGGCCCTTGTTGTATTAGTTGGGGGGATAAAACCCCATATAGACACCCCCCAACTCTTTGTATTATGTGTGTGGCCCCCACAATGGGCCCCTCTCCTCCACATGTGCGCTCTCCTTGGAGCAATTCGCACCCCCCTCCATAGAGCCATCTCCACCATTCGATTTTGATGGTTGGGGATTGATCTCCACCCTCCGTTTTGGGGGGAAACCTAGTTTGAGAGTGAGCCATCTCTATAAGAGAATGGACTCTCTCCATTGTACTTCTTCTTGGCATTTTTCAGATTTGAGATTGAGTAATAGAGAGACAATTCTTCCAGATTTGCTTGTGATATGGTGGTGAATGCTTATGGTGTTGATTGTTAACATATTGTTGGTGCATTGCTAAGTAATTTTGTGGTTTCTCCATCACTCTTTGGCCAAAAATGAATTGCAGGTGACTTGACCACTTGGGGAGGGCGCAGCTCTTGAGTTAGCAGCTCCCAGTTGCTTCTCTCTTCAGGATTTTAACAAGGGAAGTGAGATTTACTATTGTACCTCGCTTTCTTTCATTATTAGTCTTTCATTTGCTGATTTCCTTGATTATTTGCCATAGTTTCTGACTTAGCTCTCTCTCTGGCAGGTACAAGGGCGCATTGGTCAACTGGAAACAACAAAAACGCAAAGGGAAAACGCACGATTGCTTAGCACTTGGTCTCCGGGGTTTGTCTTGAGCTCCAGAACGTATTCATCTTCATTATCCAGGTAAAATACTTGCTTGTCTCTACCATTTCAGTTTCATTTGCAAATGCTTGCCTGCAATCATAAATAAAAACCCTAAAAAATTAATAACTTAATTTCCAACTGTAGGAACTAAATTTTCTCTTTAAACCCGCTTATGATTTGTCCTTAAACGCCTAAATACCAAGTTTCATAGCATTCTGACTCCATATGCCCATAGAACCAGGCACTAGTCCATCACTGATTTCGCCCTACCTGGTCAAAACTGCCAATCACGCCTTTGGGTCAAATTTGGGGTTATGGGTACTTGATAATATGATTTATAATGTCTTTTTACCCTAGATACCAAGTATCAGTAGCTAGAAGTAGGTTTAAATGCCTTTTTTTACTGCCCTAGGTCCATTTTTCCACTGTTTAACCCATTCCCCTAGGGCTGTTAATTTCACTTCTTGCTGGTCCGTTTTTCTGCACTAAATCCTTCACATAATCACTCTACAATTAATAGAAGATGTTTTTAAATTACTTGATTCAACTCTGCCATGCTTGAGTAATCACTATATGCTTCATTACCCCATAGGCAGACTTTTCAGCCACTCTTCTAGTCATCTTTCATTTTCTGATTTAGTTTCCAGCCTTGAGATCTTCCATTTATTCATTAATCATACTCGTATCGGATCTGATTTCATCTTCCACAGACTACCCTCTCATTTCAAGATTCCGATTCTACTAGGCTGGAAGAAATCTCACCTTCAGTCATCCATCTTGTTTACTGCTTTGATTATCTTTTGGGTTTAGGGTGTTTGATTGTTGAGTCTCAACCTTCACCGGTTGAGTGGGTCTCCCCCTTGACTAGGCCAAGTGCCTTGTCTAAAGTGACTGTAGCCTTGTCCGGTGTGACTTCTGTCCCTTGGATAGAGGACCTGGCTACTGTAGGTTACACCATTCTGGTTGCTCATCCTCTACCGTCCCTGTTGGGATACCCCTCATTAAGCAACTAGAGTTTGTGTGATAACAGAACCCTAGATTTAAGGAGACTGAGACACTGTGGAGGATTAGAGATGATACGACTTGATGAATAGATCTTAAGTACAGTGATTCAGGGATTAGGTATGATTCCAGGATTCAATGCTAGTTTAAAATGGTCAAATTTAACTGCCTTGGGAAACGTGACCCTTAAAACAGAGAAAGTGTCCCAAAACGTAGATTTGACAGTTAGGGCTTTCTAGCAAGGCTTGATTGAGGGATATGACAATGTCAAAGCGTGCAAGCAACCAAACAGAGATCAAACCACAGGAAAAATTGGCAAGCCAGGAAAGTCGTGAGGGTAGGGAGAAGGCTAGTGCCTAGGAAAATCGGCCAATGGAATCCCCAAGGGTGACACCCTTGAAAACCCACCTTGGGATTTACCCGGTCTATTATACCCAAAAATGTTTTTCCAAATGATCAATGGGTTTGATCAGTAGAATTTTCAGTAGATTTTTAATGGGGGTTTTGAATTAAATTGACAGATGGGTAAATCAATGGAATGAGAAACTTACCTTGAGATCATTCTTGTGTGATGGAAGTTCTTGCCATGTTGTTGAGGAATGTTCCCATAGAGATCAAATGAGAAATTGTTGATTTTTCTTGCCACAATGAGATGCCCAGCTCCACATGTGTGCCCTCCTCTTCCTGTCAAGCCAAGGAAAATCGATTCAATCAAATTGAGCAAGAATGGAGGAAATACAAGCGAATAAGCAATGATAACATAAAGTAGAAGGTACTAAGACAGTAATACTCCCTGTAACCAGCGAAGAAACCCAAAGAAGAAGTAGGGAGAGTCTCCCCAACCAATGCGTCCTCCTTGAAGCAATTCGGCCTCCACCTGTAGATGAGAAAAACGTGTAACAAAAAAGATAGCAAGATAATCTCCAATATCGCAGTGCAAAGGAAGAACAAACAGTCGAACCCCAATAGCATTCACCACCACAAGACAAGTAGATGCAATAATAATTTTCTATTCCAATAATCCAGAGCCAAAAGTCCCTTTACAATGAGAAGCTCTCTCCTTTAAATAGGATGGAGATATACCAAAACCCTAACCACCTTTTGAATGGATGGCTAAAGTTTAAAGATCAAAGTGATCTAATCAATGGTTGAGATGAGCTCAACATAAAGTACATGGATCAATATAACAATATAATACATCAATGGACCAAATCACCCTAGGAGAGGGGGTCCCACCAAATGTCAATGATAAAACATAATAACTAGCTCATGGTGGGTCTAGGGCGTCATGTCTAGCCTCCCTAGTGTGTCCCCAAGGCACAATATCAATAAAATATAACTCTAAGTGCAAGATCGTGCTCCCTCTCAGGAAGTCGTGAGCCTCCAAAGGCTCCAAAAAACCATAAAAAGTGTCGGAGAGATGGGTGTGGGTCCCACTGAATGCTGAAACTGTTGTGGAAGGTGTAGAAGACATCAAACTCATCATCAAAACTCATCCCATGACATTTCCTTGCCTCAATAGCCCAAATCGAATTCTTCAATAGCCATTTTCACCATTTTTAATCTGCCTCGGGAAATGTAAACCTGCCCAAACTGCCACCTAGAGTGCCTGCGCTATCCAACTGAGCCCACTAGGCTCTCTGGGAGGGGGATATAATGGTAAAATCAAGTGGCTGGACCATCCCCTCCTCATACAGCGCCCTAGGTGAACCAATCAAACCATCTCTCTGCTCTGACAGGCCATCTAACATGGCAAAACTGCACCAGAATGGTGAACTAAGGAAAATCATCACTGTAACTTCCCGGAATTGAAAACAAACTGTCTCAATGGACTCAAAGAGCTCAAATACATCCAAGGTGTGTACTCATACACCATATGGATCTCTGCATGATCATAAAAAATTTCCAATATATCCAGACAGATAAATAATAATAATCTGTAAATGATCAAATGATGCTGAAAACCACAAATCATCATCATAAACTTGTAGCCACTGCATAGAACCATCTGGTAACCTGTAATAGACCACGTATCATATCTTTGCATCATCAGAGGTCTATCCACCTCATGTCCTGTAGCTGACTTTGGTCAAACTAAGTTTGACCAAGTCAACATGACCAATAATATGACTCAGGCTAACATCAAACTACTGCAAGTGTCAAAGGTTAAGACATGCTCTGCAATTCATTCAAGTAACAATTATAACAAGGAGCAATCATTTCTCTGGCGATCTAAAACCAAATATATAGAATTTTAAATATTAATTATGACTCATGCTAGACTTTCAAGACCATACTCACTTCATAGTTGTGATCAATTTGCTAGTGAAGGGTGAAGGCTAAAAGTCAAAAGGCTAGGCTAAAGGATGACTACTTACTTGACACTGTGATACTTTGGATATGGAAAGGGGATACACACTCTAGCATATGTTGGATGAGCAAATAACATAGGGAATGGCCATGTCTCACAAATGGGTAAGTTACTTTCAGAAGTGCTTATTCACCTTGACAAATGCTCACAATCCATATCAAATACAAAAGAGGCCAGCAATCTTTTTGATATATAACATTTAAGAACCATTGCTTTTTGGACCTTTAAGTTTCCATAGCCTTTGATCCACGTGTGTTCAAAAACACTTGTTACATGGATTTACATTTATTAAGGCTTTAAGCTCCACGTGTGTTCAAAAACACTTGTTACATGGATTTACATTTATTAAGGCTTTAAGCTCCACATGTTCAAAAACACTTGTTACATGGGCTTTACATTTCACATTTCACATTTCATTTCAAAGCCAGATTTATTAGGCTTGCCTTGCATTCACATGTGTTCAGAACACTTGTTACATGAATCGGATTTCACAAGATATACATTTCATTTCCAAATACATTGTATTGATGGCAGTGCTATCTGTTTCAGGTTTAGCCAACACAACTTAAGGCAACTCAGAGCCGAGACATAATAAACAAGGGGAGGCTCATCCAACAAAGAGGCTAACGTGGGGGAAGGTATTCCATGCCACTAGTCAAGTAGTCAGTCAGGGTTAAAACATAACTGGAAGGAAATGGATGGGTGGAGACAGTGAAAAATGAGACCAACACTAGCAAGCCAAAGAATGGTGGGAATGATCACTGTTGACCGCCAAACTGCACACCAGCAGCAGAAATCTTTCGAAAGCTGTCTCCCTCACTGGAAAGTGGGGAGAGGTGTGGCCTTGGGGGCAAGCAATGAGCCAGGTACTGTCACCTGAATCCCAGCTCCTCCATTTAGGCAAACTCCTAACGAAGCCAAGGGGGGTAGTCCCTAAAAAAAAGAGTTGTCTAAGGCTCTTTGTATGTTTAAATGTTTTTGGTGTTGTGATGCGGATGGGTGTTGTTTTAGGAGTTTTTTGTATAGTGACTAGAACAGAATTAAACACGCAATCCACGTTGCAAAATTCACAAGATACAAATTCAGAAGATAACAAAATACTTTGACTTAGAAACTAAAGCAAAGCATCCACAAGATAGAGATTAAACCAATGACAAGGACATGTGGTCGAGATTTCAAAGATATGTGAGGAATATTAAAGACCAATGCCAAATGGAGTCAAAATAAAGTACTTGTGATGCTGAAAGAATAAGTCGAAAGTAGCTGTTTGTGAGAACGTTTTGAAATTGTTCTTGGTAAATTTTAAGTGTTTTAGATGTTCTTGATTATTAGGGCTAAAACCAAGGATGTTCAAAGAGTTTCCGGGAAGTAATTTTAAGCAGCTCCTTTAAGAGACATGTCGGAACGTGTCTGGAATCACAGCGAGGCGTGCAATGCTAACCAGCCACCGTGTCCCAGATTGGGCACTCCAGCGCCTCCCCTGAGAACTGATTAAAATACTTTATGAACAACGCCGGTTCGTTGGTTATGGGGGTGAAAGTTTTAATTAGATTTTAACTTGTGAATTAACAAGTCTTCCACCTTTCTGAGTATTAGCCCAACCGTTTCCGGTTGGCAGAGCATACGGGTGTAGGACAGAAACCAAGGTAAATTAATTAAAGGGGTGTATGAGTGGAAAATTTTATTATTAGCGAACCTTGTTCAACTCTCCGACAGAGAGCGCTCTTGACTTGATCTTATGACCACAGTTCAAGAGACTTGCTAAGCTAAAAATGCCTAATGCAGGGAAAATGCAAAACTAAGAATGCCCTCCGATAGAGAGTGCTCTTGACTTGGATTTGGCCAAGTTCAAGAGACTTTGGTTCATTTTAAGAAGCAGATGAATTGTAAAAGCAGTATATCTCAACTTGAAAAGATTTAAATAATATGATTGATCAACAAGATATGAATACTACTAACAATACTATTTGCAAAATAAAATGAAACTGAGTAAATCTAGTGTTCTACCACACAACTTCTAATCTAATAGGTGGGATCGATCTCCGAACAAGATCAACCACTAGAAGCCACCAATCCTGGAAACCTTCCAGCTAGCTGGATGTCCACAAGAAGTTGATGGGGGAGCGAGAAGCTACCACAAAACTATGTGGCCTTTGGGATACAATCCCAAAGTTAGCTATTCTCTGGTCAAGGATTGGAAGAGAAGATAAGATAACTAAATGGAAAGTAAAACTAAACTACCCAAGAGTCTCTTTCAGGTCAAAGACCCTACTCGGGAAAGCATGGGGGTAAGTAAATATGGAAGATAACTTATTGAAATAAAACTAGCATATAATTGATCTAAAGCCAAGAGTCAAACCACTCAATGAGACGAGACCACAAGGCTTCCCCAAATAGGGAAGTGAATGTGGGGACTTAAAAACCCCACCTGCAAATTTTATTATGGAGATACAATTGCCCTTGGGAATAAGACCCTTGTAGGGACTTTTCCGAAATAAATAACTTGTAAAATTTGAAAATAAACTACGATCTATTACAAAAGGATAAGAATGATCTAGCTTTGTTTTTTTTGTCTTCTTGTGTTCTTGATGACTTCTTGATTGGAAGCTTCTTGACTTCTACTCCCTGAAAAAGACTATCACAAACTAATAGCTCCAATACCCATTAGCATTAGGAAATCAAATAGCAAATTGATAATAGCTAAGTCTTAGATCCACAAACCATGTGCAAACAATGATAAAACCAAAATTTTCCTTAATATGCAAGTGCAACTACCTTGAAATTTAAACTATTTGCAATGTTTGAATGACAAAAATGAAGTGGCAGCCTCACATGTGAAGTTTAGGACAGTCAAAGATGTTTTTTAAGATGGCAGCCACACATGTGATGGACAGTCAAGTCAAAGATGATGGCAGCCACTAAGTTTTATAACAGTCCTCAATGTCTTAACAGTCCTCACAATGCTCAAATGGCAGCCAACAAGTCTATAGGATAGTCAACTCAATAACTAGACCTTTAGGACAGTCAACTAGACGCTTTTAGATGGAAGCCTCTAAGATTTTATGACAGTCCTCAATGTGTTTAAATGGCAGCCCAACAGTTTACATGAACATCAATGGAGTTGCATTTGGACAAACGAAACTTAAATAACAACTAGAAAAAGATCTACACTAACTTCCTTGGAAACACAATGCACTAGCTATGAAATTTTAAAAAACCAACTAACAAGTAATCTAGCATGCTATGAGATGTAAATGCTAACTTTGAAATGCCATTTAACCAGTTAACAAATTAACTATCAACTAACAATAGCATGAGATCTAAAAAGCTAACTCTAACAATGAAAACTAACTATTTACTAATCACTTGCACTTGATTTGTTTTGTTGTTTTGTTGTTTTGTTTGTAGGACAAAATGGGGATGGACGAGAGGGGACCTAAGGGATGGAATGGATGCAAGAGAAAAGAGGACACTAGAAGGGGATGAGAGGAGGGATAAGGTAATAAGAGGAAAGGTGAATGGGATGGAGAGGAGAGGCTAAAGGAGGTAAGACGAGAGTACAAGAGGAGAAGGGCGAATGGAGAAGGAAAGCCAAAAGAGGTGGGACAAAATGGGAGCTAACTAGGGCAAAAAACGAATGGAAGGGTGGTAGGATGAAGACAAACCTATGGGAAATTAGATCTAGGGCAAGGGCTTCAAGTGGAACACTTGAGATGGTAAAAACACTGCCTTGGAAATCCTCCGGTTAACCGGTGATACGCCAACAACGAGTGTTGAAGAGAGCACAAGGGAACAAATCCCAAGCTATTCCCCAAAGTTGAAAGAACTTCAACCCTATGGCAAACTAATCTATGGCTTGAAGACAAGAACAATCTCGGATCGAGGCTAGAAGGGCTAGAAAGGGCTTAGCAAGTCAAAGCAAAAACTCAAGGAGCAACCAAGAAGGCTTGAAGAAATGGAAGCCTATAGTAACAAGTAACAAATATTGTGTTTTGAATGTTTGATGGAGAAGATCTAACTCCCTTTGTTTCTCAAATCCAAAAGCTAGGACTTCTTTGTTCTTATTATAGAGTGAAGATATACCTACAAGAACCTTGAGCATGGATAATATATTTGAAACAAAATATTTAAGTGAAAAGAACTAGATACATGCTACTTGTGCTAGATTGTTAGCCATCTTGAACATGATCTACAACTTAAGAGCCTCAAATAAAATGTAAAACAATATCACCTCAAATATCAAGTGAAGCAATGCACATCAAGAGCCTCCACGTTTTTGACCTCCAAAGTCTCAACTTTATTCTCAATAAAAAGTGCTTACAATTTCATCAGAGTTTCGATGCCTAAAAAAATCCATGAGATAATAACCCCTAAGGGCCTCTCTTTATAGTAAAAGACATGAACTAAACCCTAGGTCGAATTTGGCAATGGCAAGTAGTTCGAAATCCAATCAAGACAAGGCTTGGCATGCTAAACTCGAGTCTATGGTAGGTGAAATGGCATGAGGTGGCAAGAACTCGACTATGGGAAGTATCATCCAACAAATAGGCATGCTACAACAAGGGTTGACGTGAGCATGTGGAGGGGTTGATGTGAGCTTGAGGATGATGCGAGTTGGTTAGTGAATGACAAGTGGATGAAAGGTAGGTCCTAATTCGCATGGATGAAGCATGGGATGTATCACAACCAATTACCACACTCCAACAAGGCTAGGCTCGAGTTTGATGAAGATTGACGTGAGGGTTTGGTAGATATGCGAGCTAGCATGGTGAAGACACATGGTAGCAAGTAGGTGCTAACTCGAAATTGAATGGGAGCCAAGCTTGGTAGGTATGGTGAGTCATGAGGGAGCCCATCTCTAACTTTAATGCTAACCACCAACCCAATCATCAAATGCCAACACACCAAATCGAATTTTGCATGAGGAGGATGAATTGCCTTGAATGGATAACACTCTAGTGACTGGATAGTTGACTGGGAAGACTTGGAGTTGATTGGAATCCTCCTAAATGCTCATTGCCATGTCATTTAGCCTTTTATTTTAATCAAATTGATTAATTTGGAGAGATTTGGATTATCTCCAAAATATTCAATTTTATTATTTTAATTAATAATTTCTCTGTAAATGACTTTTCAGAGAAAATATTAATTACGAGGCTGAATTGACATCCGAAAGTTGGGTTTAGCTGCTCCATGGGTCATGTGTGATTTTTGGCTTATTAAACGAGCCATCAATCACTGAATTCGGACCCTGGATGACTGACATATTACAAATTATTATTTCTCTATTTAAACTATAGAGAAATTTATTAAATTTAAAAAATAAATAAAACCCAAATTTCGACGACCCGGTAAAAAAATTTTGAAATTTTTTCTGAGGGTTTTATGGACCTAGGACATGACCGACACCTATTCTAACAGTGTCTAGTAGGATTATATACATTAGTTGGCCTCTAATAACCCCCCATGGCCAAATTTTCAAAATCGGGCATTTCAGCTTTGGAGGAGCGGGAGAAAACCTCATCGATTATACATCGCCTTAAGCAAAGTATAATTGACAAGGGAAAAAACTCCTTGGAATACCTTAGTTGCTTAATCCAGTCATGAGGAACCGAGGCACTCAGATCCTACTAGCACACTTTATTACAAACCCCCATGGGGGCCATGGTCATGTCGACTCAAAAAACAAAACAAGCTAACCACAACTGGCTAGCCACAATATGTTGGATCATCTGATACACTGGAATCAAACATTTATCATGTTCGTCACATGGCGGCTCTCCAGAAAATCCAACTATGGTACAAAAAGTTGGTAACATCTGGCTCCAACTGTGGGACGGATGCTCGTTTGATCTATGGTTCAAAAAGAGTATTCGAGAACCCCAGAATATCAGTTTCCTGCACAGAAACGGAAGTGTCTTAGTAAAACATCTCCATGATAAATAATACCAAAATGAGATACCAACATAACATTTTTTCTTTTCTTTTTTTCAAAAGCATATGAAAATAAAATCTTTTCTTTTTCCAGCATATATATGAAATATGATACAAAAACTAACATATGAAACTATGATACATCAATATGGTACAAAAATTTGCATAATTTTGAAAAAGATAAGGTTTAGGAATCTCCTGAGATGACCCCCTGGTCATCTTGAATGTTGTTCCGATAAAATGGTTTTAGATGTTGCTCGTTTCTGGGCAATGGTATCATCTCTCCATCCATGGTATTCAGAAAGAAAGAATGTGTTCCGGCCTGACAACGTATGATAAAAGGACCTTTCCAAAGGCTATCAAATTTTCCATGCTTCCCTGGCTTTTCTCCTCTTTTGTCCCACAAAAGAACAGTGTCCCCCACTTGGAAATCTCTAGGCTTAGTTGACCTGTCAAAAGTGGTCTTCATGCTTTCCTGATGTCTTAACATTTTGTCCAATGATGTCCTTCGGCTTTCATCAAGTTCAATGATTTGGTTTGCCCTGTCATCTAACTCCAGTTTTTTGGTACCATAATCAGTCAACATTTTGTAAATGGGTATTTGCATGTTGAAAGGCAAGGCTGCTGTGATGCCATAAACAAGTTCAAAAGGAGTCTTTCCAGTGGAATTCTTCTTGGTGATCCTATCTGCCCACAATGCATACTTGATTTTGCTATCCCAAGACCTCTTGTTATCCCCCACAGTTTTCTTAAGGATGGTCATCAAATTTTTGTTTGAGGACTCTGCAAGTCCATTTCCCTGGGGATAATAATCAGAAGAGTGTGATAAAACAATGCCATACTTGAAGCAAAAATCATTCATCTCTGCCGAACTGAAAGCCTTAGTATTGTCTGTTGTTATCTTCAGGGGAGTGCCAAACCGAGTGATGATCCTATCCTCGATGAAATCCATGATTACCTTTTCAGTGGCTGTTTTGGTGGGTATAGCTTCCACCTATTTAGTGAAGTAATCAGTTGCAGTGAGGATCCAGCAAAATCCATTGCTTGAGTTATCCTGGAATTTGCCAATAAAGTCGAGACCCCATTGTTGAAAAGGGGCAATGACAACTACTGGTGCGAGAGGTAAAGCAGCCAATTTAGGCTTTCCCGTGAAAAGTTGACACTCCTGGAAATACTTGACATATTTGTAAGTATCAGCGAAAATAGTTGACCAATAGTAACCTGCTCTCAAAATTTTATGAGCAGTTGTGTTTGTTGCATAGTGGCCCCCACAAAATCCTGAGTGGAATTCAGTCAAGATCTTTTTGGAATCCTGCTCGTGCACACACCTAAGTATCACACCATCAGGGTTCCTCCAACCCAAACCTTCTTGAGTGAGGCAATACCTGGCAGTTTTTAACCTAAGAGCTCTTCTTTTATGTCCCTTGAGATGATCTGGGACATCCAGGTGTAGCAGAAAGTATATAATGTCGGAGTACCAATGATTATCTAGGTCCTGTAAAGTTGGTGTCATACGAGGATGAGATGAAAGGCTTGCACAACTCATGTCAATGGCTTCTTCATTTTTCTGAGTTAACATCTTAGCTAGGCCTTACCCCTTTATCAGTTTAGTGGGCCGAATTTCAAGATCATACTCCTGGATTTTGGACACCCATGTGCCTCTTGTTCCTAAGCAATCCTGTTGGGATAGGATGTCTTTTACAGCGGCATGGGGGACATATCCTATGACTCTCGAATAACCAATGTATGTCCTAAAGTGTTTTAGAGACTTCACCAAGGCATAGGTTTGCTTTTCCATGGTAGTATATTTCAACTCAGATTTTTGGAGGGCTCTACTCATGAAGGCAATTGGTTGCTCAAACACTTCGGAATTCTTCTGGAGCAATACCCCAGCTATTGTGTCCTCTGAGGCAAAATAGAATATCATGAATTCTTTAGTGTAATCAGGGCTGACTAACACAGGTGATTTAGAAATAGCATCTTTGATAGTTGCAAAGGCTTCCTTCCCTTCATCATCCCAGACAAATTTAGCATCCTTTTTTAACAACCATTGCATGGGTTTTATTATCTCGGCTAAATTTGGTATGAAGCTCCTTATGAAGTTGATATGGCCATTAAAAGATTGGAGAAGTTTGACATTTCTAGGAAGGGGAATTTTCTGGATAGCTTCTACTCTTTCGGGATCAACCTTGACCTCGTCTTTGTTAACAATGTCACCCAAAAGTTTACCTTCTTCGATGCCAAAGATTGACTTCACCGGATTTAAAGAAATCCCATACTCCCTACATCTTTTAAATACCTTCCTAAGGTGGCCAACATGACTAGATCTTTCTTTTGAAAATACGGTCAAGTCATCCTGGTAGATTTCGATGATTTTTCCCACTAATTCTTTGAAGGCATAGTCCATGGCCCTTTGAAAAGTGGCCCCAGCATTTGCAAGGCCAAAAGGCATTCTTAGATATTCGAAAGTTCCCCAAGGGGTCGTGAAAGCAATTTTGTGTCTATCTTCTTCCTTGATGACTACCTGATTGTAACCTGAAAAGCCATCCAACATTGACATCATGCCAGATCCAGTGACCCGTTGGAGGAGGGTCTCCATATTTGGAAGGGGGTAGTTGTCTTTTAGGCATGCTATGTTCAGATTTCTAAAGTCTATACATATTCTTAAGCTGCCATTCTTTTTTCTGACCACCACCAAATTTGAACACCATGAAGTATGTCAAGTGGGTGCTATGATGCCTGCTGCTAACATTTTTTCTAATTCCCGTTTTACAATAGGAGCTAGTTTAGGATTAATCTGTCTCAGCTTTTGCACGAAAGGTTTTCCCTTCTGACATTCCGGTTTCAAGGGAATGGTGTGTTGGAAAACATCCTCCCTATATGCTTTGAGCTCATCATATGTGAAGGCAAATATGTCCCTAAATTCTCTTAATAAGTTAATAAGGGCATTTCTTTCTTCCTCAGGGATACCTTTTCCAATCTTCAGTATTTTTGGTTCCTTTTCCGTTCCAATGTTAATCTCAATGTACTCACCTAGTTTCATCTGGTCCACATTACTCTTTCTCCTATCTTGTCTGTCGAAAATATGTTCCAAAGCCACAAAACCTCGTGGAATAGGGTTTGAGCAGTTACCCTCATCCTGATAAACTTTACCTTCCTCCTGATCATTTGGTTTATAATTCAAGAACTCATCAATGTTGTTTATGAACTTAAGTATCTGTTCATCATCTCTGAAAACTTGCCAATGTTCTATATTATCAGGAATGGAAGGTCTAAAGTTTATTTCCAAGGGGCAATGTCCTTCTAACATTTCGTCCAAAGGTTGAAGTGTTGAGGCTGAAACTGCAAGTTTATCCACGACACTATTCTGGTCTCGAGGGACTGCTTCTATATTAAGGGCATCAAATAATTCCATTGTGTCCCATATTGCATTTCGGTATTTCTTAAGTCTCTGGCATTTACATGCGAATTGACCCTTAATCTGTTGGACAATTAGATCTGAGTCCCCTTTTATAGTTAGCAGTTTGATTCCCATGTCCTTAGCAATCTCTATGCCTAGTAGAAGTGCCTCATACTCTGCCACATTATTTGTTGCTTCAAACTCTAGTCTAAAAGCGAAGTTGAAAATCTTACCCTCTGGAGAAGTGATGACAACCCCAGCACCCTTTCCTGCTCTAGAACATGCTCCATCAAAATTCATTTTCCATAGCTTACTTGTTTCTTCATTTTTTACCTCTTCCTGAATTGGATCTAAAAAGGTGGAGTTGATTTGAATATCCCCTATCTCACCGACATGGCAGACAAACTCATTTGATGGTCTATCCGGATTTTCCACATGGTATCTTCTTTCCTTTTCAGTGTGTAATTTTACAAGTGAGTCCTCAGAAGCAGGAACTGTTGCATAAGACCAATCCAACTGTATAGAACCACCCAAGGTTGCACCCCACTTTCTAGAGAGTAGCATGCCCCACCTATCTGGTACATCTATGACAAGGATATCCATGGTAATATGGATGTCCAGGTACTTGGCCAGTCTAACAGGAACTTTCTCTATCATCCCTTCAACCTTAACGGGTCTAGAATCCATGGCACACACATTCTGGTAGGGCCTGGTGGTTCTTAAGTTAAGCTGTTGCATAACCCTTTTGGTCATTAAGCTTGCACCGGATCCTGAATCCAGCATACAATTGTGTAGAAGAAGGTCACCTATCATCAATGATATGTAGAAAGGAGGGTGAGCTTCTTTTCTTGTATCCCTAGTATGCAGGATTATAGGAGGGTCCTCATAAGTTGATTCACAGTTGGTTGAAGGTTCTTCCACATTATCCAAAAAAGTGACCTTTTTAGGAGTCTGAGGAGTGGGTGGACTAGGATTGGTAGTACATGCAGGAATAGGTGCTTCTAATGTTTTCAACAACCTTTCCTTTTGACCAGGAATCTTGTAGAGTTCATTTGTGGGTATAGGTACCTTAGTAGTATTGAACCAATTATTCCAATCAAAATTTAATTTACTAGAGTCAGTTGAATCATTTGGAATAATTACCTTGGGAGGTTGTATAGCAGGTGCAGGATTTGATCTTCTTTGGTATCCGACCCCTTTAAATCTCTGCATATTGTGGAGTTCTTCATTGGATGGTCTTCCTCCATAGTTTTTTGTCATATTGTCTGGTTCATTGTCAGCAGGTTTCCAGTTTTCTCTGGGAATATTGCGGATATCTCCTACAACATTTATGTATTCAGGATCGCTTGATGTTGGATTACTGGTACCCTCCCCTTCAGGATAACCATGCTCTTGTACATAGTTTGCAAAGTAGCAAGCGAATTCCTCATGGAAATCCTTGCAAGCTCTGCAAAATGGGATGTACACCTCATTTGTGTTAGCAGCCTCTATCTGAGTTGGAGGCCTCTTTTCATTTTCGGGAGCTTTCTTTTGCTAGTTATTTTTGGGAGGGTAATTTCTCTGAATTGGTTGAGTTTGTTGAATTTGCTGAACTCGTTGGACATGTGCCCTTTCCATGTTTATTATCTTGTTTTGTACTTCCTTCATTTGGACTACATGTTTCTGTTCAGCTCTTTCCATCCTCTCACACATATCCATCATCTTTTTCTCGTATGATTATTTTAAAGCAGCTAGAGGATCTTTATCTTTAGGCTCAGCTGTTTTTAAAGGAGTTTGAGCTCTTGAGTAACCAGGTAAGTTTGACTTTCCAGAGGACTGCATGTTTTTATCGATCTTAGTTGCCATTGTCTGTGCTTCTAACAAAGTAGCAGGTTCTTTATCCCTAAGTTAATATTGCATCTCTCCACTTAAAGCTTCAATGTAGTAAACCAGTATAGTATGTGGAGTTGGCTTGTAATCTGTAGGGATTGCATTGTATAAATCGGTGAACTTCTTGTTGAACTCTTCCATGGTTTCTATCTCACTTCTTTTGATGTTTGTTAAAGCAGCAAGTTGATGACGGGGCTCTTTTTTCTCACCATACTTGTTGGTGAAATCATTTGAAAACTCAGTTAAGGTGGCAAAGGAGTTGGTTGGCAAGCCGATGAACCAGTCACCAGCATCCCCATCTAAGGATAAGGCAAACAACTTCATGTACACATCCTCATGTCTGTGAGCAGGATCCCTGACATATCCACTTTTTATTTTTGAGAAAGCAGTGAGGTGATGTGCAGCAGTAACAGCATCAGTGCCGGTAAAGGTGGGAAGTTTGTCGATGGCCTTATTTGGAAGATCATGTGGTTGTCCTGCTATCTGAGCAATGTTGAGGGGAGCGAAAAAATCACCCATTGTATCGGAAAAACAATTATTACTGTTTTCAAAATTTTCATAATTTTCTAAGTTATTTTCTTGAAAAAGACTATGGATGTCAGAAATAGACTGAGAACTAAGTTCTTCAAGGATTTTACAAGAAGCAAGCTTGTTCAGTCTTCTCCTATAAACCTTTTCAGGTTCTGGGATAAAACTAAGCAAGCCTTCAGAGTTTCTTCTAGTCGAATACCTTGAGGTGTTAATTGACAATGGAGTCGCCAGGTGGTTTCAAGTCTAAATTCTGAGAGTGATTAAACTAAAAAAAACTACAAAAAAAGGAAAAAAGGGCAGTGGAGTCGCCAGACAGATTTGAGAATCTATCAAAAAGGTAAACAAACTAGAAAAAACTAAGGTCGTCCAGGAACAAAAAGATTTGTCCCCGGCGACGGCGCCAAAGATGTTGACCGCCAAACTGCACACCAGCAGCAGAAATATTTCGAAAGCTGTCTCCCTCACTGGAAAGTGGGGAGAGGTGTGGCCTTGGGGGCAAGCAATGAGCCAGGTACTGTCACCTGAATCCCAGCTCCTCCGTTTAGGAAAACTCCTAACGAAGCCAAGGGGGGTAGTCCCTAAAAAAAGAGTTGTCTAAGGCTCTTTGTATGTTTAAATGTTTTTGGTGTTGTAATGCGGATGGGTGTTGTTTTAGGAGTTTTTTGTATAGTGACTAGTGTTAACACCCAAAAAGTGCTCACTAGCTCATTTACCACATTATATGACTCATTTGTCCATTTTCCTACCATATTTCCATTAAAAATCCCAAAAAAACCCATTAAAAAGCCTCCAAAAGGCCTAAAATGCCTCCAAAAGGCCAAAAAAACCATCAAAATAGCCTAAAAAAGGCTAAAAAACCCCCTTTTCCTCCAAAAATAGCAAAAATCCCCTAAAAAGGGAATAAAAATATAAAATAATGAGGAAAAGGAGGAAAAAACCCGATACAGCTGCATAAAACCATGTGTTTCCTAAAACCATGGGTCAGCACTCCACCACCAAAAAACTATAAATAGGTGATGGAGATCCCTTATTCCATATCCACAATCACAAGCACCCTTACTCTGCCAAAATCTCTCCTGAAACCCTAGTTCACCTTTGAACTATTTTCACCTTGAGAGCCACCTTTGGCCCATTCCCAACATTGGAGAAGGAGAAGGAGCATTCTTGAAGCTTGGAGCATCCTCTTGGACACTGCAAAGGGCTTCACCAACCTTGACACTCAAGGTAACATCAATACAAAGTCATTCTTTCATTTTGGTGTTTATGCTTCATGCTTGTCTTAGAAATAATTTAATTTTTTGTTTTTGCATAATTAGTTTAATATACTGAACTGCTACTAAGGAGTCCATTCTCCTTAGTAGGTGCTCATTGGCACAAGCTAGGGGTAAAACCCTAGCTACAACTAGAACAGAATTAAACACGCAATCCACGTTGCAAAATTCACAAGATACAAATTCAGAATATAACAAAATACTTTGACTTAGAAATTAAAGCAAAGCATCCACAAGATAGAGATTAAACCAATGACAAGGACATATGGTCGAGATTTCAAAGATATGTGAGGAATATTAAAGACCAGTGCCAAATGGAGTCAAAATAAAGTACTTGTGATGCTGAAAGAATAAGTCGAAAGTAGCTGTTTGTAAGAACGTTTAGAAATTGTTCTTGGTAAATTTTAAGTGTTTTAGATGTTCTTGATTATTAGGGCTAAAACCAAGGATGTTCAAAGAGTGTCCGGGAAGTAATTTTAAGCAGCTCCTTTAAGAGACATGTCGGAACCTGTCTGGAATCACAGCGAGGCGCGCAATGCTAACCAGCCATCATGTCACAGATTGGGCACTCCGGCGCCTCCCCTGAGAACTGATTAAAATACTTTATGAACAACGCCAGTTCGTTGGTTATGGGGGTGAAAGTTTTAATTAGATTTTCATTTGTGAATTAACAAGTCTTCCACCTTTCTGAGTACTAGCCCAACCGTTTCCGTTTGGCAAAGCATACGGGTGTAGGACAGAAACCAAGGTAAATTAATTAAAGGGGTATATGAGTGTAAAATTTTATTATTAGCGAACCTTGTTCAACTCTCCGACAGAGAGCGCTCTTGACTTGATCTTATGACCACAGTTCAAGAGACTTGCTAAGCTTAAAATGCCTAATGCAGGGAAAATGCAAAACTAAGAATGCCCTCCGATAGAGGGTGCTCTTGACTTGGATTTGGCCAAGTTCAAGAGACTTTGGTTCGTTTTAAGAAGCAGATGAATAGTAAAAGCAGTATATCTCAACTTGAAAAGATTTAAATAATATGATTGATCAGCAAGATATGAATACTACTAACAATACTATTTGCAAATTAAAATGAAACTGAGTAAATCTAGTGTTTTACCACACAACTTCTAATCTAATAGGTGGGATCGATCTCCGAACAAGATCAACCACTAGAAGCCACCAATCCTGGAAACCTTCCAGCTAGCTAGATGTCCACAAGAAGTTGATGGGGGAGCGAGAAGCTACCACAAAACTATGTGGCCTTTGGGATACAATCCCAAAGTTAGCTATTCTCTGGTCAAGGATTGGAAGAGAAGATAAGATAACTAAACGGAAAGTAAAACTAAACTACCCAAGAGTCTCTTTCAGGTCAAAGACCCTACTCGGGAAAGCATGGGGGTAAGTAAATATGGAAGATAACTTATTGAAATAAAACTAGCATATAATTGATCTAAAACCAAGAGTCAAACCACTCAATGAGACGAGACCACAAGGCTTCCCCAAATGGGGAAGTGAATGTGGGGGCTTAAAAACCCCACCTGCAAATTTTATTATGGAGATACAATTGCCCTTGGGAATAAGACCCTTGTAGGGACTTTTCCGAAATAAATAACTTGTAAAATTTGAAAATAAACTACGATCTATTACAAAAGGATAAGAATGATCTAGCTTTGTTTTTTTTGTCTTCTTGTGTTCTTGATGACTTCTTGATTGGAAGCTTCTTGACTTCTACTCCCTGAAAAAGACTATCACAAACTAGTAGCTCCAATACCCATTAGCATTAGGAAATCAAATAGCAAATTGATAATAGCTAAGTCTTAGATCCACAAACCATGTGCAAACAATGATAAAACCAAAATTTTCCTTAAGATGCAAGTGCAACTACCTTGAAATTTAAACTATTTGCAATGTTTGAATGACAAAAATGAAGTGGCAGCCTCACATGTGAAGTTTACGACAGTCAAAGATGTTTTTTAAGATGGAAGCCACACATGTGATGGACAGTCAAGTCAAAGATGATGGCAGCCACTAAGTTTTATAATAGTCCTCAATGTCTTAACAGTCCTCACAATGCTCAAATGGCAGCCAACAAGTCTATAGGACAGTCAAGTCAGTAACTAGACCTTTAGGACAGTCAACTAGACGCTTTTAGATGGCAGCCTCTAAGATTTTATGACAGTCCTCAATGTGTTTAAATGGCATCCCAACAGTTTACATGAACATCAATGGAGTTGCATGTGGACAAACAAAACTTAAATAACAACTAGAAAAAGATCTACACTAACTTCCTTGGAAACACAATGCACTAGCTATGAAATTTTAAAAAACCAACTAACAAGTAATCTAGCATGCTATGAGATGAAATGCTAACTTTGAAATGCCATTTAACCAGTTAACAAATTAACTATCAACTAACAATAGCATGAGATCTAAAAAGCTAACTCTAACAATGAAAACTAACTATTTACTAATCACTTGCACTTGATTTGTTTTGTTGTTTTGTTGTTTTGTTTGTAGGACAAAATGGGGATGGACGAGAGGGGACCTAAGGGATGGAATGGATGCAAGAGAAAAGAAGACACTAGAAGGGGACGAGAGGAGGGATAAGGTAATAAGAGGAAAGGCGAATGGGATGGAGAGGAGAGGCTAAAGGAGGTAAGACGAGAGTACAAGAGGAGAAGGGCGAATGGAGAAGGAAAGCCAAAAGAGGTGGGACAAAATGGCAGCTAACTAGGGCAAAAAACGAATGGAAGGGTGGTAGGATGAAGACAAACCTATGGGGAAGTAGATCTAGGGCAAGGGCTTCAAGTGGAACACTTGAGATGGTAAAAACACCGCCTTGGAAATCCTCCGGTTAACCGGTGATACGCCGACAACGAGTGTTGAAGAGAGCACAAGGGAACAAATCTCAAGCTATTCCCCAAGGTTGAAGGAACTTCAACCCTATGGCAAACTAATCTATGGCTTGAAGACAAGAACAATCTCGGATCAAGTCTAGAAGGGATAGAAAGGGCTTAGCAAGTCAAAGCAAAAACTCAAGGAGCAACCAAGAAGGCTTGAAGAAATGGAAGCCTATAGTAACAAGTAACCAATATTGTGTTTTGAATGTTTGATGGAGAAGATCTAACTCCATTTGTTTCTCAACTCCAAAAGCTAGGACTTCTTTGGTCTTATTATAGAGTGAAGATATACCTGCAAGAACCTTGAGCATGGATAATATATTTGAAACAAAATATTTAAGTGAAAAGAACTAGATACATGCTACTTGTGCTAGATTGTTAGCCATCTTGAACATGATCTACAACTTAAGAGCCTCAAATAAAATGTAAAACAATATCACCTCAAATATCATGTGAAGCAATGCACATCAAGAGCCTCCACGTTTTTGACCTCCAAAGTCTCAATTTTATTCTCAATAAAAAGTGCTTACAATTTCATTAGAGTTTCGATGCCTAAAAAAATCCATGAGATAATAACCCCTAAGGGCCTCTCTTTATAGTAAAAGACACAAACTAAACCCTAGGTCGAATTTGGCAATGGCAAGTAGTTTGAAATCCAAATAAGACAAGGCTTGGCATGCTAAACTCGAGTCTATGGTAGGTGAAATGGCATGAGGTGGCAAGAACTCGACTATGGGAAGTATCATCCAACGAATAGGCATGCTACAACAAGGGTTGACGTGAGCATGTGGAGGGCTTGACGTGAGCTTGAGGATGATGCGAGTTGGTTAGTGAATGACAAGTGGATAAAAGGTAGGTGCTAATTCGCATGGATGGAGCATGGGATGTATCACAACCAATTACCACACTCCAACAAGGCTAGGCTCGAGTTTGATGAAGATTGACGTGAGGGTTTGGTAGATATGCGAGCTAGCATGGTGAAGACACATGGTAGCAAGTAGGTGCTAACTCGAAATTGAATGGGATCCAAGCTTGGTAGGTATGGTGAGTCATGAGGGCGCCCATATCTAACTTTAATGCTAACCACCAACCCAATCATCAAATGCCAACACACCAAATCGAATTTTGCTTGAGGAGGGCGAATTGCCTTGAATGGATAACACTCTAGTGACTGGATAGTTGACTGGGAAGACTTGGAGTTGATTGGAATCCTCCTAAATGCTCATTGCCATGTCATTTAGCCTTTTATTTTAATCAAATTGATTAATTTTGGAGAGATTTGGATTATCTCCAAAATATTCAATTTTATTATTTTAATTAATAATTTCTCTGTAAATGACTTTTCAGAGAAAATATTAATTACGAGGCTGAATTGACATCCGAAATTTGGGTTTAGCTGCTCCACGGTTCATGTGTGATTTTTGGCTTATGAAACGAGCCATCAATCACTGAATTCGGACCCCGGATGACTGACATATATAGAGAAATTTATTAAATTTAAAAAATAAATAAAACCCAAATTTCAACGGACCCGGTAAAAAATTTTTGAAATTTTTTCTGAGGGTTTTATGGACCTAGGACATGACCGACACCTATTCTAACAGTGTCTAGTAGGCTTATATACATTAGTTTGCCTCTAATAACCCCCCATGGCCAAATTTTCAAAATCGGTCATTCCAGCTTTGGAGGAGCGGGAGAAAACCTCATCGATTATACATCGCCTTAAGCAAAGTATAATTGACAAGGGAAAAAACTCCTTGGAATACCTTAGTTGCTTAATCCAGTCATGAGGAATCGAGGCACTCAGATCCTACTAGCACACTTTATTACAAACCCCCATGGGGGCCATGGTCATGTCGACTCAAAAAACAAAACAAGCTAACCACAACTGGCTAGCCACAATATGTTGGATCATCTGATACACTGGAATCAAACATTTATCATGTTCGTCAAATGGTGGCTCTCCAGAAAATCCAACTATGGTACAAAAAGTTGGTAACAATAACCTCTATTCTCCCTAAGGAGGGTAAAACCAATGAGTATGGGTCAAGAACTTATAAGTCTGAGTGGGGACATATACATAATATCAATACAACCAGGTCCAACTATCTATATGATCACCAGATCATGATACTAAATGCTAAGAGATGTCACAAGAATGACCGAGCCCACCAGACTCTCTGGGAGGGGGGTATAATGGTAAAATCAAGTGGCTGGACCACCCCTTCTTCATACAGGGCCCTAAGTGAACCAATCATACCATCTCTCTACTCTGACAGGCCATCTGACATGGAAAAACTGCACCAGAATGGTGAACTGAGGAAAATCATCTCTCTAACTTCCCGGAACTGAAAACAAACTGTCTCAATGGACTCAGAGAGCTCAAATCCATCCAAGGTGTGTACTCATACACCCTATGGATCTCTGCATGATCATATAAAATATCCAATATATCCAGACAGATAAATAATAATAATCCGTAAATGATCAAATAATGCTGAAAACCACAAATCATCATCATAAACCTGTAACCACTGCATAGAACCATCTGGTGACCTGTAATAGACCACATATCATATCCCTGCATCATCGGAGGTCTATCCACCTCATGTCCTGTAGCTGACTTTGGTCAAACTAGGTTTGACCAAGTCAACATGACCAATAATATGACTCAGGCTAGCATCAAACTGCTGCAAGTGTCAAAGGTTAAGACATGCTCGACAATTCATTCAAGTAACAATTATAACAAGTAGCAATCATTTCTCTGGCAATCTAAAACCAAATGAATAGAGTTTAAATATTAATTATGACTCAGACCAGACTTTCAAGACCGTACTCACTTCATAGTTGTGATCAGTTTGCTAGTGAAGGGTGAAGGCTAAAAGTCAAAAGGCTAGGCTAAAGGATGACTACTTACTTGACACTATGACACTTTGGATATGGAAAGGGGATACACACTCTAGCATATGTTGGATGAGCAAATAACACAGGGAATGGCCATGTCTCACAAATGGGTAAGTTACTTTCAGAAGTGCTTATTCACCTTGACTAAAGTTCACAATCCATATCAAATACAAAAGAGGCCAGCAATCTTTTTGATATATAACATTTAAGAACCATTTCTTTTTGGGCCTTTAAGTTTCCATAGCCTTTGATTCGCGTGTGTTCAAAAACACTTGTTACATGGATTTACATTTATTAAAGCTTTAAGCTCCAAGTGTGTTCAAAAACACTTGTTACATGGGCTTTACATTTCACATTTCACATTTCATTTCAAAGCCAGTTTCATTAGGCTTGCTTTGCATTCATGTGTGTTCAGAAACACTTGTTACATGAATGGGATTTCACAAGATATACATTTCATTTCCAAATACATTGTATTGATGGCAACGCTATCTGTTTCAGGTTTAGCCAACACAACTTAAGGCAACTCAGAGCCGAGACATAATAAACAAGGGGAGGCTCATCCAACAAAGAGGCTAAAGTGGGGGAAGGTCTTCCATGCCACTAGTCAAGTAGTCAGTCAGGGTTAAAACATAACTGGAAGGTAATGGATGGGTGGAGACAGTGAACAATGAGACCAACACTAGCAAGCCAAAGAATGGTGGGAATGATCACCTCTATTCTCCCTAAGGAGGGTAAAACCAATGAGTATGGGTCAAGAGCTTCTAAGTCTGAGTGGGGACATATACATAATATCAATACAACCAGGTCCAACTATCTATATGATTTCCAGATCATGATACTAAATGCTAAGACATGTCACAAGAATGAATATAAAAGCAATATAGCCATATCACAAGAATATACCTGTTGGGTCATATACCTGAATGCACACAATCTGAACCATCATCTGTCCACTGAGAACCTGCTGCTACAACTCTGAGCAATACCAACTGCTCTGTACATGGCTAAATGGCTATATCAGTCCTCAAATCTGAGTGTCCTGAGACTCAGTCATGGCATGGGAATATACTGTTGTCCATCATCAAATAGTGATCCATCATAGATGCTCATCTCAGCATCTCATATGTAAGGGAACTGGCTGAAAAGTGTAGTGGAATCTGAAAAATAGAATATGGTATCCCGGCTACTATATATGTGATAATAGTTACTATCTTGGAGACATCCACTGCTACTAGATATAAATGATAAATGTTAACACAATAAATTCAATACTAAGTGTAGCTTCAAACCCAGGTAGCTATAGATGACCTTTAGAGGTAGAAATAGACGACAATAAATACTAAATCGGCATAGATACCAGATCTGAATATTATATTAAATGAGGATGACTGTCATACATTTTTGGCAATGCCTGAAGGTAGATCTGAGGTACAGATATGCTCCAACGCTTGAGACGAGAGATCCTATCAGTGGATGTTAATTGATGATGTCTTTTATGCTTGGAGCGAGTATAGATACCAAATATGAATATTATATTAAATGAGGATGACTGTCATACATTTTTGGCAATGCCTGAAGGTAGATCTGAGGTACAGATATGCTCCAATGCTTGAGATGAGAGATCCTATCAGTGGATGTTAATTGATGATGTCTTTTATGCTTGGAGCGAGTATAAGGTTTGTTGTACTCACAAAGCTTTTCCAAACTGATTCTGGGCTGCCTTGAAGGTGGACGCCTTATACCACATAGCATACAATAAACACTCAATCCCTTTATGATCTCACTTGACAAATAAAGGTGCTACACAGCTCCAAAGTGGTCACGGTTCAGTAGGGGATGAATACGCTCCTTTTAACCTGTGTTTGATTCATAATTTGTCATTCATGCACAACCCACGACTTCTCAGAATCGGATCTCAGCTATATGACAGTCCACAAGGGATTCGCGCCCTTCACAATCAGCTAGCTACCTCTTCATGTGATCACACGACTTTGGGAGGAAGATCGTTGTTTAATTAAAGAGTATGAGCTACCTAAAACTGACCACGCCCCTCTCCAACCAGATTTGTGGCATGCATCCCCTGAATGAGGAAAAGACCCTCAACATGTGAACTCGTGGTTTCTCCCATCAATACACAACTGATAAGAATGTGAGTGTTACTCCCGCAGAGGTGATGCGCCCTCATGCACAGAAATAATGCTGCTTAGAACAATGGAGAAGTCACCCTTGACCCACAACACTGATGTGCCCTACCTCAGCAATCAACGACTTCTCACCATGATGCACCCTTGCTCACCCAACAATGGTGTCTCTATAATTAATATGCCCCTTGTACTCAGGCTTCCAAGGAATTTCGCCCTCTCTGCACAAACCACAAGAAAATACGTAGCTGCTACACAACTTGAACTCTGATCAATAACTCGATAACTTGACAAATTACTCCGTCATAATGAAGCACACGATGGTAAACCTGGATGATTTACCACTCAGCTTAGCTAGGATGGATAGATTTCGCCATCGAAACCAAGACTTGTCGAGGGTTTCCGTCCTCAACACCAATAACCTCACTGAGCTCTCAAATCCAAATCTCAATCCTGAATAATAACAATAGATACTGAGTAACTCACTTTATCTTTCTTTTATAGCCTTGACATTGCATTCCCTATACGTAAGTCACTTTTCTCTTCTATTTCTCCGTTGAGTTGCATGCCTCTCATTTGTTGCATGTTTGCATGCATCTCCCTTTTGCCTGTATGCATGATTGCATGCACCTCACTTTTGCATGCCTGCATGATTGCATGCATTTCACTTTTGCATGCATGCATCTTACTTTTGCATGCATGCATGCATGCTCTTGAGCTAGGGCTCACATGCTCTCCATGTCCTTTGTTCCAGTTTTACCCAAAATAGAACATTACAACAAATGTTGGTGGCCAGTTTAGGTCCCAGTGTAAATTTTCTTTGCCGTATTGGCATCTCAATTTTTAGTGTCTTTCTCTCTGACTAGGTTAAACAAGGTGATTAGTCTACCTTCTATCTAGAAAAAGGAAGAGGTTTTGGAAGCATGTTCAACAAGGTAAAAGCACAAGGAGGGTTTTGACATAGGAAACATTTGGAGTGCAAAAACTATGTTGGATCTCAGGCATGCAGATATATGCGGTCCAATAAATATTTTATCATTGGTGGAGGCCAAGTATTTTCTGCCTTTTATTGATGGAATTTCACAGAAGATATGGATTAATATTATTAAGGAAACATCAAATCTATTATGATCTTGTAGGATTCAAAGATCAACTTAGTCCATGAGAGTTGGAATCGCACAAAGGAGA
Organism: Larix kaempferi; assembly: GCA_027924585.1. Lineage (NCBI taxonomy): Eukaryota > Viridiplantae > Streptophyta > Pinopsida > Pinales > Pinaceae > Larix > Larix kaempferi. Next base: position 10,293,369 of record BSBM01000232.1, read on the forward strand.
ATTTCAACCATAATCTATTAAAGTGTTGGCATGTAGAATTAGTTGTTTAAAAGGTGTGGAAATATTCTGCAGAAGAATTGGCACAAGCTATAGATTATAGTCAGAAACCTCTTCAACAGTAAATGACACCCTGTAGAAGATGCACTAAAATCCAGGTCACATAGTTCAGCACTACAACCCAGTTGCACAATAAAAATGTTTGGCTGCACTAAAATTTCATTACACAACCAAGTATGCTAACTTTCACCCATTGCTCATATTTCTTCTTGTATATTTTAGTCTGTTTTTGAAATTCCGAGTTCATGTGTTGTCCAATTGGATAATGTTGGATATTGCCCGAAGAAGATCTTTGAACTTCGGGGAGGATTTTGCCATAAAAATAGTTTTGAATTTTGTAGGTTTTGGCCCATGCAAACCATAATTTGAACTTCGGGGAGGATTTTGCCATAAAAATAGTTTTGAATTTTGTAGGTTTTGCCCCATGAAAACCATTAAATTTATGGTAAAATGTGAGGGATGATTTTTCAAGTGGCTGATGCTTGTGTTTAATTGGAATTTGCATTAGAGCAGGTTCAGAAATTTAGCATTCGAGTGATGGAGTTATCTTTCACTCAAGGAAGGTGGGATTATGAATGATTGGGAGGATTTGATCCTTTAACTAGTGCCAATGCAAAACCTCCCGGTGTTGAACAGTGGGCCTCATTTGATGTTCCCCTAGATCAAATCGATGCAACATGGCAGAATCTGACTCATGCCCTTTCTGGCCTGTTTTGTGCTTCTATAAATTTTTAGAGTCATCAACAACTTATGCTTCTCCATATTGGAGTTTTCATCCCAATTTGGTTGATGATGACAATAAGATACATGATGCAGAACATAATATCACTGTAGACAAGATAAAAAGACCTTCCAACAAGTTAAGATATGGTGCATTGCCACGAGAAGTAGAATGCACTGAAAATCTTACTCCCTGGCTTAAGCTGCTCCCTTGTCGAGAATCGAGATAAAGCTAGTCTTGCTGCACTTATGCTTATGGACAGACCTTCAATTTAAAGAGGGTTCTATCACTCCCAGTGGTTGCATGTTTTGTCTAGTGAGTTTAATTCTTAGAAAATAGACAAGCAACATGAGGGAACTACGTTGCAACAGACATTAAATCTTGTTCTGCTACCTTCAAATGTGCACACTACGGCTAACAGTAATGGACAAGTACATCATCCTAGTTGGTCTTTTTGTTCTTTGTTTGGACGAGAACTGATTGGGAAATGTGTTCTTGCAAAGTCCAGCAATGTATTTCTGGCGCTAGAAAGAACATTAATTGAAAGGCTGGAGAGTTCAACAAAAGAGAATACAAGCAGTCCCTTTTTGCTGGCATGAATAACCGAAGTTTTCATCAGAATACTGTCCCAGACAGGGTGCTGAAAGAAACAATTCTGTCAGAAAGTAGGGTTGGCATGGTTGATGGTTTCATTATGTTTTGAGTTTTTGGTCAATAAGTATAATGAATCCCATCCACTAAATGTGGGACTTACATGGAAGGTCCCTGTTCTTTGGTTGTCTCTCTCAACACCTTTCCGTGCAAGCAGGTTCTTGATGGGCAACGGAAATGCACGAGGCTCTATTGTGATTGCTTTGAAAGTGGAAAAATCTCATAAAGAGGTTGGGGCGATAATGGTATATATCCTTCATCAGGTGTACCTGGTTGCCATACAAGTCTCCTTGTTTTTCAGGTTGTGCCTTGGTACGTTCGGTTATATTTTCACACATTTCAGGTTTTTATCGATGGACAACCAAAGCCAATATGGGATGTGGTTAAGAATATGCAGATTTATCCTGCAGAGGACAGGAAATCACCTACAGTGATGGAGATTGAGCTTGACATTCCATGTAATACAAGCTCAGCTGCACAGATTGTAAATTTTGATAAGGTCAGCTTTTTGTACATATATTCAACATTCTTCATTATATTGACATGTTCTTGACTTTTTTTGTGTCAAACGTCTAAAATATGCACCAAAAGTCATCATATCCACTCTACTTGATTTTGTTGCGTCAAACGTCTAGAATATGCACCAAAAGTCATCATATCCATTCTACCTTTTTTCGTTGATGTGAAGTTTTGTAAAAAACAAGGCAGTAATTACGTGATCTTAGTATCATGCAGAAAACAATTCCAACATAAAATTTGTTAAAATTCAAGTGGTTTTGGTGCTGTTAACATGGAAACTAGAGATCCTTGAATATATTTAGAATAAATCACACAGTGCAGTCTTGTTTACTAAAAAAGGTATTTGTCTCCTTATTATGTATAAATACTTATATGCATGTCGTTGACATGGGCCACAAGTAGTATATACCAAAATAAACATTATATGTTATCCTACCTCTATTGCTTGGCTTGTTATATACTAGAACCCACCCTAAAAGCTTATTATTTGGCCAATTAAACCAAGCACCACATGTAATTGCCCAACTATTATTGTATGCTTAGGACATATTGTCTTTAACTCTATAAGATTGCATGGAGACTGATTGTGTTTCACTCTTTGCAGTGAACACATCCCCCTCCCATGGGACTAGAGATGCCTCACCCTTTAAAAATATAGAATTATATCTAGCTAGCAGGTGCACTCGCATAGATAATGATGATAAGCTAATACTAGTTACCGACATTGACCACTTATTTTATATAACCTTTTGAGGTTTGTAGGTAACCAAGCTGCATCAGAGGACATGTGTCCTGTTGAGGCCTTGACTATATGTAAGAAACCTTCTCTCCTGACTATTCAAGAAAATCCTTCACCTGTCCATTTGTAAGCTATACTAGTGAACCTCTCTCCTCCGATGGTCTTGTTATCACACCATAGTAGCAGGGCTACTTGGCTGGTTCAGCAGATATCTGCACATTCCAGAGCTTCCATTATTCAGAGCATGGATATGATGATTGTATATTTTGTGATCACTCATGATCAGGGCAGTATATTATTCAGACTTATGTTTGACCTTGTGTCAAGGCTGAGCCTTGAGAGTTCAGATTTGATGACTGATGTGACCCTTTATCCCATGCAGTTTCAGTTCAGTGCTTAGAGATGTATTGCAACAGTGCTTTCAGAGGGTGTATGATGATTATTACTATGATGATGTTATATGATCTATGGATGCTTTATCACTGATTGTGGATTATTATCTTGTTGATTTAGTCATGATCACAGCATCTGCTTGGTATATTATTCCTGATGTGGCAAACTATTTAAAATGAACTTATAAAATGAACAATTGCTTGCACATTTAGGTCATTTAACAAAACCCACTGGTTTTCCACCTTACATAGATATGGTCTTCCCTGACACCAGTTGTCTGCTAGTGCAGGCTCCATCTTCACTTGACTCCATCCGTACATGACTTTCCTATTTGACTTTAAACCTTGACCTATCTCATTTGACTTTCTGATATTGAGGACTTCCCCATTTTTCTACCTTTGTGTTTGGACCACATCCCTGTATATTCAGTGTCTCGGCTCTAAGTTGGTGACAAAACTTGCCTTTGGTGAGTTGGATTGTAGGCCTAAATCATTCTGGTCGGTTGTCCCGATGTTTGGCATTGGCTCGAACTCCCCCTAGTCACTTGAGATGTTGTTGGCTAAAACTGAAAGCTCATGTTCTACCTATGGAAACTTATAAATTCGCCAATGAAAACTAAAAAGGGCAAGAGCGATGAACAACTAAAAATACTCCTCGAAGAGTATAAGAAAGGTCCAAAAAGCAATGGTTCTTAAAAGTTATATCTAAGCAATTGCTGACCTTATATGTATTTGAAAACATGCCCTGGATGCAAGCTACAACTAGTTGTGCTTATCAGCACACCTGAAATCCGAAGGGTTATGTAGGCCAAAAAGGCCATGAAATGAAATTGAATGATCCTAATGAACCTGGATCAACTTGATGTAGACATGATGCCTAAGTTGAATAAGCACTCTCTGAACAACTTATACATTTGTGAGGCACAGCCATCCCCCGTGTTATTTTGTCCAGCACAGAGTTTGTAGCTTTCCCCTTTCTCCCAGTCCAAAGTATTTTTGAGTTAAGTTAGACAGGTCAACCCCTTGGCCCAACCTTGTTCCTAGCCTTCATCCTTCACTAGCAGTTTGACCATGTCCAATGGGTGAGTTTGTCATTTGAACTATTGTGCAAGTAATTTTATATAACAAAGGAATATGCTAACTTGATTAATGCCACTGAATGGATCTTATACTTTGAGCTTGGCTGTGAGAATGATTAGAGAAGCATGTCTTAGTCTATTGATGTGATTTATCCTTGGTTGTATATTATTGGGATCTATGATGATGTGGGCCATATATAGATGCCTATTGATGATGATTGATGGTCCCACATACTTGATGATGATATCATATGATGGACATGTTATCACCTATTTTGTACAAATAGTTGAACTTCCGATGAGCCGCCAGTTTATTGAACATGATTCATGTTCATCATCAGCATTCAGAGGTTCAGAAGTCAATTTCAAAGCAATTTTGCCCCTTTTGTAATAACTGCATGTTCATACCCCCATGGGGAATTTGTAAAATGTTGGTCTAAACGAGGTCCTTTTATAAAAGACTCGGCTATCCGTAGGTTTAGCCATTTGGGGGATACTCTAGAGTGTTTTTTCCTTAGGAATTATGCGCTACTCATCAGTGGCGTATAATCCCCGAGTTTTTCACTCAAACCTCCAAAGCTGGAGTATTTCCCATGGTGGTCAAAACCTAAGGTGGTTATTAGAGTCTTGTGTCTAGGATTTTTTACGTGTTAGCCACATCGATTGAGTCGTATGAACATGCACTAGGTCCTCTAGGAGTTTCGTTTGATTCCGGCAAAAATAATTTTTTCATAAAATTAGACCATTTTTTAATGGTTTAATTAAAAAATTTCAAGAAATGATAAAAACCTCATCCGGAGGCGGAATTGGGCATGGGGAGGCTCGTTTTGATGCTCAGAGCATCCTCTTCACCTTGGCACTTTCATTCTTCAGTTTCCGGGCAGTTACATCACCCAGGAGCAGTTTTGGCTAAAAATGCATCATTTTGGCTAAAAAATGACAAAATTCACTAAGTGACAAAAAATCAAATAAGTCCAAAAGCATTAAAAAATGATTTTTTAAAGGTTGAAGTGAATTCTAATATGGTGTACGACCCACATAAAGTATTAAAGCACATGTTGTATTAAGGTTTGATGACGTGAGCTTACCTTCACGTGAGCTCCTCCATGGATTTGCGATTTGGTCATGTGGCAATTAATTAATGGATTGGCGGGTGAGCATCTATGGCATGGTGGGCGCATTCTATGGATTGAGGCCACATCACATGGCTCAACAACCACAAACTCGAGTCTCCCTCCATTCAACTCCGAGCTTTCATCCTCAAGTGCTCACGCATATCCCCATCCCTCACGTCAATCTTTATTGGAGCTCGATTTACTATGTGGCATTCCTTTATTGGAATGGTGATGGTTCCAAAGTTTGGATGGGGGGCGCCTTGCCAAGGTGGAGGCCACCTCCCCTTCCCAACAACTAGAACTCGAGCTCATGTGATGGATCTCACTCCAAGCTGCGATTTAAGATGAGATTTGACTGAAATTACATTTTTATGATTAGTGCCATTTGTCTCTCTCAAGCCAATTCGAATTTGGCTTAGGTTGGCTTGTATTTTTGTATAAAGAGAGGTGCCTTTCACTCTCTTATGATGGAATTTTTGGGCAAACTTACTCTGCCATATTGTAACTGTGTTCTAGCTATTGCTATTTTGGAATAAAAGGAGACTTTGGAGGTCTACATGGTGTGCCATTGTTGTTATGAGGAATGATCTACAAACCCTGAGGTGATATTGTGCTTTTGCATTTGTTTACAAATTATGATTCTTAATCTTGCTTAGCTTAGAATTCTTTGTTAAGAACATAGGATGGGTATTTGATGGTCCAACTTACCCATTGATATTAGGCTTGATGCAATATAGGAGTACAAATTGTAGTCGGTTCTTACTTATGTACTTCTTATTTCATTTTGTTTGATATACTAAGCATGATCTAAGTTTTGTCTTGTAAGTGGTGCATATGTGCAGATCTTAAAGGATAGAGTGGAGGTTTGAACTCGGGTGTCTCTTCCTCCCTCCATCAAAGATTTTCTCTAACAAATTTTTCATTTCAGGGTCTCCTAAAAGTCTATCTTCAAATCTCGGTTGGGCATGAGAAATTGGTTCAAATTTTCATTTTCAAAATTATTTAAAACTTGTTTTGGTTACTTGAGTTAGGCCTTTGATCTTCATCCCATTGGCCTTCTCCCATTCGCCTTCATCCTCCATCTCCTAGCCTTCCATTCGCTACCCTTCATATCAGTCATCTAACCTTCCATTCGCTGCCCATTGCACTCAGACTTGAAACCTCCTTTCGCTGCTCAAAAGACTATTATATCAGCCTTCTCCTTTTTGCATTCGCTGCCCATCATTCTAGCTTTCACCTGCTCCTTCCCATGCACTAAAAAACTCATAAAAACTTAAAAAAAATCAGAGTTTGGTTTTGATTAGTTAGTCTCAATTTTGTTATAAAATAGATCTCATTTCAATAAGTTAGCATTGTTAAAACTTGCATTGTGTTTGACTTCTCTAGTTTGCATCTCATTTTAGTGTTTAGATCATAAGTTTGGTTATCTTGCATTTGTTTCTTATCTCTTAGATCTTAGATTGCATCTTCTAGTTTGCATGCTTCATCCCAAACATTTAAAAATTTAAAGTTTTAGTTTGTTGAAGTAGTTTCCTTTTGTTATTACTTAGATCTAGTTCATTTTTTTTATATAGATTAAATCTTGTTTTCAACATTTTTAAGCATAGATTTGTTTGCTAGTCCGTTTTCAATTTTTTTTGATAGTTTCAAGTTAGGTTTCATGCTACTTACACCTTGGACTTCATTTTACAAGCTAAAATTCAAAGTAGTGTCAAGCTTTATCTTTGATTTTAAGCTAACATCTAATGGGTGCATGAGTGAGCTATTTTTGTTGTAGGTGTTGAAAAAGATCAAAGCCAAAAGAAAAGTGGAGAAAGAGAGGACATTGCCAAAAACTTGGAGAAAAAATTACAAAACCAAGAGGAACCAAAATCCAAAACCAAGATTTCAACATTTTGAGACTTGAACCAAAGAAGACAAAGTTTCGATCACTCTCCTTTTTGTAAAAGCCATTAAGGCTTATTCCATTTTATTTTCTAAGTCTCTTCAAATGGTTGAAATTCCTAATGTTGTACTTGATAAATAAAGTTCATAGGTGGGATTTTTAAGCCCCCACATTCACTTCCCCATTTGGGGGAAGCCTTGTGGTCTCGTCTCATTGAGTGGTTTGACTCTTAGCTTTAGATCAGTTATATGCTAGTTTTATTTCAATAAGTTATCTTCCATATTTACTTACCCCCATGCCCTCCCGAATAGGGTCTTTGACCTGAAAGAGACTCTTGGGTAGTTTAGATTTATTCTTGTTTATTATTATCTTGTATTTCTCTTCCAAAGCCTTTGACCGGAAGTTGTATCCTTGGGATTTCATCCCAAGGGCAGGACCACATAATTTTGTGGTTACTCTTCCTACCCCGTCGGTTTCCTTGGTAGAGCTTTCATCTAGCTGGAGGTTCTCAAGTGCAGGCGATTCTAGTGGTTGATCTTGTTCGGAGATCAATCCCACCTATTAGATTAAAGCTTGTGTGGTAGAACACTAGTTTGATTTTGGTTTCATTTTATTTGGGAAAGTAGTATTGTTAAGCATTATTTCATATCTTTCAAGCCTATTACATGGTTTTATCATTTAAAGTTGATTTATTGCTTTTACAACACAACTACCGTCTGCTCCTTTAAAACAAACCAAAGTCTCTTGAACTTGGCCAAATCCAAGTCAAGAGCACCCTCTATCGGAGGGCATACTTAGTTTTGCATTTTCCTTGCATTAGGCATTTATTAAAGTAGCAAGTCTCTTGAACTGTGGTCATAAGATCAAGTCAAGAGCGCTCTCTGTCGGAGAGTTGAACTAAAGTGCTCTTAAATTAAAACTTTTTCAACCCACACGCCCCTTAATTAATTTACCTTGGTTTCTGTCCTACACCCGTATGCTCTGCCAACCGGAAACGGTTGGGCTAGTACTCAGAAAGGTGGAAGACTTGCTAATTCACAAGTGAAAATCTAATTAAAACTTTCGCCCCCATAAACAACGAACCGGCGTTGTTGAAAAGGTATTTTAATCAGTTCTCAGGGGAGGCGTCGGAGTGCCCAATCTACGACATGGTGGCTGGTTAGCATTGCGCGCCTCGCTGTGATTCCAGACAGGTTCCGACATGTCTCTTAAAGGAGCTGCTTAAAATTACTTTCCGGACACTCTTTTGACATCCTTGGTTTTAGCCGTAATAATCAAGACAATTAAAATCTTAAATTTACCAAGATAAGCTGCACAACGTTCTCACAAACTTCTATTTTCAAGCACTTGTATCAACCTTTCTACAATCACTTTTATTTTTGACTCGATAAGACACTGGTCCTCATCATATATCTTGCTTTCTTAAGTATCAACATTGGAGTATTTTTGCTTATATTTACGTGAAAAGTGATTTATTTATTGTCCAAGTGTATCTTTCATTTTGTATTTGCAACATGGATTGCACTATCTTGTTTTACATTTAAATTTTATTTTGTGTCTCTCATTCAAAAACTCCTAAACAACACCCATCCACATCACAACACCAAAAAATATTTTAAACACACAAAGAGCCTTAGTGAAACTCTTTTTTAGGGACTACCCCCCTTGGCTTCGTTAGGAGTTTGCCTAAACAGAGGAGCTGGGATTCAGGTGACAGTACCTAGCTCATTGCTTGCCCCCAAGGCCACACCTATCTCACTTTTAGTGAAGAGACAGCTTTCGAAAGATTTCCGCTACTGGTGTGCATATTGGCGGACAACAGGACATATGATGCAGATGATGATTGATGCAGTTCAGTAGGTTTATTTATTATTTCAGATCAACAGTTTATGCATTGTCCATATATGGTGGACCCTACAGCTGGCCCAATAGGGCAACCCATGGTGTATGAGTACACATTTCTAGTAGATTTGGGTCTTCTGGATCCAATGAGACACTTATCTTTCAGTTCCGGGCACTTCTGACAGTGATTGATGCAGTTTTATACTTGTTGACCAGATTTGGGGTTGATTTCCCAACCTGAGCAGCAGGGGCCATGAGAGGCCAGTTCACCTAGGGCACTGATGATGGAGGGGGTGGTCCAGCCACTTGTTTTTACCATTTACCCCCCCTTCTGGAGAGCCTAGTAGGCTCAGATGGATAGCGCAGATGCCCTAGGAGGCAGTTTTGGCACTTTCACAGTTACCGAGGCAGTTAAAAAATGGGATAAAGTGGTCACTGAGGAATTCGATTTGGGCAATTTAGGCAAGGTTTTGGCATTTGGTTTTCACAGAGGTCTTCCAGGGTGATCCCAGTATCTTCCAGCCAGTTTTCACCATGTGGGGGGTAGGCCCACAACGATCACAAGAGGTCTTTTACTACTTGTCTGTCACAGATTTTGAGGACAGATTTGATCATTTATATTATCTTGGACATATTTTATTATTTTATTGTGCCTTGGGGATGAGCTAGTAAGGATTGATGCCTCCTAGCCCCACCATGTGCTTATTTTGTCATGTCCTAGTCATCATGAGATGGATTTTTGGTACTTGTACCCCCTCTAGTGGATGACGTCACCCTCCATGATTATTTTATACCATGACGTCATCATTATATTGGGTGATCCATGCGATATATTGTTATGGTTCATCTTACCATTGATTGTATGATGAGATCTTTTAATCTCAACCACTCATTTGATGTAGTATTGTAGAGTGGTATAGGGTTTTGGTCTTTATTATCCTATATAAGGAGGAGACCCCCTATTGTATAGCTCACCTTTGGAGCTCTGGAATATTGGAATAGAACATTTCTTTGTGGAGCACATCTCTCTTGTATTGTGGATTCTCTTGTATATTGAATATACAGTATCTCTTCTATGTATCATTGTGGATTTTGGTGCTTCTACTAGTCTTCTTACAGGAAAGTCGAATTGGTGGAGAGGAGGGCGATTTCTTGAGGGTTATTGTTGGAGGGATCCACATATTCTCTCTTGGGTTGATCTTGTGACAGGGAGTATCATTATTGTATCTTTGTGACATAGTTGATGCTTTCTATTACATCTCTTTATCATTTTCATAATCATCTTCCTTGACTTGTTTCTTTGATCTTGTCCTGTAGGAGGAGGACGATTTGGCTGTCTTGGAGGAGGACATTTTGGTTGGAGCTCTTGGATCTCACTCTTGAATATACACATAGGAGAATGCTATCAATTTGCAAGGTGGCCACAAGCAATTGAGGTAAGATCTACAAGGTATGTGCCTCTTTCATCCATTCTATCTTCATTGGTCTCAAACCCTAATTAATTAAAAACCCCAATTTTGGTATTTCTTAGATCTACTTAGATCTAGCCTTGCTTTTGAAAAGATTTTAAGAACCCACCTCTATAGCATCCACCCCTAGTTGGATCTATAGTTTGGTGGTGATTGGGTTAAAATTGACACACTTTTCAAGGCAAAAAGCCCTCTTGAACCAAATCGCACTTCCTTGGAGACGCTTGTTGGGTTAGATCTAGCACATGGGTAGGTGAGATCCCACTTGATTTGCAATCTACACACTTGATAACCTATCCCCAGATTCTTACTTTGGTGATTTCTACCTTGTGGGCATCATTCCACGTAAAAGGGGATTAAAACCCCCTTTTTGAATTTCTTGGCACCTCAAAACTCAGATCTAGTAAGATCTAACCCTTGGATTGAGTTGATTTTCTAGATCCACATAGATCCGGGCACAAGCCACTTGGATCTACAGTTTGGTGGCCATTGGACTTGATTTGGTCCACTTAACCCACGTTTTAGCCCTCCTTGAGCAAGGTCGCACTCCCTTGGGTGAGTGAGTTTGCCTACTTTGAGGAAGTGGGTGGTTGAGATTTTGGTGGATTTGGAATGACCATACCTTGAAACGTAGGTCTAGAGTATCATTTTGTGACGATCTGCCTTGGGGGTAGCATTCCTTGTTTCAAGGGATTGTGGTCCACTTAGGGTCATTTCAAGAAAACCTAGATCTAGCAAGATCCAACCATTCAATCTCAATTAGCCCACTTGACTTGGCTCCTAGGTGTCCCGATCTACACTTTGACATACCTTTTGACCCCATTAGCCCATCCAACAAGGCATTAGTCCTCCTCAAAGCAAGTCGCACTCCTTGGGAATTATGTCAAACTCTAGATCCGGTACATGGGTACCCCTAAAATCAACTTAGATCCGTAGATCTACTCATTACACATCATCTAGTGCCAATTGCATCCCCTAGCTTCACCTAGTGGGTCCACTTTAAGCCATTTCACATATCCCAAGAAAGTAGGATCCACTTGGTAGCATATAGTGCTATACCTTGTCATCATACCCAATTATGTGGCCTAAATCATACATTGGTTGAAACACTAACAATCTCTCCAACCACCTTCAACCACACCTCAACTTCTAGGTCCACTTAGCCTTGCATTGGTTTCCATAACTCATCATTTACTTATCCCTAGGAACCTTTGTTTGGGTCCAATCGACTGTGATTGGTTATAGGGTCTCTCCCTAGGTCTTGTTTCACCCTGACCAAAAGTGAAGAGTGCCTCGGTTGACGTGACTCCCACCTTGCATTGGGAACCGTGGCATCTCTTGGGTCACCTCTTTAGTTGCCTGCCTCCTCTACCGTCCCGGATGGGATACCATTAGGGGCAACTACAAGTTGTGTGATAAAACGTCTCCCGCGTCCTGACTGTAAAGAAACATTTTCTTGAGGTTGCTTACTAGGCTATACCATAGAAAGTTGATGAGGCCTTTGCTCTCTACCCAAGAAATGGACTTAGTCAAATATTGGTTAGATTCAGCAAATGCATTCTGGTAGCTAGCTCAAATCCCCATAAGGGAATTTGGGTTAATTTCTAAATTGTATGCTCACCACTGGGAAATTATCTTGGGCTTGTAGATATTCAATATCTATTCATGGTCATTTTATATAAAGCAAACCAGATACAGGTAAGTTATAATTCCAATGACAACCAAGTAAGCTTACCATGAAATACCATGACAAAGCAGGGTTTCCAAGCCCAATTAGAGATGAATGAATTTCCAGGAAACTCGTTGGAGATCAAATTAACTTTTATCTTCAGTAATTTCAACAACTTCCTTTAAAGATCAACTCATCTTCCTTTGGAGATCATTACTATTTGCAGGAATCTCGTTGGAGATCAAACTAACTTTTATCTTCAGTATTTTCAACTTCTTTTCGAGATCAACTCAACTTTTATCTTCAATATGCCCAACAAACTCCTTTGGATGACAACTTTATTCTTAGTATTTGCTACAAGTTCCTCTGGAGATCAAGCCAACTCTTGGATAAAGCTTTATGGAAAGTGCTATGCTCTAAAGGATGCTGATGTGTAGGTGACCTTTTAGCAACTTCCTGGGTTCAAAATAGAGTGTTTTTTTCGGAATAAGACTGAAGTGGAGTGAGGGTGACCTCTTTTTGTGGTTTAGCCTCTTGAATGGATCATTATGATCATGTCAGAGGAGATTGATATTCCTTGAGGGATCTATCTGGGATGTTATTGCATCACGAAAAACACGAGGCCCTCAACATGGATATTATGTCTACATTTGATTCAGGTGAAAGATTCAAGGTGGCCTTAAAATGCAGCAAACCAAGCTGGAAATAAAGGTTGTACCACAATGGTTGACCTATTTTCTGGTATAATACCCATGCTCTCTATTGGTGGATTAGTTAAAGACCTTAAGTGATTGATAATCTTATCAGAGATGAAAACTTCATGATGCAAAAGGCAAGTGACTGAAAAGAATTGAAGCTATAATGTAGCCCCTTATGAGCTTTTGAGATCAGAGTTATGTTTTGGCTCATTCTTCATCAAGCATAGGTGAGCTAAGACGTGCCTCCTGGATGGCCTTCTGCTTGCACTGTGGAAAAATAGAAGACATTGAGCATATATTTTGGGATTATTTCTTTGTGAAGTCCTTGTGGAAGGCTATTTTGCAACATTTCTCTTCTATGTTTTCCTGTCCACTTCGTTGGAGGCAGTTCTTGTTGGCAACCTTGATTTGTTTTTATTGCTTGTTCAGCCTGTTTTGTCAGTGGTCAGATTAATGGCTTTTTCATTTTGATGGTCCATAAGAGACGTAAATACACCATGAAGGTAGCAGTTGCACTGTTGTGGAATTATGATCCATAGATATTTGGATGGATGGGTAGGTTGTGTCTCTACTAATCTTGTGTATAAAGTATATCAGAAGTGCTGATATGGGGCTCAGTCAAATATGCTTTCTCTTCTGGCTTGGGTAGGCAGGGAGTCTAATGCTCTTTATTGTAATTGATGTAAATTTGTTGTATTTTGTAATAAAAGACTGAGTTTTTCTGCAAATGCCCATCGTATGATGGATGAGTGATTCAAATGGGCGATCTATATAGATAAGGGTGCTCACTGCTTATCAACATATATGCATGCTCACTTCTTAGTTGAGCCCTTTACGTTGACTGACTTCCCTCTAAAGACCACTTTAACATAATTGCCAGATGTCAATTTTTGATAGGGCATATGGTGCATCCAAGGTGACTGTTGTTATTAATACAAGTGTTGAATGTCTTGTCATTCTTCCTATAATTTATCAAACTCCTCTGATTCTTGAAGCCTTGCATGTCTTTTTAATTAAGGCAGGAGGAATTCCAAGAAACATTGGCATTTTGCTCTGCTTGTTAGTTGCCTATACAACTATACTGAAGTAAGGTAGGGAATTCCCCTAAACAATCCAGGGTACAATCTATGACAAAAACTAAACTAATATGCTTGAACTGAGCACAGGTGGGTTTTCTGAAAATGCCATCATATCATTACTGATAAGATAAGATCATTTTATTAATGTCCAACAAAGGACCAAAAAGAAGGTCAATGGGACTAAGAAGAACAATCAGTGAGATCAATCTGTAAGGTGCCCTAAGAAAAAAATGGAATGAAAAGGTAAATATAGTGTTTATATCAACATTGCAATGTTATCTTCCAATAATGGATTGCAGGTATGTTGATCCTGCAACATTGGGATGTAGGTGTGCTATCTTTGTGATGAAAACTCAACAATGTTGTTTTACGAGTCCATTGCTTCAACAATGTTAGGTTGTTAGTATGCTCAATCTACAATAGTTCTTCCACAATATTGGATTGAAGGTTCACTATTTACACAATGTTCTGTTGTACATATGTTGATTCCATAATTTAGGTAATGAATATATAGTCTCTGCATTGTTTGAATACATATATTATTAATTAATCAACTCACTGTGTCTTTACATAATATCTTTCTCTACCAAATATGCATCATTTTTCAAACAAGGAAGAACAATATAATCATATCCATGTTTATCTATCGAGATAATGCCAAAAACATGGCACAATAGCAAAAGCTATATGCAAATATAACATGTGAATGTGTGTAAAGAAAACTCAGGAACGTTAATAAATAAGCATATACTAGACTCCATAATGTTATATCGTATGCTCATTTGTTCAGAGAATATCACACTTCTGCTCGTAACTAATTTTCTCACTTGAAGGTCTATGCACAACCCACCTTATAAAACAAAGACCACATAAGTCTTCTTTGTTTTCAACCAACAATCTATTGTGTATACTACACCAAAAGAACTTGCTGGGAGTAATGCTTATCTATTATATCTTCCAGTTTACAAAACCAAAGAATCCCAAGTACTTGACAAGACATACTTGATGCAAAAGGGCATCCCATTCCTGCAAGATTTTACCAAGTTTACGGTGTTGATATATTATCTCGACTAATGTGACATCAATGTGATAATTCCCACCCAACATTGATTGAGCAATAAGAAGTCTATTGCAATATTTTTCTCTTCATCCTAGAAGGACAAGAAAACTTCAACATATTGTAAGAAGGTTTCCCCTAGGATGTTAAAATAATGTAATTGCGGAAGATATTCTAATTATATTATTGTATTCCTCCTACGGGAGTTGATGGTCATGTAATTAATAATGTAAAGGTCATTGAAAGAATCAATGTAAACCCTAGGACATGTGTCGGCCTAGAAAAGCCCCGGAAAGATTATTATATTATGTAATTGACCATTCAGTTAGACAAGTCGGCCCCATTGAGGAATTAGTCATCTCAACGGAAGAATATAAATAGGCATGCTCTCTCTCATTTGTATTATCTCATTCACTCAAGCAAGCTCGCATTAGTGGAGAAGAGAGTGGCGCACAAGCAAGGGAGTAGCTGTTTTGTCTTGGGGTTATCTTGTACTTTGTGATTTCTATATTGAGGAAGACTTTGCTGGGTTTTCTACCCCAAGAGGGTTTCCCAGGATAAATTGTGTCTCTTGTCTTTTATGTTGTGCTTGTTTATCTTTCAGTAATTGTTTATATGCTATATGTTGCTCAAATGATAAGTAAAAACTAACATGGTATCAGAGCCAGCCTGAAAGATTACATTGTGCAGCACCCGTAACTGCAGAAACTAGGGTTTCTTATTTCGGGAGCCACCTCCACACTTTTGTCGGAAAAGAGAGTGAATCTACCTCGCCTCCCTAAGGAGCATTTTTCTGTCGAAGCAGAATTTCATTCTGAGCATTTTCATTTTTGGGTCCTCTTATCACACAACTTGTAGTTGCCCCTAGTGGTATCCCATCCGGGACGGTAGAGGAGATGGGAAACTAAAGAGGTGATCCAAGAGATGCCACGGTTCCCAATGAAAGGTGGGAGTCACGTCAACCGAGGCACTCTTCACTTTAGATCTAGATAAATCAAGACCTAGGGGGAGACCCTATAACCAATCAAAGATGATTGGACCCAAACAAAGGTTCCTAGGGATGAGTAAATGGTAAGTTACGAAAACCAATGCAAGGTAAAGTGGACCTAGAAATTAAAGTATGGTTGAAGGTGGTTTGAGAAATGATTAGTGTTTCAACCAATGTATGATTTAGGCCACATGATTAGTTATGATGACAAGATATAGTACCATGTGTTACACAAGTGGGACCTACTTTCTTGGGATATGTGAATGGTTCAAATGGGACCCACAAGGTGAAATTAAGGGATGCAATTGGTACTAGTGGGGTATGTAATGAGTAGATCTATGGATCTAAGTTGAAATTAGGAGTACCCACTTACTGGATCTAAGGTTTGACACAATCCCCAAGGAGTGAGATTTGCTTAAGGAAGACTAGTGCCATGTTGGATGGGTTAATGGAGTCAAAAGATATGTCAAAGTGTAGATCGGGACACCTAGAGGTCAAGTCAAGTGGGCTAATTGAGATAGAATGGTTGGATCTTGCTAGATCTAGGATTTCATGAAATGACCCAAGTGGACCACAATCTCTTAAAATAGGGAATGCTACCCCCAAGGCAGATCGTCACAAAATGACACACTAGATGTAGGTTTCAAATTATGCTCTTTCCAAATCCATTGAAATCTCAACTACCCAGGTCCTAGAAGTGGGCAAACTCAGTCACCCAAGGAAGTGCGACCTTGCTCAAGGAGGGATAAAAGGTGGATAAGGGGTGTCAAATCAAGCCCAATGGCCACCAAAATGTAGATCCAAGTAGTTTAGGCACTGATCTATGTGGATCTAGAAAATCAAGCCAATCCAAGGGTTAGATCTTACTAGATCTGAGTTTTAAGGTGCCAAGTAATTCAAAAGGGGGTTTTAATCCCTTAAAATGTGGAATGATACCCACAAGGTAGAAATCACCCCAGTAAAAGTCTAGGGGTAGGTTATCAAGTGTGTAGATTGCAAATCAAGTGGGATCTCACCTACCCACATGCTAGATCTAACCCAACAAGCCTCTCCAAGGAAGTGCGATTTGGTTCAAGAGGGCTATATTGCCTTGAAAAGTGTGTTAATTTTAACCCAATCACCACCAAACTATAGATCCAACTAGGGGTGGATGCTATAGAGGTGGGTTCTTAAGATCTTTTCAAAAGAAAGGCTAGATCTAAGTAGATCTAAGAAAAACCAAAATTGGGGTTTTGATTAATTAGGGTTTGTGACCAATGAAGAGAGAATGGATGGAAAGAGGCACATACCTTGTAGATCTTACCTTAATTGCTTGTGGCCACCTTGCAAATTGATAGCATTCTCCTATGTGTATATTCAAGAGTGAGATCCAAGAGCTCCAACCAAAACGTCCTCCTCCTACAAGACAAGATCAAAGAAACAAGTCAAGTAAGATGATTATGAAAATGATAGAAAGATGTAATAGAAAGCATCAACTATGTCACGAAGATACAATAATGATATTCCCTGTCACAAGATCAACCCAAGAGAGAATATGTGGATCCCTCCAACAATAACCCTTAAGAAATCGCCCTCCTCTCCACCAATTCGACTTTCCTGCAAGAAAACTAGTAGAAGCACCAAAATCCACAATGATACATAGAAGAGATACTATATACTCAAGATGTAAGAGAATCCACAAGACAAGAGAGATATGATCCACAAAGAAGTGTTCTACTCCAATATTCCAAAGCTCCAAAGGTGAGCTATACAATAGGGGGTCTCCTCCTTATATAGGATAACAAAGACCAAAACCCTATACCACTTTACAATACTACATCAAATGAGTGGTTGAGATTAAAAGATATCAATACATGATCAATGGCTAATAATGAATCATAACAATATATCACATGGATCACCCAATATAATGATGACGTCATAGTCTAAAATAGTCATGGAGGGTGACGTCATCCACTAGAGGGGGTAAAAGTACCAAAGCCCACCTCATCATGACTAGCAAATGACATAAGAAGCACATGGTGGGGCTAGGAGGCATCAATCCTTACTAGCTCATCCCCAAGGCACAATAAAATAATAAAATATGTCCAAGATAATATAAATGATCAAATCTGTCCTCAAAATCTGTGATAGACAAGCAGTAAAAGACCTCCTGTGGTCGTTGTGGGCCTACCCACATGGTGAAAACTGGCTGGAAGATAGTGGGATCACCCTGGAAGACCTCTGTGAAAACCAAATGCCAAAACCTTGCCTCAATTTCCCAAATTGAATTCCTCAGTGACCACTTTATCCCATTTTTTAACTGCCTCGGTAACTGTGAAAGTGCCAAAACTGCCTCCCAGGGCATCTGCGCTGTCCAACTGAGCCCACCGGGCTCTCAAGAAGGGGGGGTAAATGGTAAAAACAAGTGGTTGGACCACCCCCTCATCATACAGCGCCCTAGGTGAACTGACCTCTCATGGCCCCTGCTGCTCAGGCTGGGAAATCAACCCCAAATCTAGTCAACAAGTGTAAAACTGCATCAATCACGGTCAGAAATGCGCGGAACTGAAAGATAAGTGTCTCATTGAATCCAGAAAACCCAACTCCACTAGGAATGTGTACTCATACACCATGGGTTGCCGTAATGGGCTAGCTATAGGGTCCACCATATATGGGCAGTGCATAATCTGATGATCTGAAATAATAATAAAACCTGCTGAACTGCATCAATCATCATCTGAACCACATGTCCATCATATGAAATGATCATCAAGTATGTGGGACCATCAATCATCATCAATAGGTATAGATATGGCCCACATCATCACGAATCCCAACAATATACAACCAAGGATAAATCACATCAGTAGACTAATACATGTTTCTCTAATCATTCTCACAGCCAAGCTCAAAGTATAACATCCATTCAGTGGCATTAATCAAGTTAGCATATTCCTTTGTTATAAAATTACTTGCACAATAGTTCAAATGACAAACTCACCCATTGGACATGGTCAAACTGCTAGTAAAGGATGAAGGCTAGGAACAAGGTTGGGCCAAGGGGTTGACTTGTCTTACTCAACTCAAAAATACTTTGGACTTGGAAAAAGGGGAAAGCTACAAACTATGTGCTTGGACAAAATAACACGGGGGATGGTTGTGCCTCACAAATGGATAAGTTGTTTAGAGAGTGCTTATTCAACTTAGGCATCATGTCTACATCAAGTTGATCCAGGTTCATTAGGATCATTCAATTTCATTTCATGGCCTTTTTGGCCTACATAACCCTTCGGATCTCAGGTGTGCTGATAAGCACAACTAGTTGTAGCTTGCATCCAGGGCATGTTTTCATATACATATAAGGTCATCAATTGTTTAGATATAGCTTTTAAGAACCATTTCTTTTTGGACCTTTCTTATACTCTTCGAGGAGTATTTTTAGCTGTTCATTGCTCTTGCCCTTCTTAGTTTGCATGGGCAAATTTATAAGTTTCCATAAGTAGAACATGAGCTTTCAGTTTTAGCCAACAACATCTCAAGTGACTAGGGGGAGTTCGAGCCAATGCCAAACATCGGGACAACTGACCAGAATGATTTAGGACTACAATCCAACTCAACAAAGGCAAGTTTTGTCACCAACTTAGATCCGAGACACTGAACATACAGGGATGTGGTCCAAACACAGAGGTAGAAAAATGGGGAAGTCCTCAGTATAAGAAAGTCAAATGAGACAGGTCAAGGTTTAAAGTCAAATAGGAAAGTCATGTATGGATGGAGTCAAGTGAATATGGAGCCTACACTAGCAGACCACTGGTGTCAGGAAAGACCATATCTATGTAAGGTGGAAAACCAGTGGGTTTTGTTAAATGACCTAAATGTGCAAGCAATTGTCCATTTTATGATTTATAGTTCATTTTAAATAGTTTGCCACATCAGGAATAATATACCAAGCAGATGCTGTGAACATGACTAAATCAACAAGATAATAATCCACAGTCAATGATAAAATATCCATAGATCATACAACATCATCATAGTAATAAACATCATATACCATCTGAAACACTGCTGCAATACATCTCTAAGCACTGAACTGAAACTGTATGGGATAAAGGGTCACATCGGTCATCAAATCTAAACTCTCAAGGCTCAGCCTTGACACAAGGTCTAACATAAGTCTGAATAATACATTGCTCTGATCATGAGTGGTCACAAAATATACAATCATCATAGCCATGCTCTGAATAATGGAAGCTCTAGAATGTGCAGATATCTGCTAAACAAGAATAGTAGCCCTGCTACTATGGTGTGATAATAGGTACACCACTACAGCCTGGGAGAATTAGGGCATCAAGTTTTTGGATCATCTGCTCACTGATTTTGGAAAAGGAGTACATTTATCAACTCCTCTTGAGAAGGCGAATTTACTCATCCAATTAGTTTTTCAGAATCCTGAAGTCAGAAAATTAGGGTTTCTCTGACAAACCCTAGGTCAAGGAGAGGCAGATCCCAGAAGGGAAAATTTTCTGGTAAGTCTCAAATCTATTTCTATTTCCATTTGAAGTACTCATTATAGCAAGATGACAAGCAATACCAAGCTTGATGAAAAGCTTGAAGGAGTTGAGAACTTCAGATCCTGGAAGTATAGAGTCATGCTCATTGTTGAGGAGCATGAGTTAGAAGACTATGTGAAGGAAGGACTTACAGAACCAGAGGGAGATGAAGAGAAGGCTAGGCACAAGAAGAATCTCATCAAAGCAAAGAGGATCATTGCTGATTCCATCAAGGATCACCTGATCCCCCATGTGTCTTCCAAGAAGACACCAAAGCAGATGTTTGATGCCTTGACTAGCCTGTTTGAAGGAAAGAATATCAACAAGAAAATGACCTTGAGAAACCAACTCAAGGGTGTGAAGAGTATGAAGTCTGAGTCCATGCACTCATACTTCTCAAGGGTATCCCAGATTAAAGAACAACTAGAAGCCATTGGGGATATGATCGAGGATGCAGAAGTTGTGATGACTACCCTGAATGGTCTCCCCCGAGATTTGGAACCATTTGTTCGTGGCATCTGTGCCAGAAAGAAACTAATCAAGTTCAGAAGTCTATGGGAAGAATGTGTCCAAGAAGAATAAAGAATAGTCGTAAGAGAAGAGAAATTAAATGACGATGAAGATCAAGCTTTAGCTACCCATGATAAAGGTGGGAAGAAGAGGAAGAACAACCCTCGTCCCCGAGAGGACTCTCCAAGGAGACCTCAGAAGAAGAGAAGGACCAGGAAGGATTTCTCTTCAATTGAGTGTTACTCATGCCACAAGACTGGACACATTGCAAGAAATTGTCCAAAAAAATCTGGACACCACAAGAAGCAGAAGAAGAGGATTCATGCTCATGCAGCGGAAGATAGTGATGATGATAACAAGACCAATGAAGACTCCAGTGAAGAATATGTTCTTATCTTAGCACTCACTGGTTCAGTATCTCATGGAAGTGATACTTGGCTAGTGGATAGTGGAGCTTCAAAACACATGACGGGATACAAAGAATCCTTGTCTCATCTCATCCAAAAGGAATCTCCACACAAGGTAAAGCTCGAAGATGACTACCAATATCCCATAAAGGGTATGGGAGAAGCCTCTTACAAGTTGGACCCTGGGAAGTCCATGAATACGAAGGATGTACTTTATGTACCTGGGTTGAAGAAGAACCTTCTATCTATTTCAGCATTAGATAAGAAAGGTCTTCGAGTTGCATTTGTAGATGGTGAAGTTCTCATGTGGCCTAAAGGAAAGATTATTGATGATGCAATAGTCATTGGAGTAGAAGAAAGAGGACTTACAAACTGAAGGGTCATGCAGATGCAGCACTCATGACTAGTACCATGAACCCCTGTGAGCTATGGCATAGGAGACTAGCTCATGTACACTACAAAGCCTTACCAATTGTAAGTAAGGTAGTGACTGGTTTACCAGAAATCCAGGTGGATCATGAAGGAGTATGCAAAGCGTGTGCTCAAGGGAAGAGTACGAAGAACCCTTTTCCAAGTAGCGATAGCCAAGCGAAAGGTATTCTGGATATCATTCATTCAGACATCTGTGGACCAATGTCCACCACCACTCTAAGCGGGTATGAGTATTATGCATCTTTTATTGATGATTATTCTCGCAAAACACGGATTTACTTTCTAAAGAATAAGAATGAAGTCTTTGAAAAGTTTAAAGAGTTCAAGGCACTTGTAGAGAATCTTTCTGAAAAGAAGATTAAGATCCCGAGGTCAGACAATGGAGGGGAATATACCTCAGGGGATTTCAAAGATTTCTGTAAGCAAGCAGGTATTAAGAGGGAGCTCACTGTCCCCTATAATCCACAACAGAATGGTGTAGCCGAAAGGAAGAATAGGACGATCATAGAAGCAGTAAAGTCTATGATCCACGATCAAGACTTACCCATGCATCTATGGGAAGAGGCTGCCAGAACCGCAGTCTATGTACAAAACAGGATCTCTCATAGTGCTCTTGGCAACAAGACCCATGAAGAGATTTTCATCGGAAAGAAGCCTGAAGTCAATCACCTGAAGATATTTGGATGTCCGGTGATCATCCACATTCCGAAGGAGAAGAGATCAAAACTAGAACCTTCAGGAAAGAAGGGAATATTTGTGGGTTATAGTGAGCAATCTAAGGCTTACCGCATATACATCCCAGGATTCCGCCAGATCGAGATTAGTCGGGATGTCACATTTGATGAAGACACAACCTTCAACAAGTCTAAGAAGAATCATGAGGATGAAGCAGAGCAAGAAGCTCCTAGAGTTACATAATCAACCAAAGAGCCAATTCAAAATATTGAAGAGGATCCTATTCCAGAGGATCATGACATGGTAGAACCTCAGAGACCTGAGGAGATACCTCATAAAGAGATCTCTCGAAAGAGAAGACTAGCCTGGGCACGAGAATTAATCCAAGATGCTGGAAAGTATGGTGCCCTAAAAGAATCTAGTAGAGAGAGCAAGAGACCAAGGCCATACTCCAGCTACGTAGCCTTGATGTGCAATCTTGTTGAAGAAGCAATGAAGAAGAAGGAATGGATGGATGCCATGAATGAAGAGTATCAGTCCATCATCAAGAATGATGTTTGGGATGTGGTACCAAGACCAAAGGACAAATTGGTTGTCTCATCAAAGTGGATCTTCAAAACAAAACATTCAGCAGACGGAAGCATTGAAAATTACAAGGCAATATTTGTACCCCGGGGATTCTCGCGAAAGGAAGGAATTGACTATGAGGAGACTTTTGCCCCGGTAGCCAGATATACTTTGAATAGGACCATTCTTGCCTTGGCAGCCAAGATGAAATGGAAGCTACATCATATGGATGTGAAAACTGCTTTCCTGAATGGAAACATAGAAGAGGAAGTATATATCAAGCAACCAAAAGGATTTGAAGTAGAAAACAATAAGTCACATGTATGCAAGTTGAAGAAAGCGTTGTATGGGTTGAAGCAAGCTCCCAAAGCATGGTATGGAAGAATTGACAGCTTCCTGATGAGCTTGGGCTTTACCAAAAGTAAAGCGGACTTTAATCTTTACTACAAGATTATGAATGATGAACCCATGATACTATTACTATATGTAGATGACTTATTTCTGTCTGGAGAAGACAAGCCTATTGTTGAATGTAAGAAGAGGCTTGCAGCAGAATTTGAGATGAAAGACCTTGGCAAGATGCACTACTTTCTAGGTCTTGAAGTATGGCAGTTTCCATACGAGATTTTCCTGAGTCAAGGAAAATATATAATTGAGATCCTAAAAATATTTGGGATGCTGGAATGCAAGGCCATGCCTACTCCGATGGTGACAAATTTCAAGCTTTTGAGTGATGCTTCTTCAGAGAAAGTGGATGTCACCATGTATAGACAAATTATTGGGTCATTAATGTATTTGACCAATACTCGTCCAGACATATGTTTTGCAGTAAACACTTTGAGTCAGTATATGGTGGAACCCAGGAATGTCCACCTGATTGCAGCAAAACATGTGATGAGATATCTGAAGGGTACATTGCATTATGGGATCAGATATGCCTTAGATAGTGAGTTCAAGCTGTATGGGTACACAGACTCGGATTGGGCTAGAAGTACTGAAGACAAAAAGAGCACTTCAGGATGTTGCTTTAGTTTGGGATCAGGCATGATCTCATGGCTCAGTAGAAAGCAACCTTGTGTTGCACTTAGTATAGCAGAAGCTGAATATGTAGCAGCTTGTTCAGTTTGTGGTGAAGCAGTGTGGCTTCGCAAGATGTTGACAGGATGGATGCCTCTCCAAGGGTGAGGGAAGATCAGTACTGGCTGACTGATAGTTCCAGCTCTCACGAGCTGATGCCTCTCCAGGGGTGAGGGAAGATCAGTACTGGCTGACTGATAGTTCCATCTCTCACGAGCTGATGCCTCTCCAGGGGTGAGGGAAGATCAGTACTGGCTGACTGATAGTTCCATCTCTCATGAGTTGATGCCTCTCCAGGGGTGAGGGAAGATCAGTACTGGCTGACTGATAGTTCCAGCTCTCACAAGCTGATGCCTCTCCAGGGGTGAGGGAAGATCAGTACTGGCTGACTGATAGTATCAGTATGTAGATACTGATGTTTGTTGCAGGTGTTCCAGCTGATGGTATTGTTCCAGCAGATGGTGTTCCAGCTGACAATGATGTGGCTTCAGCTGATGGTGTTGTTCCAGCAGATGGTGTTCCAGCTGACGATGATGTTGTTCCAGCTAATGGTGCTGCTGATGTTGCTATCCCAGTAGATGATGTTCCAATTGACGAGGTTGCTGACAGCAAAAGATGTTCCAACTGATGATGTTGCTGATGAGGATGTTCCAGTAGATGACGTTCCAGTTGATGATTATTGATGATGATGTTGCTGATGATGATGATACTCGGCAGATGATGATTTTGCTACTCCACAGATGATGCCCCAAGACAAATGATGATCCAAAGCATTCCTACGACATATAGCAGTTCACAAGTCAGTTGTGCAGATGTTGTTACCCACAGAATACCTTCCTAGTTAAGAGGGAGTGTTAAAATAATGTGACTGTGGAAGATATTCTATTTACATTATTGTATTCCTCCTATGGGAGTTGAAGGTCATGTAATTAATAATGTAAAGGTCATTGAAAGAATCAATGTAAACCCTAGGACATGTGTCGGCCTAGAAAATCCCCGGAAAGATTATTATATTATGTAATTGACCATTCAGTTACACAAGTCGGCCCCATTGGGGAATTAGTCATCTCAACGGAAGAATATAAATAGGCGTGCTCTCTCTCATTTGAATTATCTCATTCACTCAAGCAAGCTCGCATTAGTGGAGAAGAGAGTGGTGCCCAAGTAAGGGATTAGCCGTTTTGTCTTGGGGTTATCTTGTACTTTGTGATTTCTATATTGAGGAAGGCTTTGTAGGTTTTCTACCCCAAGAGGGTTTTCCAGGATAAATTGTGTCTCTTGTCTTTTATGCTGTGCTTGTTTATCTTTCAGTAATTGTTTATATGCTATATGCTGCTCAAATGATAAGTAAAAACTAACATGGGATTACCAACAAAGGAAAGATATCATGATGAACTGTTACACCCTATTTTGCATGGGTGTCCATGTGTGATTTTGATCACTCTTGAGAGGCGTGACATCCTCCATGATGATGTGTTGGTTCCTCAATGATGATCATGAGCATTTATATGGACTATTTGAGGCATGATGACTTGGTTTTGAGCATAAAGAAAGGCAAGTCTATGATATTCAATTGTTCTAGGTATGTTTTTATCATTGAATAGCACTTAAAAGGTATTATCTTGACTTCTAGGTGCATTTCAGAACATAAAACAACAATCGAACACCCCAGACCTCAAATCTGAGTCAATTTGAGGGAAAAAGGAAAAATTTATCAGCCATGTAACAACAAGATAAAGACTCTGAGCTATTATAGCAACCGACCTTCTCTCATTTTAATGGAAGATTCAACCTTGGAGGCATGTGCACAAGTTTAGAACTTGTCCCCCTCATTGATTGTATGGATCAGGTTTGAGTTTGGAATCCTTATATAAGTTTTCACTGGCCTATGAGAGGTTTTGGAGATGATTTACAAACGTGTAGTATTGAATAGTAGTCACAACATCCCTTTGAAACCTAAGATACAGAATTCAATGGACTTTTTGGAGATTACTTTGGGTTCTTGTAAATGTACAACAACAGGTTAATGAGAATTATAGGAAATTTCAAAGATCATCAGACAAAAGTAAAACTTCACACTGCGCACTTCTAATTCTGGGAAATGATCAAGCATTTCAGTGTCAGTCTAAGCAATTCCGAGGAGTTGTTTTCATGAGAGAACACTTATATACAGAGCAAGGTTCCTCCAACCACCCTCTTCCCTAACTCGCTACCTTGGATTCGTTCTCTACAAGCACCCAAAAAATATTTTGGGTGCAATCTAAGCATGAAGAACATCAGTTCTGGGTTTGTTGCAACCATGGCGAAGGCCTGATCATTGATGTATCTCAGGATACAGTCAGCAACAATAACATCCACCTTCAACCCTATCTCAAAGGACAACAACCCTGTTTCAGAAGAAGGTTTTATCGTTTTATGTGGAAATTGGAAGTTTAGAGGGAGGTCGCAACCACAATATCTACCATCTATCTGCAATACAGAGGGTGCATAGCTTTTTGGGGCGTTTCTTATGTTGCACTCAAATCAACCTTTTTTCAAGCCTGTGGTGAAGTTGGACCCTTTAAGGAGGAGGTTCTTCGTTGTCAAGACACTTGGGATATATGTCTTGATGTCATCTCTATGCAAAATACTACTTTGATGTTTGCCAATATGGTCAGAAAGCTTGAATGATCCTCCTCCACAAATGTGTCTATGTCCATCGCTAAGTCCATGACACATTGTCCTCATCCCAAGCTTCCTCAAGTTAAGTGTCCAACATCCGAGGTATATATCACATGGACCAAATCTCTAAGGGCTAAGTATGCTCATCCAAGTGCCCAAAACCCCCTCCTGCTAGCTAGTTACCTCCCATGACCAAGAATTGGAATCCCCCTTTGTGTGCCTTTATGGACATATGCATGGATTGGTTTGGGTGGATGCTTGACCTTGGTTAGAGAGGTAACATGGCACTCTTAGCTAGGAGGTTGTTACCCTGATCGTCATGATGGCACCCCCATTGTGTGCACCCAATGGGTTGGTCATTATGTTGATCAGGGTAACGACCTTCTTGCTAAGAGTGCCATGCTATGTCTCTAACCAAGGTCAAGAATCCACCCAAACCGAGCCATCCATATGTCCATGAAGCATCTCCAAGGGGATAGGACACACTGCTTTCCTAGCAAGGTGAAAACATTTTTGGAGTAACCTACAAAGCTAAGAAAAAAACATTAGGATCACCAACAAAGCCAAGATATTGGTAGTGGTATCATGATTGCAAAGGAAAAGGATAGTGGAGCTACCAACAAAGGAAAGATATCATGATGAACTCCTTTTTGAATGGGTGTTCATGTGTGATTTTGATCACTCTTGAGAGGCATGACATCATCCATGATGATGTGTTGGTGCCTCAATGATGATCATGAACATTTACATGGACTATTTGAGGCATGTTGACTTGGTTTTGGGCATAAAAAAAGGTAGGTCTATGATAAATCAATTGTTCTAAGTATGTTTTAATCATTGAATAGCACTGGAAAAGTATTATCTTGAGTTTTGGGTGCATTCCAGATCATAAAATAGCAATTGAACACACCAGACCTCAAATTTGGGTCAATTTGAGGGCAAAAGGAAAAATTTCTCAGCAATGTAATAGCAAGATAAAGACTTTGAGTTGTCATAGCAGTGGGCCTTCTCTCATTTTAATGGAAGATTCAACCTTGGTGGCATGTGCACAAGGCCAACAATTGTCCCCTTCATTTATTATATCGATTAGAATTCAGTTTGGAATCCTTATATCAGTGTTAACTAGCCTACGAGAGATTTTGGAGAATATTTACAGACCTATAGTATTCAATAGCAGTCAGAACATCCTTTTGAAACCTCGGAAACAGAATTTAGTGGACCTGTTTCGAGATTACATCAAATGCTTGTAAATGGACAACAACAGGTTAAGGAGAATTCTGCGTAGTTTTATAGAGAATTCTGTGTAGTGGTTTACACCAATTAGACCAATAATGCAAGTTGTTGAAATGGTACAATGATTGTAAAGGAAAAGGACAGTGGAGCCACCAAAGGGGACGTAGTGTTAGAAAAAGGACCAAAAGGTAGGCCATAAAATGCTTTTTCTTACAAAGCTAGTTGGGGTAGGGGCACACCAGGTAGGATATGCAAGTTAAGATGCTTAGTGTAAAAACGGGAAAACCAAGAGCAACAACTAAAAAGTTTGGGAAATGAGTGGATGGAGACAAATTGATAAACTAAAGCTGGAGAGGTTAGTCCTCAAGCCTTCTTCATTGAAAGGGTAAAGCATTGCAATAGTAAGGAATGAAGAGGCGACCTCAAGACCCATGAGAGGAATGAGGATTCCATACTATACATTAAATGCCATCGATCGCGTAGGCTCATGAAACTGCTGGGCTGTGGCATTCTAACACCACAATCTACATCTCGGTAGGATATCCCAGTTGTGTCAATTGGTGGAGATTGAGACATAGGAGCACTTCATCTCCATGTGTATGATATATTGTAAGAACATATGGAGATATCATTGTTTATTCCATGATTAAGGTTGTCCCTTTCTCAAAGATTTTTGGCAGTCTATATCGGGAGGTGATTCCTCACACACCAAACTTATGAGGATTATTCAAGCCCATCTCTACTAAGTTGATCACTTGTTTGGAGGCATCACATGTTATACAAATACACAACCCATCAATACAGAGGACACTAGGCTGATAATAAACTGAAAATCCTCCAATTCTATCAAGAAACAATAACTTATGAAGCCATGAAAACATAGCCTCTCTACTTGATCTCAATGTGATAATTCCCACCCAACATTGATTGAGCAATAAGATGTTTATTACAATATTTTTCTCTTCGTCCTAGAAGGACAAGAAAACTTCAACATATTGTAAGAAGGTTTCCCCTAGGATTACCAACAAAGGAAAGATATCATGATGAACAGCTACCCCTCATTTTGGATGCGCGTCCATGTGTGATTTTGATCACTCTTCAGAGGCGTTACATCATCCATGATGATGTGTTGGTGCCTCAATGATGATCATGAGCATTTATATGGACTATTTGAGGCATGCTGACTTGGTTTTGAGCATAAATAAAGGCAAGTCTATGATAATCAGTTGTTCTAGGTATGTTTTTATCATTGAATAACACTGAAAAGGTATTATCTTGACTTCTAGGTGCATTTCAGAACATAAAACAACAATCGAGCACTCCAGACCTCAAATCTGAGTCAATTTGAGGGCAAAAGGAAAAATTTCGAAGCCATCTAACAACAAGATAAAGAATCTGAACTATTATAGCAACTGACCTTCTCTTATTTTAATGGAAGATTGAACCTTGGAGGCATGTGGAAAAGTCTATCACTTGTCCCCCTCATCGATTGTATGGATCAGGTTTGAGTTTGGAATCCTTATATAAGTTTTCACTGGCCTACGAGAGGTTTTGGAGATGATTTACAAACGTGTAGTATTGAATAGTAGTCCCAACATCCTTTAGATACAGAATTCAATGGACCTTTTTGGAGATTACTTTGGGTTCTTGTAAATGTACAGCAACAGGTTAATGAGAATTATAGGCAATTTCAAAGATCATTAGACAAAAGTAAAACTTCACACTGAGACCTTCTAATTCTGGGCAATGATCAAGCATTTCAGTGTCAGTCTGGGAAATTCCGAGGAGTTGTTTTCATGAGAAAACAACACTTATATACAAACCAAGGTTCCTCCATCCACCCTCTTCCCTAAATCGTTGCCTCCAATTCGTTCTTTCAAGCCACAAAAAAAACATTTTGGCTGCAATCTCAGCATGAAGAACATCAGTCCTTGATTTGTTGCAGCCATGAAGATATCCTGATCATTTATGTATCTTAGGATACCATCAGCAACAATAATATCCACCCCCAACACGGTCTCAAAGGAAAACAACCCTATTTCATAATTGAAGGATGTCTTTTATCATTTTACGTGGTAACTGGAAGTTTAGACCGAGGTGGTAGTCACAATATCTACCAACTATCAGCAATAGGGAGGGGACGCATCTCTGTGGGACGTTTCTTTTGTTTCCCTCAAATCATCCTTGTTTCAAGCATGTGAAGAAGTCGCCTTGTTTCAAGCCTGTGGTGAGGTCGCATCCTTCAAGGAGGAGGTTTTACGTTGCCAAGACAATTGGGAGATATGTCTTGAACCTAAATGGTCATACATTTCTTCAAATCCTACATTCCTAAGCTCCCAGACTTTCTCCGCCTCAAAACTCACTTGTTCATCATCCTCTACATTATTTGCAGCCGTAGAATGAAGTCTTTACCTCAGTCACCAACATTGGAGCAATTACAAACTACTCTGGGCAGCAGCATGAAGGCAACTTAAAGGGGCAGTTATACACTATTGTAGGCAATAACGCGGGGATGTAGTAGTGAGGAGTTACATATCCAGCATGAGGGACCTCTTCTTAATGCTAGTTACATCCTATTATTGGATACATTAAAAAGGGCCTCACCTGTGGCTATGACATTCTATGACGGGCACACTCCCTTTCCTATATTTCTCATCCTATTCTTGGAAGCATGAGGTGTGTTCTCCTTTCCTGTCTCACTGATCATGATCCT
The DNA here is from genome assembly GCA_027924585.1 of Larix kaempferi. NCBI lineage: Eukaryota > Viridiplantae > Streptophyta > Pinopsida > Pinales > Pinaceae > Larix > Larix kaempferi. The sequence continues at coordinate 10,324,139 of BSBM01000232.1, forward strand.
CCTTGGGCTAAGAGCCCCTCCTCCAATATGCTACACTCTCTGATAATTTGTTAGGCCAATGCTCCCTCTTCCGCTCTATAAGTCTCCTCCCACAAGGATATCCTCTGGCTCTATGCAACATGTCCTCTCTGTGCACAATACTACTTTGATGTTTGCCAATATGGTCATAATGCTTGAATGCTCCTCCACCACAAATGTGTCTAGGACCATTACTAAGTCCATGAAGCATGGTCCTCATCCCAAGCTTCCTCTAGTTAAGTGTTTAACATCCAAGTTATATATCACATGGACCTAATCTCCAACGGGTCAGTGTTCTCATCCAAGTGCCGAAAACCGCTCCTTATTCCCAAACCGCCCTCCTCCTAGCTAGTTACCTCACGTGACTGAGAATTGGAATACCCCTTATTGTGTCTTCATAGACATATGCATCGCTTGGTTTGGGTGGATACTTGACCTCTGTTATAGAGGTAGCATGGCACTCTTAGCTATAAGGATGTTACCTTAAGCGGCATTATAACTCCCCCAATGTGTGCTCCCAATGGATCAATCATTATGTCGATCAGGGTAACAACCTCCTAGCTAAGAGCGTCGCACTCGCTCTCTAACAAACGTCAAGCATCCACCCAAATCGAGCCATCCAGATTTCCATGAAGCATCTCCAAGGGGCTAGGACACACATTGCTCTCCTAGCAAGGTGAAAACACTTTTGGAGTAACCTAAAGCTAAGAAAAAAAAATTAGGATTACAAACAAAGCCATGATATTGTGATGGGAAATGCCATAAGTGTAGTGGTTTACATCAATTACAACAATATTGCAAGTTGTTGGTAGTGGTACAATGATTGTAAAGCAAAATGACAGTGGAGCTACCAAAGCGGACCTAGTGTTAGAAAAAGGAACAAAAGGTAGGGCATAAAATGCTTTTTGTTCCAAAGCTAGTTGGGGTGGGGGCACACCAGGTAGGATATGCAAGTTAAGAAGCTTGTTGTAAAAACGGGAAAACCAAGAGCGACAACTAAAAACTGGGGGAAATGAGTTGATGGACACATATTGATAAACTAAAGTTGGAGAGGTTAGTCCTCAATCCTTCTTCATTGAAAGGGTAAACCATTGCAATAGTAAGGAATGAAGAAATGACCTCAAGACCCATGAGAGGAATGAGGATTCCATACTATACATTAAATGCCATCGATCGCGTAGGGTCATGTTACTGTTGGGCTGTGGAATTCTAACACCACAATCTACATCTCGGTAGGATATGCCAGTTGTGTCAATTGGTGGAGATTGAGACATAGGAGCACTTCATCTCCAAGTGTATGATATAGTGTAAGAACATATGGAGATATCATTGTTTATTCCATGATTAAGGTTGTCCCTTTCTCAAATATTTTTGGCAGTCTACATCGGGAAGTGATTCCTCACACACCAAACTTATGAGGCTTATTCAAGCCCATCTCTACTAAGTTGATCACTTGTTTGGAGGCATCACATTTTAGACAAATACACAACCCATCAATATAGAGGACACTAAGCTGGTAATAAACAGAAAATCCTCCAATTCTATCAAGAAACAACAAGTTATGAAGCCACGAAAACATAGCATATCTACTTGATCTCAATGTGATAATTCCCACCCAACATTGATTGAGCAATAAGACGTCTATTACAATATTTTTCTCTTCATCCTAGAAGGACAAGAAAATTCAACATATTGTAAGAAGGTTTCCCCTAGTACTACCAACAAAGGAAAGATATCATGATGAACTGTTACACCCCATTTTGCATGGGTGTCCATGTGTGATTTTGATCACTCTTGAGAGGCGTGACATCATACATGATGATGTGTTGGTGCCTCAATGATGATCATGAGCATTTATATGGACTATTTGAGGCATGGTGACTTGGTTTTGAGCATAATGAAATGCAATTCTATGATAATCAGTTGTTCTAGGTATGGTTTTATCATTGAATAGCACTGAAAAGGTATTATATTTACTTCTAGGTGCATTTCAGAACATAAAACAACAATCGAACACCCCAGACCTAAAATCTGAGTCAATTTGAGGGCAAAAGGAAAAATTTATCAGCCATGTAACAACAAGATAAAGACTCTGAACTATTATAGCAACCAACCTTCTCTCATTTTAATGGAAGCTTCAACCTTGGAGACATGTGCACAAGTCTAGCACTTTCTCCCCCTAATCTATTGTATGGATCAGGTTTGAGTTTGGAATCCTTATATAAGTTTTCACTGGCCTACGAGAGGTTTTGGAGATGATTTAGAAACGTGTAGTATTGAATAGTAGTTGCAACATCCTTTTGAAACCTAAGATACAGAATTCAATGGACCTGTTTGGAGATTACTTTGGGTTCTTGTAAATGTACAACAACACGTTAATGAGAATTATAGGCAATTTCAAAGATCATCAGACAAAAGTAAAACTTCACACTGAGCACCTCTAAGTCTGGGCAATGATCAAGCATTTCAGTGTCAGTCTGGGCAATTCCAAGGAGTTGTTTTCATGAGAGAACAACACTTATATACAGAGCAAGGTTGTTACACCTAAAATCCTACTATCATGAGATTCAGTGTATACATCCCTAAAATTTCATTCACTAAGTTATTGGCCTAGAAGAGATATAACCCATTTTCACTAGGTTTTGATAGGTCGTAGCATGCTTCACTCATGCAACCTGCGACGTCGCATCTTGCTCTCTTGCAGGGTGCGATGATGTCAGTTAATGCACAAAAATAGCTCCTTCGAGCTCATTCTCGAAGCCTGCTGACATGGATCCTTATCCCTGACCTCTTGAGGAAGCTGGCACTTGGTTCCTAACCTCTTGGGGGGATCCCCTATCTCTCTCCTACCATATCTCAACCTACCCTATCCATATCCTATCCACTTATTCCTATATAAGTGAAGCTCTACCCCTCTCCAAGGGGCGGAAGTATATAGTGTCTACATGATGGTAAAATCATCTTGGAGAGATCTCTAACTCATCCATTGAGAGAGTTACACTTCCTTGGGAAGATATGGAAATTGGTTTGGATGGAGAAGGGCTAGTACGTTAAGATTTGGTTGTAGTCATTCTTACCTATGTACTTTCCTTATATTTACAGTAATATAAACGCTTTCCACCAATATTGTTGTGTTGATGATATTGCGTAGTTTACCTGCTTAACTATTTACTTAGATCCGTTATTGTATAGATGATTTTTTACTTGTTTGTCTTGTCTCATGTGTCTTCACAGGTCTTACAGCTGAGATCTGACGACCGCGAGGTGTGGAGCAACATCCAGGAGGAAGGAATTCAAGTTTAAGGTAAGACATCTAGTGACCCGATCCTTAACTAGATCTAGGAAAGTGGTTTATAGTCTGTACTATTTGTTCTAGACTCACATTGAGCTACGGAGATCCGGCTCGCGTCCGCTAGAGTGGATTGTTCGCCAAACAAAGGTTCCTCCAGCCACCCTCTTCCCTAACTCGCTACCTTGGATTCGTTCTCTACAAGCCACCAAAAAGATATTTTGGGTGCAATCTAAGCATTAAGAACATCAGTGCTGGGTTTTTTGCAGCCATGGCGAAGGCCTGATCATTGATGTATCTCGGGATGCAGTCGGCAACAATAACACCCACCTTCAACCCCATCTCAAAGGACAGCAACCCTGTTTTAGAAGATGGTTTTTATAATTTTGTGTGGTAACTGGTAGTTTAGAGGGAGGTTGCAGTCACAATATCTACCATCTATCCACAATACGGAGGGTGTGTAGCTCTGTGGGGTGTTTCTTATGTTTCCCTCTGATCAACCTTGTTTCAAGCCTGTGGTGAAGTTGGATCCTTTAAGAAGGAGGTTCTTCGTTGTCAAGACACTTGGGAGATATGTCTTGAACCTAAATTGTCATATATTTCTTCATCTTAGTGCATTCCTTAGATTCCAGGCTTCTCCACCTGAAAACACACTTTTTCATCATCATCTACATTATCCCCGCCCCTAGAATGAAGTCTTTAGCTCAGTTGCCAACATTGGAGCAGTTACAAACTACTCTGGGGAGAAGCATGAAGGCAACTTAAAGGGGAACTTATACACTATTGTAGGAAAAAACATGAGGGTAGAGTAGTGAGCAGTTACATATGGAGCATGAGGGAACTCTTCTTGATGGTAGTTACATCCTATTCTTGGAACCATTAAAGAGGGCCTCACTTGTGGCTATGACATTCTATGAAGGGCACACTCCCTTTCCTATATTTCTAATCCAATTCTTGAAAGCATGAGGTGTGCTCTCCTTTCTCGTCCCACCAATCATGATCCTCCTTAGACACAGAGCCCCTCCTCCAAGATGTTGCACTCTCTGAAAAGTTGATAGTCCAATGCTCCCTCTTTCGCTCTATAAGTATCCTCCCAAAAGGATCTCCTCTAGCTCTATGCAATATGTCATCTCTATGCAAAATACTACTTTGATGTTTGCCAATATGGTCAGAAAGCTTGAATGATCCTCCTCCACAAATGTGGCTATGTCCATCGCTAAGTCCATGAGGCATTGTCCTCATCCCAGGCTTCCTTAAGTTAATTGTCCAACATCCAAGGTATATATCACATGGACCTAATCTTTAAGGGCTAGGTATCCTCATCCAAGTGCCCAAAACCCCTCCTCCTAGCTAGTTACCTCCCATGACCGAGAATTGGAATCCCCCTTTGTGTGCCTTTATGGACATATGCATGGCTTGGTTTGGGTGGATGCCTTACCTTGGTTAGAGAGGTAACATGGTTTGGGTTGTTACCCTGATCGGCATGATGGCACCCCCATTGTGTGCACCCAATGGGTCGGTCATTATGTCGATCAGGGTAACAAACTTCTTGCTAAGAGTGCCACGCTACCTCTCTAACCAAGGTCAAGAATCCACCCAAACCGAGCCATCCATATGTCCATGAAGCATCTCCAAGGGGCTAGGACACACACTGCTTTCCTAGCAAGGTGAAAACATTTTTCGAGTAACCTAAAAAGCTAAGAAAAAAACATTAGGATCACCAACAAAGCCAAGATATAGTGATGAGAAACGCTATAAGGGTAGTGGTTTACACCAACTACAACAATAATGCAAGTTGTTGGTAGTGGTATAATGATTGCAATGGAAAAGGACAGTGGAGCTACCAAAGGAGAATTAGTGTTACAAAAAGGAACAAAATTTGGGGCATAAAATGCTTTCAGTTCCAAAGCTAGTTGGTGTGGGAGAACACTAGGTAGGATATGCAAGTGAAGAATCTTAGTTTAAGAACGGGACAACCAAGAGCAACAACTAAAAAGTGGGGAGAATCAGTGGATGGACTCAAATTGAGAAACAAAAGTCGGAGAGGTTGCTCCTATAAAAATTTATTCATTGAAAGGGTAAACCATTGCAATAGTAAGAAATGGAGAGATAATCTCAAGCCCCATGAGAGAAGTGAGGATTCCTTACTATACATTAAATGCTAAGTTGCCAGAAAACTTGGGGACGGGGACGCCACTTTTTGAAGCAGGGGACTTGGGTACGTCGGGGTACTGTAGATATATATATATATATATAATCAAACCTTTTTAAAATTCAAAACATTTTTAGTACTATTCGTTGTTCAATAAGTAACATGCCCATTCCTTCAAAGTTCATGAATCACTAATATTTACATATGAACCTCAAGTCTCAACATGATATCAGACAATCATTAATTATTAATGACATAAACCAAGTGGAAATTACAATTATTGTTTGCAAATTGATATGATTCATATGAATCATGATTGATCAATCATGATATATGTCCAATGTCATACAACATGCATTATGACAACTCTCCTCTGCAGGTCGCCTTCCTTTCCCATTGCCGCCTCTTTCCAAGTGACAAGTCCAATGTGAAATGAAAGTCAGAAATGCATTGGGAGGGAAGAGCATGTTGTTAAGAGAGTAGGGAAACCCACGCCCACCCCTTCCCTCTTCAAAGTGCTAAAAAAAATATATTTTTTTTAATTTTCAGTCAACGAAGTCTCCTTGGAGTCCCTAAAATCAGGGGAGGGGGTCCCCAAACCAAGCGAAGTTTCCAATTTTTTGCCAAAGGTTTTCGGTACTCGGGTACTTCGACAGGGACTTCAAGAAACGTTTGAGAGGTATCCAGCTCGATTTCTGAGACGTGGGACAGTACCTAGGACGGGGACACGAATCCAGCTTTCGGGGACAGGTACCCCTGCAACACAAATTAAATGCCATCAATTTCATAGGCTCATGGTACTGCTAGAGTAATTGAAAGTATATTCTCACCACTTATATATGGCATTCTAACACCAGATTCTACACCTGGATAGGATATTTCAGGTGTGTCAATTAGTGGACATTGAGACATAGGAGCACTTCATCTCCATGTGTATGGCATATTATACGAATATATGGAGATATCATTGTTTATTCCATGATTAAGGTTGTCCCTTTCTCAAAGGTCTTTTGGAGTCTATATCAGGAGGTGATTCCTCACACACCAAAATTATTAGGCTTATTCAAGCCCATCTCTACTAAGTTGATCACTTGTTTGGAGGTACGACATGTTATAAAAATACACCATCCATCAATACAAAGGACGCTAGGCTAATAAAAAAGTGAAAATCCTCCAATTCTATGGAGAAATAACCTATGAAGCCATGAAAACAAAGCCACTCTACTTGATCTCAATCTAACAATTCCCTCCCAGCATTGATTAAGCAATGAGACGTCTATTACAATATTTTTCTCTTTGTCCTAGAATGACAAGAAAACTTCAACATATTGTAATAAGGTTTCCCCTAGGATATCCTCTTGCTCTAGGAAACATGTCCTCTCTATTCACAATACTACTTTGATGTTTGTCAATATGGTCACAATGCTTGAACACTCCTCCACCACAAATGTGTCTAGGTCCATCACTAAGTCCATGAAGCATGGTCCTCATTCCAAGATTCCTCTAGTTAAGTGTCTAACATCCAAGTTATATATCACATGGACCTAATCTCCAAGGGCAAAGTGTCCTCATCCAAGTGCCGAAAACCGCTCCTTGTGCCCAAAACCCCCATCCTCCTAGCTAGTTACCTCATGTGACCGAGAATTGGAATACCCCTTAGTGTGTCTTCGTGGACATATGTATGGGCTTGGTTTGGGTGGATACTTGACCTCTGTTACAAAGGTAGCATGGCACTCTTAGCTAGAAGGATGTTACCTTGATATCCATGATGACTCCCCCAATGTGTGCACCCAACAGGTCGATCATTATTTCGATCACGGTAACAACCTCCTATATAAGAGTGTCATGCTCCCTCTCTAACCAAGGTCAAGCATCCACCCAAACTGAGCCATCCATCTGTCCACGAAGCATCTCCAACAAGATGGGACACACATTGCTCTCCTAGCAAGGTGAAAACACTTTTGGAGTAACCTAAAAAGCTAAGAAGAAAACATTAGGATTACCAACAAAGCCATGATATTGTGATGGGAAATGCCATAAGTGTAGTGGTTTACACCAATTACAGCAGTAATGCAAGTTGTTGGTAGTGGTACAATGATTGTAACGGAAAAGGACAGTGGAGCTACCAAAGGAGACCCAGTGTTAGAAAAAGGACCAAAAGGTAGGGCATAAAATGCTTTTTGTTCGAAAGCTAGTTGGGGTGGGAGCACACCAGGTAGGATATGCAAGTTAAGAAGCTTGGCGTAGAAACGGGAAAACCAAGAGCAACAAATAAAAAGTGGGGGAAATGAGTGGATGGACACATATTGATAAACTAAAGTTGGAGAGATTAGTCCTCAAGCCTTCTTCATTGAAAGGGTAAAGCAGTGCAATAGTAAGGAAAGAAGAGATGACCTCAAGCCCCATGCGTGGAATGAGGATTCCATACTATACATTAAATGCCATCGATCGCGTAGGCTCATGGTACTGCTGGGCTGTGGCATTCTAACACCACAATATACATCTCGGTATGATATGCCAGTTGTGTCAATTGATGGAGATTGAGACATAGGAGCACTTCATCTCCAACTGTATGATATATTGCAAGAACATATGGAGATATCATTGTTTATTCCATGATTAAGGTTGTCCCTTTCTCAAAGATTTTTGATAGTCTATATCGGGAGGTGATTCCTCAGACACCAAACTTATGAGGCTTATTCAAGCCCATCTCTACTAAGTTGATCACTTGTTTGGAGGCATCACATGCTATACAAATACAAAACCCATCACTAAAGAGGACACTAGGCTGATAATAAACTGAAAATCCTCAAATTCTATCAAGAAACAACAACTTATGAAGCCTCGAAAAAATAGACTCTCTACTTGATCTCAATGTGATAATTCCCACCCAACATTGATTGAGCAATAAGACGTTTATTACAATATTTTTCTCTTTGTCCTAGAAGGACAAGAAAAATTCAACATATTGTAAGAAGGTTTCCCCTACGATTACCAACAAAGGAAAGATATCATGATGAACTGTTACCCCCCATTTTGCATGGGTTTCCATGTGTGATTTTGATCACTCTTGAGAGGCATGACATCATCCATGATGATGTGTTGGTGCCTCAATGATGATCATGAGAATTTATATGGACTATTAGAGGCATGGTGAATCGATTTTGAGCATAAAGAAAGGCAAGTCTATGATAATCAGTTATTATAGGTATGGTTTTATCATTGAATAGCACTGAAAAGGTATTATCTTGACTTCTAGGTACATTTCAGAACATAAAACAACAATTGAACACCCCAGACCTCAAATCTGAGTCAATTTGAGGGAAAAAGGAAAATTTTATCAGCCACTTAACGACAAGATAAATACTCTAAACTATTATAGCAACCGACCTTCTCTCATTTTAATGGAAGATTCAACCTTGGAGGCATGTGCACAAGTCTAGCACTTTTCCCCCTCATTGATTGTATGGATCAGGTTTGAGTTTGGAATCCTCATATAAGTTTTCACTGGCCTACGAGAGGTTTTGGAGATGATTTCAAAATGTGTAGTATTGAATATTAATCACAACATCCTTTTGAAACCTAAGATAAAGAATTCAATGGACCTTTTTGGATATTACTTTCGATTCTTGTAAAGGTACAACAACAGGTTAATGAGAATTATAGGCGATTTCAAAGATCATCAGACAAAAGTAAAACTTCACACTGAGCACTTCTAATTCTGGGCAATGATCAAGCATTTCAGTATCAGTCTAGGCAATTCCGAGAAGTTTTTTTCATGAGAGAACAACACTTATATACAGAGCAAGGTTGTTACATCTAAAATCCTAACATCATGAGATTCAGTGTATACATCCCTAAAGTTTCATTGACTAAGTTATTGGCCTGGAAGAGATATAACCCATTTTCACTAGGTTTTGATAGGTCATTGCATGCTGCACTCATGCAACCTGCGACGTCGCACCTTGCTCTCTTGCAGGGTGAGACGATGTCAGTTAATGGACAAAAATAGCTCCTTCGAGTTCATTCTCGAAGCCTGTTGACATGGATCCTTATCCCTGACCTCATGGGGGAGCTGACACTCGTTTCCTAACCTCTTGGGGGGATCCCCTATCTCTCTCCTATCATATCTCAACCTACCCTATCCATATCCTATCCACTTAGTCCTATATAAGTGAAGCTCTACCCATCTCCAAGGGGTGGAAGTCTATAGTGTCTACATGTTGGTGAAATAATCTTGGAGAGATCTCTAACGCATCCATTGAGAGACTCACACTTCCTTGGGAAGATATGGAAATTGGTTTGGATGGAGAAGGGCTACTACGTTAATATTTCGTTGTAGTCATTCTTACCTATGTACTTTCCCTATATTTACAGTAATATAAACGCTTTCCACCAATATTGTTGTGTTGATAATATTGCGTAGTTTACCTGCTTAACTGTTTACTTAGATCCGTTATTGTATAGATGCTTTTTTACTTGTTTATCTTGTCACATGTGTCTTGATAGGTCTTGCAGTTGAGATTTCACGACCGTGAGGCGTGGAGCAACATCCAGGAGGAAGGACTTCAAGTTTAAGGTAAGCCATCTAGTGTCCTGATCCTTAACTAGATCTAGGAAAGTGGTTTATAGTCTGTACTACTTGTTCTAGACTCACATTGAGCTACGGAGATCTGGCTCGTGTATGCTCGAGTGGATTGTCCTTCAAACAAAGGTTCCTCCAGCCACCCTCTTCCCTAACTCGCTACCTTGGATTCATTCTCTACAAGCCACCAAAAAATATTTTGGGTGGAATCTAAGCATGAAGAACATCAATCCTGGGTTTGTTGCAACCATGGCGAAGGCCTGATCATTGATGTATCTCAGGATATATTCGGCAAGAATAACATCCACCTTCAACCGTGTCTCAAAGGACAGCAACCCTGGTTCAGAAGATGGTTTTTATCATTTTATGTGGTAACTGGAAGTTTAGAGGGAGGTCGCAGTCACAATATCTACCATCTATCCGCTATACGAAGGGTGCGTAGCTCTGTGGGGTGTTTCTTATTTTGCCCTCAGATCAACCTTGTTTCAAGCCTGTGGTGAAGTTGGATCCTTTAAGGAGGTTCTTCGTTGTCAAGAAACTTGCAAGATATGTCTTGAACCGAAATTGTCATATCTTTCTTCAGCTTCCAGACCTCTCCACCTGAAAACACACTTGTTCATCATCCTCTACATTATCCCCGCCCCTAGAATGAAGTCTTTAGCTAAGTCTCCAACATTGGAGCAGTTCCAAACTACTATGGGCAGTAGCATGAAGGCACCTTAAAGGTGAATTTATACACTATTGTAGGAAAAAACGTGAGGATAGACTAGTGAGCAGTTACATATGGAGCATGATGGAACTCTTCTTGATGGTACTTACATCCTATTCTTGGAAACATTAAAGAGGGCCTCACTTGTCGCTATGAAATTCTATGAAGGTCACACTCCCTTTTCTATATTTCTAATTCTATTCTTGGAAGCATGAGGTGTGCTCTCCCTTCTTGGCCCACCAATCATGATCCTCCTTGGACTCAGAGCCCCTCCTCCAAGATGTTTCTCTCTCCGATAAGTTGATAGTCCAATGCTCCCTATCCGCTCTATAAGTATCCTCCCACAAGGATCTCCTCTAGCTCTATGCAAGATGTCCTCTCTACACAAAATACTACTTTGATGTTTATTAATATGGTTAGAAAGCTTGAATGATCCTCCTCCACAAATGTGTCTATGTCCATCGCTAAGTCCATGAAGCATTGTCGTCATCCCAAGCTTCCTCAAGTTAACTGTCCAACATCCAAGGTATATATCACATGGACCTAATCTCCAAGGGCTAAGTATCCTCATCCAAGTGCCCAAAACCCCTCCTCCTAGCTAGTTACCTCCCATGAACGAGAATTGGAATCCCCCTTTGTGTGCCTTTATGGACATATGCATGGCTTGGTTTGGGTGGATGCCTTACCTTGGTTAGAGAGGTAACATGGCACTCTTAGCTAGGAGGTTGTTACCCTGATCGGCATGATTGCACCCCCATTGTGTGCACCCAATGGGTCGGTCATTATGTCGATCAGGATGACAACCTTCTTGCTAAGAGTGCCACGCTACCTGTCTAACCAAGGTCAGGAATCCAACCAAACCAAGCCATCCATATGTCCATGAAGCATCTCCAAGGGGCTAGGACAGACATTGCTTTCCTAGCAAGGTGAAAACCTTTTTGGAGTAACCTAAAAAGCTAAGAAAAAAACATTAGGATCACCAACAAAGCCAAGATATAGTGATGCGAAACGCTATAAGTGTAGTGGTTTACACCAACTACAACAATAATGCAAGTTGTTGGTAGTGGTATAATGATTGCAATGGAAAAGGACAGTGGAGCTACCAAAGGGGACCTAGTGTTACAAAAAGGAACAAAAGTTGGGTCATAAAATGCTTTTAGTTCCAAAGCTATTTGGGGTGGGAGCACACTAGGTAGGATATGCAAGTTAAGAAGCTTAGTGTAAGAACGGGACAACCAAGAGCAACAACTAAAAAGTGGGGAGAATCAATGGATGGGCTCAAATTGATAAACAAAAGTTGGAGAGGTTTCTTCTATAAAACTTTCTTCATTGAAAGGGTAAACCATTGCAATAGTAAGAAATGGAGAGATGATATCAAGCCCCATGAGAGAAATGAGGCGTCCTTACTATACATTAAATGCTAAGTTGCCAGAAAACTTGGGGATGGGGACGCCACTTTTTGAAGCGGGGGACTTGGGTACGTCGGGGTACTGTAGATATAGATATTTATATATATAATCAAACATTTTTAAAATTCAAATAATTTTCAGTAGTACTCATTGTGCAAGAAGTAACATGCCCATTCCTTAAAAGTTCATGAATCATTGATATTTACATATGAACCTCAAGTCTCAACATGATATCAGACAATCATTAATTATTAATGACATAAACCAAGCGAAAATTCAAATTATTGTTTGCATATTGATATGATTCATATGAATCATGATTGATCAATCATGATATATGTCCAATGTCATACAACATGCAGTATGACAATTCTCCTTTGCAGGCCGCCTTCCTTTCCGATTGCCGCCTCTTTCCAAGTGACAAATCCAATGTCAAATGAAAGTCAGAAATGCATTGGGAGGGAAGGGCATGGTGTTAAGAGAGTAGGGGAACCCACGCCCACCCCTTCCCTCTTCAAAGTGCTAATTTTTTTTAAATTTTTTTTTAAAATTTTCAGTAAACGAAGTCTCCTTCGAGTCCCCAAAATCGGGGGACGGGGGTCCCCAAACCAAGCGAAGTTTCCAAAGTTTTTGGAAAATGTTTTCGGTACTCGAGTACATCGACGGGGACTTCAAGAAACGTTTGAGAGGTATCCAACTTGATTTCCGAGATGTGGGATGGTAGCTAGGATGGGGACACGAATCCAGCCCCCAGGGACAGGTACCCCTGCAGCACAAATTAAATGCCATCAATTTCATAGGCTCATGGTACTGCTAGAGTAATTGAAAGTATATTCTCACCACTTATATGTGGCATCCTAACACCAGATTCTACACCTGGATAGGATATGCCAGGTGTGTCAATTGGTGGAGATTGAGATATAGGAGCACTTCATCTCCATGTGTATGGTATATTATAAGAACATATGGAGATATCATTGTTTATTCCATGATTAAGGTTGTCCCTTTCACAAAGGTCTTTTGGAGTCTATATCAGGAGGTGATTGCTCACACACCAAACTTATGAGGCTTATTCAAGCCCATCTCTACAAAGGACGTTGGGATAATAATAAAGTGAAAATCCTCCAATTCTATCAAGAAATAACCTATGAAGCCACGAAAACAAAGCCACTCTACTTGATCTTAATCTAATAATTCCCTCCCGACATTGATTAAGCAATGAGATGTCTATTGCAATATTTTTGTCTTTGTCCTAGAATGACAAGAAAACTTCAACATATTGTAATAAGGTTTCCCCTAGGATATCCTCTAGCTCTAGGCAACATGTCCTCTCTGTGCACAATACTACTTTGATGTTTGTCAATATGGTCACAATGCTTGAACACTCCTCCACCACAAATGTGTCTAGGTCCATCACTAAGTCCATGAAGCATGGTCCTCATCCCAAGCTTCCTCTAGTTAAGTGTCTAACATCCAAGTTATATATCACATGGACCTAATCTCCAAGGGCTAAGTGTCCTCATCCAAGTGCCGAAAACCGTTCCTTGTGTCGAAAACACCCCTCCTCCTAGCTAGTTACCTCACGTGACCGAGAATTGGAATACCCCTTAGTGTGTCTTCATGGACATATGCATGGCTTGGTTTGGGTGGATACTTGACCTCTGTTACAAAGGTAGCATGGCACTCTTAGCTAGAAGGATGTTACCTTGATAGCCATGATGACTCCCCCAATGTGTGCACCCAACGGGTCGATCATTATGTTGATCAGGGGAACAACCTCCTAGCTAAGAGTGCCGCGCTCCCTCTCTAACCAAGGTCAAGCATCCACCCAAACCGAGCCATCCATATGTCTACGAAGCATATCCAAGGGGCTAGGACACACATTGCTCTCCTAACAAGGTGAAAACACTTTTGGAGTAGCCTAAAAAGCTAAGAAAAAAACATTAGGATTACCAACAAAGCCATGATATTGTGATGGGAAATGCCATAAGTGTAGTGCTTTACACCAATTACTACAATAATGCAAGTTGTTGGTAGTGGTACAATGATTGTAAAGGAAAAGGACAGTGGAGCTAAAAAAGGGGACCTAGTGTTAGAAAAAGGACCAAAAGGTAGGGCATAAAATGCTTTTTGTTCCAAAGCTAGCTGGGGTGGGGGAACACCCGGTAGGATATGCAAGTTAAGAATCTTAGTGTAAAAATGGGAAAACCAAGAGCAACAACTAAAAAGTGGGGGAAATGAGTGGATGGACACATATTGATAAACTAAAGTTGGAGAGGTTATTCCTCAAGCCTTCTTCATTGAAAGGGTAAAGCATTGAAATAGTAAGGAATGAAGAGGCGAACTCAAGCCCCAATAGAGGAATGAGGAGTCCATACTATACATTAAATGCCATAGATCGCGTATGCTCATGGTACTTCCAGGGTGTGGCATTCTAACACCACAATCTACATCTCGGTAGGATATGCCAGTTGTGTCAATTGGTGGAGATTGAGACATAGGAGCACTTCATCTCCAAGTTTATGATATATTGTAAGAACATCTGGAGATATCATTGTTTATTCCATGATTAAGGTTGTCCCTTTCTCAAATATTTTTGGCAATCTATATCGGGAGGTGATTCCTCACACACCAAACTTATGAGTCTTATTCAAGCCCATCTCTACTAAGTTGATCACTTGTTTCGAGGCATCACATGTTATACAAATACACAACCCATCAATACAGAGGACACTAGGCTAATAATAAACTAAAAATCCTTAAATTCTATCAAGAAACAACAACTTATGAAGCCACAAAAACGTAGCCTCTCTACTTGATCTCAATGTGATAATTCCCACCCAACATTGATTCAGCAGTAAGACGTCTATTATAATATTTTTCTCTTCGTCCTAGAAGCACAAGAAAACTTCAACATATTGTAAGAAGGTTTCCCCTAGGATTACCAACAAAGGAAAGATATCATGATGAACTGTTACCCCCCATTTTGAATGGGTGTCCATGTGTGATTTTGATCACTCTTGAGAGGCGTGACATCATCCATGATGATGTGTTGGAGCCTCAATGATGATCATGAGCATTTATATGGACTATTTGAGGCATGGTGACTTGGTTTTGAGCATAAAGAAAGGGAAGTCTATGATAATCAGTTGTTCTAGGTATGTTTTTATCATTGAATAGCACTGAAAATGTATTTTCTTGACTTCTAGGTGCATTTCAGAACATAAAACAATAATCGAACACCCCAAACCTCAAATCTGAGTCAATTTGAGGCAAAAGGAAAAATTTCTCAGCCATGTAACAACAAGATAAAGACTCTGAACTATTAGAGCAACCGACCTTCTCTCATTTTAGTGGAAGATTCAACTTTGGAGGCATGTGCACAAGTCTAGCACTTGTCCCCCTCATTGATTGTATGGATCAGGTTTGAGTTTGGAATCCTTATATATGTTTTCACTGGCCTACGAAAGGTGTGGCAGATGATTTATAAGAGTGTAGTATTGAATAGTAGTCACAACATCCTTTTGAAACCTAAGATACATAATTCAATGGACCTTTTTGGAGATTACTTTGGGTTCTTTTAAATGTACAACAACAGGTTAATGAGAATTATAGGCAATTTAAAAGATCATCAAACAAAAGCAAAACTTCACACTAAGAAATTCTAATTCTGGGCAATGATGAAGCATTTCAGGGTCAGTCTGGGCAATTTCGAGGAGTTTTTTTCATGAGAGAACAACACTTATATACAGAGTAAGGTTCGTCCAACCACCCTCTTCCCTAACTTGCTACCTTGGATTTGTTCTCTACAAGCGAAAATAAATATTTTGTGTGGAATCTAAGCATGAAGAACATCAATCCTGGGTTTGTTGCAACCATGGCAAAGGCCTGATCATTGATGTATCTCAGGATATATTCGGCAACAATAACATCCACCTTCAACCCTGTCTCAAAGGATAGCAACCCTGGTTCAGAAGACGGTTTTTATCATTTTATGTGGTAACTGGAAGTTTAGAGGGAGGTCGCAGTCACAATATCTACCATCTATACGCTATACGGAGGGTGCGTAGCTCTGTGGGGTGCTTCTTATGTTTCCCTCAGATCAACCTTGTTCCAAGCCTGTGGTGAAGTTGGATCCTTTAAGGAGGAGGTTCTTCGTTGTCAAGACACTCGGGAGATATGTCTTGAACCTAAATTGTCATATCTTTCTTAAGCTTAGTGCATTCCTTAGATTCTAGACTGCTCCACCTGAAAACACACTTGTTCATCATCCTTTGCATTATCCCCATCTCTAGAATGAAGTCTTTAGCTCAGTCGCCAACATTGTAGCAGTTAGAAACTACTCTGGGCAGTAGCATAAAGGCACCTTAAATGGGAATTTATACACTATTGTAGGCAAAAACATGAGGATAGAGTAGTGAGCAGTTACATATGGAGCATCAGGGAACTCTTCTTGATGGTAGTTACATCCTATTCTTGGAAACATTAAAGAGGACCTCACTTGTGGCTATGACATTCTATGAAGGGCAAACTCCGTTTCCTATATTTCTAATCCTATTCTTGGAAGCATGGGGTGTGCTCTCCTTTGTCATCCCACCAATCATGATCCTCCTTGGACTCAGAGCCCCCCCTCCAAGATGTTGCACTCTCTGCTAAGTTGATAGTCCAATGCTCCCTCTTCCGCTCTATAAGTATCCTCCCACAAGGAGCTCCTCTAGCTCTATGCAAGATGTCCTCTCTATGCAAAATACTACTTTGATGTTTGCCAATATGGTCAGAAAGATTGAATGATCCTCCTCCACAAATGTGTCTATGTCCATCACTAATTCCATGAAGCATTGTCCTCATCCCAAGCTTCCTCAAGTTAAGTGTCCAACATCCAAGGTATATTTCACATGGACCTAACTCCAAGGGCTAAGTATGCTCATCCAAGTGCCCAAAACCCCTCCTCCTAGCTAGTTACCTCCCATGACTGAGAATTCGGATCCCCCTTTGTTTTCCTTTATGGACATATGCATGGCTTGGTTTGGGTGGATGCTTGACCTTGGTTAGAGAGGTAACATCGCACTCTTAACTAGGAGGTTGTTACCCTGATCGGCATGATGGCACCCCCATTGTGTGCACCCAATGGGTCGATCATTATGTCGATCAGGGTAAAAACCTTCTTGCTAAGAGTGCCATGCTAGCTCTCTAACCAAGGTCAAGAATCCACCCAAACCGATCCATCCATATGTCCATGAAGCATCTCCAAGGGGCTAGGACACACACTGCTTTCCTAGCAAGATGAAAACATTTTTCGAGTAACCTAAAAAGCTAAGAAAAAAACATTAGGATCACCAACAAAGCCAAGATATAGTGATGAGAAATGCTATAAGTGTAGTGGTTTACACCAACTACAACAATAAAGCAAGTTGTTGGTAGTGGTATAACGATTGCAATGAAAAAGGAAAGCGGAGCTACCAACAAAGGAAAGTTACCTTGTTTCAAGCCTGTGGTGAAGTCGCATCCTTGAAGGAGGAGGTTTTTCGTTGCAGAGAGAATTGGGAGATATGTCTTGAACCTAAATGCTCAGACATTTCTTTAGCTCGGTGCATTCCTAAGCTCCCATACTTTCTCTGCCTCAAAACACACTTGTTCAACATCATCTACATTGTCTGCAACTGTAGAATGAAGTCTTTACCTTAGTCGCCAACATTGGAGTAATTACAAACTACTCTGGGCAGCAGCATGAAGGAAACTTAAAGTGGCAGTTATACACTATTGCAGGCAATAACGTGAGGATGTAGTAGTGAGGAGTTACATATCGAGCATGAGGGAACTCTTCTTAATGCTAGTTACATCCTATTATTGGCAACATTGAAAAGGACCTCACCTGTCGCTATGACATTCTATAAAGGGCACACTCCCTTTCCTATATTTCTCATCCTATTCTTGGAAGCATGAGGTGTGCTCTCCTTTCCCGTCTCACTGATCATGATCCTCCTTGGGCTAAGAGCCCCTCCTCCAATATGCTCCACTCTCCGATAAGTTGGTAGTCCAATGTCCTCTCTTCCGCTCTATAAGTCTCCTCCCACAAGGATATCCTCTAGCTCTATGCAACATGTCCTCTCTATGCACAATACTACTTTGATGTTTTCCAATATGGTCACAATGCTTGAACGCTCCTCCACCACAAATGTGTCTAGGTCCATCACAAAGTCCATAAAGCATGGTCCTCATACCAAGATTCCTCTTGTTAAGTGTCTAACATCCAAGTTATATATCACATGGACCTAATCTCCAAGGGCTAAGTGTCCTCATCCAAGTGCCCAAACCTGCTCTGTGTGCCCAAAACCCCCTCCTCCTAGCTAGTTACCTCACATGACCGGGAATTGGAATACCCCTTAGTGTGTCTTCATGGACATATGCATGGCTTGGTTTGGGTGGATACTTGAGCTTGGTTACAGAGGCACTGTTATCACATATATAGTATCCGGGCTACCATACCTTATTTTCAGATTCCAGAGCACTTTTCAGCTAGTTCCTTTACATTGAGATGATGAGATGAATATCTATCTATGGATCACTATCAGGTTTTGGATAGTATATGTATTCCCCATGCCATGACTGAGTCTCAGGACACCCAGAGAGATTACCGATGTAGCCATTATACCATTTATGCAGAACAGGTAGTAGTGCATAGAGTTACAACAACAGTTTCAGAGGACAGATGATGGTTCAGAGGATGAGCATTTAGGTATATGACTCAATAGGTATATCATGGTGTTATGGTTATATTGCTTTTATATTCATTGTTATGCCATGTCTTAGCATTTAGTGTCATGATCTGGCGATCATATAGATATGTGGACCTAGTTGATCTTATTATATATATATTCTACTGTCCTTACTCAGAATTAGAAGTTCACTACTCATACTCATTGGTTTTACCCTCCCTAGGGAGAATAGAGGTGATCATTCCACCATACCTTGGCTTGCTAGTGTTGGCTCCATTACTCATTGTCTTCATCCATCCATTACCTACCTTTTAGTTTATCACCCTAACTTACTACTTGACTAGTGGCATGGAGGATTTTTTCCCCACTATAGACTCTGTATTGAATGAGCTTCCCTATTTATTGTGTCTCGGCTCTGAGTTGGTGACAAAAATTACCTTTGGTGAGTTGGATTGTAGGCCTAAATCATTCTGGTCAGTTGTCCCGATGTTTGGCATTGGCCCGAACTCCCCCTAGTCACTTGAGATGTTGTTGGCTAAAACTGAAAGCTCATGTACTACTTATGGAAACTTCTAAATTTTCCCATGGAAACTAAAAAGGGCAAGAGCGATGAACTTCTAAAAATACTCCTTGACGAGTATAAAAGAAAGGTCCAAAAAGCAATGATTCTTAAAAGCTATATCTAAACAATTGCTGACCTTATGTATGTATAAAAAACATGCCCTGGATGCAAGCTGCAACTAGTTGTGCTTATCAGCACACCTGAGATCCGAAGGGTTATGTAGGCCAAAAAGGTCATGAAATGAAATTGAATGATCCTAATGAACCTGGATCAACTTGATGTAGACATGATGCCTAAGTTGAATAAGCACTCTCTAAACAACTTATCCATTTGTGAGACACCGCCATTCCCTGTGTTGTTGCTCATTTAGTATATACTATGGTGTGTATTCCCTTTCCCATATCCAAAGTGTCACAATGTTAAGTCAGTCAGTCATCCTTTAGCCTAGCCATTTTATTTTCTCCTTCACCCTTCACTAGCAAATCGATCACAATTATGAAGTGAGTATGGTCCTGAAAGTCTAGTTTGAGTCATATAAATAATTAATGACAATATATATTTGGATTTAAATCACCAGTAATGATTACTTTGTGTTATAATTGCTATTTGAATGAGTTGTAGAGCATGCATTAACCTTTCACACTTTGCAGTAGCTTCAGATGGTAGTCTGAGTTATATTTGGTCAATATTGACCTGGTCAAACCTAGTTTGACCAAGGTCAATCACAGGACATGAGATTATTGGACCTTATGATGACACAGGTAGATGATATATGGTCTATGTACATGTACATGATGGTTCTATGCATCAGATACAGGTTTATGATGATGATCTATGGTTTTCAGCATTATTTGATCATTTACAGATTATTATTATTTCACCTGTTCCGGTATATTGGATATATTATATGATCATGTAGAGATCTATAGGGTGTATGAGTACACATCTTGTATATTTTTGGACCTTCTGAGTCCAATGAGACAGTCTATTTCCAGTTCCGGGCAGTTACAGTGATGATTTAGCCTCAGTAGGCTGTCCTAGTGCAGTTTTGGTCTGTCAGAGACCCTGTCCGAGCAGAGATGATCTTTATTTGGTTCACCTAGGGCGCTGATGATGGAGGGGGTGGTCCAGCCACTTGTTTTTACCATATTACCCCCCTTCCGGACACACTGGTTCCCTCACCTTGACAACGTAGGCACTCCAGGAGGCAGTTTGGGACAGGTACACACTTCCCGAGGCAGTTTTGGATTGGTAGAAATGGCTACAAAGGAATTCGATTTGGGCTACTGAGGCAAAGTTTTGGCATGGGATGATCAGTGATGATGAGTGGGATGTCTTCCGCACCTTCTCCAACAGTTTCAGCTTCATCGGGGCCCACATCCATCATTTATGGCACTTTCTGGTGATTTATGAGGTCTTTTGAGGCCTACGATTTGTCCATAGAGGCACGATTTGGTATATTGATGACTATTTTATTATTATTGTGCTATGGGGATTGACCAAGGGTGGCTAAAATTACCCCTTGGACCCACCATAAGCTTATTGTTATATTTTGTCATCATGATTTGGTGGGATCCCCTCTCCTAGGGCGATTTTGTCCACTTATTGTTATATTTTATGGTTGATCCATGTATTTTATTGTTGAGCTCATCTCAACCATTGATTAGATCTTTTTATCTTTTAATCTTAGCCACTCATGTAAAAAGTGGTTAGGATTTTGCTCTCTCCCCATCCTATTTAAGGAGGGAGCCTCTCATTGTAAAATCATCTAGAGATTTTTGGCTCTTGGCTCTTGGAATAAAATTTCTATCTTTTGGAGTACATGCCTGGGTTGGAGTGGATGTTTGTTGTTTTGATTGTAAATGCTTTTGTTCATCGCACTGGAGGATCTATTGTAGCTATCTTGCATATTTGCCATATCTTTTTACAGGTGGAGAAGACTTCTTCGATAAGTGCGAATTGGTGGGGAGGCTTGCCCTTCAAGCTTGGAGGAGGACGTTTTGGGTTAAACAGGGAGTGGTTTTATCTTTGCACCAACTATTCTTTGCTTATCTCTTTCTTGCTTGTATCTACCTTCAACATGTTAAACTGATTGATGCTTTGCTCCTTGGTTTTGACAGGTTAGAGGGACACATAATTGGCTTGGAAAAAGCGATTTGGCAAGAGGGATTCAAAACTTATCCATTTGATCTTTGGAAAAAGTAATACTCATCTCAACTAGCATTCATCTCTTCATCCAGGTATGCTCCAAAGGTATAATCTTCTTCTTCTTTGAATCATCCATAATTTCTAGATCATAAAAACCCTAATTAATCAGAACCCTCATTTTGGTTTTTCTTAGATCTACTTAGATCTAGCCTTGCTTTTGAAGAGATATTAAAAACCGACCTCTATAGCATCCACCCCTAGTTGGATCTATAGTTTGGTGGTGATTGAGTTAAAATTGACACACTTTTCAAGGCAATAAAGCCCTCTTGAACCAAATCGCACTTCCTCGGAGAGGCTTGTTTGGTTAGATCTAGCACATGGGTAGGTGAGATCCCACTTGATTTGCAATCTACACACTTGATAACCTACCCCTAGACTTTTACTTTGGTGATTTCTACCTTGTGGACATCATTCCACATTTTAAGGGATTAAAACCCCCTTTTGAACCACTTGGCACCTTAAAACTCAGATCTAGTAAGATCCAACCCTTGGATTGACTTAATTTTCTAGATCCACATAGATCAGTGCCTAAGCTACTTGGATCTACAATTTGGTGTCCATTAGAATTGATTTGACACACCTTATCCACCTTTTATCCCTCCTTAAGCAAGGTCGCACTTCCTTGGGTGACTGAGTTTGCCCACTTCTAGGACCTGGGTAGTTGAGATTTTAGTGGATTTGGAACGGGCATACCTTCAAACCTATATCTAGAGTATCATTTTGTGATGATCTGCCTTGGGGGTAGAATTCCTTGTTTTAAGGGATTGTGGTCCACTTGGTCATTTCATGAAACCCTAGATCTAGTAAGATCCAACCACTTTACCTCAATTATCCCACTTGTCTTGACCTCTAGGTGTCCCGATCTAAACTTTGACATATCGTTTGACTCCATTAACCCATCCAACAAGGCACTAGTCCTCCTTAAGCAAGTCACACTCCTTGGGAATTGTGTCAAACCTTAGATCCGGTACATGGGTATTCCTAATTTCAACCTAGATCCATAGATCTACTCATTAAATATCCTCTAGTGCCAATTGCATCCCTCAATTTCACCTTGTGGGTCCATATTAAGCCATTTCACATATCCCAAGAAAGTAGGACCCACTTGTGTAACAAATGGTACCATATCTTATCATTTTAACTAATCATGTGGCCTAAATCATACATTGGTTGAAACACTAATCATTCCTCAAACCACCTTCAACCATACTTTAATTTCTAGGTCCACTTTACCTTGCATTGGTTTCCGTAAGTCACCATTTACTTATCCCTAGGAACCTTTGTTTGGGTTCAATCATATTTGATTGGTTATAGGGTCTCCCCCTTGGTCTTGATTCACCTTGACCTAAAGTGAAGAGTGCCTCAGTTGACGTGACTCCCACCTTGCATTGGGAACCGTGGCATCTCTTGGGTCACCTCTTTAGTTGTCCGTCTCCTCTACCGTCCCGGATGGGATACCACTAGGGGCAACTACAAGTTGTGTGATAACAGGTACCATGGCACTCTTAGCTAGAAGGATGTTACCCTGATCGGCATGATGACTCCCCCAATGTGTGCACCCAAAGGGTCAATCATTATGCCAATCAGGGTAACAACCTCCTATCTAAGAGTGTCGCGCTCCCTCTCTAGCCAAGGTCAAGCATCCACCCAAACCAAGCCATCCATATGTCCACGAAGAATCTCCAACAAGCTGGGACACACATTGCTCTCCTAGCAAGGTGAAAACACTTTTGGAGTAACCTAGAAAGCTAATAAAAAAACATTCGGATTACCAACAAAGCCATGATATTGTGATGGGAAATGCCATAACTGTAGTGGTTTACACCAATTACAACAATAATGCAAGTTGTTGGTAGTGGTACGATGATTGTAAAGGAAAAGGACAATGGAGCTACCAAAGGGGACCTAGTGTTAGAAAAAGGACCAAAAGGTAGGGCATAAAATTATTTCTGTTCCAAAGCTAGTTGGGGTGGGAGCACACTAGGTAGGATATGCAAGTTAAGAAGCTTAGTGTAAAAACGGGAAAACCAAGAGCAACAACTAAAAAGTGGGGGAAATGAGTGGATGGTCACATATAGATAAACTAAAGTTGGAGAGGTTAGTCCTCAATCCTTCTTCATTGAAAGGGTAAAGCATTGCAATAGTAAGGAATGAAGAGACAACCTCAAGCCCCATGAGAGGAATGAGGATTCCATACTATACATTAAATGCCATTGATCGTGTAGGCTCATGGTACTGCTGGGTTGTGGCATTCTAACACCACAATCTACATCTCGGTAGGATATGCCAGTTGTGTCAATTGGTGGAGATTGAGACATAGGAGCACTTCATCCCCAAGTGTATGATATATTGTAAGAACATATGGAGATATCATTATTTATTCATGATTAAGTTTGTCCCTTTCTCAAAGATTTTTGGCAGTCTATATCGGGAGGTGATTCCTCACACACCAAACTTATCAGGCTTATTCAAGCCCATCTCTACTAAGTTGATCACTTGTTTGGAGGCATCACATGTTATACAAATACACAACCCATCAATACAGAGGACACTAGGCTGATAATAAACTGAAAACCCTCCAATTCTATCAAGAAACAACAACTTATGAAGCCACGAAAACATAGCCTCTCTACTTGATCTCAATGTGATAATTCCCACCCAACATTGATTGAGCAATACAACGTCTATTACAATATTTTTCTCTTCGTCCTAGAAGGACAAGAAAACTTCAACATATTGTAAGAAGGTTTCCCCTAGGATTACCAACAAAGGAAAGATATCATGATAAACTGTTACACCCCATTTTGCATGGTTGTCCATGTGTGATTTTGATCACTCTTGAGAGGCATGAAATCATCCATGATGATGTGTTGTTGCCTCAATGATGATCATGAGAATTTATATGGACTATTTGAGGCATGGTGACTTGGTTATGAGCATAAAGAAAGGAAAGTCTATGATAATCAGTTGTTCTAGGTATGGTTTTATCATTGAATAGCACTGAAAAGGTATTATCTTTACTTCTAGGTGCATTTCAGAACATAAAACAACAATCGAACACCCCAGACCTCAAATCTGAGTCAATTTGAGGGCAAAAGAAAAACTTTATTAGCCATGTGACAACAAGATAAAGACTCTAAACTATTATAGCAACTGAACTTCTCTCATTTTAATGGAAGATTCAACCTTGGACGCATCTGCACAAGTCTAGCACTGGTCCCCCTCATTGATTGTTTGGATCAGGTTTGAGTTTGGAATCCTTATAAAAGTTTTCACTGGCCTACTAGAGGTTTTGGAGATGATTTACAAACGTGTAGTATTGAATAGTAGTCACAACATCCTTTTGAAATCTAATATACATAATTCAATGGACCTTTTTGGAGATTACTTTGGGTTCATGTAAATGTACAGCAACAGGTTAATGAGAATTATAGGCATTTTCAAAGATCATCAGAGAGAAGTAAAACTTCACACTGAGACCTTCTAATTCTGGGCAATGATCAAGCATTTCAGTGTCAGTCTGGGAATTTTCGAGGAGTTGTTTTCATGAGAGAAAAACACTTATATACAAACCAAGGTTCCTCCATCCACCCTCTTCCCTAAATCATTGCCTCCAATTTGTTCTTTGCAAGCCACAAAAAGAATATTTTGGCTGCAATATCAACATGAAGAACATAAATCCTTGATTTGTTGCAACCATGGAGATATCCTGATCATTGATGTATCTTAGGATACCATCAGCAACAATAACATCCACCCTCAACATGGTCTCAAAGGACAACAACCCCATTTAAGAATTGAAGGATGTTTTTTATCATTTTATGTGGTAACTGGAATTTAGACCGAGGTGGTAGTCACAATATCTACCAAATATCATCAATAAGGAGGGGACGCATCTCTGTGGGATGTTTCTTTTGTTGCCCTCGAATCAGCCTTGTTTCAAGCCTGTGGTGAAGTCGCCTTGTTTCAAGCTTGTGATGAGGTCGCATCCTTCAAGGAGGAGGTTTTACGTTGCCAAGATAATTGGGAGATATGTATTGAACCTAAATGTTCATACATTTCTTCAACGCGGTGCATTCCTAAGCTCCCAGAATTTCTTCGCCTCAAAACACACTTTTTCATCATCCTCTACATTATTTGCAGCTATAGAATGAAGCCTTTACCTCAGTCACCAACATTGGAGCAGTTACAAACTACTCTGGGCAGCAGCATGAAGGCAACTTAAAGGGGTAGTTATACACTATTGTAGGCAATAATGCGAGGATGTAGTAGTGAGGAGTTACATATCGAGAATGAGGGAACTCTTCTTAATGCTAGTTACATCCTATTATTGGCAACAATAAAAAGGGCCTCACCTGTGGCTATGATTTCTATGACGGGCACACTCCCTTTCCTATATTTCTCATCCTATTCTTGGAAGCATGAGGTGTTTTCTCCTTTCCTGTCTCACTGATCATGATCCTCCTTGGGCTAAGAGACCCTCCTCCAATATGCTGCACTCTCCGATAAGTTGTTAGTCCAATGTTGCACTCTCCGATAAGTTGTTAGTCACAATTCTTGAATGCTCCTCCACCACAAATGTGTCTAGGTCCATCACTAAGTCCATGAAGCATGGTCCTCATCCCAAGCTTCCTCTAGTTAAGTGTCTAACATCCAAGTTATATATCACATGGACCTAATATCCAAGGGCTAAATGTCCTCATCCAAGTGCCCAAAACCGCTCCTTGTGCCCAAAACCCCCCACCTCCTAGCTAGTTACCTCATGTGACCGAGAATTGGAATACCCCTTATTGTGTCTTCATAGACATATGCATGGCTTGGTTTGGGTGAATACTTGACCTCTGTTACAGAGGTAGCATGGCACTCTTAGCTAGAAGGATGTTACCTTGATCGGCATGATGACTCCCCCAATGTGTGCACCCAATGAGTCAATCATTATGTTGATCAGGGTAACAACATCCTAGCTAAGAGTGTCACGCTCCCTCTCTAGCCAAGGTCAAGCATCCACCCAAACCGAGCCATCCATATTTCCACGAAGCATCTCCAAGGGAATAGGACACACATTGCTTTCCTAGCAAGGTGAAAACACTTTTGGAGTAACCTAAAACGGTAAGAAAAAAACATTAGGAATACCAACAAAGATATGATACTGTGATGGGAAATGCCATAAGTGTAGTGGTTTACACCAATTACAACAATAATGCAATTTGTTGGTAGTGGTACAATGATTGTAAAGCCAAATGACAGTGGAGCTACAAAAGGGGACCTAGTGTTAGAAAAAGGACCAAAAGGTAGGGCGTAAAATGCTTTTTGTTCCAAATCTAGTTTGGGTGGGGGCACACCAGGTAGGATAGGCAAGTTAAGAAGCTTTGTGTAAATAAGGGAAAACAAAGAGCAACAACTAAAAAGTGGGGCAAATGAGTGGATGGACACATATTGATAAACTAAATTTGGAGAGGTTAGTCCTCAAGCCTTCTTCATTGAAAGGGTAAAGCATTGCAATAGTAAGGAATGAAGAGATGACCTCAAGACCCATGAGAGGAATGAGGATTCCATACTATACATTAAATGTCATCCATCGCGTAGGATCATGGTAATGCTGGGCGGTGGCATTCTAAAACCACAATCTACATCTCGGTAGGATATGCCAGTTGTGTCTATTGGTGGAGATTGAGACATAGGATCACTTCATCTCCAAGTGTATGATATATTGTAAGACCATATGGAGATATCATTGTTTATTCCATGATTAAGGTTGTCCCTTTCTTAAAGATTTTTGGCATTCTATATCGGGAGGTGATTCCTCACACACCAAAATTATGAGGCTTATTCAAGCCCATCTCTACTAAGTTGATCACTTGTTTGGAGGCATCACATGTTATACAAATACACAACCCATCAATATAGAGGACTCTAGGCTGATAATAAACTTGAAATCCTCCAATTCTATCAAGAAACAACAACTTATGAAGCCTTGAAAACATAAACTCTCTACCTGATCTCAATGTGATAATTCCCACCCAACATTGATTGAGCAATAAGACGTCTATTACAATATTTTTCTCTTTGTCCTAGAAGGACAAGAAAACTTCAACATATTGTAAGAAGGTTTCCCCTAGGATTACCAACAAAGGAAAGATATCATGATCGACTGTTACCCCCCATTTTGCATGGGTGTCCACGTGTGATTTTGATCACTCTTGAGAGGCGTGACATCATACATGATGATGTGTTGGTGCCTCAGTGATGATCATAATCATTTCAGAACATAAAACAACAATCGAACACCCCAGACCTGAAATCTGAGTCAATTTGAGGGCAAAAGGAAAACTTTCTCAGCCATGTAACAACAAGATAAAGACTCTAAACTATTATAGCAACCGACCTTCTCTCATTTTAATGGAAGATTCAACTTCGGAGGCATGTGCACAAGTCTAACACTTGTCCCCCTCATTCATTGTATGGATCAGGTTTGAGTTTGGAATCCTTATATAAGTTTTCACTGGCCTACGAGAGGTTTTGGAGAAGATTTACAAACGTGTAGTATTGAATAGTATTCACAACATCCTTTTGAAACCTAAGATACATAATTCAATGGACCTTTTTGGAGATTACTTTGGGTTCTTGTAACTGTATAGCAACGGGTTAATGAGAATTATAGGCAATTTCAAAGATCATCAAACAAAAGTAAACTTCACACTGAGCACTTCTAATTATGGGCAATGTTCAAGCATTTCAATGTAATTGTAGGCAATTCCGAGGAGTTTTTTTCATGAGAGAACAACACTTATATACAGAGCAAGGTTCCTCCAGCCACCCTCTTCCCTAGCTCACTACCTTGGATACGTTCTCTACATGCCACCAAAAAATATTTTGGGTGCGATCTAGGCATGAAGAACATCAGTCCTAGGTTTATTGCAACCATGGCAAAGGCCTGATCATCGATGTATCTTCGTATACAGTCGGAAATAATAACATCCACCTTCAACACTGTCTCAAAGGACAACAACCCTGTTTCAGAAGACGGTTTTTTATCGTTTTATGTGGTAAATGGAATTTTAGAGGGAGGTTGAAGTCACAATATCTACCATATATCCGCGGGTGCGTAGCTCTGTGGGACGTTTCTTATTGTGGCCTTAGATCAACCTTGTTTCAAGCCTATGGTGAACTTGGATCCTTTAAGGAGGAGGTTCTTCGTTGTCAAGACACTTGGGAGATATGTCTTGAACCTAAATTGTCATACCTTTCTTTAGCTTAGTGCATTCCTTAGCTTCTAGACTTCTCCACCTGAAAACACACTTGTTCATCATCCTCTACATTATCCCTGTCCCTAGAATGAAGTCTTTAGCTCAGTCGCCAACATTGGATCAGTTACAAACTACTCTGGCCACTAGCATGAAGGCACCTTAAAGGGGAATTTGTACACTATTGTAGGAAAAAACGTGAGGATATAGTAGTGAGCAGTTACATATGGAGCATGAGGGAACTCTTCTTGATGGTAGTTACATCCTGTTCTTGGAAACATTAAAGACGGCCTCACCTGTGGCTATGACATTCTATGAAGGGAACACTCCCTTCCCTATATTTCTAATCCTATTCTTGGAAGCATGAGCTGTGCTATCCTTTGTCGTCCCACAAATCATGATCCTCCTTGGACTCAGAGACCCCCCTCCAAGATGTTGCACTCTCTAATAAGTTGATAGTCCAATCCTCCCTCTTCCGCTCTATAAGTATCCTCCCACAAGGATCTCCTCTAACTCTATGCAAGATGTCCTTTCTATGCAAAATACTACTTTGATGTTTGCCAATATGGTCAGAAAGCTTGAATAATCCTCGTCCAAAAATGTCTCTATGCCCATCGCTAAGTCCATGAAGCATTGTCCTCATCCCAAGATTCCTCAAGTTAAGTGTCCAACATCCAAAGTATATATCACATGGACCTAATCTCCAAGGGCTATGTATGCTCATCCAAGAGCCCAAAACCCCTCCTCCTAGCTAGTTACCTCCCATGACCGAGAATTGGAATCCCCCTTTGTGTGCCTTTATGGACATATACATGGCTTGGTTTGGGTGGATGCTTGACCTTGGTTAGAGAGGTAACATGGCACTCTTAGCTAGGAGTTTGTTACCCTGATCAGCATGATGGCACCCCCATTGTGTGCACCCAATGGATCGGTCATTATGTCGATCAGGGTAACAACCTTCTTGCTAAGAGTGCCACGATACCTCTCTAACCAAGGTCAAGAATCCACTCAAACCGAGCCATCCATATGTCCATGAAGCATCTCCAAGGGGCTAGGACACACACTGCTCTCCTAGCAAGGTGAAAACATTTTTGGAGTAACCTAAAAAGCTAAGAAAAAAACATTAGGATCACCAACAAAGCCAAGATATAGTGATGAGAAATGCTATAAGTGTAGTGGTTTACACCAACTACAACAATAATGCAAGTTGTTGGTAGTGGTATAAATATTGCAATGGAAAAGGACAGTGGATCTACCAACAAAGGAAAGCTACCTTGTTTCAAGCCTGTGGTGAAGTCGCATCCTTGAAGGAGGAGGTTTTTCGTTGCCAAGACAATTGGGAGATATGTCTTGAACCTAGATGGTCATACATTTCTTGAGCTCAGTGCATTCCTAACCTCCCAAACTTTCTCCACCTCAAAACACACTTGTTCCTCATCCTCTACATTATCTACAGCCGAAGAATGAAGTCCTTACCTCAGTCGCCAACATTGGAGCAATTACAAACTACTCTGCACAGCAACATGAAGGAAACTTAAAGGGGCAGTTATACACTATTGTAGGCAATAACGTGAGGATGTAGTAGTGAAGAGTTACATATCGAGCATGAGGGAACTCTTCTTAATGCTAGTTACATCCTATTATTGGCAACATTGAAAAGGGCCTCACCTGTGGCTATGACATTCTATGAAGGGCAAACTCCCTTTCCTATATTTCTCATCCTATTCTTGGGAGCACGAGGTGTGCTCTACTTTCCCGTCTCACTGATCATGCTCCTCCTTGGACTAAGAGCCCCTCCTCCAATATGCTCCACTCTCCGATAAGTTGGTAGTCCAATGCTCCCTCTTCCGCTCTATAAGTCTCCTCCCACAAGGATATCCTCTAGATCTATGCAACATGTCCTCTATGTGCACAATACTACTTTGATGTTCGCCAATATGGTCACAATGCTTTAACGCTACTCCACCACAAATGTGTCTAGGTCCATCACTAAGTCCATGAAGCATGGTCCTCATCCCAAGCTTCCTCTAGTTAAGTGTCTAACATCCAAGTTATATATCACATGTACCTAATCTCCAAGGGCTAAGTGTCCTCATCCAAGTGCCCAAAACCGCTCCGTGTGCCAAAAACCCCCTTCGCCTAGCTACTTACCTCACGTGACCAAGACTTGGAATACCCCTTAGTGTGTTTTCATGGACATATGCAGAGACGACCTCAAGCCCCATGACCGGAATGAGGATTCCATACTATACATTAAATGTTATCGATCGCGTAGGCGCATGGTACTGCTGGGCTGTGGCATTCTAACACCACAATCTACATCTCCGTAGGATATGCCAGTTGTGTCACTTGGTGGACATTGAGACATAAGAGCACTTCATCTCCAAGTGTATGATATATTGTAAGAACATATGGAGATATCCTTGTTTATTCCATGATTAAGGTTGTCCCTTTCTCAAAGATTCTTGGCAGTCTATATCGGGAGGTGATTCCTCGCACACCAAACTTATGAGGCTTATTCAAGCCCATCTCTACTAAGTTGATCACTTGTTTGGAGGTATCACATGTTATACAAATACACAACCCATCAATACAGAGGACACTAGGCTGGTAATAAACAAAAAATCCTCCAATTCTATCAAGAAACAATAACTTATGAAGACACAAAAACATAGCCTCTCTACTTGATCTCAATAAGATAATTCCCACCCAACATTGATTGAGAAAAAAGACGTCGATTACAATATTTTTCTCTTCGTCCTAGAAGGACAAGAAAACTTCAACATATTTTGTAAGAAGGTTTCCCCTAGGATTAACAACAAAGGAAAGATATCATGATGAACTGTTACACCCCATTTTGCATGGGTGTCCATGTGTGATTTTGATCACTCTTGAGAGGCGTGACATCATCCATGATGATGTGTTGGTGCCTCAATGATGATCATGAGCATTTATATGGACTATTTGAGGCATGGTGACTTAGTTTTGATTATAAAGAAAGGAAAGTCTATGATAATCAGTTGTTCTAGGTATGTTTTTATCATTGAATAACACTGAAAAGGTATTATCTTTACTTCTAGGTGCATTTTAGAACATAAAACAACAATCGAACAACCCAAACCTCAAATCTGAGTCAATTTAAGGGCAAAAGGGAAAATTTATCAGCCATGTAACAACAAGATAAAGACTCTGAACTATTATAGCAACCGACCTTCTCTCATTTTAATGGAAGATTCAACCTTGGAGGCATGTGCACAAGTCTAGCACTTGTCCCCCTCATTGATTGTATGTATAAGGTTTGAGATTGGAATCCTTTTATAAGTTTTCACTGGCCTACGAGGTGTTTTGGAGATGATTTACAACAATGTAGTCTTGAATAGGAGTTGCAACATCCTTTTGAAACCTAAGATACAGAATTCGATGGACCTTTTTGGATATTACTTTGGGTTCTTGTAAATGTACAACAACAAGTTAATGAGAATTATAGGCAATTTCGAAGATCATAAGACAAAAGTAAAATCTTGGCAATGATCACTGAGCACTTCTATTTCTGGGCAATGATCAAGCATTTCAGTGTTAGTCTGGGCAATTCCGAGAAGTTGTTTTCATGAGAGAACAACACTTATATACAGAGCAAGGTTCCTCTAGCTAGCCTATTCCCTAACTCGCTACCTCGGATTCGTTCTCTACAAGCCACCAAAAAATATTTTGGGTGCTATCTAAGCATGAAGAACATCAATCCTGGGTTTGTTGCAACCATGGCGAAGCCCTGATCATTGATGTATCTCAGGATATATTGGAAACCATAACATCCACCTTCAAACCTGTCTCAAAGGACAAGAACCCTGTTTCAGAAGACGGTTTTTAACGTTTTATGTGGTAACTGGAAGTTTAGAGGGATGTCGTAGTCACAATATCTACCATCTATCCCCAATACGGAGGGTGTGTAGCTCTATGGGACGTTTCTTATGTTTCCCTCAGATCAAACTTGTTTCAAGACTGTGGTGAAGTTGGATACTTTAAGGAGGAGGTTCTTCGTTGTCAAGACACTTGGGATATATGTCTTCAACCTAAATTGTCATACCTTTCTCCAGCTTAGTGCATTCCTTAGCTTCCAAACTTCTCCACCTCAAAACACACTTGTTCATCATCCTCTACATTATCCCCATCCCTAGAATGAAGTACTTAGCTCAGTCGCCAACATTGGATCAGTTACAAACTACTCTTGGCAGTAGCATGAAGGCACCTTAAAAAG
The DNA here is from genome assembly GCA_027924585.1 of Larix kaempferi. Classification (NCBI taxonomy): domain Eukaryota; kingdom Viridiplantae; phylum Streptophyta; class Pinopsida; order Pinales; family Pinaceae; genus Larix; species Larix kaempferi. The sequence goes on from BSBM01000232.1 coordinate 10,357,286, forward strand.
GAATTTATACACTATTGTAGGCAAGAACGTGAGGATAGAGTAGTGAGCAGTTATATATGGAGCATGAGGGAACTCTTCTTGATGGTAGTTACATCCTATTCTTGGCAACATTAAATAGGGCCTCACTTGTGGCTATGACATTCTATGAAGGGCACACTCCCTTTCCTATATTTCTAATCCTATTCTTGGAAGCATGAGGTGTGCTCTCCTTTCTCATCCCACCAATCATGATCCTCCTTGGACTCAGAGCCCCTCCTCCAAGATGTTTCTCTCTCTAATAAGTTGATAATCCAATGCTCCCTCTTCCGCTCTATAAGTATCGTACCACAAGTATCTCCTCCAGCTCTATGCAAGATGTCCTCTATATGCAAAATACTACTTTGATGTTTGCCAATATGGTCAGAAACCTTGAATGATCCTCCTGCACAAATGTGTCTATGTCCATCGCTAAGTCCATGAAGCATTGTCCTTATCCCAAGCTTCCTCAAGTTAAGTGTCCAACATCCAAGGTATATATCACATGGACCTAATCTCCAAGGGCTAAGTATCCTCATCCAAGTGCCCAAAACCCCTCCTCCTAGATAGTTACCTCCCATGAACGAGAATTGGAATCCCTCTTTGTGTGCCTTTATGGACATATGCATGGCTTGGTTTGGGTGGATGCTTGACCTTGGTTAGAGAGGTAACATGTGCACCCAATGGGTCGGTCATTATGTCGATCTGGGAAACAACCTTCTTGCTAAGAGTGCCATGCTACCTCTCTAACCAAGGTCAAGAATCCACCCAAACCGAGCCATCCATATGTCTATGAAGCATCTCCAAGGGGCTAGGACACACACTGCTTTCCTAGCAAGGTGAAAACATTTTTGGAGTAACCTAAAAAGGTAAGAAAAAACATTAGGATCACCAACAAAGCCAAGATATAGTGATGAGAAATGATATAAGTGTAGTGGTTTACACCAACTACAACAATAATGCAAGTTGTTGGTAGTGGTATAATGATTGCAATGGTTGTCTATGTCCATCGCTAAGTTCATGAATCATTGATATTTACATATGAACCTCAAGTCTTAACATGATATCAGATAATCATTAATTATTAATGACATAAACCAAGTGGAAATTCAAATTCTTGTTTGCATATTGATATGATTCATATGAATCATGATTCATCAATCATGATATATGTACAATGTCATACAACATACAGTATGACAATTCTCATTTGCAGGCCGCCTTCCTTTCCCATTGCCGCCTCTCTCCAAGTGACAAATCCAATGTGAAATGAAAGTCAGAAATGCATTCAGAGGGAAGGGCATGGTGTTAAGAGAGTAGGGGAACCCACGCCCACCCCTTCCCTCTTCAAACTGCTAAAAAAAATTATAATTTTTTTTAATTTTCAGTCAACGAAGTCTCCTTGGACTCCCCAAAATCGGGGGAAGGGGTCCCCAAACCAAGCGAAGTTTCCAAATTTTTTGCTAAAGGTTTTCGGTACTCGGGTACTTCGACGGGGACTTCAAGAAACGTTTGAGAGGTATCCAACTCGATTTCCAAGATGTGGGACAGTACCTAGGACGGGGACACGAATCCAACCCCCGAGGACGGGTACCCTTGCAACAAAAATTAAATGCCATCGATTTCATAGGCTCATGGTACTGCTAGAGTAATTGAAAGTATATTCTCAGCACTTATATGTGGCATTCTAACACCAGATTCTACAGCTGGATAGGATATGCCAGGTGTGTGAATTGGTGGAGATTGAGACATAGGAGCACTTCATCTCCATGTGTATGGTATATTATAAGAAGATATGGAGATATCATTGTTTATTCCATGATTAAGGTTGTCCCGTTCTCAAAGGTATTTTGGAGTCTATATCAGGAGGTGATTCCTCACACACCAAACTTATGAGGCTTATTCAAGCCCATCTCTACTAAGTTGACAACTTGTTTGGAGGTATGACATGTTATACAATGTCACGTCCCCATTTTGACCCCCTTCACATTAAATCGTAAATGATGTAAATATTGTAATTCAATCGTGGTGAGGAGCTCAAGGCCAAGGCCCCACCATTGATTTAGCGTTTTATGTATCGGCAAGTGAAGAAATTGAGGCCTATGGTTCTTGTGCTAGATAGGCACGATGTAAATAAAACATCATGTAATTTCGAATTCTAATGAAAAACTCACAACCGGCTATGCAATGCAACAAAAGAGATGGGGCATGATTCTACAAGGAAAAGGGAGGGAAACTATTCAAACCCTTGAGCCAATGGTATTAATCCATGTGTCAATGGGGAAACCCATAGAACCACCAACTACCCATTTTGTCTCATGCACCCAATCATTTAATTCTTCCATAAATTGGTTGGGGCAGTTAATGCCTTGGGAAATGAAAGAGTATGGCAGCCAATTTCGTGCATGGGCAAGCCATCAACTTGGAAATTCGTGTTTTTTCTTATTGGGCAAGAAAACACCCACGAAATGGTGCCCAAAGTCATTGTGAACAGGCAGTCTTCATTCATTCACGCAGTTGGAGCTAGCTGGGCCTTTCCCTACACGTTTTTCATCCCAATCCTGCATTTTTTTCCATGCCTGGAAGTTCGTTTTTGCATATATAGCAGCCTGGGAGAGAAGGGCCACGTTTTGGGGACTGTATGGAGGTCGTTTTTGCCCCTGAATGCCCAAGGACGTTTTTCTAAAAACGGATTTGGCTTCCCTGGGTTGTTTCCCAACTTCCCATTTCGTTTTTGTGAGTTCCCACGTTTTCCTGAGTTAGCCGAAAACCCATCTCATGCATCTCACTATAAAAACGTTTTATCTTGCCCCATAATGGTGTTCTGCTATTGTGTGCATCCTCATTTTTGGTTTGAACCTGTGAATTGAAGTTTTGGAGTGGTAGTGGATAGAAGTGGCTTGATAAACCTAGTGGGGGAGACAACCTCTCAAGAAGATCAAGAGGGCTTTGGTTACTCTTCTATGCATACCCTGAGAGCACTAGATAGGGAAGGTATGGCTTGAGGGACTGCACAGCAGTGAAAAGAATACTTCCTTGTGCTGGGTGTGTAGGTATTGTGGGTGCCAAGCTAGATAGATCTTGCAAGGTTATCCCTGGCTCTGTGCTGGAGCTCACTAGCTTAGCAATTCTTCCCTTCCATGTCCTAGCAGCCTGATAAACCCAATTGCAGATTGGCTTGGCTCATCTTGGTGTATGCTTGGCTATGTGTGAGTCTGCTGTTCCCTAGTTCCTTGTAGAGATCATGCCCAGCTCGGGGGTGGCAGTGGTGCTGAGAGATTGAGGAGCACACTGGCCTATGGTTGGGTGGAACGTTGCAGTTGCATAGCCAGTTGCTTGGGACTTCCTTATTGAGATAAGTATTCTCCTGTATATTCTTGCAAAGATTTAATTGATGGATATCTGAATGTAGGGTGATGGTGTAAATGAATTTACTTCCGCTGTGTTTTTACGAGTTTATGCGACTCCATATGATCTTTTATAAATCTGCAAAGGTATTTAATTGGCTGTTACAGAGTATTGAATGTATGATAGATATCAACAGCATGTACTTAACTTCCGTTGTGTTTCCATTGTATAAACATATACTTATATATATATATACATTCATTTTCATTTGAATGCTTGTTTTAATGAATGGATATGGGGGCTAGATGCCCGGTTTAACCGTCACGATCCTCTCCATCTAGCTGGTTGGATGGGAGGGGACGTGACATACAAATACACCATCCATCAATACAAAAGACGCTAGGCTAATAATAAAGTGAGAATCCTCCAATTCTATCGAGAAATAACCGATGAAGCCACAAAAACAAAGCCACTCTACTTGATCTCAATCTAATAATTCCGTCCCAGCATTGATTAAGCAATGAGACGTCTATTACAATATTTTTCTCTTTGTCCTAGAATGACAAGATAACGTCAACATATTGTAATAAGGTTTCACCTAGGATTACCAACAAAGGAAAGATATCACGATGAACTGTTACACCCCATTTTGCATGGGTGTCCATGTGTGATTTTGTTAACTCTTGAGAGGCATGACATCATCCATGATGATGTGTTGGTGCCTCAATGATGATCATGAGCATTTCTATGGACTATTTGAGGCATGTTGACTTGGTTTTGAGCATAAAGAAAGGCAATTCTATGATAATCAATTGTTCTAGGTATGGTTTTATCATTGAATAGCACTGGAAAGGTATTATCTTGAGTTCTGGGTGCATTTCAGAACATAAAATAGCAATCGAACAAACCAGACCTCAAATCTGGGTCAATTTGAGGGCAAAAGGAAAAATTTCTTAGCAATGTAATAGCAAGATAAAGAATCAGAGTTGTCATGGCAGCGGGCCTTCTCTCATTTTAATGGAAGATTCAACCTTGGTGGCATGTGCACAAGGACAACATTTGTCCCCTTCATTTATTTTATGGATTAGATTTTAGTTTGCAATCCTTATATTAGTTTTCACTGGCCTACGAGAGGTTTTGGATATGAATTACAGACCTATAGTATTCAATAGCAATCAGAACATCCTTTTGAAACCTAAGATACAAAATTTGGTGGACCTGTTTGGAGATTACATCAAGTGCTTGTAAATGGACAACAGTAGGTTAAGGAGAATTCTCCGTAGTTTTAAAGATCATAAAGTAGAAGTTAAACTTCACACTGAGCACTTATAATACTAGGCCATGATCAAATATTTTAGTGTCATTCTAGGCAATTCAAAAGAGTTTTTTCCATGAGAGAACAACACTTATATACAAACCAAGGTTCCTCCATCCACCCTCTTTCCTAAATCTCAGCATGAAGAACATCAGTCCTTGATTTGTTGCAACCATGGAGATGTCCTGATCATTGATGTATCTTAGGATACCATCAGCAACAATAACAAGATAAAGACTCTGAACTATTATAGCAACCGACCTTCTCTCATTTTAATCGAAGATTCAACCTTGGAGGCATGTGCACAAGTCTAGCACTTGTCCCCCTCATTGATTGTATGGATCATGTTTGAGTTTGGAATCCTTATATAAGTTTTCACTGGCCTACGAGAGGTTTTGGAGATGATTTACAAGCATGTAGTATTGAATAGTAGTCGCAACATCCTTTTGAAACCTAAGATACAGAATTCAATGGACCTTTTTGGTGATTACTTTGGGTTCTTGTAAATGTACAGCAACAGGTTAATGAAAATTATAGGCAATTTCAAAGATCATCAGAAAAAAGTAAAACTTCACATTGAGCACTTCTAATTCTGGGCAATGATCAAGCATTTCAGTGTCAGTCTGGGCAATTCCAAGGAGTTGTTTTCATGAGAGAACAACACTTATATACAGAGCAAGGTTGTTACACCTAAAATCCTACCATCATGATATTCAGTGTATACATCCCTAAAGTTTCATTGACTAAGTTATTGGCCTGGAAGAGATATAACCCAGTTTCACTAGGTTTTGAGAGGTCATCACATGTTGCACTCATGCAACATACGACGTCGCATCTTGCTCTCTTGCAGGTTGCGACGATGTTAGTTAATGGAAAAATATAGCTCCTTCGAGCTCATTCTCGAAGCCTGCTGACATGGATCCTTATCCCTGACCTCTTGGTGGAGCTGGCACTCATTTCCTAACCTCTTGGGGGGATCCCCTATCTCTCTCCTACCATATCTCAACCTACCCTATCCATATCCTATCCACTTAGTCCTATATAAGTGAAGCTCTACCCCTCTCCAAGGGGCGGAAGTCTATAGTGTCTACATGATGGTGAAATCATCTTGAAGAGATATCTAACTCATCCATAGAGAGACTCGCACTTCCTTGGGAAGAAATGGCAATTGGTTTGGATGGAGAAGGGCTACTACGTTAATATTTTGTTGTAGTCATTCTTACCTATGTACTTTCCCTATATTTACAAAACGCTTTCCACCAATATTGTTGTGTTGATGATATTGCATAGTTTACTTGCTTAACTGTTTACTTAGATCCGTTATTGTATAGATGCTTTTTTACTTGTTTGTCTTGTCCCATGTCTCTTGACAGGTCTTGTAGCTGAGATTTGATGACCGTGAGGCGTGGAGCAGCATCCAGGAGGAAGGACTTCAAGTTTAACGTAAGAAATCTAGTGACCCGATCCTTAACTAGATCTAGGAAAGTGGTTTATAGTCTGTACTATTTCTTCTAGACTCACATTGAGCTACAGAGATCCGGCTCGCGTCCGCTCCAGTGGATTGTCTGTCAAACAAATCTTCCTCCAGCCACCCTCTTCCCTAACTCGCTACCTTGGATTCGTTCTCTACAAGCCACCAAAAAATATTTTGGGTGTAATCTAAGCATGAAGAACATCAGTCGTGGGTTTTTTGCAACCATGGCAAAGGCCTGATCATTGATGTATCTCAGGATGCAGTCGGCAACAATAACACCCACCTTCGACCCTATCTCAAAGGACAACAACCCTGTTTCAGAAGACGGTTTTTATAGTTTTAGGTGGTAACTAGAAGTTTAGGGGGCAGTCGCAGTGACACTATCTACCATCTATCTGCAATACAGAGGGTGCGTAGCTCTGTGCGACGTTTCTTATTGTGGCCTCAGATCAATTGTGTTTCAAGCCTATGGTGAAGTTGGATCCTTTAAGGAGGAGGTTCTTCGTTGTCAAGACACTTGGGAGATATGTCTTTAACCTAAATTGTCATATCTTTCTTCAGCTTAGTGCATTCCTTAGCTTCCAGACTTCTCCACCTGAAAACACACTTGTTCATCATCCTCTACATTATCCCCACCCCTAGAATAGAGTCTTTAGCTCAGTCGCCAACATTGGAGCAGTTACAAACTACTCTGGGCAATATCATGAAGACACCTTAAAGGGGAATTTATACACTATTGTAGGCAAAAATGTGAGGATAGAGTAGTGAGCAGTTACATATGGTAGATGAGAGAACTCTTCTTGATGGTAGTTACATCCTATTCTTGGAAACATTAAAGAGGGCATCACTTGTGGCTATGACATTCTATGAAGGGCACACTCCCTTTCCTATATTTCTAATCCTATTCTTGGAAGCCTGAGGTGTGCTCTCCTTTCTCGTCCCACCAATCATGATCCTCCTTAGACTCAGAGCCCCTCCTTCAAGATGTTGCACTCTCTGATAAGTTGATAGTCCAATGCTTCCTCTTCCACTCTATAAGTATCCTCCCACAAGGATCTCCTCTAGCTCTATGCAAGATGTCCTCTCTATGCAAAATACTACTTTGATGTTTGCCAATATAGTCAGAAAGATTGAATGATCCTCCTGCATAAATGTGTCTATGTCCATCGCTAAGTCCATGAAGCATTGTCCTCATCCCAAGCTTCCTCAAGTTAAGTGTCCAACATCCAAGGTATATATCACATGGACCTAATCTCTAGGGGCTAAGTATCCTAATCCAAGTGCCCAAAACCCCTCCTCCTAGCTAGTTACCTCCCATGACTGAGAATTGGAATCCCCCTTTCTGTGCCTTTATGGACATATGCATGGCTTGGTTTGGGTGGATGCCTTACCTTGGTTAGAGAGGTAACATGGCACTCTTAGCTAGGAGGTTGTTACCCTGATCGGCATGATGGCACCCCCATTGTGTGCACCAAATGGGTTGGTCATTATGTCGATCAAGGTAACAACCTTCTTGCTAAGAGTGCCAGCTACCTCTCTAACCAAGGTAAAGAATCCAACCAAACCGAGCCATCCATATGTCCATGAAGCATCTCCAAGGGGCTAGGACACACATTGCTTTCCTAGCAAGGTGAAATTTTTTTTGGAGTAACCTAAAAAGCTAAGAAAAAAACATTAGGATCACCAACAAAGCCAAGATATAGTGATGGGAAATGCTATAAGTGTAGTGGTTTACAACAACTACAACAATAATGCAAGTTGTTGGTAGTGGTATAATGATTGCAATGGAAAAGGACAGTGGAGCTACCAAAGGGGACTTAGTGTTACAAAAAGGAACAAAAGTTGGGGCATAAAATGCTTTAAGTTCCAAAGCTAGTTGGGTTGGGAGCACACTAGGTAGGATATGCAAGTTAAGAAGCTTAGTGTAAGAACGGGACAACCAAGAGCAACAACTAAAAAGTGGGGAGAATCAGTGGATGGACTCAAATTGATAAACGAAAGTTGGAGAGGTTGCTCCTATAAAAATTTCTTCATTGAAAGGGTAAACCATTGCAATAGTAAGAAATGGAGAGATGATCTCAAGCCCCATGAGAGAAATGAGGATTCCTTACTATACATTAAAGGATAACTTGCCAGAAAACTTGGGGACGGGGACGCCACTTTTTGAAGCAAGGGACTTGGGTACGTCGGGGTACTGTAGATATATATATATATATATATATATATAATCAAACCCTTTATAAATTCAAATCATTTTCAGTAGTATTCATTGTTCAATAAGTAACATGCCCATTCCTTCAAATTCTTGAATCATTGATATTTACATATGAACCTCAAGTCTCAACATGATATCAGACAATCATTAATTATTTATGACATAAACCAAGTGGAAATTCAAATTATTGTCTGCATATTGATATGATTAATATGAATCATGATTCATCAATCATGATATATGTCCAATGTCATACAACATGCAGTATGACAATTCTCCTTTGCAAGCCGCCTTCCTTTCCCATTGCCGCCTCTTTCCAAGTGAAAAATTCAATGTGAAATGAAAGTCAGAAATGCATTGAGAGGGAAGGGCATGGTGTTAAGAGAGTAGGGGAACCCACGCCCACCCCTTCCCTCTTCAAAGTGCTAAAAAAAATTATAATTTTGTTTTTAAATTTTCAGTAAACGAAGTTTCCTTGGAGTCCCCAAAATTGGGGGACGGGGGTCCCCAAACCAAGCGAAGTTTCCAAATTTTTTGCCAAACGTTTTCGGTACTTGAGTACATCGACGGGGACTTCAAGAAACGTTTGAGAGGTATCCAAATCGATTTCCGAGACGTGGGACGGTACCTAGGACGGGGACATGAATCCAGCCCCCGGGGACAGGTACCCCTGCAATACAAATTAAATATCATCGATTTCATAGGCTCATGGTACTGCTAGATTAATTGAAAGTATATTCTCACCACTTATATATGGGATTCTAACACCAGTTTCTACACCTGGATAGGATATGCCAGGTGTGTCAATTGGTGGAGATTGAGACATAGGAGCACTTCATCTGCATTTGTATGGTATATTATAAGAACATATGGAGATATCATTATTTATTCCATGATTAAGGTTGTCCCTTTCACAAACGTCTTTTGGAGTCTATATCATGAGGTGATTCCTCACACACCAAACTTATGAGGCTTATTCAAGCCCATCTCTACCAAGTTGATCACTTGTTTGGAGGTATGACATGTTATAAAAATACACCATCCATCAATACAAAGGACGTTGGGCTAATAATAAAGTGAAAATCCTCCAATTCTATCAAGAAACAACCTATGAAGCCATGAAAACAATGCCACTCTACTTGATCTTAATCTAATAATTCTCTCCCAGCATTGATTAAGCAATGAGACGTCTATTACAATATTTTTGTCTTTGTCCTAGAATGACAAGAAAACTTCAACATATTGTAATAAGGTTTCCCTAGGATATCCTCTAGCTCTAGGCAACATGTCCTCTCTGTGCACAATACTACTTTGATGTTTGTCAATATGGTCACAATGCTTGAACGCTTCTCCACCACAAATGTGTCTAGGTCCATCGCTAAGTCCATGAAGCATGGTCCTCATCCCAAGCTTCCTCTAGTTAAGTGTCTAACATCCAAGTTATATATCACATGGACCTAATCTCCAAGGGCTAAGTGTCCTCATCCAAGTGCTGAAAACCCCTCCCTCCTAGCTAGTTACCTCCCATGACCGAGAATTGGAATCCCCCTTTGTGTGCCTTTATGGACATATGCATGGATTGGTTTCAGTGGATGCTTGACCTTGGTTAGAGAGGTAACATGGCACTCTTAGCTAGGAGGTTGTTACCCTGATCGGCATGATGGAACCCCCATTGTGTGCACCCAATGGGTCGGTCATTATGTCGATCAGGGTAACAACCTTCTTGCTAAGAGTGCCACGCTACCTCTCTAACCAAGGTCAACAATCCACCCAAGCTGAGTCATCCATATGTCCATGAAGCATCTCCAAGGGGCTAGGACACACACTACTTTCCTGGCAAGGTGAAAACATTTTTGGAGTAACCTAAAAAGCTAAGAAAAAAACATTAGGATCACCAACAAAGCCAAGATATAGTGATGAAAAATGCTATAAGTGTAGTGGTTTACACCAACTACAACAATAATGCAAGTTGTTGGTAGTGGTATAATGATTGCAATGGAAAAGGACAGTGGAGCTACCAACAAAGGAAAGCTACCTTGTTTCAAGCCTGTGGTGAAGTCGCATCCTTGAAGGAGGAGGCTTTTCGTTGCCAAGACAATTGGGAGATATGTCTTGAACCTAAATGGTCATACATTTCTTTAGCTATGTGCATTACTAACCTCCTAGACTTTCTCCACCTCAAAACACACTTGTTCATCATCATCTACATTATTTGCAGCCGTAGAATGAAGTCGTTACCTTAGTCGCCAACATTGGAGCAATTACAAACTACTATCGGTAGAAGCATGAAGGAAACTTAAAGGGGTAGTTATACACTATTGTAGGCAATAACGTGAGGATGTAGTAGTGAGGAGTTACATATCGAGCATGAGGGAACTCTTCTGAATGCTAGTTACATCCTATTATTGTAAAGGAAAACGACAGTGGAGCTACCAAAGGGCAAGGTTGTTACACCTAAAATCTTACCATCATGAGATTCAGTGTATACATCCCTAAAGTTTCATTGACTAAGTTATTGTCCTGGAAGAGATATAACCCATTTTCACTAGGTTTTGAGAGGTCGTCGCATGCTGCACTCATGCAACCTGCGACGTCGCATCTTACTCTCTTGCAGGGTGCGACGATGTCAGTTAATGGACAAAAATAGCTCCTTCGAGCTCATTCTCGAAGCCTGCTGACATGCATCCTTATCCCTGACATCTTGGGGGAGCTGGCACTTGGTTCCTAACCTCTTGGGGGGGATCTCCTATCTCTCTCCTACCATATCTCAACCTACCCTATCCATATCCTATCTACTTAGTCCTATATAAGTGAAGCTCTACCTCTCTCCAAGGGGCAGAAGTCTATAGTGTCTACATGATGGTGAAATAATCTTGGAGAGTTCTCTAACTCATCCATTGAGAGACTCACACTTACTTGGGAAGATATGGCAATTGGTTTGGATGGAGAAGGGATACTACATTGTGATTTCATTGTATTCATTCTTACCTATGTACTTTCCCTATATTTATAGTAATATAAACGCTTTCCACCAATATTGTTGTGTTGATAATATTGCGTAGTTTACCTGCTTAATTGTTTACTTAGATCCGTTATTGTATAGATGCATTTTTACTTGTTTATCTTTTCCCATGTGTCTTGACAGGTCTTGCAGCTGATATTTGACGACCGCTAGGCGTGGAGCAACATCCAGGAGGAAGGACTTCAAGTTTAAGGTAAGACATCTAGTGACCCAATCCTTAACTAGATCTAGGAAAGTGGTTTATAGTCTGTAATACTTGTTCTAGACTCACATTGAGCTACGGAGATCCGGATCGCGTACGCTCGAGTGGATTGTCCGTCAAAAAAAGGTTCCTCCAGCCACCCTCTTCCCTAACTCACTACCTTGGATTCATTCTCTACAAGCCACCAAAAATATTTTGGGTACAATCTAAGCATGAAGAACATTAGTCCTAGGCTTTTTACAACCATGGCGAAGGCCTGATCATTGATGTATCTCAGGATGCAGTCGAAAACAATAACACCCACCTTCAACCCTATCTTAAAGGATAGCAACCCTATCTATGTCCATCACTAAGTCCATGAAGCATTGTCCTCATCCCAAGCTTCCTCGAGTTAACTGTCCAACATCCAAGGTATATATCACATGGACCTAATCTCCAAGGGATAAGTATCCTCATCCAAGTGCCCAAAACCCCTCCTCCTAGCTATTTACCTCCCATGACCGAGAATTGGAATCCCCCTTTGTGTGCCTTTATGGACATATGCATGGCTTGGTTTGGGTGGATGCCTTACCTTGGTTAGAGAGGTAACATGGCACTCTTAGCTAGGAGGTTGTTACCCTGATCGACATGATGGCACCCCCATTGTGTGCACCCAATGGGTCGTTCATTATGTCGATCAGGGTAACAACCTTCTTGCTAAGAGTGCCACGCTACCTCTCTAACCAAGGTCAAGAATCCAACCAAACCGAGCCATCCATATGTCCATGAAGCATCTCCAAGGGGCTAGGACACACACTACTTTCCTAGCAAGGTGAAAACCTTTTTGGAGTAACCTAAAAAGCTAAGAAAAAAACATTAGGATCACCAACAAGGCCAAGATATAGTGATGAGAAATGCTATAAGTGTAGTGGTTTACACCAACTACAACAATAATGCAAGTTGTTGGTAGTGGTATAATGATTGCAATGGAAAAGGACAGTGGAGCTACCAAAGGGGACCTAGTGTTACAAAAAGGAACAAAAGTTGGGGCATAAAATGCTTTTAGTTCCAACGCTAGTTGGGGTGGGAGCACACTAGGTAGGATATGCAAGTTAAGAAGCTTAGTGTAAGAACGGTACAACCAAGAGCAACAACTAAAAAGTGGGGAGAATCAATGGATGGACTCAAATTGATAAACAAAAGTTGGAGAGGTTGCTCCTATAAAACTTTCTTCATTGAAAGGGTAAACCATTGCAATAGTAAGAAATGTAGAGATGATATCAAGCCCCATGAGAGAAATGAGGCGTCCTTACTATACATTAAATCCTAAGTTGCCATAAAACTTGGGGACGGGGATGCCACTTTTTGAAGTTGGGGACTTGGGTACGTCGAGGTACTGTAGATATATATATATAATCAAACATTTTAATATTCAAATCATTTTCAGTAGTACTCATTGTGCAATAAGTAACATGCCCATTCCTTAAAAGTTGATGAATCATTGATATTTACATATGAACCTCAAGTCTCAACATGATATCAGACAATCATTAATTATTAATGAAATAAACCAAGTGGAAATTCAATTTATTGTTTGCATATTGATATGATTGATATGAATCATGATTCATCAATCATGATATATGTCCAATGTCATACAACATGCAGTATGACAATTCTCCTCTGCAGGCCGCCTTCCCTTCCCATTGTCGCCTCTTTCCAAGTGAAAAATCCAATGTGAAATGAAAGTCAGAAATGCATTCAGAGGGAAGGGCACGGTGTTAAGAGAGTAGGGGAACCCACGCCCACCCCTTCCCTCTTCAAACTGTTAAAAAAAATTATAATTTTTTTTTAATTTTCAGTCAACGAAGTCTCCTTGGAGTCCCCAAAATCAGGGGACGGGGTCCCCAAACCAAGCGAAGTTTCCAATTTTTTTGCCAAAGGTTTTCGGTACTCGGGTACTTCGACGGAGACTTCAAGAAACATTTGAGAGGTATCCAACTCGATTTCTGAGACATGGGATGGTACCTAGGATGGGGACACGAATCCATCCCCCAGCGACGGGTACCCCTGCAACAGAAATTAAATGCCATTGATTTCATAGGCTCATGGTACTGCTAGAGTAATTGAAAGTATATTCTCACCACTTATATATGGCATTCTAACACCAGATTCTACACCTGGGTAGGATATGCCAGGTGTTTCAAATGGAGGAGATTGAGACATAGGAGCACTTCATCTCCATGTGTATGGTATATTATATGAACATATGGAGATATCATTGTTTATTCCATGATTAAGGTTGTCCCTCTCTCAAAGGTCTTTTGCAGTCTATATCACGAGGTGATTCCTCACACACCAAACTTATGAGGCTTATTCAAGCCCATCTCTACTAAGTTGATCACTTGTTTGGAGGTATGACATGTTATACAAATACACCATCCATCAATACAAAGGAGGCTAGGCTAATAATAAAGTGAAAATACTCCAATTCGATCGAGAAATAACCTATGAAGCCACGAAAACAAAGCCACTCTACTTGATCTCAATCTAATAATTCCCTCCTCGCATTGATTAAGCAATGAGAACTCTATTACAATATTTTTCTCTTCGTCCTAGAATTACAAGAAAATTTCAACATATTGTAATAAGGTTTCCCCTAGGATATCCTCTAGCTCTAGGCAACATGTCCTCTCTGTGCACAATACTACTTTGATGTTTGTCGATATGGTCAAAATGCTTGAACGCTCCTCCACCAAAAATGTGTCTAGGTCCATCTCTAAGTCCATGAAGCATGGTCCTCATCCCAAGCTTCCTCTAGTTAAGTGTCTAACATCCAAGTTATATATCACATGGACCTAATCTCCAAGGGCTAAGTGTCCTCATCCAAGTGCCGAAAACCGCTCCTTGTGTCCAAAACCCCCCTCCTCCTAGCTAGTTACCTCACGTGACTGAGAATTGGAATACCCCTTAGTGTGTCTTCATGGACATATGCATGGCTTGGTTTGGGTGGATACTTGACCTCTGTTACAAAGGTAGCATGGCACTCTTAGCTAGAAGGATGTTACCTTGATATCCATGATGACTCCCCCAATGTGTGCACCCAACGGGTCGATCATTATGTTGATCAAGGGAACAACCTCCTAGCTAAGAGTGTCTCGCTCCCTCTCTAACCAAGGTCAAGCATCCACCCAAACCGAGCCATCCATATGTCCACGAAGCATATCCAAGGGGCTAGGACACACATTGCTCTCCTAGCAAGCTGAAAACACTTTTGGAGTAACCTAAAAAGCTAAGAAAAAAACATTAGGATTACCAACAAAGCCATGATATTGTGATGGGAAATGCCATAAGTGTAGTGGTTTACACCAATTACAACAATAATGCAAGTTGTTGGTAGTGGTACAATGATTGTAAAGGAAAAGGACAGTGGAGCTACCAAAGGGGACCTATTGTTAGAAAAAGGACCAAAAGGTAGGGCATAAAATGCTTTTTGTTCCAAAGCTAGTTGGGGTGGGGGAACACCAAGTAGGATATGCAAGTTAAGAAGCTTAGTGTAAAAACGGGAAAACCAAGAGCAAGAACTAAAAAGTGGGGGAAATGAGTGGATGGACACATATTGATAAACTAAAGTTGGAGAGGTTATTTCTCAAGCCTTCTTCATTGAAAGGGTAAAGCATTGCAATAGTAAGGAATGAAGAGACGAACTCAAGCCCCAATATAGGAATGAGGAGCCCATACTATACATTAAATGCCATAGATCGCGTAGGCTCATGGTACTGCCGGGTTGTGGCATTCTAACACCACAATCTACATCTCGGTAGGATATGCCAGTTGTGTCAATTGGTGGAGATTGAGACATAGGAGCACTTCATCTCCAAGTTTATGATATATTGTAAGAACATATGGAGATATCATTGTTTATTCCATGATTAAGGTTGTTCTCTCTCAAAGATTTTTGGCAATCTATATCGGGAGGTGATTCCTCACACACCAAACTTATGAGTCTTATTCAAGACCATCTCTACTAAGTTGATCACTTGTTTCGAGACATCACATGTTATACAAATACACAACCCATCAATACAGAGGACACTAGGCTGATAATAAACTGAAAATCCTCCAATTCTATCAAGAAACAACAACTTATGAAGCCACGAAAACATAGCCTCTCTACTTGATCTCAATGTGGTAATTCCCACCCAACATTGATTCAGCAGTAAGACGTCTATTACAATATTTTTCTCTTCGTCCTAGAAGGATAAGAAAACTTCAACATATTGTAAGAAGGTTTCCCCTAGGATTACCAACAAAGGAAATATATCATGATGAACTGTTACCCCGCATTTTGAATGGGTGTCCATGTGCGATTTTGATCACTCTTGCGAGGCATGACATCATCCATGATAATGTGTTGGTGCCTCAATGATGATCATGAGCATTTATATGGACTATTTGAGGCATGGTGACTTGGTTTTGAGCATAAAGAAAGGGAATTCTATGATAATCAGTTGTTCTAGGTATGTTTTTATCATTGAATAGCACTGAAAATGTATTATCTTGACTTCTAGGTGCATTTCAGAACATAAAAAAATAATCGAACACCCCAGACCTCAAATCTGAGTCAATTTGAGGCAAAAGGAAAAATTTCTCAGCCATGTAACAACAAGATAAAGACTCTGAACTATTAGAGCAAACGACCTTCTCTCATTTTAGTGGAAGATTCAACTTTGGAGGCATGTGCACAAGTCTAGCACTTGTCCCCCTCATTGATTGTATGGATCAGGTTTGAGTTTGGAATCCTTATATAAGTTTTCACTGGCCTATGAGAGTTTCTGGAGATGATTTACAAGTGTGTAGTATTGAATTGTAGTCACAACATCCTTTTGAAACCTAAGATACATAATTAAATGGAAGTTTTTGGAGATTACTTTGAGTTCTTGTAAATGTACACCAACAGGTTAATGATAATTATAGGCAATTTAAAAGATCATCAGACAAAAGCAAAACTTCACACTGAGCACTTCTAATTCTGGGCAATGATGAAGCATTTCAGGGTCACTGAGGGCAATTCCGAGGAGTTTTTTTCATGAGAGAACAACACTTATATATAGAGCAAGGTTCCTCCAGCCACCCTCTTCCCTAATTCGCTACCTTGGATTCGTTCTCTACAAGCAAACAAAAAATATTTTGGGTGGAATCTAAGCATGAAGAACATCAGTCCTGGGTTTGTTGCAACCATGGCGAAGGCCTGATCATTGATGTATCTCAGGATATATTCGGCAACAATAACATCCACCTTCAACCCTGTCTCAAAGGACATCAACCCTGGTTCAGAAGATGTTTTTTATCGTTTTATGTGGTAACTGGATGTTTAGAGGGAGGTCGCAGTCACAATATCTACTATCTATCTGCTATATGGAGGGTGCGTAGATTTGTGGGGTGTTTCTTATGTTGCCCTCAGATCAACCTTTTTTCAAGCCTGTGGTGAAGTTGGATCCTTTAAGGAGGAGGTTCTTCGTTGTCAAGACACTCGGGAGATATGTCTTGAACCTAAATTGTCATATCTTTCTTTAGCTTAGTGCATTCCTTAGCTTCCAGAATTATCCACCTGAAAACACACTTGTTCATCATCCTCTGCATTATCCCCGTCTCTAGAATGAAGTCTTTAGCTCAGTCGCCAACATTGTAGCAGTTAGAAACTACTCTGGGCAGTAGCATGAAGGCACCTTAAATGGGAATTTACACACTATTGTATGCAAAAACATGAGGATAGAGTAGTGAGGAGTTACATATGGAGCATCAGGGAACTCTTCTTGATGGTAGTTTCATCCTATTCTTGGGAACATTAAAGAGGACCTCACTTGTGGCTATGACATTCTATGTAGGGAAAAATCCCTTTCCTATATGTCTAATCATATCCTTGGAAGCATGAGGTGTGGTCTCCTTTGTCGTCCCACCAATCATGATCCTCCTTGGACTCAGAGCCCCCGTTCCAAGATATTGCACTCTTTGGTAAGTTGATAGTCCAATGCTCCCTCTTCCGCTCTATAAGTATCCTCCCACAAGGAGCTCCTCTAGCTCTATGCAAGATGTCCTCTCTATGCAAAATACTACTTTGATGTTTTCCAATATGGTCAGAAAGCTTGAATGATCCTCCTCCACAAATGTGTCTATGTCCATCGCTAAGTTCATGAAGCATTGTCCTCATCCCAATCTTCCTCAAGTTAAGTGTCCAACATGCAAGGTATATATCACATGGACCTAACTCCAAGGGCTAAGTATGATCATCCAAGTGCCCAAAACCCCCCTCCTCCTAGCTAGTTACCTCCCATGACCGAGAATTCGGATTCCCCTTTGTGTGCCTTTATGGACATATGCATGGATTGGTATGGGTGGATGCTTGACCTTGGTTAGAGAGGTAACATCGCACTCTTAACTAGGAGGTTGTTACCCTGATCATTATGATGGCACCCCCATTGTGTGCACCCAATGGGTCGGTGATTATGTCGATCAGGGTAACAACCTTCTTGCTAAGAGTGCCACGCTACCTCTCTAGCCAAGGTCAAGAGTCCAACCAAACTGAGCCATCCATATGTCCATGAAGCATCTCCAAGGGGCTAGGACACACACTGCTTTCCTAGCAAGATGAAAACATTTTTGGAGTAACCTAAAAAGCTAAGAAAAAAACATTAGGATCACTAACAAAGCCAAGATATAGTGACGAGAAATTCTATAAGTGTAGTGGTTTACACCAACTACAACAATAATTCAAGTTGTTGGTAGTGGTATAACGATTGCAATGGAAAAGGAGAGCGGAGCTACCAACAAAGGAAAGCTACCTTGTTTCAAGCCTGTGGTGAAGTCGCATCCTTGAAGGAGGAGGTTTTTCGTTGCAAAGACAATTGGGAGATATGTCTTGAACCTAAATGCTCATACATTTCTTTAGCTCGGTGCATTCATAAGCTCCCATACTTTCTATGCCTCAAAACACACTTGTTCAACATCCTCTACATTATCTGCAACCGTAGAATGAAGTCTTTACCTCAGTCGCCAACATTGGATCAATTACAAACTACTCTGGGCAGTAGCATGAAGGAAAATTAAAGGGGCAGTTATACACTATTGCAGGCAATAACGTGAGGATGTAGTAGTGAGGAGTTACATATCGAGAATGAGGGAACTCTTCTTAATGCTAGTTACATCCTATTATTGGCAACATTGAAAAGGACCTCACCTGTCGCTATGACATTCTATAAAGGGCACACTCCCTTTCCTATATTTATCATCCTATTCTTGGAAGCATGAGGTGTGCTCTCCTTTCCCGTCTCACTGATCATGATCCTCCTTGGGCTAAGAGCCCCTCCTCGAATATGCTCCACTCTCCGATAAGTTAGTAGTCCAATGCCCCCTCTTCCGCTCTATAAGTCTCCTCCCACAAGGATATCCTCTAGCTCTATGAGACATGTCCTCTCTATGCACAGTACTACTTTGATGTTTGCCAATATGGTCACAATGCTTGAACGATCCTCCACCACAAATGTGTCTAGGTCCATCACTAAGTCCATAAAGCATGGTTCTCATCCCAAGCTTCCTCTAGTTAAGAGTCTAACATCCAAGTTATATATCACATGGACCTAATCTCCAAGGGCTAAGTTTCCTCATCCAAGTGCCCAAAACCGCTCCGTGTGCCCAAAACCCCCCTCCTCCTAGCTAGTTACCTTACGTGAACGAGAATTGGAATACCCCTTAGTGTGTCTTCATGGACATATGCATGGCTTGGTTTGGGTGGATACTTGAGCTTGGTTACAGAGGTACCATGGCACTCTTAGCTAGAAGGATGTTACCCTGATCGGCATGATGACTCCCCCAATGTGTGCACCCAACGGGTCAATCATTATGCCGATCAGGGTAACAATCTCCTAGCTAAGAGTGTCGCGCTCCCTCTCCAGCCAATGTCAAGCATCCACCCAAACCAAGCCATCCATATGTCCACGAAGCATCTCCAACAAGCTGGGACACACATTGCTCTCCTAGCAAGGTGAAAACACTTTTGGAGTGCCCTAAAAAGCTAAGAAAAAAAAGTAGGATTACCAACAAAGCCATGATATTGTGATGTGAAATGCCATAAGTGTAGTGGTTTACACCAATTACAACAATAATGCAATTTGTTGGTAGTGGTACGATGATTGTAAAGGAAAAGGACAATGGAGCTACCAAAGGGGACCTAGTGTTTTAAAAATGACCAAAAGGTAGGGCATAAAATGCTTTCTGTTCCAAAGATAGTTGGGGTGGGAGCACACCAGGTAGGATATGCAAGTTAAGAAGCTTAGTGTAAAAAGGGGAAAACCAAGAGCAACAACTAAAAAGTGGGGGAAATGAGTGGATGGACACATATAGATAAACTAAAGTTGGATAGGTTATTCCTCAAGCCTTCTTCATTGAAAGGGTAAAGCATTGCAATAGTAAGGAATGAAGAGGTGACCTCAAGCCCCATGAGAGGAATGAGTATTCCATACTATACATTAAATTCCATCGATCGCGTAGGCTCATGGTACTACTGGGATGTGGCATTCTAACACCACAATCTACATCTCGGTAGGATATGCCAGTTGTGTCAATTGGTGGAGATTGAGACATAGGAGCACTTCATCTCCAAGTGTACGATATATTGTAAAACATATGGAGATATCATTGTTTATTCCATGATTAAGGTTTTCCCTTTCTCAAAGATTTCTGGCAGTCTATATCGGGAGGTGATTCCTCACACACCAAACTTATGAGGCTTATTCAAGCCCATCTCTACTAATTTGATCGCTTGTTTGGAGACATCACATGTTATAAAAATACACAACCCATCAATACAGAGGACACTAGGCTAATAATAAACTAAAAATCCTCTAATTCTATCAAGAAACAACAACTTATGAAGCCACGAAAACATAGCCTCTCTACTTGATCTCAATGTGATAATTCCCACCCAACATTGATTGAGCAATACGACGTCTATTACAATATTTTTCTATTCGTCCTAGAAGGACAAGAAAACTTCAACATATTGTAAGAAGGTTCCCCCTAGGATTACCAACAAAGGAAGGATATCATGATAAACTGTTACACCCCATTTTGCATGGGTGTCCATGTGTGATTTTGATCACTCTTGAGAGGCGTGAAATCATCCATGATGATGTGTTGTTGCCTCAATGATGATCATGAGCATTTATATGGACTATTTGAGGCATGGTGACTTGGTTATGAGCATAAAGAAAGGCAAGTCTATGATAATCAGTTGTTCTAGGTATGGTTTTATCATTGAATAGCACTAAAAAGGTATTATCTTTACTTCTAGGTGCATTTCAGAACATAAAACAACAATCGAACACCCTAGACCTCAAATCTGAGTCAATTTGAGGGCAAAAGAAAAAATTTATTAGCCATGTGACAACAAGATAAAGACTCTGAACTATTATAGCAACCGACCTTCTCTCATTTTAATGGAAGATTCAACCTTGGA
Source organism: Larix kaempferi (assembly GCA_027924585.1). Classification (NCBI taxonomy): domain Eukaryota; kingdom Viridiplantae; phylum Streptophyta; class Pinopsida; order Pinales; family Pinaceae; genus Larix; species Larix kaempferi. Next base: position 10,378,370 of record BSBM01000232.1, read on the forward strand.
CGCATCTCCACAAGTCTAGCACTAGTCCCCCTCATTGATTGTTTGGATCAGGTTTGAGTTTGGAATCATTATAAAAATTTTCACTGGCCTACGAGAGGTTTTGGAGATGATTTACAAACGTTTAGTATTGAATAGTAGCCACAACATCCTTTTGAAACCTAATATACATAATTCAATGGACCTTTTTGGAGATTACTTTGGGTTCTTGTAAATGTACAGCAACAGGTTAATGAGAATTATAGGCATTTTCAAAGATCGTCAGACAGAAGTAAAACTTCACACTGAGACCTTCTAATTCTAGGCAATGATCAAGCATTTCAGTGTCAGTCTGGCAATTCCGAGGTGTTTTTTTCATGAGAGAACAACACTCATATACAAACCAAGGTGCCTCTATCCACCCTCTTCCCTAAATCATTGCCTCCAATTCGTTCTTTGCAAGCCACAAAAAGAATATTTTGGCTGCAATCTCAACATGAAGAACATCAATCCTTGATTTGTTGCAACCATGGAGATATCCTGATCATTGATGTATCTTAGGATACCATCAGCAACAATAACATCCACACTCAACACGGTCTCAAAGGATAGCAACCCTATTTCAGAATTGAAGGATGTTTTTTATCATTTTATGTGGTAACTGGAAGTTTAGACCGAGGTGGTAGTCACAATATCTACCAACTATCATCAATAAGGAGGGGACACATCTCTGTGGGACATTTCTTTTGTTGCCCTCGAATCAGCCTTGTTTCAAGCCTGTGGTGAAGTCGCCTTGTTTCAAGCTTGTGATGACGTCGCATCCTTCAAGGAGGAGGTTTTACGTTGCAAAGACAATTGGGAGATATGTCTTGAACCAAAATGTTCATACATTTATTCAACTCGGTGCATTCCTAATCTCCCATACTTTCTTCGCCTCAAAACACACTTTTTCATCATCGTCTACATTATCTGCAGCCGTAGAATGAAGTCTTTACCTCAGTCACCAACATTGGAGCAATTACAAACTACTCTGGGCAGCAGCATGAAGGCAACTTAAAGGGGCAGTTATACACTATTGTAGGAAATAACGCGAGGATGTAGTAGTGAGGAGTTACATATCGAGAATGAGGGAACTCTTCTTAATGCTAGTTACATCCTATTATTGGAAACATTAAAAAGGGCCTCACATGTGCCTATGATTTCTATGACTGGCACACTCCCTTTCCTATATTTCTCATCCTTTTCCTCGAAGCATGAGGTGTGTTCTCCTTTCTTGTCTCACTGATCATGATCCTCCTTGGGCTAAGATCCCCTCCTCCAACATGCTGCACTCTCCGATAAGTTGTTAGTCCAATGCTGCACTCTCCGATAAGTTGTTAGTCACAATTCTTGAATGCTCCTCCACCACAAATGTGTCTAGGTCCATCACTAAGTCCATACAGAATGGTTCTCATCCCAAGCTTCCTCTAGTTAAGTGTCTAACATCCAAGTTATTTATCACATGGACCTAATCTCCAAGGGCTAAGTGTCCTCATCCAAGTGCCCAAAACCGCTCCTTGTGCCCAAAACCCCCCACCTCCTAGCTAGTTACGTCACGTGACCGAGAATTGGAATACCCCTTATTGTGTCTTCATAGATATATGCATGGCTTGGTTTGGGTGAATACTTGACCTCTGTTATAGAGGTAGCATGGCACTCTTAGCAAGAAGGATGTTACCTTGATCGACATGATGACTCCCCCAATGTGTGCACCCAATGGGTCAATCATTATGTCGATCAGGGTAACAACCTCCTAGCTAAGAGTGTCGCGCTCCCTTTCTAACCAAGGTCAAGCATCCACCCAAACCGAGCCATCCATATTTCCACGAAGCATCTCCAAGGGACTAGGACACACATTGCTCTCCTAGCAAGGTGAAAACACTTTTGGAGTAACCTAAAAAGCTAAGAAAAAAACAATAGGAATACCAACAAAGACATGATATTGTGATGGGAAATTCCATAAGTGTAGTGGTTTACACCAATTACAAAAATAATGCAATTTGTTTGTAGTGGTACAATGTTTGTAAAGCAAAACGACAATGGAGCTACCAAAGGGGACCTAGTGTTAGAAAAAGGACCAAAAGGTAGGGCATAAAATGCTTTTTGTTCCAAAGCTAGTTGGGGTGGGGGCACACTAGGTAGGATATGCAAGTTAAGAAGCTTAGTGTAAATAAGGGAAAACCAAGAGCAACAACTAAAAACTGGGGTAAATGGGTGGATGGACAGATATTGATAAACTAAATTTGGAGAGGTTAGTCCTCAAGGCTTCTTCATTGAAAGGGTAAAGCATTGCAATAGTAAGGAATGAAGAGACGACCTCAAGCCCCATGAGAGGAATGAGGATTCCATACTATACATTAAATGTCATCGATCACGTAGGCTCATGGTACTGCTGGGCTGTGGAATTCTGAAACCACAATCTGCATCTCAGTAGGATATGCCAGTTGTGTCTATTGGTGGATATTGAGACATAGGAGCACTTCATCTCCAAGTGTATGATATATTGAAAGACATGTTATCACATATATAGTAGCCGGGCTACCATACATTATTTTTCTGATACCAGTACACTATTCAGCCAGTCCCCTTACATTTGAGATGCTGAGATGAGCATCTATATTGGATCACTATCAGATTGTGGACAGCAGTATATATTCCCCATGCCATGACTGAGTCTCAGGACACTCAGAGAGATGACCGATGTAGCCATTATACCATTGGTACAGAGAAGTCAGTAGTGCCCAAAGTTACAACAACAGTTTCAGAGGACATATGATGGTACAGGTTGATGAGCATTCAGGTATTTGACTCAGCAGGTATATCATTGTGTTATGGTTATATTGCTTTTATACTTATTCTTATAGCATGTCTTAGCACTTAGTGTCATGATCTGGCGATCATATAGATATGTGGACCTGGTTGATTTTATTATATATATATTATATTTGTCCCTACTCAGATTTAGAAGTTCACTATTCATACTCATTGGTTCTACCCTCCTTAGGGAGAATAGAGGTGGTCATTCCACCATACCTTGGCTTGCTAGTGTTGGCTCCATTATTCATTGTCTTCATCCATCCATTGCCTACCTTTTAGTTTATCACCTTGACTTACTACTTGACTAGTGACATGGAGGATATTTTCCCCACTGTAGCCTCTATACTGGATGACCTTCCCTATTTATTGTGTCTCGGCTCTGAGTTGGTGACAAAACTTACCCATGGTGAGTTGGAGTTCCTTGGAATTCCCCCTAGTCACTAAAGTTGTGTTGGCTAAACCTGAAACTTTTAGTGCTGCCATGAATACAAAGTCTGGAAAAAATGAAATGCTATATCTTGTATGAAAAGCCCATTCATGCAATGTGTTTCTAAACACACATGAATGAAAGGCATGCCAAATGAAAATGGCCATGAAAATAAAATGTTATATCTTTTGGAAATGTAAATACCTAGGTAAACAAGCTGTCTGTGACACACCTATAAGTGCTCAGGTAAACAAGTGCCTTAAAAACACACCTGCAGCAAAAAGCCTAAATAAATATAAATCTATGCAATGTGTTTATAAACACACATAGATCAAGGCTATGGAAACTTCAGGCCCAAAAATCAATGGAACTTAAATGCTATATCTAAATTATTGCTGGCCTCATTTGTATTATGGATTGTGCGCATCTATTAAAGGTGAATAAACCCTCTTTGAACAACTCATCCATTTGTAAGACACCGCCATTCCCTGTGTTGTTGCTCATTCAGTATATACTATGGTGTGTATTCCATTTCCCTTTGCCAAAGTGTCACAATGTTGAGTCAGTCAAGTCATCCCTTAGCCTAGCTAGTTATTTTAGTCTTCACCCTTCACTAGCAAATTGATCACAACTATGAAGTGAGTATGATATTGAAAGTCTAGTTTGAGTAATAATAATAATTAATGACATTATATATTTGGATTTAGATCGCCAGTAATGATTGTTTTGTGTTAAAATTGTTATTTGAATAAGTTGTAGAGCATGCATTAACCTTTGACATTTTGCAGCAGATTCTGATGATGGTCTGAGTTATATTTGGTCATGTTGACTTGGTCAAACCTAGTTTGACCAAGGTCAACCATAGGACATGAGATGGTTGTACCTTATGATGATATGGATAGATGATATATGGTCTATGTACACATACATGATGATTCCATGTAGCAGCTACATGGTTATGATGATGTTTCATGGTTTACAACAGTATTTGATCATGCAGAGATTCATATGGTGTATGAGTACACATCTTGGATAGATTTGGACCTTCTGAGTCCAATGAGACAGTTTGTTTTTAGTTTCGGGCACTTATAGTGATGATTGAGCCTCGGTAGGCTATCCCAGTGCAGTTTTGGTCTGTCGGAGGCCCTGTCAGAGCAGATGTGATTTTTATCCGGTTGACCTAGGGCGCTGTGCTTGGAGGGGGTGGTCCAGCCACTTGTTTTTACCATATTACCCCCCTCCCGGACACACTGGTGCCCTCACCTTGACAGCGCAGGCACTCCAGGAGGAAGTTTGGGGCAGTTTCACGCTTCCCGAGGCATTTCAGGATTGGTAGAAATGGCTATTGGGGAAATCGATTTGGGCTACTGAGGCAATGTTATGGCATGGTATGAGCAGTGATGATAGATCGATGTCTTCCACACCTCCTCCAGCAGTTTCAGCTTCATCGTTCAGCTTCATCGGGGCCCGCATCCATCACTTATGGCACTTTCTGATGATTTCTGAGGTCTTTTGAGGCCTACGATTTGACCATGGAGGCACGATTTGGTGTATTGATGATTATTTTATGATTATTGTGCTATGGGGATTGACCAAGGGTGGATAAAATTACCCCTTGGACCCACCATAAGCTTCTTATTATATTTTGTCATCATGATTTGGTGGGATTCCCCTCTTTTAGGGCGATTTTGTCCACTCATATTATATTTTATTAGTGATCCATGTATTTTATTGTTGAACTCATCTCAACCATTGATTAGACATTTGTATCTTTTAATCTTAGCCACTCATTCAAAAAGTGGTTAGGATTTTGATGCCTCTCCTTCCTATTTAAAGGAGAGAGATTCTCATTTGTAAGGGGACTTGTGGCTCTGGATTATTGGAATATAAAATTATTATTGCATCTATCTCCAGTGTTGTGGTGAATGTTTTTGGTGTTCATTCGTTGGTTCTTCCTTTGCACTAAGTTATTGGAGATCTTGTTTTGCCATATATTTTGTACTACATTTTTGCATCTACAGGTGGAGGCCGATTTGCTTTGAGGAGGAAGTATTGGTAGGGGAAGACTCTCCCTACTTCTTCTTTGGATCTCTTCATTGGTAACATGGATTATTACTGTCCCAGGACCTTCTATTCTATGTTATCATTGCATTTTACTTATATTTACTCCATACTTGACCTCTCTGATTGAAATCGATTTTCCTTGGATTGACAGGTAGAGGAGGGTTCACTTGTGGGCCAGGGCATCAATTTGGCAAGCAAAATCAACAATCTCTCATTTGATCTCTGCAGGAATCTTACTCAACACCAAAGCATCTCTCTTCATCACTCAGGTATGATCTCAAGATAAGTTCTATCTCCATGATCTATCCACTTGTCTAAAACATTTAAAACCCTAATTAATCAAAACCCCCATTTTTACATTTTTTCAGATCTACTAAGATCTAGTGGCTTATTGGGTAAGATATTTAAAACTCACCTCTATAGTATCCACGGCATCCCGGATCTATAGTTTGGTGAGGATTGGCCTCCATTTGACCCTCTTCCCAAGGCATTTAGCCTTCTCCAAGCAAGGGCACACTTCCTAGTTTGGGTGGGTTGACCTAGATCTAGTATATGGATAGTTGAGATTCCACTTGATTCGTGATCTACACATCCAATAACCTACCCCCAGATTGTCACGTTTCTGATTTCTACCTTGTGGGCCCTATTCCACATTTTAAGGGATTTAATCCCCATTTTGGACCACTTGGTATCTTCAAACTCAGATCTAGTAAGATCTAGCCATCGGATTGCCTTGAAATTATAGATCCATACTCCTACTTGACTAACCTACCCAGATATAAAGTTTGGATGTCATCGGACTTGTCTTGACCCCACTTACCCCACTTTTAGGCCTCCTTGGGTAAAGTCGCACCACCTTGGAGAAGTGAGTTGACTCACTTCTAGGACGTGGGTACTTGAGATTTTTATGGATTTGGAACGGGAATAATTCAAAACCTAGGTCTAGTAGGTCACTTTGTCAAATCTTGCCTTGGGGATAGCATTCCTTGTTTTAAGGGATTGTGGTCCACTTAGGTCAAACCTAGATCTAGACCTATTCATCCATCAAGACCTAAATTACCCACTTGTACCATGCAATAGGAGTCTTTAACCACAAGTTAACCTTACTTTGACTCCATTATCCCAATTCCCAAGGCACTGGTCTCTCTCCAAGTCAATTCGACTTTCCTAGATTGTTGGATTAACTTGTGGTTTGACCTTAGTGTGGTGAACTAAACCCTTTGATGTCATCATGTATCATGATCAAGCTTGTCACTTGTACTAGTTAGCCCCAATTCAACCCCTAAACTACCCTGCATTGGACACGGTTCCCAAGGCAGTGGATTTTCTCACATTGAACTAGTGCTCTAATCCTAGATCTCATTTCAAATATTATAAGTCACTCTCACATCAACAATGAACCAAAGCTACACTCTTTGAATCCCTCACTTGTCTTGTGACTTCATCCTAAGGTCTAGGATAAACCATACACCTTACTTCACTTAGACTTAACTTGATTTGGTGTCTTCATTTTGATCTCTCCTGTCGGGAGTAGATCGGGTCTCCCCCTGTGTTGTCTGGGCTAGACAACATAAAGTGAAGGTTGCCTCGACTGGCGTGACAACCAATCCATTGGAGGTCGAGGTGATCGTGTTTGCACCTTTGGGTTGCCCTTCCCTATTGCCATCCATGAGTGGATACATCCATAGGGGTAACTACAGCTTAGGTGATAACAAGACCATATGGAGATATCATTGTTTATTCCATGATTAAGGTTGTCCCTTTCTTAAAGATTTTTGGCAGTCTATATCGGGAGGTGATTCCTCACACACCAAACCTATGAGGCTTATTCAAGCCCATCTCTACTAGGTTGATCACTTGTTTGGAGGCATCACATGTTATACAAATACACAACCCATCAATATAGAGGACTCTAGGCTAATAATAAACTGAAAATCCTCCAATTCTATCAAGAAACAACAACTTATGAAGCCTCGAAAACATAGACTATCTACTTGATCTCAATCTGATAATTCCCACCCAACATTGATTGAGCAATAAGATGTCTATTACAATATTTTTCTCTTTGTCCTAGAAGGACAAGAAAACTTCAACATATTGTAAGAAGGTTTCCCCTAGGATTACCAACAAAGGAAAGATATCATGATCAACTGTTACTCCCCATATTGCATGGGTGTCCATGTGTGATTTTGATCACTCTTGAGAGGCGTGACATCATCCATGATGATGTGTCGGTGCCTCAGTGATGATCATGAGCATTTCAGAACATAAAACAACAATCGAACACCCCATACCTGAAATCTGTGTCAATTTGAGGGAAAATTTCTCAGCCATGTAACAACAAGATAAAGACTCTAAACTATTATAGCAACCGATCTTCTCTTATTTTAATGGAATATTCAACTTTAGAGGCATGTGCACAAGTCTAACACTTGTCCCCCTCATTCATTGTATGGATCAGGTTTGAGTTTGGAATCCTTATATAAGTTTTCACTGGCCTACGAGAGGTTTTGGAGAAGATTTACAAACGTGTAGTATTGAATAGTAGTCACTACATCCTTTTGAAACCTAAGATACATAATTCAATGGAACTTTTTGGAGATTACTTTGGGTTCTTGTAACTGTACAACAACGAGTTAATGAGAATTATAGGCAATTTCAAAGATCATCAAACAAAAGTAAACTTCACACTGAGCACTTCTAATTATGGGCAATGATCAAGCATTTCAGTGTCATTCTGGGAATTTCCAAGGAGTTTTTTTCATGAGAGAACAAGAGTTATATATAGAGCAAGGTTCCTCCAGCCACCCTCTTCCCTAACTCGCTACCTTGGATACGTTCTCTACAAGCCACCAAAAAATATTTTGGGTGCAATCTAGGCATGAAGAACATCAGTCGTGGGTTTGTTGCAACCATGGCAAAGGCCTGATCATCGATGTATCTTCATATACAATCGGCAATAATAACATCCACCTTCAACACTGTCTCAAAAGACAACAACCCTGTTTCAGAAGACGGTTTTTTATCATTTTATGTGGTAAATGGAAGTTTAGAGGGAGGTCGCAGTCACAATATCTACCATATATCCACAATATGGAGGGTGCGTAGCTCTGTGGGATGTTTCTTATTGTGGCCTCAGATCAACCTTGTTTCAAGCCTGTGGTGAAGTTCGATCCTTTAAGGAGGAGGTTCTTCGTTATCAAGACACTTGGGAGATATGTCTTGAACCTAAATTGTCATACCTTTCTTCAGCTTAGTGCATTCCTTAGCTTCCAGACTTCTCCACCTGAAAACACACTTGTTCATCATCCTCTACATTATCCCCGTCCCTAGAATGAAGTCTTTAGCTCAGTCGCCAACATTGGAGCAGTTACAAACTACTCTGGCCAGTAGCATGAAGGCACCTTAAAGGGGAATTTGTACACTATTGTAGGCAAAAACGTGAGGATAGAGTAGTGAGTAGTTACATATGGAGCATTAGGGAACTCTTCTTGATGGTAGTTACATCCTATTGTTGGAAACATTAAAGAGGGACTCACCTGTGGCTATGAAATTCTATGAAGGGCACACTCCCTTCCCTATATTTCTAATCCTATTCTTGGAAGCATGAGCTGTGCTCTCCTTTGTCGTCCCACCAATCATGATCCTCCTTGGACTCAGATCCCCCCCTCCAAGATGTTGCACTCTCTGATAAGTTGATAGTCCAATCCTCCCTCTTCCGCTCTATAAGTATCCTCCCACAAGGATATCCTCTAGCTCTATGCAATATGTCCTTTCTATGCAAAATACTACTTTGATGTTTGCCAATATGGTCAGAAAGCTTGAATGATCCTCGTCCAAAAATGTGTCTATGTCCATCGCTAAGTCCATGAAGCATTGTCCTCATCCCAAGCTTCCTCAAGTTAAGTGTCCAACATCCAAGGTATATATCACATGGACCTAATCTCCAAGGCTCATCCAAGAGCCTAGCTAGTTACCTCCCATGACCGAGAATCAGAATCCCCCTTTGTGTGCCTTTATGGACATATGCATGGCTTGGTTTGGGTGGATGATTTACCTTGGTTAGAGAGGTAACATGGCACTCTTAGCTAGGAGGTTGCTACCCTAATTAGCATGATGGCACCCCCATTGTGTGCACCCAATGGATCGGTCATTATGTCGATCAGGGTAACAACCTTCTTGCTAAGAGTGCCACAATACTTCTCTAACCAAGGTCAAGAATCCACCCAAACCGAGCCATCCATATGTCGATGAAGCATCTCCAAGGGGCTAGGACACACACTGCTTTTCTAGCAAGGTGAAAACATTTTTGGAGTAACCTGAAAAGCTAAGAAAAAAACATTAGGATCAGCAACAAAGCCAAGATATAGTGATGAGAAATGCTATAAGTGTAGTGGTTTACACCAACTACAACAATAATGCAAGTTGTTGGTAGTGGTATAAAGATTGCAATGGAAAAGGACAGTGGAGCTACCAATAAAGGAAAGCTACCTTGTTTCAAGCCTGTGGTGAAGTCGCATCATTGAAGGAGGAGGTTTTTCGTTGCCAAGAAAATTGGGAGATATGTCTTGAACCTAAATGGTCATACATTTCTTGAGCTCGGTGCATTCCTAACCTCCCAAACTTTCTCCGCCTCAAAACACACTTGTTCCTCATCCTATACATTATCTGCAGCCGAAAAATGAAGTCCTTACCTCAGTTGCCAACATTGGAGCAATTACAAACTACTCTGCGCAGCAACATGAAGGAAACTTAAAGGGGCAGTTATACACTATTGTAGGCAATAATGTGAGTATGTAGTAGTGAGGAGTTACATATAGAGCATGAGCGAACTCTTCTTAATGCTAGTTACATCCTATTATTGGCAACATTGAAAAGGGCCTCACCTGTGGCTATGACATTCTATGAAGGGAACACTCCCTTTCCTATATTTCTCATCCTATTCTTGGGAGCATGAGGTGTGCTCTACTTTCCCGTCTCACTGATCATGCTCCTCCTTGGGCTAAGAGCCCCTCCTCCAATATGCTCCACTCTCCGATACGTTGGTAGTCCAATGCTCCCTCTTCCTCTCTATAAGTCTCCTCCCACAAGGATATCCTCTAGCTCTATGCAACATGTCCTCTATGTGCACAATACTACTTTGATGTTTGCCAATATGGTCACAATGCTTGAACACTCCTCCACCACAAATGTGTCTAGGTCCATCACTAAGTCCATGAAGCATGGTCCTCATCCCAAGCTTCCTCTAGTTAGGTGTCTAACATCCAAGTTATATATCACATGGACCTAATCTCCAAGGGCTAAGTGTCATTCAATTGCCCAAAACCGCTCTGTGTGCCAAAAAGCCCCTCCTCCTAGCTACTCACCTCACGTGACCAAGTCTTGGAATACCCCTTAGTGTGTTTTCATGGACATATGCATGGCTTGGTTTCGGTGGATACTTGACCTCTGTTATAGCGGTAGCTTGGCATAGAAGGATTTTACTTTGATCGGCATGATGACTCCCCCAATGTGTGCACCCAATGGTTCAATCATTATGCCGATCAGGGTAACAACCTCCTAGCTAAGAGTGTCACGCTCCCTCTCTAACCAAGGTCAAGCATCCACCAAAACCGAGCCATCCATATGTCCACGAAGCATCTCCAACAAGATGGGACACACATTGCTCTCCTAGCAAGGTGAAAATAGTTTTAGAGTAACCTAAAAAGCTAAGAAAAAAACATTAGGATTACCAACAAAGCCATGATATTGTGATGGGAAATGCCATAAGTGTAGTGGTTTACACCAATTACAACAATAATGCAAGTTGTTGGTAGTGGTACAATGATTGTAAAGGAAAAGGACAGTGGATCTACCAAAGGGGACCTAGTGTTAGAAAATGGACCAAAAGGTAGGGCATAAAATGCTTTTTGTTCCAAAGCTAGTTGGGGTGGGGGCACACCAGGTAGGATATGCAAGTTAAGAAGCTTGGTGTAAAAACGGAAAAACCAAGAGCAACAACTAAAAAGTGAGGGAAATGAGTGGATGGACACATATTGATAAACTAAAGTTGGGGAGGTTAGTCGTCAAGCCTTCTTCATTGAAAGGGTAAAACATTGCAATAGTAAGGAATGAAGAGACGACCTCAATCCCCATGATAGGAATGAGGATTCCATACTATACATTAAATGCCATTGATCGCGTAGGCGCATGGTACTGCTAGGCTGTGTCATTCTAACACCACAATCTACATCTCCGTAGGATATTCCAGTTGTGTCAATTGGTGGAGATTGAGACATAGGAGCACTTCATCTCCAAGTGTATGATTTATTGTAAGAACATATGGAGATATCATTGTTTATTCCATGATTAAGGTTGTCCCTTTCTCAAAGATTCTTGGTAGTCTATATCGGGAGGTGATTCCTCGCACACCAAACTTATGAGGCTTATTCAAGCCCATCTCTACTAAGTTGATCACTTGTTTGGAGGTATCACATGTTATACAAATACACAACCCATCAATACAGAGGACACTAGGCTGGTAATAAATAGAAAATCCTCCAATTCTATCAAGAAACAACAACTTATGAAGACACGAAAACATAGCCTCTCTACTTGATCTCAATAAGATAATTCCCACCCAACATTGATTGAGAAATAAGATGTCTATTACAATATTTTTCTCTTCGTCCTAGAAGGACAAGAAAACTTCAACATATTTTGTAAGAAGGTTTCCCCTAGGATTACCAACAAAGGAAAGCTATCATGATGAACTGTTACACCCCATTTTTCATGGGTGTCCATGTGTGATTTTGATCACTCTTGAGAGGCCTGACATCATCCATGATGATGTGTTGGTGCCTCAATGATGATCATGAGCATTTATATGGACTATTTGAGGCATGGTGACTTGGTTTTAAGCATAAAGAAAGGCAAGTCTATGATAATCAGTTGTTCTAGGTATGGTTTTATCATTGAATAACACTGAAAAGGTATTATCTTTACTTCTAGGTGCATTTCAAAACATAAAACAACAATCGAACACCCCATACCTCAAATCTGAGTCAATTTGAGGGCAAAAGGAAAAATTTATCAGCCATGTAACAACAAGATAAAGACTCTGAACTATTATAGCATTCAACCTTCTCTCATTTTAATGGAAGATTCAACCTTGGAGGCATGTGCACAAGTCTAGCACTTGTCCCCCTCATTGATTATATGTATCAGGTTTGAGATTTGAATCCTTATATAAGTTGTCACTGGCCTACGAGGGGTTTTGGAGATGATTTACAAACGTGTAGTATTGAATAGTAGTCACAACATCCTTTTGAAACCTAAGATACAGAATTCAATGGACCTTTTTGGAGATTACTTTGGGTTCTTGTAAATGTACAACAATAGGTTAATGAGAATTATAGGCAATTTCAAAGATCATCAGGCAAAAGTAAAACTTCACACTGAGCACTTCTAATTCTGGGCAATGACCAAGCATTTCAGTGTCAGTCTGGGAAATTCCAAGGAGTTGTTTACATGAGAGAACAACACTTATATACAGAGCAAGGTTGTTACACCTAAAATCCTACCATCATGAGATTCAGTGTATACATCCCTAAAGTTTCATTGACTAAGTTATTGGCTTGGAAGAGATATAACCCATTTTCACTAGGTTTTGAGAGGTCGTCGCATGCTGCACTCATGCAACCTGCGACGTCGCATCTTGCTATCTTGTAGGGTGCGACGATGTCAGTTAATGGACAAAAATAGCTCCTTCGAGCTCATTCTCGAAGCCTGCTGACATGGATCCTTATCCCTAACCTCTTGGGGGAGCTGGCACTCGTTTCCTAACCTCTTGGGGGGATCCCCTATCTCTCTCCTTCCATATCTCAACCTACCCTATCCATATCCTATCCACTTAGTCCTATATAAGTGAAGCTCTACCCCTATCCAAGGGGCGGAAATCTATATTGTCTACATGATGGTGAAATCATCTTGGAGAGATCTCTAACTCATCCATTGAGAGACTCACACTTCCTTGGGAAGATATGGCAATTGGTTTGGATGGAGAAGGGCTTCTACGTTAAGCTTTGGTTGTAGTCATTCCTACATATGTACTTTCCCTATATGTACAGTAATATAAACGCTTTCCACCAGTATTGTTGTGTTGATGATATTCCGTAGTTTACCTGCTTAACTGTTTACTTAGATCCGTTATTGTATAGATGTTTTTTTACTTGTTTGTCTTGTCCCATGTGTCTTGACAAGTCTTGCAGCTGAGATATGACGACCGCGAGGCATGGAGCAACATCCAGGAGGAAGGACTTCAAGTTTAAGGTAAGACATCTAGTGACCCGATCCTTAACTAGATCTAGGAAAGTGGTTTATAGTCTGTACTATTTTTTCTAGACTCACATTGAGCTACAGAGATCCGGCTCGCGTCCGATCGAGTGGATTGTCTGTCAAACAAAGGTTCCTCCAGCCACCCTCTTCCCTAACTCGCTATCTTGGATTCATTCTCTACAAGCCACCAAACACCCACCTTCAACCCTATCTCAAAGGACAACAACCCTATCTATCCACAATACGGAGGGTGTGTAGCTCTGTGGAGCATTTCTTATGTTGCCCTCTGATCAACCTTGTTTCAAGCCTATGGTGAAGTTGGATCCTTTAAGGAGGAGGTTCTTCATTGTCAAGACACTTGGGAGATATGTCTTGAACCTAAATTGTCATATCTTTCTTCAGCTTAGTGCATTCCTTAGCTTCCAGACTTCTCCCCCTGGAAACACAATTGTTCATCATCCTCTACATTATCCCAGCCCCTAGAATGAAGTCTTTAGCTCAGTCACCAACATTGGAGCAATTACAAACTACTGTGGGAAGTAGCATGAAGGCACCTTAAAGGGGAATTTATAAACTATTGTAGGCAAAAACGTTAGGATAGAGTAGTGAGCAGTTACATATGGAGCATGAGGGAACTCTTCTTGATGGTAGTTACATCCTATTCTTGGAAACATTAAAGAGGGCCTCACTTGTGGCTATGAAATTCTATGAAGGGCACACTCCCTTTCCTATATTTCTAATCCTATTATTGGAAGCATTAGGTGTGCTCTCCTTTCTCGTCCCACCAATCATGATCCTCCTTGGACTTAGAGCCCCTCCTCCAAGATGTTGCACTCTCTGATAAGTTGATAGTCCAATGCTCCCTCTTCCGCTCTATAAGTATCCTCCCACAAGGATCTCCTCTAGCTCTACGCAAGATGTCCTCTCTATGCAAAATACTACTTTGATGTTTGCCAATATGGTCAGAAAGATTGAATGATCCTCCTCCACAAATGTGTCTATGTCCATCGCTAAGTCCATGAAGCATTGTCCTCATCCCAAGCTTCCTCAAGTTAAGTCTCCAACAACCAAGGTATATATCACATGGACCTAATCTCCAAGGGCTAAGTATCCTCATCCAGGTGCCCAAAACCCCTCCTCCTAGCTAGTTACCTCCCATGACCGAGAATAGGAATCCCCCTTTGTGTTCCTTTATGGACATATGCATGGCTTGGTTTGGGTGGATGCCTTACCTTTGCTAGAGAGGTAACATGGCACTCTTAGCTAGGAGGTTGTTACCCTGATCGGCATGATGGCACCCCCATTGTGTGCACCCAATGGGACAGTCATTATGTCGATCAGGGTAAAACCCTTCTTGCTAAGAGTGCCACGCTACCTCTCTAACCAAGGTCAAGAATCCACCCAAACCGAGCCATCCATATGTCGATGAAGCATCTCCAAGTGGCTAGGACACACACTACTTTCCTAGCAAGATGAAAACATTTTTGAAGTAACCTAAAAAGCTAAGAAGAAAACATTAGGATCACCAACAAAGCCAAGATATAGTGATGAGAAACGCAATGGAAAAGGATAGAGGATATACCAAAGGGGACCTAGTGTTACAAAAAGGAACAAAAGTTGGGGCATAAAATGCTTTTAGTTCCAAAGCTAGTTGGGGTGGGAGCACACTAGGGAGGATATGCAAGTTAAGAAGCTTAGTGTAAGAACGAGACAACCAAGAGCAACAACTAAAAAGTGGGGAGAATTAGTGGATGGACTCAAATTGATAAACAAAAGTTGGAGACGTTGCTCCTATAAAAATTTCTTCATTGAAAGGGTAAACCATTGCAATAGTAAGAAATGGAGAGATGATCTCATGCCCCATGAGAGAAATGAGGATTCCTTACTATACATTAAATGCTAAGTTGCCAGAAAACTTGGGGACAGGGACGCCACTTTTTGAAGCAGCGGACTTGCGTACGTCGGGGTACTGTAGAGATATATATATATATATATATATATATATATATATATATATATATATATATATATATATATATATATATATATATATATATATATATATATATATAATCAAACCTTTTTAAAATTCAAATCATTTTCAGTAGTATTCATTGTTCAATAAGTAACATGCGCATTCCTTAAAAGTTCATGAATCATTGATATTTACAGATGAACCTCAAGTCTCAACATGATATCAGACAATCATTAATTATTAATGAAATAAACCAAGTGGAAATTCAAATTATTGTTTGCATATTGATATGATTCATATGAATCATGATTCATCAATCATGATATATGTCCAATGTCATACAACATGCAGTATGACAATTCTTCTCTGCAGGCCGCATTCCTTTCCCATTGCCGCCTCTTTCCAAGTTTCAAATCCAATGTGAAATGAAAGTCATAAATGCATTGGGAGGGAAGGGAATGGTGTTAAGAGAGTAGGGGAACCCATTCCCACCCATTCCCTCTTCAAAGTGCTAAAAAAAATTATAATTTTTTCTTAATTTTCAGTCAATGAAGTCTCCTTGGAGTCCAAAAACCAAGCGAAGTTTCCAATTTTTTTGCCAAAGGTTTTCGGTACTCAGGTACTTCGATGGGGACTTGAAGAAACGTTTGAGAGGTATCCAAATTGATTTTCGATACGTGGGACGGTACCTAGGACGGGGACACGAATCCAGCCCCCGGGGACGGGCACCCCTGCAACACAAATTAAATGCTATCGATTTCATAGGCTCATGGTACTGCTAGAGTAATTGAAAGTATATTCTGATCACTTATATATGGCATTCTAACACCAGATTCTACACCTGGATAGGATATGCCAGGTGTGTCAATTGGTGTATATTTAGACATAGGAGCACTTCATCTCCATGTGTATGGTATATTATACGAACATATGGAGATATCGTTGTTTATTCCATGATTCAGGTTGTCCCTTTATCAAAGGTCTTTTGCAGTCTATATCACGAGGTGATTCCTCACACACCAAACTTATGAGGCTTATTCAGGCCCATCTCTACTAAGTTGATCACTTGTTTGGAGGTATGACATGTTATACAAATACACCATCCATCAATACAAAGGATGCTAGGCTAATAATAAAGTGAAAATCCTCCAATTCTATCGAGAAATAACCTATGAAGCCACTAAAACAAAGCCACTCTACTTCATCTCAATCTAATAATTCCCTCCCAGCATTGATTAAGCAACGAGACGTCTATTACAATATTTTTCTCTTCATCCTAGAATGACAAGAAAACTTCAACATATTGTAATAAGATTTCCCCTAGGATTACCAACAAAGGAAAGATATCATGATGAACTGTTACACCCCATTTTGCATGGGTGTCCATGTGTGATTTTGATCACTCTTGAGAGGCGTGACATCATCCATGATGATGTGTTGGTGTCTCAATGATGAGCATGAGCATTTATATGGACTATTTGAGGCATGGTGACTTGGTTTTAAGCATAAAGAAAGGCAAGTCTATGATAATCAGTTGTTCTAGGTATGGTTTTATCATTGAATAGCACTGAAAAGGTATTATCTTTACTTCTAGGTTCATTTCAGAACATAAAACAACAATCGAACACCCCATACCTCAAATCTGAGTCAATTTGAGGGCAAAAGGAAATATTTATCAGTCATGTAACAACAAGATAAAGACTCTGAACTATTATAGAAACTGACCTTCTCTCATTTTAATGGAATATTCAACCTTGGAGGCATGTGCACAAGTCTAGCACTTGTCCCCCTCATTGATTGTATGGATCAGGTTTGAGTTTGGAATCCTTATATAAGTTTTCACTGGCCTACGAGAGGTTTTGGAGACGATTTACAAATGTGTAGTATCGAATAGTAGTCACAACATCCTTTTGAAACCTAAGATACAGAATTCAATGGACCATTTTGTAGATTACTTTGGGTTCTTGTAAATGTACAACAACAGGTTAATGAGAATTATAAGCAATTTCAAAGATCATCAGACAAAAGTAAAACTTCACACTGAGACCTTCTAATTCTGGGCAATGAAAAAGCATTTCAGTGTCAGTCTGGGCAATTCCGAGGAGTTGTTTTCATGAGAGAGCCACACTTATATACAAACCAAGGTTCCTCCATCCACCCTCTTCCCTAAATCGTTCCCTCCAATTTGTTCTTTGCAAGCCATAAAAAGAATATTTTGGCTGCAATCTCAGCATGAAGAACATCAATCCTTGATTTGTTGAAACCATGGAGATATCCTGATCATTGATGTATCTTAGGATACCATAAAAAACAATAACATCCACCCTCAACATGGTGTCAAAGGACAACAACCCTATTTCAGAATTGAAGGATGTTTTTTATCATTTTAGGTGGTAACTGGAAGTTTAGACCGAGGTGGTAGTCACAATATCTACCAACTATCAACAATAAGGAGGGGACGCATCTCTATGGGACATTTCTTTTGTTGCCCTCAAATCAGCCTTGTGTAGAGCCTGTGGTGAAGTCGCCTTGTTTCAAGCTTGTGGTGAGGTCGCATCAAGGAGGAGGTTTTACGTTGCCAAGACAATTGGGAGATATGTCTTGAACATAAATGGTCATACATTTCTTCAACTCGGTGCATTCCTAACCTCCCAGACTTTCTCCGCCTCAAAACACACTTGTTCATCATCCTCTACATTATCTGCAGCCATAGAATGAAGTCTTTACCTCAGTCACCAACATTGGAGCAATTACAAACTACTCTAGGCAGCAGCATGAAGGAAACATAAAGGGGCAGTTATACACTATAGTAGGAAATAACCCTAGGATGCAGTAGTGAGGAGTTACATATCGAACATGAGAGAACTCTTCTTAATGCTAGTTACATCCTATTATTGGAAACATTAGTATTGGCAACATTAAAAAAGGCCTCACCTGTGGCTATGACATTCTATGACGGGCACACTCCCTTTCCTATATTTCTCATTCTATTCTTGGAAGCATGAGGTATGTTCTCCTTTCCCGTCTCACTGATCATGTTCCTCCTTGGGCTATGAGCCTCTCCTCCAATATGTTGCACTCTCCGATAAGTTGTTAGTCCAATGCTCCCTCTTTCGCTCTATAAGTCTCCTCCCACAACGATATCCTCTAGCTCTATGCAACATTTCCTCTCTGTGCACAATACTACTTTGATATTTTCCAATATGGTCACAATGCTTGAACAATCCTCCACCACAAATGTGTCTAGGTCCATCACTAGGTCCATGAAGCATGGGCCTCATCCCAAGCTTCCTCCAGTTCAGTTTCTAACATCCTGTAGCTAGGGTTTTACCCCTAGCTTGTGCAAAAGAGCACCTACTAAGGAGAATGGACTCCTTAGTAGCAGTTCAGTAAATGTAAATAATTAAGCTAAAACAGAAATGTAAAAACTACTCTAACATATGCATGAAAAAATAAAGAACAATTTGTAAACAAGGGTTTTGTATTGATATTACCTCCAATGTGGAGGTTGATGAAGCTCCTTGCAATGTCCAAGAGGGTTTCTCCAAGCTCCAATGTGCTCCTTCTCTTTCTCCAATGGTGGGAATGGGCCAAAAGTGGCTCTCAAGGTGAAAGTAGTTCAATGGTGAACTAGGGTTTCGAGAGAGATTTTGGCAGAGTAAGGGTACTTGTGATTCTGGATATGGAATAAGGGATCTCCATCACCTATTTATAGTTTTTTGGTGGTGGAGTGCTGACCCATGGTTTTGGGTAACACATGGTTTTGGGCAGCTGTATAGGGTTTTTTCCTCCTTTTCCTCATTATTTTATATTTTTTCTTCCCTTTTTAGGGGATTTTTGCTATTTTTGGAGGAAAAGGGGGTTTTTTAGCCTTTTTTAGGCTATTTTGAGGGTTTTGTGGCCTTTTGGAGGCATTTTAGGCCTTTTGGAGGCTTTTTAATGGGATTTTTTGGGATTTTAAGGGAAATATGGTAGGAAAATGGACAAATGAGCCATATAATGTGGTGATGAGGCAGTGAACACTTTTTGGGTGTTAACAGATTGCCCCCTGATGTGCGAGGGCAGGAGCTCATCGTATGGCCGATGGATATCATAAGTCATGAATGGTTTTCCTGGGTGTGGAGAGAAGAGAAGAAACAAACTGAAGCTCAGAACAACGATCCCGAACAACTGCAAGAACTAAAAGTACATAACCTCAATAATGGATGAGGAACCATCTGATCATATGGACGAGGCAGGCATTCCCATGCTCGTATCAGAATATAATATGATAACAATGGGGTCCAAAGAATGGGGACCTGAAATATACGTGACCTCAAATACTGACTGAGGAATAATCTCAATATATGGACGAGGCGGGCATACCCATGCTCGTATCAAGATACATAAACAGAACTGTGAGGCCCGAAAAGGGGGACCTGTAAATACATAGATAACCACTGTGTACATCATCAGTGTCTAGAGGGGACACAAATCTGGGACATACTGCTGGGCTGACCATGTGGAAGCTGAAGAACTGGTGCACTGGAAAAAACATCAATGCTGCTGAGTGGGGTACCAGAGGAACTGATGAGCTGCTGGATCATAGTGATAGGGAGCCCTGACCTCAATGGTACACTGAACTGGGACTGAACTGGGTACTCGAGGAAGCATATAACTGGATGGCTTCCGAATACAATCGCCAACGCAGCCCAGACATCCACGGGAACATACAACTGGGCGTTCCGAAGTGACTCACCAATGTGCTAGAGTCAAGGGGAATCCGGGGTCTTCGACTAAAAACTAATGGGATATAATCCTACGCGATCCTCAACGATGTGATCAAGGTGTTGAAGTCGAGCATGTGAGGAACAACCACTCGGAGAGGCAATGATGACTCCTCTCAGAATGATTCGTAGGCACCTACCACAGATGGTGATAAGTCCAAGGCGTAGGGACCTCTGGGCCTATCCTCTGGAATAGAGGAGCTGTCGTCGACAGAGGGAGACCTGCAACTATCAAGGCAATGATGTTTCCTTGACAGGAGCGCGAGGTATAGAACCGAAATGTGATAGTACTAATGGCAGGACTGACAAACTGTGGGGGGACAACTGGGCAAGTAGAGTGGGGGAATCAAACTTCCTTTGTTCAGAGTATGATAATGGAAATGATCTGGCAGCATATGAAACTGACTGAGGGGAAAGGGATCATAGCTGTGATGGATCTGGGAGGGTAACTGGTCTGAGGGAGACTCAAGCTGTGGTAAACTGGCAGGAGACTGCAGAATACTCTGAACAAAGGCGACCTAATTGGGGGTGTTGCCGAGATGATCGATCGTAGTTCCAGGGGGCACGGGAGGTTACTTCTTCATGGGTTAAGGAACTAGAAGAAGTGTGTGTAAAATGATACTGTCGTGTGGATTTTACGAGCCCACGACAGTTCATGCTTGTGGTTGCTTTCAATTTTAAGGAGTCTGAAAGCGATAAGAAGACTCTAAAGTAATGGAATGGTACTGTCGTGTGGATTTAGCGAGCCTAGGACAGTTCATGCTCGTGGTCGCTTTCAATTTTAGAGAGTCTGAAAGCAAACAAGAAGACTCCAGGGGGTTGCTTTTTCGTAAGTTTAGTCTCCAAGGCCCAAAGAAGCATAAAAGGATGCAATGAAGAACTCTTCTAGCCGGTGTGACTAGAGTATTCCTTTTTCGTAATTAGTCTACCAGGTCCGGAAAAGGGTTAAACTTATACCAGATAGACGCCCTTTCAGGTACTTTAACGAGCATGAAAGGAAGCAAGATTGCTCGGCGATCTTTTCATTCTTTTAGGAGTCAGAAAAGAGCTTAACGGAAACTCCTTGAGTGCCTTTTTCGTAAAGGACTTGTCCGGCCCGAAAAAGGGATAAAATTATACCGAACAAAAGGAATGGCCAGGCAAGGAGGAAGTGTTCAATCAAGGAACAGTAATGGTGACCAAGAACGAGGGTAGGGGGGAACACCGGTGGGCCTCCTTGCGGGGTAGAAATGGTGGCAAAATAACGAAACATTTGCAGTATGACAGGAGTGAATGGCTCATGTAAAAATGTGGAACAAGTCGATAGCGACCGATGTGGCACGCAAACCGAGGCAGCAAGGTGTCGGGACACAATGTTGAAATTGTACCAAGTGAGAGTGAGAAATGGTCTCAAGCATCATCACGAGCTCGGAAAAATGAATACGACGATATAAAGGATGTCAAAAACGGGTAACGGCCGATGTGGCACGCACACCGAGGCGACGAGGGCGTTTTTGGAAAAATACTCGAAAAATCGGGAGGTGAGAGCGAGAAATGATCTCAAGCATCATCACCAGCTCGGAAAAATGAATCCGATGATATAAAACATGTGAAAAACGGAGAACGACCGATGTGGCACGCAAACCGAGGCGATTAGTGGCGTCTGAAAAATGGGCAAAAAATGATGGAACAAAAATAATGCAACGAGGTGACCATCATGACGGTCTCGTCGTGCTGATTCTAGTGGTGGAAACGGTTCGAAGAAAGGACTCCGTATGGGGTCAGAATGGCCAAAATAAGAAAAAGTCAACTGACTATAAATAGTGGTGGGTCCAACATGACATGTGTCATTTGTACGGTTTGACTTTGACTTGTAATCAGAGTGGACCATAGCTTAGGTGGCATTTCTGGACGATCCGACCGGCCGATTTCAGATCCGGGAGATACAGGTATTCCGTTAAACTCATACCTGCATGTTATTTAGGGTCGGGGGTTGGGTAGTGGGTCCCAGGGTTTATTTGTACGGTCCACATGGGGTGGACTGCGGGTTAGGGGGTCGAAACCGCGGTTGGAGACCGCGAGTTTCGGGGTGAACCACGCGGTTGGAGACCGCGTGTTTCCTGGATGGAACCGCGGTCGAGTACCGCGAGTTCCAAGGATGAACACGCGGTTCCCAACCACGGGTTTAGGGCTGACAGGCGCGGTTAAGGACCGCGACCATAGGCCTGACAGCCGCGGTCGGAAACCGCGGCAGGAAGCCCGATAGCCGCGGTTTTGGGCCGAGCTATGGGGGTCTTCCGGGAGAGGGAAAAGTACTTATTTAGTTGACCTGAGTCTGATGAGTTGATTTTGTGTGATTGACAGGATGCCGCAGGTGCTCTGGAGAGAGCGGGAGATCCCTGATGAGACTATGGTTTACATTCGGGAGGATCGCCATGTGCGATCTGTGTTGGGACTGTGCGGACTGCTGAAGTTCGCACAGATACCCATGATACGGTCAGCAGCACTGCTGTTGAACCGGCTGATCAGCTTCTGGGAGCCGGACATACAGGATTTCCGGGTACAGGGTGAGAGGGTGGACCTCATCCTGACCGATGTATATTTTCTGACGGGGTTGCCCTGCCTAGGCAGGGTAGCAGACACACAGCCGCGAGTTGTCGCGGATGTCGACATGGAGGACATGTTGGATAGATACTGTGGTCCTGAGGCGAGGGTGCATAGGAATGCACTCCTGATGAGGGACCTACAGGAGCCGGCAGTGCAGGCCATGGCAACATGTGTGGTGCGGGTATTGGGTTCCCAGTCACCTGAGAAGGTGTCTGGGGGTCAGATGCAGATGGTAGAGCGCGTACTGGATGGGGTGTACTACGCGTACTCCAGGGGGCACGGGAGGTTACTTCTTCATGGGTTAAGGAACTAGAAGAAGTGTGTGTAAAATGATACTGTCGTGTGGATTTTACGAGCCCAGGACAGTTCATGCTCGTGGTTGCTTTCAATTTTAAGGAGTCTGAAAGCGATAAGAAGACTCTGAAGTAATGGAATGGTACTGTCGTGTGGATTTAGCGAGCGAGCCCAGGACAGTTCATGCTCGTGGTCGCTTTCAATTTTAGAGAGTCTGAAAGCAAACAAGAAGACTCCAGGGGGTTGCTTTTTCGTAGATTTAGTCTCCAAGGCCCAAAGAAGCATAAAAGGATGCAATGAAGAACTCTTCTAGCCGGTGTGACTAGAGTATTCCTTTTTCGTAATTAGTCTACCAGGTCCGGAAAAGGGTTAAACTTATACCAGATAGATGCCCTTTCAGGTACTTTAACGAGCATGAAAGGAAGCAAGATTGCTCGGCGATCTTTTCATTCTTTTAGGAGTCAGAAAAGAGCTTAACGGAAACTCCCTAAGTGCCTTTTTTATGGATAGGGTACCCACACTGCAGCCACGGGTGCCGATCCGGGCAGGAGGTATGAGGGAGCCGCGGATGGTGTGGTGGGGCGAGATGATGCGCCGCCGTGGTGGCGGCGACGTAGGCAGGTATTTCACGCAGGAGTTGTACCTGCAGTGGATTCAGATACCATTGACACTGGACGACTTCCTGTATCGAGACATGGACTTCACGGGAGATCCGGAGGCGCCACGAGCACTAGGACAGGCATGGGGTCCCGACGGTACGTATGTGTTTTTGCTTGCATGTTATGTATGTCAAGTTTTATTTGTATGAGAGTAGATATATATACTGTGACTGACACGTGAGTGATCTTGCAGATGTGGGCCCGAGACCGCCTCCAGGACATGTGGCACGGAGGGGGATTGTGGCCGTTCCAGCTCTGCCTGGGCGTGGAGAGGTGCGGCGCCGGGATCCAGAGGTGACACTAGAGTCTGTATGGGCACTACTAGATCGGTTGTTGATAGGGGTGACCGACGAGGGATGGCGGGATGTCGATCCTGATGTAGTTCAGGATTGCATGGGGGCACCCCGAGAGTTCAGATCCATCGCGATCCGGGTGGCGATCTTGGTGGACCAGGTACGGGCACAGGAGGCCCGAGGGGATGAGGACTTGCCGGAGGAGGAGCGAGGGGAGGACTCAGAGGCAGCCGATGCCGGCAGTGATGCAGGATACGACTCTCATTAGGGAGTGCAGGGGCCTCCCCCCGCATTTTGTAGCTACGGCATGTATGTTGATGAGGCTGTTAGGGATGTATAGCCATTTTTTGTATAGCTGAGTACAGGGGTACTCAGGACATGTATAGCACTGAACATGTATATTTGTTTATATATATATATGCACGTGGATGCATCTTTTTGTATGATGTTGTTTTATTTGTACGCACGTGGATGCGCTTTATGAGTTGTGGTATGTTTACATTGCACGTGGATGCAAGTAGGTTAGGATGTTAGGCACGTGGATGCCCCTTGTGCATTTTATGTGATGCGACATGATATATGTATGTTTAGGCACGTGGATGCCCCTATGGAGATGAATGTGGTGTATGTGCATGGATGCAAATGTAGATGCGATGCAATCTTTTTGGGTTTTTATATATTTTTATGAGATGTTATGGGATGGTGATGCATGATGTTACATGGTGTGATTGATATGCCAATCTAGGATGTTGTTGGCCATTTGGTCTGCGACACTATTTTGGGCTCTGGGGACATGTGTGAATGTGATGGATTCAAAGTGTCGGCTGAGTTGTTTTGTGCGTAGGAATTTTCTAAAAAGGCAGGGATCACGCCCCTGGTAGCAGTTGTTGAGCTGGGAGACAAGTAGCTGGGAGTCAAGGAACACATGAAGGTGACATATGCCCAGTTGGAGGGCAGCAGTCAAGAGACCGGTCACAGCATCATACTCCGCCTGGTTATTGGTAGCAGCGCCTATACATATTCCGTCAAGGTGAATCATCTCGTTGGAAGGGGAGTACAAGACCCATGCTGCAGAAGCCAGGTTGGGAGACCAGCGGCTCGCGCCATCAGCGAAGCCAGTGTAACAAGGTGGAAGATGGTCCATCTGTAATCATGCAGAAATGATGAATGTAAGACGATGGTAAAAAAGTGAAAAACAAAAAGATAGCAAACTGTACAATGCGGACCAAATGGGGCCGCGAGTTATTCTAGGGATAGAGACTCCTTAGGATACAACCCATCATGGGGGTTGCGCAAAGGAAGGCATTCAGAGTCGGTTTCATTACGAATAGGAAGTTCCTCTGGCCGTGTGTCCATGTGATGTTCGAGAATGGCGGGGTTCAAACCAGGCATTCCAGGAGAGGGCCAAGCAAAGACATCACGGAACTCTTGGAAGAGTTGGTGGTAGTTCTCGATCTCCTGTGCACTGCAGGAGGCTCCTAAAGTGATGACTTCAGGGGTCCCAATATTAGCTTTATCATCTGAGAACTGTGAGGGATGAATGGGACGCTGTTTCTGACGAACGGGGGGGGTACATCAGGCCATGTGTCAATGTGGTGCTCTATAAGGGCGGGGTCAAGACCAGGCATTTCGGTATAGGACCAGGCAAAGACATCACGGAATTCTCTGAAAAGGTTTATGTAGTCCTCAATCTCTTGTTTACTGCAGAATGCTCCTAAAGTGATGAGTTCAGGGGCACGTCCTGGGGCAGCGATATCAACTTGGATGACGGGTGAAATGTTGGCCATGTTACCTTCCTCGAAGGCATCAGGAGCAGGAATAGGGTCCTTGAACCAGTCGACCTTGGTGGGGAGGAAGTCTTTGGATTCAACTGCGTATTGGGTAGCGGAGCTAGAGGAGGACGCTTCTGGGATGAAGTAGGAACGATGATGCATATCATCCCAGGGATAATCCGGGGCGGTAAGGGCCTCAAGAATCTCCTCATCGGTACGGAAAGTTTGCGTCGTCAAATCGGTTGACGAGGGGGTAGTGGTTGAAGAGATCATATAGATGATATTAACTTCTTCAGAAGGGGGAGAGACCGGGGGGTAGATCTCCTCAATGGTGGGTGGTGCCGTCTCAAGATCCAGATTGTTCATCTCATAGAGAGCCGCTCTGTAATCCGGGAGATCGGGACAATGATGTGAATAATGCCCGTAAATACCGCATATGGCGCAGGGGTGGTTGGTACGTAGGGACTTATCATTAGGCTTGGGAGTAGGGTTTAGTTCGACAGTTGGGATGTTGGGGTCATCGTCGAGCATCTGCATGTGCTTCTGCAATGCTGGTAACTGTGGGCATTGGTGGGTCGCATGGCCCAACTCGTCGCACAACGAGCATTTGGGAGGAGCACGAAATACTGGAGGGTTTTTGACTGTCTTGGGAGGTGGTACAGCAGTGTAAGGTTATGGACCTCTGCCCCCAGTGGGTTTGGGAGTAGGAGGGGGAGTCGTGGAGGACGAAGGGGTAGAGACACCGGGAGGTGGCTGAGTGGTAGTAGCCATGGGTTGCACCGGTTGGAGGACGACATCTGGTGTCGGCGGGAAAACGGGAGGCGAAAGATACCATACAGGTAATCCCAAGGTCAACCCAAGGAGGCTAAGGGTAGCCATGACCGGGGCGCTTACTACTCCTGATGGAGGGACTAGGAAGGGGATCGTATGGATGGGTGTAACACCAATGTGGCTAGGTACCAATGGTGGTTTAGGCAACAAGGGTGGTTGAATATTAGGTGGTTGGTTGTCGTGGGACAAGGTACATAAGTCAGACACTTAGGGCGTAGATGACAGGGGAGGAATGGATTGAAAGGTGGAGGTCATCGGCGCGTCCGAGTAGACTCCAGGCCCCGTAGAGGAAACAAACGAGGTGGTGGCACGAGAAACAGGTTGTTCAACCATGGGGAGAACATTTTCAGGTGCCGCGGGAGCACTGGGATCATAGTAGGTGAGCTGGTCAATCTTAACCACGCGTCCCTCATGGGGGAACATCATGGTGTGGAAGACGGAAGAAGCAACCGCCCGCATGGCATACATGTAGCTGCGGCCGAGTAAAAGGTTATAATCTAATTGGGCGTTGATTACCTCTATGTCAATAAGGACTGTTTTACCACCTAACTGGACGGGAACGTTGGGTAGGAGGCCTTAGGGCTGAGCCGAACGACCGTCGTAGGCACGTAACGCAGTGGTGGACTGCTGGAGAGGAGGGGATCCCAATTTCTGCCACACGAACGTAGACATGACGCATGTGGAGGCACCTTCATCGATGATGCATCGATGGATGACAAGATTCCGAACGGAGACAGTAACTTGGAATGCTAAGCTGGAAGGTAGGCATGGTTCAGACTGGTCTAAATCAAATGCCATCAAATTCGAATCATTTGGGTCAATCCCCCCAATGGCGGAGAGTAAAGTCTTGCGCTGGGAAGGGCAATTCTTCAAGACTTCTAACGCAGACATGGCTGCGGGAGATTGGGCTAGGTCGTCTACAATGTTATAGTTTGACGCAGCGCGCGCATTAGGGTTGTTGTTGATACGGCGAAGTGGGAAACGAGGGGCTTTTGCAGCGCCATCTATGGGAGGCGGAGGTATACGTAACGCTTGATCGGTGGGATGAGCGTTAGTAGGTTTAGCCATGGGAGGGGCTTCAGAGGTGGAGCCGTATTGGTTCCGACGGGTCTGGAGGTTGACGTCAGCAGATGACATCATCAGCAAGTGGTGGGTACCTGAATCAAACATGGGTTGATCAGGAGCAGCGTAAGTGATCTGTTGTTGTTGGGGCGCGTTGGCTGGATGGGATGCCAACGGCTGAGTGTTCACTACGCCTTGGGTCGGTAAGGGGTTTTGTAGCACCAAAGGGGGTTGCTGAGGTTGGGGGGGGTTGGGCGGTGCTTGGGGAGCCGCATGCCCTTGGCGATGGGCCTCATCAACCCAGAGTTGCTGAGATCACTCCAAGTGTGGGCAAGAATGTGTGTAGTGTCCATAGACCCCGCAAATAGAACAAGGGTGGTTCGTTCGCAAATTGGGGTTCTTAGCCTGTTTGGGCGGGCGATCAGGGTTTTGGTTAGTAGGGGCTGCATTATTATTGTGAGGGGGATTCACCGGTTGACCAGCTTGGTCTGCAGGTTGGTTGTTCCCCCGATTACGGCCCTTGCCGCGGTTCTGTTGGCCCTGGTTTCGTTGGTTGTTTTGGTTTTGCTGCGGGTTTTGTTGGGCGTAAACTTGCCCTTGTGCAGCAGGGGGATTCTGAGGTTGCGCAGGTGCTGGAGCAGGCTGTGGTGGATGGTATGCAGGTTGAGGATGAGCAGGTGCAGCAACTTGAGGGGTTTGCTGATATGACTGCGGAGCAGGTTGTGGGTGTGCCGCAGGGGCTACCGGTGGCGGATAATAAGCGAGTTGGGATTGTGAAGGCGCAGGAGCTAGGGCAGCCTGCTGATGGTAGTAAGGTTGAGGTGCGACTGGGGGAGCATAAGCAGGAGTCGCATACCCGAAGCACTGAGGTGGACATGAGGGTCCATGGGAATGGTGATGTGTCATGGGAGCATACGAGTTGGTTGCTCCAGACTGGGAGGTAGCCCGCGACAGGTCGGGGCCAGGGGTAGGACGTGCTATAGAAAATGGTTGGGGATGCGAGGAAACACGACCAATGATACCATCTGCAGCGTGGGATGCCCCCGGCGCATCATGCTGGGAGGACTCACCGCGAGGGGCGTCAGGTATAATGGTATAAAGGTAACCCGACTGGGCGTAAATGAGGTCGAACTTTTGGGCCTTAAGGATGGCCTCTTCTTCAGATTGGGGTTTTTCTGATGCCACATCCTTAGCAATAACGGGGAGAAGGGATTTGAGGAACCAATCTAGGAAGATACGGTCGTCTAGTTTGATCTTGCATAAGCTACGGCGTCGACGCCACTCATGGATGTGGTCCGTGATATGGGTAGCCGTGTTTTGTCTGCAGGATAGGAGGATCTCAACGCCAGCGTCATAGCGGACAGGCAACTGGAAGAACTGCAGGAAGGTCGAGGCCAGGGAAGCAAAGGTGGCATGGGTCCCATGAGGTTGCTCGATATACCACTTGGATGCAGAGCCAGTGAAGGTGCGCTGTAAGAGACGGAGGCGAACAGAGTCATCTACTATGGAGTTAGAGGAACACCATAGGTGGAAAGACATGATATGGTTTTGTGGGTCCTCACCGGCCTTGCCCTCGAACTTAGGGATGTCAGAGGGGAGTTTGGTAGGCATATGAGGCCACGTAGGGTCGTGTCGAATAGGATCGTTGGTCAATCTGGCCAGGTCAGGTAGGTTGAGGCTAGCCATGAATGGCAAACTGGAAGAAGGATGGGACACAGTAGGGGGTTGGGCCAAATTGGGGCCAGTGCCCCCAAGTGGAGGGACAGGATTTGGGATGGTGCCCCCAAGTGGGGGAACTAAGGTAGTATAGGATGGGCCTGCACCACCATGGGTAGTGTGAGTCACTGATGTAGTGGGGATAGGTATTCCTGCTGCAGGAATAGGTACCGTGAGTGGAATGGTAGATGGGGGTCCCATGGAGGGCATACCCAAAACAGGTGTAGTAACGGGTGTAGTGGTGGATGTGCCACCAATGGTCCCTATAACAAAAGGAGTGGAAGTCGTGCCAGCCATGGGGCTATTAGGGGCAGTGTAAATAGGGTTCTCAGACTCTTCGTCAGAATCGGAGGTAAAGTAAGGTGCGTCAATATCTGGTGACGGAGTCCTATGTCGCTGACAAGTGGAGTCAAGTGACAAGGCTCTAGATCTGTGATAAGTGGTATCAACGGATGATGATCGAAATCTATGACGGGTGGTGTCAAGTGAACCGTGCTGTGGGGGCTCGCCCCTGAGGCGCCGAGAATGTCTCGGGGACTCAATGGTTACAGATGGTGTCTAATATCTGTGGGTTGAGGTGAGTAAAAACAACTCAAAAAACCCTAAAGCAACCGAGTGTGTAGAAGGAGAGATAAAAAGCAAGGCACTCAGGCCAACAACCAACTCAAAACACCCACTGCAACAGCTGTGCTACAATAGGTGGAGTATCAACAAAGATGGTCAGAATACCAACAAGCAGCAGGTTTCCTAAAAAGAAAAAATGGTGGACTCACTAGACCAAAGGGAGGTAAAGGAGCATGCAAACACCTAACTAAAAGTATTCTGACTCAACTAAACATATCCTCTGCAAGGTGATGAAATCCAAGTCAGACAATATGAGTAGGAAAGCCAAGTGGCTATGATATCCCCCTACCGGGAGGGACACCAGGTAGTCAATCCTAGAAGAATGGCAACTAAGATACCCCGTTCATGACACGTCCAGAAAGGTGAATCTGTCATTTAGTCCGTTGACCGCAATACCCCTATACAGGGATATCCCGCGAACCGCGAAAGGTAGCCCTTCGGTTACTTAATGGAGTGCGGTATTCCACTCAGGCCTCCGGAACCAGTCTCCCGACTTCAACCCTCCTAAGGGAGAGGCCCTCTGATAAACTGGTCGTGACCGTGCCAAAAATTACTAGGGGATTTTGGTTCCCTATTTGGACAACAACTATGTCTCAAGTGTAAGTGACCGAGGGGTGTTATTGGAAGCCTATCCCCCCGACCCTACCTAACTACAATGATTCTTTTGTGTTCCCCAAGTGGGGTTAGAATGTTGGTTTAGTTAGGTACTTTTTAAGGCTCACTTGATTTATGTGACAGAGTGTGTGCTCGTGAGGTGATGAACCCAAAATAGAAGTGCCACAAGGGGGGCAACTTCTAGCTATCAACAATACTGAAATTGAAATTTTAACTTGCAAAATTTTCTGAATTAAAAATACTGAAATTTTAAAAGGTTCTGTAAAGGGAAAAGAAATTATGTTTGCAGAAAGGCTGTAGGGAATTTGGGCTGCAGGTAGGACAGAAGGCTGTTCAAATGCAGAAAATATTGCAGCAAAAGGGGCTGGGCTCAAAATAGGGAAAAATGCAGAGAGCAGACCGCGGGTCTGTGGCGAATCGGAACAGGCGGACCGCGGGTTTAATAAAAACAGACGCGGTCAGGTTGCGGTTATCGGGATGACAGGCGCAGTCAGGACGCAGGAAACAGGGAAAAAGACGCAGTCGGGTCGCGGAAAAAGGGATAACAAACGCGGTCGGGACGCAGGAAAGGGGCAGAAAGCCGCAATCGGGACGCGGGAAAATGGCCGATAGGCGCAGTCAGATCGCGGCAAACAGGCTGATTAGCCGCGGTCGGATCGCAGGTAGCAGACTTGAATCCGCCGGTAGGGCGTCGGAAACAGTCTGAGATCCGCGGTCGGGTCGCAGGTAAAGGCCTGAAAGGCGCAGTTGGGACGCGACTGCAGAGGAAAAAGACGCGGTGTGCAGCGGCCGAAAGGGACACCGAAAGGGAAAAATTTTAAACGAAAACCAGAAATTCAAAATCTAGGGGAGTCGCCAAAACTGTAGCTAGGGTTTTACCCCTAGCTTGTGCAAAAGAGCACCTACTAAGGAGAAGGGACTCCTTAGTAGCAGTTCAATAAACAGTAAATTATAAGCTAAAACAATGTAAATTCTAAACTATCATGAGCATTAAGAGACATAACAAAGCATGTAAAATAAATGGTTTTATATTGATATTACCTCCAATGTGGAGGTTGAAGAAGCTCCTTGCAATGTCCAAGAGGGTTGCTCCAAGCTCCAATGTGCTCCTTCTCTTTCTCCAATGGTGGGAATGGGCCAAAAGTGGCTCTCAAGGTGAAAGTAGTTCAATGGTGAACTAGGGTTTCGAGAGAGATTTTGGCAGAGTAAGGGTGCTTGTGATTGTGGATATGGAATAAGGGATCTCCATCACCTATTTATAGTTTTTTGTTGGTGGAGTGCTGACCCATGGTTTTGGGTAACACATGGTTTTGGGCAGCTGTATAGGGCTTTTTCCTCCTTTTCCTCATTATTTTATATTTTTTCTTCCCTTTTTAGGGGATTTTTGCTATTTTTGGAGGAAAAGGGGGTTTTTAGCCTCTTTTAGGCTATTTTGAGGGTTTTGTGCCCTTTTGGAGGCATTTTAGGCCTTTTGGAGGCTTTTTAATGGGATTTTTTGGGATTTTAAGGGAAATATGGTAGGAAAATGGACAAATGAGCCATATAATGTGGTGATGAGGCAGTGAACACTTTTTAGGTGTTAACACATCCAAGTTATATATCACATGGACCTAATCTCCAAAGGCTAAGTGTCCTCATCCAAGTGCCCAAAACTGCTCCTTGTGCCCAAAACCCCCCTCCTCCTAGCTAGTTACCTCACATGACCAAGAATTGGAATACCCCTTATTGTGTCTTCATATACATATGCATGGCTTGGTTTGGGTG
Source organism: Larix kaempferi (assembly GCA_027924585.1). Classification (NCBI taxonomy): domain Eukaryota; kingdom Viridiplantae; phylum Streptophyta; class Pinopsida; order Pinales; family Pinaceae; genus Larix; species Larix kaempferi. The sequence goes on from BSBM01000232.1 coordinate 10,410,966, forward strand.
GATACTTGACCCCTGTTACAGAGGTAGCATGGCACTCTTAGCTAGAAGGATGTTACCTTGATCGGCATGATGACTCCCCCAATGTGTGCACCCAATGGGTCAATCATTATGTCGATCAGGGTAACAACCTCCTAGCTAAGAGTGTCGCGCTCCCTCTCTAACCAAGGTCAAGCATCCACCCAAACCGAGCCATCCATATTTCCACGAAGCATCTCCAAGGGGATAGGACACACATTGCTCTCCTAGCAAGGTGAAAACACTTTTGGAGTAACCTAAAAAGCTAAGAAAAAACCATTAGGATTACCAACAAAGCCATGATATTGTGATGGGAAATGCCATAAGTGTAGTGGTTTACACCAATTACAACAATAATGCAAGTTGTTGGTAGTGGTGCAATGATTGTAAAGCAAAACGACAGTGGAGCTACCAAAGGGGACCTAGTGTTAGAAAAAGGACCAAAAGGTAGGGCATAAAATGATTTTTGTTCCAAATCTAGTTGGGGTGGGGGCACACCAGGTAGGATATACAAGTTAAGAAGCTTCGTGTAAAAAAGGGAAAACCAAGAGCAACAACTAAAAAGTGGGGAAAATGAGTGGATGTACACATATTGATAAACTAAATTTGGAGAGGTTAGTCCTCAAGCCTTCTTCATTGAAAGGGTAAAGCATTGCAATAGTAAGGAATTAAGGGACGACCTCAAGCCCCATGAGAGGAATGAGGATTCCATACTATACATTAAATGCCATCAATCACGTAGATTCATGGTATTGCTGGGATGTGGCATTCTAAAACCACAATCTACATCTCGGTAGGATATGCCAGTTGTGTCAATTGGTGGAGATTGAGACATAGGAGCACTTCATCTCCAAGTGTATGATATATTGTAAGAACATATGGAGATATCATTGTTTATTCCATGATTAAGGCTGTCCCTTTCTCAAAGATTCTTGGCAGTCTATATCGGGAGGTGATTCCTCACACACCAAACATATGAGGCTTATTCAAGCCCATCTCTACTAAGTTGATCACTTGTTTGGAGGCATCACATGTTATACAAATACACAACCCATCAATACAAAGGACACTAGGCTGATAATAAACAGAAAATCCTCCAATTCTATCAAGAAACAACAACTTATGAAGCCACGAAAACATAGCGTCTCTACTTGATCTCAATGTGATAATTCCCACCCAACATTGATTGAGAAATACGACGTATATTACAATATGTTTCTCTTCATCCTAGAAGGACAAGAAAACTTCAACATATTGTAAGAAGGTTTCCACTAGGATTACCAACAAAGGAAAGATATCATGATGAACTTTTACACCCTATTTTGCATGGGTGTCCATGTGTGATTTTGATCACTCTTGAGAGGCGTGACATCATCCATAATGATGTGTTGGTTCCTCAATGATGATCATGAGCATTTATATGGACTATTTGAGGCATGGTGACTCGGTTTTGAGCATAAAGAAAGGCAAGTCTATGATAATCAGTTATTCTAGGTATGGTTTTATCATTGAATAGCACTGAAAAGGTATTATCTTTACTTCTAGGTGCATTTCAAAACATAAAACAACAATCGAACACCCCTGACCTCAAATTTGAGTCAATTTGAGGGCAAAAGGAAAAATTTCTCAACCATGTAACGACAAGATAAAGACTCTGAACTATTATAGCAACCGACCTTCTCTCATTTTAATGGAAGATTCAACCTTGGAGGCATGTGCACAAGTCTAGCACTTGTCCCCCTCATTGATTGTATGGATCAGGTTTGAGTTTGGAATCCTTATATAAGTTTTCACTAGCCTACAAGAGGTTTTGGAGATGATTTGCAAACGTGTAGTATGGAATAGTAGTCACAACATCCTTTTGAAACCTAAAATACAAAATTCAATGGACCTTTTTGGAGATTACTTTGGGTTCTTGTAAATGTACAACAACAGGTTAATGAGAATTATAGGCAATTTCAAAGATCATCAGACAAAAGTAAAACTTCACACTGAGCACTTCTAATTCTTGGCAATGATCAAGCATTGCAGTGTCAGTCTGGGCAATTCCGAGAAGTTGTTTTCATGAGAGAACAACACTTATATAGAGAGCGAGGTTCCTCCATCTAGCCTATTCCCTAACTCGCTACCTCGGATTCGTTCTCTACAAGCCACCAAAAAATATTTTGGGTGCAATCTAAGCATGAAGAACATCAATCCTGGGTTTGTTGCAACCATGGCGAAGCCCTGATCATTGATGTATCTTAGGATATATTTGGAAACCATAACATCCACCTTCAACCCTATTTCAAAGGACAAGAACCCTGTTTCAGAAGACGGTTTTTATCGTTTTATGTGGTAACTGGAAGTTTAGAGGGATGTCGCAGTCACAATATCTACCATCTATCCGCAATACGGAGGGTGCGTAGCTCTGTGGGACATTTCTTATGTTGCCATCAGATCAAACTTGTTTCAAGACTGTGGTGAAGTTGGATCCTTTAAGGAGGAGGTTCTTCATTGTCAAGATACTTGGGATATATGTCTTGAACCTAAATTGTCATACCTTTCTTCAGCTTAGTGCATTCCTTAGCTTCCAGACTCTCCACCTCAAAACAAACTTGTTCATCATCCTCCATGTTATCCCCATCCCTAGAATGAAGTATTTAGCTCAGTCACCAACATTGGAGCAATTACAAACTACTCTTGGCAGCAGCATGAAGGCACCTTAAAGAGGAATTTATACACTATTGTAGTCAAGAACGTGAGGATAGAGTAGTGAGCAGTTATATATGGAGCATGAGGGAACTCTTCTTGATGGTAGTTACATCCTATTCTTGGAAACATTAAAGAGGGCCTCACTTGTGGCTATGACATTCTATGAAGGGCACACTCCCTTTCCTATATTTCTAATCCTATTCTTGGAAGCATGGGGTGTGCTCTCCTTTCTCGTCCCACCAATCATGATCCTCCTTGGACTTAGAGCCCCTCCTCCAAGATTTTTCTCTCTCTCATAAGTTGATAATCCAATGCTCCCTCTTCCGATCTATAAGTGTCCTCCCACAAGTATCTCCTCTAGCTCTATGCAAGATGCCCTCTTTATGAAAAATACTACTTTGATGTTTGCCAATATGGTCAGAAAGGTTGAATGATCCTCCTCCACAAATGTGTCTATGTCTATTGCTAAGTCCATGAAGCATTGTCCTCATCCCAAGCTTCCTCAAGTTAAGTGTCCAACATCCAAGGTATATATCACATGGACCTAATCTCCAAGGGCTAAGTATCCTCATCCAAGTGCCCAAAACCCCTCCTCCTAGATAGTTACCTCCCATGACCGAGAATTGGAATCCCCCTTTGTGTTCCTTTATGGACATATGCATGGATTGGTTTGGGTGGATGCTTGACCTTGGTTTGAGAGCTAACATGGCACTCTTAGCTAGGAGGTTGTTACCCTGATCAGCATGATGGCACCCCCATTGTGTGCACCCAATGGGTCGGTCATTATGTCGATTGGGGAAACAACCTTCTTGCTAAGAGTGCCACGCTACCTCTCTAACCAAGGTCAAGAATCCACCCAAACCAAGCCATCAATATGTCCATGAAGCATCTCCAAGGGGCTAGGACACACACTTCTTTCCTAGCAAGGTGAAAACATTTTTGGAGTAACCTAAAAAGCTAAGAAAAAACATTAGGATCAGCAACAAAGCCAAGATATAGTGATGAGAAATGCTATAAGTGTAGTGGTTTACACCAACTACAACAATAATGCAAGTTGTTGGTAGTGGTATAATGATTGCAATGGTTGTCTATGTCCATCGCTAAGTTCATGAATCATTGATATTTACATATGAACCTCAAGTCTCAACATGATATCAGACAATCATTAATTATTAATGACATAAACCAAGTGGAAATTCAAATTATTGTTTGCATATCAATCATGATATATGTCCAATGTCATACAACATACAGTATGACAATTCTCCTCTGCACGCTACCTTCCTTTCCCATTGCCGCCTCTCTCCAAGTGACAAATCCAATGTGAAATGAAAGTCAGAAATGCATTCAGAGGGAAGGGCATGGTGTTAAGAGAGTAGGGGAACCCACGCCCACCCCTTCCCTCTTCAAACTGCTAAAAAAAATTATAATTGTTTTTTAATTTTCAATCAACGAAGTCTCCTTGGACTCCCCAAAATCGGGGGACGGGGTCCCCAAACCAAGCGAAGTTTCCAAATTTTTTGCCAAAGGTTTTCGGTACTCGGGTACTTCGACGGGGACTTCAAGAAATGTTTGAGAGGTATCCAACTCGATTTCCAAGACGTGGGACGGTACCTAGGACGGGGACACGAATCCAACCTCCGAGGACGGGTACCCCTACAACAAAAATTAAATGCCATCGATTTCATAGTCTCATGGTACTGCTAGAGTAATTGAAAGTATATTCTCACCACTTATATGTGGCATTCTAACACCAGATTCTACACTTGGATAGGATATGCTAGGTGTGTCAACTGGTGGAGATTGAGACATAGGAGCACTTCATCTCCATGTGTATGGTATATTATAAGAAGATATGGAGATATCATTGTTTATTCCATGATTAAGGTTGTCCCTTTCTCAAAGGTCTTTTGGAGTCTATATCAGGAGGTGATTCCTCACATACCAAACTTATGAGGCTTATTCAAGCCCATCTCTACTAAGTTGATCACTTGTTTGGAGGTATGACATGTTATACAAATACACCATCCATCAATACAAAGGACTCTAGGATAATAATAAAGTGAGAATCCTCCAATTCTATCGAGAAATAACCTATGAAGCCACAAAAACAAAGCCACTCTACTTGATCTCAATCTAATAATTTCGTCCCAGCATTGATTAAGCAATGAGACATCTATTACAATATTTTTCTCTTTGTCCTAGAATGACAAGAAAATGTCAACATATTGTAATAAGGTTTCGCCTAGGATTACCAACAAAGGAAAGATATCATGATGAACTGATACACCCCATTTTGCATGGGTGTCCATGTGTGATTTTGATCACTCTTGAGAGGTCTGACATCATCCATGATGATGTGTTGGTGCCTCAATGATGATCATGAGCATTTATATGGACTATTTGAGGCATGTTGACTTGGTTTTGAGCATAAAGAAAGGCAAGTCTATGATACTCAATTGTTCTAGGTATGGTTTTATCATTGAATAACACTGGAAAGGTATTATCTTGAGTTTTGGGTGCATTTCAGAACATAGAATAGCAATCGAACAAACGAGACCTCAAATCTGGGTCAGTTTGAGGGCAAAAGGAAAAATTTCTTAGCAATGTAATAGCAAGATAAATACTCTGAGTTGTCATAGCAGCGGGCCTTCTCTCATTTTAATGGAAGATTCAACCTTGGTGGCATGTGCACAAGGCCAACATTTGTACCCTTCATTTATTTTATGGATCAGATTTCAGTTTGCAATCCTTATATTAGTTTTCACTGGCCTACGAGAGGTTTTGGAGATGATTTACAGACCTAAAGTATTCAATAGCAATCAGAACATCCTTTTGAGACCTAAGATACAGAATTCGGTGGACCTGTTTGGAGATTACATCAAGTGCTTGTAAATGGACAACAATAGGTTAAGGAGAATTCTCCGTAGTTTTAAAGATCATATAGTAGAAGTTAAACTTCACACTGAGCACTTCTAATAGTGGGCAATGATCAAACATTTCAGTGTCATTCTGGGCAATTCAAAAGAGTTTTTTCCATGAGAGAACAACACTTATATACAAACCAAGGTGCCTCCATCCACCCTCTTCCCTAAATCGTTGCCTCTAATTCGTTCTTTGCAAGCCACAAAAAGAATATTTTTGCTGCAATCTCAACATGAAGAACATCAGTCCTTGATTTGTTGAAACCATGGAGATGTCCTGATCATTGATGTATCTTAGGATACCATCAACAAAAATAAAATCCACCCTCAACCCGGTCTCAAATTACAGCAACCCTATTTCAGAATTGAAGGAGGTTTTTTATCATTTTATGTGGTAACTGGAAATTTAGAGGGAGGTGGTAGTCACAATATCTACCAACTATCAGCAATAAGCAGGGGATGCATCTCCGTGGGACATTTCTTTTGTTTCCCTCAAATCAACCTTGTTTCAAGCCTGTGGTGAAGTCGCATCCTTGAAGGAGGAGGTTTTTCGTTGCCAACACAATTGGGAGATATGTCTTGAACCTAAATGGTCATGCATTTCTTTAGCTCGATGCATTCTTAAGCTCCCAGAATTTCTCCACCTCAAAACACACTTGTTCATCTTCCTCTACATTATCTACAGCCATAGAATGAAGTCTTTACCTCAGTCACCAACATTGGAGCAGTTACAAACTACTCTAGACAACAACATGAAGGAAACTTAAAGGGGGAGTTATACACTATTGTACGCAATAACAATAGTGAGGAGTTACATATCGAGCATGAGGGAACTCTTCTTAATGCTAGTTACATCCTATTATTGGAAACATTAAAAGGGGCCTCACCTGTGGCTATGACATTCTATGAAGGGTACACTCCCTTTCCTATATTTATCATCCTATTCTTGGAAGCATGAGGTGTGCTCTCCTTTCCCGTCTCACTGATCATGATCCTCCTTGGGCTAAGAGCACCTCCTCCAATATGTTGCACTCTCCGATAAGTTGTTAGTCCAATGTTCCCTCTTCCACTCTAAGTCTCCTCCCACAAGGATCTCCTCTAGCTCTATTCAACATGTCCTCTCTGTGCACAATACTACTTTGATGTTTGCCAATATGGTCACAAAGCTTGAACGCTCCTCCACCAAAAATGTGTCTAGGTCCATCACTAGGTCCATGAAGCATGGTCCTCATCCCAAGCTTCCTCTAGTTAAGTGTCTAACATCCAAGTTATATATCACATGGACCTAATCTCCAAGAGCTAAGTGTCCTCATCCAAGTGACCAAAACCCCTCCTTGTTCCCAAAACCCCTCCTCCTAGCTAGTTACCTCACGTGACCAGGAATTGGAATACCCCTTACTATGTCTTCATGGACATATGCATGGCTTGGTTTGGGTGGATACTTGACCTTGGTTACAGAGGTACCATGGCACTCTTAGCTAGAAGGATGTTACCCTGATCAGCATGATGACTCCCCTAATGTGTGCACCCAACGGGTCAATCATTATGCCAATCAGGGTAAGAACCTCCTAGCTAAGAGTGCCACGCTCCCTCTCCATCCAAGGTCAAGCATCCACCCAAACAAAGCCATCCATATGTCCACGAAGCATATCCAACAAGCTGGGACACACAATGCTCTCCTAGCAAGGTGAAAAAACTTTTGGAGTAACCTAAAAAGCTAAGAAAAAAAATTAGGATTACCAACAAAGCCATGATATTGTGATGGGAAATGCCATAAGTGTAGTGGTTTACACCAATTACAACAATAATGCAAGTTGTTGGTAGTGGTACAATGATTGTAAAGGAAAAGGACAATGGAGCTACCAAAGGGGACCTAGTGTTAGAAAAAGGACCAAAAGGTAGGGCATAAAATGCTTTTTGTTCCAAAGCTAGTTGGAGTGGGGGCACACTAGGTAGGATATGCAAGTTAAGAAGCTTAGTGTAAAAACAGGAAAACCAAGAGCAATAACTAAAAAGTGGGGGAAATGAGTGGATGGACACATATTGATAAACTAAAGTTGGATAAGTTACTCCTCAAGCCTTCTTCATTGAAAGGGTGAAGCATTGCAATAGTAAGGAATGAAGGGACGACCTCAAGCCCCATTAGAGGAATGAGGATTCCATACTATACATTAAATGCCATCGATCGCGTAGGCTCATGGTACTGTTGGTCTAATTGGGAGTATATTCTTACCACTTATGTGTGGCATTCTAACACCACAATCTACATCTCAGTAGGATATGCAGTTGTGTCAATGTGGTGAAGGCCTGATCATTGATGTATCTCAGGATACAGTCAACAACAATAACATCCACCTTCAACCCTATCTCAAAGGATAGCAACCCTGTTTCAGAAGACGTTTTTTATCATTTTATGTGGTAACTAGAAGTTTCGAGGGAGGTCGCAGTCACAATATCTACTATCTATCCATAATATGGAGGGTACGTAGCTCTGTGGACGTTTCTTATGTTTCCCTCAGATCCACCTTGTTTCAAGCCTGTGGTGAAGTTGGATCCTTTAAGGAGGAGTTTCTTCGATGTCAAGACACTTGGAAGATATGTCTTGAACCTAAATTGTCATACCTTTCTACAGCTTGTGCATTCCTTAGCTTCCAGACTTCTTCGCCTCAAAACAAACTTGTTCATCATCCTCTACATTATCCCCGTCCCTAGAATGAAGTCTTTAGCTCAATCACCAACATTGGAGCAGTTACAAACTACTCTGGGCAGTAGCATGAAGGCACCTTAAAGGGGGAGTTATATACTATTGTAGGCAAAAACGTGAGGATGTAGTAGTGAGCAGTTACATATGGAGCATGAGGGAACTCTTCTTGATGGTAGTTACATCCTATTCTTGACAACATTAAAGAGGGATTCACTTGTGGCTATGAAATTCTATGAAGGGCACACTCCCTTTCCTATATTTCTCATCCTATTCTTGGAAGCATGAGGTGTGCTCTCCTTTCCCGTCCCACCAATCATGATCCTTCTTGGGCTCAGTGCCCCTCCTCCAAAATGATGCACTCTCCGATAAGTTGATAGTCCAATGCTCCCTCTTCCGCTCTATAAGTCTCCTCCCACAAGGATCTCCCCTCTAGCTCTATGTTTGTGTCATTATCAAGCAAGTTGTTTCTTACCCCAAATAGCACTACAATCTGTAGGAATCCTATAAAGTAGGTTGACTTAGCAATGATGTAGGTTTAGAGTCTTAGGATTTAGGTTTTTATGTCAATTAAAAAAAGAAAAAATAAAGTGTCATTCATGTGGCCTTTCTAAACCCACATTGATTCGACCAAGTCGGTATGGATTCGACCGAGTTGACCAGTTTAGTATCGAGACAACCGAGTCATACATTGACTCAATAAGCTCGGTACCAAACCAGTTTAATGGCCAACTCAATATAGCCACAAGTCAACTCAACCAAGTCCGAGTATGAGTTAACACCGATCTCAAAACATTGATTTAAACAAAGGTCTTAAATATTTGGGATTTGCTTTAAAACCCACAAACGGTGGAGCAAAGAATTTGTTGAAATATTGTAACTTCGAAGAATATTCTATTGTATTTTATTATTGTAATTTATTCGGAGATGTTTCATTCCTCCATCGGGATGTTATTATTGTATTTGATTATGTAAAGTCATTGAGGTAAATCCTCCCTTGTAAGTCGGGGCAATAGATTCCCTTAGAGTCAAATGTAATGGGGTGTTTAAGTCCCCTAGAGGAGTCAGCCCAGTCAGCATTAGGTTAAGTTGTTGGGGCCGACGTAGTTAGGGGAAAAGTCAAGTGGAAGATAAAGTATAAATAGAAGTGATGTGCTCCTCATTTGGACACACACACTCACTTGTGTAATTCGCATAGGAGAGAGAGAGAGAGAGAGAGAGAGAGAGAGAGAGAGAGAGAGAGAGAGAGAGAGAGAGAGAGAGAGAGAGAGAGAGAGAGAGAGAGCGATCTGCAAGGAGAAGGATCACTTGTTTGGGGTTTTGTCTTTGTAATTTTGATCATCTATATTGAGGAAGTTTTGCTGGGTTTTCTTCCCCTAGAGGGTTTCCCAGGATAAATTTGTGTCTCTTGTGTTTATGCTGTGCTTGTTATTCTTTCAGTGATCTTGTATATGATATTGCTGTGAAATTAAATTGAATACTGATGTTATCTATCTTAGCATATTGAATCTTAACAGGATTGGGATTGGTTACTTGTAGAAGTGGATAAAATAGTATCAAAGTGGTGCAATCATTGGTTATCTAAAGGAGGAAGACTTAGATTAATAAAATCCTTTTTGGAAGCCACTCCAGTCTACCGGCACTCAATGCCATGCATCCCTATAGGAATTCTAGAAGAGATTCAAAGGAAATGATCCATTTTCTTTGGAAGGGGAAATTAGAGAAGGGATTGCCTCTCGTAAAATGGTAGAGCCTGACAAAATCCAAAGTTATGGTGGATGGGGTCTCAAAAACACCAACTACTTTGGAATGGCACTTGCAGCGACAAGCCCATGGATATTACTTAAAACAGCTACTTTGTGGCAAAATGTTATACTATCCATATACATTGAGCAACAAGCCCCTCAAAATTGAGGAGTGGATAAGACAAATATCCAAATCTACTGCAAATTCCTCCATTATGTGGAAATCTTTAGTATTGCCCTTCCCATTGGTGGGAAACTGGCTAGCATGAAAGATAGGGAATGGCAATAGTGTTGAGTCTGAGTTGACCCCTAGGTTGGTATTGATGGAATCTATAGAATAAATGAAGGGCTTGTTGAGAAGCTAAGGAAACAAGGTATAGTTCATCTCGTTGATGCTACACTAGTTATCTAAAGGAGGAAGACTTAGATTAATAAAATCCTTTTTGGAAGCCACTCGAGTTTACCGGCACTCAATGCCATGCATCCCTATAGGAATTCTAGAAGAGATTCAAAGGAAATGATCCATTTTCTTTGGAAGGTGAAATTAGAGAAGGGATTGCCTCTCGTAAAATGGTAGATCCTGACGAAATCCAAAGTTATGGTGGATGGGGTCTCAAAAACATCAACTACTTTGGAAAAGCACTTGCAGCGACAAGCCCATGGAGATTACTCAAAACACCTACTTTGTGGAAAAATGTTATACTATCCATATACATTGAGCGACAAGCCCCTCAAAATTGAGGAGTGGATAAGACAGATATCCAAATCTACTGCAAATTCCTCCATTATGTGGAAATCTTTAGTATTGCCCTTCCCCTTGGTGGGAAACTAGCTAGCATGAAAGATAGGGAATGGCAATAGTATTAGAGTCTGAGTTGACCCCTAGGTTGGTATTGATGGAATCTATAGAATAAATGAAGGGCTTGTTGAGAAGCTAAGGAAACAGGGTATAGTTCATCTCGTTGATGCTACAATCCTGTATAGAGGTAATCCTTTGGCATCATGGCTAGAAGGAAGCAAGGATGATTGGATTGGATGGACAAAATGTTGATCAATGGAATGAGTATGTAAGGAGATTGAAGACTAACTACATATTTCTAAAAGAAGAGGAATATTCTTTAGTATGGTCATGAATTCCTAATGGCGAATTTATAGTGAATTTAGGATTTAAAGCCATGTTTTTTAATGAAGAGATATAAACAAAAATGGTGGTGGATGCCATTGTGAAACGTTAAGGCACCATTAAAATACATACAAGACCATAAATATGATGTGGGTCCTAAACAATAAGGTGATTATTAGGGAGCTACTCCAAAGGAGATCATGGCAAGGACCAACTATCTATATGTTGTGCCGAGGTGATGAAGAAAATATCAAACAATTACTAATGGAATGCCCTTTTTGTAATGAGGTATGGAAGGAGGTCCATGCTCTGACATGGGTATAGGTAAGTGGTAAGGTCCTTCCTTGGTGGATGGCTTGAAAAGCTTGATGGATAAACCGAGACTAGTGGATCACAAAGCATTTCTCGTGTATGTCTCATGGTAATTAAACTGAATCACTAGTAATGAGATATTATCCCAGGATAAACCATTTACTCCTTTGGATGTGTATCACATGATCAAATTCATTTATGAATATATCTAACTGCCTCCAAAACAATAAGTGCCAAAATTGGATGGGGACAGCAAACTGAATGAAACATTTAGTTATTCACTTTATGGCACTCAATTTCTAAAGTCTACAGCCCTCAAATTTCAATGTAATCTTGGAATATATAATAAGAGGCCCATACATGGTTTGTTTTGTTATTTTGAAGCTATGCTTTAAGCAGGTCTAGGAATAGTATGGACTGTTTATAATTTTTTCTTATGTTTTTGTGGTGCCTTGACACCTTCAGAATGTAACTGTTTCTCTTTCATAAACATAAAAGTCACCTATTTTTCTATTAAAAAAAAATAGAATGTGTTTTTACAAGCATCTTAAAAAAAAATACACATAATCCATCCCATGTAGAGATTAAGTAGGAAAAATAATAATAATGACACAACATACTTAATCAACCAATAATTTTATTTACAAAACTAACTTCACAATAACAAAGTTCACCATACTGTCTATCGTTATACTATCTAGGTAAGTGTTAACCATACCTATTAACTTTATTCTACTCCTAGTCTTTTCCATATAAAAACATGAAAAGCTTTTTGAAAACTTTTTATTTATCTCCTCTTTCTTTCCAAGGCCATGGCAGAACATACCTGCTTACATGCCAATAATTTAGCCACATAAACTTCACATACGCTAACTCCAACGCTTCGATTAGATGACATCACTGGCAGACTGAGAAAACTTATCATAGTCTGCCTTTTCGGCTTCCTCTCGACCTCATCGTTTCCAGTTTACATAAACGTATTGTAAGAAACAAAGCAAACACTAACTAACCCTAAGTTTGTATTGTAAGAAACAAGGCAAACACTAACCCTATGTCTGATATCACTCTTGTGAATCTGCAATTTCTGTAACGGAATGCAAAAACTAGAACATATTCTAAGTAGCACAGCAATCTCTGTAACGTAATGAAAAAACATAAAAGTTTTGTAAGAGGCAGAGCAAACCCTAACCTTAACCTAAAGCTGAGTCTGAAACGACAGTTCTTTTAACCTGTAATTTATGTTTATGTAACAGAAAGCAAAACTAAAGCAGAATAGAAAAAGAAAAACGCATTACATGATAAAGGATTGACCTAGATACTGACTGTCATATTCTCCATTGGATGATACTTAATTTCCATCCCCTCCACTTCCAGACAACCAGTAATTTGAGCAGTCTGTGAATGCATAACCTGAGAACACAAGACATTAGAGAAAATTTTGCTAGGACCACCACAAACAATTTAACTAAAGCGGTTCGCAACATCCACACGATGGTTGTGCTGGCGTCTACTGATACTAACCTAGTTAATGATGGTTGTGCTATTGTCCACTGATACTAGTCTGAAGAAGTGCCCACGTCTGCAACCACTAATCTAAAGGGTCTGTGAAACCGAAGGTGAATATGGCAGCCTTTGTCATGAACGCGATTGCGACATTCACGTCCCGGCTCCACGACTGCAGCAATACCATTCGCATCCGGTGTCTCGATCGCCACAACCGAAGTTGCTATTCCAATGTCTAATGCAGTTAATTCCATCGCCCACCGTCGTAGTCATACCCACCTCCCCAGTTACCTGCATAATCTACAGTGCAGAATTCCTTAGAATGAATGACAACAAAGAAAAGATTCCAGCCAGAGTGCAGACTATGTCACAATTCAAGATACCATTAACAAATACCTTGAATTTAATGAGCTGGTATGATTTTCAATGGTTGTTAATCACGCCTCTGAATCCTTCACCCACCGTCGACTGCTTGGAACTCTTCTCTGCCGAATCCTGCGATTCTGCGTTACGAGGAACGAATGAATGATGACGGATGGAGGAATGAATGATACGAGAGTAAATCCCAAGTTCCCAACACAACACAACACAACTCGTTATCGCCGCCTACTCCCTGCTTTTCTTTGCATAGCACCCCACTCTCGTCTTTTACGCTGACAGATGAACGGACACATTTACGTCCAGAGGCTTGAGTACAACGCAAAATGCTTGGGACAAGTTGGAAGAGTTCAAATCCGAACCCAACTAACTGGGCATTTAGTAAGGCACCCGTCCAATATTTTCTCTACACGCTCGCCGCTGTCCAAGCACCTTTCTCCGTTCCCACTCCCGTTTTTCACGTTGACAGATGAACGTCCAATTCTTGTTGAAGACCTTTTGAGAAACATGTGACTCAAACAACTACATTGCACATGCATTTGAGATTTGATATTTGGACATTGCATAAAATATACTTAAAGAGTTGATGGCATAGTAACAACGTAATTTATGAACTCATATATGTCCAATGTTCATTGTCTCAAAAACAAGTGTTTTGAAAATGTCATCCATACTTTTCTCGATAGATAGTGGGGTTGAAAAAGAAACAAATGCTTGGAAATTGACTCATTCACGGGCATGGAAGGTGATACAATGAATAGTTTTTTAAGAATTTTCATTGTGTTTCTAGATTTTTCAATGAGCTATGTATTGTGTTTGGGCTATGCAACATGCAAGAAAAGAACAAAATGACCACGGAGAATTTTGTTGGAAACATAGGGTTTGAAACTCCATATACGTATACACACCATAAACAGTGAAAGAAGTTCCAGCTGACTCCATTTACTTTTCTCTCTTGACTCTGTCAAAGTTTCACATTCGCCCTCAACAGCCGTTTTAAAAGGAAGCTCTGGCAAGGAACAACCACAGACTTTCAACTGAGTCATCTGGTTCAATAGTCTAATGGAATCCGACAAACATTTCAAAGTTGAGGTAACTCTGAAGCACCAAATACTTTAGGTTCTTTAGGAGGATTTTTTAATTGTGCATGGCATCTTATCAGGTAGAGCTCCGCGATTCTTTATTAGTTTATTCTTAATTAGGTTATGGATTTATAGTAGTTAGTGCTCTGAGTATTATCATTTTTCTCTTCAATATCGTTTTGGCGGGGAATATGTTGTTAATTTATAGTGTTTTTTTAATAAGTTTCATAGGATAATACGAATTTTTTACAATAACAAATTTTGTATGTTTTTCATGTTTTATAACTTTTTATAATAACAAATTTTGTATGTTTTTCATGTCTTATTTTTATCATTGTTTTTTTATGAAAAAAAATTGATCAATCCCTTGTTAATTTAAATTAGTTTAAATGAAAAAAAATACAAGAAACTAAACAAAACGTTATTATTGATTTTTATATAAATAAAAAATCACATTGGAAATATAGATAACAAACTACTATCATAAAATTCTGAAAGCTTTTCTTTTTCAAAATGTTATATATATATTAAGTTAATTCTAACGAGAGATATGATTGAACCTATAAGTGTATATTTTATATATCTTAAGTTAACCATAACGAGAAATATGGTTGAACTTATAATTGTATATTTTATTTGATTATGTGCTTAAATTAAGTGCATTTTCATTCATAAAATTTCCGTTTTAAAGATTATAAGCTCAACCAAGCTCGGATGAAGCATGACTAGCCCACCCTCAACTAAAACGAAAAAAAGATTTATAAACTCAACAAACATGAGTCATGGATTTCAAGCTTTGAGCTTCCAGCCTAGGGGCTCTTTGACTGCTACCAAGAAACCATGGGGTTTGAAACTCCAACCACATATACAACCGAGAGAGTGAAAAACTAGCACAAATGGTCACCTGTAAGATATAGGAGATGGCATTATCCGGGAAAATCGTCGCTGTCTTATAGAGACCATTACAACATAATACAATATAAACTGAGAGAGAAAACCAACTTTAGGCCACTAGAAAAATAATTGTATATGCATCAAAAATTCAACAACCATAAGACATGTCACTGGAAAATGAAATGATGGTTATGGTTGTTGTACTAAACTATGTTTTTTTTGTGAGAACCGAGTACCTGCCAAGCTAACGGGAGCAAACTAGCCATGAATCCAAACCAATACTATTAACTAACAAGACCACTGGTTGTCTGGCTGGTGTTATACAAGCATACGATTTGAAGTTTCACTCATATGTACAACCCACGCACTCAATATTAGCACAAATGCTAAACTATGAGACACACCAGATGACACTATGCTATACAATTGTTGTTGTCTTAAAGAGATCATTACAATGTATAAAAAATAGTACACAATATAGACTAATGGAGAGAACCGAATCTCAACAACTACACTAAAATAATAGTATAGACATGGAACAGATAACACAAGGTATGAGATTGAAATGGCACCCTAGATAATATTCTAGGCCTCACATAGAATGCACCATGGAAAAACCAGCCACATGAGTATATACAATGAACCCTAGTAGACTCGCGAAAGCATCGACAAGCCCTAGGAACCATCACATACAAACAAAGTGCTAGCAAGCACCCATATTAATGGAGCAGTGCATAACGAACATGGCTTAGAAGGATCTATTATCCAAGAAAAAAGCAGAAACACGACAGAAACATGTATTCACCTGGAAATGCATTTAATAGAACCAAAACGAAAGCAAAGCAATGTTTCTGCAGCGAGTGACTAGTCAACCCTAGTAGACATAGATCTTACTAAGGTCTCATAAACAAGGAAAACCAAACCTGCACAGCCGAGCTCGGGAAATTTCTACGAATCAAGCAATTTGCAACCAAATTTTGAAAACGATATAGACCTAAGAGGCAGCAGGCCATTTTTCTGTGAACTGGAACGTTGACAAAGATTTTTCCAGCAGAAACCCTTGCCGTCCGGGAAACCAAAGGGCATAGATGAAAGTGCAGAGCTCCCCGCAGCACATAGGATCGAACCATCGAGCACATTGGGAAGCATAGCCTTGAACAATACTTGCTCGCACTCGCTTCAACACACAGGAAGGCAAACAAACAAAGGGGAAAAAACCCTAATCGCTACCAACAATACAAACAAATATTTGGAAAAACACATAGGACCAAAACCCTGACCTGGAATAGGACGCAGAATACTAAGCACATCCCGAAAACAAAAACAAAAAAACAAAAATCGAATTACACATAAGAACCAGTTACAACTCAAGAACAGGTTTAAGAAAATGAAGATTTTTCTTTCCTATTTAGAAATTTCAATGGTAAAAACCCTACGCTGGATCAAAAGAATTGAACCTCAAGATAAATCTATGCTGCAAAAAAAAACATTGCTTCACATAAACATATTTCAGGAAAAAAGGGAAACCACATAGACGTACCTTTCCAACCAATAGCACCACTAGAGTGAGCAGAGCGCACACGGGTCCCCAATCCACGACTGCTTCTGAAATTTGAAATGAACGAACACGTGAACACCAACGTCGTGGAACATGAACACTGAAAACTAAAAAGAACAGGAAGAGCACCACGCAACAGGTCGAAGCCACAAGCAACCGAAAAACAACATCCCTAGTGACCACTCAACAAATAGACCCCCTGGAAACCCAAGAAATCATTGAAACTAGAGAGAGCCTCCCCATACTCGGCAGGATAGTCACAGATGAGCCAAACTGACTGAAATGACACCACCCCATTCCATAATTAATGCAACCACACAGATGGAGACCGCAATTAGCACAGCGACAGAAACCCCTGCGCACGGAAGAGAATAAAGGCTTGGCCATCACCGCAGAATTCCTAAGGAATCCGCACCGAATTAACATCGTCGTAGCACAACACCACACCCGCGGAATTAAACCCCAACAACTGCTTGGAATAGATTTAACCCTGCCATGATTCCAGTCACAGTGCATCTAAATTTGTTCTATTTGCATTACACTTCACCTGTTCTCCGTCATTTTAGATCATTTAAGGAGGAGAGAGAACGAGTGCTTGGTAATCAAAACCCTGGTTGATCACCCCACCAAAAATGCTCCACTGAACTGCTTGACGTTAGCTGGCCGCCGAGGCCCGGGACACAGAAATTGAAGCTGATGTCACGAAATAAGCAGCCAATAGAAATACAAGAAAATCATTTTTAAAAAAACCATAATAATCGGAAATATTGCAAATTATACGAAAACCTTGGTGCGATGTAAAAATTTGAATAGGATTAATGCCCCGACGCGAAAAATATAAAAACAACAATACACTCTAAAAAGTTAAAAATAAGAATATGGTTAAACCAAATTTGTGTTTGAAATATTTTTAAAAATAATAATACTAGCATAGATCCATCTTAAATCTGGATGGATCCAATTTCTCGAGGTGTAATTTATATATATTTTTTAATTTATAGATATGGGTTTAAGTTTTAAGTTTTTATTTTATACACAAACATCTACTTTTTAAACTACTTTTCATAATTTTTTTATTTTATGAGCCAACATTGATTTTTTTTAAATACTTTCCATAATTTTTTATTTTATGAGCCAACATGAAATTTTTTAATTATTTTGTTAGGAAGGAACGTTACAACATCTCCCCCATAGTGGAGTGTAGAGCACCTCACTCCTCTCAGTGCAATAAAAACAATAATACACCTTAAAAAGTTATTTGGAATAATTAATTGTTGCAAGGTTTCTGTCGTGATTGGCTTCAGAATGAATAAATATAAATGTCAAATTTTAATACCAAAAATAATTTTTTATTAAAAAATGTTAAATAATTATTTATTAAAGAAGTTAAATATTTTTTTATTAAAAATGTTAAATATTTTTTTATTAAAAAATATTAAATATTGTAATTTAAAATAATTCTTTATTAAATATTATTAAATATTGTAATTGCACCGAGTGAAACGAGGTGCTCTACAGCCCAGTATGGGAGAGATCCTTTAACGTGATATCACGTTATAACGTTAGTAACAAAATAATTAAAAAAATTTATGTCGGCTCATAAAATAAAAAATTATGGAAAATGTTTTTTAAAAAAATCCATGTTGGTTCATAAAATAAAATATTATGAAAAGTAATTAAAAAATAAATGTTCGTTTATAAAATAAAAACTTAAAACTTAAACTCAGATCTATCAATCAAGAAAGATCAAATTTATTGAGTTTAAATTTAAAAAAAGAAATGCGCCTCAAGAAATTGGATCCCTCTCGGTGCTTCATAGATACAAGTTTAAGATGGATCTATGCTGGTTTAATATTATCTTCACTTTATTTACCATACAACACAATTTACACAATATAAACAAGTGTTGCAGGGCAACGTAGTCCCTGCCCATTAACATTGTTCTAATGCTCGTTATGCAATTCGTTAAAATTTAATTTCATAAACATAAGTAATGCTCATTATGCAATTCGTTAAAATTTAATTACATAAACATAAGTATTGGTAAAATTTAAAAAACAATGTATGTATGTAGTTAAGAAGAGGCCAAAACTATGATATATAACCATAGATAAGAAACCAATTGAAAGTAGTATGATATATAACTATGCAATGTATGTAGTATGTATGTAAATTTTCCTTAACGGATAGGAAGCGGCAAAATATATATATTAACAAAATACACTTATGCATGTCGAAATAATAACATATTCAATAATATATCTAAGCAGTATAGATTTATAGAAGGCTGGTCCAAACTTTAGTTCGTAGCTTTTATCATTGTTAAAATTAAGATAAAATTAAATTGATTCCATGGAGTTTAACTATTCTATATTGCCTTTGTAATTTCAAATCTGCAAATGAAATTGAAATGTAACGTCATTTAACAGTTGTAGATCACTTCACGAAAAATCATAGCTACTAAGCAACATTTTGTGATGACTGCACTTCCAGTTTTCTATTCTAATGTTCTTGGTCTGTCAATCTTCCACGTAAAGCACCATGATTGTGAATTGAATGATGTGTGGGGATTTGCAAGTAATGTAGACCATATGCTGAATGATGCATTGTAAAAATTCAAAAGAACCTTCAAATTGAACACACTAATGCCTACCTTAGGATTATATTTCCTATTGAATTAGAAAAACCCGCTCTAGCTGTAGACAATCAAGAAGTTGCATTTCCTATTGAATTATAAAAACTTGATCGAGTTGCAAACATTGGAGAAGCTTTTTCCATGGCGGATGTATTTCCTTACTTAGTGGGTTCCTCATGCGTACTGGGTGTACTGGGAAATCTATTGACAGGTAATCTCCTTCACATCCCAAACTTTTGAGTTGCTTCCATGTTCCTTTTTATTTGGATGATGAGCAGGGTTGACTCAGTTGGCAAGATGTGGAACCGAGAAGAGATATTGCGTATATAATATATCGGTTACTTCTTTTCCTTTCCCTCACTAAATTAGTACGGTATGGTTTGGTATGGTAGGATGGATTTGGTTTTGGACTTGGAAGGAAGGCACATACAAATTGTACGTTGAGCGCGCGAACCCATGTATTTATTATTTATGTATGTATAAATGCTCTTATAATGCTAAATTTTCAGGATATCTCTCGTGATGGATGAGGCCCGAAGTAACACATGATCACGTTGACAAGTTATTATGTTCAGTATTCTTGGAGTTAGGAACGAAGGGACGGATGCGTGGACAAAAATATGGATATGCTCAGCTGATGAACTAACATAATTGGGATAATGCTCTCTCCAAACTTTAATTACCCACGAATATTGCCTACAATTTTTAAGGGATGTTTCCAAGGTTTGACACTTACTATATTGATTGAGGGAACAAGTATCAAGTAGGCATTAAATATTGCCAGCAACAGTCTTGAGCTATTATTCAATAAGTAGCAGGGGTCTCATAGCGTTGGTAGGTAGTTTATCTAGTAAACTAAGTAGTTTAAGTTGTTTTAGTAGTTTCATCCATTAATCCCAATAAGGAGACTTTCATGCACCCCTGTTTGTTAAATCCCACTAACTTCCATGCACATATAGTTCCGTGAAGCATATGTGAGTATCTTGTTGGCTAACTAATTGTATTGGATCCAGTGTTGGTTACAAGGGTTGTACAATTTTAAGTCAAGGATGCAGCACCAACGCCATCAATGGTTTAAGTCGATGAAGCAAAAGGTGATTATGTCAGTTGTGCGTAAAATGATTTTGTGGATGCACCCCTTGACTAAACTAAGTCCAAACAAGTTGCTACATATGTTATGCTTACTTAGACGATCAACTAAAGCTTCATTTATTAAATTTGTCCCGAAATAGATCCAGTTTAAGAGTAAAACCTTCATGATTGTTATTAAGTTTCTTATTCTCGAAAAGATATACTGTTCCAGGCAGTCCTAAGCAATATCATTAAAGTAATTTATTGAGATATAGTTCTGGATGTTCTAGATGTTATGGATGTTCCAGATCTTACAGAAACGGATCGAGATGCATATCCAACACTTCTAAATTTAGTTGTAGTACTAGTTTACTAACCTTTTTCTCTCTCGAGACATAGACATGAAAAATGATGATATTAAAAGTTTTGCACTTAGGAAAACTTTGAAGAATGAGGTTGTTGATCCCAATAAAAAGAAACTACCACGCCAAAGAAAATTTTACATCTATCCTGTGACATGTGGTTGAGTTTTGGGAGATAATGCATCGTGTATTAACGCATGTAGTTAAGGAGAACAATGGACTTTCAATGCACCAGGCATGATGCATGTCATCCTCGATAAGCAAATCAACCATGCAGAAAAACTAAGCAGACCATCCTCGATAAGCAAATTAGCCATCTAAAATCAAATCATGTGTGAATTTGAATTGTTGCAGTTGTGAACAATTAAAATTGAGTAATCCTCTCTCTTTTGTGATGAGCTTGAACCCCTTAATCTCAAGCAGATACACTTGTTTTTCAAAACCAGGGGACTTGATTTCCAGTCTAAACGCAGCAGTTGACTTGTGTCGTTCACCGACAGAGTGACAGAAACCTAAAGCTTAGAACTGGACACTGTCGTAGAGAGATCTGTAGCCAAGCCTGTACCTTGTACCATGATGCACATTGAAGATTGAAGCACATTTCCTGGATAACTACGCGGCTAATCCCATCCCTTATATTGTGATGCACATTGAATATTTATAGGAAAGAGTAATGACGCCAACCACTCAGTCTATGTCTGCCAAGACATTTCAGAAACGGAGAATGATGTCTTAATTTTGTGCATTGCTCGTGATTCGGGTTTCCAAGGGATTGGTGCCACCATCCTTTAGCTTAAAAGATTAGGATGGTCAAACAGTGAATCTATCAAAATTGAAGGGGAAATCAGTGATGCTCTACTTTTATACTTTTATCCTGCAAGAGGAGAGATATATATGAGTAAAGGGAGGACAAGGCAGCTGTAGTGTGTAGGTCATTTTATCTATAATGCTGGAGATGAGATAAAATGTGTGCAATGGCTACTGTTGTTTCCATCCAGGATACTTTGATATATGTTACCTTGAATTACGGGTTATTCCAGACAGGAAGGGTGTTTTGATGTGTAGCCAGAAGTTCGTAATATGTTTTTATTGGATTTCCAAATCAATGAATGACCCATCCAGTACAGAGCATGCGAAGGAAGTACAATTGCAAATGGCGTTGGCACGTTAAATACATGAATTTAAGCATTCTGTGACTCTAAATAGTTCCCCATGTATGTTTAAAATCCATCCTCTATATTGTAACTATTATATCTACTAATACCTAGTTCATTCATAATCCTACTAGATAAATTCGTCTACCTGTGGCCATAGGGTCGAATGCAATGGGATTTCCCGTCATGTGCTTCCAATTGAAAGTCCTTTTCCCAAACTTCATGCCATTCACTTGGTAACATAATGTATTGCTTCAAAAATCCTAGGCCCAATACATATGAACCTTTGCAGGAGGTCTTTTATCTGGCACCAGGCACAGACCCTCATATTCCTCACATTCTCTATGAATGTTCTTGGTGAGGAGGAACATTATGTCGGTCTCCAAAGAAATGCCTTCATAATTTCAATATCTCTCACAACTATGGAAATTGCAAAAAAATAGTGATAGGATGTTATATTGCAGATTGCAGATTGAGCGGTGATGGTGGCGGTGAAGGAGGCAATGGCGGGGAAGGGTTGTAATAAATGCTTAAGCTCTACCTTGTCAGATTTCAACCATACTGCAAAAGAATTAAATATGGATATTAATACATGTATGATGTCTCATTGATTACTGCAGATTGTAGATTGAGCGATGCAGATTGTAGATTGAGCGATGACAGTGGCGGTGAAGAAGGTCGTGGCAGGGAAGGGTTGCACTATGGGATTTATCCTTGCTATGAACGTTGTGGACATGGTAGGACTATGGGATGGAGGTCTATCAAGGCGGATGTGGTGACGGTGAAGGTTGTCACGGTGGCAATTACAGTCCACGAAGAGCACAAAGAGTTAAAGCATTGTCAGACGCCCTTCGAAGAAAGCAGGGGAAGGAAGCCATTCCCAATTCCCATGCCGTCATTGTAGAAATAATGCTTCAAAATATAATCCAATCAGCTAGCAAAAAAAAATGATTTTTATATTAATTAATAGAAGATTAATTTCAAACTTTGGTTAAAATGGTACATTGCATTTTAGTCAACCCAAACTAATACTTAGTCAACGCTGATCGATTACAATTAGTACCCTGGCCTTCAATAGGGACTAATAAGAGGTTTACTGTAAGGAAAAAACATAATTGAATCTTGAGAGCAAATATCCATGATTTACCATCTAATTTAACCAAAGGAGTTGTGAATAAGGACAAGGCACCATAAAAAATAAGAATAAGAAAAAATCGCAAGAATTGAAGAAATAATTTGTTTACATTCTTTTTTTATAATTTTTAACGGAATTTTATCCCCCATATTAAGCTTTTAACATTCCATACTAAATATGAGTCTCGTTTCTCATTCTCGTGCATAGATCTAGAGATGTGTCCAAAAAGCTATCAGTTGGGTTTCTCCATTCTATCTCTTGAGACGAACTGGGTTTGAGACCATTTCATTAATGGTTGTATAATCAATTGGCTCGTTGTTAAAATTCAGAGTTGTGGCTATAATGAACCATTTCTCATGAGTTACAATGGACATTTTCAAGCATCTGTACTCCCCAAAGTGCTTAACATACAAGAGGCCTTGGGAAAGGCAAACCTTGCTAGACAAATAAAAGTTTTGGTTCCCTTCAATGCTGATGTCTATCACTCTAAGCTACCATCAAAAGGAATCTCTAGGCCTGATGTGAATAAAACCATGCAACAAATTGTTTCATTTCTCAACAAAAATGGATCTCCCTTTGTGATGAATATTTTTCCCTTTTTAAATCTTTATCAAAATAAAAACTAATCAGTAGATTATGCCTTCAAGTGAGTCATATGCTTCTAGTCTGTACAACAGTGCAATGATACATTGGAATTTTTGGATATAACTATTTGCAAATATGCAAATATTTATAAGTTCAATAACTAATTGACAATTTATTTTATAGAATTTTTTCAAATTTTGATTAAACAATTATATATATATATATATAATGAAAGGATAGATAATGAACAATTTATGGTAATTAACTTGAATACAAAAACTAATTTTATTAATGACTATGTTAGGCCACTTATTCAAACATATCTTCAATAATGATACACTAGCAAAAAAATCATACTAAACCCTAAAATTCTCATATACTTAATAATAGAATTGTTATAGGTGTTTTCCAGAAATTAGAGTTAAGCTGCACCGGCTTTTGTCTCATTTTTCTGATGACTTTGTGAACTCATTGATAGCATTTTCCAAGTATTCAACATTGAACCTATAATATTGTTTTAAACAGAAACCAATTAAAAAACATTTCAGGTGTATCAAGAAGCAGTATACTGGGCATAAGGAGCAAAGGTGCATCAAAGTAATAACTTAATCACTTTTAATAAAACAATAATGTTGATACACTGCCTCATGCGACCATTTTTGGTTAATAAAATATGAAATTCACTTGTCAAGTGGTCCACTTGCTCTGGAGTCATACCACTATAAGAAAACATTCCAATCTACATAAGTATTGAAGAAATTAGATCCAGTAATGTACATATTTCACCCATATATCATCCATGATTATTTCATGATATGGCAGAACAACCCCCATTATATCAAACTCTAATTAATTCATGCTTTAGCATAGAAATAAAGTTCTTAACCTGTAGTGGAACACATTAAAAACCTGTTCTGTAACATGCTTCCAATTGAGACGAGACCCTAGTTTTGCAAGTTTGTCTCGCAAAACTTATCATATGAGGACTTGCCTTGCAAACTGGATTCTGGATAGGTTGATTGTATATCTTTCAAGGACGTTACAAGCTCCACTCTAGGATCGATAAGTGCACTTGCTACCTTATCAAACATTTCAAACTTAAGTATCAGTCCTCCACTTGTACCTTTATTATTTGATTTATTGTAAAATGAATACGAATTTCCTCTCTTCGCACATACCTCTTTATCAAAATTTGTGCCAAGAATAACCTTGTTAGTTGTTGACTCTGAAGCCTTTTGTCATTTTCTGAACTTTAGTCTTCTGCCATGACAATCAACTTTGTTTGACTGAAGAGACACACCAAGTCCCTTCATGCATGTCGCAGCCCAGCTCCTGGGGGCAAAGGCGCCTTTCTCATACTTATAGGTATAGCTCTAAGTGCAAAAACACTATTTGTTGGAAGTATAACAGATGTAGTTTTAGTCTTGCTCTTTTGTGTTTCAATTCTAGAAAATGTTTCCTTTCTCATACTTAAAGGTATATCTCTAAATGTCGAAACACTATTTGTTGGAGGTATAACACATGTAGTTTCAGTCTTTCTCTTATGTTCTTCAATTCCATAAATGGTTAGCTTTCTCATACTTATAGGTATAGCTCTAAATGTTGAAACACTATTTGTTGCAAGTATAATAGATGTAGTTTTAGTCTTGCTCTTCTGTGTTTCAATTCCATAAAAGGTCACCTGTTCATAACTCCTTTATTGTGAACAAAATTGTTGCTCTATCTTAGGCAAAAAAGATTGTATATGAGCAGATGGTTCCCCTGATTGTTCCACAATTGAAGTTGAACTTTGCAGTTCATCTGAAATTGATCCCGAACGAAAATTGCACGATCCCCCTATAGGGAATGTTGAAGTCTCATCTCCTAACTTGGCATCCGCAATATCCAAAGTTCTATTCTTTGCCATATTTCCTACTCATGTGACTCTCTCCTTTTGCATAGAGCCTGGAAATTTACTACTTTCTATTTTCCCACCACAAAATTTAGTTATTTCTTCTTCTTTTTCATCTTAACCCATAGTTTTTATATTCGGTGACAGGAAATCTGCGGTGAGAATTTTGCAATCTGACAAGTTTTGAACCTATTAAGCAGGTTCATCCTCAGGAGAACAAGAATCTCGAGGATGAACCTGCTTAATAGGTTAAAAAATTGTCGAATTGCAAAATTCTCACCGCAGATTTACTATCACTGAATAATTATTGTTCTTCTTCAATACAACCGAGCAGGCCTGGAATTTGATGTCCTGTAGGGCATTTTTTTCATCCAGGAACGTATTTGACAGGTAAATTTGAAATGAAGACGTCAATATTGGCAGGCATGAAAAAATTTAAAACGTATATTTGACATCTATCAGGTTAGAATTCCCATCAATGGTAGTACCTATACCCTATAAGTGTTAGTAATTATCCATGAAACTCCGTGAGAGTATAATGTGTAAGTTTTTCCGTTCACTGTCCAATTTCAGTATATTTTAATGCAGACCTATATTGTCATCGTGGAGTGGGTATGGAGTCATGGACCATGGAAAATGGCCATCCTTGTACTTGTACTGCTCAATTGAGATCTATTTATGTACACCATTGGCCCAATGTTTAAGAGCTCTTGGAATTTGGAAAGGGTTAAATTTTAATTATTTAGTCACCACACTTATAATAATCATTTTTATAATTTTCTCTAATCACTGTGGAATTCTGGTTTCTCTTATTTTTTGGGGGTTAAGATGAAATCGCAAGTTTTTTTGTTTGCATTTTTTGGGAGACCAATGGTTTTCTTATGAACTTGAAGGCCCCAGGCATTTAGTTGTAGTATATTTATTTAGATATGGTGCTTCCACAACCCTTGGTTGTCTGTCTTTAAGCGGTCTTTTTTATTTTTTTTCCTTCTATCTTTTAATTGATTTTAATTGTATAAATTATATGCTTAGTTTACACATTTCCATCCAAGGAAATATTTTATAACAACATCTTTATAGATATACGAACATAGTTGTGCGTTTTCCTGTGTTCATAGATTCTTTTCTATCACTAGACAAGATAATAATAATATTTAAAGCATGAATTAGTATAGAAAATAATAATATTTAAAGCATGAATTAGTATAGAATATGAAAAATATATTGACACTCTATCCATTTACATAAAACGTAAAATACAGGCACGAAAAACATGTGACAGTTGTAATGTCCCTTTTTTGTAATTTATTAAAGTGGTGAAATTTTCAACTTTTTCCACTAGTTCGACCTTTGACTAGTATTGGTTTCTTGATCTCCAAATGCTCCCAACTTGTCACAGAAGGTATATGGATGATATTAGGACATTATTATTAGGTTCATGGATGATTTATAGTCTTCAAAATTCTTATGCAACTCTCTTTAGAATTATGGCCAAGGTATAGGATTTGACTAGCAATTTCTCTTAACTAGTATTGGTCTCTTGGTCTCCAAATGACTCCAAATGCTCCCAAATTGTTACAGAAGGTGTATGGATGATATTAGGACATATTTATGAGGTTCAGGGATGATTTAGAGTCTTCAAAAGGCTTCTGCAACTCTATTTTAAGTTCTGGACAAAGTAGGGAGTTTGACTAGCAATTTGGGGTTCAAATCCCCCCTGGGTAGATGTTGGAAATGGCTCTCCAAATGATATGGGAACCTCTCAAATTTAAGAACATAAGTAGGGTATGTTTAGGTTACATCAATATTGTCTCATATGCAGCACCATTCATTTTATTTATTCTTCTACAACCTTCTCAAATCAGATACAAAAAGACTAGTTTCGACTTTGGGGGAAATGATAGTAAATCTTCACAATTGTTTATGAAACTTAAGAATATTGCTCGAAATGCTTGTATAATGAATATGAAACTTATTCATCATATTAATGGAACTCCATAAAACATTAATACATTAGACATTGACTGAACCATTCGAATTGGATACCACTTCAAGAGCAAATAACAAGGTATTGGGGAAATGCAACCATTTGTTCATAGTTTAGCATTTTTACATCAAATCTCTTTGAGTTTCAACCTGAAAGTATTATGAGCAGTAAAAACAGAGTATATATATCATATTACAAATATATGGGGCCTCAAGAGTTATCCCAAAGAGTTCATCACCTCAACAAGTGCGTCTCTCCTCAAGGAGCAAGAATATGCCAAGAAATAGAAGAATGGTTGTAGAAGCAAGCTGAAAGAGATGTGACCATGAGCTGCCCTGTAAATTCAAACTGTAAAAAAAGACTCCATTAAAGCTCCAAATGAAAGGTTTGAATGGCCTTTCCAATTACCAACTAGGATGGGAATCTTTCACCCTCGCAATTGGTGCTAAGGCAAGTAGAGTAGCACTCCACTAGCTCTCCTCTCCAAATGCAAAATGCAAATTCTCAAAATGATCAAAAGCCACCATCCTTCTTTGTTATTGTATTTTATAAACTTCTAATGTCCTCCATGGGTCGAATTCCTTCCAAGAGCTTCATGCCAACTCAAGTTGGGAAGAGATTCCCAAGTATACCACTTGTCCTTCCAATTCTAGCCCCCTCCTTCTCCAAATTCGAATTGGTGTCTCTTTGGCTTCCCTAACTCCCTTGAGCACCCTCTTGGGGGCTATTTTTAGCCCTGACATGTCATATATGTCATATGTCATCATTCAGGTCTTATTTGTGTCATAGGTGTCATAGCATCTTCATCATTGTTGTCATAGAGCTAGGGAATCTAGTCCAAGTGTCCCACTAGTTCCAAAATGCCTCTTCCTCTTCCATGGGAGTTATTCTTCCACTCCAATTCAACCTTAATTGAGTCATGCCAAGTATATTGACCTTCCAACTCATCCCAATAACATTGGGCTTCTTATGGATTTGAAATGACAAGAGGAGGATGCCATGTGGCATAGAAAATCTAGCTTGTGTGGGTCCCACATCCTCCATGTGTCTTCATGATCAATTTCCACTTTGATTTTCCCTTGTATTTGTTTATTTAGATATTTTATTAAATATTTATTCCATTCTAATGTCCAAACATCATTTATTATCGCCTTTATTTCAAATCCCAAAGCTTCCACCCCCAACCTAGGGAACTAGTAATTTTCCTCCATGATAGTTCATTTGGATGGGTATATTACAAACTTGAATTGGGAA
This sequence comes from Larix kaempferi, assembly GCA_027924585.1. Taxonomy (NCBI): domain Eukaryota; kingdom Viridiplantae; phylum Streptophyta; class Pinopsida; order Pinales; family Pinaceae; genus Larix; species Larix kaempferi. Next base: position 10,439,969 of record BSBM01000232.1, read on the forward strand.
TTTCTCTTAATGTGACCCACCTTGTCCATTTGGATCTAATTTCACATTATTACTAACTTGGACATCATTCATAGCAATTATTTGACCCTTAGCATCAATTTGACAAACTATCATGAGTATGGCCAAGGGGCTTAGGCCATTGTGACGCAATGCAAAATTTTGGGACATGACAAATCCTCCCTTACCAATATTGCTTGTCCTCAAGAAATTTTAACACATTTATGTGGAATAACCTACTTTATTTCCAAAATTTTGCTTCCCAAAACTTCTCTTCTAAAACCTTGAGTATAGCCACCCATGCACTACAATTGTGTGTTTCCAAAAGCAAGGAGATGTTGGTTTTCTTTTTCATTTTGATATCCATTGTAACATCACCACTAAACACCAAAATATTAATTAAATCCATCAAAACCATGTTTTCACAATTACTCTTTACCTCTTTTATATTTTGGAAACCCCCTTTTGATGCCACTGCATAATTCTTGAAGTTGCCACTGTGTTGCCCAACTTTCAGTCTTCGAGATTCCATGAATATTTTAGAGAGGAACCACCATGCTTGTTGCTGCACTACTCTGATTAAAATCACTTTATTAATTGGGGATTCAATATCCCATACTACTTTGAAATCAATGGGACTAAAAATTATCCGAGGGTCCCATTGGTTGTATTGCACTCCAACAATTAGCAGTGCTCTCCAACCCATACCATCAAGAAAGAGAGTTCCTGGATCCCATTTTCTTGTATGCATAATTCAGAACTTCATGAGTACAAAATATATATCATCAAAGTACATAACAACATAGTAAAAATGTACATCAAGGAGGTGCCTCATCAAAGAAACATGAAAGTGCTTATACCTCCAAGTGAGTAGACCACCATTTGCCAAGTGCATACAAGCTTCAAGTGACCAATCAAATATGCTCCCATGACATAGGTGAGGATCCCCTGTCCTATAATGCTGCTCCAAAAGGATGTAAGATGCATCAAAATAATCAACCATGTGTTCTTTCATCCAAGAAGTGAATGAAGAACCTCCACTAAAATCTGAACCAAGTAGGGAACAAGGAAAACAATAAGCCTTCAAGGGCCTCACATAAGTAGAATTTGTGCATCCATGAACATGTGTATCATCAAGAAATAATAATGGATGTTTCTGCCAATAAGAATTTGCTCCAATCATATATCTCTTCACCCAAGTAGTGGATGAAGTTCCTCCAATATCAATTGAACTAAGAAAGGAGCAACGAAAATCATGAGTCTTCAAGTGACTCAAGTGAACATCATAAGTGCATCCATGTAGATGTGTCTCATCCTAAGGTAAAAAGGGATGCTGCTTCAAGTGTAAATAAGAAATGGCTCTAATAATGTCATCATATAAAGGAGATATAGGAGTTTTATGATCCTCATGTGGCACCATAAAAATAAACCTTTCACCCATACTTCATTAGGATGACTGCTGCAAAATATGGAAGTGTAGGATGTAGGAGAATGAACCAACTCACCCAAATGATCAGAAAGTGCAGAAGTGTCCTCATGTGACTTCTCCATAATGGTAGGAGCATGCACCTCCCTTAAACGTGCAAAACTTTCCTCATAGGTTGGTTCCAAGGTAGTGGAATCATACACTTCTTCAAAAATTGTGTCACCATTTCCCGGAGGAAACTCAAGTTCCTCTTCCACCACATCAAGTGCTTGAATATCATCAATATCATCTTCAAACACATCAAGGACATGCAATTTTACATGTTTCTCATGATCTACCATGTCATGAGAATCCTTCACGCAATCTACCATCTAAAAATTTGAAACATAGGAGGAAGAACAAGTATATTGCAACCTTTCAAGAAGTTGCTCATTTTGATATTTTGAGTTTATGAATATCCTCATAATTCTTCCAGTATGCATCATGTAACAATTCATTAAACTCAACCAAATTGTTTTTATCAAAAAGCAAAGACATGAAATTACCTTTGATGTTGCACATTGCTCTTTGACTCTTCTCCATGTTTTCAGGGAATGATGGATCCTTCAATAAACAAACCTTCCAACAAGAATTTGACACTAATGCTTGAGTGTCATGAAGCATGTTAATGGTATCTTGGATATTCTTTTCATTCATATTTAATGACCCTTCAAGAAAAAGAGGCTCTTGTAGAGGGACCTCCTCTTCTTCTTCCTTCTTACTTGGACCAACTTCATGAAGCTCAAGTGGTGATGGGGAAGTTTATCTTGTTTCTTCTTCAACTGCTACAAGGTCTTCATTCTCATGCTTAATGGAACTTTGGCTTGCAGCAACACTTTCAAAATTTATCTCTATGTCACCAACATAGAGGTGTGAGCACCCATCAATAGGTACTCCTTCATAGTTCAAGCATCCATCAGTAGATGTGTTGGGTTCCAATCTACTATTGTAAATCAGAGCTTCAATTTAAAATGTCAATCCGGAATCGTAAACTTAGAAGCACAGCCAAAATATATGGATTAGATCTAGACTAGTTTGAAGTGCATTATGTTTCTGAAAATGAATTTAAAACTACTTAACTTTTGGAAATAAACCTAAAACTACTTAGTCTATGGAAATGAATCTAAATCTGCTTAAGTACTGTAAACTAAGGAATACAAAAACTCCCTTACAGAAGTATACTCATTCGAATCCTTCAATCTATCAGCACTTTAAATATTTGAAATAACAAAATCATAAAATTAACTATAAGATTAAAACTATGTTGTTGAGTGCAGGAATACGTTGAGTTCTCTTACAAGAAGTCAGCTCACAAAGTATTTGAATTCCTCAATAGTTCAGTGTATATTCTAATGAAAGATGAAACTAAAAAAAAACACCTAGATCGATTGATCAATCAAATATAAATGCTTAACCCTGTTCTGTAGTAAAACCCTACTTGTAGCATATGAAATCGAATGTGATTTTAAAACTCAGATTGTTAACTCAATTGAACTCTACAGGAACTCTAGAACACATACCAATACGCATCAAATAAGGAAATTAGGTGTGCAGGTTCGGAAGAGGGGGCCCTCCACTGCTTCACTCACACACGCAAGAGGAATCACAGAGTTCTCAACACTAAAATCGCATTCACAGCATAAGGATGAACAAACATAAAGATATTTGAAACTTGAAGTCTTTATTTCTTTAGCATAAGTTCACCATTACCGGATCGGAATTACATCTCGAATTCAAATACTTATACAAATTGTTTGAAAACTAAAAACGCTACAATCTTGGTGATTAATAATGGCATTCTCCTGATATCTCTACTATCCTCGAGATCGTCCTTCAGATCCATAAAAATAGACCAGTTTGATACAAAATCGAAACTGTCCCTGTTTTTGTGCTAAGTGGCAGCGCTGGAATATTGCTTTAACTAGTGTTGACTTGCCACTTGTAAAACCTGTTTTATAAAGTTGTTAGAAATTAATTTATCCATGGACATCGAGGATCCTTCTCTATCTTTCAGGCTGTGCCCAGCTGGCCTGCAAGTATCCAATCTAGGAGAAATTACGGGAAGTCAATTAATCCTGTAATTGATTTAAAATCTCAATTTAAATGCTTTAAAAGCTGCATAATTCAATTTATTTAAGAGAAACAACAATTTATAGCTTTGATAATCGAATTTAAAGGTTCTATGGATGAAAATGAGGATTTATGGCAAAATATGAAGGATAATGGGGATAGCTGAAGGATTTATAAGGAAAAATAGGTATCAAAATATTGACCAACATCTCCCCCAAGAGGAAGCTATTGCATGTCCTCATGCACAAAACTGTTTCCAAAACTGAATCTGCATATTCCCATGCACAAAATTGTTGTCGTACTGCTGCTACTCATCATCTGACATATCTTCTGTTTGTGATGATGCATCTGTACTAGCTCGAGCTCCATAAAGGACCCTCGATCTCTGATATTTTGCGTTGAAAGTTTTCTTTTGCTGATACCATTTGTATGAATGTTTAGAGATTTTCATCTTTTGAACTTGAAGCTTTCTATTTTTCTCCTTTAATTTCTTATTTGCTAGCTCTAATTCCTTCACCTTCAATTTTAACTTTTCAATCTTTTTGCTATTCTTGGAAGATTTCTTCTTTTTCATCTCTATTGAAGGCTGCTCAGAGATAGTGTCCATTCCAACTCCCTCTTCTTCATTATCCTTCCCTGAATACTCTTTTCCTTCTTTTTCCGTGACTTGCTTTTCAAAGACAGGAGAAATGATGGCTGCATCCTGATCTTTTTCCGTGACTTGTTGTTTAAATACAGGAGAAATGAGGGCTGCATCCTCATCTTTTTCTGTGATTTGCTGCTCAAAGATAGGAGAAATGATGGCTGCATCCTCATTATCTTGCTCTTCTCTGTTAGTTGGAGTCTTTTCAATTGTTTGAACATCTATCTCCATATTTTCTTCTACATTTTGATGTTCAGAGATGATTATCACCTCTTCATCATGTTTCCCAATCTCACCCGCTGGACTTTCCTCTTGACCTTCCAAGGATTGAATGTATTCATAATGTTTTTGTTGTGCTTCATCATTATTTTCCAGTGCTTGCTTCTTCTTAGCTTTCTGACGTTATCTTGATTTCTTCTCATAAGTGCTGAAGATCTTATCTTTTTCTTGGAATTTCTTCTCTTCTTTCACCATGCTCCTTGTTCTTATTCTTATCTTAGGTTGTTTTGGGCTTGTTGCCTTAGATTCATCTTCATTATCTGTTATCATCAGCACTTCATATTTTTTCCTTCCTCCCTTAGGCAGTTTTGAACTTGTTGCCTTTGGGTTATCTTCTTCAACTTCAGTGCCTGCTATTATGAGTGCTCCTTCTTTAGGTATCTCTTCTGGTTCTTCAAACTTATTATAAATGAAAATTTTTTGCCATATCAAGGATTGTTTCTGTAGCTCATGTATGATGATTATCTTGATGAGCCCACAATGAAAAAGGCTTGTTATCTTGTCTTTACTACGTTTTTGGACATCTTTAGCCATCTTAGAAAGGCTCTGTAATAGAAAATGAGGTATGTTAATCTCACAGTCACCCCTCAAATGCTACATTATCTTGATGTGATAGAGATATATAATGCTGAACCTTCCTTCACAAGTGATGAATCTCTGGATGATATAGTCTATTTCATCCCAAGGATGAATCAACCAACTCCTTGGTATTCCTTTCTTCCATTGTACTGAGCCTGCGCTTGATCTGCATAAGAAGGGTGTCCATGCCTTCTCCTCAAACTGTTTTGTCTTGAAGAACCTCTCTCCTTGTTGAGGTAACCCAATGATTTGTGCCATAATGTCCTCAGACAGTCTGAAGGTGAGATTACCTACTGTATCCCTTTCTCCATCAAATGAACAAGCAAACTCTAGGCTAACGTTGTCATTTTGTCCATCAAATTTTTCAAAGAAGGGAACCCACTGTTTCTTCTCAAACATTTCCATACATTTTTCATGAATAACAGAGGAATCGAATTTTTCTGGTTCTAGTCTAGACACCATCTTGCAATTTCTATAGGAAGAATCCTTTTATGCAAATAAAACTTACAAGCAGAACTCAACCCTAGCTTGAAATTCGAAAATTTCTGAAAAAAATTATGTTCTTAATTGTTTCTCTGTCATTCAAATTTATCAAAACCTGGAAGTCAAATTTCAAATTTACCTTTCCCCTGGTGACTCCTTCCTGAACACGTCCTGAGATAAACACTTCTATGGCTGGGTGCAACTGGGGTTTCTCTTCATCATACCATGTGAAAGACTCTTGCTGAAGATGATGGATAAACATTCCTGAGTTTTACCAGTTAACAGGCTGCGTTTTCTGATTTTCTATGCAGTGCCTCTGTTACTACCTCCTTTCATTGGTTTACTTATCACTCCTTCACCCCTTCAACCATCGTGGAAGTGAAGCCTGGGATTTAGCAAAGATGGTTGGAAAAAATGAAAACACTCTGAATTTCAAATTGGAAGAGTGTGCCTCCCTATGTATAGGCAGATTTCGTGGGGGTGAGTTTTAATGATTTCCCTCTTTCTTGTGCAATCATTTTCAAACTGGTCCTGAGTTCTTCACGTACCTTTTTATTCTACTGACATACTCTTTTATCACTTTTTGACTTGATGTATAAAATGCAAAAATAGAGTATGTAGAGAAAATATAAGTCAAATTTTGAATTTTCTAGGTTAAAGAACCCGTTTTACTTCTTTGAAACTGAATTTAAAGCTTGCATGTAGGATGCACTTTTTAGGCATGGATTAAAAAGTCTGAAAGTGCCTCTGTCCTGGACCACTAATTTTGATACCTAGGGTAGATGAATGTGTAAGTAAATAGGTGAATGGGTAGATGGCTAGGATTGTGAGGGTGATATGCATGTTGTCATTACTTAAAAACAAAGAACCATGCAACTTTTAAAACATAAAAATAAAAATTCCTACAGACTTGTTTGATATCCCTTTGTGCTTTCATGCTGCTTGGAGTGGTTGGTTTGCTATAGCTTTTGATGGTCCTTCTTCTTTTGATGTGTTCTCTGCTTTGATGTGTCTTCTGCTGCAACTGTATTGATGTTCCTTCTGGATGTAGCTTGCTGTGTCTTTGCCTGAGGTCTCTCTGCAAATGAAATGTGTAGCTTGATATGTCTTTGCCTCAGGTCCCTCTGCAAATGAAATGTGCTTCTTCTCAGGTCCCTCTGCAAGTCTGATATTCTTATGCTAGCATCTGTAGGAGGCTTGGAGGGTTTCAATACTTTGAAAAGGAAAACTTGATATTCTCATGGAAAGCTTGATTTGCTCATCCCTCTCGGGCCTATTTTTTGACTTGTCCTCAAGTCAAACAAAATCTTTATTTGCTGATAAAAAATAATATGGAAAAACTGATTATAGCAAAAATAATCCATGAAAGAACTGAAACTAGGAATTTTGAAATTGTTTTTGTGAATTTTCAATGGCCAAGTAAACTTGGTTTTCCAAGGAAAATTCAAGTTTATGTTGTGCTAGTTGCCTGGTTTTCACAACTAAACTCCTTTTTTTCTTTTTCCTTTTTTTTATGTTTGTTTTTATTTGAATCAGAATATTTCTAAGAAGAAAGTGAAGGAGAAACACCAGTTTGTTTGTCCAGCACCTCCATCTCCCTCTGCTGAGAAATCTGTTGTATGAAATCTTCTTTGTTGACAGGCTTAGTGTAGAGTTTTAACCTATGGCCATTGAACACAAATGTACTTGCTTCATCATCTATTGTTTGTAGTTTGACTGAGCCATTTTCATAGACCTCTACAATCTCATATGGACCAATCCAATGAGTTGTGAACTTGGCTTTGAAGTCTTTGAACTTTGAATCAAACAATAAGGCCCAGTCACCGATGTGAAATTGTTTCTTTTTTATGAACTTATCATGCCATTGGGCTCTCTGTTGTTGTACAAAAATATTTTGTTCTACTGTAGCTTGCCTCATCTCATCTAATTGATTTAACTGCAATATCCTTTCTTGTTGTGCTTCAGAAAGATCCATCCCTAAATCAACTGCTAACTTAAAAGTATGAATTTATTGAATTCCTGCATCAATAATAGTCATCTGTATCCTGCCATTAGTAATCGACTTGTTCATTAAATATCTTAAGGCAAAGTGATCTATATGGACAAATATTTCATAACCAATAATGTAATGACGAAATTTGTTCATAGCATGAACTACTGCCAACATCTCCTTTTCAGTAACTATGTAATTCAATTCTTCAGGGGTTAGATTTTTGTTGATAAAGTAAATAGCATAAGTCATGGCATTCTCTTTTTGACCCAAAGAGGCCCCTATTGTAGTATCCGATGCATCGGTAGAGATGTGAGATGGCAATCTCCAATTTGGTCCCCTTAAGATGGGTGTAGTTGAGAGCTTCTCTTTAAGTTTCTGAAAGGCAACTTGGTAGTTAGTATCCCAATGAAAATGTACATATTTCGAAAGTAATTTGAGAATGGCAGAGCTATTTTACTAAAATTTTCAATAAACCTCCGGTAATAGCCTGCATATCCTAGAAAACTTCTCACATCTTTTTGAGTTTTTGGTTCAGATAAATTCACAATGATTTGTATTTTTGTAGGATCCACATTTATTCCAGAGGATGAGATATGATGACCTAACACTATCCCTTCAGTTAACATCATGAAACATTTTTCATTGTTAAGGGAAAGATTTGATTCAATGCATCTTTTTAGGATTCTCTCTAAATTTTCCAAGGAGTCATCGAAAGTATTGCCATACACAGAAAAATCATCCATATATACTTCAACGCATTCATGAATTAAATCAGAAAAAATAGCTAGGACTGCTCTCTGAAAAGTAGCCGGAGCGTTACATAGACCAAAAGGTAAAACCTTATAGGCATATGTACCCCAAGGACATGTGAAAGTAGTTTTGTCCTGGTCTTCTGATGCAATTTTGATTTGATTGTATCTGCTAAAACCATCTAAGAATGAAAAATAGTGTTTTCCAGCTAATGCATCTAACACTTGATCAATAAATGGCAATGGAAAATAATCTTTAAGTGTTTCTTTGTTTAACTCCCTATAATCGACACAAATTCTCCATTTTCCATTCTTCTTGGGAAAAAAAACTAATGGAGAGACCCATTGACTATCAGATATAGGGTATATAAATCCTACCTTTATTAACTTTTGCAATTCCTCCTTAACTATCTCTTTCAGTATGGGGTTCATTCTTCGTTGAGGTTGCCTTAGAGGTCTGATATTATCATATGTGTAAATGTAATGAGTGCATGTTTCGTGATGAATTCCTGGATTGTCAGTGTATTCCCAAGCAAATGCTTTGTGATATTTATTCAACAATTCAATCAGCTGTTCTTCTTGTGATAGAGTGAGATGTGCACCAATATTTAAATGTTTCCCAGGACTAATTTCAATTGTTTTTCTTTGGGAATTAGTTATTGAATGAAAATAAAAAATATCATTAAGTGATGATTCCAAAGAACTAACTGTGCAATTTTCTTGAAAATTTTGGCCTAAGACCTGATCTGCAATATCATACTGTATGTTTCTTAATTCTTCAGAGATATATGGTTCAGAAATAAAGTAATCTAGCAAATCTTCACTATTTTCCTCTTGAAAAAAAAAAAAAAAGTTGATTAATAGTTAAGATGGGTTGAATTACTTCTTCCTGATGCTCTTTTATTTCATTCATCCAAGCTAACTGATCTGTCATAAAAGGTCTTTGAGCAGGAGGATACAGTATAATTTGTTTTGTTTCTGTACCATGGGAAATGATCATATTTCATCTCTACAACCAATAAAAGCGTTAGTTGTGGCCAACCAGGGTATTCCAAGAATCAATGGATGCCCTCCTAGATTAGACTTTGGTTGAAGAACTATGAAATCTACTAGATATTCCCCGGAATCCAAAGAAACTATGATATCTTCTAGTATTCCTTCTAGTGTGATTTTAGACCTATCAGCTAGCTCTAAGACTGTAGTGGTTGGTCTGAGATTTTTCAAGTCCGGATATTCCATTGTTTCCAGTGTCATTACATTGATAGTTGCACCCAAGTCAATTAATGTTTTCGAAATTGAAAAATTGTTGGCAGTGATTGTTACCATTGGAATTCCTGGATCAACATATTTTTTAATAAAGACAATATTTGGCATAGGCCTACTAGATTCCCGATGACATGAATTGTTGGTGGATCCTTCTTTCTTTTATTAAGACATAATTCCTTAATTGATTTGGTATAGATTGGAATATCTTTTATGGCTTGCAACAAAGGAATTTTGATGCAGACATTTGTTAATTCAGTTAAGACATCAAAATCAGGAAGTCCAATTGGTAATTTTTCCTTAACTAACCTTTCTGGAAAAGGAGGTGTTTGAGGAATTACTGTTTTACCTTTCTGATTTTGTAAATCTAGTTGCAAATTTTCTGTATTTGATTTTTTTGGATTTTTCTCTTCTTCTATGTGTTCTTCTATGATAACAGGAGATTCTTTTGCCAAATTTTTTCCAGACCGCAAGTGGATGTTTTGAATGGGAAGGATTGAATATGAAAATGTGGTTCCTTCATCAATATTATACACGGGCTTTTCCACTATGTTATTAGGATTGGGTACTGGCTGGGCTAGTAACTGTGTTGGTCGAGGTGGAGGTTGATTCGATGGTAGCTGATGTTGTGGAGGTTGGGTGAGTTGGGAAGTAGGGTTTTGCTATGGAGGAAATGAGGGCTGATTCTGGTGGTACTATGGATAAGGAAAAGACTGTTGGTAAGGCTAGGGATAGGCCTGCTGATATGTTTGATTTCCATGAGCATATCCTCGCCAACCTGGAGCAGATTGGTTTTGGTTTTGCTGAGGAGACCAAGTTTGCCAAGGCATAGGAGAATTCAATGAATTATGAATAGGATATTGATAATTCTGAGAAGATTGTTGCATAGGGTCTTGAAACATACCTGGAAAGCATGGCTGCCATGGTCTTTTCTGCGCCATAAGATAGAGAGACTCCATGATTTGACTTTCTTCCACTCGAGCTGCCTGTAATTCTTTCAACCTAGGACAATCATCAGTGTTATGATTCTCTGTACATAATCCACAAATCTGCACATTATTTAGAGGGAATTCTTTTAATGGATGTTTCTTTCTACATTTAGGATAGAAAATTGACAGAGCTTGATCTTGTTGATCCTGTTGCTCTTGTCTCTATTTAGTTTTTGATGTTTCAACCCGTGTCCCTAAAGTACTCAGAAGGTCAGTTTTGAAATCTTCTAATAAATTTCCAAGCTTGGCTCTTGATATACCTCCTGTTGCTGATTTGGTTATCTTGGAAGTTACATCCCTTTTTCCATTTCTGGCTCTTCCTCGTGAATACTTTTGACATAACTCTATAATTTCATCAAATGGTAGGTAAGAAATATCCTCTTTTCCCATTACATTCAAAATTTCAAGATACTCATCTCTTATGCCTTTCAAAAAGATTGTCCTGGTGATATCAGATGTCAAAGAATTATATTTGGATTTCTGTAGGTTATACAAAAATCTCTCAAGATAGTCTTCTAGACTTTCATCTTCTTGATGAGACATCCTGAAAATATCATCTTTCAAATCTTTGGATCTACAGTATGCTTGATATTTCTTAAGAAAAATATTTCTCATGTCTTCCCAGCTGGTTATAGTATGTTCTCCTAATCCCATGAACCATTTCAATGCAGCAGCTTTAAGAGTAGCAAGGAAGAGGCGAAGTTTATGTGTCTCATTTGTATATCCATAGGTACGACATAAAATATCAAATTCAAATAGAAATGAATCCAGATCTTCAGAAGTCATGCTATAAAAGTTAGGTAAGACAGATGGTGGAATGTTTTTCAGTCTTACTTCTTGTCCTAGGATAATACTAGTGTCTAAGATTGGAAATTTGAAAGTGGATTCCTGTTCTTCTTCTGCTCTTTCCTCTCTTTCATTTCTTCTATCTTCTCGTCTTTTGTTTTCAAATTCCAGTCTTCTTTCATACTCTCTTCGTTGTTCTGGGGTTGGTCCTCCTCTTAATGTTTCTCCTTTAGCCATTTCTCTGTGTTTGTTTTCCATATCCATCCTGCATTCATACTCCCTACGTTGTTCTAGGGTTAGTCCTCCTTTTTTAGATGTTTCCTCGTCAGTCATTTTTGCAGTTTCTTTTCCAGCACTTATGGTAAGGAATTCTTTTTTCTCAGATGAAGAAGTTCCTATTATCTCTATTTTTGGGGGGTTTTTCACAAATATTCCTTTCTTGTCTCTTTGTATTGACATAAAACTAAAGTCTATTCTGTGTGTTTTGAAAAAAAAATTATAAGAAAACTAAACTTCCTAAGTCTAACTCTAAGTATGCTTCCCCGGAAACGGTACCAAAATGTTGGGTTCCAATCTACTGTTGTAAATCAGTGCTTCAATTTAAAATGTCAATCCATAATCGTAAACTTAGAAACATAACCAAAATATATGGATTAGATCTAGACTTGTTTGAAATGCATTCTGTTTCTGAAAATGAATCTAAAACTACTTGACTTTTGGAAATAAACCTAAAACTACTTAGTCTATGGAAATGAATCTAAATCTGCTTAAGTACTGTAAACTAAGGAATACAAAAACTCCCTTACAGAAGTATACTCATTCGAATCCTTCAATCTATCAGCACTTTAAATATTTGAAATAATAAAATCATAAAATTAACTATAAGATTAAAACTATGTTGTTGAGTGCAGGAATACATTGAGTTCTCTTACAAGAAGTGATCTCACAAAGTATTTGAATTCCTCAACAGTTCAGTGTATATTCTAATGAAAGCTAAAACTAAACAAAAACACCTGCATCAATTGATCAATCAAATATAAATGCTTAACCCTATTCTGTATTAAAACCCTACTTGCAGCATATGAAATCGAATGTGATTTTAAAACTCAGATTGTTAACTCAATTGAACTCTACAGGAACTCTAGAACACATACCAATACGCATCAAATAAGGAAATTAGGTGTGCAGGTTTGGCAGAGGGGGCCCTCCACTACTTCACTCACACACGCAAGAGGAATCACAGAGTTCTCAACACTAAAATCTCATTCACAGCATAAGGATGAACAAACATAAAGATATTTGAAACTTGAAGTCTTTATTTCTTTAGCACAAGTTCACCATTATCGGATCGGAATTACATCTCGAATTCAAATACTTATACAAATTGTTTGAAAACTAAAAACGCTACATCTTGGTGATTAATAATGGAATTCCCCTAATATCTCTACTATCCTCGAGATTGTTCTTCAGATCCATAAAAATAGACCAGATTGATACAAAATTGAAACTGTCCCTGTTTTTGTGCTAAGTGGCAGCGCTAGAAGATTGCTTTGACTAGTGTTGACTTGCCACTTGTAAAACCTGTTTTATAAAGTTGTTAGAAATTCATCCATCCCGGGACATCGAGGATCCTTCTCTATCTTTCAGGTTGTGCCCAGCTGGCCTACAAGTATCCAATCTAGGAGAAATTACGGGAAGTCAATTAATCCTGTAATTTATTTAAAATCTCAATTAAATGTTTTAAAAACTGCATAATTCAATTGATTTAAGAGCAACAACAATTTATAGCTTTGATAATTGAATTTCAAGGTTCTATGGATGAAAATGAGGATTTATGGAAAAATATGAAGGATAATGGGGATAGATGAAGGATTTATAAGGCAAAATAGGTATCAAAATAGTGACCAACAAGATGCTCCTTGATTCATGTCCAAGGTAGAATGTGTCTTGAAATGATCTTACATATTTTCAATAGAATCTTCTTCAAGTTCATGGTATGTATCTTCATATTTATCCTTCAAACAATCTGATACACTTTGCCCTTTGGTTTCCTTAAGATCAATACATTTGGAATCTATTTTTGAAGAAAACCCAAAAACTCTCATCAAGTGGGAAATATATGCATTCCCTGAAGGTTCAGATATTTCACTACTCTTTTCACCCATACATATATGATTTTCTCTCCAAGGTCTTTTACAAGAATGGCACAAACCTTTCTTCACTAACTCCACACCTTTTGGAGTATTAATATTTTCTTTGGAATCGATAAATTTAGGTGTAGTAGGCCTTGGTGTTCTCTGAAATTCATTTTCTCTATTATGGGGTCTTGTGCTTAAGAAAATATGCTCACCCGTTGGCTTCTTTTCCTCATAATGAGAACTGTTGCTGCCTCCTATTACTCATTTGCTCCCAAGTTGGCTAGCCAACAATTCGAATTCTTTCATCATCTGCTTGGTCATGTCTTCAAAGAGTGGTTTCATGAGTTTCCTAAGCTCCTCACCATCATCTGAGGTTCCCTTTTCATCCCTAGTCATAGTTTCCTAAAAAAAATTGCTCTTCTTTCCTACTTTTTCCTCTTCAACAAAAGCACTTTTGGTTTCAATATCTAATGGTGGTCCCTGAATTCTTGTCCTCATTAATATCAGACCACATCAGGTGCCAAGATCAGTTTTTGATGCCACTGTAATGTTCCTTTTTTGTAATTTATTAAAGTGGTGAAATTTTCAACTTTTTCCACTAGTTTGACCTTTGACTAGTATTCGTTTCTTGATATCGAAATGCTCCCAACTTGTCACAGAAGGTATGTGGATGATATTAGGACATTATTATGAGGTTCATGGATGATTTATAGTCTTCAAAAGGCTTCTTCAACTCTCTTTAGAATTATGGCTAAAGTAGAGGATTTGATTAGCAATTTCTCTTAACTAGTATTGGTCTCTTGGTCTCCAAATAACTCCAAATGCTCCCAAATTGTTACAGAAGGTGTATGGATTATATTTGGAAATAAAATGCTTTAAAAATAATTTTTAAAATTCAAATTTTATAAAATATTAGTCCAACCTTTATCCAAACTATAGGCAGAGAAAACAATTTATAGGCTAGAACCCAAGTTAATAGGTATTCAATGAAACATATATGATCCCCTTCAGGGACATACCAAGTGTCGCCTTTAATTATTCAAGTTATATAAAGATCAACAAAATATGATCATAAATCAAATATCTACCATCCAACCAAAAATAATTATCTTGATCATAGAGAATTGCATCTATCAACATACATGTATCATTAAATTACACTAAATTCATTCAAAGGTCAATTTCTTTAAAAAAATCAATACAAGATTTTATATTAATTGAATCATTGATTGCATATAGTAAGATTCAGTATGCCATATTTGTTGCATCCCACCAAAGATATGAACTAAATAAAGATCATACTTATACATATCACCCTAGTATAATACTCGACAAAAACCAGTCTGAATTTAAGTATCATCATAACCAACAATTAGCAACCACATATAGGATAGAATATTTTCATCAATCATGGTATCAAAAAGATAGACATCTAAACAAATAAAAAATCGACAACAATCATTAATACATCATTTCATGACTTGGTAGTACTAACCCGGGACATGAAATGATCATCCGTACATAAAGGATGAGTGAGGAAGAAATCTCTTCTTCCTCACTCACAAAACGTTTCTTCATCGTGAAGAGAACAAGATAATGCAACAACATCCTAGGTCTCTTCTCTTGCTGAACTAGTCCTCACTGTGTATCAACCATGCATGTCAGTCTGCATAGGTAACTCAACCGCAATACTTGCTAGCTAGATAGAAAGAGACACATGTACAAGGATCTACCGTGACTTGTTACTCTTCAAATTCCATATTCAATCTAGTAGGTGTCCATGTAGTCAATGAGTCTTCATTATGGCTCACCACCCAACCTTACACAACACTCCATGGTGTTAGCATCTTACCTTTTGTGTTATGCAAACCCACCATTTCTCTACCTTCTAGCTTCCAAGGTGTAATGTCCCCCAGGGATATCAAAGGGTATTAGGGACATATCATAACTCTCTAGGGCTAATTAGAATATTTTACCACATAAGAATAATTTTATAAACATTTAATTTCATTTTCTACAATTTAATTATGACAAAATATCGATAATTCCAAATAAATTAAAATAAAATTCATAACTGATAAAAAAAATTGAACTAAGGTTGGGAAATATTATCCAACACTATCTAACATCATTATGCATCCATCCCAAGCCATAAAACTGGTTACTTTCACCTAAAAATGTCATTTTCACTTAATCATGATTAACTAGTAATTAATGTACTAATTGCGACACTTAACGACACTAATTGACGGCACTTAACTTCATTTGTTTATAGCCTAATCATAATTTATCAATCCCAATGGATAATTAACACCTAATATCATGTAAATAATTCCTAATTATCATTTTCCAATTAATTAAACAAAACAATTACGAAATTGACTCCACAAGACTAGTTAACTAGTATTTAACACAAACAACTAGTCTTGCACGAATTCAACACACAACCATGTCAATGAAACAAAAAGTGAACCTACAAAAATTATACATATATTTAAGCATGCATATACAAAAAAATAAATTTTCACTTGCAGTTCATATCCTTCCACATAAACGATGATTCTTTCAAGCTAAATTAGTGCAACTAGTTAATAAACACTGCTAGGAATTTAACCCAATCAATTGTACTGAGTTCCGGATCACATAGAGGCGAGAGTAAAGATTTGGAAAATATAATTATAAATCAAAATTAAATTACCAAAAATAGAGCATATGGTTGTACATTCAAAAAATTACGAAAACATAGATTCAATCTACAAACTAGTTACCAATTTCCACTGACTTGAAGCTAGTTTCCGTTTCTAGTTTCCAAATGAAAAACAATAAGAAAGTATTCACTACTGTAGCTCATGGAAATCATATCATAGGTAAACTATATCCAAATTTATGTAGATTTCATCTCATAAACAATCATCTTATTAATTCATCAAACTAGCTAAATCTACTTCTCCAAATTGGCTAGAAATTGAGGAATCAAGTAAGATAAATGCATAAAAAATTTGCAGAGTCATTAAGAATCCATTAACAATATAAATACCATATATTATCAATCTTATTAGAGTTATAGCTCATGTAAACATTTATTCAAACACTTCTCATGCAAATTCATAAATCCACTTAAAACAATTCTTTCGAAGGAGATAGTGAATGGAAACAAAATTAGAATTTTTATAAGCAAATATATAACTATCTAGGAACTATTCCACACATTTATTCATAAATTTCAAGTGCAATTATCATATCTAAGATCCGTTATCTCAATCATGCATTTTATCAAACATTTCACATGCCAAGTCTCGAAACTACATAAAAAACCCAACCGGTGAACTAGTTTTCGAATAGAGACTAGAAACACTGTAGAGAGGTGTTTCCAATCATTCATATGCTATTGCACAATAAAAGTACAAATAATATAAATTATAGAGGCACAATTATCATATCTGTAGCATAGGTTCCAAATAAACATTTTTCTCAAGCAATTGCTCACAAAATACCAAAAACTAGTTATCTATTTTCCCCAAAAACTAGTAGCATAGTGTAACTAAAACCTATGAGAGATTTCTTCCATAATTAGCTCATATATTTTATCATACATTTAATGTGAAACCATATAAGAATCATACCAAAGCCAAGTAATTTAAATAAACATGAAATAAAGTACTTATCTTGCAAAATATGCAACCAAAATCGAGCGTGCCATGTTCCACCCAGTCGTAGACATAATGCAAGCCAAAACTCACTTTGAAATGGTAACCCCCGAGCCGGAACCATGATGCCACAAGAAAGAGTGCACTCAACCAAAAAAACCATGTAACATCGTTCCAACCACAATCCATTGGCAAGTTGATTCCACATCACTTCCCATCTAGGATCTCCAATGGCAAATCCATGAAAAAGTTTTTCAGAAGAAATCAGTCCAACCACAACCAAATGGAAAGGCTTCCCCAACTTCCACTCCAGGGAAATTCCAATGGCTCCAGGAAAAAATATTCAGAAACATATCAGTCCAACCTCAAATCCAATATCAAGTGGATTCCACATCACTTCCAATCTAGGATATCCAACATAATAATAATAATGTGCAAACCATAGTCCCGGCACCTCGTGCCATATCACAACACAAATAATAACCACAACATATGTCCAGGGGATAAACCAAAGGGTATTACACAAGGTCATAACCCAAGGACTACTTTTGCAATTCTACACCAAGATGCTCACATTCAGTTGTTCTTTGCATCATCATCTTTATCATTAAAGATCTTTTTTGTGTGGTGTTGGATGTCTTCTACTTGAATGTTGTATTCAAATGTTACTGAATGAGGATGTATAATTCCTGCAAGTTAAAAATATGTTTGCTCATTGTGCATGATTTTGTAATTGCGGTAGTGGTCGACTGCTTTAGACTTGACTTGAATCAAATCGACTTAGAAGAGTTGGATAGAGACCGACTTCATTACAAAAGTGGAGAGGATCACCTGCCTTGAAAAGACTCACGTTTCATCCCCTCTATTTTAATCGACTTCAAAGATAGAGTCACATCAGTATTAATGACTCGTTAACTCAATTATAAATTCAACAACATGACTCCAGTATAAAGTCTTAGTCTTGACCAAAAGTAAGTCTCAACCATATCGACCATAATGTACAAAAGGTAATATCAACCATAATTTTAAATACATACTTTTTCTTGTCATGACTTAAGCTCGACTTAAAGTAATATGGCTTGACCCAAAGTGAGTATCAACCATATTTTTAATAGTTATCAACCTCATTTTACAATCGACTATATTCTTCATCGAGCAAAGGGTGGTATGATATTCATTTACAAAATGACTCACATATACTTCGAACTTTATGAATAAATTGACTAGACCATTATTCGACCCAATTTTTTCATTTGACCATGTTTAGAAGTCGACCAAAAGGAGAATTCGACCAAGTAATATACCATAATTAGAAACCGACCAAAGTATGCATACTTCAAATACAATATGTAAGAAAATATGAACTCGGAAAACTTACCCTTTGTGTAACACTTTACCGCATAAGGCTTCCATATATACCAGCACAACCACATTTTAAAAAGTGGTTGACATACGTTGATCAATGTATATCAACCATGGCCACACATTTAAAAGTAGTCGATATACGTCGATCGACGTATATCAACCACTTTTAAAAATGTGGTTATGCTAGTTGATGGTCGACATGTGGAGAAGGAATGGTGAATTATTATTTTATTATTATTATAAAAATATTGATAAATGAAAACATAAAAAATAAATTGTTGACTTAATTGTGTGGTTGACTTCATTCCATAGTTAACTTCAATCAATGATTGACTTCAATCCAATGTTGACTTCAATCCACAACCACATTTTTAAAAGTGGTTGAATGACTGTGAACCATGGTTGACTTCAATCAATAGTTGACTTTTAAGCAAGGTTGAATTCAATCCAAGGTTGACTTCGGTCAAAGGGTAACTTCAATCCAAGGTTGACTTCAATCCATAGTTGACTTCAATCGAAGGTTGAATTTAATCCATGGTTGACTTCAATCCAATATTGAATTCAATCCATGGTTTACTTCAATCCATAGTTGACTTTTAAGCAAGGTCGAATTCAATCCATAGTTTACTCAAAGCCAAGGTTAACTTCAATCCATGGTTGACTTCAATCCATATTTGAATTCAATGCATAGTTGACTTTTAAGCAAGGATAACTTCAATCCAAGGATGACTTCAATACAAAGTTGACTTTAATACATGGTTTCCTTTAATCCATGGTTGACTTCAATCCAATGATGACTTCAATCCAAGGTTGACTTTAATCCATGGTTGACTTCAATCCATAATTGACTTCAATGCAAGGTTGACTTTAATAGAAGGTTGACTTCAATCCAAGGTTGACTTTGAACCATGGTTGACTTCAATTCACAACCGCATTTTTAAAAGTGGTTGAATGACTTTGAACCATGGTTGACTTCAATTCACAACCGCATTTTTAAAAGTGGTTGAATGACTTTGAACCATGAATGAATGAATTAAGTAATTACTTAAGATGGAGTGTTTTAAAGTTATTACATACGTAATATAAACTTGAGTTAATGGTGCATAAATTCTTTCTCCCTCTCCCTATTTTAGAGTGCTCGAAGTTATCAATTAAATAAAAAGGGAATGTTTGTTATTACATACATAATATTCAAGGGCCAAAGATGTGGTCAATTTGCTAGTGACAAGGTGTCTTATTAGGAGATTCTCTTCACCTTTGCTATGCTTTTTGGGGGAAAGAAATAGCCCGCTTGGGGGAGAGAAAGCACCCAAAAACAAAGAGAGTTAATTAGGGGGATGTTATGAAAGAGAATGTGACTTCAATTGAAGGTTGACTTTAATCCATGGTTGACTTCAATCCAAGGTTGACTTCAATCCACGATTGACTTCATTCCAAGGTTGAATTCAATCCAAAGTTGACTTCTATCCATAGTTGAATTTTAAGCAAGGTAGAATTCAATCCATAGTTTATTTAAATCCAATGTTGACTTCAATCCATGGTTGACTTCAATCCATATTTGACTTCAGCTCATAATTCACTTTTAAGCAAGGTTAAATTCAATCCAAGCTTGACTTTAATCCAAGGATGAATTCAATACAAGGTTGACTTGAATACATGGTTGACTTCAATCCAAGGATGACTTCAATCCAAGGTTGACTTTATCCATGGTTGACTTCAATCCATAATTGACTTCAATGCAAGGTTGACTTTAATCCAAGGTTGACTTCAACCAATGGTTAACATTGAACCATGGTTGACTTCAATCCAAGGTTGAATTCAATCAATGGTTAACATTGAACCATGGTTGACTTCAATCCAAGGTTGAATTCAATCAATGGTTAACATTGAACCATGGTTGACTTCAATCCAAGGTTGAATTTGAACCATGGTTGACTTCAATCCACAACCACATTTTTAAAAGTGGTTCAATGACTTTGAACCATGGTTGACTTCACTAAATAGTTGACTCTTAAGCAAGGTCTAGTTCAATCTAAGGTGGACATCAATCCAAGGTTAACTTCGATCAAAGGTTGACTTCAACCTATAGTTTAGTTTTAAACAAGGTTGACTTCAATCCAACATTGACTTCAATCCAAGGTTTACTTCAATCCATGTTCGACTTCAATCCAAGTTTGAATTCAATCCAAGTTTGACTTCAATCCATATTTTACTTCAATCCATAGTTGTCTTTTAAGCAAGGTTGACTTCAATCCAGGGTTGACTTCAATCTAAGGATGAATTCAATCCAAGGTTGACTTTAATCAATGGTTGACTTTGAACCATGGTTTCCTTCAATCCAAGTTTGACTTTGAACCATGGTTGACTTCAATCCACAAACACATTTTTAAAAGTGGTTGAATAACTTTGAACCATGGTTGACTTCAATTAATAGTTTACTTTTAAGCAAAGTTGACTTCAATCCATGGTTGATTTCAATCCATAATTGACTTCAACCCATAGTTTAGCTTTAGGCAAGGTTGACTTCAATCCAAGGTCAAATTCACTATAAGGTTGACTTCAATCCATATTTGACTTCAAACCATAGTTGACTTTTAATCAAGGTTGACTTCAATCCAAGGTTGGCTGCAATCCAATGATGACTTCAATCCAAGTTTGATTTCAATACACGGTTGCCTTCAATCCATAGTTGACTTCAATCTAAGAATGAATTTAATCTAATGCTGACTTCAACCCATGGTTGACTTCAATTCATAGCTGACTTTAATCCAATGTTTACTTTAATCCATGGTCGACGTCAATCCAATGTTCACTTCAGTCCATGGTTGACTTCAATCCATAATTGACTTTTAAGTAAGGTTGACTTCAATCCAACGTGGACTTAAATCCATGGTTGAATTTAGTCCACAGTTGACTTCAATGCATGGTTGAATTCTATCCAAAGTTGATTTCAATCTTAGGTTAACTTCAATCCATGTTTGAGTTCAATTCAAGGTTGCTTCACTCCATGGGTGACTTCAATTGAAGGTTGACTTAAAGGTTGACTTCAATCCAAGGTTGAATTCAAGTCAAGTTTGAATTCAATCCATGGGTTACTTCAATAAAAGGTTGAATTCAATGCAATGGTTAACTTTAATCCATTAATAGTATTAACATTAATGACTTCAATCCATGGTTGAATTCAATCCAATGTTGACTTTGAACCATGGTTGACTTCAATCAACAACCACATTTTTAAAAGTGGTTAATTGACTTTGAATCATGGTTGACTTCAATACATGGTTGAATTTTAAGAAACATTGACTTCAATCCAATGTGTACTTCAATTTTATGGTTGACTTCAATCCATGGTTGACTTCAAGCCATAGCTAACTTTTAATCAAGGTTAACTTCAATCCAAGGTTGATTGCAATCTGAGGATGAATTCAATCCAAGGTTAACTACAATCCGAGGATGAATTCAATCCAAGGTTGACTTCAATACATAGATGGCTTCAATCCATAGTTGACTTCAATCCAAGGTTGAGTTCAACCAATGGTTGATTTCAATCCATAGTTGACTTCAATCCAAGGTTTACTTTAATCCATGGTTGACTTCATTCCAGGGTTCACTTCAATCCATGGTTGACTTCAATCCAAAGTTGACTTCAATCCATAGTTTACTTTTAAGTAAGGATGACTTCAATCCAAGGTTGACTTCAATCCAAGTTTGAATTAAATCCATGGTTTAATTCAATCCATGGTTGACTTCAATGCATGGTTGAATTCAATCCAAGGTTAATTCAATCTTAGTTGACTTCAATCCATGGTTGAATTCAATCCATAGTTGACTTCAATCCAAGGTTGCTTCACTTGATGGGTGACTTCAATCCAAGGTTAAGTTAAAGGTTGACTTCAATCCATGGGTTACTTCAATCAAGGGTTGACTTCAACCCATGGGTTACTTCAATCAAAGGTTGACTTCAATCCAATGGTTGACTTCAATCCATTAATAGTATTAACATTAATGAATTCAATCCAAGGTTGACCTCAATCCATGGTTGAATTCAATCTAAGGTTGACTTTGAACCATGGTTGACTTTAATCAACAACCACATTTTTAAAAGTGGTTGATTGACTTTGAGTCATCGTTGACTTCAATCCATAGATGAATTTTAAGAAATGTTGACTTCAATCCAAGGTGTACTTCAATTTAATGGTTGACTTCAATCCATTAATAATATTAATAGTAATGACTTCAATCCACAACCACTTTTTTAAAAGTGGTTGATTGACTATGAACCATGGTTGAATTCAATTCATAGTTAAATTTTAACCAAGGAGGTTGACTTTAATCTAAGATTGACTTCAATCCATGGTTCACTTCAATCCATAGTTGACTTCAACCCATACGTGACTTTCAAACAAGGTTGACTCCAATCCATGGTCGACTTCAATCAAAGGTTGACTTCAATCCATATTTGATTTCAACCCATAGTTGACTTTTAAGCAAGGTTGACTTTAATCGAAGGTTGAATTCAATCCAAGGATGACTTTAATCCAAGGTTGACTTTAATGCATGGTTGAATTCACTCCAAGGTTGACTTCGATCCATACTTGACTTCAATCCAAGGTTTAATTTAATCCTTGGTTGACTTCATTCCAAGTTTGAATTCCATCCATATTTGATTTCAAACCATAGTTGACGTTTAAGCATGGTTGATTTCAATCCATAGTTGACTTTTAAGTAAGGTTGAATTTAATCCAAGTTTGACTTCAATGCAAGGTTAATTTCAATGCAAGGTTGACTTCAATCCATGGTTGGATTCAATCCATAGTTGAATTTTAAGCAAGGTTGACTTCAATCTATGGTCGACTTCAATTGAAAGTTGACCTCAATACAAGGTTTGACTTCAATCCATAGTTGACTTTTAAGCAAGGTTGACTTCAATCCAAGGTTGACTCTGATCCAAGGATGACTCCGATCCAAGGTTGACTTCAATCCAAGGTTGACTTCAATACATAGTTGACTTCAATCCAAGGTTGACTTCAATCCAAGGTTGACTTCAATCAGTGGTTGACTGCAATCCAAGGATGAATTCAATCTATTAGTAAAATAGGATTGCAGGGCAATAACAATAAACAAGATGCAAATATAAATCACATAACCGCAATACAAGAGAGACATTAATATACGTGGTTCACCAAATATGGGCTACGTCCATGGATAAATTGCCAGTCCTTTTATTATTATACCATCCAACAAATGGAGGGATACAACGTGCAACATATCCGCTACAAATTCCTCTTCACTATCTCATAGTCTCTATTACACAATCACAGAGATCTTTACAATACTACAATACACAATCGTTTTACAATGTCTTCCTTTTAAAGAGGAATTACCATGGTAAAATACCACGGGCTACCTAATACTATGGGCCTGTAAATCAATTCATTACAACATTTTACAAGATATTTTTCCTGAAATTTGTGCTATGGGGGTGTTGTCCCCCCAATGGTGACTATAGTGGGGGGCAAGCCCCCCCACACCCCCCCGTCATGGGATGGGATCCAAACACGACCTATGAATTAGGAAGATCAGACTCCACGATACAAGGTTGAATTTAATCTATAGTTGACTTCAATCCAAGGTTGGCTTCAATCCATGGTTGACTTCAATCCAAGGTTGATTTCATTCCATAGTTGACTTTTAAGCAAGGTTTCTTTCAATCCAAGGTTGACTTCAATAAATGAGAGTTAGTCATTTATAACTTTACAAAGGAATCTCCTTGAGCACTTCCTAGGCTATGAAATAAGCCAATATTTTCATAATCATTCCACCACCATTTCTATGCTTCAAACAGAATATCGTCCAACTATATTATCGATATCAGAAATCACCCAAGTAACTAAAAATATGCAATAAAATTTACTCAACAAGATAACATGATAAAAAATAGGGTTTAAATCACAATGCTTCCAAAGCATAGCACCCAACCGAAAAGAATAATATCTTATCTATCTTGCAGATGTTCCATGTTGAGCAGTCATAGCCCGATGGGTTTTAAAACATGATTTCTTTGGAATAAAAATTCCCAACAATAATTAATGTCAAATGACAAAGTCAACCACTTTATTTTCGGAGAGGATTTATCAATGCACCAACATTCTTAAATTTTCTAGTAGGTTTCTCTATGTCTCACATTTTCTTTCAAGTTCAGACCACCTCCATCTGTTATCACCTAGACCTGATAAAGGAGGCAACGAAGATAATGTTAGAAGCCTCAACACATCATTCAAGCATGGAATAATAAACACACAGAGTAAACTATCAAGAAGAACAAATTTAGACGGAATGTTCAATCACTTTTTTACTTCTTGGATGATGTATTTATATAATAGATGAAGAGGTTGGAACAGTTACATACTCTCCAACTACTCATTCGTTAAGTGAAAATATACATTAATACATACTTTATCTTATAATATACAAGTTGACTTAGGAAGGCTCAAGAGGCTCTTCCAACAACAATTAAGTGTTAACATTCATAATCACTCCCAATACACAAATAGATAAATCAATACATTTACTAAACTAGTAACTTAAGGAATCAAATGTCACTCAATAATAATCAAAATGAGAACATCCTCCTATTGTCCATAGTTTATAAATAAAGTTCCATGTTACCTACCTGATGAGAACCCTCCAGAGTTCTCACTTTTTTAGAGGTTGCATTTAATGGTTGTTTTTACCCCATTTTGAAAAGTGGTGCTACTAATAGCATTATTTTCCTTTTCAAAGTTAAAATTACAACCTTGTTCAACCATGGCCTGAACGACCTCATATTGTTGCTACGTAAAACCTTAAAATCATCCCCCAAATAAAAAAGGGGTGATAACATAGGCACATCTTTTATGGGGTGCAAGATTAAAATTACATCTTGTTTGACACCATGATCTTAACAATTGGTACTCTTGCAACCAAAATCTAAGAATCAAACCTTGAATCTAAAATTCTAGCTACTATTAAGACCCCCCTCATTTTTTCAAGGTTAAAAATGCAACTTATTTAAAACCATGGTCTTGACAACTGGTATAGTTGTAGCCAAAATCCTAAATTCAACCTCCCAAGTCGAAAAGAGGCCCCACGAATAGTTGCACCTTTTTTTTCAGGCTTAAAATTGTAACACTTTCAAAAGCATGGCCTGAAAGACTAGCATTGTTGCAAACAATAACATAGTAAGGGGGGATTTTTGAAAATAAGGGTTTTTTTTTTAAGAAGAAAGAGGTAAAAGTAAGAATATAATAAGATTTTTTTTTAATGATTTTAAAAAATAAAAATAAAAAACATTTTTAAATAAATAAAAATTCAGTATAACTTTTAAAAGAAAATAAATAAAAAATATGATATGAATTCGCAAGTGTGGAAATGATATGCCATTTAATAGAGGATTCATTGATGAGTCCACCAGCCTTAAACTCCCTTTATATGATATGTAAAAAGGACTATACACTCACCCCAACAGGGGGGGGGTGTGTGGGGGGGGCGAAGCCTCCCCCCATTGGGGTCTGGGGGTTGTTTTACGGGCCCATGGTTTTGGGGTTATTTTACGGGCCCATGGTTTTGGGTAACCCGTGGTATTTTCCTATTGTATCTCCCTTATAAAAGAAAGACATTGTAACATGGCTAGGGTTGATGTATTATGTTTTATGCATTGTAAAGATCTATGAGATCAAAAGAGAGATTGTGAGACAGTGAAGAGGAAGTGCAGCGGCTGTGCTGCAGGTTGTATCCCTTCACTTTGCTGGATGGTATAATAATAAGGACTGGCAACTTCAGTGTGGACGTACCCAAAGTTGGGTGAACCACGATATATCTGTGTCTCTCTTGTAATGTGTGTGTGATTATATTTGCATTTCTGTTTATTGTTATTACTCTGCGATCCTGTTTTTCTAACAATTGGTATTAGAGCCAAAGGTCTATTTCGCAGATAAACCCGCAGGAACCTAGGGTTTTTGGTTCAAGTGGGAGCAATGGAAAAAGAAGGAAAGATTAATGTTGAGAAGTTTAATGGCCAAAACTTCCAGTTATGGAAGATGCAAATGGAGGACTATCTATACCAGAGGGATCTATTCCTGCCATTGGGAGGAAGAGCAAAGCAGTCGGTGGCCGTGAAGGATGAAGAATGGAAGGATCTTGATAGAAAGGCTTTGGGAACAATACAACTGAGCCTAGCTTCGTCAGTGGCTTTCAATATCTCAAAAGAAACGATAACGGAGGGTTTGGTGAGCGCATTGGGTAAGCTATATGAAAAACCCTCGGCCTCCAACAAGGTATTTCTAATGAAGCGTTTATTTAATATGAAGATGTCTGAAGGTGGATCTGTTACTGATCATTTAAATGAGTTTAATACGGTTACAAATCAGCTAAGTTCTGTAAGTGTGAACTTTGATGATGAGGTTAGGGCTCTTCTAATCTTGTGTTCATTGCCAGAAAGTTGGAATAGCTTAGTCATGGCTGTAAGTAACTCTGTCACTGGTTCAACACCTTGAAATTTGATGATGTTATTGGTGTTATTCTTAGCGAGGAAATGTGAAGAAAAAGCATAGGTGAGACATCAGGTAATGCGTTCACCATGGAGAGCAGGGGAAGACAAAAGGAGAGAGGAAAGAGCCAAGGTAATTGCAGCAACTCTAAAAAGGACAGATCCAAGTCCAAACTAGGAAAAATAGAGTGCTGAAACTGTGGAAAGAAATGACATCTGAAGAAAGACTGCAGATCTCTAAAGAAGAAAGGAGATGCACAGAAGGAAACTACCCAGGAAGCAAATGTAGCAGGTGATGTGTTACAAGATGCTTTGATTCTTGCATTAGATAATACTAGTGATTATTGGGTAGTAGATTCAGAGGCTTCATGTCATGCTACACCCCATAGGAAATATTTTCATGGGGGGGGCGAAGCCTCCCCCCACCGGGGTCTGGGGGTTGTTTTACGGGCCCATGGTTTTGGGGTTATTTTACGAGCCCATGGTTTTGGGTAACCCGTGGTATTTTCCTATTGTATCTCCCTTATAAAAGAAAGACATTGTAACACGGCTAGGGTTGATGTATTATGTTTTATGCATTGTAAAGATCTATGAGATCAAAAGAGAGGCTGTGAGACAGTGAAGAGGAAGTGCAGCGGCTGTGTTGTAGGTTGTATCCCTTCACTTTGCTGGATGGTATAATAATAAGGACTGGAAACTTCAGTGTGGACGTACCCAAAGGTGGGTGAACCACGATATATCTGTGTCTCTCTTGTAATGTGTGTGTGATTATATTTGCATTTTTGTTTATTGTTATTGCTCTGCGATCCTTTTTTTCTAACAATTGGTATTAGAGCCAAAGGTCTATTTGGCAGATAAACCCGCAGGAACCTAGGGTTTTTGGTTCAAGTGGGAGCAATGGAAGAAGAAGGAAAGATTAATGTTGAGAAGTTTAATGGCCAAAACTTCCAGTTATGGAAGATGCAAATGGAGGACTATCTATACCAGAAGGATCTATTCCTGCCATTGGGAGGAAGAGCAAAGAAGTCGGCGGTCGTGAAGGATGAAGAATGGAAGGCTCTTGATAGAAAGGCTTTGGGAACAATACAATTGAGCCTAGCTTCGTCAATGGCTTTTAATATCTCAAAAGAAACGATAACGGAGGGTTTGATGAGTGCATTGGGTAAGCTATATGAAAAACCCTCGGCCTCCAACAAGGTATTTCTAATGAAGCGTTTATTTAATATGAAGATGTCTGAAGGTGGATCTGTTACTGATCATTTAAATGAGTTTAATACGGTTACAAATCAGCTAAGTTCTGTAAGTGTGAAATTTGATGATGAGGTTAGGGCTCTTCTAATCTTGTGTTCATTGCCAGAAAGTTGGAATAGCTTAGTCATGGCTGTAAGTAACTCTGTCACTGGTTCAACACCTTGAAATTTGATGATGTTATTGGTGTTATTCTTAGCGAGGAAATGCGAAGAAAAATCATAGGTGAGACATCAGGTAATGCGTTTACCATGGAGAGTAGGGGAAGATAAAAGGAGAGAGGAAAGAGCCAAGGTAATCGCAGCAACTCTAAAAAGGGAATATCCAAGTCCAGACTGGGAAAAATAGAGTGTTGAAACTGTGGAAAGAAATGACATCTGAAGAAAGACTGCAGATCTCTAAAGAAGAAAGGAGATGCACAGAAGGAAACTACCCAGGAAGCAAATGTAGCAGGTGATGTGTTACAAGATGCTTTGATTCTTGCATTAGATAATACTAGTGATTATTGGGTAGTAGATTCAGGGGCTTCATGTCATGCTACACCCCATAGGAAATATTTTCATGATTATGTTCTAGGCGATTTTGGACATGTTTTATTGGGTGATGATGATCCATGTAAAATTGTTGGAATGGGTAAGGTATGGATAAAAGTTAAGAATGGAACTGATTGGTTGTTGAAAGATGTAAGGCATATCCCTGCTATGAAAAGAAATCTAATCTCAACAGGGCAGTTGGGAGATGGAAGTTGTCTATCTACATTTGGAGAAAAGTGGTGGAAGATCACTAAAGGATCAATGGAGATAGCAAAAGGAGACATGGTAGGTACGTTGTATTTATGTCCTCATAATACTGACCATTCTATCTCTTTAGCTTCCACAGGAACAGATACAGCATTGTGGCATCATAGGCTTGGCCACATGAGTGAGAGGGGGATGCAGATTCTCCACTCAAGGAAGTTGCTGCTAGATTTGAAGTAGGTAAGTATGGAATTCTGTGAGAACTGTGTTTATGGAAAACAGAAGAGAGTCATATTTCTCAGGGTTGGGAAACAAAAGAAGAATGAAAAGTTAGAGCTTGTGCATACTGATGTATGGGGACCGGATCAGGTACAATATCTTGGTGGATCTCATTATTATGTTACATTTATTGATGATGCCACTAGGAAAACTTGGGTTTATTGCATTAGACAGAAATCTGATGTGTTTGCTACTTTTAAGAAGTGGAAAACTTTGGTTGAGAATGAGACAGGAAAAAATTTGAAGTGTCTCAGATCTGATAATGGAGGTGAGTACTGCGGCAAGGAGTTTGATAGTTACTATTCATACCATGGGATTCGTAGAGAGAAGACAGACCCAGGAACACCACAATAAAATGGTGTGTTAGAAAGGATCAACATAATGATCATGGAGCGTGCAAGGTGTATGAGACTGCATGCAGGGTTGCTCTTACAGTTTTGGGTGGATGCTATAAATACTGCTATTTATTTAATAAATAGAGGACCTTCAAGTGCTTTGGATGGTGGTATTCCAGAGGAGGCATGGACAGATAAAAAGGTAAACTACTCATTTCTGAGAACGTTTGGTTGTGAAGCATTTGTCCATATTGATAAAGAAAATAGAACAAAGCTTGAAGCTAAATCCAAGAAATGTACCTTTATTGGATATGGGGTTGATGATTTTGGTTATCGCTTATGGGATTATGAAAATCACAAAATCATTAGAAGTAGAGATGTCATATTCAATGAAAAGGTCATGTATAAAGATCAGTTGTAGGGAAAGAAACAGGAAAAGGAAAACACAGAGTACACAGTGCTTGATGGAATTCAAGAAAATGAAGTTCCAAATGGATTTACAGTTTGAAGGAAGAAGAAGGAGGCAAGAAGTGGTACAAGGCCAAACTTGTTGTAAAGGGGTTTGCACAGAAGAAAGGTATAGATTTTGATGAAATATTTCCTCCTGTTGTTAAGATGACTTCAATTAGGACTATCTTAAGTCTAGTTACGGTAGAAGATTTGCATCTTGAACAGTTAGATGTAAAAACAACTTTTCTCCATGGGGATTTGGAGTAAGAGATATATATGTAGCAGCCACAAGGGTATGAGGTCAAAGGTAAGGAGGAATTGGTATGCAGGTTGAAGAAGATCTTGTATGGATTGAAGCAAGCTCCAAGGAAGTGGTATTTAAAATTTGACAGGTTTATGACAAAACAAGGTTATAGTAGATGTCATTCTGACCACTGTGTTTATTTCAAGAAACTAGACAATGAAAGATATATTATCTTGTTATTATATGTGGATGACATGCTTGTTGCAAGGTTTAACATGCATGATATAAATGTACTCAAAAGAAAGCTAGCTAATTCATTTGCAATGAAGGATTTGAGTGTTGCAAAGTAAATCCTTGGTATGAGAATAACAAGAGATAGGAAAAATCGCAAATTGACATTGTCTCAAAGTGAGTACATACAAAAGGTGTTGGAGAGGTTCAGAATGCAGAATGAAAAACCAGTAAGTACACCTTTAGCCAACCATTTCAGTCTAAGTAAGGAAATGTGTCCCAAGAAACAGGAAGAGACAGATTACATGTCCAATATTCCCTATCAATCAACAGTTGGCAGCTTGATGTATGCCATGGTGTGCACAAGACCAGATATTGCACAAGCAATGGGAGTTGTGAGCAGATATATGAACAATTCAGGTAAAGAACATTGGAAGGCAGTACAGTGGATTCTCTGGTATTTGAGAGGTACCACCACTTAGGCATTATGTTTTGGAGGTTCATACACTATTCTACAGGGATATGTTGATGCAGATATGGCAGGTGATAAAGATAGAAGGAGGAGCACCATAGGGTATATGTTTACTGTAGGTGGAACAACAGTAAGTTGGATTTCGAAACTGCAGAAGGTTGTTGCACTTTCAACAATGGAAGCAGAGTATGTTGTTGTTACAGAGGCTAGTAAAGAGATGATTTGGTTGCAGAGGTTTATGGAGGAATTGGGTAAGAAGCAGAAGGATAGCAGGCTGTATAGTGACAGCCAGAGTGCCATTCATCTTGCAAAGAACTCAGCATTCCCTTCCAGGACTAAACATATACAGCTCAAGTACCATTTCATACGCTATGTTATGGAAGATGAACTGTTGAAGCTGAAAAGATACATACTAGCCGGCATCCTGCAGACATGTTTACAAAGGTAGTGACCAGAGAGAAACTGAGTTCCTGCTCGGTTTTAGTTGGCTTTCTAGTGTGAAGGTGAAGATGAGAAATTTTCCAAGTCCAAGGTCCATCAAGTGCAGCAACGGTGGAGTTGTTGTGATCAGTCTCCAAGTGGGAGATTGTTGGTTGTGGAGCCTGATCTCCAGATTCAGAGATATTATTATTCAGTCGTGTTTGTACCCCAGCTTTATATGATATGTAAAAAGGACTGTACACTCACCCCAACGGGGGGGTTTGGGGGGGCAAAGCCTCCCCTCACCGGGGTCTGGGGGTTGTTTTATGGGCCCATGGTTTTTGGGTTGTTTTACGGGCCCATTGTTTTGGGTAACCCGTGGTATTTTCCCATTATATCTCCCTTATAAAAGAAAGAAATTGTAACATGGCTAGGGTTGATGTATTAGTTTTTATGCATTGTAAATATTTATGAGATCAGAAGAGAGACTGTGAGACAGTGAAGAGGAAGTGCAGCGGCTGTGCCGTAGGTTGTATCCCTTCACTTTGATGGACGATATAATAATAAGGACTGGCAACTTCAATGTGGACGTAGCCCAAGTTGGGTGAACCACGATATATCTGTGTCTCTCTTGTAATGTGTGTGTGATTATATTTGCATTTCTATTTATTGTTATTGCTCTGCGATCCTGTTTTTCTAACATTGGGGTGATAAAGAAAGGATTAGGTATCACACGTTGGGTGTGAGGGATTATAATGGTGATGGGTTATAGTGTCATGGAATAAGGGATTGTAGATGTTACATCTTAAATGGATGAAGGTTATATGAGTTTCAAGTGCTGGTATTTATTTATGTAATGATTATGGGTTAAAGTAAAAAATTCTATGTGTTAGGAGTTATGGATTCATGGTCATGAGGAATAGATTTTATAGCAATTTAAAGTTATATTAGGGATTAATATGGTTTAGTGGTAAGAGGATATAGGTTTTTTGGTGATTTTGTTGCATTGGTGAGAGAAACCCCCTATCTAAACTAGGTTGTGAGTTAGACAATATAAAATTATTAGTAGTGAGAGTAGCACAAGAGTATTCTAACATAAACTAAACAAATAGGAAGTATGCAATGGATCATTCTACAAGATTAATTACAAGAATGCCATTCATACACAAAAAGTGGAGGGAAAAATCAATACACATATAGTAGTCCAATGGAAAAGCATAAACATATGTGATATCCCTGAGTAAGAGTGACTGGAAGCAAGTGGCATCCAACAATTTCCTTGGGATGGGATCTTTTTTTTCTTAAAATCTCTCTCTAATAATGGTGAATGAAGAACACTAGTCTCTTTGAGGAAGGATCTCATGCAAGCACGAAGGAAACAAATGGCATAGATTAAATAGTGAGACTTATGATTTGCAAGCTCATTCCTTTAGCACAAACTTGCAATTATTCATCTCTCAAATGCTACCCTAATCCTTTAATTTATAAGTAAATTATAAGATACTGAATGAAGGACTAGTTCCAATGTGAATGCTCTTCTTTCAAAATTAGATCCCAATGCTTGATGGAGACACTTGGGAAGACAAAGTACTCAACAATCATGAGTTCAGGACCCAAACTCACCCTATACCTCACCTTATAGATACATAAACCAAGACTATGAGCCATAGTGTGCTTGAAAGGACTCATTCATACACTTAGAAATACTTACACGGGTATCAAAGGATATCTTGTGCAAGTGAATGAAAACACCTTATGTAAGGTTGATCTTACTCAGTAGGGTGTGTCAAGTAGCCATGAGGTAGTGTTATTATGCTTATTTATATCCAACTAGTTATGCTTCATTTTATTCTTGTTAGAATGTTGCTTGTGATTAGAATCAAGGTGACAATAGACATTTTCCCTAATGTGTGAGGTTAAGAGAACTCGTTAGCTGAAATACATCAGTGTTTCTTTCACACGTGCTTGCACATTAATTGTTTGGAGAGAGATTAATGGAAAAGTAAGGAATTCCCATGGAGATGTGATGAAGGACACCCACAAAAAAATAAAAATTCGTGATGGTGTGATCTGTTTATTAAAATGGGTAGGCCATTCCCGTGCTCGTGAAAATTGTCAAATTACATTACAATAGAAGAAATGGGCTCTTGGGGCTATATCAAAACACCAGAATTTTCCTATATGGAGATAAATTTAATTGCCAAGAAAGTGTATTGTTGATAGAATACCTTTGTATGGAAACATTATCATTCATAGGGGAAAAAGTAATAGTAAATGACTTCTCATTAGGAGGGGCCTCAGAACCTAAAAGGTGTCCCTTTATTGGTGGATTTTTCTTGAGGAATTGGAAAGACATACAATCCTAAGGGTCCTCGATTGAAACTTGAATATTGTAACCATGATGTTTTACGACCTCCTTTAACATGAAAATGAGTTAATATCAAACATAGGGGATCCTACTAAGTCAGAGAGAAATGATGATTCTCTTTGATCAGTGTGGGGTCAACCATTGATAATGATGAATGAAAAATAGAGTATCTGAAACCTACTTTACATACTCCTAGAAAAAATATTTGATGTTGATGAGAGTAAGTATTGTAGAACTAAGGAAAAGGTGTCTTCTAAATAATAAGGATCAATAAATAACCAATTGTAAAAGATTATGACTTTGACAAGGATACCCAGATTTGGCCAATGGATATGAAATTCAAGACTTCATTTGTTTGGAACATGAATGCAATTAGCATAGGTAGCAATAACAATTGATTTTACATAACACAATATGATGTTGAATAAAAAATGGGTACTTACGCAAATCAGGTATTGTTGACTATGTGACTATCCTGAAATGATGAACTAGGTAACTCTAGATACAAAGGGTTTCCAACTAGTGTCAACAAATTGGTCGGATCGCTTTGTTTGGTACTAGGATAAGACAAGTATTGCAGGTGATTAGAATCAATGGATTCATGGATGACTTAGTGTAGATGTTCCAAACAAGGTGATATGGATTGCTTCCAAGTAAAGAGATGTTGTTGGACTTTGAAATAATACGAATATTGATGCTTCCCTCATTTTGGTTTTTTGAATTTTTGTGGATATGGATAAGCTACAAATAAGGAGATGGGTGTCCCAAAATAAATTTGATCAAGTGACTGTATTTTTCATTGTGAGAGTGATGACAATAATTAGGGATTCCCCCCCTAGGGTAGGTCTCCTTGGTGGGATTATGAGTGATGGAATGAAAATCAAATGGTATCCAAGGCTTGTAGGAGATGAGAAGCCAGTGGGATGCATTGGAGCATTTGGCATGACAATCCATTGAAATTTTTGTGATCTGATGGGATTTTGGGGTTTTGGGTTAGCATTATGATGAGTGGGAGATATTAGGATTTTTTCTTAAAAATTTAGACTAACTAGATTCTCAATATTGGGAGGGATAAAGAGTCATGGGTTCCATAATTAAATGGTGTATAGAACTAAGACAACACATTAAGGTGGAATAGCACTACCTTGCAAGCTATTTGACACAACTCGAATGGATGAGGTTGCTCTTCAAGGTAGGGTATAAGATATGGTAAATTAAAATGGTGACAAAAAGGAAAAATTCATTGATAGCAAGGGGATAACATATTCCTAAATGTTGGCTATAAAGAATAACTAATGAGCGACCATCGATGATGTGTGAAAAATGACACCTTTGATAGTGTTATGTACACATTCAAACAAAACCCATAGCATAAGAGTTCTCAATTATAACTAAACAAAAAAATCAAGATACCATACAATGGTCTTTCATAGTGTAATTATGTATTTGAATATGATCAAAAGGGGAAAATGATTTTTGAATGGGGGTCACTCACTAAAGGAGGCTAGGGAGCCAATAGTTCCCTAGGAAGGAACTTCCTAAAGGAGGATAGGGAACCAAGAGTTCCAAAGGAAGTCTCTCCATAAAATAGGTCAAGGAACAAAGACTTATCAAATACAACACTCCCTAAAGGAGGCTATGTAATGAAGGGTTCACAAGGAAGGTTCTCCCTAAAGGAGGCCAAGGAATGAAGAGTTACCAAAGATGGCACTCCCTAAAGGAGGCTAAGGAATGAAGGGTTCCCAAGGAAGGCATTCCTTGAAGGAGGCTAGAAAACAAATATTTCCCAAATATGACACTACTGAAAGGAGGATACAAAATGAATGGTTCCCAAGGAAGGAACTCTCTAAAGGGTGGTAAGGAAAGAAAGGTTTCCTAAGATGGAAATCCCTATAGGAGGCTATGGAATGAAGAGTTCACAAAAATTCCACTTCTTGAAGGAGGATAGGGTATCAATGGTTTGTAACAAAGGAACTCCCTAAATGAGGCCAAGGAATGGAGATTTCAAAAAATGACAGTCCTTGAAGGAGGCCAAAGAACATAGGGTTCCAAAGAAAGGAACTCCTTGAAGGAGGCCATGGAATGAAGAGTTTCAAAAGATGACACTCCTTGAAGGATGTCAAGGAACAAAGGGTTCCTAAGGATATAATTCCCCGAAGGAATTCAAGGAATGAAGAGTTCCAAAAGATAATACTCCATGAAGGAGGCTAGGGAATGAAGATTTCCCAAGGATGACTCTCCCTAAAGGAGACCAGGGAATGAATCATGTTTCCAAGGAAGGAACTCCTTGAAGGAGGTCAAGGAATGAAGAGTTCCACTTTCAGGAACTCCATCAATGAGGTTGGATAATGAAGGGTTCCCAAGGAAGGAAATCCTTAAAGGAAGACAATGAATGAAGAGTCCCCAAAGACAACAATCCCTTAAAAGAGGCCAAGGAATAGGGAGATATGTCAATTTCATGACGTTCCTACCTACAACCTTATCATGTCGAGAATGTCTTACCTTGTTAATGCGATCTTGATCTGTCATGTAAAAGGGTGTGTAGCATTAGTTAATTGGAGGGGTAAGCACCCCATCCAACCGCCACCCCAACAAAGGGTTCCCAAATATGGCACTCCCTAAAGTAATCTAGGGAACAAAGGGTTCCCAAAGATGACACTCATTGAATGAGCCTAGGGAATGAATTTTTTCCAAGGATGGCACT
Organism: Larix kaempferi; assembly: GCA_027924585.1. Lineage (NCBI taxonomy): Eukaryota > Viridiplantae > Streptophyta > Pinopsida > Pinales > Pinaceae > Larix > Larix kaempferi. The sequence goes on from BSBM01000232.1 coordinate 10,476,430, forward strand.
CCTTGAAGGAGGATAGGGAATGAAGGGTTCCGAAATATGGTGCTTCCTGAAGGAGTCTAGGTTACAAATCATTACCAAGGAAGGCACTCCCTAAATGAGGCCATGGAAAAAATATCCTCCAAGGATGGTATTCCCTAAAATCTACAAGGGAAACCAGAGTTCCCAAGGAAGGAACTCCCTAAAGGTGGTTGTGGAAATAATGGTTCCAAACGAAGGAACTACTTAAATTAGGTCAGGGAACGAAGCATTCCCAAAGATGACATTCCTTGAAGGAGGCCAATGAACAAAGGGTTTCCCAATGAAGGAAATCCCTAAAGGAGGCTAGGTAATAGAGGTTCCCAAACATGGCACTCCCTAAAGGAGGCTAGGGATGAAGAGTTTCCAAACATGGCACCCCTTGAAGGAGGTTATGGAATGGAGGGTTCTCAAGGAAGTCACTCCTTGAAGGAGGCCAAGTCACCTATATGGGGGGGTAACCAAAGAGGCCAAATTTGAAGGGGCCTCTCCACATGAATAAATGAAGCTAGCTAGTGGGTCATTGTGATTAGGCTATGTGGCTTGTAATTTGATGATGCTTGGGGCGCAGGAAACAAGAAGGTGTAATGATGGTTCCCACAAAGAGTGTAATGCATGTATTTATTTTTTCATAGGAAAGGTCATACATGACCAAGATGGGAAATTCCCCCCATCATTGTTATGTGGAGACATGAGGGAAGTGTTGTTGTCAAATAATCAAGATGATGGAACATAGATAATAATAATAATAAATAAGGCAATTTCGTAATGGGATTCTAGAGAAGAGGATTTGAAATAGTATCTTAGATTTGCTAGGTGTTATAACATCCATGGGAGGGGTTGGTCCAATGAACTGTAAGACAACATTTCATATGGGGGTATGATCGATCACAATGGAATTCGAATCCACATGATACCTATCAATCATAAGAGATGATATTATTTGAGAGTGAATAATTATAGTGCAAAGGAATATGGAATCATAGGGTGTAATCATTGAGCAGTTAGGACCTTGTCTATAATCAATAGGAGAACCTAAATGGAATTTATCACTTAGATTAGTGAAAGAAGTGGTGGCCTCAAAGAATTTTTCATATTTGAAGAAGAATGTAGTTGCAGAGACATGGTCTGTTTTGTGAATGGGTGATGAAGCAGGTGTGGATGCACCCAAGGTTGAATGAATCCACCTAGACTCTTGCTCGAATTGGTGAGGAGGTAGTTCTACATCCATGGGTTCACATTCAATGGGGGTGGGTGTTGAACCATTAATATAGGTGTACATATAGTGCATGGAATCAATGTGAGAGATAGAAGATAAAATTATATCTTGTGAAGCATGTGATCAGGGATCACGGTATCAGAGTTCATCAATGCTGACAATGTGTCTCTGATGGGGGAATATCATTACCCAAAAGAGTGAGTACACCAACATCCATGGCATATGTAGCTGGAGTTTTCACACCAGCTCGTGATAAAGAGCACCTACTAAGGATTTAGGAACCCTTAGTAGCAGTTCATAAACATGGATAAAAACTAAACAATAAGCAAATGATGTATGCAAATAACAAACATGAAATAGATATAACTACTGTAATAAAATTGCAAATCAACAGGAACCCATCAATGAAATTTGCATTTTTATATTATATGGAAAACAACGGTTTGCAGTAATGGTTACCTCAAAAGAAGAGGCGATGAGGGCCCTTGCAGCAGTACGAAGAGTAGTGTTTCGGGTCTCCAGAGTTCCTTTCTCTTCTCCAAATGCTCAATGGGTTGGCCAAGATTCAACTAATTGGGCACAAAAACTTGAAATGGGAGGCTAAAGTGCAGTAGGGAATTTGGCAACATGAGGGTGTGAAGAGTGATTCATGTGAAATGGGGGGCCTCCATCACCTTTTTATCGTGATTTTGAGTGGTGGAGTATTGGCCCATAGTTTTGGGCAACTAACGGTATTAGGTATTTTCACTCTTTTTTGAATTTATTTTGATTTTTCCCCCTTTTTCTTTTATTTTGGGGATGTTTTGACCATTTTTGTGGGTTTTTAACCTTTTTTGAAGGAATTTAATTACTTTTTAGGGAAATAATGTTTTTTTGCCTATTTGGTTACCAATTTAGGGTTTTTTGGGGTTTTGGAGGCCAAAAATGTGGGAAAAGTGGACAAATGGGTTATGTGACTAGGGATATGAGCTAGTGTACAATTTTTGGGTGTTAACATATTCCCCCCTGATGTGTGAGGGTAGGAGATCATCGTATGGCCGATATACATAATAGGTATTGAATGTTTCTAGGGGTGTGAGCATTGTGATGGCGAAGAGCAGAAAATGGTAGGATACCGGAACACGTGCTCCATACAAACTGCAAAGGTTACAACTGCAAATACATGACCTCAATAATGGATGAGGAGTGATATCAAATATATGGAAGAGGCAAGCATACCCATGCTCATATCAATATATACAAATAATAATGAGTCCCAGAGGGGACCTGAACAATACATAGAGAACTATTGTGTACATCATAATGGTCCAAAGGGGACACAAATATGGGACATACTCATGGTCCAACCATGAATGATATGAAGAAATGATACATGGAAATAATGGCATCCATACTTGGGCCGTGGGAGCATGCGAAGGTGTTTCTCTCGACTAGGTGGCGGCCCGCGAAAGGTCGGGACCACTCATGGCGGGGTTAGGTGTAGGATTATAAGCCGAGGTGGCAACAGGGAGCATATGGACACATGGTTGACTATGAGATGCAATGTGTCCAATAATGTCGTCTACAGCATGAGATGCCTCCAACGCGTCCTTCCTGGAGGAATCGTCGTGGGGAGCATCAGGTAAAATGGAATATAGGTAGCCTGATTGAGCGTAGATAAGATCGAATTGTTGGGATTTGAGGATGGCTTCTTCTTTGGTTTGGAGCCGTTAGGATGCACATCCTTGGTGATAATTGGTATTAGGGATTTCAAGAACCAATCTAAGAAGATGCAACCATCTAGCTTGATCTTGCATAAACTACGACGTCTACGCCATTCATGAATATGGTCAGTGATATGGGTAGCTGTGTTATGTCTGTAAGAGAGTAAAATCTCAACACCAACATCACAACGAACATGTAAATGAAAGAATTGTAGGAAAGTCAAAGCAAGGGATGTAAATGTGGAATGGGTCCCATGTGGCTGTTCAATATACCACTTAGTTGCAGAACCAATGACTATCTGTTGCAAAAGGCGTAGGCGGACCGAGTCATCCACGATGGAGTTGGAGGAACACCATAAGTGGAAGGACATGATATTGTTCCGGGGGCCTTCCCCACCCTTCCCTTCAAACTTTGGGATGTCTGAAGGGAGTTTGGTAGGCATGGGGGGCCATGTGGGATCATTGGTGGGCTCCAGGAATGGATACCTAATTAGGGTAGCTAAACCGGAAGCATACTTTAATTATCGACCAAGCAGCGTAAAAAATTAAGAGGTGCTAAGCACTATATGTGATCTATAGGATAGTCTTCATCGTTTTAGGATGATGGGGTGTGTCTTGAAGTTTTCTCGAAAAGGAAATGGAAGTGATCTGCTCTTAAACAACGAATGAAGGAATATGAAAATATGTTAAATTTATAAACTAGAGATGCTGAAACTGATAGATCTTTGTGTTGAGAATTAAATGCTGGAAGAATGTAAATGTAATCTAAGAAATAGAGTGCTGAAAGCTTGAGAAACTGATCTAGAAATAAAATACTGTAAACTGGAAGTCTAACTAGAAATTCAATACAAAAAATTAATCAAACTTAATCTATTCGAATCGAATGCTGAAAGTGATAATCAATTACTCTATTCAAATCCAAAGAACTAAAACGATTAACTCCTATATAACTGAAGTCTGATAAAAGAAATATTCATGGTATCGCGATTCGCAGATCTAAATCATGGTCTAAAATTAATATAGCGAGCTGGAAAACAGAGGTAATTATGCCTGCACAGAATGCGTGTACAGGACTACAGGAAGCGTATTGTAGAACTATAGAATCAATGTTGACGAACTACAGATAAAAAGTGCTGAAATGAAATGATCGTTGAACTAGAATAAAACCATGTCATTCAAACATTACCAAAGTACTTCATATACGATAAGGATTTAAATCAATTCACAATACATATGAAAAATACCTGAAATGGAAACGAAGCTCCTGACCTACGTGTTGGAGGGGCCCTCTCCAACTCGTATTTCAGGAGTGGGAAAAGTATTATAAACGCAAAGCTTGAAACAACATCACTTCTTCCATTAAAATCGTAATCTCATGTTCAGAAAAGTCTTAACACAGAATTGTATCGAATAACATATACTGAATGTAAGTTCTACAAAAATTCCAACAGGAACCTCTTACTAACCAAGAGTCCCATATATATATATTTTTTGGAACATAACCTAACTCTATGATTTAAATGCCGATTATGCTGAACAGGAGTTTTCTTCTACAAATCAGGAAAAAGGCGCTGAGCCACTTATGGTCTTTCAGTCCTTGTGTTGGAATTGATGGTTGTCTCTTGGATTACCTGCGCCTTCTCATACACACTTATTTCCATATGATTAGCTCATAGAAAATGCTTTTAAGCATAAAAGAATAACCTCTAAACTACTCTATCAAAAAATCAAAATGAATCATTAAACCCCACAAACAAAGGCATTTTCCATATCCATTATTGTGTTTGTGTGGCATCAAAAAGGCTTATAAAGTACCTAATTTGGGGCTCATCATCTCCCCCATACTGAAGGATTCACCCATCCTTGGGTGACACATTTTGTTCATGGATAGCTTTTCTGATGTCCCAAGCAACGATCCTAGGAGTCCCTGCCTGCCTATGATAGCCATGGGTTCGGTCATCTCTGGCCCATTTTCTTTTCTCTTCCTTCTTGCCAATATGTGCTTTGATAACTAATGGAAGAAATAATGGTGGACTGAGCTTCATCCCTATCCATCTAAGCTGGTGTTTGATCAAGGATTCCCTGTATAATTTGGCCTTAGTGAGTGCCATTTCTAACCTGAGGAGGGAGTGAGGATCCTTCTTCTTCAAATCATCTCCAATCCTTGCCCACCTCTCACTGATGGCCTCATGTACCTCTTTGTATGTGCATTGAAGGGTGAGATCAAAATGCGTGACTGCCTCCTGCTGTTTTTCAAGCAAGATAGGAATTAATTCTTCGTCAGTGGTGATAGTTTGGTGGTCCTGAATTACCTTTTCAGGGTGAGATGCCTCGGCCATGATCCATAATGGATTCTGCCACTTCTATGCAAGATATATATGATCATCTTGTGCCCTTTCCACCTCGTGGTTCATCCAGGAGCATAATGCTCTTAGCTGGAAGTCACCTACGTAGGGATTAGGTGACCAGTTAGGTGTGCTTGGCACCACGAAGTTGTGCAAGAAGAATTCACACAATTGATCCTTTTCCAACTCTGTGCAATTCAGAGAAGTGTCCACAAATTCCTTTGAAGTGTTCAATTCCAGAGGCAGGCCTTGTTTCACCTTCTGCAGCTGGAACCTCCCCCACTTTTCCTTTAAGTAGACCGTGTAGATTATGGACGGTGGTCTGAGTTGCAATATTCCCTCATAGATTTTTGTAGTGGAAATCAATGTGTCCTCTAATTGCTGGATTTTTTGGTCCTTCTGAGCCAATTCTGTCTAAGCTTGGCCCAATTTCTCCCTCAGTGCTGCATTTTGTTGTTCTGCCAGCTTCAACTCCCCTGCGTGCTGCATCTTCAATATCTGGGTCTTCTCCTGTACAAACAGTGGGGGTGCTGGTGAAGTTGGTTGGCTTCTCTCAATCCTTACTTCAATTTTTAATGCTGACATTTCTTACCTGACTTTTGCTAACTCCATCAGTGCCTCAGCTAGCTGGTCAGTGGCTCCAGGGTTTATATTTTGATTGATAGGGTTTACATCTTGACCAGCGGGGTTCCATTAGTCATCATCCTATTCTTTAGGTGTGGTTAGGTTGTCCTGGTCTACCCAATCGTCATCATAGTCATATACGTTTTGAATTATTGGGTTGGGCACTTTTCCCACCTTCTTTTCCTGTTTGTTCTTAGGCTGCTGTGGCATCCTCTTACTTCTCCGTTTTGCCCCTTGCTTGCTGGTGGAAACCCATGATTCTTTTTGGCAGGAGGCGTCTTTTGAATGTTTTATTCTAATCAGGGTATCGGCCATAATTTCATTGTCACTATCAAGGTCAATATTTCTCTTGGGTCCTGATGCGGAAGTGGATTTTTCCTTTGACCCTGAAGCTAGGGGTATGCCTACATTAGGTGTACCCCTCATTCTCTGCACATCATCTGTAGATATTACCACAAAATCCTCCCATGAAAGTTCTGGAACATGTACCGTTAACTCTTCACGAATTATCAATTTGATTAGCCCATGGTGGGCTAACGCATCTTCTTTTCCTTGAACCACCTTTTTACTCATTTCTCCCAAAGATTGGAGGAGATAATAGGGGATGCTGATGTTGTTATTCGGTGGAATATGGCTCCTGTACCTCAGAAGCTCTAAAATTCAAAAGTGGAAGAGAGGGACATAGCTCAGCCTCCCTATACACGTGACATATTTATGAACGACAATAGCTATTTCATCCCAAGGTGCTGGCATGGTGACTCTCTTGACCCCTTTTTTGTCTTCTTCATAAACTTCTCCTTGTTCGAAGAAGGCTGCTTTTGCACTCTAGTTGGATTCCCAGTTGTCCCTACTCTAGTGTAGACCCATGGGTAGCCCTGTGTATTTTGCAATCGCCTCCTCATCCAGTCTGATACAAAGTCCCCTTACCCGGGTGACGAACTGTTCATCTTTGATGTGCTTCAAGTTTCTTGCGAATTATAAAGCCACCTTTGTATTGGACCCCCTCAAACCTGAGATGAAGGGCATCTAGACCGCATTACAGAGGATTGATAAAACTTGAGGGGCTTCATAAATGGGCTTGTGATCCTCTGGTTCACTCTTTTTGAACCCTTTTGTCATCTTGATTTTTCTACTACAATTGACAAACCAAAAACTTTGAGTGTGGCTGACTTACCTCAACTGACCGGGATTGATCACAGGTTCGAGGGTAGCTTACTGGCTAAGTGACAACATAAATTTTTGGTTTTCTGCTTCTGGAAAGCTCCTATTGCAAGACTAGGTCTTTTAGTAGATTATGCTACCTTATTTAGTTGTTTTCATGCACTTATCCTGATCATTGTGCATCGTTCTTTCTGCCTTATACATTCCTTTTCATTATTTCACCCTGCGTTTCCTTCCATCATTGTACCTTTCCCTACCGCTTTGATCATTTTAGGATATCATTTGGAGATAGAGCGGCTACATGCGAATGATGTCATCCTCTGACATGCCTGAAGTAGGTAATCATGATTATGTGTGGGTACTTCTGAACCGTGTCGCCGAACTAACTTAAAAGATGTCCTCAGCTTTGGAAAATAATCGTTTTGTGGGGGATTTTTATTTGATTTGAAAATAAAATAGAGATTTAAGTGATTACCTTCCATGCTTTGCGTACCTGATTGTATGATTCGTGCTTGATTTTATGGGCATGTAATTTTGTAGTTGAGATTAGCTGCGTTTGTAGTGATTTTGGGCGTGTTAGTAGTCGCGTCTTTTTCCTTTTTTGTTCTGTTTTTCTGTTGGAATTGTTGTCTGTGTTTGCTTGTTTTTCGTGCAAGCTTTGCTGACATGACATTTCATTGTGTTCAACATTGTGTTGTAGTGATGCTGCAAATGGTGATTTGATTTCTGTAGCTTGCTGGTGGTCTGGCTCGCTTGAATTGACTGTTGGCTCGCTTGACTTAGAATTGCTGGTTTGCTTGATTTAGCCTCTGAAAGTTGATCTTTGTTTGTATTTGTTTTGATGTTGGATTTTCATTCGGCTGCTAAATGTTGGTTGGCTCTCTTGATTTATAGTGTTGGCTCTCTTGATTGATATTGTTGGCTCACTTGATTGTTTTTCTGGCTCGCTTGATTGTTTTCTGGCTCGCTTGAATTTACTTGCTGGATCGTTTGAATTGACTGCTTGCTGGCTTTGCTCAGAAATTGCTTCTGGTTGTGCATGGGGATGGATTAAGTCCATCAATTGTGTTTGTGAGATCCTGAGTGGATCATGTTTTTATTTTCTGTTGTTTTGTATTTCTTTTTTCATTTTGTCATTTTTTTCTATTTTTTCATTTTTTTTTCATTTTTTCTATTTTTTTCATTTTTCAATTGCTCTCTTCGAATCAAGAAATTTTCAGTGATGTTCTAGGCTCTGTATCAGCATTAGATTCTGCTAATAAAGTGTCTGTGTGAACTCTTCTCTGGATTTCAGTGTCTTATAGAGTTTGAGTCTGTGTCCATTCACAATCATGGGGAATTTTTCCTCATCTATTGTTGTAATTCTGACAGCTCCATTATCATAGATGTGTTCAATGATGTCCGAGCCATCTGGTTGTCAGTTTTCCTTTGAATGTGTGAAATATGGATTCATAGAGTAGTGCCCAGTCACCTTCTTTGATCTTCTTCTCCTTGATGTTCTTGTCATGCCATTTCTTTCTTTGTTGTCGTATGATTTCAGTGTGGCCAAGTGCTTGTTGGTGTTGCTCATCCAGTTGATTTAATTGTAGTATTCGTTCTTGCTGGATGTCTGAAATTTCCATGTTCAACTCAGCTGCAATCCTCAATGATTTGATCTCAAACTCAATGGGCAACATTATTTTCTTTCCATAGACTAGCTCATATGGGGTGAATCTTGTTGTTGTCTTCCATGTAGTATTATAAGCCTACACTGCCTCACTTAGTCGGTCTGCCCAATCTCTTTTATGGAGTTGTACAGTTTTTGTCAAGATCCTTTCTATTTCTCTGTTTGTCACCTCAACTTGACCATTAGCCTGAGGGTGGTAGGGAGTAGATTTTCTGTGTTTAACCTTGTTTCTTTTAAGCAGGTCCTCTATAAGGTTGGATGTAAATTGTGGGCCTTGGTCAGAAACTAGCTCTCGTGGGACTCCAAATCTGTGGAAGATTTTCTTTGTAAAAAACTTTTCCACATTAGTTTCATTTGCTGCTATAAGTGCTACTACTTCTGCCCACTTTGTAAGGTAGTCAGTGCATACAAGGATGTAGCTTTTATGATTTGATTGTGGGTTGAATGGGCCAACGAAATCAAATCCCCATTTCTTGAATGGTTCCAATGAGATTTGTGGATGGAGAGACATTTCTTCTCGTTGTGTAGGCTTCCCCATTCGTTGACAGTCATCACAATGTGAAACATATTCATAGGTGTCCTTGTGGAATGTTGGACAATAATATATAGTCTGCAATATCTTATAGACTGTCCTCTTTGCAGCATCATGTCCTCCACATGGTTCATTATGGGTGGCATGCAGTATGTCATGGAATTCATCTTCCCTAATGCATCTTCTCAATACTTGGTCTGGTCCATTTTTGAAAAGCATGCCTTCTATTTATGTATAGGTGGCACTTTTCCTTATGACTCTGTTCTTCTCTTAGTGGCTGTAATGTTGTGGGAATTCTCCAGACACTAAGTAGTTTGCTATGTCAGCAAACCATGGGCTTCTTGTGGAGATTGAAAAAAGATGCTCATCAGGAAAATTGTCATTTACCACTTCATTGTCTTGTCCATGGGTTAGCCTAGATAGAAAATTAGCTACTACATTGTGTTTTCCTGGCTTATCCAGAATTGTGATGTCAAACTCTTGCAGGAGGAGTAGCCATCTAATGATTCGAGCACTTGTGTTAGGTTTGTTCATGAGATACCTGATTGATGAATGGTTTGTGTGGACAAACACTTGGTATCCAGTTATGTAGTGCCTGAATTTGTTAATGGCATGTATGACAGCAAAAAACTCCTTCTCTGTGACTGTATAATTTAATTTTGCTCCTACCAAATTTTTACTGATATAATATATAGTATAGGGATTTTTCTCTCTTTCTTGTCCAAGGACAGATCTAATGGCCTTATCTGATGCATCAGAATGGATGTGGAATGGAAGTGCTCAATTTGGTCCTTGGAGTACTGGGGCTGTAATTTTTTTCTCCTTGAGTTTTTCAAATGAGAACATACAATGTTTTGTCCAAATGAATTCTGTGTCTTTTGTGAGAAGGGAAAACATTGGTGCAGCTATTTTGCTATAACTCTCAATGAATCTTCTGTAGTATCCTATTTGTCTAAGAAAACTTCTCACATCTCTCTGTTTCATAGGTGGTGGCAGTGTTTTGATGACTATGACTTTTGCTTGATCAAATTCTATTCCTCTCTGTGAAATATGGTGTCCAAGCACGATGCATTCTTCCATGAGCATTCTGCATTTATCGTTGTTGAGGCATAAGCTCATCTCGATACATTTTTCAAAACAAGTTCTAGATGTTTTAGTGCTTGGTCGAAATTCTGGCCATAGGGTGTGAAGTCATCCATGTAGACCTCCATTTGCTCATTAATAAAATTAGAGAAGATGCTTAAGATTGCCCTCTGAAACGTTGTTGGGGCATTACAGAGCCCAAAGGGAAGCACTCTGTATGCATAAGTGCCCCATGGGCATGTGAATGTTGTTTTGTCTTGATCAACTGGGTGTATGAGGATTTGGTTGTACCCACTGAACCCATCCAAGAATGAGAAAAATTTGTTCCCATCTAATGTGTCCAGTACTTGGTCGATAAATGGGAGAGGAAAGTGATCTTTCTTGGTTTCCTTATTGAGCTCCCTATAGTCCACACAAATCCTCCACTTCCCTCCTTTTTTAGGAATTATGACCAATGGTGATACCCACTCACTATCTGAGATTGGGTATATGAACCCTGCATCTAACAGCTTTTGTAATTCTAGCTTAACTATGTCCTTTAATGCTAGGTTCATTCTTCTCTGTGGTTTCCTGATAGGGACAACACCTTCCTTTATATAGATATAGTGCTTACAGATGTCTGGGTGGATACCCTTCATGTGAGTATATGTCCATGCAAAGGCTTTGTTGTTGTCTATCAGTACTTTCAGTAATTGTTGTTATTGTCCTGGCTCCAAATTGGAGTTAATATTAACCATCCTGTCAGGCATTATCTCGATTGTTTTTATCTGAATTGGCTATTGTTCAAGTGTGGGTACCTCTGCCCACATTTTGTCAGGATCGTGGTTTAATGTTTCCTCTCTTTGCTGCTGACCTGTGCCAAGAAAATCTTCAAACATATTCTGATTAGAAGAAGCATTCTGAATAAACCTATCTAAATGACTATCTTCGTCGATGGCTTTAGTGATAGGGAAGCTTCAATTGTAAGGACAGGTCATATATTTTGTTTGGATGTGTCATCATAATCGTCTATCCAGTTTTGATATTCTAGGTCTGATGACTTCCTTGCTGGAGGATAAACCATGATTTTCTTCCTAGCTTGGCCACTGGTTATTGTCATGTTGCATGATATGCACCCTATGTAAGCATCTGGAGTTGCCAGCCAAGGTCTCCCTAGTATTATTGGGTATCCACGAAGTTTACTCTTTACTTCGATGACTATGAAATCAGCTGGGTATTCCCAGGATTCTATGTTGATAATTATGTCTTCGATCATTCCTTTAGGTTTTACTGTCGATGTGTCAGCTAACTGTAGGACTGTAGTTGTTGGTCTAACCATTGATTGTAGTCCTAGGGCTGTCATGGTATCCTTAGTCATCACGTTTATTGCAGCCCCCAAATCAATTAGGATATTGGCGACATGTCTGTTGTTGATGGTCACGTTTACTACTGGGCTGCCAGGATCAAGGTATTTGGGCTTTATAATCACACCTAGCATTAAATCTGCTAACTGACCTACTACGTTTATCGTGGGTGGGTCATGTCTTCGTCTACCAGGTCTTTTCAAATAATTCTCTTTGATAAACTTGTTACAAATTGGCACATCCCTTATGGCCTGTAGAATTGGAATTTGGATGTTTAAGTGCTTCAATTTGTTCAGAATCACATTTTCCTCTTCTTCCTTATTGTTTCACACAAGTTTTTCAGGGAATGGAGGGTTTCTATTTTGTGTCTGGGGCCGAATTTCTTCTTCTTGAGGGCTTGGTTCGTCTGGATGCTGAATTTCAGGTTGTGTTGTTTGTTCATGGGCCTTAGCTTCTTTATTATTCTCTGTGTGTGTGTTTTGAAATGTTTTCCCAGACCTTAGATTAATTTCGTTTATCTCTAGCATATCCAAAACATAAGTTGGAAACTGTACCATTTCAGTATTGTAGGCTTGTTGTTGTCTTGGCCTGTTGTTGTTAGGGTTTGGAATTGGCTGGGCAGGAATTGGTGGAGGTTTGGGGGGTGGTTATTTTTGTGGTGGCAGCATGATGAGTGGTTGTTGTTGCTGCAATGGAGCCCTCCAATTCGATGAATAAGGATATTGATTTCCATAATTTGTGGTTGGCTGAGCAAAAGGTGGGGGGTATGGAGAGTAAGATTGTGGGTAAGAAGGTTGTTGGTATGGTTGGCTTTGCTGCCACTGGTTTGGACTTGGATAAGATGGCCATGGGGCTGGTACTAAGTTCCAATTTTGCTGGTTACTTCCTTGATTATAGTAGGCTTGGTTGTTGGGTTGGTAAGGCCTCGCAAAATTATTTCTCCTTTGATTGATGAAACAGAGTTGTTCTATTGCACTTTCTGTTGTGGGCTCTTGAATAGCAGCTTTGCATGAGGGTAAAAGAGGACACTTATCATTGGAGTGATTGTCAGTACATAGGACACATATTTCTATGGTGTTTAGTGTGCATTTCCCCTTGTCATGCTTCTTTCTGCAGCATGGACAAAAGACTGTCAATGCTTGGTTTATTTTGTCATGTTTCTTCTTAATTTGAAGTGCATCAAGTTGCATGGCCAAGGATTGTAGGATATAGGTCTTCATGTCATCTAAAAGGTTCCCTAGATCAGACTTTGTAAGGTTTGGTCCTGAAGATGTTGATCCCCCAGTAAATGGATGTGAATCCCTTGTCCCACTTTTACCTTTCCTAGATCTAGAACAATTTTTGAAAATTTGTAGGATTTGGTCATAAGTTTTCTGAAATATATCTCCATCTCCCAAATGGTTTAAAACTTCTAGATTTTCCTCTTTTATCCCCCTAAGAAGGACAAGTTTAAGCGATTTTTGATCTAAGGTGCAGTGACTAGCTCATTTGTAGTTGAGTTGAAATCATTGTGCGTAATCTTCTAAGGATTCTCTTTCTCCTTGTTGCATCCTAAAGATTTCATCTCTTGTATCTTTTGCCTTACAGTAGTCTCTGTACTTTTCTAGGAAAGTTTGTGTCATCTGGTCCCATGTAAAAATGTTGTTCCCTTCTAGGCTCATAAACCATCTGAGTGATAGATCTTTCAATGTAGAAGCAAAGAGTCTCAGTTTTTGTGCATCAGTGGTGTAGCCAAATGACCTACCAACTACCTCAAACTCAAATTAAAATGTGTCAGGATCCTCTGAGGTTAGGCCATGGAAGTTTGGTAGGTTATTAGAGTTGATATTCTTCATCCTGGCATCTCCAAGAGGTACACTGATAGGAAAAGTGAATAGTTCTCTAGGTTCATCCTCTTCCTCTACCATAGTGGTGTTTGAGCTAGAGCTAGCAAAGAAGTTATTTTTGTGTGGATCATAGCTAGAATCAGCCTCTTCTTCTGAGTTAAGGAACTCAAAATGAGAATTATCAGAACTGTTGTTGCTCATAGGGCGAGCAGGCAGAAAGCGTCCAAATCTATCTCTCTGTCGTCTAGGCATTCATGGTAAAAATGTTATGTTTTTGGTTGTTTTTGTATATATATATATATTTAAAGATGTCTCCTATGTATTAAGCACCTCCCCGGCAGCGGTGCCAAAAAGTGGTGGGATTCAGGAATGGATACCTAATTAGGGTAGCTAAACTGGAAGCATACTTTAATTATCAACCAGGGAGCGTACAAACTTAAGAGGGGCTAAGCACTGTATGTGCTCTATAGGATAGTCTTCGTCATTTTAGGGTGATGGGGTGTGTCTTGAAGGTTTCTCAAAAAGGAAATGGAAGTGATCTGCTCTTAAAAAATGAATGAAGGAATATGAAAATATGGTAAATTTATAAACTAGAAATGTTGAAACTGATAGATCTTTGTGCTGAGAATTAAATGCTGGAAGACTGTAAATCTAATATAAGAAATAGAGTGCTGAAAGCTTGAGAAACTGATCTAGAAATAAAATACTGAAAATTGGAAGTCTAACTAGAAATTCAATACATAAAATTAATCAAACTTAATCTATTCGAATCGAATGCTGAAAGTGATAATCAATTACTCTATTCAAATCCAAAGAACTAAAACGATTAACTCCTATATAACCGAACTCTGATAAAATAAATATTCATGGTATCGCAGATCTAAATCATGGTCTAAAATTAATATAGCGAGCTGGAAAATAGAGGTAATTACGCCTGCACAGAATGCGTGTACAGGACTACAGGAAGCGTATTGTAGAACTACAAAATTAATGTTGATGAACTACAGATAAAAAGTGTTGAAATGAAATGATCGCTGAACTGGAATAAAACCATGTCATTCAAACATTACCAAAGTACTTCATATATGATAAGGATTTAAATCAATTATACGATAAGGATTTAAATCAATTCAAAGTACATATGAAAAATACCTGAAATGGAAACGAAGCTCCTGACCTACCTGTTGGAGGGGCCCTCTCCAACGCGTATTTCAGGAGTGGGAAAAGTCTTATAAACGCAAAGCTTGAAACAACATCACTTCTTCCATTAAAATCATAATCTCATGTTCAGAAAATTCTTGACACAGAATTGTATCGAATAACATATACTGAATGTAAGTTCTACAAAAATGCCAACAGGAACCTCTTGCTAACCAAGAGGCCCATATATATATATATATTTTTGGAACATAACCTAACTCTATGATTTAAATGCCGATTATGTTGAACATGATTTCTCTTCTACAAATCAGGAAAAAGGCGCTGAACCACTTATGGTCTTTCAGTCCTTGTGCTGGAATTGATGGTTGTCTCTTGGATTACCTACGCCTGCTCATACACACTTATTTCTATATGATTAGCTCATAGAAAACGCTTTTAAGCATAAAAGAATAACCTCTAAACTACTCTATCAAATAATCAAAACGAATCATTAAACCCCACAAACAAAGGCATTTTCTATATCCATTATTGTGCTTGTGTGGCATCAAAAAGGCTTATAAAGTACCTAATTTGGGGCTCATCAATCATGTCGGATTGGATCATTGGTCAGTCGCTCCAAATCAGGTAGGTTGAGACTAGCCAAGAATGGAAAACTAGCATAAGGATATGACATAGTCGAAGTGGCCTGTGTGCTAGCCATGGCGGTGATCGTGGGGCCACCTTCACCAATAGGCGGGGTAGTGGCGTGTGTCATAACAGGTATTGAGGGACCCTCGATAAAGGGTGGAGGGATTGTGTAGGAAGGGCCAGTGTCCCCAAGTGTACTATGGGTGACCAAAGGGACGGTAGTCAGAATGTATCCTCTAGCGATGGGTATGGATGTAGTAACTGGAATGCTAGGTGTAGGTCCTGTAGATGGTATAACATGGATGGATGCTGAAATAGTAGCTGAGCTAGTGGAGGAACCACTATCGATGATCCCGCTAGTAAAGGGGTTGGGATTCATTCTTTCCATGGGGATATAAAGAGTTGTGTATATGGGTAACTCTAATTCAGAATCAGAGGTAAAATAAGGGGCGTCGAGATAAAGATCCAGCGACGAAGTTGTGCGTTTGTGACAGGCGATGTCAAGTGGACCGTGCTGCCGGGATAATCCCCGTAGGTGACAAGAGTGTCTCGGTGAATCAATGGTGACAGGTGTAAAAGTGCTGAAAAGGAGAGCTCTCAACAAAGACAATGCTCAGGACAACAACAGGCTCAAAAACACGTGTTGCAACTGCGTGCTACACTAGGTGGAGCGATAATAAAATGGTCAGAATACCAACAAGAAGCACTCCTAAAAAATAAAAAAAGGTAGACTCACTTATCGAATGGTGGTATATGAGCATGCAGACACCTATCTAAAATATATGAAAGCTCACACAAATCGTATCTCGTGCAGAGTGATGAAATCCGCAGTCAAGCAATATGAAATGGAGAACCAAGTGGCTAAAGGATATCCCTCTACTGAGAGGGACTCCAGGTAAAAGAGTCCTAGAATAAAGGAAACTAAGCTACCCCATTCATGGCACGTCCGGAGAGGTGTTCCGCAGCTTTATTTCTTTGGTCATCGTACACCCGGTATGGGAGCCAGCATGCACGACGAGAACAACGAGTTGGTGTCCTTCAATACATAATGGAGTGTGGTATTCCAATAAATAATAGGGGATTTTGTCTCCCTAAAAGACAAAATCTATGTTTCAAATGTAAATTATAAAGGGGGTGTTGTTAGGATGCCTAACCCCAATGTCCTACCTAGATATAGAATTGTTTTTGTGTTCCCCAAGGGGGGTTAAAGTGAGTTTAATTAAATCAATTTTAAGTCTCTTGAATTACGGGGAGAGTGTGTTTGCAAAAGTGGTGTGTACCCAATATCGCCAGATAGTAAATGCTAAAAGAAACAAATGAGACTGAAAAATAAAACTTTTTTCTTGTTTCTTTTCAAATAAAAATACTAAATGCTGGAAAAGAAAAAAAAATGCAAATAGTGTAGTGAAACTTAGACTAATTTCTGTAATATTCTATGCGGAATTTTTAAAAATAGAATACATATCTGAATTCTTCTCGAAAAAATAACTGATCTAAAAAAAAACACTCAATTTCGAGTCCCGAAGGCCAAGATATCTGAGTTTGAAAATGTGAAATTTTTCAGCAGATTTCCGTACAGACGACAAGTTTGGAAATGATATGTCTCCACACTGTGTGATCAAATGGTGACCATATCAGTGTCATTGGATCTGGATCTAATAAATGGTGACCAATAGGGCACGAATATGACTCGAAATGGAGATATATGATAACGATCACGGCCCAGATCCAAAGATCTACTAAAAATAAAACAAACCAAGCAAGATAAAAAGGAAAACAAACAGGTGAAGATGGTTAAGAGAAACCACAGATCTGCATAGATAGAACTCAGTGGAGTCGCCAAAACTGTAGCTGGATTTTTCACACCAGATCATGCTAAAGAGCACCTACTAAGGATTCAGGAACCCTTAGTAGAAGTTCATAAACATGGATAAAAACTAAACAATAAACAAATGATGTATGCAAATAAAAAACATGAAACAGATCTAACTACAGCAGTAAAATGACAAATCAGCAGGAACCCATAAATGAAATTTGCATTTTTATAATATATGGAAAACAAGGGTTTGCAGTTATGGTTACCTCAAAAGAAGAGGTGATGAGGGCCCTTGCAGCAGTACGAAGAGTAGTGTGTCGGGTCTCTAGAGTTCCTTACTCTTCTCCAAATGCTCAATGGGTTGGCCAAGATTCAACTAGCTGGGCACACAACCTTGAAATGGGAGGCTAAAGTGTAGTAGGGAATTTGGCACCATGAGGGTGTGAAGAGTGATTCATGTGAAATGGGGGGCCTCCATCACCTTTTTATCGTGATTTTGAGTGGTGGAGTATTGGCTCCTAGTTTTGGGAAGCTATTGGTATTAGGTATTTTCCCCCTTTTTTGAATTTATTTTGATTTTTTCCCCTTTTTCTTTTATTTTGGGTATTTTTAGATCCTCTTTGTGGGTTTTTAACCCTTTTTGAAGGAATTTAATTATTTTTAGGGGAATAATTCTTTTTTGCCTATTTGGTTACCAATTTAGGGTTTTTTGGGGTTTTGGAGGTCAAAAATGTAGGAAAAGTGGACAAATGGGTTATGTGACTAGGGAGAATAGCTAGTGAATGTATTTTGGGTGTTAACATCATAGATGTAATGAAACTAATGGAAGATATTTTAATCTATTGGACCAATCATGATAGAAACATCAACCATAATAGTCTTACTACCTATGTCAATGGGGAGATTAGGTATGATCCCAAAGGGGGGGGGGGAAGACTACCACTAAAGGTTAGTAAATTGGTCATTGACGGAATAAGAGTGGGAGAGACTAGGTATTTCTAGGCTTAGAAGGACATAGTACATAAGGAGGCTCTGTAATCTACAGTACATCGATGAATCGTGAATTTATTAACAATGAATCATATTTGAAATGGGGTAGAAGATAGGATACATTCCTAGATATGTTGGTCCCAATCATAGGTGATGGTATTTGATGAATATTGGCATAGTGAACATTATGGCACTAGAGGTGGAATGGGTGCCCCTTGATATATATGACTAGCTATTGACTATGGAATAGATATGGTGGATAAGGTGTTACCGTCATCAGGGGTAACCTCCAAGGTCAAGGTTTGGGGAATTTCACCTTGTGAAACAATGGGTTCATGCTAAGGAAGAGGGAATTGTGAGGTAGTAGAATGAGTACCACTAGTTTTAGTGCATTCTTGGTGGTCTAAATGATCTTCTTGGCCTAGATTTGGGGTGATATTACTGAAATGATGGAGTGGGTGACCATAAAGCTCACAAAGGGGGCAGGGGTGATTAGTCAAAGTATGAGTGGTATGCTTATTTTTGGTTTGACTATAGTTTTGTCAAGGATTACATGATCCCCCGATTCTACTTTTATTTCCCCCATTCCATGGGTGCTTGTAGTGTGTGGTCTTCTTTCTTAATCCCCTTGAGTGGTTGATAGGGTGCCAATTTTGGATAAATTGGAAACAAGAGGATGGTGTGGCATTATAATGTGAGAAATCATGTTTTGATTCCCATTGCCATATGTGAGGACCACAATAAGATAGGGGTTCATGGGTCGCATCCCCAAGAAAATTTTGTTCCATTATGGGTCCAAAATACATGTTTCCAAGCAAAAATAGTGCTCATGTGGTGAACAATATGGTTTACTGGATTATAAGGGGACAAATTAATAAAATAATGCTAGTGCCATAAAATGATGATCTACTCAAAGAAAATATGCATACACTGAAATCAATGTGCATGTGGTGATCAATGTTGAATGTATTTAACTATATTTAGTATGTGGTCTTTGATGTAGCAGGAGTTTGCATGACCTTCCACTCAAATCTATTTGGCCCTTCCAAAATCTCTCAACGAATGGGGTCTAAATCCACCAAAGATGACTAGTGAAGGTACAAAATAGTCAGTTATAGTGAGGGGCATTGGGGGTATTTGTTGATGGAACTGGAGACATTTCCCAGTATCCAATTATATATATGTCTCAGGTGCAAATGCAACACACAAATTCCACATGGGTAGATATCCTAATTTTTGGCCATTAATTTACCTTTCGCAAATGTGGACACGAGAATATTGTCCTCCATGAATTGAAGTTCATAGTCAAAAGAGAGTTGGGTGGCTCAATGAGACTAACAAAATCCACTTGAACTCACCATATGACCCCACAGGGTGTCTACATGTCGTTCTTTTTGCACACTTGTGTTGAAAGTATTTTAATCTCCCTAAGAAAACAACTATGTTTGAAATGAGAAATGATTATGGGGAGTTATTTGGATGGTTATCCCCACAATACTAACTTAGACTATAAATTATTTTGTGACTTCTTGTGGAGGATTTATTTCAATTAAATACTTGCATTGGATATTTTTAAAGGGAGTTACATTGGCATCATGAAACAACGTTTTTTTTTTTTTTTTTTAATTTAAATGGTGTTATGATGGAGGTATTTCAATATTTCACTCTCTCTGATCCACCAATATTGTTTTATGGGTACAATGTGAAGAGAATATGAGAGTAAAAAGAATATTTAGGTCCTCTGTGTGTTCTCCAAGTGACCAAACCACAATGTTTGAAGTAATGTGCTTGAAAAAAAATTGCCTAAAATACTTGAAAAGTTTTGTAAGAAAGTAAAGAGACAAATGATGTTAACTTTGAGGTTCTTACTCCATCTAATTAATTTCCTAAGAGTGAATTTTGCAAATAAACTACAAATTTTAAGTAAAAGTGATAAGGGGGGTATTTCACTCTATTTTTCAATTCCAATTTGTTAATATCATTTATCAACGCAAATAAATAGCATGCTAGGGATGAGAAGAGATTTTAGGTCCCTTGTTTGTGTGATTTGTGATAGCATAAATACCTACCCTTGGAGTAAAATGCTCACTTTGAAATGTTGTATGGTTTTAACCTTGCTCAAAATAATAAATTGCAATAAGTTATTAACTACCTAGATATTCCTTTGTGGTAATTATGAGCAAAGTGAATAAGGATAACAAATTAAAATGATAGTAAAAACACGGTCCTAAGCTATGCATGCATGTGCAATGACAAACTACAATCCATCCATGTGGTTAGTATCATGAATTACGATTCCAAATTATAGACCCTAAGTGATTTAATTACTAGGCACAATTAATGAGATGCAAAAGAATAAGAGCAATAACCTACGATTTATAAAAAAATAAAATCTAACCCTCCCCCCTGCAAATCCGGACTTATGAAGGAACGCAAGGAATTACAGAAATACACATAAATGCGGAGATGCAATAGAAATAAGACTTCATTTCATTAATATCATATAAAGGAAATATGCTTATAGACATAATGGAAATAAACTAGCTAGGGCGTTGGTAGCTTATCTCTGAGAAGAGATGTGGCGGCCACCGGCCTCTGAACTCTGAGTTACAATGTGACTCAAAGCCTATCTATTATCGAGAAACAAAGGAAAACCCTAAACATCCAAAAACCTAATCCTAGGAGATGAAAATTCCAAACTATGGGCCCCGTTGGGGTAAATTGGTACATCAATTTCCCGACGTCGTAACTTTGGCATACGATCTTCGTTTGACGTACATGATACCTCATTGGAAAGATCTATCCGAGGAATACACTGATGGAAACTAACGGTTAAACATCAACTCACATTCAACGAAACGGTATTTTCCCAAAAACGTCGTTTAGGGCCTCAAAACGGCTCCGGAAGTTTAAGACCCAAAAAAACTGCTAAAAATAGTAATTTGTGCTATAATAAAAGGAAACTGAAAGAACTGAAAGAACAATGTTGGGGCCCCAAGTGGAAAAGGTGGGTGGCCACCAATATCCACCTGGATCATTCCTCCCCCCTTAAGAAGCAATGGTCCCCATTGCGTGGAGTTCCTCCATGAGATGTGGAAACTTCTGCTAAACTTGGTCCCTGGTGAGCCACTTGCCTTGGTGCAGGAGTTGGCCAGCTTTGACAACCCGATACAATTGGATCTTTTGCTGGTGAGTGTTCTTGATTTTCATCTCCATGATACGAACTGTGGTGGCCTGCTCCCTGCAGTCTGGGTTTAACTATGTTGCTGTGATTTGTTCTGCAATGTCGGAGATGTCCAGTAGAGGTGGAAAGTAGGGCCAAAGGCGGTCCACATTGAACGCTGGGTGCAGACCAAGGAATGGTGGAATACCGAGCTCGAAGGCGTCATCCCCTACAGCCTTGGTGATAGTGTATGGCCCATATTGGAGCAGGCAAAGCTTACGGTAGGGTCTAGCGAGGCGCTCCTTCTGCAAATGTATCCACACTTTGTCGCCCACCTGGAAGTTGTGTGTCACCCGATGCTGATCATGTCACTGCTTGTATTTGGAATTTGTTCTGTCCAATATGTCATGAACCTATTGGCGGATGTGTTGAATGCGTTCGATGAATTTGTTTTCCTTGTTAGCTTCCAACTGGACATGAGACGAATCGGCCTGAGTGACCGCAAATGGAATGGCTATGTCAATGGGACATAGTGGCTGGAATCACAAGCCCACTTGAAAGGGGCTGTGGCCGATTGAGCTGTGGAGAGTTCGATTATAGCTGTGATGTACATAGAGGAGGCTCTCATCCCATGTGCATGGATGATTTGAGTTGTACATGCATAGAATGTGTATGATCATCCTGTTGACGACCTCTGTCTGGCCATCAGTTTAGGGATGGAAAGCTGTGGACTTGGTGAGCTTGGTGTCCAGCATTGACCAAAGGTTGGACCAAAATGTATTGAGGAACCTGCTGTCCCGATCTGAGATGATAGACTTTGGGATCCCAAAGTGTACCCACACTCGTTCAAAGAAGAGTTTAGCAGTGGTTTCTGCTGTGATATGCTTCTTGCAAGACACCATAATGGCCATATTCGAGAATCTGTCGATGACCACGAAAACACAGTCATTTCCATGCTTAGTAGAAGGAAGGCCTGACATGTAATCCATGGAGATGGATTCCCAAGGTCGACTAGGGATAGGTAGCGGAGTGTAGAGTCCTTGCTTATTGATGGTTGGTTTGGCAATGGCACAGGCAGTGCAATATTTGATATACTTCCCGACATCCATTTGAAGGTTTTTCCAATAGAAATACTTTTGCAGTACTGCCACTATTTTCTCGACCCCGAAATGCCCAGTGACCTGACTGTAGTGGGATTCACAAATCATCTTGGCGTACTCACTTGAAGGAACACAAAGGTGTCCCAGGTGACATAACAGTCCACCCTGGAGGTGAAAATTGGGAACTTGCTTACCCTCCAAGAGCGTCTTTTATGTGTGGCCAAATTCTGGATCGCTCTTGTAGAGAAATGGCCAATCAGAAGTATCATTCCCACAAGAGTTGAGCATGGTGGTTAGCGTCACGATCGGTGGTCGGCTGAGGCATTCTGCGACATTATTGGTGCTTCCCTTCTTGTACTTGATATTCAAATGAAACTATTGCAGATATGTGGACCACTTCTGATGGCGATCATTCTGCAACTTCCCTTGTGTTTGCATGAACTGCAGGGGTGGGTGGTCTATATGGATGACCGTTTCCTTCCCCAAAATGTAATGCTTCCATTGTCGGTAAGCCTGCACAATGGAATACATCTCCTTGTCATAAGTGGGATACTTTCGGACTATGTCGGAGAGTGTCTCACTGTGATATGCCACTGGATTCCCCTGTTGAGTAAGAACTGCCCCAATAGCATAGTCTAAAGCATCTGTCTCGATCTCAAATGGTTGTTGCAAGTCTGGTAATGTGAGCACTGGGGCAGAGCAGAGGCGTTGTTTCAACTCGACGAACGCCTCCTGTTGAGACTCAGACCAAGAGAATTTTGATTTTGCTCCTCCCTTGGTGACTTGGCTCAAGGGCCAAGTGATATGAGATAATCCCAACACGAACCTGCAGTAGAAATTGGCAAGACCTAGAAAGCTGCGGAGCTCTCTTAGAGTGGTAGGGGTTTTAGAGTGGTAGGGATTGGCCAATCTCAAATGGCTTGGATCTTGGTCGGATCCACATGCACCCCTCGTTCATCAATAATGTATCCCAGATACTGAACCTGGGTCATGCCAAAAGTGCACTTCTCCAGATTGGCACACAACTTGTGTTGCTGCAGTGTTTAGAGGACCTGTCGGATGTGTTGGTGTCCATTTTGTCACCATTTTTATCATCAAATATACTCTCAGTGGCATTATTTTCACTATTCTGATATAATAAATCACTCCTCTTGCCATTCACTATTCTGATATAATAAATCACTCCTCTTGCCATTCAGACCGTCAATCAGACCCAGGTATGATCATATTTACATATCATGTGAATCTTGGCTAAATATCATTATTTTCATGGTTTATTAATATTAATTTAATGTTTTTCGACTCGCTTGGAAAATAGATTTCGGATTGTAGGCTATGGGCTTCAAACGGACCTCCATTTAGACTCGTGTTCACATTGCAAACGTTCAGCCGCATACAGCCCACTGTTCAGCCCTTTGTTCAGCCCGTGAAATCGTCGGTTTGCATATTCATGCCCATTAAAGACAAAAAAACATAAATATGGGTTATGTTATAAACATGGTGGTTATGGTTGGTGAGTCCCTGTTCTAGAAGATTCGCTTCCCTACTCGTCCAGCTCGACAACACATGACTCTCCCCACGTCAACACTCTAGAAGATTCGCTTTCCCGTTTGCTCAGCTCGCCAACACATGCTCATGCCCACGTTGATGTTCCAGCAGCTCCATCCTCCCACGCTCAGCCTGCCAGCGCATGCTTCTGCCCACAATTAAAGGAAACTAACACGCAGCTGTTCGCATCAAGGAGAATCGGCTCCGTGAAGCAGGCGTACGGCCTGTACGCTGTCATAAACCACCATGCAACCGTTGTATAGACATTAAAGACTTCTATTTTTAGAGAGGTCAACTATGTCGACCTTCTCTCCCATTATAAAGTTATATATAGACGCCTACTTTGGAGAAACGCATACGACATATAGCACAGTAGATATAGACAT
Organism: Larix kaempferi; assembly: GCA_027924585.1. Taxonomy (NCBI): domain Eukaryota; kingdom Viridiplantae; phylum Streptophyta; class Pinopsida; order Pinales; family Pinaceae; genus Larix; species Larix kaempferi. Next base: position 10,500,738 of record BSBM01000232.1, read on the forward strand.
TTACGCTATCAGTAATTTAAAGAAACGCTGTATAATTTTCTCAGTGAATGGAAGCTCCTGAATTTTACTGTTGATATTTTGTTGTTGGTGACTAAGTTGATTTAGTTTCAATATTTGATTGTTGGGAAGGGCCCCTCATCAACCAGAGGTTTTTATGTATATTTTTGTATTTTCCTTTCTGCAAGTAAATAGTTCATTTTCCAGTGTATGTAATTAATTATGTTTTCTTGTATATGCCATTTCCTTATTTTTATGTAATCTGTATCTTTTTGTTAACTTAATTTACTTTTCTAGAATTGATAATGGACAACCAAGCATAGTGTTTATAGTTTTCTTTCAGTGTTTTGCAATCAGATAGAGTTTAGTTAGTTGTTGTTTCGGGTTTAGTTTATAATTAGAATTAGTTATGTTAGTTCCTTTCCTATAGCTGTAGGTTAGTTTTATTCATTTCTCAGTTTTGTTTGATTAGGCCATAGAAATAGTTTATTTCTTTAAACAATGATTAGAATAGGTTACTTCTTGTTATCTGAGCTTCTAAATACTCTATTCATTGCTTTCCTTGCACCATAAGATCATATGCATCAACCAGCTGGTAGTTAAGATCATCCAAACTGATTCTTCCTTAGTTTAAATCGTTTTCCTCCATCCGGACTTTCATTCGGATTGTCTTTCAAACTGTCATCCAGATCGTCATTCGGACCTCAATACTTTCTGCATTGTTTTTATGCTTGTTTAGAATCCAATTTCTTAGGATTTTTAACTGTAATATATCTTGCTTTTAATTAGCAGGCTTAGATGTAATTAAGATCTTGTTTTCCACTGCATGGAGTTTTGATTAAGTTTCATCATTATTCTTAGTTTCCATTTCATCTTCCTTAACTTTGCTTTAACTGTCTTTCAAGTTATGTTTTTCATGTTTGATCTGCCAATAGTTTACTGTTCTAGAATCCATCAGTTTCATTCTTAGTGTAGTTTATTATATGTTCTTAAGGTTTATTTCGGATTCGATTTAATAATTTCATTCTCCAAGATATCTTAATTTTGATAGTTTCTTCGTTAAGCATAGGATCAGTTTTCCTCATTCACACAGATAATGAAGGTGTTCATGAAATAGAGTTTGGTTCAGAAATAAATATCTTTATCAAGTTTTCTACTTGCTTCTATATAAAATATCTTTATCAAGTTTTCTACTTGCTTCCAAATCAAATTCAGTCCAAGTAAATATCTTTATTATGTTTTCTACTTGCTTCTAGATTTCATTAGTTCCAATTCATTTTGCTTATGGATAGAATATAGATCATAATGTTTAAAATTAATTGTAATTGGTCTCTTTGTAGTTTACATCTCTTTGTAGAAATTAGGTTAGATTTACTTCCATTTTGTTTTACTGTTACATTCGAAATTCATTATGATACATTCACCCCAGTTCCTATCACATTTGACGTACAACATCAAGGAGAATGGAATTAGATACTTTAGTGTAGTCTTGAAGTATTAATTGAATGCATGAATATTTGTTGAATTCACCAATTAGTTTGTAGCTTTTGTTTCAAGTCAAGTGGTTTCCATTTTCATAAAAAGTAGTTTGCTTTTTTATCAGTATTTGTTTTTTTTTCCCATTGTTTAATCATAGAGTAGAGTAGTATAGCTTGATACTATTCTGATCTGTTGGTTTAGCTAGGTTTAATTAGTTCCTTCGTTGTTTTTCTGAAGTTTGTTTGGTTTTTCATTTTGAAAGATCTTTCGATCTTTTCTTTATTAAATATTTCTAAGGTCTGCCGAGCCAAAACTTAGGTCCCATTCTACCTCGGCATATACTATGCCACAACTCTAAGATTACCAAACCTGGTCGATAATTAAATATTTTGGTGATTCTTTAAGATAGTAATTACACCTCAACATTTTGGCACCGTTGCCGGGGAGTTGTAGATAGGTAGAACTCAGTTGTAGATAGGTAGAACTCTCTTTTGAAACCTAGTTATAGATTTGAATTCTCCTCTTTGAAATTTAGAAATAGGCTGGTGGCGGGTGAGCGGTAAGACGAGAGGTAAGAACCTGCGCATCTATTATAAAAGGCATCCCCAAAACCCAGCAATAGTAGTGATGTAGTTAGAGTTTATTTCAGTTATAGTTTGTTTTCATGAATAGGTCTAGAGACTCACAAGGTAGATTTATTAAAACTATCCCTCCTACTAGAATCCATACTAAAATTCCTACTAACCTATACGGGGGGCGTGCCACCCCAACTACTAACTCAACAGAAAGGTATCGGAAGACACCTAAAGGGGATAGTCCTACTTGGAAAGCAAAGGAAACCCTTTCTGGAAATCAATTAGGGGAAACCATAGGGACATCAAAACAGTCTGTTCATAAAGAAATTCCACTAGAAGAACCTAAAGCTCATATTGAGACCGAACTTAGACAAGAAGAAATTCAAAAGGATAAAACTTCAGAACCTCCCAACCCTCCATTAGTCCAAAAACCCAAAGACACTACTTTTTCAATAGTAGGTGGTCCAAACTTAGTAGATTTTGTTGATCATGCACAAGTAGACGCTCTTTTTGAGAATTATGTGAACATAGTTATTTCACATATTGAAACAACAATGGTAGGACCTTCAAAGTTGGACTCCCATGTAGCTGGTAACTCTCCTCATAAAGAGAAAAATACTCTTCCTGAAACAGAACGTTGGGATATCCCATATTCTCCAAGAAATGATCCACCTAAGTATTCTCTCTTTGGCAATCAAATATTCATGGAGGATGAAAATGAAGATCATGTCCGACAAGATGAAGAAGAGGGAGAAGTTAGGACTGAAGGTACTTTTGGATTCCCTATCATAGACACTGCACAATATGTGACTATGAAAAACACCCCTCCTTCCTCACTACCAACCTTTTATGGGAAAAGTAGTGAGGATACGGATACATTCTTATTCGAATTTGACATTTTGTGTAGGAGTTAACTACCTACAAGATGGCCAAAAGCTAAAACTCTTTCCTGCCACATTAAAAGATTCTTCTCTCCGATGGTTCATGGGGTTAGGAGAATCCAGTATTAGAACTTGGGAAGACATGAAGAATGCATTTCTACAGAAATATCAGGGTTACTGTAAACCTAAGGACTCTCGCAATGATATTTTTAAAATACAACAACTTGAACAAGAGCCTAGAAGACTGTCTCGAAAGATTTAACTATGTGTTACATAAATCTAAATATAGTGATCTTCGAGAAGATGCAGTAAGAACACTCTTCCTCAAGGGAAACTTAGAGAAGAATGAATCCAGCCCTAAAGGATATAGTAAAAGATGAATTACAAAAACTCCTTAAAGCTGGTTTCATCTACCCAATTTCTAACAATAAATGGGTTTCTCCTCTGGTAGTAGTTCCAAAAAAAGTCACAGGGAAATGGCGTATCTGTGTTGACCTTCGAGAGTTGAACAAGGCCACTCTTAAGGACTACTTCCCTTTTCCTTTCATTGACCAGGTGTTAGATACCTTATAAGGGAATCAATACTTTTATTTCCTTGATGGGTATAGTGGATACAATCAAATATTAATAGCACCTGAGGATCAAGACAAGACAACCTTTACTTGTTCTTGGGGGACATATGCCTATCGAGTGTTTCCATTTGGACTATATAATGCACCTATTACTTTCCAGCGTGCAGTATTAGGAATCTTTTCTGATCTTATACATGATTGTGTAGAATTTTATATGGATGACTTTACAGTTTATGGTAATACCTTCCAAGAGGCTCTTGATAACCTCGAAACAATTCTTATTCGGTGCCAAGAAACGAACTTAGCCCTTAGTCATGAAAAATGTAAGATGGTACTAACTGAGGGCATAGTTCTAGGACATCATGTCTCTCTTCAAGGTATCAAGGTGGATCCTACCGAGATAGAAATAATTGCTAATCTTCCTCCTCCAAAAAGTCCGAAGGAAGTAAGAATTTTTGTTGTCCATGCAGGCTATTATAGACATTTTATTGAAAATTTCACTAAGATAGCCGCACCTATGTTCAAGCTACTCATGAAAGACACAAAATTCCAATGGACTGAACCGTGTCAATATGCCTTTGAAACTTTGAAGGCAAAGCTATCAGTGGCACCAATACTTAGGGGCCCTAATTGGTCCCTTCCTTTCCATATATCCAATGATGCTTCCGACCTAGCTATAGGAGCAGTCTTAGGTCAAAAAGAGGGACAAACATCACATGCCATCTATTTTTCTAGTAAAAATTTGACTCCTGCAGAATCGAAATACACTGTTACTGAAAAAGAGTTTCTAGTAGTAGTCTATGCCATCAACAAGTTTCGTCATTATATCACAGGATATGAAATTTTTATACACACTAACCACTCTGCCATTAGATTTTTAATGAATAAACCTATCACCAATGGCAGAGTGACTCAGTGGATTCTTTTGTTACAAGAATTTAACATAACCATTGTCAATCGTCTCGGTCAATAGAATGTGGTAGCAGATTTTCTCTCTCGAATACAAACTGACGATAATGCTAGTCCTGTCGATGATAGCTTCCCAGATGAACATTTGTTCGCTATGTCTGTTCGAACCCCATGGTTTGCAGACATAGCCAATTATTTAGCAACTGGAAAGCTACCAAACCATCTCTCTCCACCTGAGAAACGTAGGATCATAGTTCAAAGTTCTAATTATTCTTGGGTGGACATTGATCTTTTTCGTACTGGTCCTGATCTTATTATTAGAAGATGTGTACAAGAGGATGAGATGGTAGAGATCCTTCATGCATCTCACGGTGGACCTTGTGGCGAGCATTTTCCTGACAAGAGAACAACATACAAAGTGTTGCACTCTGGGTATTATTGGCCAAGTATTTTTAAAGATGTTTCCAAGTATGTCAATGGGTGTGACAATTTCCAAAGAATGGGGAGACCTACGCCATCCGACGAGATGCCTTTACAACCCCAAGTTATGATTGAGCCTTTTGAGAAATGGGCTCTAGATTTTGTTGGGCCAATTTTCCCTATGTCTCGCAAGAAGAAGTACATTCTAGTCTATACAGATTATGTCACCAAGTGGGTAAAAGCTAAAGCCTTATTTTGAGCCACAGAGAAATCTGTGGTAGAATTTATATATGAATAAATATTTACTCGATTCGGTGTACCTAGGGAGATTGTAACCGATCAAGGATCTCATTTTGCCTCCAAGTTGATGAAAGAGCTTACTGACAAATATGGTATTAGACATTGTAAATATTCACCATATCACCCGCAAGCAAATGGTAAGGTAGAGTCCACCAACAAAGTATTAGAATCCATCCTGACTAAGACTCTCTAGTTACACCACAAAGACTGGGCAGATAGGCTTCCAGAAGCCTTGTGGGCTTATAGAATAACTTGGAGGAACACCACTGGCCACACACCTTATGAACTTTTTTATGGTAAACAATTTCTTCTACCTATTGAATTTCAAGTCAAAACCTTTCGTATGGATGCACAATTAGGGATGAATATGGAAGAAGCACAGAGACAACGAATTCTGCAGATAAATGAATTAGACAAGATTAGCCAAGATGCTATTCAACGCACAATATTAATTCAAAATCAACGCAAAAAGTGGCATGATAGATACATTAAACAGAAACAATTCAAAACTGGAGACTGGGCATTACTTTTTTATTCAAGATACAAAAAATTTAAAGGTAAATTAACTACTCGTTGGATGGGTCCATATGAAATTGTTACAGCTTTTGATAATGGATCTGTTAAAATTAAGACAATTGATGATTCTCAAATTTTCTTTGTTGTAAATGGACATAGACTTAGACTTTATCGACAACCAATATCTAAACAAGATTTTGTGCAGAATGTCTTACAACAAAAAGAGATGGAACTGGTAGAAGAGGAAGTTATTCCTCCTTCCCCTGGTTCTTGAATTATTTTGGGTTATCTTCATTTGTATATATGTAAATATGTTTTTGTTTTTCAATAATAAGAGTCATTTCTAACAATTGATTGCATTTTTGCAGGAAATTCATTGTTATGATCGGCTTATAAAATTTTGTCAATTAAAGCAGGAAGACTCTTTTCCTTTCCTTAACTTTGAAAATTTTACATAACTTTCTTTGAACATATGTTTTTGTTTTGAATAAATTTGAATCATCTAACAAGTGGTTTTACAGTCGATTACCAGAACCTTATCACTATAATCAATCAGGGAATATTGACTGAGAAGGGAAGTGCTCCAAAACAAAATCATAATATATCCTAACTCCTTCTCTTTCGCTTATTGTTGAAAATTGAAAAATTATAGTGAAAGGTTAAAGCATTCTTTATATCATTTTTAACCACTTTCTTTTATGATTATGTATATGGTATTTGATTCAGACATGTACATTTCTGATTTATCATTAGAACAGTTGCTTAAGACCTACTTTGATTACTATGATCTTCAAAAGCTCTATCTTACACCTATGGCCTACTAGCTCATCCTAGACTCATGATCAAAACCTGTCTCTTAAGCACTTTTAAAAGGTATCCCAAAAGTGAGTGATATTTCTATTTTGTGGGGAACATTACTGATCTTTTATGAAGAGGATGTACTGAGAGGTCAAAGAATAGATTTAGGTTATTATCTTTTGACATGATCTATGATCTAGGACATTTTAAATAAAGTTACTCACAAAGTTCGTTCTAAAATTTTGACTTATGTGCTTAGCAGGCTTAGCACACTCTAGTGGCAACCGGATTCCTTCAAATATATATCATTATACGAGGAAAACCCGCCGGGGTACTTAACAGGCTCGCTGGCAGCGGGTCCATGCTAAGTAAAATCTTAAACAAGGAAGCTCGGTAAATGCAAGTAAACCCGTCGGGGTACTGAACAGACTCGCTGGCAGCGGGGCTATGCTTGCATGGTACCAAGATAAACCCACTGGGGTACTGAACATGCCTGCTGGCAGCGGGCAATATCGGGTAAAAGAGGTCGGTTAATGCATTGTTATGCACATGGCTCATAAAAGACCTAAGTATATGAATACATGCTGAGGCCTATTATTTATACTGTGATTAGAGAATGGTTGTAAGTTGGACTTGGACCCTGTCATCTAATTCAAACAATACCTAGGATATGACTATCCTAGAAATGGGACCCATAACCATAGAAATCTCACAAACTCTACGGTGAACCTTATCTATATTCTTTGGATGACAAGAGATCTTTAAAATGAGTCATGGATGACTAGTTTTCCTATGGTATTTTCACATCAATTATACTATCATTCTTCATATGGTCTTCTTAAGCACTGTTGTATTCTTTTTGATGAATGTACATATCTGAATCATCTACATTTATTAGTTAATATTTCATTTTTTTTTACGAAAATTATCACAACGTTTTAGAAGCTATCGGAAAAACTTTCAATTGAAAATATTTGAATATTAATCAATTTTTCTTTGATGGCTTGAGGACACACCATATTTTTGGTTTGGGGGAGGTTCATAACTATCTTTATTTTCTGATTATTTACCAAAAATCTATTTATCTCTGACAAAATGATAGGTGTTTTCAGGAATAATGCGAAATAGCAAAAGGAGGATTGTCCTAATCAATGATAAATAAAGAGGAACGCAACTGAAAGGTCCAGAAAAGCAAAGTTTACAGCATCTTTTGTGCACTAACAGCCTCAGAAATTCCCTGCAAAATCAGCTTCAGTTAGCATCAGCAAGCAGATCTTGTATAGACAAAAGTCGGTATGAAGGGTTGAATGATGGGTCGAATGCTGATCTGAATGAGGTGACGAATGAGGAAAACAAACAATGATCCGAATGGAGTGCCGAATGAAACCATAACTTATAATGGCTTTATTAACTATGCCAAGGTATCCAAATTTGAATACTATTGATAAATCTAATTGGCCAATTATGGCAGGAATCAATCAAATGTCAATTTCGCACGTGGTCTCATTCCCTTATCCATCTCGCCTCCATTAAACAAATGGATTATGCATCATCACGATCTTCAGAATCATTACATGATCGCCATATGGTCTTAATTATCCTATCATACAATCTTCCATCATATTAATCGAGTCATCATGATCTCTCACGTGTAATCCATGTCTATAATTTCATTTTGAGAATTACATTCAACCTGTCCAAAGTTTGACTTTGGACATGGTTGAATATATCATAACCACACGTATTCACTAACTCACACATTTCTATGTTGGCACTCGATTCAATATCTTTGAATGATAAGCGTGATCTTTCAAGCATGCTAAGTCCTCACCTACGATCATTCAACCATTCAAATGGAATTCAATTTAAACTGACGACTGCATGAATTTTGCTCCATTATGTTCTCTTTCCATCTTTTATGTTAAGCTACGTCTCCTGCATCTCTTGCATCCCCTGTACCTATCTGCATCCCTCGACCTCTATCCAATTATGCCGATCCGTCATGAACCTAGAAGTTACTAGGATTTACTTCGCATTCCCGAGTTCAAAGTGTGCCATGAGGTATTCCTTCAAGCTGGATGGGGTCCGTTTCTTCGCCTTCTCCAAAGCCACGACCACGAAATCTCACTACTTTTCTCTAAGGGATTCGATGGCAAGACGGCCGAAGTTGGCCATCTCACTTTTTCTGTGACGGAAGAATCTATCACAGTGGCGACAAAGCTTCCTAGGGAGGGTGCCTGTTGGCACAAACATCTATTCCTTCCATGGAAGGATCACGAATTTGCTTTGAAGGTTGAATATCAACATGTTGCTGGAAAAAAAGGATTCCACCGGGAGTGGGTCAAGCTAGAATACCTAGATCCCTTGACTGTCATCATCCATCTGATCACTTGTGAGGGTAAGTTTACTGTTTTTAAAGTCTGGCATTTTAGATTTCTAGCACATTTTGTTAACAATCAGACCCTCAATTTCCCATTCTATTTCTTGAAACGTTTAGAGAAAATGTCAAGCCAGGTTAGGAAGAATACTATTAATTCCTCTGATAGCTTGTACCATCACTATCTCATTAAAATCTTGATCATTCACCAGTTGGAAGAGAGAGGGAAAACCTGGGATCATTTTGTCTTTAAAACACTAAACCCTCATTTGATCGAGAAGCCTATTGTCAAACCCTCTGCTTCTCAAAAACACCATCGTTTCCAAACTGGTATTAGTGAGCCTACCCAAGCCTCTACACAAGCAGAACGAGACATTAAGCGTGTGTGGTTTGATGAGGATCCCTCAGGATATGTGCACATTTTCCACCCATAACCTTCTACTGATCTTTCCTTTGGTGACCCTACTTCGGAACCCCCACTTTTTTCATCAGTACCCACTAAATCCAGGAAAAAAAATCATGACCAGTCCGTCGACCTGTCTGTCATCTAGACTGTCGTTCAACCATCACATTCAGACGACCACCCTTGAAACACCCCTCCTCACATTAGCCAATGTATCTGCTCGATTGTGTGAAGCCCATGTTGCTAGAAGTTCTCCCGCACACAACGAAGACAGAGTTCTTGAAGAACATACTGTTGAGCTTGAAACACTTTCAAGAGAGTTGAGTCCTCAAAAGGACCTGGAACATCGCATAGAACAACCCATTCTGAATCAGCAGGAAGTGGATAGGTTGATCTAAGGGATAGCATGGTTGACAGACTAGAATCAAAACTATGTGGAAACAATCTCTAAGCTTCATAAAGAAAACAAGGTACTGCGCACACAAGTAAGAAGCATTGAATGCTTGGTCAATGCCAAAACAACGTCCCATACTTCTCTCTGGATGAGGTATGACACCTTGAAGGATCAGTTCCAAAAGCTTAGGGCTAAGTCCACTTCCGCTTCCAAGTCGAAGGCAGTTGCTATCGCAGCTCAACCTTCTTCCTGAATTCTTCTCCTTTTGCTCAGTGGGACCTAGCATATCTTTGATTTGGGGGAATGTTGGTGTCCATTTTGTCACCATTTTTTATCATCAAATATACTCTGAGTGGCGTTATTTTCATTATTTTGATATAATAAATCACTCCTCTTGCCATTCAGTCCGTCAATCAGACCCAGGTATGATCGTATTTACATATCATGTGAATCTTGGCTAAATATCATTATTTTCATGGTTTATTAATATTAATTTAATGTTTTTTTACTCACTTGGCAAATAGATTTTGACTTGCAGGCTATGGGCTTCAAACAAACCTCCGTTCAGACTCGTGTTCATGTTGGCATATTTGTATTGGCATATTCCTTCCCATTAAAGATAAAAACAGAAATATGGGTTTTGTTCGCAACGTGGTGGTTATGGTTGGTGAGTCCCTGTTTTAGAAGATTCGCTTCCCTGCTTGCTCAGCTCGAGAACACATGACTCTCCCCACGTCAATGCTCTAGAAGATTCACTTTCCCGTTCGCTCAACTCACTAGCACATTCTCATGCCCATGTCGATGTTCCAGCAGATCCATCCTCCCACGCTCAGCCTGCCAGCGGATGCTTCTGCACACGATTAAAGGAAACTAACACAAAACTATTCGCATCAAGGAGAATGGCCGCAAGATGTCATCCATCATCCTCATGAAGTTTGCAGGAGCATTTGTCATCCCGAAAGGCATGACCAACCATTCGAAAAGGCCCTCCTTGGATTTGAAGGCAATCTTCCACACATCGGAGGGTTCAATTGGTACCTAGTGATACCCGGAATTCAAGTCGATCTTACTGAAATATTCCCCCCCCTGAGTTGGTCCAGAAGGTCATCAATCCATGGGATCGGGTACCTATTCCGGACAGTGATCTTATTCAGCACCGAATAGTCAATACAGATTCTCCAAGTCCCATCCTTCTTTTGCACCAACACGATTGGGCTCCCATAGGGTGATGAACTTGGTCGGATGTGCCCTTTCTGCAACAACTCCTAAATCTGCCTCTTGACTTCGTCATTCTCCAGAACAAATCACTGATAGATTGATCCATTGGGAAGCGGCGCACCTAGGGTCAGATCGATGGGGTGCTTGACCTGACAGTGTAGAGGCACCCCTGCAGGTGAGGTGAAGATGTCCCTGTACTCCTCCATGACCTTGTCCATCTGTTGTTTTCGGGCGTAGGAACTCTGTCTGGAGGTTGTGGTCGCAGTCTTATTCTTTCCCTGAGGGTGGATTACCAGGAAAACAAATTTCCCCGTTTTGGAAATGATCTTACTGCATTGTTTTGCAGTAACCAAAGAGATGGCGATAGGCGAAGCTACCTTCGGTATCCTATACAAATTATTTCCTAGAGTAACAATAACAGCGCGAGGAAGGGACTCATACACAACATGTCGCTTCCACAACTATGGTTGGCCTAATAATACATCATAAAAATCAAGAGGATAATTGTCACATTATACGGCCTCATCCGTGAAGGGCTTGATGTTGTAGGGAAGGAAACACTGCTGGCTGACGCGGAGATCCCATCCTTGGTGAAGCCACCCAATGGTGTACGGTTGTGGGTGTGTTGTGGTCGGCAAGCCCAACCGCTTCACGACTTCTTCTGAAATGAGGTTCTTTTGGCTCCTACTGTCGACAATGAACTGCAGCGGGGAACCCTTTACCCACATCTGGGAATGGAAGAGGTGCTCCCCCTCCTCTGGATCTTCTAGTTCCTCCTTTTGGACCTTTGTGGTGGCAACAGTGGTGTTGGGATCCACATCAATAATCTTCTCCCCTGTTTCATTGCCCCTTTCGGGTTCTGGTTTAGAGTCATAGCATGCATCTGATTCAGAAGCCTTTAGCTCGGCCACCAGTGACTGCTTGTCCCGACACTCACTTGTGTTGTGCGTGGAGCTCTTATGAAACTCACACCACTTTCCTGTGTCCTTCTTTGGCTTCACAGTGTTGTTCTTTGCTTATGGTTTTGGCGGGTTATCCTAGGCCGCCCCGCCTTGGCTTTGTCCTTTGTTCTGCGGTTTGGGGGCACCTTTCCGTTGCTTCTGATTCGCAGATCGAAAGTCTCGCTTCTTCTGTTTGAACTTTTGCTCAATCTTGGCAGCAAACCGATATGCTGCGCCAAGCAAGGAGATGTCGAGAAACTTCATTTCCTCCTGAATGTATCTGTGCAAAAAACTACGGTACTTCATCAACAAATGTTTCTCCGAATCTTTGATACCTAATTTTGTGCGTAAGGTATGGAACAAATTCGTTAGCTCATGCACATCTTGATCCCTTTGTTTATGCAACGTAGTCCATTGTATGTACTTGTCCTCATAGCTTCCCACAGGATAATATTGTTCCTTGATGGCGTTTCGGAAAGAATTCCAAGTGGGTGCGGCCGAAAACAGAGAGGATTCCCTCTCGTCCATCTGCTCATAGTAGGTTTCCCACCAATCCTTGACATGGGGGGCGGCTTTGAGGAGTGCAAAATTGATCCTTTCCCGGTTGGAAATTTATGCACCGAGAAGTACCCTTCTAACATATTCAACCATCTATCTACAACATTTGCATCTATTTGGCCTTCAAATATGGGAATGTCAAAATTTACTTGTACCTTAAAAGGGGTTGCGCCTCCAAAATGGATACTGCTGGGAAGTTGTTGAAGGATCTGGGCAAAGTTATCCTTCATCGCGTTCCTTTGTTTCTCGAGGGCCTCCTCAAGCAATATTTTGATAGGATCTCCTGCTCCCTCGTATTTCTTTTTGTTCTCCATGGGAAACTGTCGGGGTTTGCGAGGCTGATCTTGCAAGGGTTCAACCAGGTCCAGCCCTAAGTCCTTATACCCCGACCTCGTTGGGGACATGCAAAGAAGGATCGAGAAACAACAGACCCACTCCGATACCACTGATCCGTACTTATGAAGGAACGCAAAGAATTATAGAAATACACCTAAATGCGGAGTTGAAGCAGAAGTAAGACTTCATTTCATTAATATCACACAACGGAAATATGCTTACAAACATAATAGAAAAAAACTAGCTAGGGTGTTGGTAGCTTATCTCTGAGAAGAGATGTGGCGGCCACCGACCTCTGAAATCTAAGTTACAATGCGGCTCGAAGCCTATCTATTATTGAGAAACAAAGGAAAACCCTAAACATCCAAAAACCTAACCCTAGGAGATGAAAATTCCAAACTATGGGCCCCATTGGGGTAAATTGGTACATCAATTTCCCGGCGTCGTAACTTTGGCATACGATCTCTGTTTGATGCACATGATACCTCCTTGGAAATATCTATCCGAGGACTACACCGATTACAGCCAATGTCAAGCCATTTAATCATAAGCAAATGTTGATTCCTTGACTCACACTTGCCGAAATGGGATTTTCCCAAAAACGTCGTTTAAGGCCTCAAAACGGATCTGGAAGTTTAGGACCCAAAAAAACTGCTAAAAATAGTAAGTTGTGATGTAATTAAGGAAACTGAAAGAACTGAAAGAAAAATGTTGGGGCCCCAAGTGTAATAGGCGGGTGGCCAGCAATATCCATGTGGATCACCCGCACCCCCTCAACTTGAGTGAAATCATAGATAAATGGCTAAAAAAATGTTTTGTGTCCCCCTTGCATGGGTTGTTTTATGGATAGTCACATAAATTACATAGAGTAAAAGTTAAGTCACCCTTGAGACAAAATTAAATGGGTATTTGGATGGGACTAGTGGAATTACTTAGGGGCAGGTAGTGGACCTACTCGTGATAAAATTTTGTGTGGAAATTTGGTGGGACTTAGTGCAATTGCTTCGGGTATTTGCTGACTTTCCCACAAGAATGTTTTTCACAAAAATATAGTGGGACTTAACAAAATTATGTGAGCAAGTAGTAGAACCTCCTACAAGGTATACTTTTGTGGCTATACGGTGGGACTCTACTACATTTATGTGACACATATAAAAACAATTGCACAAGACAATAAGCTGACATAAAATTAAACTTGAAAATACCTAGCTCCTCTTAAGCACTGCTTGGTGAAATTATAGGCCAATGTCTCACCCTACAAGCCGCCATAGGTTAGAAAATAGCTGAGAACAACCTAAAAAGTAATATTTAAACGAATCTAAATCCAAATGGAGTCCCCAATCTATTTTGTGGGTTTGTTGCATTGGTGAGAAAAAAAAAAACCTTTAAAAACAAGATCCTAAGTTAGAAAATAGACAATGGTTAGTAGTGAGACTAGAATAAGAGTATTTTAATAGAAATGAACAAATAGAAGCATGCAAGCAATCATTCTATAAGATTAATTACAATAATGCCATCCAGACACAAAAATTAGAGAGAAACAACAATACTTATATATTAGCCCAATGGAAAAGCATAAAAATAAGTGATGTCACCTTGTAAGAGGGATTGGAATTAAGTGGCATCTAACATTCTACTTGGGATGGGTCATGTTCCTTCTTGAAATCTCTCTCTAATAATGGTGAATGAAGAACACTTGTCTCCTTGACGAAGAAGCTCAGGTAAGCATGAGGGAAATGAATGGTAGAGATGAGAGAGTGAGAATTATGATCTCCAAGCTCATTCATCTAGCATAACCTTGTAATTCTTCCTCTCCTCTTAGAGAGCCTACTCTCTAGTACACCATCCTATTTGTCTCATGGCCAACAACCATGAGCCGACCGCCAAGGATACCAAAATCATATGGACTCAATGTGCATCCTTAAATAATGCATCTCTTTGCACCCTCCATCATGTCATTACCAATGGAACTCACATAGGCTCGTTACAATCTCCCCCACTTAAATATGTTGACGTCCTCATCAACATGGCTCCATCCACACATCCGATGAAAGGGGAATTGGTGGTGAAGAGGCCCTTCCATGTATGCCAATAACCGAACGTGGATCTAATACCATATGTCAAGGGACTAGACTTGTTTCCCCTCTTGAGCATCCCATACAATCTGAAAACCTAGTCATCGCATGAAATCGACGTGATCTTGCTAGTTGAGCATGACCATCAACTGCAAGTATCACCCAGACTACGCCTCATCGAAACCAGCCTACCCAAAACTAAGCCAGACACCTTAGAGTATGTGGAATTCCAAGAGCTCGTTTCACCATAGGAAAAGAAGTTCACCGCATCGCCACCCAACCTTGGACAATGTTGTACCATCACATTGCCTCCCCCAATCCAATATCATCAACACAATAACATTTATGGAAAGCATTTATATTACTGTATAAAACATGGGAGATGCAATAGAAGAGATGATTACAACCGATGCCTCAACGTCGCAATCTCCTTCCAACAAGCTAAACCAAAGCTCCTAGAGAGAAGTAGGTGCCTCCAAGACTAAGGTGCTGAACTACTAAGCTAATTTCACTAGCATAAGAGTACCATAGACTTCCTCCCTTTGGAATGGGAAGGGAACTTATATTTATAGGACCAAGTGGATAGAGTAGGTTGAGGATCATGGGGAGAAGGTTAAGGGATCCTCCCATTAGGTTAGGGAACTGAAGGCCGGCTCACCTAGTAGTTAGGGATAGGGATCCACCTCATCCAACTTCTAGAATTCGCTCGAAAGGTACCTTTATCTCATGAAACTGACTCTAGCGCGTGATGCATGAATGCAACCTATGATGACGCACTTTGCTCAAAGACAATCTGCGCCGGCTTAATTATGAGTGTGGATAAAGGTCATCAAATTGCTATAAATGACTAGCTTGATCTTGGGACTTCAGGTATTTAGGCACTGAGGTTACATAGGTATCATGATGGTGAGATTTTGGGTGTAACAGAATGCCCCCCAAACCATGAAGCTGGTAAAACTAATCAGGTAAAATGATTTGATAGAAGGAATGGCAAGGACTTGTCGGAGAGAAGATACTATCGTAGTACAACTGACTCTGAGAACACAGTCTCATATGATGCACAACATAACTACCGACCAATACATTGCAGATCCATGGTAGTAATGACCGACTGAACACAATCATGGCTACTAGACACAAGCGTAGATCCATGATGAGATGATAACACAGCCACGACCAATACAAAAGTGGATCCGTGTAATATGACTCAAACAATCTCCATCGCATCCTAGGTAAAACATGACTCCCCAGGGTCTTCAAGTCGAACCCGCAACGATACGAATCTATCCATGTGATTACAAATGTCTTGACGTCGAACATGGTAGAAACCACTTGATTACCGGTCATTGATGTATACCGTTAACAAGCGTGAGGGAAATCACCATTAATGTCAATGATCCCCAAGGTATCATAGTACATATCATCAAGCGTGAATGAATGAGTTGAAGTCGAACGCTTGACGAAATCTTCCAATCAAGAGTCAATGATGTAAACTCATGTCGAACGTGAGGTAACCTGCCATTGAGGCATGTAGGCCCAAGGTACTTGATTGGTTTCTAGATTCAGTCCTTGGATGATGTGTTGAAGTTGACAAGGATGAATCTGTCAAAGGATGGCCATGATGAATCGCCCATCATCGACACGAAACTCGACAACAGATGTTTGGACTAGATCGGATGGTACAATAATATGTAAGACTGACTCAGTGTAGACCGACATGATGGAAGGTGTACTGACTGCAAATGATGAGTGGTGAATACATCTCTTGAAAATGGGCATGGCATGACTTGGCAGTATCGACATGACGAGAACGATGCCAACTACTAATGCAATTGGTGGTGGATGCATTCTTTGGACGACCCAAAGGAGTAACAAGACTCATGGAGTTAACATGACTCGAGGACAAGTACTGAACGAAAATGCAAAATGAGTGCCATGTTCAAGAGCGACTAAGTACTACCACAGGTAAAGGTGTAACACAAAAAAATTCCTTTTTCCCCATAATGGCTGATGAGTGCCTCATGTGTTTTTAACGAGCTTGATGAGGGTAACCATATGCTCAGTATAGCTCATCTCATAGATGAGTCCAATCCCAAATGTTTTTCGAACAAGGGAATGAAGGGGTTTGTCCCATGGCAGGCCCTTCAATGTTGAGTTTTAACGAGTCCATATAAGGTAAACTCAACGTCATTTCATGTTTAGAGAGTCTGAAAAGAACTAAAGAAGACTCCAAAGGTAATTTTTTGTAAGGTTAGCCTCTTCGCCCGGAAAAGGGTAAAACAACGCGAGAGAGGACTCCTCCAGTCATGATTGGTTGGAGTATTCCTTTTTCGTAAGTAGTGCCCCCTGGTCTGAAAAAGGGGTAAACTATCACTAGGAAGATGACCATTCAAATACTTTAACAAGCGTGAACGCGAAAATTTTGCTTGGCGATCTTTTCGTATTTCGAGAGCCTGAAAATAGCTTAAAGAAAACTCCGGGGGGGTTCCTTTTTCGTAGGATTTTAACAAGCCCGAAAAAGTGATAAACTATAACTCAGTGACTTATTCTCATCGTTTAACGAGCATGAGAAAGAACAAAGAGTTAGATTGGCTGTCATTTAATAATTTACATTAATGAGCGAAATAATGAAAAAAAGATGCTCGAAGAGTGTTCATACCTAATGATACTTACGAGACGACCTCCGCATAAAGTAATGGCATTAATGAGGCACCTGCAGCTCAAAAACTAGGTCAAAAGTGGTTAACCGAGTATTTAAAGGCAACAAATAACCCAAACTATAATAAAAAACCCATTAAAGCATCAAAATGTAAAAGGAATATTCCATTTTTTGGTATAAAATGGGTGAAATAGTGAAAAGAAATTACAATTGTTTTTTACCAAATTTGGAGAGTGCAAAGTGTCATTTGGAGCCAAATTTCAATTGTAGTTTCCGGAAGCTACGGTCCACCATTTCGCGAGCCGTCAATGACAGGTAACCCTAAACCTTCCCATTTAAATTTTCAGTGGATTAGAATTTGCTTTTTCATGTTTTTAGGTAGATTTTAAGTGTTTTACGTTGGTAGGTTTGTGTTCACGGGTCGACGCAGGCAGCCCATTCAGGCTCTGCTCCGGCGCAGATCCCGAAAGGGAGTTCTACGCCAGTGGCACACTTTCAGAATGGGTGATCTGCGCAGGTGCAAACGGCCAAATGAAACTCAAAACATAGCAAAAAATAAAAGTTTTGGATGGAGGGGCAAAGTTCTAAACATGTTTAAATGGTTTACTTGGCAAGTTTGGAGCGACACAATGGTCCTTGAGTGGCGAGAACGCGAGCATGAGCTCAAGGATTTGCAAGTGGAAAACAATCCACAAAGTGTTGCAGCATTGTGGAACTACAGGCTACTCAAGTACTTTCGAGTGCCAGGGATGAGATCCCAAGTCAACCTACTGACACACCTGGTCCAATGTTGGGACCCCATTCAACAGTACTTCCGGATAGGTGAGCACACGCTTACCATACATGTTGAGGACATCTACTTTCTGACAGGGTTATCCCGGCGAGGGAACCCTGTGTCTTTGACCGGGTCACGGGGTGGTGACCGTTCGATCGAGGACACGATAGATCAGTGGTGTACTCTCGGTACAGCGATGGTTGGTGGGAAAATTCCCATCAAGCATGTCATGGACAGGGACTTACGAGTGATACTGTTCATTGTTGCGCGAGTTGCTGATAGCCGAGCTGCTCACTTGGAGAGCAAGTCGCAAATGACGTATGCCGAGGAGTGCATGAATCCTACTATGTTTGACTGGTGTGAGGGGCTTTCCGTTAGCCTCAAAGATCAATTGACCAAGTGTCAGCGCGGGGTGCTGAAGCAGTTCGGACATGGCTCGATCGTGGTATCCTTCATGTTGGAGCGGGTACCTCTCTTGCGCCCGCAACTAGATTTCGAGGATCAGGAGGTATGTGATCGTCACATGCTGAGATGGACAGATGCGATGGCTCGCCATGGTGGTGGGGGTCCCATCGCCAGTTTCGGTACTGGGTTCTTCTCATGGTTGCAGGCACAGATCCTCATGGTAGAGGATTATTCATATGCCGGTACAGACTTCCGGGGAGATCCCGATCTAGTCCTTCCAGAGGGAGCGCAGTGGGGTGACATAGGTAAGAACCACTACTTGTGTTTTTATATTTGAGGTATTTTATGATTTTTTTTTGTAGTAGTGCTGATGATGTTTACACATTTATTTGTAGACTTGGGTCCAGAGAGACCATTGGGAATCTCCCGCCAGGTGTGTATAGGAGGAGTGCTAGAGATGGAGCCTGCGGCTCATGATGCTCTTGAGGAGAAAGAGGTGCTCGGGGAGAAGCTCCAGGGGATGAATTTCGACATTCCAGAGACTATTGTTCATGACTTACCCCTCCGATATCAGGAGTTGACAGTTGGGGTATCAGATCGTTTCGGCACGCTACTCCGAAAGGTGGCGAGGGTCGTTGTCTATTACCATGCTCATACTAGGGCTGAGCGGCCTAGGGCCTTGCGGCGTATGGTTTAGGCACATGGCCTGTACATGTATACTCTGAAAGCATACGGGCTTCAGGCTTTTTGTAGGATGATTCTTACTAAAATCTAACATGCTTCATATTTTTGTATTAGCACTACCATTTTGTACTTTTGTACAGATTTATATATATACAGACACTTCCGGCGACTTTATACATTATGTGTTTTGATGGATGATTAATGTGAGCTTGTTTACATGTTTGCTTATACAATGGATTATTTACATGTTATGACTGCTTTTATATTTCATGAATATGTTATGTGTGTGCAATGTACCAATATAGAATGAAATTGGCCATTGAGTCGGCAATTGCGTTCATATCTCATGGAATGTACAGGTATTGAATAGATTCAAGGGACCTTTCCAGAAGACGGACTCGTCTGTAGAGACGGAGTAGGGTAGGGTCATGGATAACATAAATTCGGTTAAGATGAGAAACCACTAGTTGCGAATCCAAATAGATAACAATGTGGTCCATACCCAAGGAAAGACCGTCGGTTAGGGTTCCAATCACCGCCTGATACTCTGCGGCGTTGTTGGTTGCAAAAACTAGACAACTTACTCCTGAGCTGATAAGCTCACTGGTGGGAGAGTAAAGTACCCAGGCTGCCGAAGCAAGGTTACGGGTATGCTGGCTAGTGCCGTCCGTGAATCTATAGCAAGTTTCCATCTGCACACGCAGACATAACATGGTATAAGAAGCGAAAACAAGATCTAGACACACTAAACAAAAGCATCACACCACACAAAAACAAACATGCCATGTATAGTATATACAACGTACTTATGCATGAATAACTCAGGCATAATACCTCTTCAGGTAAATCTCGTTGCAGGGTTGACCTAAAGATATCTCATCGTAGTCTTCTAGTTCGTAGGCTCCCTTCTCCAGAACGCGCTTCACTATGTAGGGTCCATGCCACATGGACTCAAACTTTCCTGCCCTCAGCTTATCATGTCTTTGGTCCTATCTGAGGACCAAATCACCCTCGCTATAGATGCGAGGCTCTACTGATTTTTCATACTACGCTTTGATGCATTTCTTATGTGCCTCGTTGGCAAGAGTGGCATCGCGTCGAGTCTCGTCGAGTTTTGTCAGGTAGAGGAAGCGTTCTTCCTCAACAGTAGTGTTATGGAGAAGTTCAACTGCGAGTTTGAGGGACGGAATCTCACACTCTATTGGTAGGACTGCCTCCAATCCATAAACTAATTGGAAGGGGGTAAATCCAGTGGCAGTCTTGACGGAAGCTCGATAAGCCCATAGTGCGGAAAAGAGCATGTTGTGCCATTTAGACTTTTGCGTACCCACCATGCGTTGGATCATGGTTTTCAAGACTTTGTTAATGGCCTCTACTTTTCCATTGGACTGTGGGTAGTAAGGTGTTGAGTTTTCATGGCGAAAACCCAATCTGGTTCTCAATTCGTCAACCATGTGGTTCTGAAAGTGAGAACCATGGTCGGTGACTATAGCTTGAGGAACTCTGAACCGCGCTATAACATGATTGAACATGAAGAGTGCGGCAGTTTTGCCGTCGTTCGTGTACGTAGGCATAGCCTCGGCCCATTTTGTAAAGTAATCCACGGCTACTATGATGTAACCATGCCCCCCGGCCGAGGTAGGCTTATAGTGCATGAAGTCAATGCCCCATTTAGTGAAGGGGCCAACAACAATAACCAGGTGTAACGGGGTTGGGTGGGTGCATTTTTTCGTTTGAAAATGCTGGCATGGAGGACATTTTTTACGGCCTCGATACAATCTTTAAAGACAGATGGACAATAATATCCCGTGCGAAGTATCTTCTGGGCAATAGCCATCCCAGAGAGATGATCGCCACACGCCCCAGCGTGCAGTCATTTAAGACGTGTTCATCCTCCTCTTGAGTGAGACAACGTCGAAGAATAGAATCAATACCACGACGGTACAAGGTATCACTAACGATCAGGTAATACTTTTCATGGTGGCGTATTCGACGACGGTCGTCATGAGACAGTTGGGGGATAAAATGGTGGGTTTGAAGATATAAAGTAATATCTCCATACCACAGATCAGACGTGCTGATGAGGAACAATGATTCATCTAGAAGAGAATCATTGGGCTCAAATTCTACATCAGCATGGGGAAGATCACAGATAAGCTCGGTAAACCCCAGATACTTTTTAGACTTATCCTTTTCGAATAGGAGATCGAATTCCTGCAGTATCACGATCCAACGTGAATACTTGCCCCCAAGTACCTGACGTGTTAAAACGTGGTACATGGGATTCGAATCGGCGATGATGGTGGTGGTGCAGAGCAATATGTAATGTTGGAACTTTTGGACGGAAATAACTGCCGCAAGAGAAATCTTCTCAACATATGAGTAACGAGTTTCGGTGTCAATAAGACCCTTAAGTAATATATCACATGTTCCTGGGTGATGTTGTCTTCTTGTACCAAGACCATGGCGACCGTGGTGGAAGAAGCGACAAGATAAAGGATATAATCCTTGTAGTAATTGGGCGGTTGGAGCATAGGGACGTGCGTAGTAGCATGTTTGAGACTATCGAAGGATTGTTGCGCTTGGTCATCCCAAATGAATGGGACGTCCTTCTTGAGTAGTCTCATGTAACCCTGTGTATTTTGCGTGAAATTACAGACAAAACGCCTTAAGTAAGTTTCTTTCCCTTGCAAACTTTGAAGTTCCGTGATATCAGTAAGAAGTGGGAGAGTGACAATGGATTCCACCTTCAAGGGATCAATGCAGATCCCATCTTTCGAGACAATAAAACTGAGGAGGTGTCCAGACTCGACGCAGAAGATACACTTGTGAGGGTTCAGATGGATGTTATATCATCTACATCTGAGGAATACCGCCGTCATATGATCAATGTGGTACTGACATTGCCGTGAATGGGCAGATAGATCGTTGAGACAAGGTTCCACAAATTCCTTCACATCATGAAAGGAATACGACATGGCCCGCTGGAATGTGGCACCAGCATTTTTAAGGCCAAAAGGGAGCTTGCGATAAGCAAACGTGCCCCAAGGACAGATGAAAGCAATCTTGTGTTGATCAGCCGGGTGGATCTCAATTTGGTTGTAACCGGAAAAGCCATCTATGAAAGAGAAGATGACACTTCCAGCACAATTTTCAATGATCTGATCGATAAAGGGAGTCAGGTAATTTTCCTTGGGACAAGCCTTGTTGAGATCCCGATAATCGACACAGACACGAATGGTACCCTGCTTTTTAGCTATAGGGACGACGTTTGAGACCCATTCTGTCAGTGGGACAGGGTAGATAAAGCCATCTTTTAAGAGCTTTTCAATTTCTGCCTTGATTTCCATAGTCTTTCAGGGGTGTACCGGTCGCAATTTTTTTCGGACTGGTTTAGCATCAGGATAGGTTTGAATCATGTGCGAAACAATAGCAGGGTCTATGTCAGGCATCTCCTCGTAGGTCCAAGCAAACACGTCTCGAAATTGCTTGAACAAGGTCGTGAACGTTGTAATCTCTTCAGGGGAACACTTCTGGCCTAAATGAATGTGTTCCGCTACACCAGGAGTAACCGATATGTCGACCGAAATGGTAGGTTCAATGTTGGCCAAGTTGCCTTCATGTTTCCTTTAGAGTCTGTTTGACATGTAAGTATCGGGGACTGAGGGAAAGGGTGGACATCCGGTGTAAAGATGGTGGTGATGCTATTCTCCACAGTATCCAATGGGGGAAGGAAAGACGATCGATGATGGAAGTCTTCCCACGGAGGGTCATCCGTACTCATGATTTCCATAATGGACTCGTTAGAATGAAAAGTCCAGAGCAAAGGATCGGGTATAGAGAACAGGACGTAGAGGCCAAAACTAAGTGGTCCTCTGGTGCTGACTAGATAGCCTCATAAGTGAGTTCAGCGGGTGAAAGAGGCATGGTGTCTCCAATCAGGTGTGTAGTGGCTTCATCAGGTACAAGCCATTGATCAGTAGAGTTGGGGAGAGATGAAATCCTGGAGGAGATCATGCTCATCGTGGAAACATGATTAGGGGGATCCGAGGTTGGAAAAATGCCCATAAGGGATGAGTCCTTTATGAGGCCGACCCCCACTCTCTCATATAGCTGCGAAGATTGTACAAGTAATGGAAAATTATCGCCTGGATGAGTGGCGGTGTCAGGTGTGCAGAAATCCAGTTGGTCGACAGTAACAATATGGCCTTGGTGGGGGAATTGTACTATATGGAAGACAGAATGCGACTGCAGTCATGGCGTAAAACCAATTACGACCAAGCAGAATATTATAATCTAACGGGGCAACGACCACTTCCACGTTAATGGTTGTGGTCTTACCCCCCAACTCTACTGCCAAGGCTTGTAACAACCCATGAGGTTGAAAGCCACGTCCGTTGAATGCTTTCAAGGTGGTGGGAGAACGGTTCAACTTGGGAGAGCCAATGGCTCTCCAACATGAAATCGACATGATGGAGGTAGAGGCACCTTCGTCCAAGACGGTACGATGGATTTTCTTCCCAGCAATGTTTGTGGCAACTTGAAATGCCAACTGATGGGAAAGAACTACAACAAAACCTGTGTTTAGTGTCTCTTTTAGCTCCCTTTTTTGCGTCCACTAACACTTTTAGTGCATTTTTCATCATTTTTTGGACAAAATAGGCGCTTTTCCACGGGATGGCACTTTTAATGGCGTTTTTTGCATCTTTTTTTTTAAAGTAGATGTTATTTTAGACGCTAATTAGCATCCTAATTAACGTCCAAAATAGCATCCATAATAGCTTCCAGAATAACGTCCAACATAGCTTTCTAGAATAGTGACAAGCATAGCTTCCAGAATAGCTCCAGGCATAGCACCAGGTCTAGAGCCAGGGATTACGCCAGGAATTGCGACAGGAAAATCATCTGACATAGCTCCACGTATAGAGCCAAGTATAGCACCAAGAATTGCGCCAAGAATTTTGAAAGGAACTGCACCAGGAAAACTCCAATGTTGCGCCACGGAAAGCACTAGGCATGTTGACATAAGTAGCACCTAGATTCCAAATTTTTATTCGAGGTTAAACCAATAAAGTATTACATGAAACAATGCTAGTGTGATTGACCACACATCAAGTATCATTGCAATAATGAATAGTTACTTGATAGATCTAGTCTAGATATAGTATTTTATGTCAATTACATGCATATTTTATACATGTTTATAGAAAGGTTTGAGGAAGGTTTTTCTTTGTCTATATGTGTGTAGGTTGATCATCAAGTGGAGCTGGAGCCAATTCAAACTGATCTACATCAATCATGGCCATCATCAAAGGAGCGCTTATAAGCTAAGGTGAGTTAATCTTTCTTCCTTATTTTCTCATGTGTTGTATGTGATTGATTAGATCTGGTGATGGAAACATATTGGTATACCGCTCCTGTCTGTCTTAAGTCTTGGGAAAGTGATCCAAGGGAGTTCCCATCTTTCCACAAGGTGGAAATATCCATAACACATAAAGATGAATATTTTAGGGCCTGCAACCTTAGTTTTTATTCCTAAACGCTGCAAAAGGCCCTAAGAACCTTCCATGGCATTTGAAATATTTCAACAACAATCATATGATCCATGTAGGACAATTATTCACTCTATATGCAATGTGTTGTGGTTTTTTATTGTGTTCATGATCTGTGAACGATAAAAGCCTCTTTTAGGCCCTAATACATTTTTTTCCTCCTTGAACCATGTTCATGACCCTAAAAACCATCCCCGATGTACAAAACCATGTAGTGACCTTTGTTCCTTGACCATTGAGGTAGTCCTCCTCCTTTGAAATTTTAGTGTACTATGATTGAGCAAATAAACATAATTGGCCCAATCCTCTTCCAGTTCACTTAAAACATACAGTGTGCATGGTCCATGAGCATTAAAAGCCTCTTCTAGGCCCTAAGAAATCAGTATCCCCTCTTGAACCATGCCCAATACATCGAGAACCATCCTTGATGCTTAAAAACTTGTAATGGCAACCATGCATCACTTGTAGGACAAATATTCTCTTTAGAGGCATGCGTGGTGATATTGGACCACGGAGTTTAAGGAAACATAGGGTCTAAGGCCATATGAATTTCCTAAGAGGCTCATGGGCCATTACAACACCCTAAAACAATATATAGGCCCTACATAGGGACTCTTTTAAGTGTCCAAGACATGGACGCTCGATCCTCATCATTCTCATCCACTTCCTCACCATTCCTTATCATCATCGTCATCCTCATCATTGGTACCATCGTCCTTACCATCATCATCATCATCGTTGTTGAGGTTTTTCAAACCAATTAAGTTGGTTCCCACAGTCCAAGCCATGATCCAGGGTCAAAATATAGAGTCATACACCATAACAATTTTCTTTATGGATCATGGGCCATCCATAGGGCCCCTAAACATCACATGATTCCTGAGTAAAGAATCCTTGGATTACAAGTGGGACATGATAGTCATTTTGATATTTACAACATTAAGGATGGTTCTTGGAGCCTAATCCATGGTGTTAGATCAAAATATAGGTTATTAGAAAAGGAAATTATCTAGGTTATTAGGACAGTCCAAGCCATAATCCGGGGTCAAAATACAAAGTATTACACCTTAATATTTTCCTTTATGGACCAT
This sequence comes from Larix kaempferi, assembly GCA_027924585.1. NCBI lineage: Eukaryota > Viridiplantae > Streptophyta > Pinopsida > Pinales > Pinaceae > Larix > Larix kaempferi. The sequence continues at coordinate 10,526,653 of BSBM01000232.1, forward strand.
GGGCCAAGAATAGGGCACCTAACCATCACATGAGTCCCACACAAAGAATCCTTAGATTACAAGTCTCACTACAAACTAGAAATAATAAAAGGATTTTGTAATGATGTGAAATGTTGTATACCATGTTTGAAGGAATAAAATGAAATAACAATACAAACTCCTTTCATAAAACATTCAAAGGTATGTTTTCCCTCAAATTGAGATATGCGTGCCATCAGGAGTTTTTTAGCACATGAGTTAGGTTCGTAGGTGATATGTGTACTTATGTGCAAGGTTGGAAGTTTGTGGGCGATATATCCATCATTTCTGTCTCTATCATTTCTTTCATCACGTTGTCTCTCCATTTTAGTACTCTACTTGCAATTTAAACTCAAGAAATTTTCTCTCTCTTGATTGATAGATCCGAGTTTAAGTTTTTATTTTATAGACGAACATCGATTTTTTAATTACTTTTCATAATATTTTATTTATGAGCCAGCATGGATTTTTTTTAAATACTTTCCATAATTTTTTATTTTATGAGTCGGCATGAATTTTTTTAATTATTTTGTTCGGAACAAACGTTACAACATCTCCCCCATTACAACATCCACATGATTGTTTAGCTTATGACCAATACTTTATTGATCATGCACCTTGATTTACAGAGTGAATAAGTTTTGGACATGCACATGTCATCTACTTGGTTTCACAAATTCCATGACTATGTATAAGATCAAGTTATTCAAACTCCAATATAAGTTATGAACATATGTCCAGCATTGTATGCAATTTGCAGGTGCAGATCCATCTAACTATGACCAATGAGGGTAATTCCATTAACCCTTTTGATGTGACTTTGAAGCTTTTTGTTGAAAGATCAATAATTTATGAGTATTCGTACAGGGTTCAAATCTAGATCATATTATACCCCCTCTCTTTCTATGAGAATAATTGGGAAGTCGAATTGCCAAGGCCGTGAAGGCGGTGAGAGAGGGGAAAATGAATATCGCCCCTGTCAAATATGGTTGAAATGGTTAGTTCACCCTGTATTTTGGGTAATGGAGGCCCGAAATGTTAAATTCGCCCAGTATTTTGGGTAATGAATCCCATGAATTCGTCAAGTATTTTGGGAATGAATCCCACAAAATGGTGAGTTCGCCCCAAATTTTCAACAATGGAGGGTTATACAGCTTGTTCGTTGTTGATTTATGGTCCCCGGCAGTTAGTATGCCCTCGATTTGAGGTTGGGTTGGGCAGGCTCGCCAATATGGGCCAAGGAATTGAATTTTCATATTATCTTTCTTTTTTGGCCGAAACGCCCATGGATTTTCATTAGTGGAGGTTTCAATAGTGGTTTCAGCCCCCAATTTTTGTTGGGTGAAGAATTTTTAACTCCAAATTGGTCCATATCTAAGAAAAACGTGGAACCTTCAACCGTACAATGATTTTATCCTTATATATTGTGGAAATAGTCAATAAAAACCCACATGAGGAATCAATGATCATCAGATCTTTCATCTTTGCAAGTTTGCATGAAGCTTGACTTTTGACAGTGGTTGTCTCTGCATTTGTTCAAAGTTCCTTGGGGTTTGCACTATGCATTCTTCACACAGGTTAGTTTTCATAGAACCACACCAAATACTATGCAGTGAACATTACCTTTATGTGTCTATAATTTAAGAATCAAATTAGATTTTCTCTTGCAATTCAAATTCACGTTATCCAGGTTGTTGCCATTTGATTATTGTTCAATTGCAATCATGTTTTTTTCTTGAACATGAACATAAGAGGCTTGAGCTTGTATTTTTTTCATTTGGTTTAGAAAATAATAATTTGCTAGCATTCACGGAGCTAAGAGATTGAATCCATAACCCATTCAACACTTCATATGATAAATCAAATATTTTCTAGTTTGCATGAGTTTAGAAAAACAATGTTTGACAGATTCCAAACATTTTCCATCGAATAGTGAAGCAAATCACCAAAGAAATTAAAAAATCACTCTACGAAATGAAATTATACCTACACCAAGTGCAATTACACACATAAAGTCTTCCTTTTTTACTATTCTTGCAAGTATATGGATTTCTTGGTCCTTATGAAACATTTACAAAGTTTATACAACTTTTACACAAAAAATTATGAGTGCATGGCCTAAAAAACTGGCATTTTAAGACTAAACAAAGACCTATAAAAAAAAAGACTCGAGATCCTTTTAAAGATGTTAGCACCCTCTTTTTATGTTCTTATGACCAGGGACATTCATAAAGGAGATAGATCTTGACAGCTATGTGTTGATCCTAAATGCACTTGGTCCAACATGGTTTTCTATGCACCAGTGGTGAGTAGCAGTTTTCTATGCCATCACTAGTCTTTCACAACAAGGTTGCATTATCAGGTTAGAAGGGCACCTTTGTTAGTTTCTATGGTCAATGCATTTGTTGGATACACCCCTAACGCATTCCCAAATATATTTATGTCACTGGTTTCCTCATTGTTAGGTGTCTCTAATATCTACCTCTGATACATGGAAATTTTTCCAGATTGTTGGCTCACTCATGATCTAGTTCTTTTTTTCCAAATTCCATGCTCTTGAGTTTGTTTGGATTTGTTGTCACTATCAAATCTCCAACTGTTTGGAGGTTTCTACAATTGGTACTTTCCTCTCCATATGGATTGGATCTTCCTTAACTACTTCAGTTTGTTCAATTTAGGTGTTTGGCCTAGTCCCAATTCCACATCTGATTAACCAATATTTTCTCAAAGGGAGCTTCGAAGTAACTCTTGACCCGACTCCAATGCAAGAAATCATCATTTAAAGGTATGTCCTGCTTGGATATATTGGTTATTTATAGCATAAACAAGTGTAACTTGTTTCTAGTTTTAAGGAATTAGTCTTGGGTATGAAGCCTATTTAGAGTTTGTAGTTTTAGAAATTTACATTTTTTTCCCATTGTGATATGATTGGGATTTATTTTGTGGGGCCAAGAGGGATATCCCTTAGACTTGATCATATAGGTTGCTCCCTAGGCTAGAACCCTATCATTTGACATCCTCGTCGCTTTGAGATTTGGACAAAAGTCCTTCGTGGCATCCAGTCGAGGTATTCTATGTCTGGGGTAATGCAAATTGGGTCAAATAAATTAGGATATGGGCATAACATTCCCAAACTTGGGGTTCACTTCTATTAAAAAATTTATTGATGTCCCAATTTGCAATAGAGACAAACACACCATCAGCCAGTGCAATAATATGTCTTCTGCCATGATGCAAATAATATATTAAGTGCACCAATGACATTCTCTACATTTAATTATAGAATATATTTTTATTAAAAATTAAAAAACATAATCGATGCTTTTAGTGAAACATTGACACCCTGATGCACACATATTGACAAAGCATTATTCACATTAATATGCTACCTACATATGCATGCATTGTAATTTTTTTTTAATATATATTTTAATATTAAAAAATGGAAAAACTCAACTTTTTTGTATCTAAACAACATGCCCCATTGTTTTCAAGAAAAGACACACGATCAGACAATGCTCTCTCCAAACCCAACACACCAATGTGTTGTTCTATTGGGCGAAACGAAGTAGGGTAAACTAAAAAAGAATTACCAACTGGATTTTTCATTTTTACTTGTTTTCTAGTGCGTCCAACAACATAAGCATTGGTGCTCACCCTATTGCACATACCCCTTGCCACCAATACAACAATGTTTTCTCATTCTTGGAGTTGTATGCTTGGTCGGTTGTTTTTGAATTTTGGGAAAAGGATTCTAACTTTGGTTTCTATATGCTAAGAACCCGGCTCCAATGGGTTCTTAGCATCCACCCTTTTTGTTGTTTGTTTCCTTTTCCTCAAGGCTCAAGTAGCTTGTTGTAGATTAGATTAGATTAGATTAGGTTAGTGTAGATCCAAATCGAATTAAAGGCTCTTTCCCACCTAGGTAAACAAACCCTAGGTCTCTTTTCGGTTTGCTTGCTCATCAAAGGGAATTGGTTAATGAATCCAATGCTTTTTGTTTGATAAGACAAGATAATTTTATTAATGTCCAACAAATGACCACAAAAGTAGGTCAATGGGACTAAAAGATACAATCAATGTGAATACAATGTGCGAGTCTTAAAGCAACTTCGAGATAATGTTGAAAGCAAGAGAAATAAAGTTAAAAGAGTGTAGCATAAATAAGTGTCTAGCTAAGAGAATAGATAAGTATAACCAAATGATATATACCAATGGCATATATGCAATGGTACAATGGGAGAGTCCAAGACTAAAGGAAATCCTGGTGCTGAGCAAGAGAGAGATGGAGATGGAGATGATGTCAAGGTCTCCTTATCTTGATCACCGAGGGGGGGAGGTGGGGTGGGTTAATTGGTAGCTTGCTTGAAAGGGGTAATAAGGCTGCATTTGGTAATTACTTTTGAGTGCTTCATTGGGTTGAAATGGGTAATTAGGCTACATACTTTCATGTCCATCTCTTTCCTTTCATGCATACAAATCTCATGCATCCAGATGTCATGAGTTTCTGCATTCCTGTACAGGATCTGGGACAAATTAGCAGCCATCTTAACATCAACTCATTCTCCTCTGTATGCAACAAAATAAGCTCTCTGCAATCTTCCTAACAAGAATAGTGACTAAGGTGCATAGTTTCATCATCAGAAGACAGCGGCTAACCAACTCTTCCAGTATTTGAATATCTGGATTCTCCTTTCTAGTTGTCTTGTAAATGAGCTTGTTGTCTCAACTAGGGTACAAAACGCTAGGATGACACCTTATAAGCTCAAGTTTATACCTGCTTGGAGTTGGAACCCTCCACCACATAGGAAAATTGTTTTAGGGATGCTGCTACACAGGAAGTCACCCTGGACTAATCAAAATGTGCCCATATTTGGATAAAGTTGCCATTTACTGTTGTTTATGTGCCTAGAATGGAGACTAGGTGCTATTAGGGGGCTAAGACATGCCTTGAATCAGCTAAGATGATCTCAACCACTATGGCTTTATCCTTGGAATCAGCCTGGATTTAGAAATTGTTCCTATCACTGCTAACTTAAGGGTGAAAGGAGTCCACAAATTACCCAGAAATAGTCCAGACCTGCCTAGAATTGTTTCTTCTGTCTAAATTTGTACCCATAATTTATTTTAAGCAGATTTTGATGTCTGTTTAGTGTTTACTGCGAGAGAGAGCGAAGAAGTATGGGAATGTAGGTGGGAATGTGGAAGAAGTCATAAAACTAAGACATGTGATGTTTTTTACTTTTTTATGGTTTTATAAGTGATTAACAAAAATTTATTAGGATTTGATTTTTTTAATTTAAACCATTTTCCTAAAAGTTTTAGTGGAGTAGTGTTAAGTATTAGTTAGAATTCTAGTTTAGTCAAAGTAACTATGGTGTTTGATATGATGGAAATGTTATGTAATGGCTGATTTAGAAGTGTAAGTATGGCAAGTGTTGATAATATGTTCTTTGAGAATGATTCTTACTAAGTAGTCCAATTGGCTAATATGCGACTCTATAAGAATGAGGACCTTTAGACATTTTTGGTTCGAGGAATATATTAATTATGTATTTCGCGTTATTGAATGTATTCTCGGGTGTTTTATGGAGTTTAAATATGGTTTTGATGGTCCATTTTTATGAGGATTTTGATAATTTTATCAATGACCCGTTTGATATAGGGTTAGTGGGCTTGGGAAACAATGGCTTGACAATTGAGGTTAGGATATAAATCAATTGAGTATCTTGGAAAATTTCTTTATTAAATTGATTATTGGAGTAATCATTCTTTTAGAAGGTCTAAAGTGATTTGATTGAGATACAAAGAGCTCTAGTAATTAAGGTATTAAGGATCACAATATTTTTGGAAGGGTGGTATTGGGATTGGGTGTTAGGCTATCTATGCTAACTTAAGGGTTAAAGGAGTCCACAAATTACCCAGAAATAGTCCAGACCTGCCCAGAAATGTTTCTTCTATCTAAATTCGTACCCAAAATTTATTTTAAGAAGATTTTGATGATTGTTTACTGCTGCAAAGGGTCACAATAGGAACAGGTTTTCTCCAGAAAATATTTCTTAATGTTGTTTGAAGACAAAACAGGCCCATAACTGCCATCAAATAGGAAGATCATTACATTTACGAGGCTGGAATATGCCCAGAAATTGCTAAGTGTGCCCATAATTATAAAAAAAGGAAAGATACGAGGCCGCTTTCATGCTGAGATTACCAAAAATCCAATCAGAATTTTCATTGGATCATCTCTTGTGGGTGGATTCTCATATTTTCATGGAAAAATGAAACTTCCTCCTCGAGTATTTTCCCTAATTGTCACAAATGATTGTGGGTCATGGACCTGGTTAGAGGATGAGATCTTGATCATTCATGAAAAAATATAACACACCAATCTAATACATTGCAAAATCATTATGGATCTTCCTGTCCATGATTCTGATCCTTGTGGGTGCAATCCCATCCATTCATAGAAAGAAGGGTCCTCTTCACCCAAGGTACTTGCAGACATCAGGAGAGACCTTCAACTGTTGATCTAAATCAATGGATGAAATCCTAACCATACATGACAAAGCACCAATTGTTAAGGTATGTTCACATGCAATGTCATAGGTACTTATCTGCCCTTCATCTCCATTGGGCATATATGTTGATTTCTCTTCATACCAAGTAATTACTCTTTGTCTAGCATTGCTAATCAACATCACATTTTTATAAATTAAGAATAATGGGTGGCACCTATTACACATGGATGGAACTAAACATTCCTAATTTCCATGGATTCAAACCATGAACCTCATGATTTTACATTAGTTCCATTTTTATATCCTTTCCATAGGAATTTTTATTAATTAATCCTAGAAATTCAAGTCCATTAGCTTAGCATATTAGATGCTTATAACCTTTTTTTCCCAATCCTCATTGATTATTTTCATCAAATAGTTGACATGCAACTACAATTTCCATATGAACACTTATAATTTCTTCCCATTACAACCCAATGATGTATCTTGATCTCTAATACCACTCATTGGTGCCCCCAATTTCCTTCATTTGACATCCAACATTATTGGCAAGATCTATTTTCTTTCATTAACCATATGAATTTGACATCTAAAAACAATATAACATATTTCACATGCAAATATAAATAGCAATGGAAATTCGTTAGTCTCAGAATGTTGAAGGATCATTGCAAATTTGAATGACAGCCAACCACTCATATAGCCGTTGTTTTGTTTTGAAATTACTTTTCTAGGTATCTTCTTTGCAATATATGGACATGTTGGCATCTGGACTTCAAATCCATGTTTATAAAATATTTAGGCTTGATACAATTAGTTGACTGTTTTTTCGATCCTTTATAGGGGTTTTTGACATTTTTTTTTTACTTTAGTCTTCTTTAATCCTCAACTCTACACACATCTACCAAGATCTGTTTTTGTTGGTCTCTAACACCATTGAAAGACCACATCGGTATGAATTGAGCTTAATTACTCATTGTTGTAGGATTTTTCGTAATTGTTTTTTGATCTCCTCACTTCCCAAGAATAATGTTCTATACATTCCAATATTTGGCATCTACCAAGATCAGTTTTTGTTGGTCTCTAACACCATTGGTAGACCACATGGGTATACATTGGGCTTAATTACTCCTTGTTGTAGGAGTTTTTATAATTGTTTTTTGATCTCCTCACTTCCCAAGAATAATACTCTATACATGCCAATATTTGGCAAGGCTGACTCAAACGTGAGTTCAACCTTGTAGTTTGGAGTGTTTCGGGGTGGCACATACATCTCAACACTACAACTTGCAAATTACTAACCTAGGTCTCTGTAACCTCCAGGATTTTGACTTCAAGATTGCACAAAGGTCACACACATTCCTAATACACTTCAAATACAATGCATATCACATATCTTGACACTACAATTCAAAAATTCTCTCTTGTATTTTTCTATATTTTCTCTGAATTTTTGGGTTTAAGCATATTACAAGTTGATAGAGATGCTAACACCTCCTCTGTTTCAGATTCAGGAAAATGATCATTGAGTAGTTGACTAGTGTTTGGCTCAGGGGCAGGAATTCATTTGATGAGACGTTGATCCACTCTAGTTTGAAGTAAATACCCAAAGCCTTTGCAGCTATGGTATTCAAGCTAGTGTCAAGGGGACAACTTTGGCAGATTGACCTAAATTTGGATTGATTAGTGCATAAGCAAGATGCCCTTATGCAAACAATGTTTCCATAACTTTTAAGTACTGGCCAAACTCCAAGGCTTTTAGCATGACCAATATGAATGGCTGGCCAACTTTGTGAAGCAATTTTAAAGTCTATGTTGATGAAATGGGCATATAGGAACATGCATCATGCCCATTCCATTACTTCCCACACAGTGATGATAACATCCAAAATGAGGCCACCTTGGATGAGCCTTATTTTTCATGGATGCACAACCTTAGGAAAGATTTTCTTGACATGCAAAGCTCGGGGTTTTGCCAAGATTATATGTGAAACATTTGGGCAAGGTTACAAGCTTCCAACTAGTAATCATTTAAGGGTTGTAGGTTTAGGAAGAAACCTTCTCGTATCTTTGTTGGTATATTCCCCAACAATTGCTTCCAGATAACTTCATTATATACTTGTAGCAATTCAAGTTGACAAAAATACATCCAGCCTTATAGAATTCACATTGTAAGCCATCAAGTCCTTAATATTTGACATCTAACATTTCCATTTCCATTCTCGATGATCTTTTTTAGTAACAATTCCCTAAATGTACTTTTTTTATCACTTAGTAGTTAAAACAAGCATTTTATGAAAAACCATCTTATAGAGAAGAGCCCAAACTCACATATATTAAGGTGTGAGGGAGGAAGATGGGAAGATCCCAAGGAAGAATGGAAAAAGAGGACATGTCAAGTGTGCAGCATGTCAAGTGTGGAAATCACAGTTTGCGAGTGGGCATCCTGAAAGGGCTATGTACATAATACGATTAAGAAAACCTGAAGGATGATGCACATTAAAGACAAGTTCCTAAATCCAAATTACGAGTACAAAAATTCTTTGAACCACATTACTGATCTTCAAATATTTCATCTCTCTCTCCAGTGGGAAAAAGAGAGAAAAAAAGAGCAAAGGGTCAAGCAGAGTTTAGATGAAGTCACTCTACCATTTACAAATGCCTCACTTTATGACATGTGATAGAAAAGACATGGGACACCAAGGATGAGTTAAGGTGTTGTTTTATAGAATTCACAAAGATTTTTGATACAGTGCCAAAAAAATATTATGGGATAGGATCAAATAAATGGAAGCCCCAAACAAATGGAGAGTTGTGGTGTATAGGATATACGAAGATGACAACGCTCAAATCAGAACAAAATAAGCATGATCAAAGATCTTAATTAGGTGACGTATAAGTGAAGCAATGTTGTCTATATACCCCATGCTATCTGGGTCCTACATAAACAAGTTAGAAAGATAGATTAATAGGAAAGAAGGTGGGGGTAAATATTGTATGTTTTGAAGGATAAAAGCAGCAAATCTACCAGAATTTGTAGTAACAAGAAGCTGTAAAGTTTCAGAATATGAATTATCAGTTTCCAATGCAAAGCAAGATAACAATGTGTTGATGGAAAACAAATGATAATCAGAGTACCAAGACACTTCCAGGGGTCTGATCCAAGAGTTTTCTTTAGTCAAAGGATACAAAATATGCCTGCAAATAAAAGTCTATTTCACATCCACATGAATGAAGCATGTTGGCTTCTTGCACCTAGAACACTAAGCGATGGAAAATTATCAATAAGCAGTAGAAATACTTGTAGATCCTCTTCCTGCCGTTATAATGATATCAAGACATACTGATGACATAACAAATGTAGGCTCTGCTGGTTTAATTTCTTGTTGTAGGTGTATAACAAGCCCTAGATATAACTGTTGCAGTCCTAGTGTGAAAACATGCAAACATTTTCCCACTCTATGATGATTGGCTGGCACACAATAGTAGAAAGGCCATGTATTATAGTCAATGTACAGGAAGGTGTTGATTGTAGATAAAGGAGTATGTTTCCAGACTGGTAAGATCAATTTCTGGTTGCTGGTAGGTAATGGTGTCTCTTTGCATCATATCTGGCATAAACAAATTCCTTTTAAAAACTCAAAATATTTCCTCCAGAACTCTGGTATTCAGCTGCAAGAAGGATGATGGTATGTAAGATTGTTTTAGAGTAGAGTTTATGACATGGCATACATTTCTAGATTTGTCACATATATCCAATAACTCATTACTTTGGAAGCATAACTAATTTACAATAACTCATTGATTTGGCTGGAGGTCCTCTGGTAAGTATTTGTTGAGATATGTGGCCCCCAACATATAAGCTCCATTATACCATGATCCCTAGGTCAATGGGTGCATCCATAAGGAAGTGGTGATTCCTACTAACATAAACTATTTCTTCACTTGCATCGGCACTGTCCTGCATCAGGTGCCGACTAGTTTCTTTCCTGCTAACACTTATGGTACCACTACCTACTCAAGAAGGAAGTTGGAACATCATATACAAATGGAAATCTAGAACCTAGATGCAACGAGATGTTCTGGCACTTTCTGATATTTCAATTGTTTTAGATAATGATATAACCTAAAAACCTATTCTCTAGTAGCTAGTACACACCAGGAACATTAGACCAAATTCTCGCATGATCAGAAGTTGGTTCTGAGCCAGATGAAGGAACAGCTAGTCCACATCTATTTTGTGCAAGATTATGAGGGTGTATGAAAGCCTTCAAACCCTGCTCCATGAGCATCTTCTCATGAGACACCAGGTCCCACTGGAATTTGCTCTGAATTATTTACTTCTCTAAGCTACGAAATAAGCATGGTTGCTAACACAAGTGTAGCATCAATGTCTGCATTTGCCACATCATCCAAGCCAAATTTGGGAGCCAATAGGATAGTCCTGAAATATTCTTATGAATAAAATGTCAAATTAAAAAACAGCCGAGTTCAAGAAAAAAAAATCTAATGCAAAACATAAATTGCCATGCTAGCAAAGTAGAATAAAGCAATCCGAAGTTGCGTATGCAATGCATTGTCACTGTTTTATGAATCCCAAAAGGACACCAATATTATACTAATGCTTAAGGATAAGCAGAGGACTTGTGAACATATAGCATCAAGGCAGAGTGCATAAAGTATCTCTAGTCTAACAGTGTTTTAAAAACCTACCATCAAAAGATATTAAGAATAAGTGATGAACTTCAAACCTTTAACAGGGTCTATGTAGCTTCTAATTTCAACAGCTTTCCCTTCTGTAGTGCTTTCAGTTTTCGACTCTGTTGAAGTTGGCTCAGTTGCAATAATGGTTATCTCTTGAAGTGAAGACTAGAAATTGCCTAGCAACCTGTTCGGATCATGAGGCTTTACCACCAAATGGCTGGGAAAACTGGTCCTATCAAGTGCCAAATGTTGAATATCAGGTTGATAATTGCAAGTAATCCAGTAAGTCTTCCTGATGCCTGCATGAAATGGTCAATGGCAGAGAACAACAATAAGACTGCTACAAAAATAATTTGTTTATATACATTGAAGAAAATATGCAATACATTATAACAAATTTTAACAGGCCATTTAGGCAGTCCAATGTCCACTACACCTTTGTTGCCTCTGCATCTAGCAATAGTATTGATAAATGCTCTAGATTACTTGGAGGTGTCCTAAAAATAGTCAAGACAGCTTAAACTTTCCTCTTAGTTATGATTAGCTAGGTTTTATATTTGCTTCAACTGAATATGTATTATTACACAGGCAACAAGAAAGAGCCTGCATACCTTCAGAAGCACACTGCATTGAGCTTGGACTACAGAAAATCTGTATGTATCAAAAAATTGTGCTTTGAATGTTATTGCAAAAAATGTTGACCAAGAAGAATTGAGAGTCCGAAAAAAAATATGCCCAGTAAGGATCAGTAGTTAAATCAAGAACATGAAGAGATTTCACAAGACAACATGAGAGTATAATGTACCTTTTCTTCATGTTTCCCATATCTATGAAATTGCATTTGCATATACCTATTTTGCTTGTACATAAACTTTAAGAAAGGTCTAATAATTTTCAAGCATGTTGCATGAAGTGTTAAACACTTCATTTGGATTCAGTTTTCTTTCTTCCATTTCCTGTTGTATGTGAGTCATGAACCAATCCTATAACTACATATAGAAAGTGACATACAAAATGCGTAGATCTGTTGTTGTTCCTGTCCAGAAAGTAATTCCAATAAGGAAATAGTCTAGAAGAAGCAGAAGAAATTCCTGAGAAATTTTTCTCAGATGCTTCCTGGAATTTTCTGTACAAGAAATTATATTTCCTCTTTTGTTTTCATTTTTTATCTAAATTAGATTTCCCAGATGTTTCCTGGAAATTTCTGTACAGGAAAATTCTATTTTCATTTTTTTCTCTAAATTTTGGGTGGGCTCACATGTCATAAAACCGGAAACGAAATAATAACACAAACAAATATTAAAACATTATTTTTTTGTGTAAAGGTACAACTCCATCAAATCTATCTTTTGCACAAGCAATAATACCCTGCCTAAGAATTTATCATTGTCATACAAGCATTCCATAAAAACCTGGAGAAACCATACAGGTCCATACAACAATAAGAGTCAATTACACAAAAGAAAGAGGAGTGCAATATATGATAGGTTCCTGTAGGATAAATCACTTTTTAAAGAGAGCAATAGTTTGTAAGATGATGAATGACAAATGATTCTTGTGTGTACTTATACAAAACTCAAGAAGTAGGGCACCGTCCCTAAGAAGGGTCATGAGCCCACACAATGAGTAGATCGGCCTTAACCATAACCTAGAATTACAATAAATACACAATAATAATCCTTACAAAGTGAGCTTGTCTCTGGACAAAGGTGAGGATTGCACCATTCTCAACCCCCGCTTAAGCTGAACAGGGGGTCATGAAGAAGAACAATGAAATACCCAGCTCAATAAAACAAAGAGTGGGTTCATGGATACCCAACTCAAATATTGCTGAGAGTGGGTTTAAGGATACCCAACTTGAACACTAAGAGAGGGTTCATGGATACCCAACTCAAATACAACTGAGAGTGCTCAAATACATAAGATTAGGTTTATGGATAACCAGCTTAAGTATCGTTCAGAGTTAGTTTATTGATACCCAGCTCGAATATAGCTCACCCGAACACATTTGAGAGTGGGTTTATAAATACCCAACTCAAATATAGCTCACAGTGGGTTTATAGAATAAATTTTATGGATACCCAACTCAATAAAAGGTTAGCCTTAGCTGAAGTGAAGATTACAATCATGTTTCAACATCCCCCCTAAATTTTCACAAGAGGATAAATCACATATATAGTGCGAATATGTTTTTTGCTCGGCCTTCCCCCTCCGTCTGTGGAAAAATAAAAATTTCTTCCTGGCAATACTCTACAGTACCCTTTTCACATGCCTTCCTAAAAATTCCCATTACTAAGTCCAATACACCTAAAATCTCTGCATCTTGGAATTTTTTTTGACACAAATACCTTTCTCTCTCAACCACCTTGTTTCTAGCCATTAAACAGTAACCTTTCTGTCCTTCATGATAGTGCACAGTACCATTCATCATCAAACAAACATGTTATAAATTGTATTCTATTTTTAACTATTTCTTAAATGTAGTCTCATATGGATTGTCATAAAAAATCATAGAGAAAATACTCATATTGATGGTGGGGCTTCTATTCAATATTTTGTGGGGTTTGTGTTAAATATTTGGGACATACAAAGTTGTCTACCTATCTCATCCATCTGGTTTCTACCATAGAAGTTCGTAATTCTGTAGTGTGCTGCAACATTCTCGTATGAAATAATGAACTTTCAGGATTTTTTATTGCCAGCATAAAGCTTTTGTTCAACCTGTATAGAATTGCCTCAAGAATTGTCACAGATTCACATGACAAAGAAATTTGGAAGGATTCATGATTTTATATTCAAGTGTTGTCAATGTTTTGTTGATGTCCTAGCCTTTCCTTTCCTTGATTGTAATTGCTTGTATTTGAATTTGCAGGAAGTGATGAGAATTAAAGCACAACATCTTCATGACAGCTAGTCTATTTTGAATGGTTGAGTCAAAGGTTGATTGAAAGTCGCTAGTGCATTTGGTGCACGATTTCTCAAGCAGGTTTGTTAATTGAAAATTAGTTATGCAGTCAAAGTAACGAGTTATTGTTTTCATATTGTTTTTTCTCTTATGTGTTATTCCCTGGCTTGTTCTATGCTTAGTCTGTAAATCTATGCATTTCCCTGGCGTATTGTTTTGAGTAAAAGTTTTATATAGATGTTTGATCTATCAAAATGTTCTAAAGATACATTGCTGGGGAGTCTGAAAAAAAGTAGCTTCTAGTTTTGTAATGAGAGTTGCATTAATTTATCAATTTCTTCGATTGTTTGTGTCATCGGTGAATTGAATCTAGATTTGGCATAATGGACTATGGATGCCTCCAATGAGAAAAGCATACGTATAGTCTCAAGTGTGGAAAATTGCACAAAATATTTATCTATTTACCATGTCTTCTTTTAGGATCCATCTAGTATGTGGAACTGGATAGTAATGGTTTGGAATGTTACTTTTGTTAGGATGATCATCGTTTGCAACAAAACCTTCTTCTGTATTAACTTTAAGTAAATGTATGTGGTATGCAGCCTAAGTGGAACAATGCTCTACTAGAAATGTCTAGCAATGATTATATTGGCATGGCTCCACACATCACTTGCATGCATTCCCTTTGTCATCATAGGCTTGGTCCAAATGATCATTTCTTAGTCCTTTCATCAGATGAAGAGTGAATAAAGAAAGAGAGGGTAGGATTAGACTTTTGGGGCCTTAGGGTGCAAACATTAATAGTCAAGGGTTAGAAGTTTGGGTAGGATTAGAATTTAGGGGCCTTAGGGTGCAGACATTAATAGTCAAGGGTGTAGAAGTGTTAGGCCTTTGGAATCTATATTTTCCCTAATTAGGTCAAATCCAACACAACCCTAGGGTTTCTTGGTTGCTCTAATTCATCAAATTGGATTGCTAATTATTGAGAGGAATGCTAACCACGATTCATCAATGGCCTTCAAGGGAAGAGGCTTAGGTCTATATTTCCCTTATCTTCACTTGGAATCTCTTTTTAATCAAAATTCTGTCTTATATGTTGCAAAAAATACAAAAAAAAATACTTAGAAAAACCTTTGTTTTGGAAATTGTCGAAATAAACAACATCTTGCCCATGAAAAGATATTTGATGCCTTTTACCATTGTCGCGACTTCAAAAACTATCCCAAAATCGATGTTATCGCTACCATTGTCGCGACTACTAGTTATCGCTACCATTGTCGCGACTACTAGTTATCGCTACTATTTTAGGGCTTAGATATGAGGTTTGAGGCTGATGTTGCTTGCACCCAGAAGTGATAGTAACGATGTTCATTGACTAGGAACTGCCCGAAATGGAGAAATAGGGTCCAGTAACCCAAATCATTGTTGTTTGATTTCTCTTGAAGCCTTTCCTTCACCCAAAACTACTGGTTTATTGCCCAGGAATCATGTTGATTGCAGTATGAGATCAAGAATTATTCCTATCTTCAACCCAGCATACCGAGTATTGGCCCAGCATTGAATATTTTGGGTTGTTTCTTGCACAGAATTGGGAATAAATGCCACTTTAATGCTCAGACTTAACCCATAACTGTTGGTTTAGCACAGTCTTTCCTTCCTTCATGTCCATAAATCATGCATTAGGGTTTTTTGTTGTTGATTTATGGCTGAGGTTCACCTAGAATCTTTTCTTACTACTGCATGAAGGTAGAACAAAGCTGGAACTTACCTAGATCACCTTAGACAATGCCCAACATGCTTCAAATAGTCCATATACTCCATGAACATCAATCTCCCTACATCATCATCACTATGGCATCATCATCTAGGCTCTAGCATTTAGAACCAAATCATCCAATCTCCATCACATAAAATCCCCTGATGAGATTAAGATGAAGGTGGACACCCATGCAAAATGGTGGGTAACAGGTCTATCGAAATATTTTATAACCACGAAGATAACTCTAACAATAAAGTTAGATGATGACCTTTATTAAGAACTATCATAATGTACTAACACTTAACACTAGGTTGGGTGAAGTGTGAACCTAGTGATCCTTATTACATTAACATCATTTCCATGTTATTGTTCTCATATATTTTGTCACCCGATATGTGATTGGATTTGATAGAATTTACCAATTTGTTTTTTTGTCAAGACTAGGAAGGATATTTGGAAGTGTATACCAGGAATTTTAAATGTGATTGAATGTCAGGCATAATTGTACATGTATTCTAGTCTTATTACAATTACTACTATTAATTAAATCTTAGGCAAAAAGTAGTTGTGTAAATTTCATGAATATAGATTGTTTTCAATCAACTTCTAAAATAATATTTTAACTCATATGTCCATGCGCACTAGTTTGTCCTCTCATCTTATTGAGTATGAAATGTTTGAGATGCTAGGCTTCGAAAGACATTAAGGATGCCACACTATAACTTGATTATAAGTTGCATTTTGACTTTACAGAAATTCATGAAACCTTTATTTGTGAATGTCCTTTGAGGGACATCACTAACTTATTCATGTCACTGGTGATTTGAACATTTGATTCTTTAACAATATGAATCATGTTATTTGGGAATCGGTAGTGTCCACAATGTTGTACTTTTTTTTATCATTATATTCTCCATAAATTCCATTTCATGTATAAGGTAGTAAGACTACCTTTTCTCTTTTTAATCACAATATTACCTTGAATGCTTTATAAAATTGATTTGTTTTTTTCCTTGACTGTTCCTTTGGTTTTGAATACTGGTTATTGTTGCTAGTTTAGGTCTCAGAGGCTGTTGTTTCTAGCACCTAGAAGTGATAGTAACGTTGTTCATTGACTAGTAACTGCCTAGAGTGGAGAATTAGGGCCCAGTAATCGAGATCATTGTTGTTTGTTGCCTCTTAACGTCTTCACTTCACCCAAAACTGTTGGTTTATACTTTATTGCCTAGGAATCATGTTGCTTGCTTTATGAGATCAAGAATTAGTCTTATGTTTAACCCAACATACCCAGTATTGGATAGGCATTGAATATTTAGGGTTGTTTATTTCCCAGAATTGGGAATAAATGACACTTTAACGCTCAAACTTAACCCAGAACTGTTGGTTTAGCACATACTTGCCTTTCTTCATGCCCATAACTCATGCATTAAAGTTGATTGTTATTGATTTATAGCTGAGGTTCACCCATAATATTTTCTTACTGTTGCATGAAGGTAGAAAAAGCTGGAACATTCCTAGATCACCTTCAACAGTGCCCAGCATGCTTCAAGAGTCCAAATATGTAGAAATGCCTTTTGTAGTGTGAGTAGACCAATGAAGAATGCCTCCAAATATGTAAATTTCCATCAAGAAGAATGAAATGCCTCAAAAAACTGCTTCTCAATGGAAGAACATATGTCAAACTATGTAGAAAGAGATTCTAATTTTATAAATTTAAATTTTGTAATTTTATAAATTATAATATAAATTTTATGTTTTTTTTTTAATATTTAAATTTTTTTTTCTCTCATATATATATATAAAAGTTGTAAGCATATCCTTAAAAAATTTAAACAACTAAAAATAACTCAATCTCAACATTGTTGGTCATGCTAATAAACACTATGTGCATAATTATAAACATGGTATACTTTTTTTACAGCACCCTTGACTTTGTTTTCTTTTGATTGTTATAGCCACTAAATTCAAAAAATAAAATTCCAGAATCTTGGGCGGGTTCGAAAATTTGTCTAAACAACTGGCTATTCCTCTTCATCTTCGTTTGGGGGTTTGTTTGGCCGTCCAGGAAACAATCTGTTCGCTTTCGGCAGCATTACTATTGCAAATCAAAGAGAGTTGGAATACTATTGGCCACATTAGAATAACAACGCGTTCTCAGGTGGAGTAAACCTGGGTCTCTGAAGAATTCTCACTCTGAGCCAGTTTCATGCTTAGAAGCCATTGAAGAAGATTGTAGGGACTCTAATATTCTTGATGTTTGAGTGTGGGTGTTTGAAGAGGCAAATACTAGTCACAAATATCTTTTGGAAGAGTTCTATGTGTGTATGCTTGATGCTGAGCATGAATTTGGATATCTGGGACATATTGAGACATTTCATAGCTCCTGGGCACATCACTCAAGATTGTTTCCATTTAGTATCCATCTTAATATCATTCTAAGGGATTAACCTCCATCTCAGCTTCATGTGTTAAGGATAATGACCACATTTCACTGTCATCCACCTTCACTTTCCAAGTTGTGGGACCTTCACTTTCCAAGTTGTGGGATTTTTAAGGTTTATATATCAAGCTCTCTGAATGAGAGCAACAGCATTGATCATAGTTCATATAGCCAGGACTTTCCTTATAGTCTGGAATGGCAGAGTCTGCATAGTTTAGTCTCGTATTTCCTAGCATCTGCACTTATATTACATGAGGTTTACATAGATATTCTGCTACAAACATTCTAACATAACATACTGCCACTGTGTCTATCCTGATTCCTTACACATTAGAAAATTTGACAAAAAACAGAGGACAAAATATAGGCAGGTGTTAAAATTCTTGCCTCATAGGGTAGCAGATTTGCAACTTAGAAGTCCCAGCCCTAATGTTGAATCTGAAACCTCTGTCAAAACCTCAGATCTGCATTCAACAAAACCGCTAGGGTAATATTCAAGAGTGTAAACAGCACAGGCCAAATGGTTAGATTGTTTTAGCAAGCCGCTAAGGCTAGATATAATACAAAATCAGATCTGAAAATTGCATTTGTTCACAACCAGTCCATCATAAATCAGTTCTGAAAATACAATTTAAAGCATGCTAAATCAGCTGGACATTAGCTCAGCAGTTCATTAGATCAGCGCAATAAATCAACAATATAACACCCATAAATCATATCTGCATGCAAATTTGGGACAACAAACACTCCCTTTTTGTTACACATGAAACATGATTCCATTACGACAACAATTCAGCTTTCTCTTAAGCTGCAAATGTAAAACCCAAACAACAAATCAGCCCCTGCCAAACTTGCAATGCAAAACAAGCAGCTTCTCTTAAGTTCATGAAGCAAAACAATGAAATAAAAAGAAGCAGTTATTACATCCCTCACTTTACTCTTCTCCAGCTCTCCTCAAACTAGCTAATATTGTTATAGTGATGTGCTCCTCCTTAAAGGAAAAGTGAATTACAAGTACCATAAAATCCTAACCCTAGACTAGGTCCACGTAGAGAATGGGTCCACAAGTTGAGCACTCTACATGTGCCAAGTAGGTAGGCACATCCCCACAATTGCTAACTAACCCACTCCACATATATTTATACAACACTGCACCCACAAGTGCAAATTCATCGAAATTCATCCACTCCACATATTTGTATGCAACAAGTTCCTGCCCTCCTACTCTAGATAACTCCCAAGGACCAAAAATATTTAGAAGCATCTCCTTTCAGCATTGCACCCTCATGTATGAATTCCCTCCCATACATGTGCACCCCCTCTCTAGCAAGATCTTGCTCACAGTGAATTCTCAACAAATTGAAAAGGAATGAAGAACTTCAGTTAAGTACTCATCTAGTTGATGATGAATTAAAAACAAGTTCGAAGCAACAAGGCAAAAAACTAACACTCCGTCATTGCTAAGAACATCCTCTCCATCAAACCAGATACTCTCTTAGCATTTCGAACTTCCCCTTTGCTAAGAACATCCTCTCCATCAAACCAGATACTCTCTTAGCATTTTGAACTTCCCCTTTGCTAGCGGCTTTGTCATATTGTCGACCACTTGCGAATATGAAGGAATGTAAATTAGGATCACTGCTTCCTTCTATATTTTGAAATCTCTTCAGAATCTTCTAGGTGTATTTATCTTGTTCAAGGAAAACTTCATCAACTTCCTGTCATTGTCCAATGTCCTTCATGTCAAAATCACAGGAAAATTTCTTCTCACACCACAATATTAGTTGTTTAGAAATCCCTCCTATGATAAACTCGTCTACATAGATAACTAATACAGGTGGATCGGATCTGTCAAAACACCAAAGATTAAAATCTGCAAAACTCTTAGAAAATCCCAACCTAAGTTTCATCTCGCTTCCCAATGTCATTCAGGGACATCAAGTGAATTTCAAGTGGGGGCATAAAACCAAACCAGGCAACAAAATTGAGTTTCGTTGCCTCTTGCAAGTGTGTTTGGGCAAGGAAGAGATGATTGCAATGCCCACACACTCACTTGACACATTTTTAAAAATATTAGCATATCGTGCAGAAATTGCATTGCACATCACTTAACAAAACCTTAGTTTAGAAAACCATCAAAATAGACAACTTTTGGTCCACGAAGCCACTGGACAGCGATGTCCCTAGCGGTACTTGGGTGTCTCGAATTCAATGAAGTTGATGGTTTGTCCATTGGAGCGACGGTTTTCGAGTTATTGTGAGTTTCATCTCGCTTCCCAGGGCCATTCAAGGACACTGGGAA
The DNA here is from genome assembly GCA_027924585.1 of Larix kaempferi. Classification (NCBI taxonomy): domain Eukaryota; kingdom Viridiplantae; phylum Streptophyta; class Pinopsida; order Pinales; family Pinaceae; genus Larix; species Larix kaempferi. The sequence continues at coordinate 10,547,299 of BSBM01000232.1, forward strand.
AATTTCAACCGAAGGCATAAAAACCAAACCGAGCAACGAAATTGACTTTCGTTTCCTCCTAGAAGTGTGTTTGGGCAAGAAAGAGATGACTGCGATGCCCACACACTCACTTGGCACATTTTTAAAAATATTAGCATATCCTGCATAAATTACTTTGCACATCACTTAGAAAAACCCTAGTTTAGAAAACCATCAAAATAGACAACTTTTGGTCCATGAAGCCACCTAACAAGGGTGTCCATAGTGGTACTCAGATGTCACTAATCCATCAGAACTGACGTTTTGTCCACCAGAGTCACGGTTTTTGAGTTACAACGAGTTTCATCTCGCTTCCCAAGGCTATTCAGGGAGACCATGCAAATTTCAATCAGGGGCATAAAAACCAAACCGAGCAACGAAATTGAGTTTTGTTGCCTCCTACAAGTGTGTTTGGGCAAGGACGAGATGACCATGATTCCCACACAGTCGCTCCTCACATTTTTCAAAATCTTAGCCTGTGGTGCAGAAATTGCATTGCATATCACTACGCAAAACCTTAGTTATACTCGGATGTCACGAATCCAACATAATCGACAGTTTGTCCATCGAAGCCATGGTTTTCGAGTTATTCCGAGTTTCATCTTGCTTCCCATTGCCATTAAGAGAAACCAGACAAATTTCAATTGGTAGCATAAAAACCAAACCGAGCAATGGAATTGAGTTATGTTATATCTTGCATGTCTATTTGGGAAATGGCGAGAGGACCATGATGCCCACGCACTCACTTGGCACATTTAGAACATCTTATCCCATCGTGCAAAAATTGCACTGCACATCTCTAATCAAAACCCTAGTGTAGAAAACCATCAAAATAAATTATGTTTGGTCCATGAAGTCACCGGACAGGGGTGTCCCTATAGGTGTTCGGATGTCAAGAATCCAATTGACGATTTTCCCATCTAAGCCTCATTTTTCGATTTATTGCAAATTTCAACTCTCTTCCCAAGGTCATTCAAGGATACTAGGCAAAAATTCAACCATGGGCATAAAAACCAAGCCAAGTAACGAAATTGAGTTCCGTTGCCTCCTGTAGGTACTTGGATAACATGAATCCAATGAAGCTTTATAAACTTTGCGATTATTATACCAATGATATGATTAATATGTTAAAAACTATATTTATGATAATATTCTTTTTAGCCATGTTTATGAGGGGATATTATCAAGCATGTTATATTAAATTTACTTTTAGATTAAAAATGTAAACAATTCATGAACTTGATTGAGAGATGAAAACCATGTTTAATATGCTCTTAAAGATATAGATTGAATAACATGTTATATGTAGAGATTTAATGATACAACAACTTTAGACAAAAAAATAGTTCGAAGCAAATACTATATGTGATATCATATTTCTCTCCACTTTATATATAATCACTGGGATGTCTATTTTTCCTTGCCTCTATGTTTTGTTGTGATATGAAAATTTATGGTGTACATGTCTGTGTATGTGTGTGTGTGTGCACGGTTGTGGATACACTTTATATGCGTGATTACTATCTGTTGATGAGGTGATGCTTATATTCATGGTTGGAAAACTCGTGAGAATGCATAAATTATCACACTAATATTTGCAATATAACACAAAATATGCATTATGTAATGAAATTAATACTAATATTTTAAATTGATTATTTCTTGTTGTTTGCAGAAAAATGGTGAAGATGACTCCTTAGATGATCTAGACTATGTTGTCACCAATGTACCAAAGAAACATATTGATGTTAATGATGCAAATGGATCAGAGGAAAATGATGATGAATATGATGTTGGGATAGATGAGAATGAGGATGAGGATGACGATGATAATGGTGGTGGTGATGATGATGATGATGGTAGCCATTGATGCTACTATTGAGATTGTGGATGTTTATTTCTTTCTCAATGCTACTAGACATGTATTCTTATTTTTGTGATGATCCACGTTCATATTAAATTATGGGTCATTTTGATTTGTATGGTGGATTTATGTTGACATATAAACTTTGATTACCCTTGATCATTTTGACATTTCTAAATATGGATATTAAAAAAGATATTTCTTGTGATATTGGTATTTTCACTATATATATCGTTCACTTGTTCTTTTAACCTTAATATATATCGTTCACTTGTTCTTTTAACCTTAATATGATGATCTGTATGACAAGTCATTGATGTGATGATGTTTTATAATTTCACTTCTTTTGATGAAAGATAATGGTGATGTTATCGTTATTATATTGTAAATTTATCTATATTGGAAATTGTCGATGATCTTTTCATGTAAAATTGATATATATATATGATGTTACTACTTTGGATAAATGTTGTTTGTTCGTGTTAAATTTTCTTCATAAATGCTATGCAATTAATTTCAATAATGGTATCTACAATTAATTTGAATGTTTCATTATGTTATTTCAGAACTATGAAGTAAATGATATATGAGAACTATTGAAATTAACGAAATAATTATAATAATTTGATATAATAAATATATTAGCACACAATTGGATATAGTTGTAGGTGTTAAATAGCAAGCCTAATGTGGTTCTAATAAGGAAGCAAAATAGGAAGCAAAGCTAGGAGCTAAAATGGAAGCCCACTATGTCATAGATCTAGAAGCAACATTGGATGCAATATCTAGCGCTAAGTTGGAAGTCAATTCTGATGCTATTTTGGATGCCAAAGTAGAAGCCAAACCAGAAGCTAAACTAATGGCCAAAAAAGAAGCAAAATTAGATGCTTAATGGGAAGCTAAATGTGGTGTTCATGAGGAAGCAAAACAAGAGAAATTCAAGGAGCTAAACGAGAAGCAAAATGTGGCGCTAGTGTGGGAGTAAAAATGGATGCTAAATTGGGTGCTAAAGTGGTAGCAAAACATGGTGCTAATGTTGACATCAATAGAGATGCAAAACTAGGCGTTAAAAAGGATGCAACACTTGACGCTAATGAGGAAGCCAAACATGGCGCTGATATGGTAGCAAATTAAGATGTTACTTAGGATGCAAAACATGGCGCTACATAGGAAGAAAAATATGGTGCAACAATAGAAGAAAAAATTGGTGCCATTTTGGTAGCAAAACACAATGCAAAGAAGGAAGCAAAAATTGGTGCATATTGGAAGTAAAACGTGGTGCAAAATGGGATGCTAAAGTGGTAGCACATATGGATGCAATATTGGATGCTAATTTGGATGCAAATATGGTGCGAATGTAGATGCAAACTTAAATGCTAACATGGCACTTTTAATGATGCAAATAGGGCGCTAATGGGGGCGTCATTTAGGAAGTAAAAGAGGACGATCTCTAGGAAGCAAAATAGGATGTTACTTAGGAAGCAAACCTCGACGTCGTTTAGGAAGCAAAATTGGATGTTATTCTAGAAGCTAAAAAATGAGCGTTATTTTAGACATCAGAAAGGATGCTATATAGGAAGCAAAAAAAGACGCTATTTTAGACTCTTTAAGTTTTATCCATGACGCGTCCCATTTAGCGTCTACTTCGACCACTCAATGATAAAAAAAATTTACACTAAAAATGGACGCAAAATGGGATGCTAGTTTCAAGATTTGCTGTAGTGAAGCCTCGACTTAAAGTACTCCAGCCGAAACGTCATGGTGTTAGAGGAATCCGGATCAACCGCGCCGATGGCAGCAAGGAGAGTCTTGCGCTAGGTAGGATAGTTCTACAAGACCTCGAGTGTCGACATAGCACAAGGAGCTTGTGCCAAGTCCTCCACAATATTGTAGTTCTGAGCGGCCCGAGCATTAGGATTGTAAACAGCTTTTCGAATCGTGCTCTTGGGCGGACGCAACACTGTCTCTAAAGAAGGCTTCTCAATGGTGAGAGGAGCGTGCAGTACAGTGACATCGGGAATATAAGTGGAAGCTTTTTCAGTATTACTTCCAATGGGTTCCTTCTGAGGGATGGATTCATACGAACGGGAACGTGTGTTCAAGTTGACGGTCTCACTACGCATCATGAGAACATGCGTGGTGGAGGATGCCTCTCGTTGAGAAGGAGAGGTGTGTGTGATTAGTTGTTGATCCTGAGTGGGGAAGGGATCGTTGAGAACTGCGGTAGTAGAGTTTCCTTTGAGAAACTTTTGAACTTCGTCTCGGTGGGGACATTCCTTGGAGAAATGGTCACCACCGCACAGTAAACAAGGATACTTCAACTTCCTCTTCTGTTGGGTGTCTTCGGGAGTGGGCTTGGTCTCCTATTGATTAGAATATTTCTTAGGTTTCCCTTTGTTTTTTTTCTTACAACTGGATTTCTGAGATGAAGCTGATTGCACAGAATTCACCTCTTCGGTGGAGGCAGGAGTAGTGGACTTGGTAGTGTTGTTGCCAACCTATGGTGGTGATGGGGAAGAACCTTGGAGGTTTGATGAGCCACCAGTTTGAGTAGAAGGCTGGGAGTTAAGGGAACCAATGATGCCATCGGCTTGTGGTCCCTTGGGTGGTTTCGTAGGGTCATACGTAGGGCGAGGTTTGTCAGGATCAATTTCATACAGTGTGCCAGATTGAGCATAGACCAAGTCTAAGTAATGGGCACGGGCAATAGCCTGTTCCTCAGTGACAGCCCCTCCCATAGCTACGTATCGAGCTACGATAGGTAAAAGTGACTTTGTGAACCAATCAACTAAGAGTTGGTCTGAAATATGAGCCTTAATAAGATGTCGTCTTCGCCGCCATTCATGAATATGATCTGAAATATGAGTGGCAGTGTTTTGGCAAAGGGAGGTCAATAAGTCCGTACCAATCTCATAGTGAATGGGAAACTGGAAGTGGGTCAAAAATGACATAGCAAGACAGCGAAAATCTGGAAAAGAGTTGGGTGGTAGTTCAATGTACCACTTGGCAGCTGGGTGAGAGTCCGTTGAAATAACCTAAGACGGATCGAGTCGTCCATTAATGAGTTGCATGAACACCATAAATGGTATGTCATCACATGGTTTTTTATATCCTCACTGGGCTTGCCATCAAATTTGGGAATATCTAATGGTAGTTTCATCAGAATGGGTGGCCAATTATGTCCATGGAATATGGGGTCATTAGTCAGACAAGACAGTTCAGGTAAGTCCAACGTAGCCAAAAAGGGCAGTTGTTGGTTCAGCTACGGGTACAGATAGTACTGGTATGGCATGTATGGACCAGTGGGACCTTGCATCGATTGGTTGTAGGGTGCCCCCGGAGGAAACTGATCGTAAGGGGGTATGTCGCCCGGACCATATTTAGGTCCGTTGGCATAATAAGGTGGTAAGTTACCATAATAAGGTGGTCCGTTACCATAAGGTGGGGGTTCGCCTCCACCGCTGAGAGGGGGTGGACTGACTCCAAATGGTGGGGGTCCACCGCCTCCGCCGGGAGAAGGTGGTGCTCCACCGCCACTGATGGAAGGGTAAGGGCCTCCTCCGCCACCTCCACCAGGATAGGATGGTCCTCCACCACCACCACTAGGATGGGATGGTCCTCCACCACCGCCACCGATATGGGATGGTCCTCCACCACCGCTGCTAGGATGGGATGGTCCTCCACCACTTGGGGGGGGTGGCCCTCCGCCTCCGTCGTCGAGGGGGGGGGGACATGGTTTCCAGAATGAGGTGGTCCTTCACCAGAAGGTAGAGGTCCGCTTCCTCCAGAATTATGTGTGGGCCCGCCACGTCCGACGGGAGGTGGGGGTGGACCAAACGGGGGTGGTAGGACTTGAGGGATTGTAGGTGGGGGTCCATGTTGTAAAACATTTTGCTGCCCCCATATAGTGTATGGATTTCCGGGATAAGGTATCTCGTAGAGTGCGTTTCCGAGATCGAATTGTCCTGACACAGGGTTAAGATAACCTGGATATTCTTGACTTCATGGTGGTTGAATTACATTGGATGGTCCCCCAACATGGGATAATCCTGTGGTGGAAGGTTCAGTAGGTAGGCAATTTCCAACAGAAGGACCGATGGGAACTCCTCTTCCAATATTATGGTGAGGAGATGGGGGTATCCCCCCAGCAACAACTTGCTGACCACTAATCAAAGGTTGACCCAACACGGGTTGTTGATTATCTACTGCGGGATTAACATTACCCGTAAGGAAGGTAGGGGGTAAAGAGTATCCTCCTCGCAAGTTTTGGGGTGGGGGAGGAGTGGGTAATGTAACCGTGGTAGTAACAGGTGTGTTGGATTGTTGTCCTTCAATAAGTTGAGTCGTTGGAGGTATAGAACTGGTCTCTTGTCTAAGGGGTGTATGTGTAGGAAGTGAGGGTTGACCAGATTCAGAAGTGGTCACATGTTGGGTGGGTGATTCCGGTGAGTCACAAGATAAAAAAGGACTCGGGAGTGGTCGATAAGGAGGTAACGTCGGGTCTTCAACCCTTCGTAAAAGACTTTGTCTTCAAAAATCCTCACCCATAGCACGTAATCGAGTCAATTGTTCACGATAAGGTGCTAGAGGGTCGTCAGGAGTAGCCCAACTGGGTGGGGATGAAATGGAAAAATGAGCCACTGGGTGGCATAGAGATGATGTCCAAAAAGCTACAGCTGGACCAACAGCTGATACAGGGTCGTCCTGGGGCAGATTTAACCATTCCACCGATCCAGGCTCTCCCGATAAAACAAGAGGTAAGTCTGGTGAAGTGGAAGTTTCCGCCTATTCACCCCGTGTGGGGTTAGAGGTGGGTGAATTTGGAGGGAACATGTGTGCCCCGACATTCAAAGTAGGGTTTTCTACTTCAGGTGACACGACAGTGGCTTGTGGGTTCATTCTTACCTTCGAAATTACCTCCTGGTTAAGGGGATATTCAGGTGGTAAGTTCAGAATCCTACGATACCTTCTCCAAGGAAATTCAGCCAGAGTGACTGAAACAGAGCTTCTCCTAAGGGTAATCTAAACAAAAGAAAAGCAGTCTAGAAAAAATCTACACAAACTAAGGCCACAAGCAAACTTATGTGATAGGTGTGGATTCAAAAATCTGGAACCTCACGGGATTGTCAAGGCTTCGCAACTCGCGATATACTCCAGGGTCCAACAGTTATGCTCGGCCCAATTTTTCAGAGCACTAACTAGGGAGGATTAGGACCGTACCCCTAACCATATAACCTGACTACCTGATAGTACGTGTGTAGTAGCTCCCCGAGTACTATTCTCGGTGTATTTCTCTGCCAAGAAGGCCAAATGGATAGCTCAGTTGGTCTCAGGAATCCTAATGGTGTCTCTTGATATACTCAAGGTACGTGGGAGCTCAAATCCGTAGTGGTGTTGTCTAATGCACAATCGTACGGCACGAGACCTTCCTATATACTACCGAGTACGTGAAACACTTTTCTATATACGCCAAGTACGTGAAGTGCCTTTCGATATACCCTAAGGTACGTGAAAGAGCCTTTGATATATCTGGTTGGTACGTGAAAGAGCTTCAATATACCGGTTGGTACGTGGAAGACTACAATACCCCCGAAATACATTGCTGGCAAGTAACAACAACTGCCACGTTTTATGACGCCAGAATACGTCTCTAACTTAACACACAAGTTACTAAAAATTTTATGCTAGTTCTACCGTTAATTTTATCTGGACGGTTAAGTGAATGCATGAAGTGAGTACATAAACGTAAGCATAATGCAATCCCTAACTACATGAAAAACATGTACTTTTTCTTTTGATGAAATCTATATACGGGAGGGAGTAATCTTTTTCCAAGTGGTTTTACCAAAACAACAAAGTGCAACACAATCCCAAATGTACCAAATTTGACAATACAAGTATTATTTTCTGTTTTTTCCAAGCAAAACACAAAAATCAACAAGCATCACAGCCAAATCTATGCATTTTCTTTTGTCTTTTCAAATAAAAAAACAAAACTAAGCGATGAAAAGAGATAATTTTTTTTATCTAGAGCACTCTAATCTCTTCAAATTTCACTATGATGGCTTAAAAGCATAAAAAACCAAGAATGCATACAATTCTTTCAAGCATGGAATCACTTTTGTAAAAACTTGATCTCACTTGAATTTTTCAAGAAAATGAATGATTCATAATTTCCGAAAAGAATAAATGATTAACTTTTCTCTCAAACTTTCCAAAAGAGTAATGAATGATAAATTCCAATGCATGAACCAATTTCTACAACAATTTTCCAATGCACGTGAAAATGGTAAAAATGATGCACTTTTAATTTTTCAATGATATGCCAAGATTACAACTTGATAATAATGATATTTTTAAGCATGAATAACTAAAAAGAAGGTTTATTTGCAGCACTCTAAACACTCAGGAATTCTCAATAAAATGACAAGCACTCACGTGAACTGAAAACACTCAAGACACTCAATCAAACAATTTTAATTCATATTCTTGTTAAGATCCAAATACAGAAGTTTACATTAATTGCGCTCCATATTTGGAAAATGAGTTTTTGTGAAATTTTAAGTGAGTAATTTTATAGTTTATTTCACGAGGAAGGAAGTTTTTCAGTTTACTCATATCAATCGTATTTTAAGTCAAAAACAATATGTTATCAAATAATGGTTTTTTTAACAATCCATGAATAAAATAGTTAGCCCTATGCCTAAAGAGGATAGGGATTAGCACTCATTAATGGTAAATATACAAATTGATAATTTCACCCAACTACACAATGTTTATAATCAACTATATACATGTAAAACACACACATTATGAATATTAAATATATTAAAAAATTAGAATTATGATATTATATATTTTTTATTAAGTTAATATTTTATAAAGTTTTAAAATGCCATGTGTTAATTCTATGCTAAGCAAGAAATAAATTACACCTTTAATAAAAAATGTTTATCATATAAAAAACATTTGCTTGAAATGTACCATAATTGTGCCCTTGATTTGACATTGAAAATTATTATGAATCCCCTTGGAAACAAAGTTGTGGACCACCTTTGGGTTGATCAGCGTTTTGAGTTACTTTTGGTCATCATACATTTCCTCCTCCTAATATTTCCTATTTTGGAAAAACAAATCAGAATACCAAGCTTTAGCATGAGCAAAAGTTGATATCAAGTTCGTAAAAGTTCATGGGATCCATTTTAACAAAATACAAAAACGGGTAGTATGAGTAACAATTATAGTCCATATTAATCTGAATATGATATATCTATAGTTTTTGGTGAAATGATCAAATTTTAAATATTACGACTCATATTAGCTTATATATGTCAATGTTTAAGGTGATCCTTATTTTAATATGCCTCATGAAAGACATCTAGCTTAAGAAAGTTCCTTAAGGGTCCTAATTTGTTTGAACTAATTTATTGTTATTGTTTTTATTGGCAATTAGTTCAAGAGAGTTAAAATTGGTGAGAGGGCTTCGCACCATTAACAATAATTTCTTCTCTTTTACCTTATACTTTTTATTTTAATCTTATTAAACAAAAAAATTATTTAGTTGAATTACATCATAGATGCACCATCGGGAAGAGCAATTTTTTTGCCTCTATATGCTATGGGTATCAAATGCTCTTGAACATTTGTAAAATCTTTTATACAAGTATTATTGTGAAAGACAATATGCCAAATTTATTAAGCAAAAATGTAAGAGACAAAGTTACAAGAAACACAACTATATCAAACTTGTCATATTTATCTTCAAACATTGCATTTTCTTCTGGGAATTGCTTTTTGTATGAAAAATATCGTTAGACTGATTCTCACAGCAGAAATGATGTTTTCATAACCATTTTCTACTTTTTGTGCTCACCAATTGAAATGGAATTTCGATAGAATGAGGCATTGCAAAAGTTAAGGGGTTTGGTAGGTTAAGTATAATAATATATAGTCTTGCTCAATTCACTTATTGAAATGAAATTTCGATAGAATGAGGCATTGCACAAGCTATAAGGTTTGGCAGGTTCAAGTATAATAATATATAGTCTTGCTCAATTCAAACATTTAAAGCAATAAAAAAAAAATTAAAATTCTTAAAATATTTCTCCTAGATTTTAAAATTTAAACATTTTTTTTTAATTTTTTTTTATTTACAAATAAAATATCCATCTCAAAATATTTCTGAACATTCTCTGAAATTGATCAAAAAATTGTCCATATCTATTGTATTTATAAATAAAAAGGTTCATCTTTTCCATGCACTGTCCATGCTTTCATATTTATTTTAATTATGAACAAAATGCATCATCACTCAAATTCAATTATATTGCCACTTAATCGTATATTGATATAATTAAATGGAAATGAAAAACTTTGTAAGTATTTGTTGATTCGATACTGAAATTTAAAGAAATGTGTTTGTTGATTAGATGCTGAAATTTAAAGAAATGTGTCTATGTATTCTGGCTTCACTTTTATAAGATAAAGTGATTATGCCAAAACAATTGGCAATTTACTTCCATGAAAAAAACTATTATTCATTTATGGATATAAGAACACATAAATACAAGTTGATCATGAAAAAGGAAAGGGCATTAAATCTGAAGCCATGCAAAGAGTGCACAAATATCTACACAGTACATTAGTCTCAAACACCGTTACCGGATTCGTTCCTAGGACTAATCGTACCCGAATCAGATTCTTCATTGGATTCTTCCACCTCATTTTGACAAATCTAAAGGTGTTTACGCAAGATAAATGTAAGATAATTAGGGTTAATTAGGGTTAGGGTTCCGAATCCCTGATTCCTAAATTTGGGATGAGTGATATACATTTCATTTCCATATACACTGTACTGATGGTAGCACTATCTGTTTCAGGTCTAGCCAACACAACCTAGGAAACTCAGAGTCGAGACACAATACAACAAGGGAAGCTCATCCAACACAGAGGCTAAAGCGGGGGAAGGTCCTCCACGCCACTAGTCAAGTAGTAAGTCAGGGTAATAACAACAACAGGAAGGTAATGGATGGGTGGAGAAAGTGAATAATGAGACCAACACTAGCAGGCCAAAGGATGGTGGGAATGATCACCTCTGTTCTCCCTAAGGAGGGTAAAACTGATGAGTATAAGTCAAGAAATTCTAAGTCTGAGCAGGGAAAGATATATATATATATATATATATATATATATATATATATATATATATATATATATATAATACAACCAAGGTCCAAATATCTATATGATCACCAGATCATGATACTAAATGCTAAGACATGCCACAAGAATGAGTATAAAATCAAAATAACCATAACATAAGATAATACCTGTTGGGTCATATACCTGTGCATAATAAATATGAACCATCATCTGTCCTCTCAGAACCTACTACTGCAACTCTGGGCAATACCAATGCCCTATAAATGGCTAAATGGCTACATCAGTCATCAAATCTGAGTTTCCTGAGAATCATTCATGACATAGGAATATAATTATGTCCATACTCATAATAGTGATCCGATCATAGATGCTCATCTCAGCATCTCAATGTAAGGGAACTGGATGAAAAATATACTAGAATCTGGAATAAAACATATGGTAACCCAACTACTATATATGTGATAACATCTGGCTCCAACTCGGACAAGTGCTCTGTTGAAAAGAGCGCTTGAGAACCTCAAAATCTCTGGTCACCATCACTCTGCTACTCGTATCCTCGATCCACCACTCTAGCCTTGCAACAGCTACCCAAAATAACACCTGCTATCTGCAAAATGTCCAGATCTATACCAAACTCACAGAACGGTCGTCATAACAATGCATGTATATACATAAATCTAAAAATAGAAACAATACTGAAACTGAAATGCAGAAAGTAAAAACTAATCTACTAACATAACTTTGAAAAAGTTTTATTTTATTGTGCAGGAAAAGAAAATTGCAAGCACTCAGGACTACACTACGTGCTTCAAAGGCGAGCTTAGACAAAGACAAAGGTGTCAGACTCAATGGCTAAAAAGACTAAACTACTGCTCAAGTGAGCTTATTAAGATTCTACATACTCTAATCCACCAAGAAAGCAAGAAGTACTAAGTAAAATCATAAATCCAGTGTAACCACTTGCTTAATAGATCAATTGATCTTTCTTTATAGTCAATAATACAACAAGTCAGAGATGGTTTAGAAGTAACTTGAATGAAAAGTGATTCCATTCTAATTTGTTGTTTGATTTTCAAAGAAAGATATAGATAATGGGAAATGAAATCATGCAAGGGTTGAGAATTAATTTTGCAAACTTCATCCATCAATATACCGCTAGGATCATAGAGATAAGGCAAGTTCAAAATTGATGGAAGAATTTATCAGTTTCATTCTTAGTGTATTTTATCATATGTCGTTAAGATTAATATCAGATTAGACTTAGTAATTTCATTCTCCAAAGTATCCTAAATTTCAATAGTTTCTTTGTTAAGCATAGGATCATTCATATAGTTAATGAAGATGTTCATGAAATAGGGTTTGGTTCAGAAATAAATATCTTTATCAAGTTTTCTACTTGCTTCTATATAAAATATCTTTATCAAGTTTTCTACTTGCTTCCAAATCAAATTCAGTTTCAGTAAATATCTTTATTAAGTTTTCTACTTGCTTCTAGATTTCATCAGTTCCAATTCATTTGCTTATGGATAGAAGATAGGTCATAATGTTTAAAGTTAATATTAGTTGGACAATCTTTAGTTTGCATTTATTTATAGAAGTTAAACTAGATTTGCTTCCATTTTGTTTCCTTGTTACATTTGAAAGTCACTTTGATACATTCGCTCCCATCCCTATTACATTTGATACACTTCCTCAGAATCCCCAAGGAGAATGGAATTAGGTAGTTTAGTGTAGTCTCGAAATATTAATTGAATGCATTAATAGTTGTTGAATTCACTTAGTCGTTTGTCATTTTTCTTTAAGTTCTTTGTTTCATAGTTAGCTGTCAATTGAATTATCTCATAGATAGGTTTCTGAATTCATTTACAGTTTTTTTTAATTCCTAGATTAGAGTTCTATCCGTAGTTTCCAACTTCATCAAAGTAGTTCTGTTTTTTATTTAGTCTTGCTTCCTAGAATAACATTGTTGTTTTTATCTTTCCAGTTATTATCCATAGAGTAGAGTAGTATAGCTTGATACTATTCTGATCTGTTGGTTTAGTTAGGTTTAATTAGTTTGTTTGCTGTATTTCTGAAGTTTCACTCGGTTTTTCATTTTGAAAGATCTTTCGATCTTTTCTTTATTAAACATTTCTAAGGTCTGCCGAGCCGAAACTTTAGGCCCCATTCTACCTCAACATACACTGTGCCACAACTCTAAGATTACCAACCCTGTTCGATAATTACATATTTTGGTTATTCTTTAAGACAGTAATTACACCTCAACAGGCCTAATTAGGAGTGTGGATAAAGGTCATCAACTTTCTCTAAATGACTAGCTTGATCTTGGGACTTCAGGGATTTAGGCACTGAGGTTACATAGGTCTCGTGATGGTGAGATTTTGGGTGTAACAACTGCCCAATGCATGATGGTGTGATCGCTCATCTAGTCTCAGTCCTCAATGGTGCCCAAAGGTCTTGTCCCGACTATGCTTGGCTACATACCTTCATTGGATCCATCAACATTATTGTCCTATCATGGTTGACACACCACATATCACATTGCCAATTGCGCCATCCTCCGGCGAGCCTGCTAAACAGTGCCTTGTCGGTGTGTCTTTCCCTACTCCACTCGACATCATCCTTGGTCCTCCTAGCGAGCCTACTCACTAGTACACCATCATGTACGTCTCATGGTCAACAACCATGAGTCGGTAGCCAAGGATACCGAAATCATATGGACTTGTCATGAATCCTTAAGTAATGCATCCTAGTGCACCCTCTGTCATGCCATTGCCAATGGAGCTCACATAGGATCCTTACACTTTGGGTTGATTCAGATACACCTTAAATCCCTTAAGTAGATTTCGTTTTCAAGTGTTGAGATTGTATTTTCAAGTTGGTGAGATTGCAACTTTCAAATTCCAACCAAAATTTGGCCAAGAAAAATAGTAAAAACAAGATGTTTTAGTTAAGGTTCTTAGCCCATGCTCATAGATATACTCTTTTTTGACAATGTATCTTATATTGATTATTGTCACTAATCCTCTTTTCTTACAACCTATTTTATATAAATTTTTGCAACTAGTTCACTTTTCTGACAAACTTGTTGTATAGTTATTATTGTACCTATAGGTAGCTCTATTTGATGTCAAACGTTGTTGCCAACAAAACAATAAATGTTTTATAAAACAATGATTTATATCTTAACCTATATCCAAGTTTATATCATATTTATTACTTTTGAAATTCAATAATATATATATGTGTATATAATATTTATTATTTTCAGATACTACAATGTCTATCTCAACCAATACAAACATTTGATACTTTATTGTTAAGTACATATCGATACCTGTATTTGATATATAGAATTTTATTTATCATTCTTAGCTTTTACTTTTAGATTTACTATTTATTTTATTGAGATGACTATTGTACTTTTTTTCCAGTTCCATGCCTTGAACTTTACAACATATTTCATTTATTTAACATAAATCCATTTCATTTCATTTTATTCCATTATGATTTGATTGAACCCAACGAGGTATTGGTTTACCATTATGGCTTCATTTATTTAACATAAATCCATTTCATTTCATTTTATTCCATTATGATTTGATTGAACCCAATGACACATTGGTTTACCATTATGGTTTGACCATAGGATACTTTGAAACAGAATTAGAGTGTCTTCATTAATTAGATGGATATAGTTTTCAACGCGACTTTAAAATTGAAAAAAAAATGCAATTTAATTGTTTTCCAAAGCAATAATCAAGAAAGAGGTCCCAAATGGCTTTTCTATTTGTTTAAGAACAACAATGCCTAGACTTTCTATCTAGAGACAAGTAAAGACTTATATAGTCATCTCTAAATTTGTTCTCCTTTTACAAAAGGGTTAGTTCTTTGAAACTATCATTTAAACAATGTTGGATTATTGGTAAGGCTTTGCCCAATTATTATTTTGTAGTTAATATAATGTAGGTAGAAAGATATATATTTATATATATAGATATATATGTGATGGTTTTATTTTTTTTCCTTTGAAAATCAATATTATATATTTGAGGATTAATTTCTTTTGTAACTATTAGTCTATGACATGTTATCAACTATTATTGTGATGCGTAGTTAAGTTGTTTTCTAAGGGGATGTTTTATGAAAGAGGAGGAAGCTTGAAATATTTTATTTAGAAAAAATGTTGAGACTATTATACTACATTCTCTTTAATAGGCTATACGATTATTCATAATAGTTTTGTTATAAACTTTTAATAGTCATCCCTCAAATAGGATAAATCATTACCCATCAACCTAGATTCATGTTAACCCTAAATATATGGAGAGAAAATGTTTGCACTTCAAAGAATTTGATCCCTCTTGATACATAAAAGGCTAGGGAAACAACTAATATATAGATCATATATATCTTATCAAAGATTGACTCATTTTATAGCAATCATAACACACAATATGATTTGAAACTGGGTGAAGAGGGAACCAAATTTTTCTCACAACCATTAATTTTGTTAATTTACTAAATAATAAATTAAAATGTTGAATCATAACTATTCAATTTTTAACAATTTGTTCAGATTATAGTACAATTTTACTTCATATTCTTGTTAATATCCAAATATAGAAGTTTACATTAATTGTGCTCCATATTTGGAAAATGAGTGTTTGTGAAATTTTAAGTGAGTAATTTTATAGTTTATTTCACGAGGAAGGAAGTTTTTCAGTTTACTCATATCAATAATATTTTAAGTCAAAAACAATATGTTATCAAATAATGGTTTTTTGAACAATCCATGAATAAAATAGCTAGCTCTATGCCTAAAGAGGATAGGGATTAGCACTCATTAATGGTAAATATACAAATTGATAATTTCACCCAACTACACAATGTTTATAATCAACTATATACATGTAAAACACACACATTATGAATATTAAATATATTAAAAAATTAGAATTATGATATTATATATTTTTTATTAAGTTAATATTTTATAAAGTTTTAAAATGCCATGTGTTAATTCTATGCTAAGCAAGAAATAAATTACAACTTTAATAAAAAATGTTTATCATATAAAAAACATTTGCTTGAAATGTACCTTAATTGTGCCCTTGATTTGACATTGAAAATTATTATGAATCCCCTTGGAAACAATGTTGTGGACCACCTTTGGGTTGATCAGCGTTTTGAGTTACTTTTGGTCATCATACATTTTCTCCTCCTAATATTTCCTATTTTGGAAAAACAAATCAGAATACCAAGCTTTAGCATGAGCAAAAGTCGATATCAAGTTCGTAAAAGTTCATGGGAGCCATTTTAACAAAATACAAAAACGGGTAGTATGAGTAACAATTATAGTTCATATTGATCTGAATATGATATATCTATAGTTTTTGGTGAAATGAATCAAATTTTAAATATTACGACTCATTTTAACTTATATATGTCAATGTTTAAGGTGATCCTTATTTTAATATGCCTCGTGAAAGACATCTAGCTTAAGAAAGTTCCTTAAGGGTCCTAATTTGTTTGAACTAATTTATTGTTATTGTTGTTATTGGCAATTAGTTCAAGAGAGTTAAAATTGGTGAGAGGGCTTCGCACCATTAACAATACTTTCTTCTCTTTTACCTTATACTTTTTATTTTAATTTTATTAAACAAAAAAATTATTTAGTTGAATTACATCATAGATGCACCATCGGGAAGAGCAATTTTTTTGCATCTATATGCTATGGGTATCAAATGCTCTTGAACATTTGTAAAATATTTTATACAAGTATTATTGTGAAAGACAATATGCCAAATTTATTAAGCAAAAATGTAAGAGACAAAGTTACAAGAAACACAACTATATCAAACTTGTCATATTTATCTTCAAACATTGCATTTTCTTCTGGGAATTGCTTTTTGTATGAAAAATATCGTTAGACTAATTCTCACAGCAGAAATGATGTTGTCATAACCATTTTCTACTTTTTGTGCTCACCATTTGAAATGGAATTTCGATAGAATGAGGCATTGCAAAAGTTATAAGGTTTGGCAGGTTAAGTATAATAATATATAGTCTTGCTCAATTCACTTATTGAAATGGAATTTCGATAGAATGAGGCATTGCACAAGCTATAAGGTTTGGCAGGTTCAAGTATAATAATATACAATCTTGTTCAATTCAAACATTTGAAGCAATGAAAAAAATTAAAATTCTTAAAATATTTCTCCTAGATTTTAAAATTTAAACAATTTTTTTTTAATTTTTTTTATTTACAAATAAAATATCCGTCTCAAAATATTTCTGAACATTCTCTGAAATGTATCAAAATATTGTCCATATCTATTGTATTTATAAATAAAAAGGTTCATCTTTTCAATGCACTGTCCATGCTTTCATATTTATTTTAATTATGAACAAAATGCATCATCGCTCAAATTCAATTATATTGCCACTTAATTGTATATTGATATAATTAAATGGAAATGAAAAACTTTGTAAGTATTTGTTGATTCGATACTGAAATTTAAAGAAATGTGTTTGTTGATTAGATGCTGAAATTTAAAGAAATGTGTCTATGTATTCTGGCTTCACTTTTATAAGATAAAGTGATTATGCCAAAACAATTGGCAATTTACTTCCATGAAAAAAACTATTATTCATTTATGGATATAAGAACACATAAATACGAGTTGATCATGAAAAAGGAAAGGGCATTAAATCTGAAGCCATGCAAAGAGTGCACAAATATCTACACAGTACATTAGTCTCAAACACCGTTACCGGATTTGTTCCTAGGACTAATCGTACCCAAATCAGATTCTTCATTGGATTCTTCCACCTCATTTTGACAAATCTAAATGTGTTTACGCAAGAAAAATCTAAGATAATTAGGGTTAATTAGGGTTAGGGTTCTGAATCCCTGATTCCTAAATTTGGGATGAGTGCCATATCGGATTCTTCAGTCGATTCCAATCGCACTCTTGGTTCGGGTAACCTTGGTCTCAAACCATATTGTGATGTGTCCCTAATTAAAAATGGTTGTTAACAATTTGTCTACAAGAACAAATCAACACGAAAATATTGGCAATAATCCAAGGTGTTGGTAAGATCACGATTAGGATTTATAAGCAAAACGCGTCCTCACGATCAGGATTTATAAGCAAAACGCGTCCTCACGATTAGGATTTATAAGCAAAACGCATCCTCACTCAAATCCAATTAATCAAATATTTATATAATTAAATGGAAATGAAAAAAAAATCCGCATGCATTTTTTTGATTAGATACTAAAATTTAAAGAAATCTATCCATATATTTTGACTTTACATTAAAGTGATCATAGAACACTATTAGCAATTTATTTCGGTGAATGTTGATGATTTTCAACATAATTTCAATCACATCATGAAAATTGAAATTTAAAGAAAAATTTCCACATATTTTCACAAGGCAAAAAGCCAAAATAGTAAATGATTGACGAATTTCATCATATCTTCCCATTTTCAATTAAATTGCTTTGGCTTGTTGCAAAAGCATTAAACATATTCTGTAATGATTTGGTAACCCCCTTAAAGAACAAATTGCCTAATATTCAATGAGTGCAAAGTGTGAATTCGAGTCTAAATTTGACCATGAAATAACATATTATTAAGGGAATCTCCACTATGAAAATGGGGTTATGTTGCTGATTTGTAATAACTCCTATAATGTGCCTTTTACTAGGGTTTCCCTTGGACAAGTTGTTGAAATGGATTTTGAAGCATGCAAAAGGGTGTGGTGTGTCCACTCCAGCCAAGGGTTAAAAGTCATGCAAAAAGAATCTGCATAAAAGAAGATGCTCATCATTCAATCCGATAAGACATTAAAAGGCCCTACAAAAAGAAGATACTCATCATCACTATTTTGTATTTACCATTTAAAAGACCCTGCATAAAGAAGAAATTCATCAGTTAATCCGATAAGACATCAATGATCCTGTAGAAAGAAGATACTCATCATTACTATTTTGTATTTACCATTTAAAAGACCCTGCATAAAGAAGAAATTCATCATTTAATCCGATAAGAAATCAAAAAATCATTTAGACATCAACATAGAATAAATATCTCTGTCAATGAAAAATGTCGATAAGAATTCAATTTTTTTCATGAATTATAAAATACGAATGAGACATTGTCGAAACGTTAATAGAACTATCAGAACGTTAATAAAGTTTTCCTCAAATGGCCTTTCCAGAGTGCCATGTTCTAAGTGAAATAGATTAGTGATCGAAAGAATAAAAAAGCCAATTCATATAAACTATCACAGTGACTGTAATTGTTGGGAAACAAATTAAAAAGGAATAAGCTTTTGTCCATGGTGAATATTTTCCATAATAATATCCTTTATTTATCCATAGGATCGCAAGAATGGTGGCATACAATTGGTTGCATGAGATATTAATGAGAAATGGGAGTATATCTGCGACTTGTAAGCAAGCACACATTCCTAGGAAACAAGGGGTAAGGGGGTAAGCATATGGATAGATGGGCAAATTTTACATATTTTAAATGAACAACATATGTGCATGGGATCAGTAAAATGTTGTCCTACTATTGGTTACATGAGAGTAAGGAAGCACACATTACTGGGAAATAGGGGTAAGGGGATAAGCATATGTGCAGATGGTCATGTGCAAAGCAAATTTTACATATTTAGAATCTTGAAGTGTACATAAAGATATTGATACAAAGATGTCGTGTATTGTGTTAGGATGAATCCTTATAGTATAAAAGCAAAAAAGTTTGTATAGAGTCAATATATATGATGGATTAGGACTTTAACCATAGGGTTGCAATAAATTGAACAAAAAAGAAAGAAGAATAAATACTTGTTAAAATGGGTGAAGCAATGAACTGTAAAGCAACTCTTTCTGTGAGTGCCAAGAATGCTAAGCTCAAATTGCTCTGTTAAATATATAGACATAAATGCTAATTCCAAATCCCATCTGCCCCTCTTCCTACCTAGTCTTATATACCTTACCTTCTTTCTTTGAAGGATTTCCTACTTGTTAGATTTATTTCTGCAAAATTCATAACGATTTTCTAAGACATTTGGGTTTCTCCTTCCATTTGTTTCTCTTAAACACGTTTGGGCTTCCCCTAATTGATCATCCTCCTAAGGCATCCTCATGAACATTGACCTAATCAATATCTACGAGGAAATATATATTTGTAACAACTTTTTTTTTACTAATCTATAAGTTAAGTATAGGTTAAAACTTAAGTCCAACTGTAACTGAAGAGACTAAATTTTTTCACAACTTCTACAGGCTTCCCTTTTATTCAATACTCACAGAAACTAGAAAATGTAGCTAATCTCCTCATATTAGTACTCACATAAGTATTAACAAACATTCCAATATTCCTGCATGTTTCATTCTATAACTTTAAGTTGCAATTTTGAAAAGGAAATTTGTAGCAAGTTGCAACTTCCTAGGAGGGAATAAATAATAATGATCATAATTTCATTTGACCTGTTTTGATAATTTGTGAGCATTAGTATAATTTATCTTTCTTTCATAGATATCTAGAAATAGTTCGAAGTTAAACTCAAACTAATTCAAGCTCTATTTTTATAGCATAAATGCAATTTCTCAAATCTTACATTTTCTTCAATATGCAAACTCTTAACCGGCCACACGCCCAAAAAGTCCCAATAAAAATAGAGTGTGTTAATATGGGATGACTTTCACAGAACTCACAAAAACAGGAACTCAACACCAACAGGACGTTGGTTCACACATGAGGTCAACAAAATTTTAAACCATACACCGGGCATTCATCTCAGACACAATTTGCTCCAATTGAATGGTATGACAATACAGTTTGATCCACTTGATTGGTATGACACTAAAACAAGATACGGTCGAGTGCTAGTACTGAGTGGCATTGGAAAAATAGATAAACCTAAGATGGAATGAAAGCCAAAAGAAGTTCCTACACAATAGTTAAATTTAAGTTCTTACAAAAGAGTTAAGTTTAGTCTCCCGATGGTTCGCCCTAAAAATTCCATGTCTAGTCAAAAGTAGGACATAAAAGTGATGAACATTAAACAAAATTTCTTTACCAACACAAATCTCTTAGGTTATACTGCTCATGACTCAAGTTTAGTGTTACATTGTAGTAGTTAAGGTTCATTAAGTAAAAAACTAGCAAAAGATAAAAGGACAAGGAATGACATAACATGAAGCATCTATATTTACAAATAAATGGTAAGATGTACAATACATCAATAAGTTGCATTTTGTAGATAGACTTGTAAAAAGAAGAATTTCAACTTATAAAAAATATGACTCAAAGTTTGAATTTTATAATTTTAAGGTGATTTAATACTTTGATAATCACATGCTAATTGATACTTCTAAATTCATCTATGTTGAGTTGCATAAAATTCCTTGCTTGATTAATCCATATTAAACGAAACTACTAATTTAAGGAAAAATATTAACAAAATTTTATGGTGTTTTAAGTCTAGCTACAAGAAAAGGAAGGAAAAAAGCATACCAAAAAAACAAAAGTAGAATATAGCTACATTTATTTGCAATACAAAGGGTTCTTTAGCACATGTACCATCTTTTAGTGTAGCATACCCCTTATGTTAGGGGGCTAGAAGTCCAACTTGAAATTGAATTCTCATTCCGTCTTCTAGACCGTACGGCATTGCCCAAACTCCACTCCTAGGGACAAGGTCATCCTAGGGTGACGATTTCTAGACTACGCCTCTCACTTAATCTTTATATGTGTGTGTTTAACTTAGCCATATCCAATACAGTTATAGGAAACCCCAAGAAAACAGTACACACAAAAGATTAACACAAATACGTAGCCAACAACATGACAATAGGGTGTGCCCTAATTGTATTTACAACATGAAGAGGATGCCACGGCCCGACAACTCTCTTAGAGGATGCCCAAAATGACTGACTCAAAGGTATGCCCAAAACAACATTACAGTTCACTTCAAAATATGCTTGGTAGTAATCTCATGTTGAGTAATAGAATGCTTCTTCCATTGTCCTGTGGATGTTTCCCCTTCAGGGGTTTTACCACGTAAATCCTTGTGTCTTCTCTTGTGTGCCTGATACTATCTAATGTTTATTGTTAATGGTGTTTACTTGTTTGCTTCTGTTGCACAACAAGTGGTATCAGAGCGTAGAGTTAGAGCTTGATCTTGTGTGAGGTGTGTGATCACCAATATTGTAGTTGCCCCTAAATGGTGGATCCGTAAGGATGGTAGATGGGACATGAAACCAAAGTGGTGAACCAAGACAATCTCGATGAGTTGTCAAAGCCAAGACAACAAGGGGGAGACCCAGATCTACTCTCGACAGGAGAGATCAAACCAAATCACCAGATCAAATCAGATAAGATGAAGTACGTAAGGTGACAGTATGGAACCCTAGAATTGAGGGATTGAGACCACTGTGGAGGATTACGAAAGGTGTGAGATGATAAAGATTAATAACACACAACGACTTTATAATTATGTATGATTCCAGGATTTAGGTGCTAGTTTAAAATGGTCAAATTCAGCAGCCTTGGGAAACGTGACCCTTAAAACAAGGAAAGTGTCCCAAAGACTAGATCTGAGGTTAGGGGTTTTCTAGCACATCTTGTGAGACAGATCTGACAGTGTTCAAACCAACAAGATCAACAAACAGGATTAAAAGACAGGTAAATCAGGCAAGCTAGGAAAGTTGTGAGCAGGGATGATTTTAAGAATGCCCCCTAAATTTATATGTATAAAAAATGGGTGAATCACCATGACACACGGGAAAGTGCAAAGGCTATTTAATCAATAATATAATATGTATATAGAATTTTTTGGCGAATCTTTCACGGAATCATAAAATCTTGTAAATTTTGGGCGAATCTTTCACAAAATTATAAAAACTTGTAAAATGTTTGGCGAATATTTCGCAGAATTATAAAATCTTGTGAAGTCTTGGTGAATGTTACACTAAACTATAAAAACTTGTAAATTCTTGACAAATTGGTTGAAATTTCACTTAATAAAATTTCCTAGATGATTTTGTATTTACTTTAGATTTCCCATGTACTCTTGCAATAGGACACCTTGTAAACAAAATCCAATCATTTTAGGTGACCTATTCTATCATTCCATAGTCCCACTGATAGATCCCTTGTAATTGGTGCCTGGATGGCACACACCAAAATGATGGTTTATGCGTCTACTAGGACCTATGAGTATGATAATATTCAATCCCAAGAGTAGGTTACAAGGAATCATGTGTTCAAATTCACAAGTGGATCACCCTTTGAGATGTGTGCCACCTTCAACCACTCATCACAATCTCCAAGATAACCTACCAACCCCAAATATAACACCATTTTTGAAACTATGCATCTAAGGTTAGTGAGTCACAAATCCATGTGTCCCAAGCACCCTAACCACTCCAAACAAAAATCCCTAAGTATTGCACTTAGGTGGCGCTCTCTCCAAGTGTTAGGCAAGTAGATGGTTGCATAACCATTTATGTCAAGAACACTTCTCCAAGCAACAATCTGAGTAGGGAATCCCACATGTGCCAAGGTAATATTCTTTCAAACAAACTCCATTGCCACCCCTAAGTATAACACCTTTCCTCAATATATGCACCCAAGGATAGCAAGGCACAAATCCACATGTGTCAAGCGCTCTAACCACTCCAAACACAAATCCCTCAATATCACACTTAGGTGTTGATTTAGATGATGAAGTAGTAGGAAAGATAGTATGGTAATTGTGTGGAAACAATCTTGGCTAATAGTGTCCCAAATACACGTTGTTTTTACTAATTAACTATTTTATGAGGTACT
Organism: Larix kaempferi; assembly: GCA_027924585.1. Classification (NCBI taxonomy): domain Eukaryota; kingdom Viridiplantae; phylum Streptophyta; class Pinopsida; order Pinales; family Pinaceae; genus Larix; species Larix kaempferi. Next base: position 10,571,200 of record BSBM01000232.1, read on the forward strand.
CGTAAATTTGCTTGACCTCTTGCCAATCCCAAAGCCATTCCTAGACCCTGACCTATGCTTTAGGAGGTGCTTCAAATCCTTTTGTTCAATCTAGACAAATCTAGAGCTAAATTGAACCCTAATAATCCCCTAACTTAGTGAGCATACAAAATAGATACAGATTAAAGGTAGAAAAAGAACAACTAATGAAATTGTCGATTCAAATGTACAATTCCTCATTCCCTCCCTGTGCAAGATGACCCCTCGGATCGAATTCCATGGGATGAAGGAGGCATTGAGTCTCAATTTCTCAAATTCTTTAGAGATCTTGATCCTCTTCAAGATCCATGATTAGTGCTCAATTTATCTATCCCAGGTCCACTTGACTCCCTTATGACCTGCCAACAACCACCATGGATCGAACGTTGTGGGATTCACAAAATCGTCCGGGATAAGCTTGGTTTTACCCTCGGAGTCCATGGATTTTCATGTCCCAAGAACTACAACTCCAAAATCCCTTTCATGCCCAAGCCAATTGACGACTGCTGCATTATATGAGAGGCATCACGTTGTTGATGTGTCGTGCACATCCATTCCTAAGATAACTCTCTGTAGGATTCGAATTAAATTCCTCTAACAGTGGAAATGACCTCACATTCATGGTTGTAAAAGAGTCCATTCCATGCATATGCAAACCAACAACCCTTGTTGTGTGATCCGTAATTGAGGGACTTATAGCCCAGTCAACTCACTAACACAGATACTTGTGATACTTGTGAGAAAATTACTTGTACTCTTTGTTCTTGCTCTGTCAAGGCTAAGAAGATGCTTGGTTCATTACCTGGCTACCCATATGGTTTACTTATGGCATGGAAGCTATTCCAATATTAAACTGCAACAACACCAATCCAATGACAATACAACATGTGCAAAACTGATTTATGTTGATCTTTTAAAGAAATAAATTATTAAATCAACAGGGTGGATGGCTTGGTGAACTTGCCTGCCACATAACCACAACGAATGAACACATCGGTGCATAAGTTATGCGTGAAACGTCTTTCCCTAAATATTGGTTGCATACAAGATATTGAAATTCCCAACATATATTACTCACTCTAACATCAAATAAAATTTTCCCCAATTGTTCTAAAATGCCTAAGCATTTATAAAAGATCCCATCATGCATAGATTCGTCCATAACTATTTAAATTTCTCTCTTTAAAAGAGGGATTCAAGCCAACAAGTAGAATGAAAAGTCAACAAGACTAAATTTTGTTTGGCACTATTTAAGTTTATCCCAACAGATACAAAATGCTCAAGACGGGTTTAAATCTACCACGAGAGAAAATCATCTAACGATGGAAAAATCTGCTCCAACAACAATTAATTCGCCCTAGCTTGTTTATTATTGCTCTGACAACCTCTACATTCAACAGAGGTGGGATAAACTCATCCAGGCAGTTGTAAAAAACAATATGCCACTTCAAAATTTGTCAACAATTTATAAAAACGCCCAGGCACTTCACAACTCACCCAATGGTGGTAAAAAACGCCCCAGGCACATTTACCTTCATCCAATAGTGGTAAAAAACGCCCCAGGAACGTTTACATTCATCCAACAATTGTTAAAAACGCCCTAGGTAGATTCAAATTCTTCCAGCTATGATAAAAAACGCCCCGAGCATATTTACATTAATCCACCAGTGAGAAAAACACCCAACGGTGGTCATAAACAACCCATGCATATTTAAATGCATCCAAAAATCATAAAAAAACGTCCCATGAACATTTAAATTCATTCAACTATTGAGAAAAACGCCCAACAATGGAATATATTTTAAAAATTAAATTTAGAAACTACCCAATGAGTTGCAACAGCTCTTAGATGATAGCCATTGATCTTAACACTCATAATGGAATGGAGGGTGGTAATTCCATAGCTGTTTGGCATTTGTATTTTGCAAGACAAATTGAAAATATGAAAGACAACCTTACTTAATTGTTGAGAATGAATATTCAGACCATCCCATGAACCAAAGAAGTATTTAAACACAGATCAACTCCCATTATACATTGGCAGCAATTAATAGGATGAACAAGAGATATCAATCAATCACATGATGGACACTGTAATTTTACCCTTCTACATACCTGGTAGGTGAGCTGAAATTGTAGAAAACATTGACTCTATTCCTACTAATGAGTAATGAGTAAATGGCCAGGTGGTCAGTGGCTGGGTATATCCTATTTCATCTAGGCCAGATACTTCTCATGCAATGGCCGTTTCTCTCTCACTTTGTAGCAAGATCAAATGTTGATTTTTGAAGTGCAGATGAAAGGGAAATGTTGTGCATGCAGAAAACATCACAATATGAGGTTGTGGACAACACAATGGATAGTTCCATCATGTTTACCTTCCTGGTTGTCACATTTAATAGTTGATCAAACATTAGGATCTCAAGTTGCATCATTACGCAACTCATTGGCAAGTTGCAGACATCTTCTTCTACATGCTTGGTGCAAATAAGTCTGATTTTTTTTAACAAGCATTTGTTTCCTTTAGGTACACATACAGAATAATGGAGAGTTGCAAAGAAAAGAAAAGACTTGGAATTTTACAAGTCCTTAGTGAGAAAGATTTACATCAAATAAAGTATCACAAAAGAAGACAATTACATGTACAATCAACTTAGCATTGAGTTAAGAAAAAATTAATGCCTAATTAACACATTATGAGCATCCTAATTAACACATTAATTTTTCCATCCTATAAATTCCTTGATGACTAGCATTGAATCTCCCATTACTTGTGAATTGTTGTAAGGCTTTGATTCATGTAATACGAAGCTCGAATAAAATCGATCCAAAGACAATCAGAATCTTTCTGGGTGCTATAATTTGAAGATCAGAATCAGAATACCTATCTTACATGGGTCTATTATTCACCCACAAAAGAGAAGACAGAGGTGACCTACATTTATTGCATCATTAATCAATAGCCCACCTTTATTATGCAATTCTATTTTACTTTTGCTTTTGGACTGTGTCCCTAATGGAATTTAGTCTATTGTCCTACATTTTGCACTAGAATATTTTAGATTTAGATAGAAATATTTTAACACTCACCTATTCAGACACAATTTGACTGGAAAAATTGGCATAGCAAATAAGGAACCTAGACTAAATTGATGATCTACACTATTAATTAAAACTAAGCTACTCACTCTCTAACTATTAACATACTAACCCTAAAACTAACCCACTAACCTAATCCATCACCATCTCACTACACTTTAGGGGTCTTTATTTACATTGGCCACCAATGGTGTTCCAAACACAAAATCATAACATGAAACATCTTTCCCTCACTATTGGTTGCATACAAGATATTGAAATGCCCAACACATATTACTCACTCCAACATCAAAAAAAAAAATTCCCCAATTGTTCTAAAATGCCTAAGCATTTATAAAAACTCCCATCATGCATAGATTCATCCAGAACTATTTAAATTTGCCTCTTTAAAAGAGGGATTCAAGCCAACAAGTAGAATGAACAGTCAACAAGTCTAAAAAAAAAATTGGCACTATTTAAGTTTAGCCCAACAGGTACAAAATGCTCAATATTGGTTTAAATTTCATCTACCACAAGAGAAAATCATCTAATGATGGAAAAATATGCTCCAACAACAATTAATTTCGTCCTAGCCTGTTTATTATTGCTCCGACAACCTCTACATTCAACCGAGGTGGGATAAATTCATTCAGTAAGTTATAAAAAACAATCTGGCACTTCAAAATTTGTCCATCAATTTATAAAAACACCCAAGCACTTCATAATTCATCCAAGGTGGTCAGAAAATCCCTAGGCACCTTTACCTTCATCCAGTAGTGGTAAAAAATGCCCTAGGAACATTTACATTCATCCAAAAATGGTTAAAAACGCCCTAGGAAGATTCAAATTCTTCCAGCTATGATAGAAACGCCCTAGGCATATTCACATTAACCCACCAATGAGAAAAACACCCAACAATGGACTCATAAACAACCCAGGCATATTTAATTGCATTCGAAAATCATCAAAAACGTCCCAGGAACATTTAAATTCATTCATCTATTGAGAAAAATGCCTAGCAGTGGAATTTATTTAAAAAATTCAATTTAGAAACTACCTAAAGAGTTGCAATAGCTTATAGCTCTTATATGAGATCCATTGATCTTATCACTCATAATGGAATGGACAGTGGTAGTTCCATAGCTGTTGACATTTGTATTTTGCAAGACAAATTGAAAATATGAAAGACAACCTTACTTAAGTGTTGAGAATGAATATTTAGACCATCCCATGAACCAGAGAAGTATTTAAACACAGATCAACTCCCATTATACACTAGCAACAATTAATAAGATGAACAAGAGATATCAATCAATCACATGATGGACACCGTAATTTTACCCTTCTACACACCTGGTAGGTGGGTTGAAATTGTAGCAAACGTTGACTCTATTCCTGCTAATGAGTAATGAGTAAATGCTCAGACCCTGCTAATGAGTCAACAGTAAAGCAGGTGGTCAGTGGCTGGGTATATCCTGTTTCATCTAGGCCTGATACTTCTCATGTAGTGGCCTTTTCTCTCTCACTTTGTAGAAGGATAAAATGTTTATTTTTGAAGTGCAGATGAAAGGGAAATGCAATGCATGCAAAAAACATCACAATTTGAGGTTGTGGACAACATATTACCTTCCTCGTTGTCGCATTTAATGGCTGATCAAATATTAGGATCTCAAGTTGCATCTTTACGCAACTCATTGGCAAGTTGCAGACATCTTCTTCCACATGCTTGGTGCAAGTAAGTCTGATTTTTTTTAACAAGCATTTATTTCCTTTAGATATACACATACACAATAATGGAGAGTTGCAAAAAAAAGGAAAAAGTTGAAATTTTACAATTCCTTAATAAGAAAGATTTACATTGAATAAAGTCTCACAAAATAAGACAATTACATGTACAATCAACTTAGCATTGAGTTAAGAAACAATTAATACCTAATTAACACATTATGTGCATACTAATTAACACATTAAGTTTTCCATCCTATAAATGCCCTGATGACTACCATTGAATCTCCCATTACTTGTGAATTGTTGTAAGGCTTTGAGTCATGTAATACGAAGCTCGAATAAAATCGAGCCAAAGACAATCAGAATCTTTCTGGGTGCTAGAATTTGAAGATCAGAATCAGAAGACCTATCTTACATAGGTCTATTATTCATCCCCATAAGAGAAGACAGAGGTGACCTAAATTTTTTCATCAATAATCAATAGTGCAACTTTATTGTGCAATTCTATTTTACTTTTTCTCTTGGAATGAGTCCCTGATGGAATTCAGTCTATTGTCCTACATTTTGCACTAGAATATTTTAGATTTAGATAGCAATATTTTAACACACACCTATTCATGACACAATTTGACTGGAAAAACTGGCATAGCAAATCAGGGAACTAGACCAAATTGATGGTCTACACTATTAATTAAAACTAAGCTACTCACTCTCTAACTATTAACATGCTAACGCTAAAACTAACCCACTAACCTGATCCATCACCATCTTACTACACTTTAGGGAAATGATTGAAAGGCGAGCTAAATGACAGTGCTTTCATTGTAACAACAAATCAATGAGCAACATGTCAAGAAACAAAATTGCTCACATTGAAAATAATGATGAGGAAATTGTTCACATTGGAAAGTTTTCTTATGTATATAACATGTATGAGTGAAACAACAAAATTACATCGAGCTAGAGGTTTTGAGATGCATATAATTGAAGTTTTGAAAGAAAATACATAAACATTGAGTCACACCTATAAAAGCCAAAAGAAAATCTAATCTAAGATGTGAAATCTAATGGCTAGAGAAGGATGTGCTATTGGAAGATATGGAGTGATATATGTATTATGTACTACTTAGGATCAAATTACCAAACCCTGAAGCCACCCATTAACATATTTTGTGCTTTAATATGGAATGAGAGAAATAATAAAGTACGCACTAGTCTGATCTTACACTTTGGCATGCCAAATTTTCATGCAAAAGCAGCCAATTATGCTTGCCCTTTGAATTTATCTACAATAAATAATAGGCGTAAAATTATTCAGCTCCATCCAATATAGTTGTTTGATGATCAGTTGAAACACAATCCTCAATCTTTCAGTTAAAAAAGAATCTAGTGGATATATTCTTTTTCTTCTAAAATTTTTAAAGACTTCCCATTGTCATCTAATTGATTGCCTTCAATGGCAATATCATAGTTGTCAAAATTAATTGAATTAGTACCGAAGTCATCTAGTTTGAAATGGTCTGCTGTAATTGGTTGGAATCAATGTTTCAAACTGCTTTGGACTAATTCTTGAACCATCTGGTTTTAAATATAGAGTCTTGAGTCCTAAACAAGTTGTACAGAATCAGTCAAAACCAGTTGGTTCTGTACCAGCGTGGTCTCCCAAAAAATGTAAGAAAAGGAAAAAGTGCATAATCCATTCTAAACCGTAATCATACCCTCATTATAGATGCCCCTATCAACTCTTTCCAACCGCTCCCACCTTTCTCACTGAGCATTTCTAAGTTTATGGAAACTTTGGAGCTGTAGCAAAGACTACAGAGTTGTTGATCCAGAGTGCTTCTTCAAATGATTTGGTTATGTTCATGTTATGTATGTAAGAACTTATATCTCATTGTAATTTTACTATTCACACTTACATGTTGTGAGAACTTTGCATATATATATGAATATTTGAATATTTATGTATTTTTTGATTGATCGGTTTTAATGTCCATTTTTTGTCAAGGTCCAGTCCAGAAATTAATATTGGGGTTGATTGGCTCTGGTTCTCTGACAACTGTGGTTGACATTACTCTTTGGGAGATCTAGATAGATTCTACATCTTGAAGAAGTCATTTTGATGATTGACCAATGTAGCAATGTAGGATGCTCCCTCCTCCAATAACAATGAAAGGTTACTTTCTCAATATAATAGCATCAAGTTAATTCCAGTAAAAATGTTACTTTCTCAATATATACCAAAAAGATAACTAGTGACAAAAAGGCCTTTTAGGCCTTCCAAGTGTTACTTTCTCAATATAATAACATCAAGCTAATCCTAGTAAAAAAGGTTACTTTCTCGATATATACCAAAAAGATCATTAGTGACAAAAAGGCATTTTAGGCCATTCAGTATGCCTGAATTTATCATTATGATAGAGGAATTCCAAAAACATTAGATGCCTAAATTTATTAATGGATTGACAATTGGAATTCACAATCCTTTTGCCATATTTATTCCTTAATCTCTTCCAACATTTGCAAGCCTCGTAATTCGAACTATGTGATTATGAAAAAAAACAATTGCAGAGATGCTAAAGCTAAATTAATATCTAATGTCTGTTATTCAGCAACCATTTCCATTTATCTATAGGAACCTTTCAACTAAGAAAAACTCCAAGAATTCTACATGAAGTACTTCACCCATAGAGCTCATTAATACAAATTTCCCCAATGGCTTCTTCAACTTAAATGCCGTAATATGCAGTTAACAAGTTGATGATTTCAATCAACAATCCACATGATTTACAAGTGATGGTAGATAGCCAAATACTTTTATGAAAGGATATTTATCCATCAAACCATGGTTATTTAAGTTATCCACATCTGAAGCATATGAAGGGGGCTCACCTGCACACATAAAACTATCAAACAACTCAAGCATGCAGATGAAGGGGACTCATCACAATTTGGTCAAATTTGAGCTGATTCCAGGCATGCTTATAGATGAAAATATGGTAGAGAAGCATTTCTACGATCCCTTCACCTCCTAGAAGTATCAAGAATGAATTAAGAGGAATTTATGGGATGGTCCTAGGCACATCCTGGGCATTATAAGACTTAATTTAATTTCAAACTTGTCCCTAGCCTTCAAACAACAATAATCAGTGTCATTTCAAATTATGGGAATAAGAAGCAACATTCTTGGGCATTTTATGAGTGTCCTATGTAGTAGCAACAACCCTAGATCCCTTTAACTTATGGGAAGTCAAATGATCTGTAGCAGCCCTAAGAATATCAGTAAGTAGCTTAATAACTACGAGTTGGGAAAATCTGAGTTGATTCTAGTTATGCCTATGGGTGAAGAGGAAGCAAAGAAACTTTTCTGGGCACTCCTTCACCTCCTAGCAGTAGGAAGAAGGAATTAAGAGGAATTTGTGGGATGATCCAGGTGGGCATTATAAGACTTAAGTCAAATTCAGACCTGTCCCTAGCCTTCCAGCAACAATATACAATGTCATTTAAAATTGTAGGAATAAGAAGCAGTAGTTTTGGGCATTTTATGAGCGTCCTGTGTAGTAGCACAGCAGCCCTAGATCCCTTTTCCTGTATGATTAAAGAAACTGTTGTTATCACATCTATGTTAGCTGGAGCTACCATACTGCAGACTGTGCGGCCGAGGACTGCTCAATACTTTTTTTTCCAGATTAGAGATCCGATGCCTTCAGAGGAGGCACACAGTTTTGTTCACATTGCCCCGAGCAGTTATATCAGAGGGGACAGTTGGTTGTACAGTGGTCCAGACATGTCACTTAGCATTTACCGTAGGGTCACACTTCCATGCCAGGCTTTGATATAAGCCCATTGAGACAGTTGCCTAGTCTTGTTTTGATTGAGATTATCACAGAGTATTGCTGGTTTACTATTTGTGCCCGGATTCAGTAGAGATCTAGTTCAGAGACAGCCTCAGCAGCAGGTATATGGTGCGGCAGGTATTGCATTTCATATATATATATTGCTCATGATTATTGCTTAGACTTGTTTATACATGGTAGTACACTAACTCTACATATGATGATTGATTTGGTGATCTAGTCTTTATGATATGTGATTGGGCCCTTGGTGATGTCAGTCCACCCCTTCCTAGTAGGCTCCTGTTATATGCACACCGGATCACATCCCTACTATTGGTATAGACTTGGTCACTTAGTCCCCTTAGGAAGCTGACTTTGGATCCACATTCACCTTCTCCACCCATCCGACTCATTCATGATGATATTTCCCGACTTGGATTCTGATTTGTGACCTTGACGATCCCCTTCCCCGCTGATCTCTGAGTATGCCATGATTCCCTGTCCATTGTGCCTCGGCTCTTTAGTGTGTGAGATGAACTCTCAAACCCGGGATTTGCTCCTGTCGGTTGCCCCCGATGTTGCAATGCAGTAAGGATTGTGTAGCCTCACCGGTTGTTCCCCATTGGTCGTCGAAGCATGTATTGCTCACCCCATTACTTTGCAGTATGAGCAGCATGATTATATCTATTGAGATATGTATGTAGCCCAAAAGGGCCTTGATGTAAATTGAAGAAATAAAGAAATGTAAAGCAAGCCAAAAAGGCTTTTTGTAAATGCAAATCTAGCCAAAAAGGGGCTAAGTATGAAACTCATTATAAAATCCATGCAATGTGTTTGCAAACACACATGGACACAGGTCAGCCATACATGTCAGCATTTGTAGTGGTTATTCCTCACCTAGTCCTGCGGGGCAAGGAGGTGAGAGGGAGCAAGGGACAAGCTCAAGATTGTCCCCTAGAGTCTCAAGTTACGGTTTGCCGGACACCCAGTTTGGTGGCTCTAGAAAAGAACCTCACAGAGTCTTCGGGCACGGATGTGAGTTGTGAGATACTTGTCAGATTACCAGTGGCGGTTTCCCTGCACTATACCCATTTGTAAGGCACCGCCCTTCCCCGTGTTTTGTCATGGTATACTTACCTCAGTGGACCCTACTTTCCCGAGTTATCCAAACGGTCACATGATCCTCATCCTTGTCATCCCTTATCCATCGCCATTTATTCCACATCACCCAAAGTTAGCTAGGTAATCAAGTCTATAGGTTGTGCATAGCAGTTGAGTCTTTTGGATGTGGTGGGCCCACCTCACTTGGGGCCTTGTATTTTCCAATATTTATTGCAGTTTTTGATCACCATATTATCATCATGTTGTTTAGTAATGTACTAACTTGTATAAGGAAGCCTTTTGCTTCATGATTGCATACAGGTATTCAGCTAGCACCATTGTTGACCAGATTTGACTTGGTCAAACTAGGTTGACCAGGCCAAAACTGGGCCCGAAAAAATGTTGCGACCGGAATTTCGATTTTGGTCAATTATTATTTACCGGGGACCCATATGAGTTTCCAAGTGACAGAATGCAAAAAGATCAAGGCGTTTGTGAGATTTTTTATTATTACTGGTCATTAATGACATGTTTTAATTAAAAATCATGGATTTTGGGCAAATAATGCCTAAGTGATGGATCGGGGTCATTCGAGTGGTCATTCCTACTATTTTTGGGGTCCACGATCACATTGCAGCAGATGGTTCGGAAATTTGGGCACTTTAGATGGTTCAAAATCCCAAATTACATCTTCAGCAGTATAAACCAGCAATAAAATACAAGGAAAAACAAAATTTGACTAAGGCAACTATTGGAAATGGAAAAAATCAATGGATGGAAAATGAAAAGGTGATTCCTAAGGTAAATTGGTAATGTTTGACATTGTATTTGGGAATGGTGGGGCCCTCTATTGGATAGCTCACTCTAGAGGTCGAATTAGCCCATAGGGGGCGTTTTTCTCCACTTAGGAAAATTCGATTTGCATGGTTCATTGTATGTGGGACCATGATGTATTAGCTAGGGGGCTAAAACATCATATAGACACCCCTTAGCTTGATGTTGATGTTTTGTATGGGCCCTACGAGGCACCCCCACTCCACTTGTGCGCTCCACTTGGGCAATTCGCACCCCCACTAGAGATGATCTCCTCCATTCGTTTTGATGGATGGAGGATTGATCCTAGCCCTCCATTTTGGAGGGAATAGGTTTTGAGAGCTGCCTTTCTCTATAAGAGAAGGCACTCATCCATTTTGTACTTCTTCTTGGCATTTTCGACTTGTACTTGATAGAGAGAGACATTCCATTTGCAGCTTGATACTTGGTGTTGTGGAGCAAATTTTGTGGTGATTGATAGCTAGTGTTTGGATGCATTGTGGAGATAGTTTGTGTTGTCTTTCCATACTTGTTTGCTGGTTTAAATTTGCAGCATTGGTGGCCATTTGAAGGAGGGCGCTATACTTGGAGCGGGAGCTCCACTCTAGCGATTTTCTTCAAAGCAAATCACAAGGGAGTTGTCATTTGCTTTCAGCTATTCAATTCTTTTTATCTTTCAACCATTTATTTGCTGTTATACTTGGTTATTTGCTGCAGTTACTAATTATATCTTGCTTGTGGCAGGTACCCAGGTCGCCATTGGTGTCCAGTTGCTTCTCACGCTCAAGGAAACACGCAGGCTTCTCCACATTTGATCTTCCGGGCTAGTCTTCACTCAAAGTTCTCCATTTCACCATTTCTCCAGGTACTCTTCATCTCCTTGTCTCTTCTTTGTCATTTTCACTGTCTTGCTAAGCTGGAAAATCACTTAAAAACCCCTAAAAATACAAAACTTAATATTTCACCGTAGGAATTTGTTCTAATTTAAAACCCACCAATGAAATGATCTTAAACCTCCAAATATCAAATTTCATTTAATTCCGACTCCATTTTCCCATAGATCTAGCACTGGTCCCTTTGCCAAAAACGCCCCTCTAGGGCGTTTTTCCCTTTCCGCTGGTTTGGGTCACTTTGGGGTTCTAGGTAGTCTTGATTCTTGTTTAAAACGTCATTTTACCTTAGGGAATCAAGTTTCATTAACTAGAAGTGGTTATAAACATAAATTTCTCGCTGCCCTAGGTCCATTTGACCCCCTGTTTAACCACTTCCTTGGGTAGTTTTATTTCAGCACTTCACTTCTTGCATCATTCACATCCTCAGTTAATTTTAGCCATCTAATCTATTGCTTTTATCATAATCTATCGCTGGTCACACTTTATATACTCACCTATCTCATTTGTGTGTCCAATCTGTGGCTGAGATTAAGCTTAGGACCCATTTACATTCATTTCCTGTCTTTATTTGTTTCTATCTTTTGGATTTGGGTGTGTTTTTGTCTCTCGACCATTACTTGGTCGAGTGGGGTCTCCCCCCTAACTTGGCTAAGTACCTCATCTGAAGCGACAGTAGCCTTGTCCGGTGTGACTTTCATTCCCTGAACGAAGGACCTGGCTATTGCAGGTTACACCTTCCTGGTTGCTCATCCTCTACCATCCCTGTTGGGACATTCCTCATTAGCAACTAGAGTTTGTGTGATAACAACTGTAATACCTTATCTCTAGTGGATCTTGTAGTATAATTGAAGAGGTACTTCTGTACATCGAGACCTATGTCCAAAGACAAGCCTTCAGCTGATTTTGGCTCCAATGGCTCTATTCAATTTAACTAAGTCTCTTGTTCCCAAAGTGCCCTGTGAGAGGGTTTGAGAACTTTGTCCCAACTTACTAAGTGAATGTTTCTTTTCTTTTCTTCACCTTTGCCTCCCTTCCATGGAAATTATAATTATTTTTTTGGTCTCATTCCAAATCCCTCTAGGAAATAAGAGAAGATTGTAATAGTTGAGAGCACTCACTCAATTAAGATGAACTTTCCATGAGGATTTAGTTTCCCAGTCGCCCATGTTTGAAGATTCTTTTTGATATGAAATAGTGTTTGGAAATATTCCTCTAGTTCGTTCACTTTGAATCAAGAATCCATAGATGTGTCAATCTATCCCCACTATAATTCTAGCAAGTAATTCTAGGACACCAATTCTCTATTCAGTTCCCATCTTATGTTTTATACAATTTGGAAATTTATATAGCATACTCAATTTATAGTGGGTATGTCAATAATGTTCCAATAATTCAAAGCATCCCAAAACTTTGTGTTGAAATGAAGATTTAAGAACCTGGGAAAGAACCAACAGATGAGTTCATGTAGCCATGGGAAAAACATTTGACAAGAAATCCAAGATGGTGTCTACAAAAGATGACAAGAAAAAGCACACTTCTCCTCTCACAGATAACCTTGAAGAAATCCAAGGTCATTATGGGAATCTAACTTTAAGGAAAACCATGGAAAGAAAAGTTTAAAGAGCACACTGCTTTTCACAGACAACAAATAGACCAACTTGAAAACAAAATTTAAAAATTGTTGCATCTTGAATCCACAAGCAGTTTGGAAGTCAACAAAACATGTATGTGAGAGAAACACACTTCCAGGAAGGATTTCCTATGCAAATCCTTGTATGATAAAACTGGAATATAGAAAGCACATGGAATTGACCCTAGATGAACTACTAAAGTGCAATCTAATAAGGTCGTCCACCTCTAACTTTTCTTGTCTACCATTCAAGGTAAGACAATACAGTGAAATCAAAAGAGGAAAGAAAACAATGGTAATTAATTGCAAGCCATTAAATGAAATCAAAATCAAATTCGGGTACCTTATGCTGCATAAGGATACTTTTCTCCAACATTTAACATGGAATAAGATATACAAAAAATTTGATTGAAAAGTGGATTCCACCATATAAGAACATCTCCATGAGTCATCCATAAAACTACTTCCAGTACACCAAGAGGCCAATTTGAATGGCTTGTCATGTTGTTTAGGCTCTACAATTGACGGGCTTTTTAATTGCCTTCTAATTACTCGAAAAAAAACCAAGAATTCTATACATTAATTGTCAATTAGGTGTCTAGGAAAGATTAGCGCACATTACAAGGAAACCTCAATGGTTAAGAGAGGTTTAAATCTAGAGGAGAAGAAAACAAAATGAAGATTTGTTTCAAGAGTGTGATAGGACTCTTAAAAGAAAAGCTAAGGGTGCAAATATGTGAGGAGACTTATTTTAGAAGGCAATGAATTGAGTGCCAAATTAGGGCATGGAGCAACAGGTTAGGGAATATGTATCGTTTGAACAATGGTTTGGCACATGCAAAATATGATTAGACTAATCCCTATCCATTCAACACTAAATATGAAGTGCGCCCAATGTGAGGGGGGTTTTAATTTTGGTAAAAATCCATTATTTTTTAAATAGACTTCAAGATGAAACTGTTATTCTATTTTACCACTAACAATAGTAGAATCTAATATTGGACAAGGCACATTGGTGGTAGAGGAAGGCTGCAGTTCAAGGATATTTTACAAGAGTTAACCAGTAGTTAAGAAGGGTGCACCATAGGCCGTAGCAGCTTGTTCTATTTTTTACTATGGTAATTGACAGTAAAAGGAGTGTTTAAGGGGATAATTACAACATATATGTGTTGAAATATCACTTGGACATTAATAGACAACAATTTTAGTAGTTAACAATAGTTGTACGTTCAAGCAATCCTAGAAATAGGAAGCTTGGACTGTATATTCGATCGTTTTCACTGAGTAGACCATGGGAGACTATATCCATGGATTTTGTTGGAATATTTCCATCATTGTCAAGGCATGGCCATCATAACCAATTGCCTATTCTTATTTAATATAAATAGAATGCTAAGCAATTTCCAATGGTATAGGAACATATAATGAAGTTGTTTCTCTCATTACCCAAAAAGAAAACAAGAACATGTTCTGCAACAATCCTCAAAACATATACCACACAAATCCACAACACATTCTTTTTATCTTTGTTCCCACTATGTCCCAATATTCACTATGTAAGTTCGTATGTGACTTTATGATGTTTGATGGCCATTGGCAATGGTTTTGTAGCATCTTCCACAACCACTCAAGTTTGTTATCCACCATGGCTGGAACACTGTGTTCACCTTGTTATCACACAAACTCTAGCTGTTTGGTAGTGGGTGTCCCAACAGGGATGGTAGAGGTGAACAGCTAGGAAAATGTAACCGACAATAGCCAGGTCCTCCGTTCAGGGAACGGAAGTCACACCGGACAAGGCTACTGTCACTTTAGACAAGGCACGTAGCCAAGTCAAGGGGGAGACCCCGCTCAACCAACTGGTGGTCGAGAGATAGAAGTACACCCAAATCTAAAAGATGGAAAGAAAAACAGGAAAGAAATGAGTGTAAGTAGGTCCTAAGTCTATTTTCAGCCACCATTTGGACACACGGGTGAAATAAATACTTCAATGAAACGTGACCAACAATCGAGTGTGATGAATCCGAGAGATTAGATTAAAGATGAGATGGCTGAAAATAGTCAAAGGATGTAAATTGAGTTGGAAGTGAGATAGTGAAGTAAACTGCCTAGGAAAGGGGTTAAGTGGTGGACAAATGGACCTAGGGCAGAGAATAATTAGCATTAATAATCACTTCCAGCAATTGGTACTTGATTTCTGAAGGTAAAATGACATTCTGAACCCAAATCAAAAGTACCAAGAACCCCAAAGTGACCCTAAATCAGCAGAAGAGAAAAACGCCCCCAGGTGGGCGTTTTTGCCAAGTGGACAAGTGCCTAAACTATGGGTTAATGGAGTCGGAATTGTTTCAAACTTGAGATATAGGATTTTTGGCACAAATAACAAGCGAGTTTGCAATAAAAACAAAGTTCTAATGGTGGGAAATTTAGTTTTTGTATTTTAGGGTTTATTAAGTGTTTTTGCAGCTTAACATCAACAGTGAGAGAGAGAAGATGAGAAACAAGAAAGGATCCCGTACCTAGATAATGGAGATGAAGATGCCCCCATGCTGAAGACAAACCCTGAAGATAAAATGCTGAACTAGAGTGCGTTTTCCCCTAAGCGTTTGATGCTGCCAATGAGCCAATGCGTTTTTGTACCTGCCAAAGAGAGATAAAATCAGTTTCTATAGCAAATGAAAAAAATAAACTAGCAAAATGAGTGACAAATGATGAGGAAAGCAAATAACAACCATGCAAATTCACTTCCCGTTTGAAATCCCGAAGAGAAACGCTAGCATGGAGCTATTGGCTCAAGTGTTGCTTTTTCCTCCAGTGGCCAGCTTCACCTGCAAATCGAAATGCCCAAGGAGAGATGGGGATACCACAAACAACTCAGCAATGCATCAAAACTATGATCTCAATCAACACAAGAAAGATCTCACTCCATATCACAAGTAACTCAGTAGAAATGTCTTTCAATAATCTCAATATCAAGTCTCAAAAATGCCAAGAGGCTCTACAATGGAGTGAGTGCCTTCTCTTATAGAGGAAGGCCACTCTCAAAACAAGTTTCCCCCTAAAATGGAGGACTGGGATCACTCCCCATCAAGCAAATCGAATGGTGGAGAGCTCTCCTAGTGGGGGTGCGAATTGCCCAAGGATAGCGCACAAGTGGAGGAGAGGGGCCCATTGTGGGGCCATACAATAGATAGAACAATGTTGGGGGGTGTCTATATGGGGTTTTACCCCCCCAACTCAATACACATGGTTACACATACAATATAACCATGAAATCGAATTTCCCCAAGTGGAGAAAAACGCCCCCCATGGGCAATTCGTCCACCTAGGTGAGTAGGGTAAGAGAGGGCCCCACAATACATAATACCATGCCAAAACATTACCAATTTACCTTAGGAATCACCCTTTTATTTTCCAGCCATTGATTTTCACCCTTTGTTATAGTTTCCTTTGTCAATTTTTTATTTTCCATGTATTTTATTGCTGGTTTATATTGCTGAAGATGTAATTTGGGCTTTTGAACCATCTAAAGTGCTCGGATTGTCGAAACGTCTGCTGCAATGTGATCGTGGACCCCAAAAATAGTAGGAATGACCACTCGAATGACCCCGATCCATCACTTAGGCATTATTTGCCCAAAATCTATGATTTTTAATTAAAACAGGTCATTAATGACTAATAATAATTAAAAATCTCACAAACGCCTCGATCTTTTTGCATTCTCTCACTTGGAAGCTCATATGGGTCCCCTATAGATAATAATTGACCAAAATCAAAATTCCGGTGGCAACATTTTTTCGGGCCCATTTTTTGCCTGGTCAACCTAGTTTGACCAAGTCAAATCTGGTCAACAATGGTGCTAGCTGAATACCTGTATGCAATCATGAAGTGAAAGGATTCTTTATACAAGTTAGTACATTACTAAACATCATGAAAATAATATGGTGATCAAATATTGCATTAAATCTCGGAAAAATACAAGGCCCCAGGTGAGGTGGGCCCACCACATCCAAAAGACTCAACTGCTATGCACAACCTATAGACTTGACCACCTAGCTGACTTTCGGTGATGTGGAACACCTCGCGAATAATAAGGGATGACAAGGATGAGGATCAAGTGACCTTCTGGATAACTCGGGAAAGCGGGGTCCACTGAGATAAGTATACCATGACAAAACACGGGGAAGGGTGGTGCCTCACAAATGGGTATAGTGCAGGGAAACTGCCACTGGTCATCTAACAAGTATCTCACAACTCACATCCGTGCCCGAAGACTCTGTGAGGTTCTTTTCTAGAGCCTCCAGACTGGGTGTCTGGCAAACCGTAACTTGAGACTCTAGAGGACAATCTTGAGCTTGTCCCTTGCTCCCTCTCACCTCCTTGCCCCGCAGGACTAGGTGAGGAATAACCACTACAAAAGCTGACATGTACGGCTGACTTGTGTCCATGTGTGTTTACAAACACATTGCATGGATTTTACAATGAATTTCATACTTAGCCCTTTTCTAGCTAGATTTTACATTTACATTAGCCTTTTTGGCTTGCTTTACATTTCTTCATTTCTTCAATTTAAATCAAGGCCCTTTTGGGCTACATACATATCTCAATAAATATAAACATGGTGCTCATACTGCAAAGTAATGGGGGTGAGCAATACATGCTTCAATGACCAATGGGGAACACCCGGTGAGGCTACACAATCCTAACTGCATTGCAACATCAAGGGCAACCGACAGGAGCAAATCCCAGGTTTGAGAGTGCATCTCACACACTAAAGAGCCGAGGCACAATGGACAGGGAATCATGGCATACTCAAAGATCAGTGGGGAAAGGGATCTTCAAGGTCACAAATCGGAATCCAAGTCGGGAAAGTATATCATGTATGAATCGGATGGATGGAGAAAGTGAAGGTGGATCCAAAGTCAGCTGTCTAGGGGACTAAATGACCAAGTCTATACCAAGAGTAGGGGTGTAATTCGGTGTGCATATAACAGGATCCTACTTGGAAGGGGTGGACTGACATCACCAAAGGCCCAATCACATATCATAAAAAAGTAGCTAGATCACCAAATCATTCAACATATTTAGAGTTAGTGTACTATCATGTATAAACAAGTCTAAGCAACAATCATGAGCAATAAACATCAAATGCAATACCTGCCGCACCACATACCTGCGGCTGAGGCTGTCTCTGAACTGGATCTCTGTTGAATCCGGGCACAAATAGTAAACCAGCAATACTCTGTGATAATCTCAATCAAAACAAGACTAGGCAACTATCTCAATGGGCTCATATCAAAGCCTGGCATGGAAGGGTGACCCTATGGTAAATGCTAAGTAACATGTCTGTACCACTGTACAACCATCTGTCCCCTCTGATCCATCTGCTCGGGGCAATCTGAACAAAACTGTGTGCCTCCTCTGAAGGCATCGGATCTCTGATCTGGAAAAAAAGTACTGTGCGGTCCTCAGCCGCACAGTCTGCAGTATGGTAGCTCCAGCTAACATAGATGTGATAACATCAGGCTCGAGCTGGGACAAGTGCTCTAAGGGAGAGAGTGTTTGAGAACCACAGAATCTCTGGCCCGCAGCACCCCTCTCATCATCATCAATGCGCATGCACATGCATGCTATCTGCATCATCATCATCAATATGTACCTATCCCTGTAAAACGCAGACACTATACCAATCTCTACAGACCGCTCGTCGGGACGTACAGCATATATATAACATAATCCAGCAGAAATAAGCAAAAAGACAATGTTGAAATGAAAATATATCAATAATGAAATCAACTCTGCAGCATTTTAAATTTTATTAAGCCGGCACCCGAGGTGTAAATAAAGGTGAAAACAACTGAACAGAAACTATGGTACAAAAGACACTAGAAAAAGGGCAAATGGTGTAAAAAGGTGCGAAATGACCGCGAGATAAAACAAAACAAAAAGGGCAACTGGTCGTCAGACAGAGGTGGGGAAAACAAAGGCAAGGGACAACCGGCTGCTGCTCTTGAGAGCTTATTGGCCGCAAAAAGGGAAAACCGCGGGCTCAGGTCACTCGTTGTCCATCAGTGGGAAGTAATGTTTCAAAAACCTCCCATTTACAGGTAGTTCTAACTCCTCACCTTTCAGTGTCTCTAAGCGTACAGGGCCCTTTCCTGCTACTCATGCAACCCTGTAAGGGCCCATCTATAGCTTCTCCAACTTGCCATGTTTTTCGGGTTTCTCTTTATGTGTATCCCACAGCAAGACTACATCACCAACCTTGAAGTATTCGTCTCGGGTATTTTGATCAAAGGTCCCCTTTACCCTTTCTTGCTCTATGACAGTCCTGTCGAAAGCTTCTCTTCTCTTTTCATCAAGTTCGACTAATTTATCAATCCTTGCTTGGATTGCTTCCTGATCAGATCCGCATTGGTGCAACAAGTCATAAATAGGGATCTGCAAGTTGATGGGGAGTCTGCAATCTTGTCCGTACACTAATTCGAACGGGGATTTACCTGTTATTCTCTTTACCGTAGTTCTATCAGCCCAAACAACATATTTAAACTTGTTGTCCCAGCTTCTCTTGTTGTCCTCCACCATCCTTTTGAGGAGCCTGATAAGGTTCTTGTTACTCTATTCTGCTAGCCCGTTTCCCTGGGGATAGTAGTTCGAAGAGTGGGACAACACTATGCCATGATTAAGGCAGAAAATTGACATTTCTATTTTGCTAAATGCCTTGGCGTTATCCGTAGTGAGCTTGAGGGTACACCCATATCTTGAGACAATATTTTCCTCTAGGAATTTTACCACGACTGCGGCAGTGACCTTCTTCATAGGGATGGCCTCAACCCAGCAGGTGAAATAGTCAGTGCAGGTGAGGACGTACTTGTAACCGTTACTAGAATTTACATCAAATGGACCCACAAAGTCCATTCCACACTGCTGAAAAGGGGCTTCTACTATTACCAGGATCAGAGGTAAGGCAGCTAATCTCGGCTTCCCTGTGAAGAACTGGCATTCTTGGCACGTCTTTACGTAGTTGTAGACATCCCAGAACAATGTGGGCCAATAGTAACCTGCTCTCATGATCTTGGCTGCAGTCGCTCTGGGGGCATAATGGCCACCACAAACTTTGAGCCTTTAACCTGAGAGCCCTTCTTTGGTGATCGACTAAGTGATCAGGGCAAGTTAGGTACTTTAAGTAAAAAATTACATCCCTATACCATTCGTGGCCCTCTAGCTTGTTAATGATCACTCCATCATCCCTGTTCTCGATTACTTGATTATCCTGGGCCCCATTTTCTTGTTCAGTTAAGAGTTGGGCTAATCCTTGTCCTTTCACAATCTTGATTGGCTTGATTTCCAAATCGTATTCTTGGATCCTAGAGATCCAGTTTCCCCTTGTGCCGATTCTGTCTGTCTGAGACAAAACATCTTTCACGGCTTGGTAGGGTACATAAGCTTTTATTTTGGAGAAACCCACATAAGTCCGAAAATGTTTTAGAGCCTTGACCAAAGTGTAGGCTTGTTTCTCGATGGTAGTGTACTTGAGTTCCGCATCCTTGATGTTTTTACTCATGAAGGCAATGGGTTGTTCGTGATTGTCCTAGTTCTAATAATAGGACCTCGGCAATAGTATCCTCAGAGGCATACGAATAGATCAAGAATTCCTTGTTGTAGTCAGGGCGGACTAGGACAGGGGAAGAGGATATGGCCCTTTTTAATTTTTTGAATGCAATTTCGCACTTCTTGTCCCACAAAAAATTGGCATCCTTCTTCAACAAGGCATTCAAAGGATTTGCCAACTCGGCAAGGTTAGGGATGAATCTTCTCACAAAGTTAATCTTCCCAAAGAAAGACCTGAGCGAGGTGACATTGTGGGGAGGTGGGATCTCTTTGATGACACGGATTCTTTTTGGGTCAATCCTAATTCCCTCCTTGGACACAATATGTCCTAATAACTTTCCTTCATTAATCCCGAAGTTGGACTTTCTTGGCTTAAGGGATATCCCAAATTTCCGACACCGGTTGAAAACTTTTCTCAAGTGGTCCACATGATCGGCCCGTTCCTTGGATTAAACAGTCAAGACATCTTGGTAGATCACGATGATATTCCCAATCAAGTCGCTGAAAGCCTGGTCCATAGCCCTCTAGAACGTGGATCCAGCATTTAGTAATCCAAATGGCATGCGGATGTACTCATAGGTTCCCCACGGGGTGGTGAACGTGGTTTTCCCTCTGTCTTCCTTCTTGATTTGGACCTGATTGTACCCGGAGAAACCATCTAACATGGACAACATCCCTACTCCCGTGACACTTTGCAACAGGTTTTCCATGTTGGGAAAAGGGTAGTTGTCTTTGAGGCAAGCCTGGTGCATATTCCTGAAATCAATGTAGATCCTGATTTCACTGTTTTTCTTCCTCACTATCACCGGGTTAGACACCCAAGAGGTATGCCTTTCAGGTCTAATGATTCCAGCTGCCAACATCTTCTCAATCTCCTTCTTGATTAAAGGGGCTAGTTTCGGGTTGACATTTCTCAGCTTTTTCCTGTATGGTGTGGCACCCTCTACTAGCGGGATAGTATGCTCAATAACGGATTTATCGTAAGTTTTTAAATCATCATATGTCTAGGAAAAAACATATTTCTACTTGAGGATCAACTCTATAATTCTTCTACGTTCCTCTTTGGATGCATTCTTCCCAATCCTTATCATTTTGGGGGAAACCGAAGAACCTATATTTACTTCATTAACAGGCTTAGCTCTGCCCCCCTTGTACTCGTTGTGTCTATTGAAATTATTTTCGAGTGGTAAGGATAAATCCAATAGGTTAGCACCATAGAGTGATTGTCCCGAAGACTGGTCCTCAAGGTTGATCATTGGATCAAGGGTGTTTTCCACTCCTTGCAGAAAACGCACCATGTGGGCATCATGCTGCAACACTTGCCAGTAGTCTTGGTTATCAGGCACAAAAGGCCTAAAAAGGACCTCGACCTTGCACTTTCGCTCAGTTAAGGCATCCGGGACTTCAAAGGTACTGGCAACCACAGCTAGTGCGTCTGCAAAGGAATTGTCTTCCCTAGGGATAGCCTTAATTGAGAAAGCGTCGAATAACTCGATAGTGTCCCATACTGCATTTCTGTAGGTGCGCAATCTATCATTCTTGGCAACAAACTGGTTTCTAACTTGGGAGACTATAAGATCAGAATCACCCACAACACTCAAGCACTTGATTTTGCAGTCTCTGGCAATTTCTAGTCTGAGGAAAAGGGCCTCATACTCCGCCACATTGTTAGTGCAATCAAACTCTAAGTGGAAAGAATATATGGTTTCTTCACCAGAGGGCGAAGTTATGACCACCCCGACACCCGCACCGTCCCTGGAGTGAGCTACGTCGAAATGCATCTTCCAGACCTCACTACGTGGGAAAAGGTGCAGCCTAATGTCTTCCCAGTAGTTTGCTAACACCATAAAGTTTTCGACCTCAGCCGTGGGGCGAATTGCTTCTTCATAAAGGTAATCGGGGTTTCCACATGTTCTTTCATCGTAGGTTCGTTAAGTAAGGTGATGTCTTTGCTTGGTACCCTTGGGATGGTTGCATATGTGAGGTCCAATTGGATGTGTCCACCCCACTTAACGGCCCATTCTCTGGATAGGAGCATGCCCCAGACATCTGGGACGTCGATGACAAGAACATCCATGGACATCTCGATGTCGGGGCATGCAGCCAACTTCATATGGAGGTTTTCAATAACTCCCACTGCTTTTACTGGTCGGGAGTCCATCCCACACACATTTCTAAAAGGCCTAGAAGGGGTCAACTCGAGTTGTTCCATGACACGCAGTGGCATGACGTTGACCTCAGCCCCGGAATCAAGCATGCAATTGTGGAGTATAAGTTGGTTTTCCTCGAGGGCAACGTAAAACGGGGCGCACCCTTCAGAGTTACCTGATACACTATGGATGTTTATTGGCGGGTCAGGCGCAATCTCAATTGGTTTCTCGGGAGGGGTTCCCTTTGGTTGTATCCCCCAAAAGGTACGGGCTCTATCATGCATCTCAGGAATCCTTAAAATCTCATTTAGGGGTATGGGCATGCTAAGTTTGGATAGAAAGTTTCCTATGTCATATTGAAAGGCATGCTGTTTCAATTCGTTAGTTGGAGGGGGTTTTATGCCGAGGAATTCCATGATCCAAGCTTTGATGATCGGGATTTTGACCAATTCCTTAAAAGGAACGTGGTTCAAGGAGCTGGATAGCTTGCCTGATATGTTCATCTTAATGGGGCCAAAACTAGGGGGTTCCTTACCCGAGGTCCCTTTGGGACATTTGACCTCCCTCTTCCACCTGTTGGCTTGCGAAGGGATGGCTTTTGCTTGAGGTTCTGAGCTAGGCTTGGTTGCACCCTTAGGTACACTCGTTTCCCTTGTTTGAGGGTCCCCCTTTTCTTTAGTCATAATCCCGGGGTTAGGTTTCGGGATCGTTTTCCCTTTTGGGCTAGGTTTATCCTTTCCCTGAGATCTCTCGGGACCAGGAGTAGGCTGAGGATTGTTCCTTTTAAGGATTTCAGGATTAGATTTCGTATGACCATAGTCAGTTGGGCCACCTCTCTTCTTAGCCAATTGGCTCCGGGTGAGGACCTGGGCAGGCGCGGTGGAACAACTATAAGCTCCCTTGTAAATGTACCGGATGTGTCAGTCACGTTCCCTATTTTCTTGATCTTTTGTTTTAGCAGGAGCGTGACATTGGTGACCAACTCAACTAATTGAGATTTTACTTTCATGGTTATCCCGCACACCATGGTGTTCTTTTCAGGGGCGGGCATACTGTAAGGCGTAGGGGAGAGTTTTCTCAAATTTTTCATCCGACGTAAGTGATATGCGTACTATGCAATATATCAGAACGATCAACGTTGCGAAGGTTATATGGGTGGGTTCGGCTTCCAGTGGAGCCGTGGGGTGGAGTCACGAGGTGGATTTGGGAACCTTGTTCACCGAAGGTGGAATGTCGTAGGGGAAGTGGTCAGTGAGACAAAATGTGTTGGCTGCAATAATTATGTGAATAGAAATCAGCCAACAGAGTTTTAAGTTTTGATGCGATGATGAAAGGAAAAACAAGCAGAAAAGACTCAAAACTCAAACAAAACACGGGTAGGCCTCTACCTCCCCGACAGCGGCTTCAAAAATGTTATCACACAAACTCTAGTTGTTTGGTAGTAGGTGTCCCAACAGGGATGGTAGAGGTGAACAGCTAGGAAGGTGTAGCCAGCAATAGCCAGGTCCTCCGTTCAGGGAAGGGAAGTCACACCGGACAAGGCTACTGTCACTTTAGACAAGGCACGTAGCCAAGTCAGGGGGGATACCCCGCTCAACCAAGTGGTGGTCGAGAGAAAAAAGTACACCCAAATCTAAAAGATGGAAAGACAAACAGGCAGGAGATGAGTGTAAGTAGGTCCTAAGTCTAGTTTCAGCCACCAGTTGGACACATAGGTGAAATAAATACTTAAATGAAACGTGACCAACAATCGAGTGTGATGAATCGGATAGATTAGATTAAAGATGAGATGGCTGAAAATAGTCTAAGGATGTAAATTGAGTTGGAAGTGAGATAGTGAAGTAAACTGCCTAGGAAAGGGGTTAAGTAGTGGACAAATGGACCTAGGGCAGAGAATAATTAGCATTAATAATCACTTCCAGCAATCAGTACATGATTTCTGAAGGTACAATGACGTTCTGAACCCAAATCAAAAGTACCCAAAACCCCAAAGTGACCCTAAATCAGCAGAAGAGAAAAATGCCCCCAGGTGGGCATTTTTGCCAAGTGGACCATTGCCTAAACTATGGGTTAATACAGTTGGAATTGTTTCAAACTTGAGATATAGGCTTTTAGGCGCAAATAACAAGGGGGTTTGCAATAAAAACAAAGTTCTAACGGTGGGAAATTTATTTTTTGTATTTTAGGGTTTATTAAGTGTTTTTGCAGCTTAACATCAACAGTGAGAGAGAGAAGATGAGAAACAAGAAAGGATCCGTACGTGGATAATGGAGATGAAGATGCCCCCGTGCTAAAGACAAACCCTTAAGATAAAATGCTGAACTAGAGTGCGTTTTCCCCTAATGGTTTGATGCTGCCAATGAGCCAGTGTGTTTTGGTACCTACCAAAGAGAGATAAAATCAGTTTCTATAGCAAATGAAAAAAAAAAACCAACAAAATGAGTGGCAAATGATGAGGAAAGCAAATAACAACTATGCAAATTCACTTCCCTATTGAAATCCAGAAGAGAAATGCTAGCATGGAGCTGCTGGCTCAAGTGCTGCATTTTCCTCCAGTGGCCAGCTTCACCTGCAAATCGAAATGACCAAGGAGAGATGGGGATACCACAAACAACTCAGCAATGCATCAGAAATATGATCTCAATCAACACAGGAAAGATCTCACTCCATATCACAAGTAACTCAGTAGAAATGTCTCTTAATAATCTCAATATCAAGTCTCAAAAATGCCAAGACGCTCTACAATGGAGTGAGTGCCTTCTCTTATAGAGGAATGCCACTCTCAAAACAAGTTTCCCCCCAAAATGGAGGGCTGGGATCACTCCCCATCAAGCAAATCGAATGGTGGAGAGCTCTCCTAGTGGGGGTGCGAATTACCCAAGGATAGCGCACAAGTGGAGGAGAGGGGCCCATTGTGGGGCCATACAATAGATAGAACAATGTTGGGGGGTGTCTATATGGGATTTTACCCCCCCAACTCAATACACATGGTCACACATACAATATAAGCATGAAATGGAATTTCCCCAAGCGGAGAAAAATGCTCCCCATGGGCAATTCGTCCACCTAGGTGAGTAGGGTAAGAGAGGGCCCGACAATACATAATATCATGCCAAAACATTACCGATTTACCTTAGGAATCACCCTTTTATTTTCCAGCCATTGATTTTCACCCTTTGCTATAGTTTCCTTTGTCAATTTTTGATTTTCCATGTATTTTATTGCTGGTTTATACTGCTGAAGATGTAATTTGGGCTTTTGACCCATCTAAAGTGCCCGGATTGTCGAATCGTCTACTGCAATGTGATCGTGAACCCCAAAAATAGTAGGAATGACCACTTGAACGACTCTGATCCATCACTTAGGCATTATTTGCCCAAAATCTATGATTTTTAATTAAAACAGGTCATTAATGACTAATAATAATTAAAAATCTCACAAACGCCTCGATCTTTTTGCATTCTCTCACTTGGAAGCTCATATGGGTCCCCTATAGATAATAATTGACCAAAATCAAAATTCCGGTGGCAACATTTTTTCGGGCCCATTTTTTGCCTGGTCAACCTAGTTTGACCAAGTCAAATCTGGTCAACAATGGTGCTAGCTGAATACCTGTATGCAATCATGAAGTGAAAGGATTCTTTATACAAGTTAGTACATTACTAAACATCATGAAAATAATATGGTGATCAAATATTGCATTAAATCTCGGAAAAATACAAGGCCCCAGGTGAGGTGGGCCCACCACATCCAAAAGACTCAACTGCTATGCACAACCTATAGACTTGACCACCTAGCTGACTTTCGGTGATGTGGAACACCTCGCGAAGGATAAGGGATGACAAGGATGAGTATCAAGTGACCTTTTGGATAACTAGGGAAAGCGGGGTCCACTGAGATAAGTATACCATGACAAAACACGGGGAAGGGCAGTGCCTCACAAATGGGTATAGTGCAGGGAAACTGCCATTGGTCATCTAACAAGTATCTCAAAAATCACATCCATGCCCGAAGACTCTGTGAGGTTCTTTTCTAGAGCCGCCAAACTGGGTGTCCGACAAACCGTAACTTGAGACTCTAGGGGACAATCTTGAGCTTGTCCCTTGCTCCTTCTCACCTCCTTGCCCCGTAGGACTAGGTGAGGAATAACCACTACAAATGCTGACATGTACGGCTGACTTGTGTCCATGTGTGTTTACAAACACATTGCATGAATTTTACAATGAATTTCATACATAACCCTTTTCTAGCTAGATTTTACATTTACATTAGCCTTTTTTGCTTGCTTTCCATTTCTTCATCTCTTCAATTTACATCAAGGCCCTTTTGGGCTACATACATATCTCAATAGTCTAAACATGGTGCTCATACTGCAAAGTAATGGGGGTGAGCAATACATGCTTCAATGACCAATGGGGAACACCCGGTGAGGCTACACAATCCTAACTGCATTGCAACATTGGGGGCAACCGACAGGAGCAAATCCCAGGTATGAGAGTGCATCTCACACACTAAAGAGCCGAGGCACAATGGACAGGGAGTCATGGCATACTCAGAGATGCATCTCACACACTAAAGAGCAACAGCATGCCCTGTATACGGAGAGTCAGGTAGAAAGGCTGATGCCCTCCATTCTTTCTCTCGTAAATAGCAGCGTGAATAGATACTGGGGTATCCTCCGTGTCTGTCTCCTCATCGTGTGTGGTGAATAGGGAACTAGGGATGTTTGCATAGGTATCTGATAGGTTCCTCTCTACTGGGATGCTATCCAGAAAATCAGCAATTTGACTTCGGACTGAAGGGAGCTTGACAAGTTCGGACATGGGGACCTTTTGTGTGATCTTAGCTAGTTCCTTCTCCAACTCTATGCTCTTCCCAAAAGGCTCGTGAGAGAGATGAGGGCTAGTACCGAGGTCCGGCTGGGGAGCCTCGTGCCTTTATGTGAAGGGTGCGGGCCTGGGCTCATCCCTGTGTCTCCTATAGATCTTGATTCGCTGGGGATCATCGACAGCAGGGTGAACCGGCAGACAAGAGGGGCCTACTTCTTCAATGTCTTCTTCCTCGTCCTCCTCAATGAGGATCCGACCAAAATCTAGGTCGAAAGGTGTGTCATCAACGAAGTTGATGTTTTCTATGAGTTCGTCAGGCTCGACATAGTTACACTCAGCCTCGTGGTGCTCCTCTTCACATTTTTCACACCAGTGAATGGCTGTAGTGTCAGGAGTCTCGGGAGCTGCAGGAGGTCTCTTGGTCTCTTCAGTGGTGGGCCTCCTGTTTTGGTTCCAATATGGTTTGGGGCCATGTGGAGCTTTATATCTATCCAAGTCCCTGTTTTTGGCCAGGTCTCTTGTTAGAAGGGTGAGGGTTTTAATCATTTCCTTCATATCATTAGTGTTCCCTAATTCTTTCTTTTCTTTTACAAGTTTTTTTCCCTTGCGGGCACGGGAATCAGTACGTGATGAGAAAGGAGCATGAAGGTCGAAAAAGTTTTGCTTTCCCATGGACGCAACGTTAGCTTCAGCCTTGCGGGCATTGTCCTGGGTAATCTTGAGGGTAGCCGACTCTTTGTCTTTAAGGTGGTACCCTAGACATCCTTCAACTGAGTCTAGATAATGTTGCAAGATGGCGGGGTCTGTTGGGCGAATGGTTTCAGGTATCTGGGCCACCACTTTATCAAACCTGATGTTGATTTCGTGAGTGGTTTCATTCTCTCTTTTTTTTATTCCTGCTAGGTGGCTAAGTAAATACTTGCCATTCAGTTTGACCGACCACTGACCGTTGAGTTTGGTTACGAAATCATCATAACCAGTGACTGATCCGGCGGCTAGTCGATCAAACCACTTGCGGGCATCGCCCTCAAGTGACATAAAAAGACCTCTCATGAAAACATCTTCGTCGGTGGCCCCATAGGCCTCCATGTGTTGCCACACAGACTCGACGTGATATTTAATTGTGATGGCTGTGCTCCCATTAAACTTCAGAATCTTTTCAAAATACTTGTCTGGCATATCATGGGGAGCACCCTGAATTTGAGCAAAGCTGAAGGGTGAAGCTTTGGCCATACGGCCAAAGGCACGTGGACTAGGATTGGGGTTGGCCATTTGGTTGTTGTTTAGTGGTGGGTTGGGAGCTATGGAAGGGGGTGGCACTACCACACTAGGTGAGGCTGCAGAATTAATTGCCTGCCAGAACAAACTGGGGGAGTGCTCACTAAGGTTTCGTCTGACGTATGTGATAGGTGTGCTATGCAATGTGTCAGTACGATCAAGGCTACGTAGGTTGTACGGATGGGTTCGGCCTCCAGTGGAGCCGCCGGGTGGAGTCGCCAGGTGAACTAATTACCTTGTTCACCGAAGGTGGGATGTCGTGGAGGGGAAGTGGTGAATGAGACAAAATGGTGTTGGCTGTAAAAATTATGAAAATGAAAATCAGCCAACAAAGTTTAAGTGTAAATGCAAAAAATGAAAAAGAAAAGGAAAAAAGACTCAAACTTCAAAAACCACGGGTAGGTCTCTACCTCCCCGGCAACGGCGCCAGAAATGTTATCACACAAACTCTAGCTGTTGGTGGTAGGTGTCCCAATAGGGATGGTAGAGGTGAACAGCTAGGAAGGTGTAACCAACAGTAGCCAGGTCCTCCGTCAAAGGGACAGAAGTCACACCGGACAAGGCCACAGTGACATTAAACAAGGCGCGTAGCCAAGTCAGGGGGGAGACCCCACTCAACCGGTTATGGTTGAGACTCAACAGTCAGACACCCAATCCCAAAATATAAGTGCAACAAGAAGCAAGATGGATGACTAAATATGAGGTTTCTTCCAGCCTAGTGAGATCGAGATTAAGGATTAGATAATATACTGAATGAAATGATCTCAGGTCTGATTATGGGTGTTAGATGATGAATTATTATAAGATTAGGAGGCTGGAAACTAAATCAACAAATAGAAATTGACTAGAAGAACGATTGAGAACCCTGCCTATGGGGAATGAAGCTCGTTATGATTTACTCATACATGGCAGCGACGCACTAAGAAAATGAAAC
The DNA here is from genome assembly GCA_027924585.1 of Larix kaempferi. Taxonomy (NCBI): domain Eukaryota; kingdom Viridiplantae; phylum Streptophyta; class Pinopsida; order Pinales; family Pinaceae; genus Larix; species Larix kaempferi. The sequence goes on from BSBM01000232.1 coordinate 10,601,099, forward strand.
ACATCTTCTAGCAACTATAAATTGATTTACTTAGCTGATTTAGAACAAAAAAACAGACCAGCAAGAAGTGAAGTGAAACTGCCCTAGGGGAATGAGTTAAATAGTGGATAAATGGACCTAGGGAAGTGAAAAATAAGCATTTATACTCACTTCCAACCAATGATACTAAGCAACCTAAGGTAAAACGACGTTTTAAAGCCGAATATCAAGTACCCAGAACCCAAAAATCTACCAGACAGCGTGATTGGCCAGTTTGCCCAAGTGGGGCGAATTCAGTGAGGGACTAGTGCCTGGTTAAGTGGGTAGATGGAGTCGGAATCAAATGAAATTTGAAATATGGATGTTTAAGCACATATCATTTGTGGGTTTGCAAAATAAACTAATTCTAACGGTTGATTTTGCAGATTTTAATTTTTAGAGGTTTTAGTGAATTTTCTCTCTACAACTATTTCAGAAAATGAAATGGTAGAGGAAGAAATGGAACACCTAGTTGGAATGAGAGGAAGTTGTTGACTTTGCTCAGGTTACAGCGTCCCGAATATCAAATAGAGAGGATTGCTGAAGCCCCCAAGTGAGTTCGATTTTGCCCAGCTCCACCAGCTCGCCTTTCTTGCCCGCCAACACCAATGGACAAATAAATCAGATTAGCATTGACAAATAGTAAATCTACAGCAATACAAATAAGAATGAGGAAAATGTTTGGCTGAAATGGCAAAAAACACTTCCCTTTGTTACCGATCTTGAAGAGTGGAGCAGCAGTGGAAGCCAAATGGTGCACCCTCCTCTAAGACTTGTATTTGCTGCAAACGATGGTGAGAAACAATGCCGGAAACAAACAACAATCTATACTAGTGCATCAAGATAGCTTATCAATCAACAAAACTCAAAGCAACATCACCACAAGACACAAGTAGAGAGCTCCAAGTCGTTTTCTCTTATATAGCAAGTCCAAAAAATGCCAAGAGAGGATTACAATGGGGTGAGTGCCTTCTCTTATAGAGAATGGCCACTCCCAAAACAAGTTTCCCCCAAAAAATGAAGGGCTAGGATCACTCTTCAACCATCAAATCGAATGGTGGAGAGAGAGGCCAAGTGGGGGTGCGTATTACCCAAGGAGAGCGCACTAGTGGAGAGAGGGGTACCCATGTGGGGTCCATGCAATACATATAATGTGGTTGGGGGGTGCCTATGGGATGTTTTATCCCCCCAACATAATACATCAAGGCCCATATACAAAGTACCAACCAAATCGAATTCCCCTAGGTGGAGAAAAACGCCCCCCATGGGCAATTCGAACTCCAATGGTGAGCTGGGAAATAGAGGGCCCCACAATACACAAATACAATGTTAAACATTACCAAATTACCTTAGGAATCACCTTTTCACTTGCTGACCTCTGATTTTGCCATTTGCTTATAGTTGCCTTAGTCAAATTTTGATTTTCCATGTAATTTGTGCTGGTTTATATGGATGAAGATGAAATTTGGGCTTTTGACCCACCTTTAGTGCCCGGATTGCCGAACCTTCTGCTGCAACGTGATCGTGGACCCCAAAAATAGTAGGAATGACCACTCGAATGACCCCGATCCATCACTTAGGCATTATTTGCCCAAAATCCATAATTTTTAATTAAAACAGGTCAAAATTGACGAATAATGATTAACAATTTCTCAAATGCTTCAATCTATTGCAATTCTGACACCTGCATGCTCATATGGGACCCCTGTAGATAATAATTGACTGAAATCGAAATTCCGATTGCAACATTTTTTCGGGCCCATTTTTGGCCTAGTCAACTCAGTTTGACCAAGTCAAAGCTGGTCAACAATAGTGCTAGCTGAATACCTGTGTGCAAACATGAAGTGACAAGGCTCAATTATACAAGTTAGAACATTACTAAGCAATATAATGATAACATGGTGATAAAAAATACATTAAATCCCGAGATAATACAAGGCCCTGATGAGGTGGGCCCACCACCTTCAAAAGACTAAAATGCTATGCACATATTATAGAATTGACCACTTTACTGACTTTAGGTGATGTGGAAAGCAGGCGGAGGACAGCGGGAGGACAAGGATAAAGATCATGTGACCCTTTAGACAACTCGGGAAGGCGGGGTCTGTTGTCCGCCAATATGCACACCAGCAGCGGAAATCTTTCGAAAGCTGTCTCTTCACTACAAGTGAGAGAGGTGTGGCCTTGGGGGCAAGCAATGAGCCAGGTACTGTCACCTGAATCCCAGCTCCTCCGTTTAGGCAAACTCCTAACGAAGCCAAGGGGGGTAGTCCCTAAAAGAGAGTTTCACTAAGGCTCTTGTTTTTATAGTGTTTTCTTGTGTAATGATGCGGATGGGTGTTGTTTAGGAGTTTTTGTGAAATTGAGAGACAATATAAAGCTTGAAAAAACAAAACACAAGATAAGATGCAATCCACGTTGCGAAACAGTATATAAAGACTTGATATAATTAAGAAGCATCCACAGATAAAAATTAAATGACAAAAGGACCAGTGCCTTATCCAATGGGTAATGGAGTCAAAAACAACAAAAGTAGTGCTGGGGGATGCTGAAAAGTAGTCTTGATAGTAACTGTTCGTGAGATCGTTATGCAAATTATCTTGGTAAATTTCAAAGTTTTAGTTGTCTTGATTATTAGGGCTAAGACCAAAGGTATCAAAAAGATGGTAGAACCCTACCCAAGAAAGATACTGGCAACCCTGAATGACCTGTCGGAAGCACCCAGATTCGATAAGGATTGGTGTCCAATGTTTGAACCGCCCCTGAGTCTGACAGTGGGAATCCGGCGTCACCCCTCGTGGGAAGAACAGTATTTTGCCTTGGTTGAGGTTATGGGTAAAAATTTTAATTAAGTTTATCGATCGTTATTATCAAGTCTTCCACCTTTCTGAGTACTAGCCCAACCGTTTCCGGTTGGCAGAGCATACGGGTGTAGGACAAACCAAGATAAATTAATTAGGGGTGTGTGAGTGGAAAATTTTATTTATTAAAAGAACCTTGTTCAACTCTCCGACAGAGAGCGCTCTTGACTCGGTCTTATGACCACAGTTCAAGAGACTTGCTAAAATTAAAATGCCTAATGCAGGGATGATGCAAGACTAAAATGCCCTCCGATAGAGGGTGCTCTTGACTTGGATTTGGCCAAGTTCAAGAGACTTAGGTTTATTTTAAGGAAGCAAAAGTATTTGTGTTGTGAAAGCAGTAAAATAACTTTAAAAGATGAAACCACTTGATAAACTTGAAAGATATAACTTAATGCTTAACACAAAATACTTGCGAGATAAATAAATTTAGTGTTCTACCACACAAACTTTAATCTACTAGGTGGGATTGATCTCCGAACAAGATCAACCACTAGACACCACCAATCCTGGAAACCTTCCAGCTAGCTGGATGTCCACAAGAAGTTGATGGGGGAGCGAGAAGCTACCACAAAACTATGTGGCCTTTGGGATACGATCCCAAAGTTAGCTATTCTCTGGTCAAGGATTGGAAGAGAAACAATATAATGATAAAAATTAAACTAAGCTACCCAAGAATCTCTTTCAGGTTCAAGACCCTACTCGGGAAAGCATGGGGGTAAGTAAAAAAAAGGAAGATAAATAAACAAGTTGCTTAGCGAAATAGAAACTAGTCTAAAAGCATGGAAACATAAACTAAGCTAAACCAAGACCCAACACTCTTCCCCAAATGGGGAAGAAGACAAAAAGTGGAACCCCCTCCACTTGAAACTTTTTATTAAGCAGTTACAAATGCCTTGGGTTTTAAACCTTGCAAGGTCTTTTGAGAATGGAAATACTTGAAAAATATTGAAGAAGAAACAAGTTTTGCTTGCTATTACAAAAGGATAAGTATCTCAAAGTGAAGTCGTCCTCATGGATCCTTCACTTTGTTTTGAGTTGATTCTTCGTTTCAAGATCTTTCTCAAATATCTCTTCCTCAAATGATCTACACAAGTCCCAAAAATCTAAGCAAGGCACCCGTTAACTGTTAGCAAAATACAAAGCCAAAACTTGCAACTATTTAAGCCTAAATTTGGAATTTTAAACTCTAAAATGTGGAATGCGTAAAAATTTATCATAAAATGTTAACTATGGTGAAACGGACCAGCGAACAAAAGTTGCTCTAAATATGCTAAAAATGAGATCTAAGACTTAAAATTTTGAAATATTTTTATGCAAAATATTCTATCTTTCAAAATGAAACTATAAAACTAGGAAAGATGACTCAAAATGCAAGCCTAAACTAAATAAAATGGGATCCACAATGAGATTTAAACTTATAAAATGAAATGCAAGTAAGGCTAACTATGCAAATGCAAGTATAATGATCTAACAAATGCCTAAAGATTAACACTAAAATATAACAAGCTTATGCAGAAAGACAAATGCTAACGTTTTAACAATTTTTGTGTTTATGGTGGATTTTAGGGCACTTGGGAAGATGGACGAGAAGGGGGAGAAAAGGCAAATCTAAAGGCAAAGATGGAGAGGCAAAGGGAAGGCTAAGTAGGGAAAAACGAAAGCAAAGAGGGAGAAATAAGAGGATGGACGAGAGGAGCTGAAGGAGGGCAAAACGAAAGCTAGGAGTGAAGGGCGAATGGGAAATGAGAGGTAGGACGAAACTAGGAGAAAAGAAAACCAAGGAGAAGTAGATCTAGGGCAAGGACTTCAAGTGGAACACTTGGGGTAGTAGAACACCGCCTTGGAAATCCTCCGGTTAACCGGTGATACGCCGACAGCGAATGTTGAAGAGAGCACAAGGGAGCAAATCCCAAGTTATTCCCCAAGGTTGAAGGAACTTCAACCTTATGGATTTCTAAACTATGGCTTGAAGACAAGGCAATCTTGGATCAAGGCTAGAGGGGCTAGAAGTGGCTTAGCATGCAATTATAAAAACTCAAGGAGCAAATGAAAGGGCTTGAAGAAGGGAAGCCTAATGTAACCAATGAACAATATTTGAATATGAGAGATGGATCTTTGAAATCAAACCCTTTATGCCACCATCTTGGTGTTGTGAGATCGACTTTAGGAGATCCTGCAATGTATGAATGTTAAATGGAAAAAATGTTCTTTGAAGAGATGGAGGAGACAACCTAGTTCCAACTCCTCTTCATAACTCTTTAGATCTGCAAAATGTATCACTTACAAACAAGATTGATCAAATATAGTATGCCAAGTTGAATGGAACAAGAAGAGTGTTAGTATTTCCGACTACAATCCACTACTTCCCAATCACAAACAACCCAACATCAATGGACAAATTGAACCCAAATGCCCACCCTATGGACTTGGAAAAGTCTTCTAAGCTTAAATAATTTGATCAAAACTTGGAACATGTATGTAAAAAACATAACACAATATCACCTTGATTAGATTGAAGCACTTTCCATGAACAAGATCAACACACCATATGGACCTCCAAAGCCACTTTATTTCAATTAGCAAATGCTATAACACATATACAATTTTGGCAGAGTAAGTTTGCCTCAAATTCTCCATGAGATAACAACCCAAATGGGCCTCTCTTTATACTAAAACTACACACCTAAACCCTAATTCGAATTGGTGGTGAGCAATGAAGTCGATTTCCAATCATGCAAGGCTTGGAGCAAGAGACATGGCCAAAGTCGAGTTTGAGGTTTGGTGAGATTGGCATTATGTGGCAAAGGGCTCGACTTTGTGAAGGAGATACAACGAATGGGCATCCTACACAAGGGAAGTGCGAGCTAGGGTGAGGAAAACGTGAGCCAATGTGGAGAGGGCGAGCTTGGATGTGGTAGGTTGAGGCTAGTTTAGTGGATGACACATGGTAGAGGTAGGCACTAACTAAAACTCAATCAAAAGCCAAGCCAATCCATACACCTACTAACCACTAAACGAGCTACAACAAGGCAAGGCGTGGATCCACATGAGATTGACGTGAGCTAGGTAAGGATTGCGAGTTGTTTGTGAGAGAACACGTGGTAAGGTAGGTGCTAACTCGAATCTAGATGAGAGCCAAGCTAACTCGTGTTTGCATTAACCAATAAAAAGGATCCAACTAAGGTTCACGTGAGAGGAAATAGGGATGACGTGAGGGCTTTGGAGATGGCGAGTTAGCATGGTGGAGACATGTGGTAGTTTGGTAGGTGATAACTCGATTTTGAATGGGATCCAAGCTTTGTGGATTTGGTGAGTCATGAGGGCGCCCACCTCAAACATAAATGCTCACCACCAATCCATTTATCAGCTGACACTTCATCAAAATCGAAAATTGCATGTGGAGGGCGAATTTACTAGAGGAGATTCTTTGCTGGTGACTGGGTGAGTGACTGGATGGGCTTGGAGTTGATTGGAATCTTCCTAAATGCTCATTGCCATGTCATTTAGCCCTTTATTTTAATCAAATTGATTAATTTTGGAGAGATTTGGATTATCTCCAAAATAATCAATTTTATTATTTTAATTAATAATTTCTCTGTAAATGACTTTTCAGAGAAAATATTAATTATGGGGTGGAATTGACATCCGAAAGTTGGGTTTAGCTGCTCCATGGGTCATGTGTGATTTTTGGCTTATGAAACGAGCCATCAAACACTGAAAACGGACCCCGGATGACTGACATATTACAGACCCAAATTTCTCTATTTAAACTATAGAGAAATTTAATTAAAATTTAAAAATAATTAAATAATTAAAAACCCCAATTTCGACGCGTCCGGTAAAAATTTTTTCGAAATTTTTTCTGGGGGTCCTAGAGACCTAGGACATGACCAAAACCTATTCTAATAGTGTCTAGTAGGTTTATACATTATAGTTGGACCCTAATAACCCCCCATGGCCAAATTTCCAAAATCGGGCATTCCAGCTTTGGAGGAAGCGGGAGAAAAACCAAGAGATTATATTTCGCCTGAAGCAAAGTATAATCTGACGGTGAAAAAACTCCCTGGAATACCTTAGTTGTTTAATCCAGTCATGGGAGACCGAGCCACTCAGACCCTACTAGCACACTTTGATACAAACCCCCATGGGGCCATGGTCATGTCGACTCAAAAACAAAACTGGCTAGCCAAAACTGGCTAGCCAAAACTGGCTATACCTAAATACAATGAAACCCAGATACTCTGGAAGTGAACACTGATGTGTTCCAACACTGGCGGCTCAATAAGGTTTCAACTATTGTACAAATCAGTTGATAACATCTGGCTCCAACTGCGGGACGGACACTTGCTTGATCTTGGAGTCAAAGAAGGTGTTCGAGAATCCCAGAATATCATTTTCCTGCACAGAAAGAGAAGTGTCTTAGTTTCCCATGTACATGATAACTAATGCCAAAATGAAATATCAACTATGAAACTATTTTTTGCTTTTTCTTTTCAAATTCAAAGTACAGAAATAGAAATCTTTTCTTTTTCAACATAAATATGAACTATAGTACAAAAATACACTATGATACAGAAATGATGATACATAAGGTACAAAGATAAGAGTTTAGGGAGATCCTGAGATGGCCTCTTGGTCATCTTGTATGTTGTTCCGATAAAAGGGCTTCAAATGTTGCCCATTTATAGGAAGAGGCAATATTTCTCCTTCCATAGTGTTGAGGCCGAAAGAATTATCTCCAACTGTGCAGCGTATAATAAAGGGGCCTTTCCAAAGGCTGTCGAACTTCCCATGCTTCCCAGGTTTTTCCCTTCTTTTGTCCCATAATAGAACAGTGTCTCCTTCTTGAAAGGCTCTTGGCTTGGCTGACTTATCAAATGTGGCTTTCATACTCTCCTTTTGTCTTAACATTTTGTCCAAGGAATTTCTTCTGTTTTCATCAAGCTCGATGATTTGGTTAGCCCTATCTTCCAACTCTAATTTCTCAGAGTCATAATCAGTTAGCATTCTGAAGATGGGGATCTGCATGCTAAGAGGTAGTGTTGCTGTGATGCCGTAAACAAGTTCAAAGGGGGACTTTCCAGTGGAGTTTTTCTTTGTAATTCTGTCCGCCCAAAGGGCATATTTGATCTTGCTATCCCAGGATCTTTTGTTGTCACCAACAGTTTTCTTAAGGATAGTCATCAGGTTCTTGTTTGAGGATTCAGCAAGGCCATTACCTTGCGGATAATAGTCAGAAGAATGAGATAGAACAATGCCATATTTGAAACAAAAATCAGTCATTTCTATTGAACTGAAAGCTTTGGCATTGTCAGTAGTTATCTTCAAAGGGGTGCCAAATCGAGTGATGATTTTATCTTCAATAAAATCCATAACAACCTTCTCAGTAGCTGTCTTGGTGGGAATGGCCTCCACCCATTTAGTGAAATAATCAGTTGCCGTCAGAATCCAGCAAAAACCATTGCTAGAGTTATCTTTAAATTTACCAATGAAATCCAAACCCCATTGTTGGAAAGGGGCAATGACAACAACCGGGTTGAGGGGTAAGGCGGCCAGTTTAGGCTTTCCTGTGAATAGTTGGCATTCCTGGCAAAACTTGACATGTTTGTACACATCTGAAAATATGGTTGGCCAATAGTATCCAGCTCTAAGGATTTTGTGAGCAGTTGTATTTGCTGCATAGTGTCCTCCACAAAATCCTGAGTGAAGGTCAATCAAGATCTTTTTGGAATCTTGTTCATGGACACATCTAAGGATAACCCCATCAGGGCTTCTCCAACCCAAGCCTTCTTGAGTAAGACAATACCTAGCAGCTTTTAGTCTTAATGCCCTTCGTCTATATCCTTTAAGGTGATCAGGGCAAGTCAGATGCAAGAGGAAGTATATAACATCAGAATACCAATGGATATCTAACTCCCGCAAGGAAGGTGTCATTCGTGGACAATCAGGTTGATCTGTACAGTTTATGTTAATGGCTTCCTCATTCTTCTGGGTCAACATTTTGGCTAGGCCCTGTCCTTTGATAAGTTTGGTAGGTTTTATTTCCAAGTCATATTCCTGGATCTTGGAGACCCATGTGCCTCTTGTTCCTAAGCAATCCTGTTGGGATAGGATGTCTTTTACTGCAGCATGGGGGACATAACCTATAACTTTGTTGTAACCAATGTATGTTCTGAAATGTTTTAAAGATTTGACCAAAGCATAGGCCTGTTTTTCCATTATTGTATACTTTAATTCTGAATTTTGTAAAGCCCTGCTCATGAATGCAATTGGTTGCTCGAACCCTTCGAAGTTCTTTTGGAGCAAAACCCCAGCTATAGTATCCTCAGAAGCAAAAGAGAAAATCATGAAATCTTTGGCATAATCCGGACTAACCAACACAGGTGACCTAGTAATGGCATCTTTAATAGTGTTGAAGGCTTCTTTTCCATCATCAGTCCACACAAACTTAGCATCTTTTTTAAGCAACCGCTGCATGGGTTTCATCAACTCTGCAAGGTTTGGAATAAACCTTCTGATAAAATTTATGTGTCCATTGAAAGATTGAAGACCCTTCACATTTTTTGGGAGAGGTATTTTCTTGATGGCTTCAACTCTTTCAGGGTCAATCTTGACCCCGTCCTTGTTTATGATATGCCCTAAGATTTTTCCCTCTTCAATACCTAACACAGATTTTGCCGGATTTAGGGAAATACCATATTCCCTGCACCGTTCAAAGACTTTTCTCAAGTGATCAACATGGCTGGATCTTTCCTTTGAAAAGACGGTTAAATCATCCTGGTAAATTTCGATGATTTTTCCTATTAATTCCTTGAAAGCATAATCCATGGCCCTTTGGAAAGTGGCTCCTGCATTTGTAAGGCCAAAGGGCATTCTCAGATACTCAAAGGTTCCCCAAGGTGTTGTAAAAGCAGTTTTATGTTTATCCTCCTCTTTGATAACAACTTGGTTGTATCCTGAAAATCCATCAAGCATGGACATCATATTAGATCCAGTGACCCGTTGGAGGAGGGTCTCCATGTTGGGAAGTGGGTAATTGTCTTTCTGGCATGCCATGTTTAGGTTTCTGAATTCTATGCATATTCTGATACTTCCATTCTTCTTTCTTACGACAACTAGGTTGGAGCACCATGAAGTGTGTCGGGTAGGAGCTATAATGCCTGCTGCTAACATCTTTTCTAGCTCTCTTTTGATAATAGGAGCCAACTTAGGATTTATTTGCCTTAGTTTCTGACGAAAAGGCTTAGCATTTTGCATTTCCGGTTTAAGGGGAATGGTATGTTGGAATACATCTTCCCTATAGGCCTTTAACTCGTCATAAGTAAAGGCAAATATATCTCTAAACTCTCTGACAAGGTTTATTAGTGCATTTCTTTCTTTTTCTGACGTTCCTTTTCCAATTTTTATAATTTTTGGATCTGTTTCTGTTCCGATGTTAACCTCAATGTAATCCCCTGGCTTCATTTGGTCAATGCTGTTCTTCTTCCCATCATGCCTATCAAAGATGTTCTCTAACTTAGTGAAACCACGTGAAATTGGGTTCATAGGCTGGCTTTCATCTTTATACTGCTTGCCTTCTTCCTGTTCATTTACATTGAAATTGGCAAACTCATCTAAGTTATTTATGAATCTTAGAATTTGTTCATCATCTTTGAAAACCTGCCAATGGTTCATGTTGTCTGGGACAGATGGCCTATAATTTACTTCGAGGGTACAGTCTCCTTTCAACATTTCTTCTGACGGCTGGAGGGTAGATGCTGCAACAGCTAACCTATCCGCCATACTGTTTTCCTCCCTATGGACTGCTTGTATGTTTAGAGCATCAAAGTATTCCATGGTGTCCCATACCGCATTTCTATATCTCTTAAGCCTTTTGCAATGGCACGCAAAGTTCCCCTTGATCTGTTGTACCACTAAATCAGAGTCTCCCTTAATACTAAGCATTTTGATCTTCATGTCTTTAGCAATTTCTATGCCTAGTAAGAGTGCTTCATACTCCGCAACATTGTTGGTAGCTTCAAACTCGAGTCTAAAAGCAAAGTAAAAGATTTTATCCTCAGGTGATATTAGGACTATACCAGCACCTTTGCCAGATTTAGAAAAGGCACCATCAAAAGTCATCTTCCACAATCCATCAACTTCTTTGTCTTTCATTTCCCTATGAACAGGATCTAAGAAGGTGGAATTGATTTGGATATCTCCCATCTCACCGACATGGCAAACAAACTCATTTGAAGGTCTATCAGGATTTTCCACATGGTATCTCCTTTCCTTTTCAGTGTGTAACTTTACAAGAGAGTCTTCGGAAGCAGGAACTGTTGCATAAGACCAATCCATCTGTATAGAACCACCCAAGGTTGCACCCCACTTTCTAGAAAGTAACATACCCCATCTATCCGGTACATCTATGACAAGGATATCCATGGAAATATGGATATCCGGGTACTTGGCCAACCTTACAGGAACATTCTCTATCATACCTTCAACCTTGACGGGCCTAGAATCCATGGCACATACATTCTGGTAGGGCCTGGTGGTTCTTAAGTTGAGTTGTTGCATAACCCTTTTGGTCATTAAGTTTGCACCGGATCCTGAATCCAGCATACAATTGTGTAGAAGAAGGTCACCTATCATCAATGATATGTAAAAAGGAGGGTGAGCTTCTTTTCTTGTATCCCTAGTATGCAGGATTATAGGAGGGTCCTCATGAGTTGATTCATAGCTGGTTGAGGGTTCTTCCATATTGTCCGAAAAAGTGACCTTCTTAGGATTTTGAGGAGTGAGAGGAGTGGGTGGACTAGGCTTGGCAATACATGCAGGAATAGGTGCTTCTAAAGGTTTGGTGATATATGCAGGAATAGGTGCCTCTAATGTTTTCAACAACTTTTCCTTTTGACCAGGAATCTTATAGAGTTCATTTATGGGTATGGGTACCTTAGTAGTATTGAACCAATTATTCCAATCAAAATTTAACTTGCTAGAATCTGTTGAATCATTTGGAATAATTACCTTGGGAGGTTGTATAGCAGGTGCAGGATTTGATCTTCTTTGGTATCCAACCCCTTTAAATCTTTGCATATTTTGTAGCTGTTCATTTGATGGTCTTCCTCCAAAGTTTTTTGTCATATTGTCTGGTTCATTCTCAACATGTTTCCAGTTTTCTTTGGGAATATTGCGGATGTCACCTATAGCATTTATGTATTCAGGCTCGCTTGATGTTGGATTACTGGTACCATCCCCTTCAGGATAACCATGCTCTTGTACATAGTTCGCAAAATAGCAAGCGAATTCCTCATGGAAATCCTTGCAAGCTCTGCAAAATGGGATGTATACCTCATTTGTGTTGGCAGCCTCTATCTGAGTGGGAGGCCTCTTTTCATTTTCTTGAGCTTTCTTTTGCCAGTTATTTTTGGGAGGGTAATTTCTCTGAACAGGTTGATTTTGTTGAACTTGCTGAACTCGTTGGACCTGTGCCCTTTCCATGTTTATCATTTTATTTTGAACTTCCTTCATTTGGGCCACATGTTTCTGCTCGGCTCTTTCCATCCTTTCACACATGTCCATCATCTTTTTCTCATATGATTCTTTCAAAGCATCCAAAGGATCTTTACCTTTAGGCTCAGTTGTTTTCAAAGGAGTTTGGGCTCTTGAATAACCGGGTAGGTTTGACTTCCCAGATGACTGCATGTTCCTATCAATCTTAGTTGCCATTGTTTGTGCTTCCAATAAAGTAGCAGGTTCTTTATCTCTAAGTTGATATTGCATCTCTCCACTTAAAGCTTCAATGTAGTAGACTAATATCGTATGTGGAGTTGGCTTGTAATCTGTAGGGATTGCATTGTATAAATCCATGAACTTTTTGTTGAAATCTTCCATGGTTTCCATCTCACTTCTTTTGATGTTTGTTAGAGCAGCAAGTTGATGACGTGGCTCTTTTTTCTCACCATACTTGTTGGTGAAAGCGGTTGAAAACTCAGCTAAGGTGGCAAAGGAGTTGGCTGGCAAGCCGATGAACCAGTCACCAGCATCTCCTTCTAAGGACAAGGCAAATAACTTCATGTACACATCTTCATGCCTATGAGCAGGTTCTCTGACATATCCACTTTTGATTCTTGAGAAAGCAGTGAGGTGTTGTGCGGCAGTAACAGTATCAGTGCCGGTAAAGGTTGGAAGTTTGTCGATGGCTTTATCTGTAAGATCATGTGGTTGACCTGCAATCTGAGTAATGTTGAGGGGGGCGAAAAAATCACCCATTGTATCGGAAAAACAATTATTACTGTTTTCAGAATTTTCAAAATTTTCTAAGTTATTTTCTTGAAAGAGACTATGGATGTCAGAAATAGACTGAGACCTAAGTTCTTCAAGGATTTTACGAGAAGCAAGCTTGTTTAGTCTCCTCCTATAAACCTTTTCAGGTTCTGGGATAAAACTAAGCAAGCCTTCAGAGTTTCTTCTGGTTGAATACCTTGAGGTGTTAATTGACAGTGGAGTCGCCAGCTGGTTTCAAGTCTAATTTCTGAGAGTGATCGAACTAAAAAACTACCAAAAAGAAAAAAGGGCAGTGGAGTCGCCAGACAGATTTGAGAATCTATCAAAAGGTAAACAAACTAGAAAAAACTAAGGTCATCCAGGAACAAAAAGATTTGTCCCCGGCAACGGCGCCAAAGATGTTGTCCGCCAATATGCACACCAGCAGCGGAAATCTTTCGAAAGCTGTCTCTTCACTACAAGTGAGAGAGGTGTGGCCTTGGGGGCAAGCAATGAGCCAGGTACTGTCACCTGAATCCCAGCTCCTCCGTTTAGGCAAACTCCTAACGAAGCCAAGGGGGGTAGTCCCTAAAAGAGAGTTTCACTAAGGCTCTTGTTTTTATAGTGTTTTCTTGTGTAATGATGCGGATGGGTGTTGTTTAGGAGTTTTTGTGAAATTGAGAGACAATATAAAGCTTGAAAAAACAAAACACAAGATAAGATGCAATCCACGTTGCGAAACAGTATATAAAGACTTGATATAATTAAGAAGCATCCACAGATAAAAATTAAATGACAAAAGGACCAGTGCCTTATCCAATGGGTAATGGAGTCAAAAACAACAAAAGTAGTGCTGGGGGATGCTGAAAAGTAGTCTTGATAGTAACTGTTCGTGAGATCGTTGTGCAAATTATCTTGGTAAATTTCAAAGTTTTAGTTGTCTTGATTATTAGGGCTAAGACCAAAGGTATCAAAAAGATGGTAGAACCCTACCCAAGAAAGATACTGGCAACCCTGAATGACCTGTCGGAAGCACCCAGATTCGATAAGGATTGGTGTCCAATGTTTGAACCGCCCCTGAGTCTGACAGTGGGAATCCGGCGTCACCCCTCGTGGGAAGAACAGTATTTTGCCTTGGTTGAGGTTATGGGTAAAAATTTTAATTAAGTTTATCGATCGTTATTATCAAGTCTTCCACCTTTCTGAGTACTAGCCCAACCGTTTCCGGTTGGCAGAGCATACGGGTGTAGGACAAACCAAGATAAATTAATTAGGGGTGTGTGAGTGGAAAATTTTATTTATTAAAAGAACCTTGTTCAACTCTCCGACAGAGAGCGCTCTTGACTCGGTCTTATGACCACAGTTCAAGAGACTTGCTAAAATTAAAATGCCTAATGCAGGGATGATGCAAGACTAAAATGCCCTCCGATAGAGGGTGCTCTTGACTTGGATTTGGCCAAGTTCAAGAGACTTAGGTTTATTTTAAGGAAGCAAAAGTATTTGTGTTGTGAAAGCAGTAAAATAACTTTAAAAGATGAAACCACTTGATAAACTTGAAAGATATAACTTAATGCTTAACACAAAATACTTGCGAGATAAATAAATTTAGTGTTCTACCACACAAACTTTAATCTACTAGGTGGGATTGATCTCCGAACAAGATCAACCACTAGACACCACCAATCCTGGAAACCTTCCAGCTAGCTGGATGTCCACAAGAAGTTGATGGGGGAGCGAGAAGCTACCACAAAACTATGTGGCCTTTGGGATACGATCCCAAAGTTAGCTATTCTCTGGTCAAGGATTGGAAGAGAAACAATATAATGATAAAAATTAAACTAAGCTACCCAAGAATCTCTTTCAGGTTCAAGACCCTACTCGGGAAAGCATGGGGGTAAGTAAAAAAAAGGAAGATAAATAAACAAGTTACTTAGCGAAATAGAAACTAGTCTAAAAGCATGGAAACATAAACTAAGCTAAACCAAGACCCAACACTCTTCCCCAAATGGGGAAGAAGACAAAAAGTGGAACCCCCTCCACTTGAAACTTTTTATTAAGCAGTTACAAATGCCTTGGGTTTTAAACCTTGCAAGGTCTTTTGAGAATGGAAATACTTGAAAAATATTGAAGAAGAAACAAGTTTTGCTTGCTATTACAAAAGGATAAGTATCTCAAAGTTAAGTCATCCTCATGGATCCTTCACTTTGTTTTGAGTTGATTCTTCGTTTCAAGATCTTTCTCAAATATCTCTTCCTCAAATGATCTACACAAGTCCCAAAAATCTAAGCAAGGCACCTGTTAACTGTTAGCAAAATACAAAGCCAAAACTTGCAACTATTTAAGCCTAAATTTGGAATTTTAAACTCTAAAATGTGGAATGCGTAAAAATTTATCATAAAATGTTAACTATGGTGAAACGGACCAGCGAACAAAAGTTGCTCTAAATATGCTAAAAATGAGATCTAAGACTTAAAATTTTGAAATATTTTTATGCAAAATATTCTATCTTTCAAAATGAAACTATAAAACTAGGAAAGATGACTCAAAATGCAAGCCTAAACTAAATAAAATGGGATCCACAATGAGATTTAAACTTATAAAATGAAATGCAAGTAAGGCTAACTATGCAAATGCAAGTATAATGATCTAACAAATGCCTAAAGATTAACACTAAAATATAACAAGCTTATGCAGAAAGACAAATGCTAACGTTTTAACAATTTTTGTGTTTATGGTGGATTTTAGGGCACTTGGGAAGATGGACGAGAAGGGGGAGAAAAGGCAAATCTAAAGGCAAAGATGGAGAGGCAAAGGGAAGGCTAAGTAGGGAAAAACGAAAGCAAAGAGGGAGAAATAAGAGGATGGACGAGAGGAGCTGAAGGAGGGCAAAACGAAAGCTAGGAGTGAAGGGCGAATGGGAAATGAGAGGTAGGACGAAACTAGGAGAAAAGAAAACCAAGGAGAAGTAGATCTAGGGCAAGGACTTCAAGTGGAACACTTGGGGTAGTAGAACACCGCCTTGGAAATCCTCCGGTTAACCGGTGATACGCCGACAGCGAATGTTGAAGAGAGCACAAGGGAGCAAATCCCAAGTTATTCCCCAAGGTTGAAGGAACTTCAACCTTATGGATTTCTAAACTATGGCTTGAAGACAAGGCAATCTTGGATCAAGGCTAGAGGGGATAGAAGTGGCTTAGCATGCAATTATAAAAACTCAAGGAGCAAATGAAAGGGCTTGAAGAAGGGAAGCCTAATGTAACCAATGAACAATATTTGAATATGAGAGATGGATCTTTGAAATCAAACCCTTTATGCCACCATCTTGGTGTTGTGAGATCGACTTTAGGAGATCCTGCAATGTATGAATGTTAAATGGAAAAAATGTTCTTTGAAGAGATGGAGGAGACAACCTAGTTCCAACTCCTCTTCATAACTCTTTAGATCTGCAAAATGTATCACTTACAAACAAGATTGATCAAATATAGTATGCCAAGTTGAATGGAACAAGAAGAGTGTTAGTATTTCCGACTACAATCCACTACTTCCCAATCACAAACAACCCAACATCAATGGACAAATTGAACCCAAATTCCCACCCTATGGACTTGGAAAAGTCTTCTAAGCTTAAATAATTTGATCAAAACTTGGAACATGTAAGTAAAAAACATAACACAATATCACCTTGATTAGATTGAAGCACTTTCCATGAACAAGATCAACACACCATATGGACCTCCAAAGCCACTTTATTTCAATTAGCAAATGCTATAACACATATACAATTTTGGCAGAGTAAGTTTGCCTCAAATTCTCCATGAGATAACAACCCAAATGGGCCTCTCTTTATACTAAAACTACACACCTAAACCCTAATTCGAATTGGTGGTGAGCAATGAAGTCGATTTCCAATCATGCAAGGCTTGGAGCAAGAGACATGGCCAAAGTCGAGTTTGAGGTTTGGTGAGATTGGCATTATGTGGCAAAGGGCTCGACTTTGTGAAGGAGATACAACGAATGGGCATCCTACACAAGGGAAGTGCGAGCTAGGGTGAGGAAAACGTGAGCCAATGTGGAGAGGGCGAGCTTGGATGTGGTAGGTTGAGGCTAGTTTAGTGGATGACACATGGTAGAGGTAGGCACTAACTAAAACTCAATCAAAAGCCAAGCCAATCCATACACCTACTAACCACTAAACGAGCTACAACAAGGCAAGGCGTGGATCCACATGAGATTGACGTGAGCTAGGTAAGGATTGCGAGTTGTTTGTGAGAGAACACGTGGTAAGGTAGGTGCTAACTCGAATCTAGATGAGAGCCAAGCTAACTCGTGTTTGCATTAACCAATAAAAAGGATCCAACTAAGGTTCACGTGAGAGGAAATAGGGATGACGTGAGGGCTTTGGAGATGGCGAGTTAGCATGGTGGAGACATGTGGTAGTTTGGTAGGTGATAACTCGATTTTGAATGGGAGCCAAGCTTTGTGGATTTGGTGAGTCATGAGGGCGCCCACCTCAAACATAAATGCTCACCACCAATCCATTTATCAGCTGACACTTCATCAAAATCGAAAATTGCATGTGGAGGGCGAATTTACTAGAGGAGATTCTTTGCTGGTGACTGGGTGAGTGACTGGATGGGCTTGGAGTTGATTGGAATCTTCCTAAATGCTCATTGCCATGTCATTTAGCCCTTTATTTTAATCAAATTGATTAATTTTGGAGAGATTTGGATTATCTCCAAAATAATCAATTTTATTATTTTAATTAATAATTTCTCTGTAAATGACTTTTCAGAGAAAATATTAATTATGGGGTGGAATTGACATCCGAAAGTTGGGTTTAGCTGCTCCATGGGTCATGTGTGATTTTTGGCTTATGAAACGAGCCATCAAACACTGAAAACGGACCCCGGATGACTGACATATTACAGACCCAAATTTCTCTATTTAAACTATAGAGAAATTTAATTAAAATTTAAAAATAATTAAATAATTAAAAACCCCAATTTCGACGCGTCCGGTAAAAAATTTTTCGAAATTTTTTCTGGGGGTCCTAGAGACCTAGGACATGACCAAAACCTATTCTAATAGTGTCTAGTAGGTTTATACATTATAGTTGGACCCTAATAACCCCCCATGGCCAAATTTCCAAAATCGGGCATTCCAGCTTTGGAGGAAGCGGGAGAAAAACCAAGAGATTATATTTCGCCTGAAGCAAAGTATAATCTGACGGTGAAAAAACTCCCTGGAATACCTTAGTTGTTTAATCCAGTCATGGGAGACCGAGCCACTCAGACCCTACTAGCACACTTTGATACAAACCCCCATGGGGCCATGGTCATGTCGACTCAAAAACAAAACTGGCTAGCCAAAACTGGCTATACCTAAATACAATGAAACCTAGATACTCTGGAAGTGAACACTGATGTGTTCCAACACTGGCGGCTCAATAAGGTTTCAACTATTGTACAAATCAGTTGATAATAGGGTCCACTGAGATAAGTATGCCATGATAGAACACGGGGAAGGGCGGTGCCTCACAAAAGGGTATAGTGCAAGGAAACCACCAATAGTCATCTAACAAGTATCTCACAACTCACATCCGTGCCCGAAGACTCTGTGAGGTTCTTTTCTAGAGCCGCCAAACTGGGTGTCCGACAAACCGTAACTTGAGACTCTAGGGGACAATCTTGAGCTTGTCCCTTGCTCCCTCTCACCTCCTTGCCCCGCAGGACTAAGTGAGGAATAACCACTACAAATACTGACATGTATAGCTGACCTGTGTCCATGTGTGTTTATAAACACATTGCATGGATTTTACAATGAGTTTCATACTTAGCCCTTTTTTGGATAGATTTTACATTTACAACATAATAGCCTTTTTGGCTTGATTTACATATCTTCACTTACATCAAGGCCCTCTTAGGCTACATACATATCTCAAAAGATATAAACATGGTGCTCATACTGCAAAGGTAATGGGGGTCAGCAATACATGCTTCGATGACCAATGGGGAACACCCAGTGAGGCTACACAATCCTAACTGCATTGCAACATCGGGGCAACCGACGAGAGAAAATCCTAGGTCTAAAAGTGTATCTCACACACTAAAGAGCCGAGGCACAATAAACGAGGAGTCATGGAAAACTCAGAGATCAGTGGGAAGGGGTCCTCGAGATCACCAATCAAAATCCAAGTCAAGAACAAGTATCATGGATGAGTCGGATGGATGGCAAAAGTGAGAGTGGAGCTAAAGTCAGCTACCGAGAGGGACTAAGTGACCAAGTCTATGCCAAGTGTAGGAGACATGACCCAGCGTGCATATGCATAAGTCTAACAAAAGGGGTGGACTGACATCACCAAGGGCCCAATCACATCATACAATAGCGAGATCACCAAATATATCATCTCATGCAAAGTTAGTGTACTAACAAGTATAAAGAAGTCTAATCTACATCATGAGCAATAATCAACAAATGCAATACCTGCTGCTACTGAAGCTATCTCTGAGCTGGATCTCTGCTGAATCCGGGAAACATAGAAAACCAACAATATACTTGTTATCACATAAACTGTAGTTGCCACTATGGATGTATCCAGTCATGGATGGCAATAGGGAAGGGCAACTCAAAAGGTGCAACCACGATCACCTCGACCTCCAATATATGGTTGTCACGCCAGTCGAGGCAACTTTCGCTTTATGTTATCTAGCCCAGATAACAAAGGGGGAGACCCGATCTACTCCCGACAGGAGAGATAGAAACCAAGACACCAAATCAGGGTATTTCTAAGTGAAGTTAGGTGTATGGTTTATCCTAGACCTTAGGATGAAGTCACAAGCCAAGTGAGGGGTTCAATAGGTATAGCTTTGGTTAATAGTTGATGTGAGAGTGACTTACAATGTTTGAAGTGAGATCTAGGATTAGTGTACTAGTTCAATGTTGGAAGACCCACTGCCTTGGGAACCGTGTCCAATGCAGGGTAGTTTAGGGGTTGATTGGGGCTAACTAGTACAAGTGACAAGTTTGACCATGATACATGATGGCATCAAGGGTTTGGTTCACCACACTAAGGTCAAACCACAAGTTAATCCAACAATCTAGGAAAGCCGAATTGACTTGGAGAGTAACCAGTGCCTTGGGAATTGGGATAATGGAGTCAAAGTAGGGTTGACTTGTGGTTAAGGACTCCTAGTACTTGGGGCAAGTGGGCAATAAAGGTCTTGATGGATGAATAGGTCTAGATCTAGGTTTGACCAAAGTGGACCACAATCCCTTAAAATAAGGAATGCTATCCCCGAGGCAAGATTTGACAAGATGACACACTAGACCTAGGTTTTGAATTATTCCGGTTCCAAATCTCCAAAAATCTCAAGTACCCAGTTCCTAGAAGTGAGTCAACTCACTCTCCAAGGTGGTGCGACTTTACCCAAGGAGGCCTAAAATGTGGGTTAGGTGGGTCAAGACAAGTCAGATGGCATCCAAACTTTAGATCCGGGTAGGTTGGTCAAGTAGGAGTGTGGATCTATAATTTCACGGTAATCCGACGGCTAGATCTTACTAGATCTGAGTTTAAGTACACCTAATGGTCCAAAGTGGGGATTAAATCCCTTAAAATGTGGAATAGGGCCCACAAGGTGAATTTCAGAAAAGTAACAATCTGGGTGTATGTTATTTGATGTATAGATTATGGATCAAGCAGGATCTCAAACACCCACCACCTAGATCTAGGTCAACTCACAACCACCAGGAAGTGCGCCTTGCTTGAGAGAAGCTAAGTTGGCTTGGGAAGGGGATCAAACGGAAGCCAATCCTCACCAAACTATAGATCCGGGATGCCGTGGATGCTATAGAGGTGGGTTTTCAATATTATGCCCAACAACCCACTAGATCTAAGTAGATCTGAGAAAATGTAAAATGGGGGTTTTAAAATATTTAGGATTTTAACAATTTATGAGCTATGTCAATGGATTGGATAAAGGAAAGAGAAACAAACCTGTGTATCTTACCTGGGTAACCTTGTAGACGCCTTGATGATGATGATCTACGCAAACCCGATCAATTTGAGAAGCTTTGAGGTACTTTTCTATGCAAGTCGATTTGATCCAAGAAGCCAATGCGCCCTCTCTCTTGCACAACAAACGTCAACAATATCATATTTGATGCATCAAGAGATAAGACTAATGCCACAAGAGAAGTAACAGAAAGATAGCATAGATCACAATGAAGCTAATGATAACCCCCTGATACAAGCGAATGCCAAGAAAGTCGATTTGAAGAAGCCTTGCAAAATCGCCCTTGTTGAAGTCGCCCTCCTGTAGACAAACAATGATTTCCAAAAAAAATAGATCTTACCACAATTTCCAAATGCTAGGTTGCAATAGACTTTCCAATCACCATCTAAGAACACCAGATGCAAAGGAGACCACAAGAAAGTTTTTCTATACCAATAATCCAAGAGCCAAAGACCCTTTACAATGAGAGGCTCTCTCCTTTAAATAGGAAGGAGAGGCACCAAAACCCTAACCACTTTTTGAATGAGTGGCTAAGATTAAAAGATACAAATGTCTAATCAATGGTTGAGATGAGCTCAACAGTAAAATACATGGATCACAAATAAAATATAATGTAAGTGGACAAAATCGCCCTAGAAGAGGGGAATCCCACCAAATCATGATGACATAATATCATAGGAGGCTTATGGTGGTTCCAAGGGGTAATTTTATCCCTCCTTGGTCAATCCCCATAGCACAATAACCAATAAATAATCATGAATGTACCAAATCGTGCCTCCATAGTCAAGTCGTGGTCCTCAAAAGACCTCAAAAATCCACAGAAAGTGCCATAAGTGATGGATGCGGGCCCCGATGAAGCTGAAACTGCTGGAGAAGGTGTGGAAGACCCCGATCTATCATCACTGATCATCCCATGCCATAACATTGCCTCAGTATCCCAAATCGATTTCCTCAATAGCCATTTCTACCAATCCTGAAATGCCTCGGGAAGCGTGAAACTGCCCCAAACAGCCTCCTGGAGTGCCTGTGCTGTCAAGGTGAGGGCACCAGTGTGTCCGGGAGGGGGGTAATATGGTAAAAACAAGTGGCTGGACAACCCCCTCCATCATCAGCGCCCTAGGTCAACCGGATAAATATCACATCTGCTCCGACAGGGCCTCCGACATACCAAAACTGCACTGGGACAGCCTACTGAGGCTCAATCATCACTGTAAGTGCCCGGAACTGAAAACAAACTGTCCCATTGGACTCAGAAGGTCCAAATCCATCCAAGATGTGTACTCATACACCATATGAGTCTCTGCATGATCAAAATAAATATCCAATATACCAGAACAAGGCCAATAATAATGATCTGTAAATGACCAAACACTGCTGTGACCCAAGAATCATCATCATAACCCTGTAGCTGCTGCATAGAATCATCATGTATGTATACATAGACCATATATCATCTATCCATATCATCATAAGGTCTAACATCTCATGTCACATGATCCTCCATGGTCAAACTGGGTCTAACCAAGACCAAATATAACTCAGACCATCATCCAAGGCTGCTGCAAAGTGTCAAGGTTAATACATGCTCTACAACTTATTCAAATAACAATTATAACACAGAGTAATCATAACTGGCGATCTAAATCCAAATATATAGTGTCGTTAATTATTATTATTACTCAGACTAGACTTTCAGGATCATACTCACTTCATAGTTGTGATCAATTTGCTAGTGCAGGGTGAAGGCTAAATTAACTGGCTAGGCTAAGGGATGACTTGACTGACTTGAATTTGTGACACTTTGGCAAGGGAAAGGGAATACACCATAGTATATACTGAATGAGCAATAACACAGGGAATGGCGGTGTCTCACAAATGGATGAGTTGTTTAAAGAGGGTTTATTCACCTTCACAGATGCGCACAATCCATAATACAAATAAGGCCAGCAATTGTTTAGATATAGCATTTAAGTTCTATTGCTTTTGGGCCTGAAGTTTCCATAGCCTTGATCTATGTGTGTTTATAAACACATTGCATAGATTTACATTTTTTCTTTAGGGTTTCTGCTGCAGGTGTGTTTTTAAGGCACTTGTTTACCTGAGCACTTCTAGGTGTGTCATGGACAGCTTGTTTACCTAGGTATTTATTTTCCAAAAGATATAACATTTTATTTTCATTGCCATGTTCATTTGGCATGCCTCTCATTCATGTGTGTTTAGAAACACATTGCATGAATGGGCTTTTCATACAAGATATAGCATTTCATTTTTCCAGATTTTGTATTCATGGCAGCACTAAAAGTTTCAGGTTTAGCCAACACAACTTTAGTGACTAGGGGGAATTCACAAGGAACTCCAACTCACCATAGGTAAGTTTTGTCACCAACTCAGAGCCGAGACACAGTAAATAGGGAAGCTCATCCAATACAGAGGCTACAGCGGGGAAAAGATCCTCCATGTCACTAGTCAAGTAGTAAGTCAGGGTGATAAACTAAAAGGTAGGCAATGGATGGATGAAGACAATGAAATGATGGAGCCAACACTAGCAAGCCAAGGTATGGTGGAATGATCACCTCTATTCTCCCTAAGGAGGGTACATACCAATGAGTATGAATAGTGAACTTCTAAGTCTGAGTAGGGACAATATAATATATATATAGATCAACCAGGTCCAAATATCTATATGATCGCCAGATCATGATACTAAGTGCTAAGACATGCTATAAGAATAAGTATAAAAGCAATCTAACCATAACACCATGATATACCTGCTGAGTCATATACCTGAAAGCTCATCAACCTGTACCATCACTTGTCCTCTGGAACTGCTGCTGCAACTCTGAACACTACTGACTGCTCTATAAAAATGGTATAATGGCTATATCGGTCATCTCTCTGAGTGTCCTGAGACTCAGTCATGGCATGGGGAATACAACTGCTGTCCACAATCTGATAGTGATCCAATCTAGATGCTCATCTCAGCATCTCAAATGTAAGGGAACTGGTTGAATAGTGTACTGGAATGAGAAAAATAATGTATGGTAGCCCGGCTACTATTTATGTGATAACAATACTGTGATAGTCTCGATCAAAACAAGAATAGGAAACTGTCTCAAATGGGCTTATGTCAAAGCCTGGCAAGGAAGAGGTGACCCTGTGGTAGATGGTAAGTGACAATGTCTGTGACACTGTACAACCGTCTGTCCCCTTTGATATATCTGCTAGGGGCAATCTGAACTAAAATGCCTCCTCTGAAGGTGGCTGATCTCTGATCTGAAAAAAAAAGTACTGTGCGGTCCTCGGCCGCACAGTCCGCAGTATGGTAGCTCGAGCTAACATAGATGTGATAACAGTAGTTAGGGCGGGCTAGGACAGGGGAAGAGGATATGGACCATTTTAATTTTTTGAATGCAATTTCGCACTTCTTGTCGCACAAAAAATTAGCATTCTTCTTCAACAAGGCGTTCAAAGGATTTGCCAACTCGGCAAGGTTAGGGATGGATCTTCTCACAAAGTTAATCTTCCCAAAGACAGACCTGAGTGAGGTGACATTGTGGGGAGGTGGGATCTCTTTGATGGCACGAATTCTTTCTAGGTCAATCCTAATTCCCTCCTTGTACACAAAATGTCCTAATAAATTTCCTTCCTTAATCCCGAAGTTGGACTTTCTTGGGTTAGAGGATATCCCAAATTTCTGACACCCGTCGAAAACTTTTCTCAAGTGGTCCACATGATCGGCCCGTTCCTTAGAGAAAACAGCCAAGTAATCTTGGTCGATCACGCTGATCTTCCCAATCAGATCGCTGAAAGCCTAGCCCATAGTCCTCTGGAACGTGGATCCGGCATTTAGTAATCCAAACGACATGCGGATGTACTCATAGGTTCCCCACGGGGTGGTGAACGTGGTTTTCCCTCTGTCTTCCTTCTTGATCTGGACCTGATTGTACCCGAAGAAACCATCTAACATGGACAACATCCCTCCTCCAGTGACACTTTGGAACAGGTTTTCCATGTTGGGAAAAGGGTAGTTGTCTTTGAGGCAAGCTTGGTTCAGATTCCTGAAATCATCACCGAGTTAGACACCCAAGAGGTATGCCTTACAGGTCTAATGATTCTAGCTGCCAGCATCTTCTCAATCTCCTTCTTGATTAAAGGGGCTAGTTTTGGGTTGACATTTCTCAGCTTTTGCCTGTATGGTGTGGCACCCTCTACTAGCGGGATAGTATGCTCGATAACGGATTTATCGTAAGTTTTTAAATCATCATATTTCCAAGCGAAAACATCTTTGTACTTGAGGATCATCTCTATGATTCTTCTGCATTCCTCTTTGGATGCATTCTTCCCAATCCTTATCATTTTGGGGGAAACCGAAGAGCATATATTTACTTCAATTACTTCATCAACAGGCGCAGCTCTGCCCCCCTTGTACTTGTCGTGTCTGTTTTAATTCTTTTCAAGCGGTAAGGATAAATCCAATAGGTTAGCAGCATAGAGTGATTGTCCCGAAGACTGGTCCTCAAGGTTGATCATTGGATGAAGGGTGTTTTCCACTCCTTGTAGAAAATGCGCTATGTGGGCATCATCCTGCAACGCTTGCTAGTAGTCTTGGTTATCGGGCACAAAAGGCTTGAAAAGGACCTCGACCTTGCACTTTCGCTCAGTTAAGGCATCTGGGACTTCAAAGGTACTGGCAGCCACAGCTAGTGCCTCTGCCAAGGAATTGTCTTCCCTAGCGACAGCCTTAATTGAGACAGCGTCGAATAACTCGATAGTGTCCCATACTGCATTTCTATAGGTGCGCAATCTATCATTCTTGGCAGTAAACTAGTTTCTAACTTGGGAGACTATTAGATCAGAATCACCCACAACACTCAAGCACTTGATTTTGTGGTCTCTGGCAATTTCTAGTCCAAGCAGAAGGGCCTCATACTCCGCCACATTATTAGTGCAATCAAACTCTAAGCGGAAATAATATATGGTTTCTTCACCAGAGGGAGAAGTTATGACCACCCCGACACTCGCACCGCCTGGAGTGAGCTCCGTCGAAATGCATCTTCCAGACCTCACTAGGAGGGAAAGGGTGCAGCCTAATGTCTTCCCAGTAGTTTGCTAACACCATAAAGTTTTCGACCTCAGGCGTGGGGCGGATTGCTTCTTCATAAAGGTAATCAGGGGTTTCCACATGTTCTTTCATCGGAGCTTCGTTATGTAAGGTGATGTCTTTTCCTGGTCCCCTTGGGATGGTTGCATATGTGAGGTCCATTTGGATGTGTCCACCCAACTTAGTGGCCCATTCTCTAGATAGTAGCATGCCTCAGACATCTGGGATGTCGATGACGATAACATCCATGGACATCTTGATGTCGAGGCACGCAACCAACTTCATATGGAGGTTTTCAATAACTCCCACTGCTTTTACCACTCGGGAGTCCATCCCACACACATTTCTAAAAGGCCTAGAAGGGGTACACTCGAGTTGTTCCATGACACGTAGTGGCATGACGTTGACCTTAGCCCCCGAATCAAGCATGCAATTGTGGAGTATAAGTTGGTTTACCTCGAGGGCAACGTAAAACGGGGTGCACCCTTTAGAGTTACCTGATACACTATGGATGTTTATTAGCGGGTCAGGCGCAATCTCAATTGGTTTCTCCAGAGAGTTTCCCTTTGGTTGTATCCCCCAAAAGGTACGGGCTCTATCATGCATCTCAGGAATCCTCAAAATCTCATTTAGGGGTATGGGAATTCTAACTTTGGATAGAAAGTTTCCTATGTCATATTGAAAGGCATGATGTTTCAATTCGTTAGTTGGAGGGGGTTTTATGTCGAGGAATTCCGTGATCCGAGCTTTGATGACCGGGATTTTGACCAATTCCTTAAAAGGGACGTGGATCAAGGAGCTGGAGAGCTTGCCTGATACGTTCACCTTAATGGGGCCAGAACTAGGGGGTTCCTTACCCAAGGTCCCTTCAGGACATTTGACCTCCCTCTTCCACCTGTTGGCTTGCGAAGGGATGGCTTTCGCTTGAGGTTCTGAGCTAGGCTTGGTTGCACCCTTAGGTGCACTCGTTTCCCTTGTTTGAGGGTCCCCCTTTTCTTTAGTCATAATCTCGGGGTTAGGTTTCGGGATCGTTTTCCCTTTTGGGCTAGGTTTATCCTTTCCCTGGGATCCCTCGGGACCAAGAGTAGGCTGAGGATTGTTCCTTTTAAGGATTTCAGGATTAGCTTTCGTATGACCATGGGCAGTTGGGCCACGTCTCTTCTTTAGCCAATTGGCTCCGGGTGAGGACCTGGGCGGACGCAGTGGAACAACTATAAGCTCCCTCGTAAATGTACTGGATGTGTCGGTCACGTTCCCTATTTTCTTGATCTTGTTGTTTTAGCAGGCGCATGACATTGGTGACCAACTCAACTAATTGAGATAGTACTTTCATGGTCATCCTGCACACCATGGTGTCCTTTTTAGGGGTGGGCATACTGACAGGCGTAGGGGAGAGTTTTCTCAAAGTTTTTGTCCGGCGTAAGTGATAGGCGTATTATGCAATATATCAGAACGATCAAGGTTGCGAAGGTTATATGGGTGGGTTCGGCCTCCAGTGGAGCCGCAGGGTGGAGTCACCAGGTGAACTTGGGAACCTTGTTCACCAAAGGTGGAATGTCGTAGGGGAAGTGGTGAGTGAGACAAAATGTGTTGGCTGCAATAATTATGTGAATAGAAATCTGCCAACAAAGTTTTAAGTTCTGATGCGATGATGAAAGGAAAAACAAGCAGAAAAGACTCAAAACTCAAACAAGACACGGGTAGGCCTCTACCTCCCCCGCAGCGGCGCCAAAAATGTTATCACACAAACTCTAGCTATTTGGTAGTAGGTGTACAAACAGGGATGGTAGAGGTGAACATCTAGGAAGGTGTAACCGGCAATAGCTAGGTCCTCCGTTCACGGAATGGAAGTCACACCAGACAAGGCTACTGTCACTTTAGACAAGGCACATAGCCAAGTCAGGGAGGAGACCTAGTTAGGGGGGAGACCCTGACGTAGCCAAGTGGTGGTCGAGAGACAAAAGTACACCCAAATCTAAAAGATGTAAAGACAAACAGGCAGGAGATGAGTGTAAGTAGGTCCTAAGTCTAGTTTCAGGCACCAGTTGGACACACAGGTGAAATAAATACTTAAATGAAACGTGACCAACAATCGAGTGTGATGAATTGGATAGATTAGATTAAAGATGAGATGGCTGAAAATAGTCTAAGGATGTAAATTGAGTTGGAAGTGAGATAGTGAATTAAACTGCTTAGGAAAGGGGTTAAGTAGTGGACAAATGGACCTAGGGAAGAGAATAATTAGCATTAATAATCACTTCCAGCAATCGGTACTTGATTTCCTAAGGTAAAACGACGTTCTGAACCCAAATCAAAAGTACCCAGAACACCAAAGTGACCCTAAATCAGTAGAAGAGAAAAATGCCCCCAGGTGGGCTTTTTGCCAAGTGGACGAGTGCCTAAACTATGGGTTAATGGAGTTGGAATTGCTTCAAACTTGAGATATAGGCTTTTAGGCGCAAATAACAAGCGAGTTTGCAATAAAAACAAAGTTCTAACGGTGGGAAATTTGGTTTTTGTATTTTAGGGTTTATTAAGTGTTTTTGCAACTTAACATCAACAGTGAGAGAGAGAGGATGAGAAACAAGCAAGGATCCCATACCTGGATAATGGAGATGAAGATGCCCCCGTGCCGAAGACAAACCCTAAAGATCAAATGCTGAACTAGAGTGCGTTTTCCCCTAAGCGTTTGATGCTACCAATGAGCCAATGTGTTTTTGTACCTGCCAAAGAGAGATTAAATCAGTTTCTATAGCAAATGAAAAAAATAAACCAGCAAAATGAGTGACAAATGATGAGGAAAGCAAATAACAACTATGCAAATTCACTTCCCTGTTGAAATCCATTAGAGAAACGCTAGCATGGAGCTGCTGGCTCAAGTGCTGCGTTTTCCTCCAGTGGCCAGCTTCAACTGCAAATCGAAATGCCCAAGGAGAGATGGGGATACCACAAACAACTCAGCAATGCATCAGAAATATGATCTCAATCAACACAAGAAAGATCTCACTCCATATCACAAGTAACTCAGTAGAAATGTCTCTCAATAATCTCAATATCAAGTCTCAAAAATGCCAAGAGGCTCTACAATGGAGGGAGATCCTTCTCTTATAGAGGAAGGCCACTCTCAAAACAAGTTCCCCCCTAAAATGGAGGGCTGGGATCACTCCCCATCAAGCAAATCGAATGGTGGAGAGCTCTCCTAGTGGGGGTGCGAATTGCCCAAGGATAGCATACAAGTGGAGGAGAGGGGCCCATTGTGGGGCCATACAATAGATAGAACAATGTTGGGAGGTGTCTATATGGGGTTTTATCCCCCCAACTCAATACACATGGTCCCACATACAATATAACCATGAAATCGAATTTCCCCAAGTGGAGAAAAACGTCCCCCATGGGCAATTCGTCCACCTAGGTTAGTAGGGTAAGAGACGGCCCCACAATACATAATACCATGCCAAAACATTACCAATTTACCTTAGGAATCACCCTTTTATTTTCCAGCCATTGATTTTCACCCTTTGCTATAGTTGCCTTTGTCAATTTTTTATTTTTCATGTATTTTATTGCTGGTTTATACTGCTGAAGATGTAATTTGGGATTTTGACCCATCTAAAGTGATCAGATTGTCAAACTGTCTGCTGCAATGTGATCGTGGACCCCAAAAGTAGTAGGAATGACCACTCGAACGACCCCGATCCATCACTTAGGCATTATTCTCCCAAAATCTATGATTTTTAATTAAAACGGGTCATTAATGACCAATAATAATTAAAAATCTCACAAAATCCTCGATCTTTTTGCATTCTGTCACTTGGAAGCTCATATGGGTCCCCTGTAGATAATAATTGACCAAAATCGAAATTCCGGTGGCAACATTTTTTCGGGCCCATTTTTGGCCTGGTCTACCTAGTTTGACCAAGTCAAATCTGGTCAACAATGGTGCTAGCTGAATACCTGTATGCAATCATGAAGTGAAAGGATTCTTTATACAAGTTAGTACATTACTAAACATCATGACAATAATATGGTGATCAAATATTGCATTAAATCTCGGAAAAATACAAGGCCCCAGGTGAGGTGGGCCCACCACATCCAAAAGACTCAACTGCTATGCACAACCTATAGACTTGACCACCTAGCTGACTTTGGGTGATGTGGAACACATGGAAAAGGATAAGGGATGACAAGGATGAGGATCAAGTGACCTTTTGGATAACTCGGGAAAGCGGGGTCCACTGAGATAAGTATACCATGACAAAACACGGGGAAGGGCGGTGCCTCACAAATGGGTATAGTGCAGGGAAACCGCCACTGGTCATCTAACAAGTATCTCACAACTCACATTCGTGCCCGAAGACTTTGTGAGGTTCTTTTCTAGAGCCGCCAAACTCGGTGTCCGGCAAACCGTAACTTGAGACTCTAGGGGACAATCTTGAGCTTGTCCCTTGCTCCCTCTCACCTCCTTGCCCCGTAGGACTAGGTGAGGAATAACCACTACAAATGCTGACATGTACGGCTAAGCTGTGTCCATGTGTGTTTACAAACACATTGCATGGATTTTACAATGAGTTTCATACTTAGCCCTTTTCTGGCTAGATTTTACATTTACATTAGCCTTTTTGGCTTGCTTTACATTTCTTCATTTCTTCAATTTACATCAAGGCCCTTTTGGGATACATACATATCTCAATAGATATAAACATGGTGCTCATACTGCAAAGTAATGGGGATTAGCAATACATGTTTCAATGACCAATGGGGAACACCCGGTGAGGCTACACAATCCTAACTGCATTGCAACATCGGGGGCAACCGACAGGAGCAAATCCCAGGTTTGAGAGTCCATCTCACACACTAAAGAGCCGAGGCACAATGGACAGAGTATCATGGCATACTCAAATATCGGAGGGGAAAGGGATCCTCAAGGTCACAAGTCAGAATCCAAGTCGAGAAAGTATATCATGTATGAGTCGGATGGATGGAGAAAGTGAAGGTGGATCCAAAGTTAGCTTCCTAGGGGGACTAAATGACCAAGTCTATACCAAGAGTAGGGGTGTAACCCGGTGTGCATATAGCAGGAGCCTACTAGGAAGGGGTGGACTGACATCACCAAAGGCCCAATCACATATCATAAAAAATAGGTAGATCACCAAATCAATCATCATATGTAGAGTTAGTGTACTATCATGTATAAACAAGTCTAAGCAACAATCATGAGCAATATACATCAAATGCAATACCTGCCGCACCATATACCTGCTGCTGAGGCTGTCTCTGAACTGGATCTCTGCTGAATCCGAGCACAAATAGTAAACCAACAATACTCTGTGATAGTCTCAATCAAAACAAGACTAGGCAACTGTCTCAATGGGCTCATATCAAAGCCTGGCATGGAAAGGTGACCCTGTGGTAAATGCTAAGTAACATGTCTGTACCACTGTACAACCATCTGTCCCCTCTGATCCATCTGCTCAGGGCAATCTGAACAAAACTGTGTGCCTCCTCTGAAGGCATCGGATCTCTGATCTGGAAAAAAAGTACTGTGCGGTCCTCGGCCGCACAGTCTATAGTATGGTAGCTCCAGCTAACATAGATGTGATAACACACCTCTTACCCACAAATTTGCACATTTATCAACATTTCTCAACTATGGCCATCCTTGGTACTCTTAGTTGAACATCGCCCACAAATGGGTTAGGATTCCATTTTTGTTGACTACCTAATAGGAATTCATGTTGATACAATTCAGAGAATAAATTCCTATACTCTTCATGACAACCAGAGTACACTTGGAAAACTTCATCCCGTGTAAAGACTAGAGTAAATTACAATGACAATGTTTCCAAGGAGATTGGAAAACATCTTAAAAAATTGAAAATGAAGTTGCTTAATCCTGGGGGTTTGTGATATAATGAAACATATCATAATCCATGGATTTCTTCTTGTTTCTTTCTAGAGATGAATCTTAATCCAAACAAGAAGAGAAGAAGAAGTTGTGGAGGAAGGACATAAATACTCATATCGATATCTTCTGGCATTCAGAGGAGTATCATACAGACGATCTCTCAATATCAATTTGAAATGCCTTGAGTTCACAGTTCAGAAAAGGAAAATAGCTGACATAATGCAGATGGAATTAGTTGAAGCCCTTGTTGTCCGCCAATATGCACACCAGCAGCGGAAATCTTTCGAAAGCTGTCTCTTCACTACAAGTGAGAGAGGTGTGGCCTTGGGGGCAAGCAATGAGCCAGGTACTGTCACCTGAATCCCAGCTCCTCCGTTTAGGCAAAACTCCTAACGAAGCCAAGGGGGGTAGTCCCTAAAAAAGAGTTGTCTAAGGCTCTTTGTGTATTTAAGTGTTTTTAATGTAGTGATGCGGATGGGTGTTTTTTAGGAATTTTTTGAGACGAGAGACAATATAAAAGTTGAATATAAGACAAGATAACGCAATCCACGTTGCAAACACAAGATGAAAGATATACTTGGGCAATAAGTAAATCACTTTTCACGAAATATAACAGATAACTCCAATGTAGATATTTAAGCAAGAAAAATATGAGATAAAGGACCAGTGCCTTATGGAGTCAAGAATTAAATATGAATTGTGAAAACTTGATACAAGTGCTTGAATTGAAAGTTTGTGAGAACGTTGTGCAGCTTATCTTGGTAGATTCAAAGTTTTAATTGTCTTGATTATTAGGGCTAAAACCAAGGGTATTCAAAGAGTGTCCGGAAAGTAGTTTTAAGCAGCTCCTTTAAGAGACCTGTCGGGGCCTGTCTGGAATCACGGCGAGGCGCGCAATGCTAACCAGCCACCGTGTCGCAGATTGGGCGGTCCGGCGCCTCCCCTGAGAACTGATTAAAATACTTTATGTCAACGCCGGTTCGTTGGTTATGGGGGTGAAAGTTTTAATTAGATTTTCACTTGTAAATTAACAAGTCTTCCACCTTTCTGAGTACTAGCCCAACCGTTTCCGGTTGGCAGAGCATACGGGTGTAGGACAGAAACCAAGATAAATTAATTAAAGGGTGTGTGAGTGGAAATTTTTTATTATTAGAAAGCCTTGTTCAACTCTCCGACAGAGAGCGCTCTTGACTTGGTCTTATGACCACAGTTCAAGAGACTTGCTAGATTAACAATGCCTAATGCAGGGAAATGCAAGAAACTAAAATGCCCTCCGATAGAGGGTGCTCTTGACTTGGATTTGGCCAAGTTCAAGAGACTTTGGTTTATTTTTAAAAAGCAGATAAATTGTAGTAGCAGTATATCTTAACTTGAAACAGATTTTAAGCAATAGTATTGATCACAAGATATAAATTACCACTAACAATGATGCATGCAAGATAAATAAATCTAGTGTTCTACCACACAAACTTTAATCTACTAGGTGGGATTGATCCCCGAAACAGGATCAACCACTAGAACCGCCTGCACTTGAGAACTTCCAGCTAGCTGAAAGCTCTGCCAAGGAAACCGATGGGGATGGAAGAGTAACCACAAATTATGTGGTCCTGCCCTTGAGATGAAATCTCAAGGATACAACTTCCGGCTGAGGGCTTTGGAAGAGAAGCAAGATAACAATAAAATAAAACTAAACTACCCAAGAATCTCTTTCAGGTCAAAGACCCTACTCGGGAGAGCATGGGGGTAAGTGAATATGGAAGATAACTTTGACTGACTTATTAAGCAAAATACTAATCTAAGAATATGAGATCACAAATCTAATCTAAATCAAATCCCCAAGACCCAACACTCTTCCCCAAATGGGGAAGAAAACCCAAGAATGGAGGACCTCTCTACTATAAATTTTATTGATCTTTTACAAGTGCCTCAAGGGAAAATCCTTGGAAGGTCTTTAATGACTTTCTATGAATAACTTATAAAAATTGGAAAAAATGGAGCCCTCAATGGCTTTTACAAAGGATAAGGAGATGTATCGCTGCTTTGTTTTTTTTTGTGTGTTTTTAATGGCTTCTTGCTTTGAAGCCTCTTTGACTTCTACTTCCTGAAAAACAATCTATAACAAAATAATTGCTCCAATACCCATTAGCATTAACAATTTGATATTATCTATTTGCGAAGTAAAAAAAAAAACGGAAAAGTGAAGTGGCAGCCAATAGTAAACTTTAAAAAAAAAAGATAACTTTGTAACCCTCTAGGACTGTCTAGTCAAATGATGGCAGCCAAATGAATCTCCTAACCCTGGGTGGCAGTCAACGCACTGTTTTGGGACAGTCAAGATTAAAGTTTAAAAAGGCAGTCTTTAAGTTTTAGGACAGTCACATGTGTAGATGTATTAAATGGCAGCCAACAAGCTTTCTCATGACAGTCCAACAAAGGTAATGGCAGCCCACAAGATGTAGATGGTTCCAATATGTCTTTAACAGTCCTCACAATGCCAAAAAGACAGTCAACAAAGGTTTGGGACAGTCACACGAAAGTTATAACAGTCCACTACAGTGTTAGATGGCAGCCACGTACTTGATGACAGTCTTTAAATGCTTAAAGGGGCAGCCACTAGAGTTTTAAGGCATTTAACATGTGTGGATGTATGGCAGCCCACAAATTGTTATGAAAATAGATCTCACTAACTTTGAAACAACCTTAATCACTAACTAGCAAATGGTGTAAAAAATACTTAATGCAAATCAACTATTTAAAATCAAACTAACCATCAACTATCCACTAACTAAGTATGAAAATAAACGTTGACTACTCACTAATTCCTAACACATGCTTGTTTGTTGTAGGGCAAGATGGGAATGGAAGAAAGCTTAGAGGAGGAACAAGACAAGAGAGGGAAAACGAAGATGTGAAGGGTAAAGGGAAGAAGTAGGATGAGAAGCTAGGAGGATAGGGGAGTAAGAGGACAAATGGAAGAGGAAAGGAGGAAGACGTGGGCAGCAAAGAATGGGAAGGAAAGAGGCTGCCAACAAAGAGTGGACAGCAACAAAAAAGGAGGATGGACAGCAGCAAGAAAGGAGCAATAGCGAATGAAAGGGAGCAGCAGGGGTAAGGAGAAGAGAAAGGTAGGAAAAAAGGTGATGCAAAAAAGGGTAAGAGGACACTAAAACTCAGAAAATAGGGCAGCAAACAGAAGTGGAAGATGAAGGAAGCCAAACAAGGCAAGGGAAGAAGCCAATGGATGAACTTGGAAATTAGGGCCTCTTAAGAAGTAACCAGTAACAAAGTTTTAAGTTTTAAATAAGAGATGGATAATGTAGCAAGCTTCTCAAGCTCCGTTTGAAGCACGGATTAGACCTTTGGAGTATCTTGAAATGCACAAGTTTGTTAGAAAAATATTTGGTGAAGTGGAGAGAGAGACAACCGAGTTCAAAACCCCACTCTACCCTTTGAAGATCTGCACAATATACAACTTCATAAAAATATTTGATCAAATCATAGTATGCTAAACAAGATGTGATAAGAAGACGCATAAGTATTACCGACTACGTTTTGCACTTCTAAATCACATAATATCTCACATCAATGAACAAATTGTACCATCAAATGTTCATCCTACATTCTTAATAAAGACCTCTAAGCTAAGAAGTGATCAAGCATTTACGATATGAGAAAATATAAAGAACAAAATCACCTTAGATGTGAAGCATTTCTCATTGACAAGTAGGGCACACCATGTAGACCTCCAAAGTCTGCTTTATTCCAAAATAGCCAAAGCTATGAGCTCTTACAAAATGGGCAGAGTAATGTTGCACCAAAAAATCCATGAGATAATAACCCCTAATGGGCCTCTCTTTATAGGAAAACCAAAAGCTAACCCTAGGTCGAATTAGCCATGAGCATAGGTCGAATTCCAATCAATTAGTGGCTTGGAGAGATAGACAAGGCAAAGTCGAGCTTTGAGGTAGGTGGAAATGGCATGAGGTGGCAAGATTCGAGTGGTAGAAGGGATGGGAAGTATCACCCAACGAATAAGCAAGCTACAACAAGGAAGGGCGTGAGCTAAGGTGAGGAATGACGTGAGGAGTGGTGATATGCGTGAGTCTTGAGGAGGGTGCGAGTTAGTTTGGTGGATGACATGTGGAGAAAAGGTAGGTGCTAACTCGAAAGGTAGAAGGAGCCAATCTAATGGTGATTGCATACTAACCAATAGTCAAACTCCAACTACGATAGAACTACGATAGGCATGAGGTTAAATGAGATTGACGTGAGGATCATGAGGATGGCGAGTTACTAGAGCTCCAAGCTTGTGATGTGGCCACAATCTTAAGATGCGCCCATCATAGCCATTAATACAATCTCAACGAACCATTAATTAGATGACAAATCCTCAACTCGTGAGAGCTAGCCGTACGGCCAAACCATGCTCACGTCATTCATTCCATGTCATTCGTATATCCTAACTTTGATATGATATAACATGTGATTTGTCTTTAATATGGTCGTACACCATATTAGAATTCACTTCAACCTTTAAAAAATCATTTTTTAATGCTTTTGGATTTATTTGATTTTTTGTCACTTAGTGAATTTTGTCATTTTTTAGCCAAAATGATGCATTTTTAGCCAAAACTACTCCTGGGGTGATGTAACTGCCCGGAAACTGAAGAATGAAAATGCCAAGGTGAAGAGGATGCTCTGAGCGTCAAAACGAGCCTCCCCACACCCAATTCCGCCTCCGGATGAGGTTTTTATCACTTCTTGAAAAATTTTAATTAAACCATTAAAAAAAATGGTCTAATTTTATGAAAAAATTATTTTTTGTCGGAATCAAACGAAACTCCTAGAGGACCTAGTGCATGTTCATACGACTCAATCGATGTGGCTAACACGTAAAAAATCCTAGACACAAGACTCTAATAACCACCTTAGGTTTTGACCACCATGGGAAATACTCCAGCTTTGGAGGTTTGAGTGAAAAACTCGGGGATTATACGCCACTGATGAGTAGCGCATAATTCCTAAAGAAAAAACACTCTAGAGTATCCCCCAAATGGCTAAACCTACGGATAGCCGAGTCTTTTATAAAAGGACCCCGTTTAGACCAACATTTTACAAATTCCCCATGGGGGTATGAACATGCAGTTATTACAAAAGGGGCAAAATTGCCCTCAAATTGACTCCTGAACTTCTGAATGCTGATGATGAACATGAATCATGTTCAATAAACTGGCGGCTCATCGGAAGTTCAACTATTTGTACAAAATAGGTGATAACATCTGGCTCCAACTGCGGGACATGTGCTCGATCTGGAAATTATGCAAGGAGAGGATACGAGAACACCAGAATCTCTGGTTCATATATATAACCTGTAAAAACATCTCAACTTGACAAAAAAACCTTCAGTAGCACATGTGTTATGAAAAAACCAAAATGAAATACCAACTATATCTTATTGTTTGAAAATGAATTCTAGGAAACCTGAAATGCAGAAGGTAAATTAAATCTTTTCCTATTCTAATATAATACAAAAAGTAAAACGTTAAGTATAATCAGAAATCCAATGTAACCATTTAAGCATGTGATTAATGAAAAAACAAATTTTTACCTTGTCTTTGGTTACCAGCCAAGACAAGGGCATGCTTATCAGAAAGTGCAAACCTGCTTGGATCTTCTGAAAGGGAGGGCTGGATGGGGAATCATGCGTATGTAATAAATATTTGAAGTGCTCTCCAACATGGTAAGAAATCTTTCTGCAGGCACCCTCTATCCAGAACAGGATAGGGTGATGAAATTCAAGATGACAAAGCAATTCTGGTACCTTATCATATTCTTCCAAGAGGCTCTTCCGAAAATAATTTTCCATGAAAGTGCATGCCTCGAACTGTTCTAATATACAAGGGGTTTCCGATGGCTGAGATATATATTCAACTGATTGCTCATATGAAATAATTTCCTTCCCTTCCTCTATGCTCAACTGTTCAAAATCCATACTTCTACCGAAAATGGGGAAGTCTTTATGAATTTTACCATATTCCTGGCCACAAGTATCCTCATGCTCATAAGTGGGATTGTTAACAAAATTTCCAAGGGGATTTTGTTCATCATTAACTTCTTCAGACATGGTATAGATAGGGTTCTCAAAAAAGGTCCATTCATCATTGCCAATATCTATGTCTTCCGTGATGGACTCATCATCACTTATGTCATCCTTTAAGCTATGCATATCCTCCTCAACTTCATAATAATCTTCCTCAAACAGATTTGTTTCAAAAATATCACAAGGGACCCAAATTTCTAAATATTCACTGCCATGTGGAGAACAAATGGGAGTGTCATAACACACATTACTACTTTCATGGATTTCTTTATGAATGTTGATCTCCGTAATGGTTTCTTCTAAAGATGGGTCAGAAGTACATAAATGTTCATCATCACTGAAGTAGTCTTGAAAAACTTCCCACTCCAAAGTGTCTTTTGTTTCGATGGCATGAGGAGGGTCTTCAACAATATTCGGTATTTGATAAATCTCTATGATAGGATCATCAGGAATCTGATGGGAAAATGTTATATCTTCTGTAATAAGCTGATCTGACTGATTCCAACTCTCTTCATGAATATCATAAGTATCACCTACATAGTTTATGCACTCAGGCTCACTTGATGACGACTGACCAACAAACCCTTCAGGAAAACCATGCTCCTGGATATAGTGTGTAAGGTGACAAGTGTTTTCTTCATGGAATTCCTGACATGTCCTACAGAATGGTTTGTAGGGTTCAGCCCTAGGAATGCCATAGATTTCTCCCACATTATTAATGAATGCAGGCTTGCTTGTTGATGCACTAGGACCACAACTTTCAGGAAACCCGTGTTCTTGAATATAGCATGCATGGTAGCAACCAGATTCCTCATAGAAATCTTTGCATGCCCTACAAAAGGGCTTGGCATACTCAACCATGTTAGCAGCCTCTAGTTGATGAGGAGGCCTCTGTTCATGGTTAGGAGGTCTCTGTTGCCAAGTAGGTTTAGCAGGGAAATTCCTAGGAGCCGGTTGTGTATGTTGAATTTGGTGAACCTGTGTTCTTTCCATGTTTATGATCTTGTTTTGTAACTCTTTTATTTGGCTCACATGTTTCTGTTCAACTTTTTCCATTCTCTCATACATGTCCATCATTTTCTTTTCATAAGTGTCTTTCATAGGCTCTTTGTCTTTGTGCTCAATGGGTTTCGAAGGAAGCTGAGATCTAGAATATCCCTGGATATTTGACTCTCCGGAAGACTTCATGTTCCTATCAATCTTGATGGCCAAAGCTTGAGCCTCAAGCAAGGTAGCTGGTTCCTTATCCCTGATCTGGTATTGGACTTTGCCACTTAATGCTTCTATGTAGTAGTCCAACAAAGAAGCCGCAGGAGGCACATAGGTCTCAGGGATGGAATTAGCCAACTCTATGAATTTAGTATTAAATTCATCCATAGTTTCATTTTCCATCTTCTTCATGCTAGTTAGAGATGCAACTAAATGTCTAGGTTCTTTTTTGAAACCAAACTTGCTGAGGAAAGATGTCTTGAAAGCTGCTATGGTGGCGAAAGACTTGTCTGGTATATTGTCGTACCAATTCCCTGCCTTTCCTTCTAAGGATAGGGCAAAAAGAGTCATGTAAACATCCTCATGTTTATCTGCTCCTTTGACATAAGTGCTACATAGCTTGGTGAAGTTTCGGATATGTTGTTCAGCAGATATGGAGGCATCAGTGCCATTGAAATTTGTGAGTTTATCAATAGCCTTCTCAGGAATATCGTGAGGCTGACCTGGTATCTGAGTAAAGTTTAGTTGAGCAAAAAACTCACCCATTGTGGAAAGGAAACAGTTATTATTTTCAGAATTTGTTTGATTTTCTAGATTTTCTTGAAACAAAGAGTGGATGTCTAAAATAGATTCGGATCTAAGATTTTCAAGAATTCTACGAGAAGCAAGCTTGTTCAGTCTCCTCCTATAAACCTTTTCAAGCTCAGGGATAAAACTAAGAAAGCCTTAAGAGTTTCTTCTAGTTGAATACCTTGATGTGTTAACTGACAATGGAGTCGCCAGGTGAATCCAAGTCTAATTTCAGAGAGTGATTAAACTAAAAATCTAGCAAAGTTAAAAAACTAAAAAAGGTGAAGTGGAGTCGCCAGATAGATATGAAAATCTATCAAAAGGTAAAACAAACTAGAAAAAACTAAGGTCGTCCAGGAACAAAAAGATTTGTCCCCGGCAACGGCGCCAAAGATGTTGTCCGCCAATATGCACACCAGCAGCGGAAATCTTTCGAAAGCTGTCTCTTCACTACAAGTGAGAGAGGTGTGGCCTTGGGGGCAAGCAATGAGCCAGGTACTGTCACCTGAATCCCAGCTCCTCCGTTTAGGCAAAACTCCTAACGAAGCCAAGGGGGGTAGTCCCTAGAAAAGAGTTGTCTAAGGCTCTTTGTGTATTTAAGTGTTTTTAATGTAGTGATGCGGATGGGTGTTTTTTAGGAGTTTTTTGAGATGAGAGACAATATAAAAGTTGAATATAAGACAAGATAACGCAATCCACGTTGCAAACACAAGATGAAAGATACACTTGGGCAATAAGTAAATCACTTTTCACGAAATATAACAGATAACTCCAATGTAGATATTTAAGCAAGCAAAATATGAGATAAAGGACCAGTGCCTTATGGAGTCAAGAATTAAATATGAATTGTGAAAACTTGATACAAGTGCTTGAATTGAAAGTTTGTGAGAACGTTGTGCAGCTTATCTTGGTAGATTCAAAGTTTTAATTGTCTTGATTATTAGGGCTAAAACCAAGGGTATTCAAAGAGTGTCCGGAAAGTAGTTTTAAGTAGCTCCTTTAAGAGACCTGTCGGGGCCTGTCTGGAATCACGGCGAGGCGCGCAATGCTAACCAGCCACCGTGTCGCAGATTGGGCGGTTCGGCGCCTCCCCTGAGAACTGATTAAAATACTTTATGTCAACTCCAGTTCGTTGGTTATGGGGGTGAAAGTTTTAATTAGATTTTCACTTGTAAATTAACAAGTCTTCCACCTTTCTGAGTACTAGCCCAATCGTTTCCGGTTGGCAGAGCATACGGGTGTAGGACAGAAACAAAGATAAATTAATTAAAGGGTGTGTGAGTGGAAAATTTTTATTATTAGAAAGCCTTGTTCAACTCTCCGACAGAGAGCGCTCTTGACTTGGTCTTATGACCACAGTTCAAGAGACTTGCTAGATTAACAATGCCTAATGCAGGGAAATGAAATAAACTAAAATGCCCTCCGATAGAGGGTGCTCTTGACTTGGATTTGGCCAAGTTCAAGAGACTTTGGTTTATTTTAAAAAA
The DNA here is from genome assembly GCA_027924585.1 of Larix kaempferi. Lineage (NCBI taxonomy): Eukaryota > Viridiplantae > Streptophyta > Pinopsida > Pinales > Pinaceae > Larix > Larix kaempferi. The sequence goes on from BSBM01000232.1 coordinate 10,642,613, forward strand.
GCAGATAAATTGTAGTAGCAGTATATCTTAACTTGAAACAAATTTTAAGCAATAGTATTGATCACAAGATATAAATTACCACTAACAATGATGCATGCAAGATAAATAAATCTAGTGTTCTACCACACAAACTTTAATCTACTAGGTGGGATTGATCCCCGAAACAGGATCAACCACTAGAACCGCCTGCACTTGAGAACTTTCAGCTAGCTGAAAGCTCTGCCAAGGAAACCGACGGGGATGGAAGAGTAACCACAAATTATGTGGTCCTGCCCTTGAGACGAAATCTCAAGGATACAATTCCAGCTGAGGGCGTTGGAAGAGAAGCAAGATAACAATAAAATAAAACTAAACTACCCAAGAATCTCTTTCAGGTCAAAGACCCTACTCGGGAGAGCATGGGGGTAAGTGAATATGGAAGATAACTTTGACTGACTTATTAAGCAAAATACTAATCTAAGAATATGAGATCACAAATCTAATCTAAATCAAATCCCCAAGACCCAACACTCTTCCCCAAATGGGGAAGAAAACCCAAGAATTGAGGACCTCTCCACTATAAATTTTATTGATCTTTTACAAGTGCCTCAAGGGAAAATCCTTGGAAGGTCTTTAATGACTTTCTATGAATAACTTATAAAAATTGGAAAAAATGGAGCCCTCAATGGCTTTTACAAAGGATAAGGAGATGTATCGCTGCTTTGTTTTTTTTTTGTGTTTTTAATGGCTTCTCGCTTTGAAGCCTCTTTGACTTCTACTTCCTGAAAAACAATCTATAACAAAATAATCGCTCCAATACCCATTAGCATTAACAATTTGATATTATCTATTTGCGAAGTAAAAAAAAAAACGGAAAAGTGAAGTGGCAGCCAATAGTAAACTTTAAAAAAAAAAGATAACTTTGTAACCCTCTAGGACTGTCTAGTCAAATGATGGCAGCCAAATGAATCTCCTAACCCTGGGTGGCAGTCAACGCACTGTTTTGGGACAGTCAAGATTAAAGTTTAAAAAGGCAGTCTTTAAGTTTTAGGACAGTCACATGTGTAGATGTATTAAATGGCAGCCAACAAGCTTTCTCATGACAGTCCAACAAAGGTACTGACAGCCCACAAGATGTAGATGGTTCCAATATGTCTTTAACAGTCCTCACAATGCCAAAAAGACAGTCAACAAAGGTTTGGGACAGTCACACGAAAGTTATAACAGTCCACTACAGTGTTAGATGGCAGCCACGTACTTGATGACAGTCTTTAAATGCTTAAAGGGGCAGCCACTAGAGTTTTAAGGCAGTTAACATGTGTGGATGTATGGCAGCCCACAAATTGTTATGAAAATAGATATCACTAACTTTGAAACAACCTTAATCACTAACTAGCAAATGGTGTAAAAAATACTTAATGCAAATCAACTATTTAAAATCAAACTAACCATCAACTATCCACTAACTAAGTATGAAAATAAACGTTGACTACTCACTAATTCCTAACACATGCTTGTTTGTTGTTGTTTGTTGTAGGGCAAGATGGGAATGGAAGAAAGCTTAGAGGAGGAACAAGACAAGAGAGGGAAAAAAAAGATGTGAAGGGTAAAGGGAAGAAGTAGGATGAGAAGCTAGGAGGATAGGGGAGTAAGAGGACAAATGGAAGAGGAAAGGAGGAAGACGTGGGCAGCAAAGAATGGGAAGGAAAGAGGCTGCCAACAAAGAGTGGACAGCAACAAAAAAGGAGGATGGACAGCAGCAAGAAAGGAGCAGTAGCGAATGAAAGGGAGCAGCAGGCGTAAGGAGAAGAGAAAGGTAGGAAAAAAGGTGATGCAAAAAAGGGTAAGAGGACACTAAAACTCAGAAAATAGGGCAGCAAACAGAAGTGGAAGATGAAGGAAGCCAAACAAGGCAAGGGAAGAAGCCAATGGATGAACTTGGAAATTAGGGCCTCTTAAGAAGTAACCAGTAACAAAGTTTTAAGTTTTAAATAAGAGATGGATAATGTAGCAAGCTTCTCATTAGACCTTTGGAGTATCTTGAAATGCACAAGTTTGTTAGAAAAATATTTGGTGAAGTGGAGAGAGAGACAACCGAGTTCAAAACCCCACTCTACCCTTTGAAGATCTGCACAATATACAACTTCATAAAAATATTTGATCAAATCATAGTATGCTAAACAAGATGTGATAAGAAGACGCATAAGTATTACCGACTACGTTTTGCACTTCTAAATCACATAATATCTCACATCAATGAACAAATTGTACCATCAAATGTTCATCCTACATTCTTAATAAAGACCTCTAAGCTAAGAAGTGATCAAGCATTTACGATATGAGAAAATATAAAGAACAAAATCACCTTAGATGTGAAGCATTTCTCATTGACAAGTAGGGCACACCATGTAGACCTCCAAAGTCTGCTTTATTCCAAAATAGCCAAAGCTATGAGCTCTTACAAAATGGGCAGAGTAATGTTGCACCAAAAAATCCATGAGATAATAACCCCTAATGGGCCTCTCTTTATAGGAAAACCAAAAGCTAACCCTAGGTCGAATTAGCCATGAGCATAGGTCGAATTCCAATCAATTAGTGGCTTGGAGAGATAGACAAGGCAAAGTCGAGCTTTGAGGTAGGTGGAAATGGCATGAGGTGGCAAGATTCGAGTGGTAGAAGGGATGGGAAGTATCACCCAACGAATAAGCAAGCTACAACAAGGAAGGGCGTGAGCTAAGGTGAGGAATGACGTGAGGAGTGGTGATATGCGTGAGTCTTGAGGAGGGTGCGAGTTAGTTTGGTGGATGACATGTGGAGAAAAGGTAGGTGCTAACTCGAAAGGTAGAAGGAGCCAATCTAATGGTGATTGCATACTAACCAATAGTCAAACTCCAACTACGATAGAACTACGATAGGCATGAGGTTAAATGAGATTGACGTGAGGATCATGAGGATGGCGAGTTACTAGAGCTCCAAGCTTGTGATGTGGCCACAATCTTAAGATGCGCCCATCATAGCCATTAATACAATCTCAACGAACCATTAATTAGATGACAAATCCTCAACTCGTGAGAGCTAGCCGTACGGCCAAACCATGCTCACGTCATTCATTCCATGTCATTCGTATATCCTAACTTTGATATGATATAACATGTGATTTGTCTTTAATATGGTCGTACACCATATTAGAATTCACTTCAACCTTTAAAAAATCATTTTTTAATGCTTTTGGATTTATTTGATTTTTTGTCACTTAGTGAATTTTGTCATTTTTTAGCCAAAATGATGCATTTTTAGCCAAAACTGCTCTTGGGGTGATGTAACTGCCCGGAAACTGAAGAATGAAAATGCCAAGGTGAAGAGGATGCTCTGAGCGTCAAAACGAGCCTCCCCACACCCAATTCCGCCTCCGGATGAGGTTTTTATCACTTCTTGAAAAATTTTAATTAAACCATTAAAAAAAATGGTCTAATTTTATGAAAAAATTATTTTTTGTCGGAATCAAACGAAACTCCTAGAGGACCTAGTGCATGTTCATACGACTCAATCGATGTGGCTAACACGTAAAAAATCCTAGACACAAGACTCTAATAACCACCTTAGGTTTTGACCACCATGGGAAATACTCCAGCTTTGGAGGTTTGAGTGAAAAACTCGGGGATTATACGCCACTGATGAGTAGCGCATAATTCCTAAGGAAAAAACACTCTAGAGTATCCCCCAAATGGCTAAACCTACGGATAGCCGAGTCTTTTATAAAAGGACCCCGTTTAGACCAACATTTTACAAATTCCCCATGGGGGTATGAACATGCAGTTATTACAAAAGGGGCAAAATTGCCCTCAAATTGACTCCTGAACTTCTGAATGCTGATGATGAACATGAATCATGTTCAATAAACTGGCGGCTCATCGGAAGTTCAACTATTTGTACAAAATAGGTGATAACAGCCCTTAACATAGAACATGGGCTTACTTCAATACAGAAATATGAGGTTATCCTTAGCCACTATACAAGTATTTTTGGCTTCAAGAAAGAGAATAGAGTGGATAAAGATGAGAGAAACAAGAAGCACTGTGAAGAAGAGAATACTTTCAACTTTCAAGTGTTCTATGTTTAAGTCAATTCTGAGATAACTAACACCCAATAAAGAATCTTTGTAGAATATTTGTCAAACATCCACATTGATGTTAGGGGTGTTTCAGAGTTGTTCAAGGCAATGAGGAAGCTCATTCATAAGATAAATAAGGTCAATCATTTAATGATGATCACAATCAACTTCATGTAAGTTACATTGTCAATTGGGATTCATTTCGAGAAATGGAACCTGGTCAAGGTGACAATAGCAAAGAAGAGGATAAAGGATGTGCCTCATTCAAATCCCTGAGATTGGGAAACTACTATACTTTTGCAATGGATCCAGACAAATCTATGAAATTGAATGAGGGATTTTGTGAAGAAGTGAAGTTGGAAATTGAATACAGTGATACTTTGCAATCCATTCTTAAGAGAAGCAATCCATAAAGCTTAGAATTGTTTTCTCTGAGAAATAGTACCATTTTTTACTCCTGTTTGGATAATGATATTGGATCAGCTTCAATTGACCAGCTTTCCTTTGATGTTGGTTTAGAACAATCAATGACGGTATATTTCCATAATATAGAAGGGATTGATTGTCATATTTTAGAAGCATCATGCTCCTTTGGCTATCTTTCCTTGGATAAAACAACTTCGGAGTGAAATATTACCAACCTGGACCAAGATATGTATTCAATTAGTCATCTTGAACTACCATGTTGTCTGACAGTGTGATTAATCACCATAATCACTTTGGCTCCTCAAATGACAACCTTTAGAAATATTGCATGCATCCTTCCCCGCCTTTTATTAAGAATTTTGGTTTTCTTGAGGTATCATGGGACAAGAAAATTCTTGTGAATTCTCCCGTCTACAAGAGGGATGATAACTTGAAATCTATGCAATTGAGTTGCAGTTATCAATAAGAGAAGGTAAAAGTTTTGAAATTCATATGTAGAGATGTTTTTCAAGACAAGAGGTGTTTAGGTAATTTCATATTCTGTTTCATGTTACACTACTAAGAAGATACCATTTTGAATGATCCATCGACGATATGTGAAACCTTTGTATCTACAATTTCCTGCATTTTCTAATAAATAAGAAAAGTGATATAAAAATGACTGGTTTGTGTTTTGGTGAAGTGAACATGATGAGAAAGATGATTGCATTATCGATCTCCATTGGGGAGAAAATAATAATACCCACATTCAAAGTGAAAATATGGTATATGCATCAATTGTTTTGCATTGTGGAGAGAGTAAACAACTAAGTCGAGTCTCTGTTAAAGAAATGCTCTCTAGAGAAGGAACTCCAGTATATGGTCAACATATTGCCGATATACAGAGTTGGCTCTTATCTATCTTTGCATTTAATATTAATTTTGATTTTTAACAGTGCAGATTCTGTAGAATCAGTTATTTTCCTTACACTTTAAGCCAATTTAGATGATTCCTTAGTACTTGCAAGTCTAAATGTGAGTATGTATTTCGTTATCGACCTTCTAAAACTTTCCATTCATTTATATTGGTAGTATCTAACCACAAGTTGCTTCAAATGATGAGAAATTATAACCATTATTCTTGTACAGATCCATTGACCTTAAAAGAGAAAGCTTCATGGAAGATGACCCCTTCTAAGAGTGAGAAGGAATTATATTCTTCTGGATGAGGGAAATATCAATGACCTTCAAATGCTTGACTATAATAAAATATCATATCACCCTTATTTTAAATGCCAAGAGGGAATGGATTAGGCTAAAGGTAAAATAGAGGAGTACATCAGAGAAATGCTTAACCCATCTAAGAAAATTTCATGTCTAACTGAAGATTTAAATGATAGAGAACTCAAAGGATTTGCAGGTTTCCAGTCTACTACCCATGCAAAAAATCCTTTCCCAACACAATTCTTGAGGGGGAAACAAGAACCAAGGAAATATAGGATGTTCATTTTTGAATCTGTGAAAGAGATGTTGGATTCACCAAGAAAACTGTATGTCATTGACTTTCTAACATAATCCTTTATCAAAGAAGGTTTTGGCCGTGAGAAGTTAGCAAAGGAAATATGTAATCAAATCTGTACATAGAAGAAGGATGAGACAAATATTTTAAGAAAGGATGGTACAGATAGCATGGAAGAAAGAAGAAGAAGAGTGGACAAATTTCTGGAAGGAAAAAAGGAGATAGGAATTGAGATAGAAGTATTGATTTTTGGAATCCTTATCGAAGAACTTGTGGAATATCTTGCTGATATACAACTGTGATTATATTTCGTCTTTGTTTAGGGGAATCCCACTCCATACTTTATGGGACACCAATATCTACAATGTTTTAGTTCATCATGTGTATACCCATATGACAATACATTAGTGAAGCTGTGAATATCTGCAACTTTAGTTCTTCACAATTCATGAGAAATAATGTTCTCTCCGACTCTGGTATTTGAGAGGCTTGGTAGAGCTTCGTTTATGCATTTTTCACCTCTGATGAAGATTATAAATTTATATCATTTAGTAGTATGATTCTCATTAACACTGTTGTTTTGAATGTGCATTTAATAAGTGGCAGATGAATTGATCAATAGATAGTAGAAGCAATCTTTATAGATTCTTTAAAGATGTAAGCAAAAAATATCTTTTGTGAATAAAAGGGACTAACCTGTAATTTTGTACTTCACATGCTTATGGGATGTTTAAATAATTGTATCATTAAAAATGTTAGATTAGTGTCAATCTTCATAAGCTGACCTTACAGCATATGGAAAGCACCTCAAAAGATGCAGGATTGTTGGAGTTGTTTAAAGATGAAATATGAGGATAAGATGTGCACTAGTAAGAGTGAATTTTATCTTATTCTAAAATAGATTACAGACAAGACAAATGAGTGAATGCCATTCGGAAATTCAGCTCAATACATTTTCCATGTCTACTAGTAGAAAAAAACCTCCTATTAGTTCATGCCTCTGTTTGATACTCTAAGCTTTTATTTTCCAGTGCTACAAAATTACCAATATTATCCCATCATTACTAGCGCTGTTGAAATTTGGATTCATTTTTACCCGTCTCACTAATTTTTTTCCTTTTATGGATTTATATCTCACCAATTTTTTTATTTAAATTTATATGACTTAATATATCTTTTAAAAAATATATATAATCTTCGATAATAATGTTTGGTTAAAGACTACAACCTTCAAAATCAGAAAATAATATATATTTAGATAGCAAAAGCAATGCAGACTTAGATGTCCACATGCATGTAGGATGAAGCAAAGCAATTTAGAAAGAGTGACACTAGTTTGAGATAGAAAAAAACTCAAATATATCATCATTGATAAAAAACTACTAAACCATTTTGCTACAATATCATCATCCAAGGTATGAATCTGGAAGGTATTCATTGTTATTTTAGGAAAATGACATAAATAGGGGAAGTTGGCCGAGAAGTAAGAGATTCAAGGGCCGATTAGAGCATCCTTTTCTTATTCAATTTCAACTTATTCACCTGAATTGTCATCTCCTAAGCAACGTATAGAGACTTTTTCATGCTATCCCATTTTTTCCATAGAAATTCCCTATTCCTACTTGTTTGGCATAAAATTTGGTTCACTGTACTCAAATGTTGCCTATACCTAGTTATGTGCTTGCAATCAAATGATGTCTTGGCCAAATGAGTCAAAAAATATCTTCACTTCATTAGTTCAACTTCATCCTTCAGTTGAAGGACATCAAAGGATAGCAGGGGTGTAGCAGTGGGTGGTGTCATACGACATGCAATGGTGTAGATGGAATGAAGAATGGGAAGGAAAATTCATTGTGGAAAATCTAGAAATAGACAATTTTCCTATTGAGACAGTTGTTCGGCAGAGGTAAATTTGGGTGTTGGAGCAAGGGTTGAGTGCTTTCATGCTAATCCAATACAACAAGATTCTGGAGTTAGATTTGAAGGTGGATTTGGTGGTTTCTCTTGTCTCTTGTATTTTTTTTCTAAAATTCACTAGGGAGGTATCTTAGTCCCCTCCACATCAAAATTCCCTTCCAGTATGGCCTCAGGGGATGAAAGCTTAAATGTGCAGATCTGCCACAAGCTGGCTTTGGAAGCCGTTGGAGCAGAAATACACCCTTGGGATAAATTTCTGCCATTTATATGACAATTTATGCAACAATACATTATGACTAGTGAGGTCTATTATCCACATTCAAAAGGATAAGGCTAAAAGAATGCATAGATTCAAAATGAGATAATGGGTATTCTAGGCGAGTTATTATTCAAAATTTAAGATGAAAAATCCGAAGGCAAAATTTTAAAAAATGTAGTCTATTGTTACTGACCCACTTATATGGGAAATTTATAACAAAAATAACTCATCAAAACAAATCAACATTCAGTCCCAATAATGGGACAGCTGTGTCTGGATGCAACTAAAAAATTAGGCAAGCAAAATAATTGGCCATATCCTTTTTAGCCTTATTTGTTCCCTTTCCTTACATAGTCAAAGAGAATAAGCCAAATTATGTACCTGGTCTTCCTCTTCAATTTCCCTGCTCAACTCTACACCTCTCAACATCAACTCCAACTCCTCTTCAATAACCAAGGGTTCAATGTGAACAATAATAACAGATAGCAAAATATACGTATGAATATCAAATATACAATATCAAACACGGACACTTCAACGACTTTTAAAATTGTAATGTTTTCCATATTCTTTCCTATGTGCAGGAGAGATCACTAATCATTGAATATTCCAAGAGAATTAACATATTAATTGGGTTCCTTTTCTTCTCATCTTGGTTTGTCCATTGATTTTAAAGTGCATGATGCACCACTTATACCCTGTCTAGGTTAGTCTTTCAGTAAGCTTATAGTTTAAGGGTAAAGTAGTTACTAGCAGAGTTGGATAAGAAATCAGAGAGGATTTTCACTGGAGGAAAAATATGCAATATAGATATATATCTTCTCAATATATGGGATATGTATATCCTAGGGGAATCCAACCAATACCTGTATCTACAATGAACCAAATAAGGATAGAAATCACACGGGGAAAGCACTAGGTAATACAACGGTGAGTTGAGAAATATTTCTGATAATATATACAAATTATTTATCCCTTCTATCTAGGCTATTCAAATGGTGGAAAATAAGTGACCTTCTCTACTCTTCAGTCCCGGGATATTCAGCATGCCCATGGAAAAAACAGACACAATTCTACCAACTAGATACAATACTAAGAAAATCCAGGCTATGGGTATTACCTACAGCAAATTGTGAATGAAAATCCCATTGTGATAGCTATCAAAGAATCAATATTTCAAAGATAAAGGATGAAGCTAGCTTAAGCAGCCTGCACTCCATGCATTGCTATACACTCTGTTGTCCGCCAGATTGCACACCAGCAGCAAAACTCTTTCGAAAGTTGTCTCTTCACTACAAGTGAGAGAGGTGTGGCCTTGGGAGCAAGCAATGAGCCAGGTACTGTCACCTGAATCCCAGCTCCTCCGTTTAGGCAAACTCCTAATGAAGACAAGGGGGGTAGTCCCTACAAAAGAGTTGTCTAAGGCTCTTGTGTTTTTAAAATGTTTTTGGTGTTATGATGCGGATGGGTGTTGTTTAGGAGTTTTTTTTTTTTGAAAGTGAGAGACACAATAATACTTTAAATCAGACCAAGATAACGCAATCCACGTTGCAAGAAAAGATAGGAGATACACTGGATCAAGTATGAATCACTCTTTATACAACATTTTAAACAAGTACTCCAATATTTAAGCAAATAAAATATTGAGATTAAGGACCAGTGCCTTATGGAGTCAAAAATGTAAAGGTGATTGAAATGCTTGATACAAGTGTTTGAGATAGAATATTTTGAGAACGTTTTGTAGCTTATCTTGGTAAATTTAAGATTTTAGTGGTCTTGATTATTATGGCTAAGAACAAGGATATTCAAAAAAGGAGTGGAACCTTAACCAATAAAAACATTGGCAACCTTTTAGGTGATAGGTCGGGAGCACCCAGATTGCAAAGAGGGCAAGTGTGCTTGCGGCTTGACCGCCCTCGAGTCTGATAGTGGATTCCCGGCACCACCTCTTCAGGAAGAACTCAGAATTTTGTCTTGGTTGGGGTTTTGGGTAAAATTTTAATTAATGTTATCACTTATGCAATTAACAAGTCTTACACCTTTCTGAGTACTAGCCCAACCGTTTCCGGTTGGCAGAGCATACGGGTGTAGGACAAAAACCAAGATAAATTAATTAAAGGGAAATATGGGTGCAAATTTTTATTATTAGAGCACTTTGTTCAACTCTCCGACAGAGAGCGCTCTTGACTTGATCTTATGACCACAGTTCAAGAGACTTGCTAATTAACAAATGCCTAATGCAGGGAATGATGCAAAACTAATAATGTCCTCCAATAGAGGGTGCTCTTGACTTGGATTTGGCCAAGTTCAAGAGACTTTGGTTCGTTTTAAGAAGCAAAAAGTAGTTTGTAGTAGCAAGATACTTCAACTTGAAATGATTAAACAATATGATAGATCAGAAAGATATGAAATATTGCCAATAATACTACTTTGCCAAATAAAATAAACTTGAAAAAATCTAGTGTTCTACCACACAAATTCTAATCTAAAAGTGGGATCAATCTCCGAACAAGATCAACCACTAGAAGCCACCAGTCTTGGAAACCTTCTAGCTAGCTGGATGTCCACAAAAAGCTGATGGGGGAACGAGAAACTACCACAAAGTTATGTGGCCTTTGGGATACAATCCCAAAGTTAGTTTTACTCTAGTCAAGGCTTGGAAGAGAGAATACAAGATGGAAAGTAAAGTCCTAAATAGAAAATAGACTCTAATCTACCCAAGAATCTCTTTCAGGTCAAAGACCGTACTCGGGAGAGCATGGGGGTAAGTAAATCGGAAAATATAACCAAGATAACTTATTGAAATGAAAACTAATCTAAGAGCATATTAAAGATCTAAACTAGAAAATCAAACCACTCAATGAAGACTACAAGACTTCCCCAAATGGGGGAAGTGAATGTAGGGGCTTAAAAACCCCACTTGCAACTTTATTATGAGAGTACAAATGCCCTTGAGAATGAAACCCTTGTAGGGACATTGAGATAAATAAATTGGGAAATATTAAAACAAACTCTTCAGATCTATTACAAAAGGATAAATACTAATCTCTTGGTTTGGATCGTCCTGTTATCACATTTATAGTAGCCGGGATACCATACATTATTTTTCTGATGCCAGTACACTATTCAGCCAGTTCCCCTACATTTGAGATGCTGAGATGAGCATCTATATTGGATCACTATCAGATTGTGGACATCAGTATGTATTCCCCATGCCATGACTGAGTCTCAGGACACTCAGAGAGATGACCGATGTAGCCATTATACCATTGGTACAGAGCAGTCAGTAGTGCCCAGAGTTATAGCAGCAGTTTCAAAGGACAGATGATGGTACAGTTTGATGAGCAGTCAGGTATATGACTCAGCAGGTATATCATTGTGTCATGGTTATATTGCTTTTATATTTATTCTTATAGCATGTCTTAGCACTTAGTTTCATGATCTGGCGATCATATAGATATGTGGACCTGGTTGATCTTATTATATATATTATATTGTCCCTACTCAGACTTAGAAGTTCACTATTCATACTCATTGGTTTTACCCTCCTTAGGGAGAATAGAGGTGATCATTCAACCGTACCTTGGCTTGCTAGTGTTGTCTCCATTATTCATTGTCTTCATCCATCCATGGCCTACCTTTTAGTTTATCACCCTGACTTACTACTTGACTAGTGGCATGGAGGACTTTTCCCCACTGTAGCCTCTGTATTGGATGAGCTTCCCTGTTGATTGTGTCTTGGCTCTGAGTTGGTGACAAAAATTGCCTATGGTGAGTTGGAGTTCCTTGTGAATTCCCCCTAGTCACTAAAGTTGTGTTGGCTAAACCTGAAACTTTTAGTGCTGCCATGAATACAAAATCTGGAAAAATGAAATGCTATATCTTGTATGAAAAGCCCATTCATGCAATGTGTTTCTAAACACACATGAATGAAAGGCATGCCAAATGAAAATGGCTATGAAAATAAAATGTTATATCTTTTGAAAAAATAAATACCTAGGTAAGCAAGCTGTCCATGACACACCTAGAAGTGCTCAGGTAAACAAGTGCCTTAAAAACACACCTGCAGCAGAAAGCCTAAAATAAATGTAAATCTATGCAATGTGTTTATAAACACACATAGATCAAGGCTATGGAAACTTCAGGCCCAAAAAGCAATGGAACTTAAATGCTATATCTAAACAATTGCTGGCCTTATTTGTATTATGGATTGTGCGCATCTGTGAAGGTGAATAAACCCTCTTTGAACAACTCATCCATTTGTGAGACACCGCCATTCCCTGTGTTATTGCTCATTCAGTATATACTATGGTGTGTATTCCCTTTCCCTTGCCAAAGTGTCACAAAGTTAAGTCAGTCAAGTCATCCCTTAGCCTAGCCAGTAATTTTAGCCTTCACCCTTCACTAGCAAATTGATCATAGCTATGAAGTGAGTATGATCTTGAAAGTCTAGTCTGAGTAATAATAATAATTAATGACATTATATATTTGGATTTAGATCGCCAGTAATGATTACTTTGTGCTATAATTGTTATTTGAATAAGTTGTAAAGCATGCATTAACCTTGGACACTTTGCAGCAGCTTATGATGATGGTCTGAGTTATATTGGGTCATGTTGACTTGGTTAGGCCTAGTCTGACCATGGTCAACCAGAGGACATGAGATGGTTGGACTTTATGATGACATGGATAGATGATATATGGTCTATGTATACATACATGATGATTCTATGCAGCAGCTACAGGGTTATGATGATGATTCTTGGTTTACAGCAGTATTTGATCATTTATAGATTATTATTATTTGCCCTGTTCCGGTATATTGGATATATATTTTGATCATGCAGAGACTCATATGGTGTATGAGTACACATCTTGGATGGATTTGGACCTTCTGAGTCCAATGAGACAGTTTGTTTTCAGTTCTGGGCACTTACAGTGATGATTGAGCCTCAGTAGGCTATCCCAGTGCAGTTTTGGTCTGTCGGAGGCCTTGTCGGAGCAGATGTGATTTTTATCCGGTTGACCTAGGGCGCTGATGATGGAGGGGGTGGTCCAGCCACTTGTTTTTACCATATTACCCCCCTCCCAGACACACTGGTGCCCTCACCTTGACAACGCAGGCACTCCAGGAGGCAGTTTGGGGCAGTTTCACGCTTCCCGAGGCATTTCAAGATTGATAGAAATGGCTATTAAGGAAATCGATTTGGGCTACTGAGGCAATGTTATGGCATGGGATGATCAGTGATGATAGATCGGGTTCCTCCACACCTTCTCCAGCAGTTTCAGCTTCATCGGGGCCTGCATCCATCACTTATGGCACTTTCTGTTGATTTCTGAGGTCTTTTTGAGGCCTACGATTTGACTATGGTGGCACGATTTGGTACATTGATGATTATTTATTGATTATTGTGCTATGGGGATTGACCAAGGAGGGATAAAATTACCCCTTGGACCCACCATAAGCCTCTTATTATATTTTGTCATCATGATTTGGTGGGATTCCCCTCTTCTAGGGCGATTTTGTCCACTCACATAATATTTTATTTGTGATCCATGTATTTTATTGTTGAGCTCATCTTAACCATTGATTAGACATTTGTATCTTTTAATCTTAGCCACTCATTCAAAAAGTGGTTAGGGTTTTGGTGTCTCTCCTTCCTATTTAAAGGAGAGAGCTTCTCATTGTAAGGGATCTTTGGCTCTTGGATTATTGGTATAGAAAAATATTCTTGTGGAAATTCTTGTGGTCTCCTTTGCATCTCGTGTTCTTAGATGGTGATTGAAAAGTCTATTGCAACCTAGCATTTGGAAATTGTGGTAACTTGGTAAGATCTATCTTTTTTGGAAATCATTGTTTGTCTACAGGAGGCCCGACTTCAACAAGGGCGATTTTGCAAGGCTTCTTCAAATCGACTTTCTTGGCATTCGCTTGTATCAGGGGGTTATCATTAGCATCATTGTGATCTATGCTATCTTTCTGTTACTTCTCTTGTGGCATTAGTCTTATCTCTTGATGCATCAAATCTGATATTGTTGACGTTTGTTGTGCAGGAGAGAGGGCGCATTGACTTCTTGGATCAAATCGACTTGCATAGAAAACTACCTCAAAGCTTCTCAAATTGATCGGGTTTGCATAGATCATCATCATCAAGGCATCTACAAGGTTACCCAGGTAAGATCCACAGGTTTGCTTCTCTTACCTTGATCCAATCCATTGACATAGCTCATAAATTGTTAAAACGCTAAATATTTCAAAACCCCCATTTTTACATTTTCTCAGATCTACTTAGATCTAGTGGGTTGTTGGGCATAATATTGAAAACCCACCTCTATAGCATCCACGGCATCCCGGATCTATAGTTTGGTGAGGATTGGATTTCGTTTGACCCCCTTTCCAAGCCAACTTAGCTTCTCCCAAGCAAGGCGCACTTCTTGGTGGTTGTGAGTTGACCTAGATCTAGGTGGTGGGTAGTTGAGATCCCGCTTGATCCATAATCTACACATCAAATAACATACCCCCAGATTGTTACTTTTCTGATTTTCACCTTGTGGGCCCTATTCCACATTTTAAGGGATTTAATCCCCATTTTGGACCACTTGGTGCATTCAAACTCAGATCTAATAAGATCTAGCCGTCGGATTGCTATGAAATTATAGATCCACACTCCTACTTGACCAACCTACCCGGATCTAAAGTTTGGATGCCATCGGACTTGTCTTGACCCACCTAACCCACCTTTTAGGCCTCCTTGGGTAAAGTCGCACCACCTTGGAGAAGTGAGTTAACTCACTTCTAGGATGTGGGTACTTGAGATTCTTGCGGATTTGGAACGGGAATAATTCAAAACCTAGGTCTAGTGTGTCACTTTGTCAGATCTTGCCTTGGGGATAGCATTCCTTGTTTTAAGGGATTGTGGTCCACTTGGGTTAAACCTAGATCTAGACCTACTTATCCATCAAGACCTTTATTGCCCACTTGTCCCATGTACTAGGAATCTTCAACCACAAGTCAACCATACTTTGACTCCATTGTCCCAATTCCCAAGGCACCGGTTACTCTCCAAGTCAATTCGACTTTCCTAGATTGTTGGATTAACTTGTGGTTTGACCTTAGTGTGGTGAACCAAACCCTTGATGCCATCATGTATCATGTTCAAGCTTGTCATGTGTACTAGTTATCCCCAATCCAAACCCTAAACTACACTGCATTGGACACGGTTCCCAAGGCAGTGGATCTTCCAACATTGAACTAGTACACTAATCCTAGATCTCACTTCAAACATTATAAGTCACTCTCACATCAACTATGGACCAAAGTTATACCCATTGAACCCCTCACTTGGCTTGTGACTTCATCCTAAGGTCTAGGATAAACCATACACCTTACTTCACTTAGAAACAACTTGATTTGGTGTCTTGGTTTTGACCTCTCCTGTCGGGAGTAGATCGGGTCTCCCCCTTTGTTGTCTGGGCTAGATAACATAAAGCGAAGGTTGCCTCGACTGGCGTGACAACCATATATTGGAGGTCGAGGTGATCGTGGTTGAACCTTTTGAGTTTCCCTTCCCTATTTCCATCCATGATTGGATATATCCATAGGGGTAACTACAACTTAGGTGATAACATTTTGGCTACGTTGCCGGGGAGGCAATAGCTTACCCTGGTCCAACATACTTTTCTTAAAGCCCTCCCGTTCTCTTTGCCTAGCATTTTGGCGCCGTTGCTGGGGAGGCAATAGCTTACCCTGGTTCGACATACCTTTCTTAAAGCCCTTCCGTTCTCTTTACCTAACATTTTGGTATTGAAAGGCATAGGCTTACCTTGGACAAGCTCACTTTCTCCTGCATATACAACGACACACATCTTGGTAGAAGAGTTTAAATCTACCGGGCGACTCCCAATCGTGACTCCGCTGAGGAGCGAACTCATTTACATCCTTACAACACTTAGAACTATGCCTTGCGTCACTTATTCAGAGAACGATATGATTTTGAAAATGATGACCGAAATGAGTGGTTTAATTCGAAACCTGAATGGGGTAGTTCTCAGAAAACAAAGAGAGAATATCGAAAACTATGAACCTTTCTGTAAAACCTCTGAGGGTGTGTATACCAATGAATATCTTCAAACTAGGTCTACAAGCAAAGCTCCTGATAGTCGAGTAGTAACTAGGTATCAAGCAAAGAATAATTTGAAAGATATAGATAAGAGCAAAACTACTGTGAAAGAAAATTCCCTTGACAAAGGAATATCACTCGTAGAATCCCAACTCAAACTCCAAACATCCTTCCTAAAGGAATTTTAAAGAAAAATGATCAACCCAGAAGATTGTCTCCTCAAGCCACCAAGAAGGTAACAAGTCCGAGCCCTGTTAAACCCCAGGCTAGGGAGCCAGTGCAAAGAGAGCAAGTGAATACTCCTAGCAAGGAGATTTCCCCTATAACACAAGAAAAGATAAATTCAAATATACTGGGAAAACTCTCGGGATCCTCTGTCATGGTATCTTTGAAAGACTTGGTAGTTATCCCTTCCATTAGAGCACAGGTAATGCATTTATTGGGTCTAAAAATAAATACCAAAGATCAAGAAAAGGCTTGCAACTTAAAGATTGACTTGAGTAATTTCTTATCCAAACCCAATATCCCTATGCCCTTGGAGGAACTTTTGAAAATCCCGTCATATTTTAATCAAGCAACTAAATTCTTAGGAATCGAGCCTAAAGTCAAGAATCCTGTGAAATTAACAACTGAGGATGAACCCCCCATTATGATTCAAAGTGTAATTGATAAAGGTAGGGGTCACCCCCCTTTTTATATTTCTTTGGAGATCAATCAATTGATATTGCACAATTGTATGTTAGATTCAGGAGCAGAAGTAAATATTATGCCTCTTAAGGTCATGGAACAATTGGAGCTAAAACCATCCAGAGAGTATAGGAATGTTTGTGGGATGGATTCTAGGCCTGTTAAGTCAGAAGGTATGATTGAGAATCTCAAGATGAAGCTGGCTGCTTATCCTGCAATTGAAATAAGTATGAATGTTTTGGTTCTAGATATTCCTGACGCATGGGGGATGTTGTTGTCAAGGGAGTGGGCTACCAAATTAGGAGGAAGTATCCAAATGGATTTATCTTACGCTACCATTCCTATTGGGGAAAAGGCTTCTTATAGATTGATGAATGAAAAACCTATGACAGAACATGTAGAAACACCCGACTACTTGTTTGAAGAGGCTATGCGCCCCACTGAGGAAGTTGGAAATTATATGGTGATGGCTAACTTTTGGGAAGAGCCCCGACCACATCCTTTTCCTCCTAGTCAAGTTTGGAAGATGTATTTTGATGGGGCAAAATCTAGGCATGGTGTTGGAGCTGGAATCGTCATTACATCTCCTTCTGGTGAAGAAAAATTGTTTGCATATCGTCTTGAATTTGAATGCACAAACAATGTAGCTGAGTATGAGGCATTGCTTTTAGGGTTAGAGATTTGCCAGGAACAAAAGATTAAATGTGTAAATGTAATAGGAGACTCTAATTTGGTTGTGTCCCAAGTGAAGAACCAGTTTGCAGCCAAAAATAATAGGCTTAGGGATTATCGAAATGCGGTTTGGGATACTATAGAAATGTTTGATGCCTTTGCAATACGAGCAGTCCCGAGAGAAGAAAATACCCTGGCCGATGCATTATCAGTAATAGCATGCACCTTTGAAACTCCAGATCATCTTAAAAATAAAGAGTGTAAGGTTGAAGTAATATTTAAACCTTCCATTCCTGATAATCAAGATCATTGGCAAGTCTTTGATAATGATGCACAAATCATTGCATTCTTACAAAACAATGAAAATTTTCAGAATTGCAATGTGAACTTAGAAGATAAATCAAGCGGTTCTTCCATTCAAGATCTTGATGTTATGAAATTAGCAATACCTCTGGAGAAAAATTTCAATAGGCATGATGAATACAAAGGTAAAAGAGCTGAACCGGTAGATGAGGTTATAGAGATAAATATTGGAACCTCAGTTTCTCCTAGAATGATTAGGATAGGAAAGAATGCTTCCCTAGAAGAAAGAAAGGCAATTGTGAATCTGATAAGGAAGTATAGAGATATTTTTGCCTGGACATATGATGAACTCAAAACTTTTGATCCTGAAATTATTGAGCACACTATCCCGTTGCATGAAGGGGCTAAACCTTATAGGCAAAAGTTAAGAAATGTCAATCCCAAACTTGCACCATTGATCAAAAAAGAACTTGAAAAAATGTTGGCTGCGGGAATTATCCAACCTGTTCGACACACTACTTGGGTTTCTAACCCGGTGATTGTAAGAAAGAAAAGTGGTGAAATCAGGGTATGTATTGATTTCAGAAACCTAAACCAAGCATCCCTTAAGGACAATTACCCTTTGCCTAACATGGAAAATTTATTGCAGAGTGTCACTGGGGCAGGAATGTTGTCTATGTTGGATGGGTTCTCAGGGTATAATCAGGTACGTATTAGAAAGGAAGACAGAGAAAAAACAACCTTTACCACTCCATGGGGAACTTTCCAATATATAAGAATTCCTTTCGGACTATTAAATGCTGGTTCTACTTTTCAAAGGGCTATGGATCAGGCATTTAGTGATTTGATTGGGAAAATCATTGCCATTTATCAGGATGACTTGACAGTCTTTTCAAAGAAAAGGGGAGATCATGTAGAACATTTGAGAAGAGTTTTTGAGCGTTGCAGAAAGTTTAGTATATCTTTAAACCCCAAAAAGTCGACTTTTGGAGTAGATGAAGGTAAGTTACTAGGACACATTGTGTCAAAAGAAGGTATCAGAATTGACCCAGAACGTGTCCAGGCCATCAATGCTATTGCAGCACCCCATAATGTAGCCACCTTGCAATCTTTCTTTGGTAAAATAAATTTTGTCCGAAGATTCATTCCAAACTTAGCAGAATTGGCCAAACCATTAAATGCCCTTCTTAAAAAGGATGTAAAGTTTGTATGGGATAAAGAATGTGAATTGTCTTTCACCAAGCTTAAAAAGGCCATTTCAACCTCCCTTGTGTTAGCTTGTCCTGATTACAATAAAGAATTCATGATTTACTCATATGCTTCGGAAGATACTATTGCTGGTGTATTATTACAAAAGAATGATGAAAACCACGAACAGCCTATAGCATTCATGAGTAAAAATTTGAGAGATGCTGAACTAAAGTATACGACAATTGAAAAACAAGCCTATGCTTTAGTCAAAGCCTTGAAACACTTTAGAACATATGTGGGATATTCCAAAATCAAGGCATATGTCCCATATCAAGCAGTAAAGGATGTTTTGTCACAAGCAGATGGTATAGGTGTAAGGGGAAATTGGATTTCACGCATACAAGAGTATGATCTAGAAATTAAGCCTATCAAGATTGTTAAAGGGCAAGGGTTAGCTCAACTTTTGACCAAAAAGGGAGGTGACATCGTAAATATGGTAAGTGGAAGAAACATTTGTATTCTAAACGTTAATGACGAACATGAGTGGTACAAAGATATTATGTATTTCTTGAGAAACTTGTCATGCCCTGACCACCTTGTAGATCATCAAAGAAGAGCATTGAGATTGAAGGCTGAGAAGTATGTTATAACTCAAGACGGGTTAGGATGGAGAAATCCTGATGGAATAATTCTGAAATGTGTTAACCCTGAGGAATCACAAACCATTATGAAAGAAATGCACTCTGGATTATGTGGTGGGCATTATGCCCCAAGAACAACCGCTGCAAAAATCATGAGGGCTGGTTATTATTGGCCAACACTTTTCAGGGATGTGCATTCTTATGTTAGAGTTTGTCAAGAGTGCCAACTATTTTCAGGAAAACCAAGATTGCCTGCACTACCTCTAAATCCTGTAGTAGTAGAAGCTCCTTTTCAACAGTGGGGTATGGATTTTGTTGGACCTTTTAGTGAAAACTCGAGCAATGGACATAAGTATATGTTGACCTGTACTGATTATTTTACTCGATGGGTAGAGGCCATCCCAACCAAGAAGGCTGCAGCCGAGGTAGTTGTAAAATTCTTGGAAGAAAACATTGTATCCAGATATGGTTGTCCTTTAAAAATAACAACTGATAACGCTTCAGCTTTCAGTAAAATAGAAATGTCAACCTTTTGCATGAATCATGGAATCACTCTCTCGCTTTCATCAAACTATTATCCTCAAGGAAACGGTCTCGCTGAATCTAGCAATAAGAATTTGATAAGACTACTAAAAAGAATGGTTGGCACCAATAAGAGAAGTTGGGACACAAAGTTGAAATATGCCTTATGGGCCGATAGGACAACGGTTAAAAGTATTACTGGAAAATCCCCTTTTGAGTCGGTATATGGGCAAGATTGTAGACTCCCAATAAATTTACAAATTCCTGTATATGAGTTGTTACAACAATGCACTTCAGATGAAGAAGCCTTCCAAGCAAGAATTGATAAACTAGTAGAACTTGATGAAATGAGAAGGATGGCATTTAACAAAACCATTATTGAACAGGAAAGAGTTAAAGGAACTTTTGACCAAAGAACAAGGAATGTGAAGTTCAGAGTTGGAGATATAGTTTTGTTATGGGACAAAAACAAGGCAAAACCTGGAAACCACGGAAAATTTGAAAAAATCTGGATGGGCCCATATCGAGTATCAAGGATAGCTGGAAAAGGATCAGTGTTTCTAGATACTCTAGATGGGGATGAACTCGAACTCCCTGTAAATGGGCTTTTGTTGAAGCATTATTTCCCACCTATCGAGTAAACTATGCATTGCATTTCCTGGTAGATTAGGGTAGGTAGGAAACCGAATAAGCCTACTTGTGCAGTAGTTAGTCTTTTCAGCCATTGAGTTTGGCACTTTGTTTATCTCTAAGCTCCTTTGTAAGCTCTTAGTTTAAATGAGTACCTGTCAATTTTCTTTTTCCTGCACAATGAAATCCAAATTTTGCAAATTATGTTAGTAGTTTAATTTACTTTCTGCATTTATATTTCATGCATTTATATTTCTAACATAGAATAGATTTTATTTCAGTTGGTTTTATATTTTTCCCACACATGCGGCATGAGGTATTTTTGATGTTTGTGAATGCAGAAATAGGTTGCGAAAATAAAAAGCTGAAAGCAAAATGGTAGAGTGCTGGATCGTGGATTCAAGTAGCAGAGTTCGAGGTCCAGAGATTCTGAGGTTCTCAAGCGCTCATTTCAGCAGAGCACTTGTCCCAGCCGGAGCCAGATGTTATCACATTTATAGTAGCCGAGCTACCATACATTATTTTTCTGATGCCAGTACACTATTTAGCCAGTTCCCCTACATTTGAGATGCTGAGATGAGCATCTATATTGGATCACTATCAGATTGTGGACAGCAGTATGTATTTCCCATGCCATGACTGAGTCTCAGGACACTCAGAGAGATGACCGATGTAGCCATTATACCATTGGTACAGAGCAGTCAGTAGTGCCCAGAGTTACAGCAGCAGTTTCAGAGGACAGATGATGGTACAGTTTGATGAGCAGTTAGGTATATGAATCAGCAGGTATATCATTGTGTCATGGTTATATTGCTTTTATATTTATTCTTATAGCATGTCTTAGCACTTAGTTTCATGATCTGGCGATCATATAGATATGTGGACCTGGTTGATCTTATTATATATATTATATTGTCCCTACTCAGACTTAGAAGTTCACTATTCATACTCATTGGTTTTACCCTCCTTAGGGAGAATAGAGGTGATCATTCAACCGTACCTTGGCTTGCTAGTGTTGGCTCCATTATTCATTGTCTTCATCCATCCATGGCCTACCTTTTAGTTTATCACCCTGACTTACTACTTGACTAGTGGCATGGAGGACTTTTCGCCACTGTAGCCTCTGTATTGGATGAGCTTCCCTGTTGATTGTGTCTCGGCTCTGAGTTGGTGACAAAACTTGCCTATGGTGAGTTGGAGTTCCTTGTGAATTCCCCCTAGTCACTAAAGTTGTGTTGGCTAAACCTGAAAATTTTAGTGCTGCCATGAATACAAAATCTGGAAAAATGAAATGCTATATCTTGTATGAAAAGCCCATTCATGCAATGTGTTTCTAAACACACATGAATGAAAGGCATGCCAAATGAAAATGGCTATGAAAATAAAATGTTATATCTTTTGAAAAAATAAATACCTAGGTAAGCAAGCTGTCCATGACACACCTAGAAGTGCTCAGGTAAACAAGTGCCTTAAAAACACACCTGCAGCAGAAAGCCTAAAATAAATGTAAATCTATGCAATGTGTTTATAAACACACATAGATCAAGGCTATGGAAACTTCAGGCCCAAAAAGCAATGGAACTTAAATGCTATATCTAAACAATTGCTGGCCTTATTTGTATTATGGATTGTGCGCATCTGTGAAGGTGAATAAACCCTCTTTGAACAACTCATCCATTTGTGAGACACCGCCATTCCCTGTGTTATTGCTCATTCGGTATATACTATGGTGTGTATTCCCTTTCCCTTGCCAAAGTGTCACAAAGTTAAGTCAGTCAAGTCATCCCTTAGCCTAGCCAGTAATTTTAGCCTTCACCCTTCACTAGCAAATTGATCACAGCTATGAAGTGAGTATGATCTTGAAAGTCTAGTCTGAGTAATAATAATAATTAATGACATTATATATTTGGATTTAGATCGCCAGTAATGATTACTTTGAGCTATAATTGTTATTTGAATAAGTTGTAAAGCATGCATTAACCTTGGACACTTTGCAGCAGCTTATGATGATGGTCTGAGTTATATTGGGTCATGTTGACTTGGTTAGGCCTAGTCTGACCATGGTCTACCAGAGGACATGAGATGGTTGGACCTTATGATGACATGGATAGATGATATATGGTCTATGTATACATACATGATGATTCTATGCAGCAGCTACAGGGTTATGACGATGATTCTTGGTTTACAGCAGTATTTGATCATTTACAGATTATTATTATTTTCCCTGTTCCGGTATATTGGATATATATTTTGATCATGCAGAGACTCATATGGTGTATGAGTACACATATTGGATGGATTTGGACCTTCTGAGTCCAATGAGACAGTTTGTTCTCAGTTCTGGGCACTTACGGTGATGATTGAGCCTTAGTAGGCTATCCTAGTGCAGGTTTGGTCTGTCGGAGGCCCTGTCGGAGCAGATGTGATTTTTATCCGGTTGACCTAGGGCGCTGATGATGGAGGGGGTGGTCCAGCCACTTGTTTTTACCATATTACCCCCCTCCCGGACACACTGGTGCCCTCACCTTGACAACGCAGGCACTCCAGGAGGCAGTTTGGGGTAGTTTCACGCTTCCCGAGGCATTTCAGGATTGGTAGAAATGGCTATTGAGGAAATCGATTTGGGCTACTGAGGCAATGTTATGGCATGGGATGATTAGTGATGATAGATCGGGGTCCTCCACACGTTCTCCAGCAGTTTCAGCTTCATCAGGGCCTGCATCCATCACTTATGGCACTTTCTGTGGATTTCTGAGGTCTTTTTGAGGCCTACGATTTGACTATGGTGGCACGATTTGGTACATTGATAATTATTTATTGATTATTGTGCTATGGGGATTGACCAAGGAGGGATAAAATTACCCCTTGGACCCACCATAAGCCTCTTATTATATTTTGTCATCATGATTTGGTGGGATTCCCCTCTTCTAGGGCGATTTTGTCCACTCACATAATATTTTATTTGTGATCCATGTATTTTATTGTTGAGCTCATCTCAACCATTGATTAGACATTTGTATCTTTTAATCTTAGCTACTCATTCAAAAAGTGGTTAGGGTTTTGGTGCCTCTCCTTCCTATTTAAAGGAGAGAGCTTCTCATTGTAAGGGGTCTTTGGCTCTTGGATTATTGGTATAGAAAAATATTCTTGTGGAAATTCTTGTGGTCTGCTTTGCATCTGGTGTTCTTAGATGGTGATTGGAAAGTCTATTGCAACCTAGCATTTGGAAATTGTGGTAAGATCTATCTTTTTTGGAAATCATTGTTTGTCTACAGGAGGGTGACTTCAACAAGGGCGATTTTGCAAGGCTTCTTCAAATCGGCTTTCTTGGCATTCGCTTGTATCAGGGGGTTATCATTAGCATCATTGTGATCTATGCTATCTTTCTGTTACTTCTCTTGTGGCATTAGTCTTATCTCTTGATGCATCAAATCTGATATTGTTGACATTTGTTGTGCAGGAGAGAGGGCGCATTGACTTCTTGGATCAAATCGACTTGCATAGAAAACTACCTCAAAGCTTCTCAAATTGATCAGGTTTGCATAGATCATCATCATCAAGGCATCTACAAGGTTACCCAGGTAAGATCCACAGGTTTGTTTCTCTTACCTTGATCCAATCCATTGACATAGCTCATAAATTGTTAAAACCCTAAATATTTCAAAACCCCCATTTTTACATTTTCTCGGATCTACTTAGATCTAGTGGGTTGTTGGGCATAATATTGAAAACCCACCTCTATAGCATCCACGGCATCCCGAATCTATAGTTTGGTGAGGATTGGCTTTCGTTTGACCCCCTTCCCAAGCCAACTTAGCTTCTCCCAAGCAAGGCGCACTTCTTGGTGGTTGTGAGTTGACCTAGATCTAGGTGGTGGGTAGTTGAGATCCCGCTTGATCCATAATCTACACATCAAATAACATACTCCCAGATTGTTACTTTTCTGATTTTCACCTTATGGGCCCTATTCCACATTTTAAGGGATTTAATCCCCATTTTGGACCACTTGGTGCATTCAAACTCAGATCTAATAAGATCTAGCCGTCAGATTGCTATGAAATTATAGATCCACACTCCTACTTGACCAACCTACCCGGATCTAAAGTTTGGATGCCATCGGACTTGTCTTGACCCACCTAACCCACCTTTTAGGCCTCCTTGGGTAAAGTCGCACCACCTTGGAGAAGTGAGTTAACTCACTTCTAGGACGTGGGTACTTGAGATTCTTGCGGATTTGGAACGGGAATAATTCAAAACCTAGGTCTAGTGTGTCACTTTGTCAGATCTTGCCTTGGGGATAGCATTCCTTGTTTTAAGGGATTGTGGTCCACTTGGGTTAAACCTAGATCTAGACATACTTATCCATCAAGACCTTTATTGCCCACTTGTCCCATGTACTAGGAGTCTTGAACCACAAGTCAACCATACTTTGACTCCATTGTCCCAATTCCCAAGGCACTGGTTACTCTCCAAGTCAATTCGACTTTCCTAGATTGTTGGATTAACTTGTGGTTTGACCTTAGTGTGGTGAACCAAACCCTTGATTCCATCATGTATCATGGTCAAGCTTGTCATGTGTACTAGTTAGCCCCAATCCAAACCCTAAACTACCCTGCATTGGACACGGTTTCCAAGGCAGTGGATCTTCCAACATTGAACTAGTACACTAATCCTAGATCTCACTTCAAACATTATAAGTCACTCTCACATCAACTATGGACCAAATTTATACCCATTGAACCCCTCACTTGGCTTGTGACTTCATCCTAAGGTCTAGGATAAACCATACACCTTACTTCACTTAGAAACAACTTGATTTGGTGTCTTGGTTTTGATCTCTCCTGTCGGGAGTAGATCGGGTCTCCCCCTTTGTTGTCTGGGCTAGATAACATAAAGCGAAGGTTGCCTCGACTGGCGTGACAACCATATATTGGAGGTCGAGGTGATCGTGGTTGCACCTTTTGAGTTGCCCTTCCCTATTGTCATCCATGATTGGATATATCCATAGGGGTAACTACAACTTAGGTGATAACACGTCCCTTTGGTTTCTTGATGGCTTCTTGTATTAGAAGTCTCTTTCTTTCACTTTGCTTCAACTCTTCTTAATGCTATTTTTTCTCAAAGAAAAAGCTATCACAAACAAGCAAATCCAATACCCATTAGATGTTAGAAAATAAAACAAAATTTGAAATTTGAACTAGATCTAATATTTGCAAAGTGAATCTAGATAATGACAAAGCATAAGATCTACACTAGTAACCTTGAAACAATGCCACTAACTACCACTAACAATCTATTTGTTGTTTTTGTTGTGTTTTAGGGCCAAAGAGAGGATGGACGAGAAGGGGAGAAGGAGTAGCCTAAGGGGCAAAACGAAGAGGTGAAGGAGCTAGTGAAGGGAGAAACTAGGGTGGACGTAAGGATACTAGGGTAAAGATGGAGGGACAAAAAACGAGAGGCAAAAAGGACTCAAAGTAGGGTAAGACGAGAGCAAAGAGAGAGGGCAAAATGGAATGAAAAGAGGAGGAGATTTTGAAGGGGGATTAGAGCAAGATGGAAGGCAAAAACGAGAGCTAGATGGAAGACAAAAGAGATGGTAAAAAACGAATGGGAGAGGGGAATAGTAATGTGGGACGAGAGGAAAGAGAAGGGATGGCTAGGGCTAGACTAGGGCAAGGAGGAATGGGCTAGCAAGCAAATCAAAAGGATTCAAGGAGAAGACAAGAGGGCTTGAAGAAGATAGCCTAAGGCAACCAAGGTAAAAATAGAGTGTTTTTGAATAAATTGATGGATCTTTGAATCTAACACTTCTAACCAAATTTTTGATGTTGTGAGATTGACTTTTGGGAAGATCCCGAAGCACACACAAATTGTTAGAAAAATGTAGGCCTTTTGAAGAGATGAAAGATGCAACCTAGCTCAAATCTCTCTTCAAACCTGTGGGATCTGCATAAGCAATCACTCATAAACACATCTTGATCATAATAGTATGCATAATAAAAGTGAGATTAGAATAGAATAGGTATTTCCAACTACAGTCTACTCCTTCTAAATCACACTTGAACCAAG
The DNA here is from genome assembly GCA_027924585.1 of Larix kaempferi. NCBI lineage: Eukaryota > Viridiplantae > Streptophyta > Pinopsida > Pinales > Pinaceae > Larix > Larix kaempferi. The sequence goes on from BSBM01000232.1 coordinate 10,669,641, forward strand.
CATAAATGGACAACTTGTATTCAAATGCCCATCCTATGGGCTTAAGAAAGCCTTCTAAGCAAATTATAGATCAATATATGAAATTACAAGCAACACCTTGATATTATGAAGACATTTCCATGAAAAGTATTTGACAACATATAGACCTCCAAAGTCGCTTTAATTCTTTAAGCCAATGGCTTTACAATCACAAAAATGGCAGAGTAACTTTACATCAAAAATCCCATGAGATAATAACCCCAAAGGGCCTCTCTTTATAATAAAACTAATGGCTAAAACCCTAGGTCGAATTGGCTTGAGTGAGAGCCAATGAAAATAGACATGTAGTTCGAATTCCAATCCAATCCAAGCTTGGAGAGCTATACAATGGACAACTCGACTTGTTGGTAGGTTGAATGGATAGGTGGCAAGCTCGACTTTGGTGGTAGGTATGGGAAGTATCACTATCCAATAAACAAGTTACAACAAGGATACACGTGAGGCTAGGGTAGAATGACATGAGCTTGAAGGACGGGTGCGAGTTAGCTGGTGGGTGACAAGTGGAGAAAAGGTAGGTACTAACTCGAATTGCAAGGAGAGCCAAGCTAATGGTGATTGATGAGTCATGAGGGCGCCTACTCTAGACTTAAATGCAAATCCACCAAACCATTTAACAATTGACAACTCACCAAATCGACTATTGCATGGAAGAGGGCGAATTGGCTTAAGGAGATCTCTTGTTGGTGACTGGATAGTTGACTTAAACCACTTGGAGTTGATTGGAATCTTCATAAATGTCTATTGCCATGTCATTTAGCCTTTTATTTTAATCAAATTGATTAATTTTGGAGAGATTTGGATTATCTCCAAAATATTCAATTTTATTATTTTAATTAATAATTTCTCTGTAAATGGCTTTTTAGAGAAAATATTAATTATGAGGTTGAATTGACATCCGAAAGTTGGGTTTAGTTGGTCCATGGGTCATGTGTGATTTTTGGCTTATGAAACGAGCCATCAAACACTAAATTCGGACCTCGGATGACTGACATATTACAGACTCAAATTTCTCTACTTAAACTATAGAGAAATTTAATTAAAATTTAAAAATAATTAAAAAATTAAAAACCCCAATTCTGACTCGTCCGGTAAAAATTTTTTGAAATTTTTTCTGGGGGTCCTAGAGACTTAGGACATGACCAAAACCTATTCTAATAGTGTCTAGTAGGTTTATATATTACAGTTGGACTCTAATAACCCCCCATGGCAAAAATTTCCAAAATCGGGCATTCCAGCTTTGGAGGAAGCGGAGAAAAACCAAGAGATTATATCTCGCCTGAAGCAAAGTATAATCTGATGGTGAAAAAACTCCCTGGAATACCTTAGTTGTTTAATTTAGTCATGGGGAACCGAGCCACTCAGACCCTACTAGCACACTTTATTACAAACCCCCCATGGGGCCATGGTCATGTCGACTCAAAAAACAAAACTGGTTAGCCAAAACTGGCTAGACCCAAATATCTGAAACCCAGATACTCTGGAAGTGAACACTGATGTGTTCCAACACTGGCGGCTCAATGAGGTTTCAACTATTGTACAAATCATTTGATAACACACTCCAACAACCAAGAAACATTATTAGCGTTATAAAGCATACAACAAATGATCTTATCACAATATCATGAAAAGGTTACAAGTTATCCCTACGATTTTCCATAATATTATTTTTTTCAAAGAAAATCAAGCCTTACCACAAAGCGTGCCACTTTTGTTGCAATATGGACAACTATGCTTTTTAGAGTAATTTTTGTAACCAATAAAATAAACCTACCAAGAACATTCCATCAATAAATTGATATTTTACAGTAAGGAAACTAGTCTGATTCAACATCCAGTGATGAGAAATCCATAAGAGAGGATATTCAGACATTAATTTCCATGAAAAATCAATTTAAGATGTCACCCAAATATAAAAATATTTATGAAAACGGGTTTGAGATTATACGTTTGCATTTTACTAATTTTCCAATTTAATGATCTGGAATATAGCTAGCACAAGAAATTTTCACATCTTATATCCCAAGGGGGAACTCTGAACTTCTATGACCACAACTATTTGGGGTCAAAAATTCAGTCATGACATAAATAACTCCTAAAAATATCTTGAAGGATGATATGCTTTACCAGAATCGACATGCGCAGAAAATTTAGATGCCAAACTTCCTGAAATCAACATGCGCAGAAGATTTAGATGCCAAACTTCAAATTTTGCCACAAGAGTTGACACATTCTTGATTTTCTAAATACAAGATTGGCAACAGTTCAAACCATCCAAGCAATTTACTAATACTAGAGGCTACTGGCATAATAGAATTGTTAGTGAACGGCCTTTCACACCTGAAACACATGCATAAAATACAAACTAATAGTTTTAGCGCCTAGCATCAATGCATAACTTGTTAATCAAGTAGGGTTATATATTATTAAATAATGAATTCAATACACAGTGGGAAGAGCCACATCATAACAGAGCGGTATATGGTCAGTGCAAACCAACGAATGAACACCCTCTATTGGAAATTTCATAGAGACAAAATCGCTCCCCTCCTTCCCAAAAAATCCATTAATGAAAATCAAGGGGCAATTCAACCTTGGGCATCCTCCATTAATGAAAATCGAGGGTGATTCAACCCAGGGAATCTTCCATTAATAAAAATCGAGGGCGATTCAACCTTGGGCATCCTACAATAATGAAATTTGGGGGGCGAATCAACCCTGGGCATCCTACAATAATGAAATTTGAGGGGCGAATCAACCCTGGGCATCCTCCATTATTGAAATTCTGGGGCGAAGGAAATATTTAGCACGATTTTTACTATAAATCGAAGGGCGAAGTCGGGATTTCAGCTTTTATCTGAAAGGGCGATTTGCTCTTCATTTATTATTTCTTTAATAAATATTGGACTAATTTATTAAATTTTAAAATACTTTTTCTATATTAAAAATTCGCCCACCTTTTTTTCTAAACCTCCTTAATTTCGCCCATGGGATAAATTTCGCCCCTATAATTTTCCCTGGTCGTGAGGGTTTGAGGAGGCCAGTGCCTTGTGGATTGGGCCTATGGAGTCCTCCAATGATGACGTTTTGAAGAACCCACTTCAATAATCACAAGATGCCAAAAACCCAGAAATGGTTATGCTGTTAACCAAGCCTTTTGAGCTGTAGAATTTTTTGAAGGATTTTACCTAGGATTTTTAATGTAAATGACAGATGGGTAGTTTTTAGAAATAGAATCTTACCTCACAAGCATACCTGAATGATGGAGATGATGACGTTTTGAAGAACCCACTTGAATAATCACAAGATGCCAAAAACCTAGAAATGGTTATGCTGTTAACCAAGCCTTTTGAGTTGTAGAATTTTTCGAAGGATTTTACCTAGGATTTTTAACGTAAATGATAGATGGGTAGTTTTGAGAAATAGAATCTTACCTCACAAGCGTACCTAAATGATGGAGATGTTTGCCAAGGTGTTGAGGATTTCTCCCACAAAGATCAAATGAGAAATTGTTGAGTTATCTTGCATCCACGAATTGCCTAGCTCCACATGTGCGCCCTCCTCTACCTAATGAACCAAGGACAAACAAAATCAATCAGTTCAAACAAGCATGGAAGAAATACAAATGACGAGTAAAATCACAAAGAGTAATAGGTACATAGACAATAATACTCCTTGTAACCGACGAAGAGAAGAGAAACTTGCAGGGAAGGTCTCCCTAGCCAATGCGCCTTCCTCACCAATTCGGCCTCCTCACCTGTAGATAAAAGCGTAGAGAAATAGATATGCAAAATAATCACCAACCCTCAGTGCAGAGGAAAACCAGTTTCAATCAACACCATTGACATCCAAAACCAAGAGACAAGTATTTGCGAGAAAATATTTTATTCCAGAAATCTAGAGCCAAAAGTCCCTTTACAATGAGAAGCTCTTTCCTTTAAATAGGATGGAGAGATACCAAAACCCTAACCACCTTTTGAATGGATGGCTAAGATTAAAAGATAAAAATGTTCTAATCTATGGTTGAGATGAGCTCAACAATAAAGTACATCGATCAACTCAAAAATATAACACACATGGACAAAATTGCCCTAGGAGAGGGGGGTCCCACTCAATGTGACAAAATAAACATGAATAAAAGCACATGGTGGGTCTAGGGGGTAATATCTAACACCCCTAGTGTGTCCCCATGGCACAATAACATCAAATGACCAACACAAGCACCAAATCGTGCTCCTCTGGGAAAGTCATGAGCCTCCAAAGGCTCCAGAAAATCATAACATGTGTCGGAGAGATGGGTGTGGGCCCCACTGAATGCTGAAACTGCTGTGGAAGGGGTGGAAGACATCACACTCATAATCAAAACTCATCCCGTGCCATTTCCTTGCCTCAGTAGCCCAAATCAAATTCTTCAGTAGCCAATTTAACCATTTTTTATCCTCTGTAAATAATCAAAATGACTGTAACTCTCTTCCTGGTCACCTGGGGCCAAATTTGACTGCACCAATGTGTCCGGGAACAAAGCAATATAGTAAAATCAAGTGGCTACACTGCATGTACCCTCTGTAGTGCCATAGGCAAACCAATAACATCATCACTCTACCATGACAGGCCATTTAACATGGCAAATATGCACCAGAATGATAAACTGAGGAAAATACTCATTGTAACTACTTGGAACTGAAAACCAATTGTCTCATTGGACTCATAGAGCCCAAATACACTAGAGGTGTGTACTCATACACCCTATGGATCTCTGCATGATCATATAAAATCTCCAATATATCCAGATAGATAAAATAATAATAATCTGTAAATGATCAAATATGCTGAAAATCACAAATCATCATCATAAACCTGTAACCAATGCATGGAACCATCTGGTGACATGCAATAGACCATATATCATCCATCTTCATCAAACAAGGTCTATCCACCTCATGTCCTGTGGTTGACTTTGGTCAAACTAGGTTTGACCGAGTCAACATGACCCATAAAATGACCCAGGCTAAAATCAAGTTGTTGCAAGTGTTAGAGGTTAAGAGATGCTCTACAAATCATTCAAGTAACAATTATAACATAGAGTAATCAATTCTCTGGCGATCTAAAACCAAATATAAAGTGTTTTCAATATTTATTATGACTCAGACTAGACTTTCAAGACCATACTCACTTCATAGTTGTGACCAGTTTGTTAGTGATGGGTGAAGGCTAAAACTTATAAGGCTAGGATAAAGTGTGACCACTGACTTGACACTGTGACACTTTGGAAATGGAAAGGGGATACACACTCTAGCATATGCTGGATAAGCAGTAACACAGGGGATGGCAGTGTCTCACAAATGGGTAATTTGTTTCAGAAGTGCTTATTCAACCTTGACAGATGCCTACAACTCACATCCAAGCTAATATAGCTCCCTGAGGATATTTTCTAGAGCCGCCATGACTAGGTGCCCGACAAACCATAACTCAAGGCTCTAGGGGACATAACTCAAGCTGTCCCTTACTCCTTCTCACATGATAACTCGCAAGCTAGTGAGGGATAAATCAATACAAGGGAGGCCAACAATCATTTAGATATAACATTATTTGAACCATTTCTTTTTGGGCCTTTCAATTTCCATAGCCTTGATCCGTGTGTGTTCAAAAACACATTCTTGGATTTACATTTATTAAGGCTTTCTGATCCGTGTGTGTTAAGAAACACATTCTTGGATTTACATTTCACATTTACATTCAAAGCCAATTTCATTAGGCTTGCCTTGCATTCACGTGTGTTAAGAAACACATTCTAGAATGGGCTTTTACATAAGATATACATTTCTTTTCCATATACACTGTACTGATGGTAGCACTATCTGTTTCAGGTGTAGCCAACACAACCTAGGCAACTCAGAGCCGAGACACAATACAACAAGGGAAGCTCATCCAACACAGAGGCTAAAGCGGGGGAAGGTCCGCCATGCCACTAGTCAAGTAGTAAGTCAGGGTAATAACAACAACAGGAAGGTAATGGATGGGTGGAGAAACTGAATAACGAGACCAACACTAGCAGGCCAGAGGATGGTGGGAATGATCACCTCTATTCTCCCTAAGGAGGGTAAAACCAATGATTATAAGTCAAGAACTTCTAAGTCTGAGCAGGGAAAGATATATATATATATATAATACAACCAAGGTCCAAATATCTATATGATCGCTAGATCATGATACTAAATGCTAAGACATGCCACAAGAATGAGTATAAAATCAAAATAACCATAAGACAAGATAATACCTGTTGGGTCATATACCTGTGCATAATAAATCTGAACCATCATCTGTCCTCTGAGAACCTGCTGCTGCAACTCTAGGCAATACCAACTACCCTATAGATGGCTAAATGGCTGCATCAGTCATCAAATCTGAGTTTCCTGGGAATCAGTCATGGTATATGAATATAATACTGTCCATACTCATAATAGTGATCCGAACATAGATGCTCATCTCAGCATCTCAATGTAAGGGAACTGGCTGAAAAATACACTGGAATCTGGAATGAAACATATGGTAGCCCAACTACTATATATGTGATAACATCTGGCTCTAGCTCGGACAAGTGCTCTGCTGAAAAGAGCGCTTGAGAACCTTAGAATCTCTGGTCACCATCACTCTGCTACTCGTATCCTCGATCCAGCACTCTAGCTCTGCAACAGCTACCCAAAATAACACCTGCTATCTGCAAAATGTCTAGAGCTATACCAAACTCACAGACCGGTCGTCAGAACAGTGCATGTATATACATAAATCTCAAAATAAAAACAATACTGAAACTGAAATGCAGAATGTAAAAACTAATCTACTAACATATCTTTGAAAAAGTTTTATTTTATTGTGCAGGAAAAGAAAATTGCAAGCACTCAGGACTACACTATGAGCTTCAAAGGCGAGCTTAGACAAAGACAAAGGTGCCAGACTCAATGGCTAAAAAGACTAAACTACTTCTTAAGCGAGCTTATTCAGATTCTACCTACTCTAATCTACCAGGCAAGCAAGAAGTACTAAATCTACCAGGCAAGTAAGAAGTACTAAGTAAAATCATAAATCCAGTGTTACCACTTCCTTAACAGATCAATTGATCTTTCTTTACATTTAATAATACAACAATTCGAAGATGGTTTAGAAGTAACTTGAATGAAAAGTGATTCCATTCTAATTTGTTGTTTGATATTCAAAGAAAGATATAGATAATGGAAAATGAAATCATGCAAGGGTTGAGAATTAATTTTGCAAACTTCATCCATCAATATACTGATAGTATCATAGAGATAAGGCAAGTTCAAAATTGATGGAAGAATAAAATATGACACATGATTCAACTCAACTAAGCTATTTTTTGCTTGCTCATCTACTTGTCTAGGACAATTAATTCTTTTTACTCCAGGAATCACTAGTACAAAATGAGGAATTAATGACTAAAATTTGGCTATAAACGACTATTTTTGAGTCGGCGACTAATAGTAGCTAATTTCCACTATCTTATAGCTAGTCGTATTTCACTAGTCATTAATTGGTTGACTTATTAGTCATTGATTTAGTCATTGATAGTTACTGATTTAGTCACTGATAGTCACTGATTTAGTCATTGATTTAGTCATTGATTGCCACAATTAATGACCAAATATATGACTAAATAAACTACTACATGATAACATATTAATGACTAAGCTAAATACGACTAAACGTTAGTTGCGCTATAAGATACTGGAAATTAGCCACTAATAGCCGTATATATGTGAATTTAGTCGTTTTCGTAGTCACTAATTTATGATAGGGTATGGAGGAATCGAACCACCAATCTCCTGCCTATAATTAGGCAGGTGCTCTACCATTGAGCTAGCACCCTTTAAGAAGTTGTTATTGCTTGACAATGATGATATTCAAACAAATTTTGATGTATTAAGTGTCATATAAGCCTCAGCTCGAAAATAAGGTTGTAATAAGTGTCATAATTGTAGGTTTCATGCCAAATAAGTGGACTTTGGCACTTGAGTTTAGAATAATTATGAAAGGGGAAGTATGGATGAGCAAAACTTTTAAGACAAACAAATAGCTGCACTTATAGAAATGAAAATTCTCAAAAGAAATTGGGATAACACATATTCAACTTCAGTTGGCAACAGGTTTTAACACATACCAAGAATTTCCACCAGCATTGGAAATAATATCAAATAAATTCTGTGTGTTCAGACCCAAACGAGCTCCAATGCCATTGCTTCAACAGCAGATGCAATGTGAACCCCAGCAAGAAGTTGATTTACGATTTTCACAGAACTAGCAAAACCAACAAACTTGTAAAAGTGAAATTAAATTGCCTTTGAATAATGAGTATTTGTACACTCTGCACAACCCAAGTTAGACATTAAGCACTCTGACATTCCTACTTGAGCAATGCATTCACAATCTCAAGAAAGCAAACTGCTGACCTACAAATGTTTGCTGAAAAAGATTACTTTCTTTCACTGCCTGAAAAATACTTTAGAGAATGATACTTTTCAGTGATATATGAGAATGATACTCTGAATCTATGATTTGAGACTCGAGATTTTCCATCCTTTGAAAATTCAACACTGCAAAGATGAAGAGACAAGGTTAATATTAGTTAATATTAGTTAATATTGAATTAAAGAATGCTGCAAAACACCTAGGAACTTAATATTCTTCTCAGTCTAGAATAATTGAATATAATGGATACCTTGGTATTGCTTTCAGTCTAAAACCCTAAATATAAAAATAAAATATAAGAAATTTCCAACTTTTTCATATACATTTTAATTCAATACACATAACCAACTTGAAATTTGAACAGTGCCTTCAAAAATTCCAAATGCTACATGAAGGTTACAATGGAAAGTTTATGCATGTTCAGAAAAGGAAGAGTGAAATGCTACATTCAAATTCTTTGCATTGTTTCCTGAGATACCAAAATATACTCTCTGCTACTATGAGGAATGGATCTGTTGGGTGGTGGGCGCCCTGTTCTGAATATGTCTAAAGCTGATCCCTCTGCTACTATGAGGAATGTATCCCTGACTTCACTTCATTCAGAAGCGCAATACAGTGGGATGACTCTGAGAAGCCTTGCTTCTTTTAGAGTTCACCAAATGAAGATTTTAAAAACCTGCCTGTGGATTCACACGATTGATGAGAAAAAAGAGTAAAATAAATTCTTTGATATGTCAAGGTTAATAATACTAGCCTGGGCTCTAATGATAATTCTGCTGCTATATTGTATGGGAGACCGAGAATCACTTCATTATTTTTTCAACTTTTCTTCCTTCAACTAGATAAATCTCTGGGCATTACTTACATTCATCCTTTGGAATCTGCATATATCCTGCTCATATAGACATATATCCACACTATGAGATATAATCAAGAGATGCTTTGTTTCTATCATCTTTGGATCAAAAGGAAAAATATATTTGGATGGTCTATGGCATAGTGCTGGATCATCTTCTCATAGAAATACTACTTTCCCACAGAGTTCATAAGTGCATAATTTTCAGACAGAGGTCTCCCGAAACCAAGAAAATGGAGGATAGATGTCTTCAACGTAATGCCTTTAATTTCTAGCCTAATTCCATGAAGTCAATCTTTCCTCCACTCTGGAGTGAATCTTGAGGCAGCTCAACTACTGGGCATCATTTGTTAATAGTATGCACTTGAGGGTGATCATTAATACAAACACAATTATGGTCTTGAACACCACCCTCGGTCCATATCATGGCTAAAGCAAAATTGTTGTGCGCATATATCAGAATAATTCTGCATACTCCAAATTCAGTATTTACCCTTAAAGTCTAGGTGATGCAAAAGGTATGTATCAAGCTTCAATTCTAGCACATCTGCATTAGAAAAAAAATTCACACAGCAGGAAGGGGACATTTTTTTTCACCAGATTGGACCAGAGAATTTCATGTTTCAATAAGTTATACAGTGCAAGTCTGCTGTCACTTCGCTATATATATTCCATGTTCTTATAGTCCACTTTGGCCACCGGCAAGTGTTACATAAATTTTTTTATTTTTTTTTATATCTCCCTACAAAGTGCACTTATAATGTCTCCATCTAACCCATTCGAATTGCAATGGGAGCAACTAGTTCTGATTTCTATACTAGTCATTCCCCAGGTTATAATTCCTTCAGATATCTTCTATGATCTACCTTTTCTCTATTTTTTTGGGTTTATGTTTCCCTATCAATGTGTTGCAAAACCAGTTTACATTTGCATGAAACTAGGTAAATTTGAGCTACAATCCTAACATGAATAAATATGCAGGGTCTGTTAGCCAAACAACTTTTTCAGTATACAAAAATTGTAAAGAACATCTGACCAGCATATGAGACCATACATGGATGCCAAGTCGAGCTACTGTAACTATCACCATTTCTGCATTTGCACTTACTAGAGGCGAATAAGCAATGTAAAGGCGAGATGAGTACCGTCCAGTCACAACACATAGAAGAACATGCATTGGAATAAGATTTAATATGAAAGTGTAACCTCCCCAGGAACAGACCTACAAAGAAGAACCTATATTAAAATTATCTTTATAATATCAATAGCAATAATTGCATCATGCATGGATATCATTTGTTATTCCTATGACCTACTTACCATATAAAAGTAAGCCAAGGCATTTAAAGTAGCATAAAAGAGAGATCCAGTGTTCAATGTCTGCAAAAGTTCAAAATAATGATCACGTTAACAAAACATAAATCTCCAGCATATTAAAATTATTTTCAGGCCATAATAAGATTAGTTTCATTGCAGACTCTAGTCAATTTCCTCAGCAGTGTAACTACATATTATAAGACAATATGTGCAAATCTTCATGAATGGACATGACTTAGGTACTAAGATTTACAAAATACTTATACCATCATTTTCAGATTTCTTCTATAATTTAAACTAAATAAGGTTTGCACATGGATGAACCTTGATATATAGATAGAATGTAATGATCAAAGCAAATATAGCTACAGCCTCGTTATCATAACTTCCAGCCATAGATCGTGATATATATGAAGGCACCTGCAGCCAAACAATTAATTATAAAATCAGAAACATGTTATCAACTTTAGCAATTGAACAATAGACTAAAATAATAAATACAATGACTAAAGAAAATACGCAAAAAAGATGAATGCTTTCTTACAAAACACATTATTTTCTTAGTTGGATAGTTGTCCTAGCACTGAAACTAAGTATACATGTTAAAAGTTCGGGATAGTATATGCCACCTTATACTATTCATGCAGGCACGCTTCCAATTATTTTGTAGTCAACTGCCAGTCCGATATAATCATTTGGTAACAACAGAATGTATGGATAATGAATTTATGGAGATTTCTTTGAGTAAATAGAACAATCTTAACTCCAAAGTATGAAATGGTCATAGTATAGACTCATTTTCAACTATGACAGCACCAAAAACATTGTATTTTTTACCTAGGTTGTGGGGAAGAGGTTGAACTACCTTACAATTTGTTGGGAGGATGCTAGAACATTGTTGAGAGACAATCAAGGCCGCAGTGGAAATCAGTCCACTTAAGACACCTGTCATTTTTGCTTCTGACTTGAAGTTGGTTGCTGTATGGACTGGTTTCATTGACTGAAGTTTCCAGATATATGATGGAAGTGGTTGTCCAGGAGAACATACATTCTGTGAACTTCTTTTGGATTGTGGCAAGTTGTAGAATTGAAAGAGAGAACTTTACTCAGCACCAAATTAGAATGGCAATAAGAAACTCAACCAAGCAAAAGCTTTGATCAGGTGTTTGCTGACTACTGAAAAGAACATAAAATTTGTTTCTTGACATGGCCTTTTGTCCCAAATAAATCAAACAAACATGATATGATAATTTGTGAGAACGATCAAAATCATGGCAAATTGGCTATAACGTCTGAAAATGGTACATGCCAGCTACAAATGGCACAATGACAATCTATACCTTAAAATAAGTTGCATACAACACCATAATCTATGCCTTCAAAATTGAAAGAAAGCATCACGGGTTATGAACTTATAGAAGATATGTATCCCTCATAGAAGTAGGCTATAAAATTGATTATCACAAGGATTCACTACCTAATCATAGGCATTCCTACTTGAATGTCACCCCAAGCCAAGGAAATGACACGGAAAAGAGTTAATCAACATATAACAAGTCCTTATCCAATCTTCAATAATTACCAACTCAAAACCCTTGGTAGACTCATATCTAGATCAAGGCAATTGGTTGGTTACAACAGATATAACCCTTGATACACTACTCGCTATTTACAATGAGAGCCATAATAGCACAAGACTTCAACATCGAATGTATCACTACTACAAGCACCAACAATTTTTCTAGCCCACTTGCTAGTACAAGGTCTCCTTGCTATCCCCCTCACTACAATAAGATAAACTCCAATAAACTTACAGCAACAAGGTTTCTGCTTCCATCTCCCATAGTCATCCTCTCATAGGTGCATGTAAACAATGTGTACATGCAACAAAAAATGTTGGAGATAGCGACGGTCACAAATCTAGATCCATGAACAAAGAGTATGAGTTGGGATGCAAAATTTTCCTAAGAGATATCCTTGCATGTAATATAGATAAGCCCTCACAATTGCAAAACAAGATTTTCATATGAGGGATAAGGTTGGTTGAGGTTGTTGAGGAATAGATGCACATGTTTCAACTCCCTTTTAATGTGGCACTTGCTCTTAAAAACCACTTATTCTTAGCTTATGCTTTCATACCATACTAAAAGTGAGGTAGTTGGATATAATCCACTTGTCATAATCATATGCCTCCACTTGGCATATCATATGCCCCTCTATTATCCTAAAGTAGTTCACGTGCCCTTTGTGCTTACATCATATTTACATCATATTTGCAGGCAGAAGTAATCATCTTGCAAATAAAAAATGCCCTTCTAAAAGTATGTTATATGGACTTGTACCATTTTGAATGAATAGAAATGCAAGACTTACAGTCACTGAAGTGATTTTCCAACAAGTGAACTACTTACAATGTTCAGTAAAACAAAATGCATGCTACACCCAAGAATAGTATTGACCAAATGCCTCAAGCATAACGAGTGAATATATGGAACTATGATCCTTTTCCCTGGGATAAAACAGGTGCCCAAAACAATCCCTGCAATAGCTCAAACATCAAATATGATTCATTTAGTTTCCGATCTGCTTGTCCTCAATCACACTTGATATTCCGATAAATTCTTCTTACAAACAATGTAGAGCCCAAGTAACCAACAACCCCTACATTTATCAAATAAAAAATATTTATATAAGTGAAAAGCATTCAATGGAAACATATCAGCTGCAATAGAAAAACATAGAGATATTGCCAACTGCAAAAACTTTGCTACAGAGAAAAGAACTGACCACAAAGGATGCCTAAACCAAGGCAGAACATTAGAGTGTAGCCAAAAAAGAAACTGGTCTGGAAGAAACCAGACATCTTTGTCTTCATGTGGTAATAGTATATGGAATAAAGATACACATAGGCAGCTGTTGATGCAGCTGAGAAGAATGATGTCCATTGCCAATGATAGTTTTCAGCGTTAAGCAAGAAGTATGTTCCGACAAAGACACTTATGAGTCAAGGGCGTGGGGGTGTACACCTGTATTTAACAAGTGGTAAGAACTTTATACTAAAAAATGTGCCTTGTATTCCTAGCTTAAGTAAAAAAACTGCTTCATCAGATGGATTATAAAAGTAAATTCCAGATGTTGAAGTCTTGTTCACAAAAGGCATATGTCTAGTCAAGAGAAAAGAAGGGATCATTGCTTCTGAAGGGGAGGAGCATGCACTGTACGAGTTTCAGAAAGTGTTTGTGACTGATCCACAAATGTGATATCCCCTGCTGTAGAAGACTGATTTTTTAGACAATTGCTAGTGTATGTTGTTGAATAACTTTTTCCAAACACTTTGATGGCTTCACTCTACTTCCACACTATGAGGTCTTTATGTCCTTATAATTATTTATGGTGTATTATTGGTATAATTTGAGAGACAACCACTGTTAAATACATGAGACCAATGGTGTTTGGAAGAGCTATGTTCTATTGTAGACTTGAGGTGTTGCTGCACTTGTTTGAAATGAAGTGTCTCTAGATTTATACTCAGAAATCGTTACATACACAAGACCCAATATTTAAGATGAAAGCATGATCTATTTCAGATTCTAAATCACCATTGACATTAATTACCAAAATGCTTCTCAATCATTCATATTCAGATCTGATATACAGTGATTTATATAACCCTGTAGGTTACTGTTATCACCAATCTTGTAACTGCCCCTAAAGATGGATCCAAGGTGGATGGTAGAGGGGATAGGCAACTAAAGTGGTGAACCAAGAGAGCCCTAGTTCCCAAATGGATGGTTGTCACGCCAACCAAGGCACTCTTCTCTTTTGCTACCAAAGCCAAGGTATCTTCGCTTTTGCTACCAAAGCCAAGGTAGCAAGGGGGAGACCCAGATCTACTCCCGACAGGAGAGATCAACCCAATCACCAGATCAAATCAATCAGATGAAGTACGTAGGGTGACAGGTATGGAACCTGTTATCACATTTTATGTTAGCTGGAGCTACCATTATGCAGACTGTGCGGCCGAGGACCGCATAGTACTTTTTTTTTCCAGATCGGAGATCAGCTGCCTACAGATGAGGCATTTTTGTTTAGATTGCCCCTAGCAGACACATCAGAGGGGACAGATAGTTGGACAGTGTCACACACATTGTCACTTACCATCTACCACAGGGTCACCTTTCCTTGCCAGGATTTGACACAAGCCCATTTGAGACAGTTGCCTAGTCTTGTTTTGATCGAGACTATCACAGTACATTGCCGGTTTATTATATGCCTGGATTCAGCAGAGATCCAGCTCAGAGACAGGTTTAGTAGCAGCATGTATATGGTGCAACAGGTATTGCATTTGATGATTATTGCTCATGTTGTAGATTAGACTTATTTATACTTGTTAGTACACTAACTTTGCATGAGATTATATATTTGGTGATCTAGCTATTATATGATGTGGTTGGGCCCTTGATGATGTCAATCCACCCCTCCGGTTAGACTTATGTATATGCACGCTGAGTCATGTCATCTATACTTGGCATAGACTTGATCACTTAGTCCCTCTCGGTAGCTGACTTTAGCTCCATTATCACTCTCCCCATCCATCCGATTCATCCATGATACTTGTTCCCGACTTGGATTCTGATTTGTGATCCCGAGGACCCCTTCCCCCACTGATCTCTGAGTTTGCCATGACTCCCTGTTTATTGTGCCTCGGGTCTTTAGTGTGTGAGATACACGGTTAGACCTAGGATTTGCTCCTGTCGGTTGCCCCCAATGTTGCAATGCAGTTAGGATTGTGTAGCCTCACCGGGTGTTCCCTATTGGTCATCGAAGCATGTATTGCTCACCCCCATTACCTTTGCAGTATGAGCACCATGTTTATATCTTTTGAGATATGTATGTATCCCAAGAGGGCCTTGATGTAAATGAAGAAATGAAATGTAAATCAGGCTAAAAAGGCCATTATGTTGTAAATGTAAAATCTAGCCAAAAAGGGCTAAGTATGAAACTCATTGTAAAATCCATGCAATGTGTTTATGAACACACATGGATTCTGGTCAGCCATACATGTCAGCATTTGTAGTGGTTATTCCTCACCTAGTCCTGTGGGACAAGGATGTGAGAGGGAGCAAGGGACAAGCACAAGATTGCCCCCTAGAGTCTCAAGTTATAGTTTGCCGAACACCCAGTTTGTCGGCTCTAGAAAAGAACCTCACGGAGTCTTCGGATATGGATGTGAGTTGTGGGATACTTGTTAGATGACTAGTGGTGGTTTCCCTGCACTATACCCATTTGTGAGGCACCGCCCTTCCCCGTGTTCTGTCATGGCATACTTACCTCAGTGGACCCCGCTTTCCCGAGTTGTCCAAAGGGTCACATGATCTTCATCCTTGTCTTCCCGTGTCCTTTGCCTTATTGTCCACATCACCTAAAGTCAGCAAAGTGGTCAATTCTATAGATGTGCATAGCATTTTAGTCTTCTGGAGGTGGTGGGCCCACTTCACCGGGACCTTGTATTATCTCAAGATTTAATGTATTTTTGATCACCATGTTATCATTATATTGCTTAGTAATGTACTAACTCATATAATTGAGCCTTGTCACTTCATGCTTGCATACAGGTATTCAGCTAGCACTATTGTTGACCAGATTTGACTTGGTCAAACTGGGTTGACTAGGCTAAAAATGGGCCCGAAAAAATGTTGCGATCGGAATTTCGATTTCGATCAATTATTATCTACAGGGATCCCATATGAGCATGCAAGTGTCGGAATTGCAAAATACTGAAGCGTTTGAGAAATTTTTAATTATTATTGGTCAACTTTGACCTGTTTTAATTAAAAATTATGGATTTGGGGCAAATAATGCCAAAGTGATGGATCAAGGTCGTTCGAGTGGTCATCCCTACTACTTTTGGGGTCCATGATAACATTGCAGACGGTTCGGCAATCCGGGCAATAAAAGTGGGTCAAAAGCCCAATTTTCATCTTCAGCCATATAAACCAGCAAAAATTACATGGAAAATCAGAATTTGACTAAGGCAACTATAGGTAAATGGAAAAATCAATGGTTGGCAAAGGTAAAGGTAATTTCTAAAGGTAAATGGTAAGATTTGATGTATTATTGGCACTTGGTGGGGCCCTCTCCATGGCAGCTTGTCACTTGAGGTCGATTTGGCCCATAGGGGCATTTTTTCTCCTTGGGGGAGAATTCGATTTTGTTGGATATGGGCATGTGGGCCCTTGTTGTATTAGTTGGGGGGATAAAACCCCATATAGACACCCCCCAAATCTTTGTATTATGTGTGTGGCCCCGACAATGGGCCCCTCTCCTCCACATGTGCGCTCTCCTTGGGGCAATTCGCACCCCCCCCCCATAGACCCATCTCCACCATTTGATTTTGATGGTTGGGGATTGATCTCCACCCTCCGTTTTGGGTGGAAACCTAGTTTGAGAGTGAGCCATCTCTATAAGAGAATGGACTCTCTCCATTGTACTTCTTCTTGGCATTTTTCAGATTTGAGATTGAGTAATAGAGAGACAATTCTTCCAGATTTGCTTGTGATATGGTGGTGAATGCTTATGGTGTTGATTTTTAACATATTGTCGGTGCATTGCTAAGTAATTTTAAGGTTTCTCCATCACTCTTTGGCCAAAAACGAATTGCAGGTGACTTGACCACTTGGGGAGGGCGCAACTCTTGAGTTAGAAGCTCCCAGTTGCTTCTCTCTTCGGGATTTTAACAAGGGAAGTGAGATTTACTATTGTACCTCGCTTTCTTTCATTATTAGTCTTTCATTTGCTGATTTCCTTGATTATTTGCCATAGTTTCTGACTTAGCTCTCTCTCTGGCAGGTACAAGGGCACATTGGTCAACTGGCCGCAACAAAAACGCAAAGGGAAAACGCACGATTGCTTAGCACTTGGTCTCCGGGGTTTGTCTTCAGCTCCATAACGTATTCATCTTCATTATCCGGGTAAAATCCTTGCTTGTCTCTCCCATTTTAGTTTCATTTGCAAATGCTTGGCTGCAATCATAAATAAAAACCCTAATTAATTTCCAACCGTAGGAACTAAATTTTCTCTTTAAACCCGCTTATGATTTCTCCTTAAACGCCTAAATACCAAGTTTCATAGCATTCTCACTCCATATGCCCATAGAACCAGGCACTAGTCCATCACTGATTTCTCCCTACCTGGGCAAAACTGCCAATCACGCCTTTGGGTCAATTTTGGGGTTATGGGTACTTGATAATCTGATTTATAACGTCTTTTTACCCTAGAGTACCAAGTATTAGTAGCTGGAAGTGAGTTTAAACGCCTTTTTTTTACTGCCCTAGGTCCATTTTTCCACTGTTTAACCCATTCCCCTAGCTCTGTTAATTTCACTTCTTGTTGGTCCGTTTTTCTGCACTAAATCAGTTACATAATCACTCTACAATTACTAGAAGATGTGTTTAAATTAATTGATTCAACTCTGCCATGCTTGAGTAATCACTAATTACTAGAAGATGTGTTTAAATTACTTTATTCAACTCTGCCATGCTTCATTCCCCCATAGGCAGACTTTTCAGCCACTCTTCTAGTCATCTTTCATTTCTTATTTAGTTTCCAGCCTTGAGATCTTCCATTTATTCATTAATCATACTCGTATCGGATCTGATTTCATCTTCCACAGACTACCCTCTCATTTCAAGATCCCGATTCTATTAGGCTGGAAGAAATCTCACCTTCAGTCATCCATCTTGTTTACTACTTTGATTATCTTTTGGGTTTAGGGTGTCTGATTGTTGAGTCTCAACCTTCACCGGTTGAGTGGGTCTCCCCCTTGACTAGGCCAAGTGCCTTGTCTAAAGTAACTGTAGCCTTGTGCGGTGTGACTTCTGTCCCTTGGACAGAGGACCTGGCTACTATAGGTTACACCATCTTGGTTGCTCATACTCTACTGCCCCTGTTGGGATACCCCTCATTAAGCAACTAGAGTTTGTGTGATAACAGAACCCTAGATTTAAGGAGACTGAGACACTGTGGAGGATTAGAGATGATATGACTTGATGAATAGATCTTAAGCACAGTGATTCAGGGATTAGGTATGATTCCAAGATTCAATGCTAGTTTAAAATGGTCAAATTTAACTGCCTTGGGAAACGTGACCCTTAAAACAAGGAAAGTGTCCCAAAACGTAGATTTGACAGTTAGGGCTTTCTAGCAAGGCTTGATTGAGGGATATGACAATGTCAAAGTGTGCAAGCAACCAAACAGAGATCAAACCACAGGAAAAATGGGCAAGCCAGGAACATCGTGAGGATAGGGAGAAGGCTAGTGCCTAGGAAAATGGGCCAATGGAATCCCCTAGGGTGACACCCTTGAAAACCCACCTTAGGATTTACCCGATCTACAATACCCATAAATGTTTTTCCAAATGATCAAGGGGTTTGATCAGTAGATTTTTAATGGGGGTTTTGAATTAAATTGACAGATGGGTAAATCAATGGAATGAGAAGCTTACCTTGAGATCATACCTGTGTGATGGAAGTTCTTGCCACGTTGTTGAGGAATGTTCCCGCAGAGATCAAATGAGAAATTATTGATTTTTCTTGCCACAATGAGATGCCCAACTCCACATGTGCACCCTCCTCTTCCTGTCAAGCCAAGGAAAATCGATTCAATCAGATTGAGCAAGAATGGAGGAAATACAAGCGAATAAGCAATGATAACAGAAAGTAGAAGGTACTAAGACAGTAATACTCCCTGTAACCAACGAAGAAACCTAAAGAAGAAGCAGGGAGAGTCTCCCCAACCAATGCGTCCTCCTTGAAGCAATTCGGCCTCCACCTGTAGATGAGAAAAACGTGTAACAAAAAAGATAGCAAGATAATCTCCAATATCGCAGTGCAAAGAAAGAACAAACAGTCGAATCCCAATAGAATTCACCACCACAAGACAAGTAGATGCAATAATAATTTTCTATTCCAATAATCCAAAGCCAAAAGTCCCTTTACAATGAGAAGCTCTCTCCTTTAAATAGGATGGAGAGATACCAAAACCCTAACCACCTTTTGAATGGATGGCTAAAGTTTAAAAGATCAAAGTGATCTAATCAATGGTTGAGATGAGCTCAACATAAAGTACATGGATCAATATAACAATATAATACATCAATGGACCAAATCACCCTAGGAGAGGGGGGTCCCACCAAATGTCAATGATAAAACATAATAACTAGCTCATGGTGGGTATAAGGGGGTCATGTCCAGCCTCCCTAGTGTGTCACCATTGCACAATATCAATAAAATATAACTCTAAGTGCAAGATCGTGCTCCCTCTAAGGAAGTCGTGAGCCTCCAAAGGCTCCAGAAAACCATAAAAAGTGTCGGAGAGATGGGTGTGGGTCCCACTGAATGCTGAAACTGTTGTGGAAGGTGTGGAAGACATCACACTCATCATCAAAACTCATCCCATGCCATTTCCTTGCCTCAGTAGCCCAAATCAAATTCTTCAATAGCCATTTTCACCATTTTTAATCTGCCTCGGGAAATGTGAACCTGCTCAAACTGCCACCTAGAGTGCCTGCACTGTTCAACTCAGCCCGCCAGGCTCTCTGGGAGGGGGGTATAATGGTAAAATAAAGTGGCTGGACCATCCCCTCCTCATACAGCGCCCTAGGGTGAACCAATCAAACCATCTCTCTGCTCTGACAGGCCATTTGACATGGCAAAACTGCACTAGAATGGTGAACTGAGGAAAATCATCACTGTAACTGCCCGAAACTAAAAACAAACTGTCTCAATGGACTCAAAGAGCTCAAATCCATCCAAGGTGTGTAATCATACACCCTATGGATCTCTGCATGATCATATAAAATATCCAATATATCCAGACAGATAAATAATAATAATCTGTAAATGATCAAATGATGTTGAAAACCACAAATCATCATCATAAACATGTAGCCACTGCATAGAACCATCTGGTGACCTGTAATAGACCACATATCATATCTTTGCATCATCGGAGGTCTATCCACCTCATGTCCTATAGCTGATTTTGGTCAAACTAAGTTTGACCAAGTCAACATGACCAATAATATGACTCAAGCTAACATCAAACTGCTGCAAGTGTCAAAGTTTAATACATGCTCTACAATTCATTCAAGTAACAATTATAACAAGTAGAAATCATTTCTCTGGCGATCTAAAACCAAATATGTAGAGTTTTAAATATTAATTATGACTCAAGCTAGACTTTCAAGACCATACTCACTTCATAGTTGTGATTAGTTTGCTAGTGAAGGGTGAAGGCTAAAAGTCAAAAGGCTAGGCTAAAGGATGACTACTTACTTAACACTGTGACACTTTGGATATGGAAAGGGGATACACACTCTAGCATATGTTGGATGAGAAAATAACACAGGGAATGGCCATGTCTCACAAATGGGTAAGTTAGTTTCAGAAGTGCTTATTCACCTTGACTAATGCTCACAATCCATATCAAATACAAAAGATGCCAGCAATATTTTTGATTTATAACATTTAAAAACCATTGCTTTTTGGGCCTTTAATTTTCCATAGCCTTTGACCCACGTGTGTTCAAAAACACTTGTTACATGGATTTACATTTATTAAGGCTTTAAGCTCCACGTGTGTTCAAAAACACTTGTTACATGGATTTACATTTATTAAGGCTTTAAGCTCCACGTGTTCAAAAACATTTGTTACATGGGCTTTACATTTCACATTTCACATTTCATTTCAAAGCAATATTTATTAGGCTTTCCTTGCATTCACGTGTGTTCAGAAACACTTGTTACATGAATGGGATTTCACAAGATATACATTTCATTTCCAAATACATTGTATTGATGGAAACGCTATCTGTTTCAGGTTTAGCCAACACAACTTAAGGCAACTCAAGGCCGAGACATAATAAACAAGGGGAGGCTCATCCAACAAAGAGGCTAACGTGGGGGAAGGTCTTCCATGCCACTAGTCAAGTAGTCAGTCAGGGTTAAAACATAACTGGAAGGAAATGGATGGGTGGAGACAGTGAACAATGAGACCAACACTAGCAAGCCAAAGAATGGTGGGAATGATCACCTCTAATCTCCCTAAGGAGGGTAAAACCAATGAGTATGGGTCAAGAACTTATAAGTCTGAGTGGGGACATATACATAATATCAATACAACCAGGTCCAACTATCTATATGATCGCCAGATCATGATACTAAATGATAAGACATGTCACAAGAATGACTGAGCCCACCAGGCTCTCTGGGAAGGGGGTATAATGGTAAAATCAAGTGGATGGACCACCCCCTCCTCATACAGCGCCCTAGGTGAACCAATCAAACCATCTCTTTGCTCTGACAGGCCATCTGACATGGTAAAACTGCACCAGAATGGTGAACTGAGGAAAATCATCACTCTAACTTCCTGGAACTGAAAACAACCTGTCTCAATGGACTCAGAGAGCTCAATTCCATCCAAGGTGTGTACTCATACACCCTATGGATCTCTGCATGATCATATAAAATATCCAATATATCCAGACAAATAAATAATAATAATCTATAAATGATCAAATAATGCTGAAAACCACAAATCATCATAAACCTGTAACCAATGCATAGAACCATCTGGTGACCTGTAATAGACCACATATCATATCCCTACATCATCGGAGGTCTATCCACCTCATATCCTGTAGCTGAATTTGGTTAAACTAAGTTTGACCAAGTCAACATGACCAATAATATGACTCAGGCTAACATCAAACTGCTGCAAGTGTCAAAGGTTAAGACATGCTCGACAATTCATTCAAGTAACAATTATACCAAGTAGCAATCATTTCTCTGGCGATCTAAAACCAAATATATAGAGTTTTAAATATTAATTATGACTCAGACCAGACTTTCAAGACCGTACTCACTTCATAGTTGTGATCACTTTGCTAGTGAAGGGTGAAGGCTAAAAGTCAAAAGGCTAGGCTAAAGGATGCCTACTTACTTGACACTATGACATTTTGGATATGGAAAGGGTATACACACTCTAGCATATGTGGGATGAGCAAATAACACAGGGAATGGCCATGTCTCACAAATGGGTAAGTTACTTTCAGAAGTGCTTATTCACCTTGACTAATGCTCACAATCCATATCAAATACAAAAGAGGCCAGCAATCTTTTTGATATATAACATTTAAGAACCATTGCTTTTTGGGCCTTTAAGTTTCCATAGCCTTTGATCCACGTGTGTTCAAAAACACTTGTTACATGGATTTACATTTATTAAGGGTTTAAGCTCCACGTGTGTTCAAAAACACTTGTTACATGGGCTTTACATTTCACATTTCACATTTCATTTCAAAGCCAGTTTCATTAGGCTTGCCTTGCATTCATGTGTGTTCAGAAACACTTGTTACATGAATGGGCTTTCACAAGATATACATTTCATTTCCAAATACATTGTATTGATGGCAGCGCTATCTGTTTCAGGTTTAGCCAACACAACTTAAGGCAACTCAGAGCCGAGACATAATAAACAAGGGGAGGCTCATCCAACAAAGAGGCTAAAGTGGGGGAAGGTCTTCCATGCCACTAGTCAAGTAGTCAGTTAGGGTTAAAACATAACTGGAAGGGAATGGATGGGTGGAGACAATGAACAATGAGACCAACACTAGCAAGCCAAATAATGGTGGGAATGATCACCTGTATTCTCCCTAAGGAGGGTAAAACCAATGAGTATGGGTCAAGAGCTTCTAAGTCTGAGTGGGGACATATACATAATATCAATACAACCAGGTCCAACTATCTATATCATCGCCAGATCATGATACTAAATGCTAAGACATGTCACAAGAATGAATATAAAATCAATATAACCATAACACAAGAATATACCTGCTGGGTCATATACCTGAATGCACACAATCTGAACCATCATCTGTCCACTGAGAACCTGCTGCTACAACTCTGGGCAATACCAACTGCTCTGTACATGGCTAAAAGGCTACATTAGTCCTCAAATCTGAGTGTCCTGAGACTCGGTCATGGCATGGGAATATACTGCTGTCCATCATCAAATAGTGATCCATCATAGATGCTCATCTCAGCATCTCATATGTAAGGGAACTGGCTGAAAAGTGTAGTGGAATCTGAAAAATAGAATATGGTATTCCGACTACTATATATGTGATAACAGTTACTATCTTGGAGACATCCACTGCTACTAGATATAAATGATAAATGTTAACACAATAAATTCAATACTAAGTGTACCTTCAAACCTAGGTAGCTATAGATGACCTTTAGAGGTAGAAATAGACGACAATAAATACTAAATCGGCATAGACACTAGATATGAATATTATATTAAATGAGGATGACTGTCATACATGTCTGGCAATGCCTGAAGGTAGATCTGAGGTACAGATATGCTCCAACACTTGAGATGAGAGATCCTATCAGTGGATGTTAATTGATGATGTCTTTTATGCTTGGAGCAAGTATAAGGTCTGTTGTACTCACAAAGCTTTTCCAAACTGATTCTGGGCTGCCTTGAAGGTGGACGCCTTATACCACATAGCATACAATAAACACTCAATCCCTTTATGATCTCACTTGCCAAATAAAGGTGCTACACAACTCCAAAGTGGTCACGGTTCAGTAGGGGATGAATACGCTCCTTTTAACCTGTGTTCGATTCATAATATGTCATTCATGCACAACCCACGACTTCTCAGAATCGGATCTCAGCTATATTATAGTCCACAAGGGATTCACGCCCTTCACAATCAGCTAGCTACCTCTTCATGTGATCACACGACTTTGGGAGGAAGATTGTTGTTTAATTAAAGAGTATGAGCTACCTAAAACTGACCACGCCCCTCTCCAACCAGATTTGTGGCATGCAACCCCTGAATGAGGAAAAGACCCTCAACATGTGAACTCCTGGTTTCTCCCATCAATACACAGCTGATAAGAATGTGAGTGTTACTCCCGCAGAGATGATGCGCCCTCATGCACAGAAATAATGCTGCTTAGAACAATGGAGAAGTCACCCTTGACCCACAACACTGATGTGCCCTACCTCAGCAATCAACGACTTCTCACCATGATGCACCCTTGCTCACCCAACAATGGTGTCTCTATAATTAATATGCCCCTTGTACTCAGGCTTCCAAGGAATTTCGCCCTCTCTGCACAAACCACAAGAAAATACGCAGCTGCTACACAACTTGAACTCTGATCAATAACTCGATAACTTGACAAATTACTCCGTCATAATGAAGCACACGATGGTAAACCTGGATGATTTACCACTCAGCTTAGCTAGGATGGATAGATTTCGCCATCGAAACCAAGACTTGTCGAGGGTTTCCGTCCTCAACACCAATAAGCTCACTGAGCTCTCAAATCCAAATCTCGA
This sequence comes from Larix kaempferi, assembly GCA_027924585.1. Taxonomy (NCBI): domain Eukaryota; kingdom Viridiplantae; phylum Streptophyta; class Pinopsida; order Pinales; family Pinaceae; genus Larix; species Larix kaempferi. The sequence continues at coordinate 10,694,754 of BSBM01000232.1, forward strand.
TCATGAATAATAACAATAGATACTGAGTAACTCACTTTATCTTTCTTTTATAGCCTTGACATTGCATTCCCTATACCTAAGTCACTTTTCTCTTCTATTTCTCCGTTGAGTTGCATGCCTCTCATTTGTTGCATGTTTGCATACATCTCCCTTTTGCTTGTATGCATGATTGCATGCACCTCACTTTTGCATGCCTGCGTGATTGCATGCATTTCACTTTTGCATGCATGCATCTTACTTTTTCATGCATGCATGCATGCTCTTGAGCTAGGGCTCGCATGCTCTCCATGTCCTTTGTTCCAGTTTTACCCAAAACAGAACATTACAACAAATGTTGGTGGCCAGTTTAGGTCCCAGTGTAAATTTTCTTTGCCGTATTGGCATCTCAATTTCTAGTGTCTTTCTCTCTGACTAGGTTAAACAAGGTGATTAGTCTACCTTCTATCTAGAAAAAGGAAGAGGTTTTGGAAGCATGTTCAACAAGGTAAAAGCACAAGGAGGGTTTTGACATAGGAAACATTTGGAGTGCAAAAACTATGTTGGATCTCAGGCATGCAGATATATGCGGTCCAATAAATATTGCATCATTGGTGGAGGCCAAGTATTTTCTGCCTTTTATTGATGGAATTTCATAGAAGATATGGATTAATATTATTAAGGGAACATCAAATCTATTATGATCCTGTAGGATTCAAAGATCAACTTAGTCCATGAGAGTTGGAATCGCACAAAGGAGAATTTCAACCATAATCTATTAAAGTGTTGGCATGTAGAATTAGTTGTTTAAGAGGTGTGGAAATATTGTGCAGAAGAATTGGCACAAGCTATAGATTATAGTGAGAAACCCCTTCAACAGTAAACGACACCCTGTAGAAGATGCACTAAAATCCAAGTCACATAGTTCAGCACTACAACCCAGTTGCACAATAAAAATGTTTGGCTGCACTAAAATTTCATTACACAACCTAGTATGCTAACTTTCACCCATTGCTCATATTTCTTCTTGTATATTTTAGTCTGTTTTTTAAATTTCGAGTTCATGTGTTGTCCAATCGGATAATGTTAGTTATTGCCCGAAGAAGATCTTTGAACTTCGGGGAGGATTTTGCCATAAAAATAGTTTTGAATTTTGTAGGTTTTGCCCCATGAAAACCATAATTTGAACTTCGGGGAGGATTTTGCCATAAAAATAGTTTTGAATTTTGTAGGTTTTGCCCCATGAAAACCATAATTTGAACCTCAGGGAGGATTTTGCCATAAAAATAGTTTTGAATTTTGTAGGTTTTGCCCCATGAAAACCATTAAATTTATGGTAAAATGTGAGGGATGATTTTTCAAGTGGCTGATGCCTGTGTTTAATTGGAATTTGCATATGAGCAGGTTCAGAAATTTAGCATTCGAGTGATGGAGTTATCTTTCACTCAAGGAAGGTGGGATTATGAATGATTGGGAGGATTTGATCCTTTAACTAGTGACAATGCAAAACCTCCCGGTGTTGAACACTGGGCCTCATTTGATGTTCCCCTAGATCAAATCGATGCAACATGGCAGAATCTGACTCATGCCCTTTCTGGCCTGTTTTGTGCTTCTATAAATTTTTAGAGTCATCAACAACTTATGCTTCTCCATATTGGAGTTTTCATCCCAATTTGGTTAATGATGACAATAAGACACATGATGCAGAACATAATATCACTGTAGACAAGATAAAAATACCTTCCAACAGGTTAAGATATGGTGCATTGCCACGAGAATTAGTATGCACTGAAAATATTACTCCCTCGCTTAAGCTGCTCCCTTGTCGAGAATCGAGATAAAGCTAGTCTTGCTGCACTTATGGACAGACCTTCAATTTAAAGAGGGTTCTATCACTCCCAGTGGTTGCAACAGACATTAAATCTTGTTCTGTTACCTTCAAATGTGCACACTACGGCTAACATTAATGGACAAGTACATCAGCCTAGTTGGTCTTTTAGTTCTTTGTTTGGACGAGAACTGATTGGGCAATGTGTTCTTGCAAAGTCCAGCAATGTATTTCTAGCGCTAGAAAGAACATTAATTGAAAGGCTGGAGAGTTCAACAAAAGAGAATACAAGCAGTCCCTTTTTGCTGGAATGAATAACCAAAGTTTTCATCAGAATACTGTCCCAGACAGGGTGCTGAAAGAAACAATTCTGTCAGAAAGTAGGGTTGGCATGGTTGATGATTTCATTATGTTTTGAGTTTTTGGTCAATAAGTATAATGAATCCCATCCACTAAATGTAAGACTTACATGGAAGGTCCCTGTTCTTTGGTTGTCTCTCTCAACACCTTTCCGTGCAAGCAGGTTCTTGATGGGCAACGGAAATGCACGAGGCTCTATTGTGATTTCTTTGAAAGTGGAAAAATCTCATAAAGAGGTTGGGGCGATAATGGTATATATCCTTCATCAGGTGTACCTGGTTGCCATACAAGTCTCCTTGTTTTTCAGGTTGTGCCTTGGTACATTCGGTTATATTTTCACACATTTCAGGTTTTTATCAATGGACAACCAAAGCCAATATGGGATGTGGTTAAGAAGATGCAGATTTATCCTGCAGAGGACAGGAAATCACCTGCAGTGATGGAGATTGAGCTTGACATTCCATGTAATACAAGCTTAGCTGCACAGATTGTAAATTTTGATAAGGTCAGCTTTTTGTACATATATTCAACATTCTTCATTATATTGACATGTTCTTGACTTTTTTTGTGTCAAACGTCTAAAATATGCACCAAAAGTCATCATATCCATTCTACTTGATTTTGTTGTGTCAAACGTCTAGAATATGCGCCAAAAGTCATCATATCCATTCTACCTTTTTTCGTTGATGTGAAGTTTTGTAAAAAACAAGGAAGTAATTACGCGATCTTAGCATCATGCAGAAAACAATTCCAACATAAAATTTGTTAAAATTCAAGTGGTTTTGGTGCTGTTAACATGGAAACTAGAGATCCCTGAATATATTTAGAATCAATCACACAGTGCAGTCTTGTTTACTAAAAAAAGTATTTGTCTCCTAATTATGTATAAATACTTATATGCATGTTAACATTCATGCCTATAGTTGACATGGGCCACAAGTAGTATTATACCAAAATAACCATTATATGTTATCCTACCTCTATTGCTTGGCTTGTTATATACTAGAACCCACCCTAAAAGCTTATTATTTGGCCAATTAAACCAAGCACCACATGTAATTGCCTAACTATTATTGTATGCTTAGGAAATATTGTCTTTAACTCTATAAGATTGCATGGAGACTAATTGTGTTTCACTCCTTTGCAGTGAACACATCCCCCTCCCAGGGGACTAGAGATGCCTCACCCTTTCAAAATATAGAATTATATCTAGCTAGCAGGTGCGCTCGCATAGATAATGATGATAAGCTAATACTAGTTATCGACGTGGACCACTCTATTTTATATAACCTTTTGAGGTTTGTAGGTGACCAAGCTGCATCAGAGGACATGTGCCCTGTTGAGGCCTTGACTATATGTGAGAAACCTTCTCTCTTGACTTTTCGAGAAAATCCTTCACCTGTCCATTTGTAAGCTATACTAGTGAACCTCTCTCCTCCAATGGTCTCCCGCGTCCTGACTGTAAAGAAACATTTTCTTGAGGTTGCTTACTAGGCTATACCATAGAAAGTTGATGAGGCCTCTGCTCTCTACCCAAGAAATGGACTTAGTCAAATATTAGTTAGATTCAACAAATACATTCTGGTAGCTAGCTCAAATCCCCATAAGGGCATCTGGGTTAATTGCTAAATTGTATGCTCACCACTGGGAAATTATCTTGGGCTTGTAGATATTCAATATCTATTCATGGTCATTTTACATAAAGCAAACCAGATACAGGTAAGTTATAATTCCAATGACAACCAAGTAAGCTTACCATGAAATACCATGACAAAGCAGGGTTTCCAGGCCCAATTAGAGATGAATGAATTTCCAGGAAACTCGTTGGAGATCAAATTAACTTTTATCTTTAGTAATTTCAACAACTTCCTTTAAAGATCAACTCATCTTTCTTTGGAGATCATTACTATTTGCAGGAATCTCGTTGGAGATCAAACTAACTTTTATCTTCAGTATTTTTTTTCGAGATCAACTCAACTTTTATCTTCAATATGCCCAACAAACTCCTTTGGATGACAACTTTATCCTTAGTATTTGCTACAAGTTCCTCTGGAGATCAAGCCAACTCTTGGATAAAGCTTTATGGAATGTGCTATGCTCTAAAGGCTGTTGATGTGTAGGTGACCTTTTAGTAGCTTCCTGGAACCAAAATAGAGTGTTTTTTTTCGAATAAAACCGAAGTGAAGTGAGGGTGACCTCTTTTTGTGGTTTAGCCTCTTGAATGGATCTTTATGATCCTGTCAGAAAAGATTGATATTCCTTGAGGGATCTATCTGGGTGACTGCTTATCAACATATATGCATGCTCACTTCTTAGTTGATCCCTTTACGTTGACTGACTTCCCTCTAAAGACCTCTGATTCTTGAAGCCTTGCATGTCTTTTTATCTAAGGCAGGAGGAATTCCAAGAAACATTGGCATTTTGTTCTGCTTGTTAGTTGCCTATACAACTATACTAAAGTAAGGTAGGAAATTCCCCTAAACAATCCAGGGTACAATCTATGACAAAAACTAAACTAATCTGCTTGAACTGAGCACAGGTGGGTTTTCTAAAAATGCCATCATATCATTACTGATAAGATAGGATAATTTTATTAATGTCCAACAAAGGACCAAAAAGAAGGTCAATGGGACTAAGAAGAACAATCAGTGAGATCAATCTGTAAGGGTGCCCTAAGAAAAAAATGGAATGAAAAGGTAATTATATAGTGTTTATATCAACATTGCAATGTTATCTTCCAATAATGGATTGCAGGTATGTTGATCCTGCAACATTAGGATGTAGGTGTGCTATCTTTGTGATGAAAACTCAACAATGTTGTTTTACGAGTCCATTGCTTCAACAATGTTAGGTTGTTAGTATGCTCAATCTACAATAGTTCTTCCACAATATTGGACTGAAGGTTCACTATTTACACAATGTTCAATGTTTGAATACATATATTATTAATTAATCAACTCACTGTGTCTTTAAATAATATCTTTCTCTACCAAATATGCATCATTTTTCAAACAAGGAAGAACAATATAATCATATCCATGTTTATCTATTGAGATAATGCCAAAAACATGGCACAATAGCAAAAGCTATATGCAAATGTAACATGTGAATGTGTGTAAAGAAAACTCAGGAACGTTAATAAATAAGCATATACTAGACTCCATAAACTTATATCGTATGCTCATTTGTTCAGAGAATATCACACTTCTGCTCATAACCGATTTTCTCACTTGGAGGTCTATGCACAACCCACCTTATAAAACAAAGACCACAAAAGTCTTCTTTGTTTTCAACCAAAAATCTATTGTGTATACTACACCAAAAGAACTTGCTGGGAGTAATGCTTATCTATTATATCTTCCAGTTTACAAAACCAAAGAATCCCAAGTACTTGACAAGACATACCTGATGCAAAAGGGCATCCCATTCCTGCAAGCTTTTACCAAGTTTACAGTGTTGATATATTATCCCGACAAATGTGACATCAATGTGATAATTCCCACCCAACATTGATTGAGCAATAAGAAGTCTATTATAATATTTTTCTCTTCGTCCTAGAAGGACAAGAAAACTTCAACATATTGTAAGATGGTTTCCCCTAGGATGTTAAAATAATGTAACTGCGGAAGATATTCTAATTATATTATTGTATTCCTCCTACGGGAGTTGATGGTCATGTAATTAATAATGTAAATGTCATTGAAAGAATCAATGTAAACCCTAGGACATGTGTCGGCCTAGAAAATCCCCGGAAAGATTATTATATTATGTAATTGACCATTCAGTTAGACAAGTCGGCCCCATTGAGGAATTAGTCATCTCAACGGAAGAATATAAATAGGCATGCTCTCTCTCATTTTTATTATCTCATTCACTCAAGCAAGCTCGCATTAGTGGAGAAGAGAGTGGCGCACAAGCAAGGGAGTAGTTGTTTTGTCTTGGGGTTATCTTGTACTTTGTGATTTCTATATTGAGGAAGGCTTTGCTGGGTTTTCTACCCCAAGAGGGTTTCCTAGGATAAATTGTGTCTCTTGTCTTTTATGCTATGCTTGTTTATCTTTCAGTAATTGTTTATATGCTATATGCTGCTCAAATGATAAGTAAAAACTAACATGGTATCAGAGCCAGCCTGAAAGATTACATTGTGCAGCCCCCGTAACTGCAGAAACTAGGGTTTCTTATTCCAAGAGCCACCTCCACACTTTTGACGGAAAAGAGAGTGAATCTACCTCGCCTCCCTAAGGCGCATTTTTCTGTCGAAGCAGAATTTCATTCTGAGCATTTTCATTTTGGGTCCACCACTACAGCCCGGGAGAATTAGGGCATCAAGTTTTTGGATCATCTGCTCACTGATTTTGGAAAAGGAGTACATTTATCAACTTCTCTTGAGAAGGTGAATTTACTCATCCAATTAGTTTTTCAAAATCCCGAAGTCAAAAAATTAGGGTTTCTCTGACAAACCCTAGGTCAAGGAGGAGCAGATCTCAGAAGGGAAAATTTTCTGGTAAGTCTCAAATCTATTTCTATTTCCATTTGAAGTACTAATTATAGCAAGATGAAAAGCAATACCAAGCTTGATGAAAAGCTTGAAGGAGCTGAGAACTTCAGATCCTGGAAGTATAGAGTCATGCTCATCGTTGAGGAGCATGAGTTAGAAGACTATGTGAAGGAAGGACTTACAGAACCAGAGGGAGATGAAGAGAAGGCTAGGCACAAGAAGAATCTCATCAAAGCAAAGAGGATCATTGTTGATTCCATCAAGGATCACCTGATCCCCCATGTGTCTTCCAAGAAGACACCAAAGGAGATGTTTGATGCCTTGACTAGCCTGTTTGAAGGAAAGAATATCAACAGGAAAATGACCTTGAGAAACCAACTCAAGGGTGTGAAGAGTATGAAGTCTGAGTCCATACACTCATACTTCTCAAGGGTATCCTAGATTAAAGAACAACTAGAAGCCATTGGGGATATGATCGAGGATGCAGAAGTTGTGATGACTACCCTGAATGGTCTCCCCCGAGATTGGGAACCATTTGTTCGTGGCATCTGTGCCAGAAAGAAACTAATCAAGTTCAGAAGTCTATGGGAAGAATGTGTCCAAGAAGAAGAAAGAATAGTCGTAAGAGAAGAGAAATTAAATGACGATGAAGATCAAGCTTTAGCTACCCATGCTAAAGGTGGGAAGAAGAGGAAGAACAACCCTCATCCCCGAGAGGACTCTCCAAGGAGACCCCAGAAGAAGAGAAGGACCAGGAAGGATTTCTCTTCAATTGAGTGTTACTCACCATGTATAGACAGATTATTGGGTCATTAATGTATTTGACCAATACTCGTCTAGACATATGTTTTGCAGTAAACACTTTGAGTCAGTATATGGTGGAACCCAGGAATGTCCACCTGATTGCAACAAAACATGTGATGAGATATCTGAAGGGTACATTGGATTATGGGATCAGATATGCCTCAGATAGTGAGTTCAGGCTGTATGGGTACACAGACTCTTATTGGGCTGGAAGTGCTGAAGACAAAAAGAGCACTTCAGGATGTTGCTTTAGTTTGGGATCAGTCATGATCTCATGGCTCAGTAGAAAGCAACCCTGTGTTGCACTCAGTACAGCAGAAGTTGAATATGTAGCAGCTTGTTCAGCTTGTGGTGAAGTAGTGTGGCTTTGCAAGATGTTGACAGGATTGTTCGATGCAGAGATTGATGCTACAGAGATACTCTGTGATAACCAGAGTTGCATCAAGATGACTGAGAATCCTGTGTTTCATGATAGATCGAAGCACATCGAAATTAAGTTCCACTATATCCGGGATATGGTGCAGAGGGGAACTGTGAAGCTCGAGTATGTTCCTACAGAGGAACAAGTTGTTGATGTGCTGACTAAGCCTCTAGCTCGTGTGAAGTTTGAGTACTTTCGAGGCAGGCTTGGTGTGGTCCAGAGGGACCTCTCTCGAAAGAGAGATTGATTGATGATGCCTATCTGAAAGGATAGATGCCTGTCCGTAGGGATGGATGCCTCTCCAAGGGTGAGGGAAGATCAATACTAGCTGACTGATGGTTCCAACCAATGTTATCGGAACCGGACCGGAACCGGCAAAACCGGCCGGTCAGACCGGTTCACAGGCTTGGCCGGTCCGGTCCGGGCAAAAAAATTTGAAAACCGGAAATTTTTCAAACCGGCCAGAAAACCGGCCGGTTCCGTACGGAACCGGTCAAAACCGGCTGAACCGGCCGGTTTTGACCGGTTCCGTACGGAACCGGCTGGTCCGTACCCTGCTGAATGTGCCATCTAATTTTGGATAGCTCCCCCGTCCCGGAAACTCCGTGGAACATTGGTTTTATGCCACTGCTAACAGATCTGAAAGGGAATAATCACTATGCTGTTTGTCATTGTGCATATACAAGAGATTTAGAAATGAGAACAGCTCTCCAAATGCATTTATAGCTGGCTGAGAATCATCATAAGCCATCCATGTCAATATACTATGCCTAATGAGCAAGAGCTCTCTACAAAATTAGATGGCACATGTCTTCAATATGTAAGCCCAAAACACTAGGATCACAAATCATGCAAACAAGCCTAGTGCACCATCATAAGTGCTTCATTAATGATCAAGTGACATGAAGGTAAAATGCACTGTCTTCATTATTAATCAGCCATGTGAAAGCATAATCAATATCAACCATCATGAAAAATCATATGCCACAATCTAGCGTCAAGACCCTTAGCCATCCAAATCTCCATCAAGGTGTAACCCCCAGCTGAAATTGTGGTAAAAGTCACAGGTGGATACCCATGCAAAATGGGGGAGGGGGTAACAGGCTGGATGACAGGGTCTGAAAAAGAGTTTGGCCAAAGGCTGGATTAGAAACAAAGCTTCAATACCAATTAAATGAACAATAGTTCATTTACTAACAAATATCCAACAAAAGGACAGACAACAGAAATCCATATAGAATAGTAATATAGATAATAAGTATGAATGAATGGATGATAGAAATACGATGTCATAGGATGGTATAGTTATATGCACTGACTGGTCACCATGGTTGATAGGTCACGTTCTTCATTAGGTCCTGTCCCTTAGTTAGAATGTGTCCCTTCATTTATATTTATTATTTGTTTATTTGATATTATATATATTATGCTCATTAGACAGAGACAGAGGCACCAAGAGGCAGGCAGAGAGCAGTTCCATATTAGCTTCTAGATCCACGAGATCTCAGGGAGATCCAAGACCTTCCCACTCATTTAGATCTCAACAGAGAGCAACCTCACCCAGGCAACATGCTGTACCCAGATCTTCTAGTACTGACAGTTCATATGAACAGTCTTCATCAGGTTTTTTTTACAAAATATGAATATTTTATGTATTTTTTAGCCGGCCGGTTTTTTACCCGGTTTTTTGCCGGTTCCGGTCCGGTTTCCGGTCCGGTTCACATTTTGGGCTTCGCCGGTTCGATGACCGGTCCGGTTCCGATAACATTGGTTCCAACTCTCACAAGCTGATGCTTGTCCTTAGGGATGGATGCCTCTCCAAGGGTGAGGGAATATTAGTACTAGCTGACTGATGGTTCCATCTCTCATGAGCTGATGCCTGTCCGTAGGGATGGATGCCTCTCCAAGGGTGAGGGAAGATCAGTACTAGCTGACTGATGGTTCCAGCTCTCACGAGCTGATGCCTGACCATAGGGATGGATGCCTCTCCAAGGGTGAGGGAAGATCAGTACTAGCTGACTGATGGTTCCAGCTCTCACGAGCTGATGCCTATTCGTAGGGATGGATGCCTCTCCAAGGGTGAGGGAAGATCAGTACTAGCTGACTAATAGTTCCAGCTCTCACGAGCTGATGCCTCTCCAGGGGTGAGGGAATATCAGTACTGGCTGACTGATAGTTCCAGCTCTCACGAGCTGATGCCTCTCCAGGGGTGAGGGAAGATCAGTACTGGCTGACTGATAGTATCAGTATGTAGATACTGATGTTTGTTGCAGGTGTTCCAGCTGATGGTGCTGCTGATGGTATTGTTCCAGCAGATGGTGTTCCAGCTGACAATGATGTGGTTTCAGCTGATGGTGCTGCTGATGGTGTTGTTCCAGCAGATGGTGTTCCAGCTGACGATGATGTTGTTCCAGCTAATGGTGCTACTGATGTTGCTATCACAGTAGATGATGTTCCAGTTGACGAGGTTGCTGACAGCAGAAGATGTTCCAACTGATGATGTTGCTGATGAGGATGTTCTAGTAGATGATGTTCCAGTTGATGATGTTGCTGTTCCAGCAGTTGATGATTATTGATGATGATGCTACTGATGATGATCATACTCGGCAGATGATGATGTTGCTACTCCACAGATGATGCCCCAAGACAGATGATGATCCAAAGCCTTCTTACAACATATAGCAGTTCACAAGTCAGTTGTGCAGATGTTGTTACCCGCAGAATACCTTCCTAGTTAAGAAGGAGTGCTAAAATAATGTAACTGCGGAAGATATTCTATTTACATTATTGTATTCCTCCTATGGGAGTTGATGGTCATGTAATTAATAATGTACAGGTCATTGAAAGAATCAATGTAAACCCTAGGACATGTGTCGGCCTAGAAAAACCCTGGAAAGATTATTATATTATGTAATTGACCATTCAGTTAGACAAGTCGGCCCCATTAGGGAATTAGCCATCTCAACGGAAGAATATAAATAGGCATGCTCTCTCTCATTTGTATTATCTCATTCACTCAAGCAAGCTCGGATTAGTGGAGAAGAGAGTGGCGCCCAAGCAAGGGAGTAGCTGTTTTGCCTTGGGGTTATCTTGTACTTTGTGATTTCTATATTGAGGAAGGCTTTGCTGGGTTTTCTACCCCAAGAGGGTTTCCCAGGATAAATTGTGTCTCTTGTCTTTTATGATGTGCTTGTTTATCTTTCAGTAATTGTTTATATGCTATATGCTGCTCAAATGATAAGTAAAAACTAACATGGGATTACCAACAAAGAAAGATATCATGATGAACTGTTACACCCCATTTTGCATGGGTGTCCATGTGTGATTTTGATCACTCTTGAGAGGCGTGACATCCTCCATGATGATGTGTTGGTGCATCAATGATGATCATGAGCATTTATATGGACTATTTGAGGCATGGTGACTTGGTTTTGAGCATAAAGAAAGGCAAGTCTATGGTATTCAATTTTTCTAGGTATGTTTTTATCATTGAATAGCACTGAAAAGGTATTATCTTGACTTCTAGGTGCATTTTAGAACATAAAACAACAATCGAACACCCCAGACCTCAAATCTAAGTCAATTTGAGGGCGAAAGGAAAAATTTATCAGCCATGTAACAACAAGATAAAGACTCTGAACTATTATAGAAACCGACCTTCTCTCATTTTAATGGAAGATTCAACCATGGAGGCATGTGCAAAAGTTTAGAACTTGTCCCTCTCATTGATTGTATGGATCAGGTTTGAGTTTGAAATCCTTATATAAGTTTTCACCGGCCTACGAGAGGTTTTGGAGATGATTTACAAACGTGTAGTATTGAATAGTAGTCACAACATCCCTTTGAAACCTAAGATACAAAATTCAATGCACCTTTTTGGAGATTACTTTGGGTTCTTGTAAATGTACAACAATAGGTTAATGAGAATTATAGGCAATTTCAAAGATCATCAGACAAAAGTAAAACTTTACACTGAGCACTTCTAATTCTGGGAAATGATCAAGCATTTTAGTGTCAGTCTGGGCAATTCCGAGGAATTGTTTTCATGAGAGAACACTTATATACAGAGCAAGGTTCCTCCAACCACCATCTTCCCTAACTCGCTACCTTGGATTCATTCTCTACAAGCACCCAAAAAATATTTTGGGTGCAATCTAAGCATGAAGAACATCAATCCTGGGTTTGTTGCAACCATGGCGAAGTCCTGATCATTGATGTATCTCAGGATATAGTCGGCAACAATAACATCCACCTTCAACCCTATCTCGAAGGACAACAACCCTGTTTCAGAAGAAGGTTTTTATCGTTTTACGTGGAAATTGGAAGTTTAGAGGGAGGTCGCAGCCACAATATCTACCATCTATCCACAATATGGAGGGTGCATAGCTCTGTGGGGCGTTTCTTATGTTGCCCTCAGATCAACCTTGTTTCAAGCCTGTGGTGAAGTTGGATCCTTTAAGGAGGAGCTTCTTCGTTGTCAAGACACTAGGGATATATGTATTGAACCTAAATTGCCATACCTTTCTTCATCTTAGTGCATTCCTTAGCTTCCAGAATTCTCCACCTCAAAACACTTTTGTTCACCATCCTCTACATTATCCCCGTCCCTAGAATGAAGTTTTTAGCTCAGTCGCAACCATTGGAGCAGTTACAAAGTACTTTGGGCAGCAGCATGAAGGCACCTTAAAGGGGAATTTATACACTATTGTAGGAAAAAACGTGAGGATAGAGCAGCAAGCATGAGGGAACTCTTCTTGATGGTAGTTACATCCTATTCTTGGCAACATTAAACAGGGCCTCACTTGTGGCTATGACATTCTATGAATGGCACACTTCCTTTCCTATATTTCTAATCCTACTCTTAGAAGCATGAGGTGTGCTCTCCTTTCTCGTCCCACCAATCATGATCCTCCTTGGACTCAGAGCCCCTCTTCGAAGATGTTGCACTCTCTGATAAGTTGATAGTCCAATGCTCCCTCTTCCGCTCTATAAGTATCCTCCCACAAGTATCTCCTCTAGCTCTATGCAAGATGTCCTCTCTATGCAAAATACTACTTTGATGTTTGCCAATATGGTCAGAAAGCTTGAATGATCCTCCTCCACAAATGTGTCTATGTCCATCTCTAAGTCCATAAAGCATTGTCCTCATCCCAAGCTTCCTCAAGTTAAGTGTCCAACATCCAAGGTATATATCACATGGACCTAATCTCCAAGGGCTAAGTATCCTCATCCAAGTGCCCAAAACCCCTCCTCCTAGCTAGTTACCTCCCATGACCGAGAATTGGAATCCCCCTTTGTGTGCCTTTATGGACATATGCATGGCTTGGTTTGGGTGGATGCTTGACCTTGGCTAGAGAGGTAACATTGCACTCTTAGCTAGGAGGTTGTTACCCTGATGGGCACGATGGCACCCCGATTGTGTGCACCCAATGGGTCGGTCATTATGTCGATTAGGGTAACAACCTTCTTGCTAAGAGTGCCACGCTACCTCTCTAACCAAGGTCAAGAATCCACCCAAACCGAGCCATCCATATGTCCATGGAGCATCTCCAAGGGGCTAGTACACACACTGCTTTCCTAGCAAGGTGAAAACATTTTTGGAGTAACCTAAAAAGCTAAGAAAAAAACATTAGGATAACCAACAAAGCCAAGATATAGTGATGAGAAATGCTATAAGTGTAGTGGTTTACACCAACTACAACAATAATGCAAGTTGTTGTTAGTGGTATAATGATTGCAATGGAAAAGGACAGTGGAGCTACCAACAAAGGAAAGATATCATGATGAACCCCATTTTGAATGGGTGTCCATGTGTGATTTTGATCACTCTTGAGAGGCATGACATCATCCATGATGTTGTGTTGGTGCCTCAATGATGATCATGAACATTTATATGGACTATTTGAGGCATGTTGACTTGGTTTTGAGCATAAAAAAAGGCAGGGTCTATGATAAATCAGTTTTTCTAGGTATGTTTTAATCATTGCATATCACTGGAAAAGTATTATCTTGAGTTCTGGGTGCATTCCAGATCATAAAATAGCAATCGAACACACCAGACCTCAAATTTTGGTCAATTTGAGGGCAAAAGGAAAAATTTCTCAGCAATGTAATAGCAAGATAAAGACTCTGAGTTGTCATAGTAGCAGGCCTTCTCTAATTTTAATGGAAGATTCAACCTTGGTGGCAGGTGCACAAGGCCAACATTTGTCCCCTTCATTTATTTTATGGATCAGATTTCAGTTTGCAATCCTTATATTAGTTTTCACTGGCCTACGAGAGGTTTTGGAGATGAATTACCGACCTATAGTATTCAATAGAAATCAAAACATCCTTTTGAAACCTAAGATACAGAATTCGGTGGACCTGTTTGGAGATTACATCAAGTGCTTGTAAATGGACAACAGTAGGTTAAGGAGAATTCTGCGTAGTTTTAAAGATCATAAAACAGAAATTAAACTTCACATCGAGCACTTTTAATACTGGTCAATGATCAAACATTTCAGTGCCATTCTGGGCAATTAAAAAGAATTTTTTCCATGAGAGAACAACACTTATATACAAAGCAAGGTTCCTCCATCGACCCTCTTCCCTAAATCGTCGCCTCCAATTCGTTCTTTGAAAGCCACAAAAAGAATATTTTGGCTGCAATCTCAGCATGAAGAACACCAGTCCTTGATTTGTTGCAACCATGGAGATGTCCTGATCATTGACGTATCTTAGGATACCATCAGCAACAATAACATCCACCCTCAACCCGGTCTCAAAGGAAAACAACCCCATTTCATAATTGAAGGAGATTTTTTATCATTTTCTGTGGTAACTGGAAGTTTAGAGGGAGGTGGTAGTCACAATATCTACCAACTATCAGCAATACGGAGGGGACGCATCTCTGTGGGAGGTTTCTTTTGTTTCCCTCGAATCAACCTTGTTTCAAGCCTGTGGTGAAGTCGCATCCTTGAAGGAGGAGGTTTTTCGTTGCCAAGACAATTGGGAGATATGTCTTGAACCTAAATGGTCATACATTTATTCAACTCATTGCATTCCTAAGCTCCCAGAATTTCTCCGCCTCAAAACACACTTGTTCATCAGCCTCTACATTATCTGCAGCCATAGAATGAAGTCTTTACCTCAATCGCCAACATTGGAGCAATTACAAACTACTCTGGGCAGCAGCATGAAGGCAACTTAAAGGGGCACTTGTACACTATTGTAGGCAATAACGTGAGGATGTAGTAGTGAGTAGTTACCTATCGAGCATGAGGGAACTCTTCTTGATGCTAGTTACATCCTATTATTGGAAACACTAAAAAGGGCCTCACCTGTGGCTATGACATTCTATGAAGGGCATACTCCCTTTCCTATATTTCTCATCCTATTCTTGGAAGCATGAGGTGTGCTCGCCTTTCCTATCTCACTGATCATGATCCTCCTTGGGCTAAAAGCCCCTCCTCCAATATGCTGCACTCTCCGATAAGTTGGTGGTCCAATGCTCCCTCTTCAGCTCTATGCAACATGCCCTCTCTGTGTTTTCCATTATGGTCTCAATGCTTGAACGCTCCTCCACCACAAATGTGTCTAGGTCCATCAATAAGTCCATGAAGCATGGTCCTCATCCCAAGCTTCCTCTAGTTAAGTGTCTAACATCCAAGTTATATATCACATGGACCTAATCTCCAAGGGCTAAGTGTCCTCATCCAAGTGCCCAAAAACCGCTCCTTGTGCCCAAAACTCCCCTCCTCCTAGCTAGTTACCTCACGTGACCGAGAATTGGAATACCCCTTAGTGTGTCTTCATGGACATATGCATGGCTTGGTTTGGGTGGATACTTGACCTCTATTACAGAGGTAGCATGGCACTCTTAGCTAGAAGGATGTTACGTTGATCGTCATGATGACTACCCCAATGTGTGCACCCAACGGGTCAATCATTATGCCGATCAGGGTAACAACCTCCTAGCTAAGAGTGTCGCGCTCCCTCTCTAACCAAGGTCAAGCATCCACCCAAACCGAGCCATCCATATGTCCACGAAGCATCTCCAAGGGGTTAGGACACACATTGCTCTCCTAGCAAGGTGAAAACACTTTTGGAGTAAACTAAAAAGCTAAGAAAAAAACATTAGGATTACCAACAAAGCCATGATATTGTGATGGGAAATGCCATAAGTGTAGTGATTTACACCAATTACAACAATAATGCAAGTTGTTGGTAGTGGTACAATAATTGTAAAGGAAAAGGACAGTGGGGCTACCAAAGGGAACCTAGTGTTAGAAAAAGGACCAAAAGGTAGGGCATAAAATGCTTTTTGTTCCAAAGCTAGTTGGGGTGGGGGCACACTAGGTAGGATATGCAAGTTAAGAAGCTTAGAGTAAAAACGGGAAAACCAAGAGCAACAACTAAAAAGTGGGGGAAATGAGTGGATGGACACATATTGATAAACTAAAGTTGGGGAGGTTAGTCCTCAAGCCTTCTTCATTGAAAGGGTAAAGCATTGCAATAGTAAGGAATGAAGAGATGACCTCAAGCCCCATGAGACGAAAGAGGATTCCATACTATACGTTAAATGCCATCGATCGTGTAGGCTCACGGTACTGCTGGGCAGTGGCATTCTAACACCACAATCTACATCTCGGTAGGATATGCCAGTTGTGTCAATTGGTGTAGATTGAGACATAGGAGCACTTCATCTCCAAGTGTATGATATATTGTAAGAACATATGGAGATATCATTGTTTATTCCATGATTAAGGTTGTCCCTTTCTCAAAGATTTTTGGGATTCTATATCGGGCGGTGATTCCTCACACACCAAACTTATGAGGCTTATTCCAGCCCATCTCTACTAAGTTGATCACTTGTTTGGAGGTGTTATCACCTATTTTGTACAAATAGTTGAAACTCCATTGAGCCGCCAGTGTTGGAACACATCAGTGTTCACTTCCAGAGTATCAGGGTTTCAGATGACAACAATCAGCCAATTTTGGCTAGCTAGTTTTTATTTTTAGTCAAAGTGACCATGGCCCAACGGGGTTTGTAATAAAGTGTGCTAGTAGGATTTTTTGAGTGGCTCGGTCCCCCATGCCTTGGTTAAGCAACTAAAGTATTCCAGGGAGTTTTTTCTCTTGTCAATTATACTTTGCCTATAGCCGAGCTATAATCGATGAGATTTTCTCCGGCTTCCTCCAAAGCTGGAATGCCTGATTTTGAAAATTGAGCCTTGGGGGGTTATTAGAGTCCAAATGATGTATATAAGCCTACTAGACACTGTTAGAATAGATTATGGTCATGTCCTAAGTCACTAGGACCCTCGGAAAAAATTTCGAAATTTTTTTACCGGGTCTTCCGATTTTGGGTTTTTTAATTATTTTATTTTTTAATTAAATTTTCCATAGTTTAAATGGAAAAATTTCAATTTGTAATATGTCAGTCATTCGGAGTCCGAATTCAGAGTTTGAAAGCTTAAACCTTAAGCCAAAAATCATTCATGACCCCCGGACCAACTTGCCCTAAGTTTTAGACAATTATTTGGCTTCATAATTAATATTTTCTCAAAAAATCAAAAAATGACAAATATTAATTAAAATATTCAGAAAATAATAACTTGGAGATAATTTAAATCTCTCCAAAAAAGGCCAAATTAAATAAAGTCAAAGTCAAAATGACATGGAACTAAGCATTTATGATGATTGCAATCATCACCCACCAGTTTCAGATCAACATCGGAGCACTAGGAGTGATTTTCAGTCAAGAAATTTGCCCTCTCCTTTAGCTTGACGTTTTTGGTGATGTGGCATTTGTTTGTTGGTTGGGTGATGATCCCAATGAAGAGTGGAGGTGCCTTGCCTAGGTGGAGGCCACCTCCTCACTCTACATCAATGCAAACTCAAGTTTAATGGTAGATCTCACTCCAAGCTTTGATTTTTTGGAATTTGTGATTGGAATTTGATTTTCTCAAGGTGCCATTTGTCTCCCACAAGGCAAATTCGAATTAGGGTTTTAGTTGGCTAGTTTTTGTATAAATAAGAGTGCTTTGCTCTCTCTTATTCATGGAGATTTTGGGCAAGAGAACTCTGCCAAAATATTGTAAAGTACTATTTGTTTAAGTTTGGAATAAAAGTGACTTTGGAGGTCTATGCATGAGTTATTAGCATTGTTAATTCATCTTGTGGGAGGTGATATTTCTCTAACCCTCACTCTTTCTTTATGCAAGTGTATTTTGTCATTGCTAGCTTAGGAAGGGTATCAATCTAGCACGCAAGGTTAGCCATTTATCGTCTTTAATTTGGTTATCTCTGCAAGATCTTTGATTAACTAAAGCGAACAGGACGTAGTCAGTTATACTAATCTCTTTTGGATCTTCATTTGATTTGGCATTCTAATATTTGATATCACTTGCATCTTGAAGTTTGTGGCTTTTCAGGGATCACCAAAGGTGGAGAAAGGTGTGAGCTCGGTTGCATCTATCCTCTCTTCACAAAACAAGAGCTCTTTTCATCTAATGCTTTCATTGTGCAGGATTTACAAGGCCTTTCTACTTCCAAAAGAAGAAACATAGCCACAAAGGGCTTGCTTGCCTCATCCATCAAACAAACTATTTCAATCTTTCTTTTGGTTACATTGGTTTCTACAAGTGGATCTTTATTTTTCAAGGTTCTATTCTATCTCTTTTCCACTATTTCTAGAAGTTATCAAGTCATTTAAAATTTGTATTTCAAGCTTGCTTGGCTTCTACTAAGTTATATCTAGGCTTTCTAGCCTTAGATCTACTTTTTTCAAAGCTAGATCCATATTTTCAAAGACTCATATTTAAAAATTTAAAATTTGTATTTCAAGCTTGCTTGGCTTCTACTAAGTTATATCTAGGCTTTCTAGCCTTAGATCTACTTTTTTCAAAGCTAGATCCATCTTTTCAAAGACTCATATTTAAAAATCTAGTTTCATTTTCCAAAGTTGTAAATTCATCTTCTTCTCTTCCAATTTTTTCCTTGAGAAAGTAGCTTGGGATTTGATCCCAAGTGCCACATAATTTTGTGGCTACTTCTCTTTCCCCATTAGCATCCTTGCGGACATCTAGCTAACTGGAAGGTTTTCGGGACTAGTGGTTCTAGTGGTCACCTTGTTCCAAGGTTGATCCCACCTTGTTTGTTTATTTCTTGGTTTATTGCTTGATTTGGCCTTGTCTTTTTCTCTCCCATTGATTTTTCCTTTCATTGCTTGTTTGCCTTGGAAAACGTGCATTAATTTTCTCGAAAAGCGTGCATATTTTCCACTTTTTAGCTTGCTGGTTTTTTTTGTGTTTTCCGTTTTTTTTTCAATTCTGGAATTTCTTGAAAAATATTAAAAGTTCAAAAAAAATTTGAAAAAAAAACATTTTTTCTCAATTTTTAGTGTTTTTCTTGAAAAGCGTGCCATTTTAGGCTTGCTGTTTTTTGACTGATTTTTTCAATTTTTTTGCTAATTCTTAATTCTAGAAATTAGCTTGAAAATTTTCAAATTTTCAAATTTTTTTTTTTTTTTTTTTTTTTTACTTTTTCTCGAAAAACATGCAATTTTGTACTTGCTGATTTTTTACTGATTTTCTGCAATTTTCTGCTATTTTCCAGATTCTAGAAATTAACCTAAAATATTAAAAAATCCTTAAATTTCATTTCTCAAAAAATCTCAAGTCATTTCGTTGAAAACGTGCGTTTTACATAAAAAAACAGTGAGTTTGTCTTGTATTTTCCAATGTCTGATTTTTTGTCTCATTTCACTGTTTTGGGCTCCTATTTCATCTCATTGGGCATTTATCTTGTTATTCACTTCATCATTTCGAATCATAGGTAAAAATTTTCTTTCCTAACACTCTTACTAGTTGTTGTTTAGAGCTCTTAGTCACAGGTGAACCAAAAGCAAAACCACGCAAGAAAGAGCAAGCAAAACTAGATCCAAAGACAAGGATCCAAAACCAAAAAAGAAACCATTTATCCTTTGTACAAATTCATAGGAGTTTTCATTTCACTTAAGTTATTTCTCAAAGGTCCTTTCAAGGGTTTCAATCCCAAAGACACTTATAATTTTCCAATAAAAGCTTGAGTGGGGTTTTTAAGCCCCCACTTCCAACTTCCCCCACCTGGGGAGGTTTGTGGTCTCTTGATGTGATTTGCTTTGGTATCTTAGAGTAGTTTCTATTTTCATGTACTTGAAATAATTTGCTAGATTAACTTCTTTTCTCTTTAGAACACTAATCGTTAGTTAGCTTCCATTTTGCAACTTAGAAACTAATTGTTAGTTTAGTCATTTATTTTATCATTATTGAGCTATCAGGTGTGTTTTTGTTTATAAGGTGCTTCTATTTTAACAAAGAACCAACGTCTCTTGAACTTGCAATAACACAAATCAAGAACACTCTCTATCGGAGAGCATTCCCACTGCATATACCTCCAATTCAATCAAGAAACAACAACTTATGAAGCCACATAAACATAGCCTCTCTACTTGATCTCAATGTGATAATTCCCACCCAACGTTGATTGAGCAATAAGACGTCTATTACAATATTTTTCTCTTTGTCCTAGAATGACAAGAAAACTTCAACATATTGCAAGAAGGTTTCCCCTAGGATTACCAACAAAGGAAAGATGTCATGATGAACTGTTACACCCCATTTTGCATGGGTGTCCATGTGTGATTTTGATCACTCTTCAGAGACGTGACATCATACATGATGATGTGTTGGTGACTCAATGATGATCATGAGCATTTATATGGACTATTTGAGGCATGGTGACTTGGTTTTGAGCATAAAGAAAGGCAAGTCTATGATAATCAGTTGTCTAGGTATGTTTTTATCATTGAATAGCACTGAAAAGGTATTATCTTGACTTCTAGGTGCATTTCAGAACATAAAACAACAATCGAACACCCCAGACCTCAAATCTGAGTAAATTTGAGGGCAGAAGGAAAAATTTATCAGCCATGTAACAAGAAGATAAAGACTCTGAACTATTATAGCAACCGACCTTCTCTCATTTTTATGGAAGATTCAACCTTGGAGGCATGTGCACAAGTCTAGCACTTGTCACCCTCATTGATTGTATGGATCAGGTTTGAGTTTGGAATACTGGGTTTGTTGCAACCATGGCGAAGGCCTGATCATTGATGTATCTCAGGATACAGTCGGTAACAATAACATCCACCTTCAACCCTATCTCAAAGGACAACAACCCTGTTTCAGAAGACGGTTTTTATCGTTTTATGTGGTAACTAGATGTTTAGAGGGAGGTTGCAGTCTCAATATCAACCATCTATCCGCAATACGGAGGGTGCGTAGCTCTGTGGGTCGTTTCTTATGTTGCCCTCAGATCAACATTGTTTCAAGCCTGTGGTGAAGTTGGATCCTTTAAGGAGGAGGTTCTTCGTTGTCAAGACACTTGGGAGATATGCCTTGAACCTAAATTGTCATACCTTTTCTTTAGCTTAGTGCATTCCTTAGCTTCCAGACTTCTCCACCTCAAAACACACTTGTTCATCATCCTCTACATTATCCCCATCCCTAGAATGAAGTTTTTAGCTCAGTCGCCAACATTGGAGCAGTTTTAAACTACTCTGGGCAGCAGCATGAAGGCACCTTAAAGGGGAATTTATACACTATTGTAGGCAAAAACGTGAGGATAGAGTAGTGAGCAGTTACATATGGAGCATGAGGGAACTCTTCTTGATGGTAGTTACATCCTATTTTTGGCAACATTAAAGAGGGCCTCACTTGTGGCTATGACATTCTATGAAGGGCACAATCCCTTTCCTATATTTCTAATCCTATTCTTGGAAGCATGAGGTGTGCTCTCCTTTGTTGTCCCACCAATCATGATCCTCCTTGGACTCAGAGCCCCTCCTCCAAGATGTTGCACTCTCTGATAAGTTGATAGTCCAATGCTCCCTCTTCCGCTCTATAAGTATCCTCCCACAAGGATCTCCTCTAGCTGTATGCAAGATGTCGTCTCTATGCAAAATACTACTTTGATGTTTGCCAATATGGTCAGAAAGCTTGAATGATCCTCCTCCACAAATGTGTCTATGTCCATCGCTAAGTCCATAAAGCATTGTCCTCATCCCAAGCTTCCTCAAGTTAAGTGTCCAACATCCAAGGTATATATCACATGGACCTAATCTCCAAGGGCTAAGTATGCTCATCCAAGTGCCCAAAACCCCTCCTCCTAGCTAGTTACCTCCCATGACCGAGAATTGGAATCCCCATTTGTGTGCCTTTATGGACATATGCATGGCTTGGTTTGGGTGGGATGCTTGACCTTGGCTAGAGAGGTAACATGGCACTCTTAGCTAGGAGTTTGTTACCCTAATGGGCATGATGGCACCCCCATTGTGTGCACCCAATGGGTCAGTCATTATGTCGATCAAGGTAACAACCTTCATGCTAAGAATACCACGCTACCTCTCTAACCAAGGTCAAGAATCCACCCAAACCGAGCCATCCATATGTCCGTGAAGCATCTCCAAGGGGCTAGGACACACACTGCTTTCCTAGCAAGGTGAAAACATTTTTGGAGTAACCTAAAAAGCTAAGAAAAAAACATTATATCTCCAACAAAGCCAAGATATAGTGATGAGAAATGCTATAAGTGTAGTGGGTTACACCAAATACAACAATAATGCAAGTTGTTGGTAGTGTTATAATGATTGCAATGGAAAAGGACAGTGGAGCTACCAACAAAGGAAAGATATCATGATGAACTATTAACCCCCATTTTGAATGGGTGTCCATGTGTGATTTTGATCACACTTGAGAGGCATGACATCATCCATGATGATGTGTTGGCGCCTCAATGATGATCATGAGCATTTATATGGACTATTTGAGGCATGTTGGCTTGGTTTTGGGCATAAAAAAAGGCAAGTCTATGATAAATCAGATGTTCTAGGTATGTTTTAATCATCGAATAACACTGGAAAAGTATTATCTCAAGTTCTGGGTGCATTCCAGATCATAAAATAGCAATCGAACACACCAGACCTCAAATCTGGGTCAATTTGAGGGAAAAAGGAAAAATTTCTCAGCAATGTAATAGCAAGATAAAGACTCTGAGTTGTCATAGCAGCGGGCCTTCTCTCATTTTAATGGAAGATTCAACCTTGGTGGCATGTGCACAAGGCCAACATTTGTCCCCTTCATTTATTGTATCGATCAAATTTCAGTTTGGAATCCTTATATCAGTTTTCACTGGCCTATGAGAGGTTTTGGAGATGATTTATACACCTATAGTATTCAATAGCAGTCAGAACATCCTTTTGAAACCTAAGATACATAATTCAGTGGACCTGTTTGGAGATTACATCAAGTGCTTGTAAATGGATAAGAGGGTTTCCCAGGATAAATTGTGTCTCTTGTCTTTTATGCTGTGCTTGTTTATCTTTCAGTAATTGCTTATATGCTATATGCTACTCAAATGATAAGTAAAAACTAACATAGGATTACCAACAAAGGAAAGATATCATGATGAACTTGTTATCACACAACTTGTAGTTGTCCCTAGTGGTATCCCATCCGAGATGGTAGAGGAGATGGACAACTAAAGAGGTGACCCAAGAGATGCCACGGTTCCCAATGCAAGGTGGGAGTCACGTCAACCGAGGCACTCTTCACTTTAGATCTAGATAAATCAAGACCTAGGGGGAGACCCTATAACCAATCAAAGATGATTGGACCCAAACAAAGGTTGCTAGGGATGAGTAAATGGTAAGTTACGGAAACCAATGCAAGGTAAAGTGGACCTAGAAATTAAAGTATGGTTGAAGGTGGTTTGAGAAATGATTAGTGTTTCAACCAATGTATGATTTAGGCCACATGATTGGTTATGATGACAAGATATAGTACACAAGTGGGTCTTACCTTCTTGGGATATGTGAAATGGCTTAAAGTGGACCCACAAGGTGAAATTAAGGGATGCAATTGGCACTAGAGGATATGTAATGAGTAGATCTATGGATCTAAGTTGAAATTAGAAGTACCCACTTACTGGATCTAAGGTTTGACACAATTCCCAAGGAGTGTGACTTGCTTAAGGAGTACTAGTGCCTTGTTGGATGGGTTAATGGAGTCAAAAGATATGTCAAAGTGTAGATCGGGACACCTAGAGTTCAAGACAAGTGCGCTAATTGAGATAGAGTGGTTGGATCTTGCTAGATCTAGGATTTCATGAAATGATCCAAGTGGACCACAATCCCTTAAAACAAGGAATGCTAACCCCAAGGCAGATCGTCACAAAATGATACTCTAGATATAGGTTTCAAGGTATGCCCGTTCCAAATCCACTGAAATCTCAACTACCTAGGTCCTAGAAGTGGGCAAACTCAATCACCCAAGGAAGTGCGACCTTGCTCAAGGAGGGCTAAAAGGTGATTAAGGTGTGTCAAATCAAGTCAAATGGCCACCAAATTGTAGATAAAACTAGCTTAGGCAATGATCTATGTGGATCTAGAAAATCAAGTCAATCCAAGGGTTAGATCTTACTAGATCTGAGTTTTAAGGTGCCAAGTAGTTCAAAAGGGGGTTTTAATCCCTTAAAATGTGGAATGATACCCACAAGGTAGAAATCACCCAAGTAAAAGTCTAGGGGTAGGTTATCAAGTGTGTAGATTGCAAATCAAGTGGGATCTCACCTACCCACATGTTAAATCTAACCCAACAAGCCTCTCAAAGGAAATGCGATTTGGTTCAAGAGGGCTATATTGCCTTGAAAAGTGTGTCAATTTTAACCCAATCACCACCAAACTATAGATCCAACTAGGCGTGGATGCTAGAGAGGTGGGTTCCTAAGATCTTTTCAAAAGCAAGGCTAGATCTAAGTATATCTAAGAAAAACCAAAATGAGGGTCTTAATTAATTGGGGTTTGTGATCAATGAAGAAAGAATGAATGAAAGAGGCACATACCTTGTAGATCTTACCTCAATTGCTTGTGGCCACCTTGCAAATTTATAGCATTCTCCTATGTGTATATTCGAGAGTGCAATTTTGTTGCTCCAAGCCAAATGTCCTCCTCAAAGAAGCCAAATCGTCCTCCTCCTACAAGACAAGATCAAGAGAAACAAGTCAAACAAGATGATTATGAAAATGGTAGAAAGATGTAATAGAAAGCATCAACTATGTCAAAAAGATACAATAATGATACTCCCTTTCACCAAGATCAACCCAAGAGAGAATATGTGGATCCCTCCAACAATAACCCTCAAAAAATCGCCCTCCTCTCCACCAATTCGACTTCCCTGCAAGAAAACTAGATGTAGCACCAAAATCCACAATGATACATAGAAGAGATACTGTATACTCAAGATGAAAGAGAATCCACAATAAAAGAGAGATATGCTCCACAAAGAAGTGTTCTATTCCAATATTCCAGAGCTCCAAAGGTGAGCTATACAATAGGGGGTCTCCTCCTTATATAGGATAATAAAGACCAAAACCCTATACCACTTTACAATACTACATCAAATGAGTGGTTGAGATTAAAAGATCTCAATACATGATCAATGGCTAATAATGAATCATAACAATATATCACATGGATCACCCAATATAATGATGATGTCATAGTCTAAAATAGTCATGGAGGGTGACGTCATCCACTAGAGGGGGTAAAAGTACCAAAGCCCACCTCATAATGACTAGGACATGACATAAGAAGCACATGGTGGGGATAGGAGGCATCAATCCTTACTAGCTCATCCCCAAGGCACAATAAAATAATAAAATATGTCCAAGATAATATAAATGATCAAATATGTCCTCAAAATCTGTTACAAACAAGCAGTAAAAGACCTCCTGTGATTGTTGTGGGCCTACCCACATGGTGAAAACTGGCTGGAACATAGTGGGATCACCCTGGAAGACCTCTGTGAAAACCAAATGCCAAAAAATTTCCTCAATTGCCCAAATCGAATTCCTCAGTGACCACTTTATCCCATTTTTTAACTGCCTCGATAACTGTGAAAGTGCCAAAACTGCCTCCCAGGGCATTTGCGCTGTCCAACTGAGCCCACCAGGCTTTCTAGAAGGGGGGGTAAATGGTAAAAACAAGTGGCTGGACCACTCCCTCCTCATACAACACCCTAGGTGAACTGGACTCTCATGGCCCCTGCTGCTCAGGCTGGGAAATCAGCCCCAAATCTGGTCAACAAGTGTAAAACTGCATCAATCACTGTCAGAAGTGCCCAGAACTGAAAGATAAGTGTCTCATTGGATCCAGAAGACCCAAATCCACTAGGAATGTGTACTCATACACCATGGGTTTCCCTAATGGGCCAGCTGTAGGGTCCACCATATATGGACAGTGCATAATCTGATGATATGAAGTAATAATAAAACCTACTGAACTGCATCCATCATCATCTGAACCATATGTCCATCATATGATATCATCATCAAGTATGTGGGACCATCAATCATCATCAATAGGTATATATATATGGCCCACATTATCACGGATCCAAATAATATACAACCAAGGATAAATCACATCAGTAGACTAAGACATGCTTCTCTAATCATTCTCACAGCCAAGCTCAAAGTATAACATCCTTTCAGTGGCATTAATCAAGTTAGCATATTCCTTTGTTATATAAAATTACTTGCACAATAATTCAAATGACAAAATCACCCATTGGATATGGTCAAACTACTAGTGAAGGATGAAGGCTAGGAACAAGGTTGGGCCAAGGGGTTGACTTGTCTTACTCAGCTCAAAAATACTTTGGACTGGGAAAAAGGGGAGAGCTACAAACTCTGTGCTTGGACAAAATAACACGGGGGTTGGTTGTGCCTCACAAATGGATAAGTTGTTTAGAGAGTGCTTATTCAACTTAGGCATCATGTCTACATCAAGTTGATCTAGGTTCATTAGGATCATTCAATTTCATTTCATGGCCTTTTTGGCCTACATAACCCTTCGGATCTCAGGTGTGCTGATAAGCACAACTAGTTGCAGCTTGCATCCAGGGCATGTTTTGATATACATATAAGGTCAGCAATTGTTTAGATATAGATTTTAAGAACCATTGCTTTTTGGACCTTTCTTATACTCTTCGAGGAGTATTTTTAGCAATTCATCGCTCTTGCCCTTTTTAGTTTCCATGGGCGAATTTATAAGTTTCCATAAGTAGAACATGAGCTTTCAGTTTTAGCCAACAACATCTCAAGTGACTAGGGGGAGTTCGATCCAATGCCAAACATCGGGACAACCGACCAGAATGATTTAGGCCTACAATCCAACTCACCAAAGGCAAGTTTTGTCACCAACTTAGAGCCGAGACATTGAACATACAGGAATGCGGTCCAAACACAGAGGTAGAAAAATGGGGAAGTCCTTAGTATGAGAAAGTCAAATGAGATAGGTCAAGGTTTAAAGTCAAACAAGGAAAGTCATGTATGGATGGAGTCAAGTGAGTATGGAGCCTACACTAGCAGACAACTGGTGTCAGGAAAGACCATATCTATGTAAAGTGGAAAACCAGTGGGTTTTGTTAAATGACCTAAATGTGTAAGTAATTGTCCATTTTATGATTTATAGTTCATTTTAAACAGTTTGCCACATCAGGAATAATATACCAAGCAGATGCTGTGAACATGACTAAATCAACAAGATAATAATCCACAATCAATGATAAAATATCCATAGATCATATAACATCATAACAATAAATATCATCATATATCATCTGAAACACTGCTGCAATACATCTCTACGCAATAAACTGAAACTGTATGGGATAAAGGGTCACATCGGTCATCAAATCTGAACTCTCAAGGGTCAGCCTTGACATAAGGTCTAACATAAGTCTGAATAATACACTGCTCTGATAATGAGTGATCACAAAATATACAATCATCATAGCCATGCTCTGAATAATGGAAGCTCTGGAATGTGCAGATATCTGCTAAACAAGAATAGTAGCCTTGCTACTATGGTGTGATAATAGAACTGTTACACCCCATTTTGCATGGGTGTCCATGTGTGACTTTGATCACTCTTGAGAGGCATGAAATCATCCATGATGATGTGTTGGTGCCTCAATGATGATCATGAGCACTTATATGGACTATTTGAGGCATGGTGACTTGGTTTTGAGCATAAAGAAAGCCAAGTCTATGATAATCAGTTGTTCTAGGTATGTTTTAATCATTGAATAGCACTAAAAAGGTATTATCCCGACTCCTAGGTGAATTTAAGAAAATAAAACAACAATCGAACACCCCAGACCTGAAATCTGAGTATATTTGAGGGTAGAAGGAAAAACTTATCAGCCATGTAACAACAAGATAAAGACTCTAAACTATTATAGAAACCGAACTTCTCTCATTTTAATGAAAGATTCAACCTTGGAGGCATGTGCGCAAGTCTAGCATTTGTCCCCCTCATTGATTGTATGGATCAGGTTTGAGTTTGGAATCCTTATATAATATTTCACTGGCCTATGAGAGGTTTTGGAGATGATTTACAAACGTGTAGTATTGAATTGTAGTCACAACATCCTTTTGAGACCTAACATGCAGAATTTAATGGACCTTTTTGGAGATTACTTTGGGTTCTTGTAAATGTATAGCAACAGGTTAATGATAATTATAGGCAATTTCAAAGATCATCAGACAAAAGTAAAACTTCACACTGAGCACTTCTAATTCTGGGCAATGATCAAGCATTGCAGTGTCAATCTGGGCAATTCCAACGAGTTGTTTTCATGAGAGAACAAAACTTATATACAGAGCAAGGTTCCTCCAACCACCCTCTTCCCTAACTCGCTACCTGGATTCGTTCTCTACAAGCCACCAAAAAATATTTTGGGTGCGATCTAAGCATGAAGAACATCAGTATTGGGTTTGTTGCAACCATGGCGAAGGCCTGATCATGGATGTATCTCAAGATAAAGTCAGCAACAATAACATCCACCTTCAACCCTATCTCAAAGGACAACAACCCTGTTTCAAAAGACGTTTTTTTTATCGTTTTATGTGGTAACTGGTTGTTTAGAGGGAGGTCGCAGACACAATATCTACCATCTATCCGCAATACGGAGGGTGCATACCTCTGTGGGGCGTTTCTTATGTTACCCTTAGATCAACCTTGTTTCAAGCCTGTGGTGAAGTTGGATCCTTTAAGGAGGAGCTTCTTCGTTGTCAAGAAACTTGGGAGATATGTTTTGAACCTAAATTGTCATACCTTTTCTTCAGCTTAGTGCATTCCTTAGCTTCCAGACTTCTCCACCTCAAAACACACTTGTTCATCATCCTCTACATTATCCCCGTCCCTAGAATGAAGTTTTTAGCTCAGTCGCCAAAATTGGAGCAGTTACAAACTACTCTGGGCAGCAGCATGAAGGCACCTTAAAGGGGAATTTATACACTATTGTAGGCAAAAACGTGAGGATAGAGTAGTGAGCAGTTACATATGGAGCATGAGGGAACTCTTCTTGATGGTAGTTACATCCTATTCTTGGCAACATTAAAGAGGGCCTCACTTGTGCCTATGACATTCTATGAAGGGCACACTACCTTTCCTATATTTCTAATCCTATTTTTGGAAGCATCAGGTGTGCTCTCCTTTGTCATCCCACCAATCATGATCCTCCTTGGACTTAGAGCCCCTCCTCCAAGATGTTGCACTCTCTGATAAGTTGATAGTCCAATGCTCCCTCTTCTGCTCTATAAGTATACTCCCACAAGGATCTCCTCTAGCTCTATGCAAGAATTCCTCTCCATGCAAAATACTACTTTCATGTTTGCCAATATGGTCAGAAAGCTTAAATGATCCTCCTCCACAAATGTGTCTATGTCCATCGCTAAGTCCATGAAGCATTGTCCTCATCCCAAGCTTCCTCAAGTTAAGTGTCCAACATCCAAGGTATATATCACACAGACCTAATCTCCAAGGGCTAAGTATGCTCATCCAAGTGCCCAAAACCCCTCCTCCTAGCTAGTTACCTCCCATGACCAAGAATTGGAATCCCCCTTTGTGTGCCTTTATGGACATATGCATGGCTTGGTTTGGTGGATGCTTGACCTTGGTTAGAGAGGTAACATGGCATTCTTAGCTATCAAGTCGTTACCCTGATCGGCATGATGGCACCCCCATTGTGTGCACCCAATGGGTTGGTCATTATGCCGATTAGTGTAACAACGTTCTTGCTAAGAGTGCCATGCTACCTCCCTAACCAAGGTTGAGAATCCACCCAAACCGAGTCATCCATATGTCAATGAAGCTTCTCCAAGGGGCTAGGACACACACTGCTTTCCTAGCAAGGTGAAAACATTTTTGGAGTAACCTAAAAAGCTAAGAAAAAAACATTACGATCACCAACAAAGCCAAGATATAGTGATCAGAAATGCTATAAGTGTAGTGGTTTACACCAACTACGATAATAATGCAAGTTGTTGATAGTGCTATAATGATTGCAATAGAAAAGGACAGTGGAGCTACCAACAAAGGAGAGATATCATGATGAACACCATTTTGAATGGGTGTCCATGTGTGATTTTGATCACTCTTGAGAGGCATGACATCATCCATGATGATGTGTTGGTGCCTCAATGATGATCATGAGCATTTATATGGACTATTTGAGCCATGTTGACTTGGTTTTGGGCATAAAAAAAGGAAGTTCTATGATAAATCAGTTGTTCTAGGTATGTTTTAATCATTGAATAACAATGGAAAAGTATTATCTTGAGTTCTGGGTGCATTCCAGATCATAAAATAGCAATCGAACGCACCAGAACTCAAATCTGGGTCAATTTGAAGGCAAAACGAAAAATTTCTCAGCAATGTAATAGCAAGATAAAGACTCTGAGTTGTCATAGCAGCGGTCCTTCTCTCATTTTAATGGAAGATTCAACCTTGGTGGCATGTGCACAAGGCCAACATTTGCCCCCTTCATTTATTATATCGATCAGATTTCAGTTTGGAATCCTTATATTAGTTTTCACTGGCCTACGAGAGGTTTTGGAGATGATTTACAGACCTATAGTCTTCAATAGCAGTCAGAACATCCTTTTGAAACAGAAGATACAGAATTCAATGGACCTGT
Organism: Larix kaempferi; assembly: GCA_027924585.1. NCBI lineage: Eukaryota > Viridiplantae > Streptophyta > Pinopsida > Pinales > Pinaceae > Larix > Larix kaempferi. The sequence continues at coordinate 10,725,710 of BSBM01000232.1, forward strand.
TTGGAGATTACATAGTGTGCTTGTAAATGGACAACAACAGGTTAAGGATAATTCTTCGTAGTTTTAAAGATCATAAAAGAAAAGTTAAACTTCACGGCGAGCACTTCTAATAGTGGGCAATGATCAAACATTTCAGTGTCATTCCGGGCAATTCAAAAGAGTTTTTCCGCTGCAATCTCAACATGAAGAACATCAGTCCTATATTTTTTGCAACCATGGAGATGTCCTGATCATTGATGTATCTTAGGATACCATCAGCAAAAATAACATCCACCCTCAACCCGGTCTCAAAGGAAAACAACCCTATTTTAGAACTGAAGGAGGTTTTTTATCAGTTTATGTGGTAACTGGAAGTTTAGAGGGAGGTGGTAGTCACAATATCTACCAACTATCAGCAATAAGGAGGGGATGCATCTCTCTGGGATGTTTCTTTTGTTGCCCTTGAATATCCTTGTTTCAAGCCTGTGGTGAAGTCATGTCCTTGAAGGAAGAGGTTTTTCGTTGCCAAGACAATTGGGAGATATGTCTTGAACATAAATGGTCATACATTTATTCGGCTCGGTGCATTCCTAAGCTCCTAGACTTTCTCCGCCTTAAAATAGACTTGTTCATCATCCTTTACATTATCTGCAGCCGTAGAATGAAGTCTTTACCTTAGTCGCCAACATTGGAGCAATTACAAACTACTATGGGCAGCAGCATGAAGGAAACTTAAAGGGGCAGTTATACACTATTGTAGGCAATAAAGTGAGGATGTAGTAGTGAGGAGTTACATATCGAGCATGAGGGAACTCTTCTTAATGCTACTTACATCCTATTATTGGCAACATTAAAAAGGGCCTCACCTGTGGCTATGACATTCTATGAAGGGCACACTCCCTTTCCTATAATTCTCATCCTATTTTTGGAAGCATGAGGTGTGCTCTCCTTTCCCATCTCACTGATCATGATCCTCCTTGGGCTAAGAGCCCCTCCTATAATATGCTGCACTCTCTGATAAGTTGGTAGTTAAATGCTCCCTCTTCTGCTCTATAAGTCTCCTCCCAAGGATATCCTCTAGCTCTATGCAACATGTCCTCTCTGTGCACAATACTACTTTGATGTTTGCCAATATGGTCACAATGCTTGAACGCTCCTCCACCACAAATGTGTCTAGGTCTATCACTAAGTCCATGAAGCATGGTCCTCATCCCAAGCTTCCTCCAGTTAAGTGTCTAACATCCAAGTTATATATCACATGGACCTAATCTCCAAGGGCTAAGTGTCCTCATCCAAATGCCCAAAAACCGCTCCTTGTGACCAAAACCCCCCTCCTCCTAGCTAGTTACCTCACGTGACAGAGAATTGGAATACCCCTTAGTGTGTCTTCATGGACATATGCATGGCTTGGTTTGGGTGGATACTTGACCTCTGTTACAAAGATAGCATGGCACTCTTAAATAGAAGGATGTTACCTTGATCGGCATGATTACTCCCCCAATGTGTGCACCCAACGGGTCAATCATTATGCCTATCGGTGTAACAACCTCCTAACTAAGCGTGTCGCGCTCCGTCTCTAACTAAGGTCAAGCATCCACCCAAACCGATCCATCCATATGTCCACGAAGCATCTCCAAGGGGCTAGGACACACATTGTTCTCCTAGCAAGGTGAAAAATCTTTTGAAGTAACCTAAAAAGCCAAGAAAAAAACATTAGGATTACCAACAAAGCCATGATATTGTGATGGAAAATTCCATAAGTGTAGTGGTTTACACCAATTACAACAATAATGCAAGTTATTGGTAGTGTTACAATGATTGTAAAGGAAAAGGACAGTGGAGCTACCAAAGGGGACCTAGTGTTAGAAAAAGGACCAAAAGGTAGTGCATAAAATGCTTTTTGTTCCAAAGCTAGTTAGGGTGGGGGCACACCAGGTAGGATATGCAAGTTAAGAAGCTTGTTGTAAAAACGTGAAAACCAAGAGCAAGAACTAAAAAGTGGGGGAAATGAGTGGATGGACACATATTGATAAAATAAAATTGGAGAGGTTAGTCCTCAAGCCTTCTTCTTTGAAAGGGTAAAACATTCCAATAGTAAGGAATGAAGAGAGGACCTCAAGCCCCATGAGAGGAATGAGGATTCCATACTATACATTAAATTCCATCGATCGCGTAGGATCATGTTACTGTTGGGCTATGGCATTCTAACACCGCAATCTACATCTCGAAAGGATATGCCAGTTGTGTGAATTGGTTGAGATTGAGACATAGGAGCACTTCATCTCCAAGTGTGTGATATATTGTAAGAACATATGGAGATATCATTGTTTATTCCATGATTAAGGTTGACCCCTTTTCAAAGATTCTTGGAAGTCTATATCGGGAGGTGATTCCTCACACACCAAACTTATGAGGCTTATTCAAGCCCATCTCTACTAAGTTGATCGCTTGTTTGGAGGCATCACATGTTATACAAATACACAACCCATCAATACAGAGAACACTAGGCTGATAATAAACTGAAAATCCTCCAATTCTAGCAAGAAACAACAACTTATGAAGCCACGAAAACATAGCCTCTCTACTTGATCTCAATGTGATAATTCCCACCCAATATTGATAGAGCAATAAGACATCTATTACAATATTTATCTCTTCGTCCTAGAAGGACAAGAAAACTTCAACATATTGCAAAAAGGTTTCCCCTAGGATTACCAACAAAGGAAAGATATCATGATGAACTGTTACACCCCATTTTGCATGGGTTTCCATGTGTGATTTTGATCACTCTTGAGAGGCGTGACATTATTTAAATGATGATGTGTTGGTGCCCCAATGATGATCATGAGCATTTATATGGAATATTTGAGGCATGGTGACTTGGTTTTGAGCATAAAAAGGGCAATTCTATGATAATCAGTTGTTCTAGGTATGTTTTTATCATTGAATAGCACTGAAAAGGTATCATCTTGACTTCTAGGTGCATTTCAGAAGACGGTTTTTTATCGTTTTATGTGGTAACTGGATGTTTAGAGGGAGGTCGCAGTCACAATATCTACCATCTATCCGAAATACGGAGGGTGCTTATCTCTGTGGGGCGTTTCTTATGTTGCCCTCATATCAACCTTGTTTCAAGCTTGTGGTGAAGTTGGTTCCTTTAAGGAGGAGGTTCTTCGTTGTCAGGACACTTGGGAGATATGTATTGAAACTAAATTGTCATACCTTTTCTTCAACTTAGTGCATTCCTTAGCTTCCAGACTTCTCCACCTCAAAACACACTTGTTCATCATCCTCTACATTATCCCCGTCCCTAGAATGAATTTTTTAGCTCAGTCACCAACATTGGAACAGTTACAAACTTCTCTGGGCAGCAGCATGAAGGCACCTTAAAGGGGAATTTATACACTATTGTAGGCAAAAATGTGAGGATAGAGTAGTGAGCAGTTACATATGGAGCATGAGGGAACTCTTCTTGATGGTAGTTACATCCTATTCTTGGAAACATTAAAGAGGGCCTCACTTGTGGCTATGACATTCTATGAAGGGCACACTCCCTTTCCTATATTTCTAATCGTATTCTTGGAAGCATGAGGTGTGCTCTCTTTTTTCGTCCCACCAATCATGAGCCTCCTTGGACTCGTAGCCCCTCCTCCAAGATGTTGCACTCTCTGATAAGTTGATAGTCCAATGCTCCCTCTTCCGCTCTATAAGTATCCTCCCACAAGGATCTCCTCTAGATCTATGCAAGATGTCCTCTTTGTGCAAAATACTACTTTTATGTTTGCCAATATGGTCAGAAATCTTAATTGATCCTCCTCCACAAATGTGTTTATGTCCATTGCTAAGCCCATGAAGCATTGTCCTCATCCCAAGCTTCCTCAAGTTAAGTGTCCAACATCCAAGGTATATATCACATGGACCTAATCTCCAAGGGCTAAGTATGCTCATCCAAGTGCCCAAAACCCCTCCCCTCCTAGCTAGTTACCTCCCATGACCGAGAATTGGAATCCCCCTTTCTGTGTCTTTATGGACATATGCATGGCTTGGTTTGGGTGGATGCTTGACCTTGGTTAGAGAGGTAACATGGCACTCTTAGCTAGGAGGTTGTTACCCTGACCGGAATGATGGCACCCCCATTGTGTGCACCCAATGGGTCAGTCATTATGTCGATCAGGATAACAACCTTCTTGCTAAGAGTGCCACGCTACCTCTCTAACCAAGGTCAAGAATCCACCCAAACCGAGCCATCCATATTTCCATGAAGGATCTCCAAGGGGCTAGGACACACTGCTTTCCTAGTAAGGTGAAAACATTTTTGGAGTAACCTAAAAAGCTAAGAAAAAAACATTAGGATCACCAACAAAGCCAAGATATAGTGATGAGAAATACTATAAGTGTAGTGGTTTACACCAACTACAACAATAATGCAAGTTGTTGGTAGTGGTATAATGATTGCAATGGAAAAGGATAGTGGAGCTACCAAAAAAGGAAAGATATCATAATGAACCCCATTTTGAATGGGTGTCCATGTGTGATTTTGATCAGTCTTGAGAGGCATGACATCATCCATGATGATGTGTTGGTGCCTCAATGAAGATCATGAGCATTTATATGGACTATTTGAGGCATGCTGACTTGGTTTTGGGCATCAAAAAAGGAAGTTCTATGATAAATCAGTTGTTCTAGGTATGTTTTAATCATTGAATAGCACTGGAAAAGTATTATCTTGAGTTCTGGGTGCATTGCAGATCATAAAATAGCAATCGAACACACCAGACCTCAAATCTGGGTCAATTTGAGGGAAAAAGGAAAAATTTCTCAGCAATGTAATAGCAAGATAAAGACTCTTAGTTGTCATAGCAGCGGGCCTTCTCTCATTTTAATGGAAGATTCAACCTTGGTGGCATGTGCACAAGGCCAACATTTGTCCTCTTCATTTATTGTATGGATCATATGTCAATTTGGAATCCTTATATCAGTTTTCACTGGCCTACGAGAGGTTTTGGAGATGATTTACAGACCTACAGTATTTAATAGCAGTTAGAAAATCCTTTTGAAACCTAAGATATAGAATTCAGTGGACCTGTTTGGAGATTACATCAAGTGCTTGTAAATGGACAACAACAGGTTAAGGAGAATTCTGTGTAGTTTTAAACATCATAAAACAGAAGTTAAACTTCACAATGAGCACTTCTAATACTGGGCAATGATCAAACATTTCAGTGTCCTTCTGGGCAATTCAAAAGAGTTGTTTCAAGCCCGTGGTGAAGTTATATCCTTTAAGGAGGAGGTTCTTCGTTGTCAAGACACTTGGGAGATATGTCTTGAACCTAAATTGTCATACCTTTCTTCAGCATAGTGCGTTCCTTAGCTTCCAAACTTCTCCACCTCAAAACACACTTGTTCATCATCCTCTACATTATCCCCATCCCTAGAATGAAGTTTTTAGCTCAGTCGCCAACATTGGAGCAGTTACAAACTACTCTGGGCAGCAGCATGAAGGCACCTTAAAGGGGAATTTATATACTATTGTAGGAAAAAACGTGAGGATAGAGTAGTGAGCAGTTACATATGGAGCATGAGGGAACTATTCTTGATGGTAGTTACATCCTATTCTTAGCAACATTAAAGAGGGCCTCACTTGTGGCTATGACATTTTATGAAGGGCACACTCCCTTTCCTATATTTCTAATCATATTCTTGGAAGCATGAGGTGTGCTCTCCTTTTTCATCCCACCAATCATGATCCTCCTTGGACTCAGAGCCCTATTATCACACTATCTCTAGCTGATGGTAGTAGGTGTCCCAACGGGGATGGGAGAGGGTGAACAGCTAGGAAGGTGTAACCTGCAATAGCTAGGTCCTCCGTTCAGGGAACGAAAGTCACACCAGACAAGGCTACTGTCGCTTCAGACAAGGCACGTAGCCAAGTCATGGGGGAGACCTTGCTCAACCAATGATGGTTGAGAGATAGATACACACCCAACCCAAAGATAGAAAGAAATACAAATAGGAGATGAGTGCATATTAAGTCCTAAGTCTAGATCTAACCAAGAGATGGACACAAGCAGTAAAAATGGGGAGGATGTGGAAGTGACCAGTAATCAATTATAGTGAGACAAGCTGATTAGATTAGTGATTGCAAGGCTAAAATAGACTAGGACGTTCAGTAAGCTAGAAGTGGAAAAATAGAATGAATCTGCCCAAGGGAGAAAGTTAAGCAGTGCAGCAATGGACCTAGGGAAGCAATTAAAACATGATTTAAAATACTTCTAGCTTTAAGTAGTTTGATTCCCGCAAGTAAAATGACAAATTAAACTCAAAACCAAACTACCCAAAACCCCAAAGTGACCCAAACCAGCTCAAGGAGAAAAACGCCCTAGAGGGGCGTTTTTGGCAAAAGGACCAGTGCTAGATGTATGGGTTAATGGAGTCAGAATTTAACCAAACTTGAGATATAGGATTTGAAGAACAAATAATAAGCGGGTTTGCAATAAAAATAAGGTTTTGACGGTTGGAATTTTAATTTTTGTATTTTAGGGTTTATTAAGTGTTTTTGCAGCTTAACATCAATAGTGAGCGAGAGAAAATGAGAAACAAGCAAGGATTTCGTACCTGGATAATGAAGATGAAGATGTTTCCGTGTTGAATACAAACCCTAAAGATCAACTGCTGAGCTATAGTGCGTTTTCCCCTTAGCGTTTTATGCTACCAGTGAGCCAATGCGTTTTTGTACCTACCAAAGAGAGATGGAATCAACGTCTATAACAAATGATAAAAACAAACCAGCAAATGAGTGACAAATGATGAAGAAAGCAAATAACCGAGGGTAGATTTACTTCCCTGTTGAAATCCCGAAGAGAAACGCTAGCATGGAGCTGCTGGCTCAAGTGCTGCGTTTTTCCCCAATGGTCAACTTCACCTGCAAATCGAAATGGCCAAGGAAAGGTGGAGATACTACAACATAACTCAACAATACATCAGAAATAAGCTACCAATCAACACACCAAAGATCTCACTCCATAACAAAAGCAACTCAATAGAAATGTGTCTCAATGATCTCAATATCAAGTCTCAAAAATGCCAAGAGGCTCAACAATGGAGTGAGTGCCTTCTCTTATAGAGAAAGTTCACTCTCAAAACTATTTCCCCCCAAAATGGAGGGCTGGGATCAATCCCCCATCAAGCAAATGGAATGGTGGAGAGAGGTCCCAAGAGGGGGTGCGAATTGCCCAAGTGAAGCGCACAAGTGGAGGAGAGGGGCCCATTGTGGGGCCATACAATAGATAAAACAATGTTGGGGGGTGTCTATATGGGGTTTTACCCCCCCAACTCAATACACAAGGTCCCACATACAACCATACATCAAAAACGAATTGTGCCAAGTGAGGAAAAACGCCCCCATGGGCAAATTCGACCTCCTCTACTGAGCTGGTCCAATGGAGGGACCCAAAATACATAATATGATGTCAAAAAATACCAACATTACCTTAGAAATCACCCTTGAATTAGCCAGCCTTAAATTTCTGCACTTTGCTATAGTTGCCTTTGTCAAGTTTTGATTTTCCATGTATTTTATTGTTGGTTTATATTGCTGAAGGAGTAAATTGGGCTTTTGACCCCCTTACAGTGCCCAGATTGCCGAACTGTCTGTTGCAATGTGATTGTGGACCATAAAAATAGTAGGAATGACCACTCGAACGACCCCGATCCATCACTTAGGCATTATTTGCCCAAAATCCATTATTTTTAATTAAAACAGGGCATTAATGACCAATAATAATTAAAAATCTCACAAGCGCCTCGATCTTTTTACATTCTATCACTTGGAGGCTCATATGGGTCCCCTATAGATAATAACTGACCAAAATTGAAATTCTGGTCGCAACATTTTTTCGGGCCCATTTTTGGCCTAGTCAACCTAGTTTAACCAAGTCAAATTTGGTCAACAATGGTGCTAGCTGAATAACTGTATGGAATCATGAAGTGAAAGGCTTCCTTATACAAGTTAGTACATTACTAAACAATATGACAATAATATGGTGATCGAAAATGCATTAAATCTCGAAAAAATACAAGGCCCCAGGTGAGGTGGGCCCACCACATCCTAGAGACTCAACTGCTATACCAACCTATAAACTTGACCACCTAGCTGACTTTGGGTGATGTGGAATACAAGGTGAAGGATGAGGGACGACAAGGACAAAGATCATGTGACATTTTGGATGACTTAGGAAAGCAGGGTCCTCTGAGATAAGCATACCATGACAAAGACATGGGGAAGGGCAGTGCCTCACGGATGGGTATAGTGCAGGGAGACCGCCACTGGTCATCTAACAAGTATCTCACAACTCACATCCGTGCCCGAAGAATCTGTGAGGTTCTTTTCTAGAGCCGCCAAACTAGGTGTCAGGCAAACCATAACTTGAGACTCTAGGGGACAATCTTGAGCTTGTCCCTTGCTCCCTCTCACCTCCTTGCCCCGTAGGACTAGGTGAGGAAATAACCACTACAAATGCTGAAATGTACGGCTGAACTGTGTCCATGTGTGTTTACAAACACATTGCATGGATTTTACAATGAATTTCATACTTACCCCTTTTTGGCTAGATTTTACATTTGCAAAAAGTCTTTTTGGCTTGCTTTACATTTCTTCATTTCTTCATTTTACATCAAGGCCCTTTTGGACTACATACATATCTCAATAGATATAATCATGGTTCTCAGACTGCAAAGTAATGGGGGTGAGCAATACATGCTTTGATGACCAATGGGGAACACCCGGTGAGGCTACACAATCCTAACTGCATTGCAACATCGGGGGCAACCGGCAGGAGCAAATCCCAAGTTTGAGAGTGCATCTCACACACTAAAAAACCGAGGCACAATAGACAGGGAATCATGGCATACTCCGATATCAGTGGGGAAATGGATCCTCGAGGTCACAAATTGGAATAAAAGTCGGGAAAGACTATCACGGATGAGTCGGATGGATGGAGAAGGTGAAGGTGGATCCAAAGTCAGCTACCAAGGAAGACTAGGTGACCAAGTCTATATCAAGAGTAGGGGTGTGACTCGGTGTGCATATACAGGGGCCTACTACGAGGGGGTGGAATGACATCACCAAGAACCCAATCATATATCATAACAATAACTAGATCACCAAATTAATCGTTATATGAAAAGTTAGTGTACTATCATGTATAAACAAGTCTAAGCAACAATCATGAGAAATAAACATCAAATGCAATACCTGCCGCACCATATACTCGCTACTGAGGCTGTCTCTGAACTGGATCTCTACTGAATCCGAGCATAAATAGTAAACCAGCAATACTATGTGATAGTCTCAATCAAAGCAAGACTAGGCAACTGTCTCAAAGGGCTCATATCAAAGCCTGGCAAGGAAGGGTGATCCTGCGGTAAATGCTAAGTAACATGTCTAGACAATACAATAAAACCATCTGTTCCCATTGATATATTTTTCTTGGGGCAATATGAACAAAACTGTGTGCCTCCTCTAAAGGCATCCGATCTCTGATCTGGAAAAAAAGGTACTATATTGTCATCGGCCACACAGTCTGCAATATGGTAGCTCCAGCTAACATAGATGTGATAACAAGCCCCTCCTCCAAGATGTTGCACTCTTTGTTAAGTTGATAGTCCAATGCTCCCTCTTCCGCTCTATAAGTATCCTCACACAAGGATCTCCTCTAGCTCTATGCAAGATGTCCTCTCTATGCAAAATACTACTTTCATGTTTGCCAATATGGTCAGCAAGCTTGAATGATCCTCCTCCACAAATGTATCTATGTCCATTGCTAAGTCCATGAAGCATTGTCCTCATCCCAAGCTTCCTCAACTTAAGTGTCCAACATCCAAGGTATATATCACATGGCCCTAATCTCCAAGGGCTAAGTATGCTCATCCAAGTGACCAAAACCCCTCTTGCTAGCTAGTTACCTCCCATGACCGAGAATTGGAATCCCCCTTTGTGTGCCTTTATGGACATATGCATGGCTTGGTTTGGGTGCATGCTTGAGCTTGGTTAGAGAGCTAACATGGCACTCTTAGATAGGAGGTTGTTACCATGATCGGCATGATGGAACACCCATTGTGTGCACCCAATGGGTCGGTCATTATGTAAATCAGGGTAACAACCTTCTTGCAAAGAGTGCCACACTACCTCTCTAACCAAGGTCAAGAATACACCCAAACCGAGCCATCCATATGTCCATGAAGCATCTCCAAGGGGCTAGGACACACACTGCTTTCCTAGCAAGGTGAAAACATTTTTGGAGTAACCTAAAAAGATAAGAAAAAAAACATTAGGATCCACCCTCAACCCGGTCTCAAAGGACAACAACCCTATTTAAGAATTGAAGGAGGTTTCTTATCATTTTATGTTGTAACTGGAAGTTTAGAGGGACGTGGTTGTCACAATATCTACCAACTATCATCAATCAGGAGGGGACGCATCTCTGTGGGTCGTTTCTTTTGTTTCCCTTGAATCAACCTTGTTTCAAGCCTGTGGTGAAGTCGCATCCTTGAAGGAGGAGGTGTTTCATTGCCAAGACAATTGGGAGACATGTCTTGAACCTAAATGGTCATACATTTTTTCAGCTCGGTGCATTCCTAAGCTCCCAGACTTTCTCCACCTCAAAACACACTTGTTCATCATCCTCTACATTATCTGCAGCCGTAGAATGAAGTCTTTACCTCAATCACCAACATTGGAGCAATTACAAACTACTCTGGGCAGCAGCATGAAGGCAACTTAAACGAGCAGTTATACACTATTGTAGGCAATAACGTGAGGATGTAGTAGTGAGGAGTTACATATTGAGCATGAGGGAACTCTTCTTAATGCTACTTACATCCTATTATTGGCAACATTAAAAAGGGCCTCACCTATGGCTATGACATTCTATGAAGGGCACACTCCCTTTCCTATATTTCTAATCCTATTCTTGGAAGCATGAGGTGTGCTCTCCTTCCCCTTCTCACTAATCATGATCCTTCCTGGGCTAAGTGCCCCTCTTCCAATATGCTGCACTCTCTGATAAGTTGGTGGTCCAATCCTCCCTCTTCCGCTCTATAAGTCTCCTCCCACAAGGATATCCTCTAGCTCTGCAACATGTCCTCTCTGTGCACAATACTACTTTGATGTTTTCCAATATGGTCACAATTCTTGAACGCTCCTCCACTACAAATGTGTGTAGGTCCATCACTAAGTCCATGAAGCATAGTCGTCATCCCAAGCTTCCTCTAGTTAAGTGTTTAACATCCACGTTATATATCACATGGACCTAATCTCCAAGCGCTAAGTGTCCTCATCCAAGTGCCCAAAACCGCTCCTTGTGCTCAAAACCCCCCTCCTCATAGCTTGTTACCTCACGTGACTCGGAATTGGAATACCCCTTAGTGTGTCTTCATGGTCATATGCATGGCTTGGTTTGGGTGGATACTTGACCACTTTTACAGAGGTAGCATGGCACTCTTAGCTAGAATGATGTTACCTTGATCGGCATGATGACTGCCCCAATGTGTGCACCCAACGGGTCAATCATTATGCCGATCAGGGTAACAACCTCCTAGCTAAGAGTGTTGCGCTCCCTCTCTAACCAAGGTCAAGCATCCACCCAAACCGAGTTATCCATATGTCCACGAAGCATCCCCAAGTGGCTAGGACACACATTGCTCTCCTAGCAAGGTGAAAACACTTTTGGACTAACCTAAAAGGGAAATAAAAAAACATTAGGATTACCAACAAAGCCATGATATTGTGATGGGAAATGCCATAAGTGTAGTGGTTTACACCACTTACAACAATAATGCAAGTTGTTGGTAGTGGTACAATGATTGTAAAGGAAAAGGACAGTGAAGCTACCAAATGGGACCTAGTGTTAGAAAAAGGACCAAAAGGTAGTGCATAAAATGCTTTTTGCTCCAAATCTAGTTGGGGTGGGGGCACACTAGGTAGGATATGCAAGTTAAGAAACTTAGTGTAAAAACGGGAAAACAAAGAGAAACAACTAAAAAGTGGGGGAAATGAGTGGATGGGAAGATATTGATAAACTAAAGTTGGAGAGGTTAGTCCTCAAGCCTTCTTCATTGTAATAGTAAGGAATGAAGAGTTGACCTCAAGCCACATGAGAGGAATGAGGATTCCATACTATACATTAAATGCCATCGATCGCGTAGGCTCATGGTATTGTTGGGCTGTGGCATTCTAACACCACAATCTACATCTCGGTAGGATATGCCAGTTGTGTCAATTGGTGGAGATTGAGACATAGGAGCACGTCATCTCCAAGTGTATGATATATTGTAAGAACATATGATTAAGGTTGTCCCTTTCTCAAATATTTTTGGCAGTCTATATCGGGAGGTGATTCCTCACACACCAAACTTATGAGGCTTATTCAAGCCCATCTCTACTAAGTTGATCACTTGTTTGGAGGCATCGCATGTTATACAAATACACAACCCATCAGTAAAGAGGACACTAGGCTGATAATAAACTAAAAATCCTCCAACTCTATCAAGAAACAACAACTTATGAAGCCACGAAAACATAGCCTCTCTACTTGATCACAATGTGATAATTCCCACCCAACATTGATTCAGCAATAAGACGTTTATTACAATATTTTTCTCTTCATCCTAGAAGGACAAGAAAACTTCAACATATTGTAAGAGGGTTTCCCCTAGGATTACCAACAAAGGAAAGATATCATGATGAACTGTTACCCCCCATTTTGCATGCATGTCCATGTGTGATTTTGATCACTCTTAAGAGGCGTGACATCATCCATGATTATGTGTCGGTGCCTCAATGATGATCATGAGCATTTATATGGACTATTTGAGGCATGCTGACTTGGTTTTGGGCATAAAAAAAGGCAAGTCTATGATAATCAGTTGTTCTAGGTATGTTTTTATCATTGAATAGCACTGAAAAGTTATTATCTTTTTGTTCCTGGACAACCTTAGTTTTGACTTGGTTTTGAGCATAAAAAAAGGCAAGTCTATGATAATCAGTTGTTGTAGGTATGTTTTTATCATTGAATAGCACTGAAAAGTTATTATCTTTTTGTTCCTGGACGACCTTAGTTTTTTCTAGTTTGTTTTACCTTTTTGGATAGATTTCATATCTATCTGGCGACTCCACTCTCTGAAATTAGTCTTGGATCCACCTGGCAACTCCACTATCAGTTAACACCTCAAGGTATTCAACTAGAAGAAACTCTGAAGGCTTGCTTAGTTTTATCCCTGAGCCTGAAAAGGTTTATAGGAGGAGACTGAACAAGCTTGCTTCTCGTAAAATCCTTGAAGAACTTAGATCTAAGTCTATTTTAGACATCCACTCTTTGTTTTCAGAAAATCAAGAAAATTTTGAAAGTAATAATTGTTTCCTTTCCACAATGGGTGAGTTCTTTACTCAACTAGATTTCACTCAGATAGCAGGTCAACCCCATGATATTCCTGAAAAAGATGTCGACAAACTCACAAGTTTCAGTGGCACTGATGCCTCTACTTCTGCTGAGAAGCATATCAGAATCTATTCCGAACTTTGTGGTTCCTACCTCAAAGGCACTGATAAACATGAGGATGTTTACATGACCCTTTTCGCTCTATCCTTAGAGGGAAAAGCTGGGAACTGGTAGGACAATTTACCAGACAAATATTTCGCCACCATATCAACTTTAAAAACTACTTTCCTCAACAAGTTTGGCAGCAAGAAGGAGCCTAGACATCTAGTTGCAACCTTAACTAGCATGAAGAAGACAGAAAATGAAACTATGGATGAATTCAATACTAAATTCTAGGAGTTGTCTAATTCCATCCCTGAGACTTATGCACCCCCTGTAGCTTCATTACTAGACTATTACATAGAGGCATTGAGTGGTAAGATACAATACCAACTAAGAGATAAAGAACCTACTACTTTGGCTGAAGCTCAAAATTTAGCTGTTAAGATTGACAAGAACATGATGTCTTCTGGTGAGTCCAACATTCAGGGTTACTCCAGATCCTCAATTCCTTTGAGAAATAATGAACCAAAAGACAAAGATCCTTTATCAGTTATAAAAGAGATTCATGAAAAACAGATGTTGGAAATGAGGAATGAAATGAAAAGGAAAATGAAGAGAAACATGGAGGAAGCTGAAGCAAAGCACCTTGCTCAGCTAAAAGAAATTCAAAGTCGGGTTATAAATGTTGAAAGTACCCAACCTCAACCTAAACCTAGGGTTTTTGCTACAAGGCAGAATTGGCAGAGAAAACCTCCCAACCATGAACAGAGGCCTCCTAAAAAATTAGAGGCTGCTAACATGGTGGAATCATACAAGGCATTTTGTAGGGCATGCAGATATTTCCACGAGGAATCTGGTTGTTACCATGCATGCTATATTCAAGAACATGGTTTTCCTGAAGGTTGTGGTCCTAATGCATCAACAACGAGCCTGAATTCATTAATAATGTGGGAGACATCTGTGGCATTCCCAGGATTGAACCTTACACACCATTTTGTAGGGCATACCAAGAATTCCATGAAGAAGACACTTGTCACCTTGCATACTAAATCCAAAAGCATGTTTTTCCTGAAGGGTTTGTTGGTCAGTCTTCATCAAGCGAGCCTGAGTACATAAATTATGTAGGTGATACTTATGATATTCTTGAAGAGAGTTGGAATCAGTCGGATCATCCTACTAAAGAAAATATAACTTTTTCCCATCAGATTCCTGATGATCCTATCGAAGAAATTTATCAAATACCGAATATTGTTGAAGACCCTCCTCATGCCATCGAAACAAAAGACACTTTGGAGTGGGAAGTTTTTCAAGACTACTTCAGTGATGATGAACATTTATGTACTCCTGAATCGTCTCTAGAAGAAACCATTACAGAGATCAACATTCATAAAGAAATCCATGAAAGTTGTAGTATGTGTGATAACACTCCCATTTGTTCTCCACATGGCAGTGAATATTCAGAAATTTTGGTCCCTTGTGATATTTTTGAAACACATCTGTTTGAGGAAGATTATTATGAAGTTGAGGAGGATAGGCATAGCTTAAAGGATGACATAAGTGATGATGAGTCCATCATGGATGACATAGATATTGGCAATGATGAAGGGACCCTTTTTGGGAACCCTATCTATGCCATGTCTGAAGAAGTTAATGATGAACAAAATCCCCTTGGAAGTTTTGTTAACAATCCCACTTATGAGCATGAGGATAAATGTGGCCAGGAATATGGTAAAATTCATGAAGACTTCCCCATTTTTCGGCAGAAGTATGGATTTTGAACAGTTGAGCATAGAGGAAGAGAAGGAAATTATTTCAGATGAGCAATCAGTTGAGTATATATCTCAGCCATCGGAAACCCCTTGTATATTAGAACAGTTCGAGGCATGCACTTTCATGGAAAATTATTTTCAGAAGAGCCTCTTGGAGGAATATGATAAGGTACCAGAATTGCTTCGTCATCCTGAATTTCATCACCCTATCGTGTTCTGGATAGAGTGTGCCTGCAGAAAGATTTCCACTCGACCGGAGGCGAGCTGGATCTCCCTAGCTCAATGTGAGTCTAGAACAAATAGAACAAACTACAAACACATTTCCTAGATCTACTTAAGGATCAAGTACTATATGTCTTATCTATTTGATTTCGCTATCCTTTCTCCTGAATGCTGCTCCACGTCCTGAGGTCGTCAGATCCAAGCTGCAAGACCTGTTAAGACATAGAAAAGAGAAATGAGTAAAGAGCATCTATACAATAAGAGATCTATGTAAACAGTTAAGCAGGTAAACAACACAACATCATCACACATAAGAGCGATATTGGTGGAAAGAATTTGTATTACTGCAAATAGAGGAGTACATGATAGAGATATAGAACCACAACCAATGACTTAACGTAGCAGCCCTTCTCCACACAAGCCAATTGCCAAGCCCTTCCAAGGAAGCATAAATTCTCCAAGACGTGAGTGAGGGTGTCTAAGAGATATTTCACCAGCATGTAGATACCATAGTCTTCCTCCCTTTAGTAGGGTAGTGAGCCTCATATATATACGACTAAGTGGATCAGGTTATGGATAGGATAGGATGAGAGATGGTAGGAGAGAGATAGGGGATCTTCCCAACAGGCTAGGGGTCGAGTACCAGCTCTCCAAGAGATTAGGGATAAGCCCCCAAAAGGGAAAGCTTCAAGAAAGATCTCGAAATGGTTATTTTTGCCCATTAACAGACCTCGTCGAACTCTGCTATAGAGCAACCTGTGACGTCGCATGTTGCTAGTGTGCAACCTACGACGACCTCTCAAAAGGTTGTACAAACTAAGTACAAATACTCCAAGTGAGCACTTGGTACTGGAACACAAACATTTATCATGTTTGTCAAATGGTGGCTCTTCAGATAATCCAACTATGGTACAAAATAGGTGATAACAACAACAGGTTAATGAGAATTATAGGCAATTTCAAAGATCATCAGACAAAAGTAAAACTTCACACTGAGAACTTTTAATTCTGGGCAATGATTAAGCATTTCAGTGTTAGTCTGGGCAATTCCGAGGAGGTTTTTTCATGAGAGAACAACACTTATATACAGAGCAAGGTTCCTCCAGCCACCCTCTTCCCTAACTCACTACCTTGGATTCATTTTCTACAAGCCACAAAAAATATTTTGGGTGCAATTTAAGCATGAAGAACATTAGTCCTTGGTTTGTTGCAACCATGGCAAAGGCCTGATCATTGATGTATCTCAGGATATATTCAGCAACAATAAAATCCACCTTCAACCCTATCTCAAATGACAGCAACCCTGGTTCAGAAGACGGTTTTATCATTTTATGTGGTAACTAGAAGTTTAGAGGGATGTCGCAGTCACAATATCTACCATCTATCCGCAATATGGAGGGTGCGTAGCTCTGTGGGGTGTTTCTTATGTTGGCCTCAGATCAACCTTGTTTCAAGCCTATGGTGAAGTTGGATCCTTTAAGGAGGACATTCCTCGTTGTCAAGACACTCGAGAGATATGTATTGAACCTAAATTGTCATATCTTTCATCAGCTTAGTGCATTCCTTAGCTTCCAGACTTCTAAACCTCAAAACACACTAGTTCATCATCCTCCACATTATCCCCGTCCCTAGAATGAACTTTTTAGCTCAGTCACCAACATTGGAGCAGTTACAAACTACTCTGGGCGGCAGCATGAAGGATTCTTAAAGGGGAATTTATACACTATTGTAGGCGAAAATGTGAGGATAGAGTAGTGAGCAGTTACATATGGAGAATGAGGGAACTCTTCTTGATGGTAGTTACATCCTATTCTTGGCAACATTAAAGAGTGCCTCACTTGTGGCTATGACATTCTATGAAGGGCACACTCCCTCTCCTATATTTCTAATCCTATTCTTGGAAGCATGAGGTGTGCTCTCCTTTCTCGTCCCACCAATAATGATCCTCCTTGGACTCAGAGCCCCTCCTCCAAGATGTTGCACTCTTTGATAAGTTGATAGTCCAATGCTTCCTTTTCCGCTCTATAAGTATCCTCCCACAAGGATCTCCTCTATCTCTATGCAAGATGTCCTCTCCATGCAAAATACTACTTTCATGTTTGCCAATATGGTCAGAAAGCTTGAATGATCCTCCTCCACAAATGTGTCTATGTCCATCGCTAAGTCCATGAGCATTGTCCTCATCCCAAGTTTCCTCAAGTTAAGTGTCCAACATCCAAGGTATATATCACATGGACATAATCTCCAAGAGCTAAGTATCCTCATCCAAGTGCCCAAAACCCCTCCTCCTAGCTAGTTACCTCCCATGACCGAGAATTGGAATCCCCCTTTGTGTTCCTTTATGGACATATGCATGGCTTGGTTTGGGTGGATGCTTGACCTTGGCTAGAGAGGTAACATGGCACTCTTAGTTAGGAGGTTGTTACCCTGATGGGCATGATGGCACCCCCATTGTGTGCACCCAATGGGTCAGTCATTATGTTGATCAGGGTAACAACCTTCTTGCTAAGAATGCCACGCTACCTCTCTATCCAAGGTCAAGAATCCACCCAAACCGAGCCATCCATATGTCCATGAAGCATCTCCAAGGGGCTTGGACACACACTGCTTTCCTAGCAAGGTGAAAAAACTTTTGGAGAAACCTGAAAAGCTAATAAAAAAACATTAGGATCACCAACAAAGCCAAGATATAGTGATGAGAAATGCTATAAGTGCAGTGGGTTACACCAAATACAACAATAATTCAAGTTGTTGGTAGTGGTATAATGATTGCAATGGAAAAGGACAGTGGAGCTACCAACAAAGGAAAGATATCATGATGAACTATTACCCCCCATTTTGAATGGGTGTCCATGTGTGATTTTGATCACACTTGAGAGGCATGACATCATCCATGATGATGTGTTGGTGCCTCAATGATGATCATGAGCATTTATATGGACTAATTGAGGCATGTTGACTTGGTTTTGGGCATAAAAAAAGGCAGGTCTATGATAAATCAGTTGTTCTAGGTATGTTTTAATCATTGAATAACACTGGAAAAGTATTATCTGAAGTTCTGGGTCCATTCCAGATCATAAAATAGCAATCGAACACACCAGACCTCAAATCTGGGTCAATTTGAGGGCAAAAGGAAAAATTTCTCAACAATGTAATAGCAAGATAAAGACTCTGAGTTGTGATAGCAGCGAGCCTTGGTGGCATGTGCACAAGGCCAACATTTGTCCCCTTCATTTATTGTATCGATCAAATTTCAGTTTGGAATCCTTATATTAGTTTTCACTGGCCTACGAGAGGTTTTGGAGATGATTTACAGACCTATAGTATTCAATAGCAATCAGAACATCCTTTTGAAACCTAAGATACAGAATTCAATGGACCTGTTTGGAGATTACATCAAGTGATTGTAAATGGACAAGCGGGTTTCCTAGGATAAATTCAGTCTCTTGTCTTTTATGCTGTGCTTGTTTATCTTTCAAGAATTGTTTATATTCTATATGTTGCTCAAATGATAACTAAAAACTAACATAGGATTACCAACAAAGGAAAGATATCATGATGAACTGTTACACCCCATTTTGCATGGGTGTCCATGTGTGATTTTGATCACTCTTGAGAGGCGTGACATCATCCATGATGATGTGCTGGTGCCTCAATGATAATCATGAGCATTTATATGGACTATTTGAGGCATGGTGACTTGGTTTTGAGCATAAAGAAAGGCAAGTTTATATGGACTATGTTTTTATCATTGAATAGCACTGAACGGTATTATCTTGACTTCTAGGTGCATTTCAGAACATAAAACAACAATCGAACACCCCAAACCTCAAATCTGAGTAAATTTGAGGGCAAAAGGAAAAATTTATCAGCCATGTAACAACAAGATAAAGACTATGAACTATTATAGCAACCGACCTTATCTCATTTTAATGGAAGATTCAACCTTAGAGGCATGTGCACAAGTCTAGCATTTGTACCCCTCACTGATTGTATGGATTAGGTTTGAGTTTGGAATCCTTATATAACTTTTCACTGGCCCACGAGAGGTTTTGGAGATGATTTACAAACGTGTAGTATTGAATTGTACTCACAACATCCTTTTGAGACCTAAGATACAGAATTCAATGGACCTTTTTGGAGATTACTTTGGGTTCTTGTAAATGTACAGCAACATGTTAATGAGAATTATAGGCAATTTCAAAGATCATCAGACAAAAGTAAAGCTTCAAACTGAGCACTTTTAATTCTGGGCAATGATCAAGCATTTCAACGTCAGTCTGGGAAATTTCGAGGAGTTGTTTTCATGAGAGAACAACACTTATATACAGAGCATTGTTCCTCCAGCCACCCTCTTCCCTAACTCGCTACCTTGGATTCGTTCTCTACAAGCCACCAAAAAATATTTTGGGTGCAATCTAAGAATGAAGAACATCAGTCTTGGG
The DNA here is from genome assembly GCA_027924585.1 of Larix kaempferi. Classification (NCBI taxonomy): domain Eukaryota; kingdom Viridiplantae; phylum Streptophyta; class Pinopsida; order Pinales; family Pinaceae; genus Larix; species Larix kaempferi. The sequence goes on from BSBM01000232.1 coordinate 10,745,663, forward strand.
TTTGCTGCAACCATGGTGAAGGCCTGATCATTGATGTATCTCAAGATATAGTCGGCAACAATAACATCCACCTTCAACCCTATCTCAAAAGACAACAACCCTGTTTCAGAAGACGGTTTTTATTGTTTTATGTGGTAACTGGAAGTTTAGAGGGAGGTCGCAGACATAATATCTACCATCTATCCGCAATACGGACGGTGCATAACTATGTGGGCCGTTTCTTATGTTTCCCTCAGATTAACCTTGTTTCAAGCCTGTGGTGAAGTTGGATCCTTTAAGGAGGAGGTTCTTCGTTGTCAAGACACTTGGGAGATATGTCTTGAACCTAAATTGTCATACCTTTTCTTCAGCTTAGTGCATTCCTTAGCTTCTAGAATTCTCCACCTCAAAACACACTTGTTCATCATCCTCTACATTATCCTCGTCCCTAGAATGAAGTTTTTAGCTCAGTCGCCAACATTGGAGCAGTTACAAACTACTCTGGGCAGCAACATGAAGGCACCTTAAAGGGGAATTTATACACTATTGTAGGCAAAAACGTGAGGATAGAGTACTGAGCAGTTACATATGGAGCATGAGGGAACTCTTCTTGATGGTAGTTACATCCTATTCTTGGAAACATTAAAGAGGTCCTCACTTTTGGCTATGACATTCTATGAAGGGCACACTCCCTTTCCTATATTTCTAATCCTATTCTTGGAAGCATGATGTGTGCTCTCCTTTGTCGTCCCACCAATCATGATCCTGCTTGGACTCAGAGCCCCTCCTCCAAGATGTTGCACTCTCTAATAAGTTGATAGTCCAATGCTCCCTCTTCTGCTCTATAAGTATCCTCCCACAAGGATCTCCTCTAGCTCTATGCAAGATGTCCTGTCTATGCAAAATACTACTTTCATGTTTGCCAATATGGTCAGAAATCTTGAATGATCCTCCTCCACAAATGTGTCTATGTCCATCGCTAAGTCCATGAAGCATTGTTCTCATCCCAAGCTTCCTCAAGTTATGTGTCCAACATCCAAGGTATAGATCACATGGACCTAATCTCCAATGGCTAAGTATGCTCATCCAAGTGCCCAAAACCCCTCTTGCTAGCTAGTTACCTCCCATGACCAAGAATTGGAATCCCCCTTTGTGTGCCTTTATGGAAATATGCATGGCTTGGTTTGGGCGCATGCTTGACCTTGGTTAGAGAGGCAACATGGCACTCTTAGCTAGGAGGTTGTTACCATGATGGGCATGATGGCACCCCCATTGTGTGCACCCAATGGGTCGGTCATTGTGTCGATCAGGGTAACAACCTTCTTGCTAAGAATGCCACTCTACCTCTCTAACCAAGGTCAAGAATCCACCCAAATCGAGCCATCCATATGACCATGAGGCATCTCCAAGGGGCTAGGACACACACTGCTTTCCTAGCAAGGTGAAAACATTTTTGGAGTAACCTAAAAAGCTAAGAAAAAAACATTATGATTATCAACAAAGCCAAGATACAGTGATGAGAAATGCTATAAGTGTAGTGGTTTACACCAAATACAACAATAATGCAAGTTGTTGGTAGTGGTATAATGATTGCAATAGAAAACGACGGTGGAGCTACCACCAAAGGAAACATATCATGATGAACTATTACCCCCCATTTTGAATGGGTGTCCATGTGTGATTTTGATCACTCTTGAGAGGCATGACATCATCCATGATGATGTGTTGGGGCCTCAATGATGATCATGAGCATTTATATGGACTATTTGAGGCATGTTGACTTGGTTTTGGGCATAAAAAAAGGCAGGTCTATGATAAATCAGTTGTTCTAGGTATGTTTTAATCATTGAATAGCACTGAAAAAGTATTATCTTGAGTTCTGGGTGCATTCCAGATCATAAAATAGCAATCGAACACACCAGACCCCAAATCTGGGTCAATTTGAGGGCAAAAGGAAACATTTCTCAGCAATGTAATAGCAAGATGAAGACTCTAAGTTGTCATAGCAGTGTGCCTTCTCTAATTTTAATGGAAGCTTCAACCTTGGTGGCATGTGCACAAGGCCAACATTTGTCCCCTTCATTTATTGTATGGATCAGATTTCAGTTTGGAATCCTTATATCAGTTTTCACTGGCCTACGAGAGGTTTTGGAGATGATTTACAGACCTACAGTATTCAATAGCAGTCAGAACATCCTTTTGAAACCTAAGATATAGAATTCAGTGGACCTGTTTGGAGATTACATCAAGTGCTTGTAAATGGACAACAACAGGTTAAGGAGAATTCTGCGTAGTTTTAAAGATCATAAAACAGAAGTTAAACTTCACAACGAGCACTTCTAATACTGGGAAATGATCAAACATTTCAGTGTCATTCTGGGCAATTGAAAAGAGTTGTTTCAAGCCTATGGTGAAGTTAAATCCTTTAAGGAGGAGGTTCTTCATTGTCAAGACACTTGGGAAATATGTCTTGAACCTAAATTGTCATACCTTTCTTCAGCTTGGTGCATTCTTTAGCTTCCAGACTTCTCCACCTCAAAACACACTTGTTCATCATCCTCTACATTATCCCTTTCCCTAGAATGACGTTTTTACCTCAGTCTCCCACATTGGATCAGTTACAAACTACTTTGGGCAGCAGCATGAAGGTAACTTAAAGGGGAATTTATACACTATTTTAGGCAAAAATGTGAGGATAGAGTAGTGAGAAATTACATATGGAGCATGAGGGAACTCTTCTTGATGGTAGTTACATCCTATTCTTGGCAACATTAAAGAGGGCCTCACTTGTGGCTATGACATTCTATGAATGGCACACTCGCTTTCCTATATTTCGAATCCTATTCTAGGAAGCATGAGGTGTGCTCTCTTTTGTCGTCCCACCAATCATGATCCTCCTTGGACTCAGAGCCCCTCCCCCAAGATGTTGCACTCTCTGATAAGTTGATAGGCCACTGCTCCCTCTTACGCTCTATAAGTGTCCTCCCACAAGGATTGCTACAACCGTATCCGGTTGGATAGTTATGAAGCGAATCCGTCTTCCATATTTGAGATAAAATGATAATATTATAGATAGATGATGATTGATTACAATTGGCAGCCACCTTTATATAAGGTGTGGGCAGCCATGAATGAGAGACGTGCCCCTTAACCTAGCACTAATTATTATTACATATATACTTTATATCCGTTGGATTGCCACCCCCTCTAAGGGAAGCTTTGTCCTCAAAGTTGATTTTACTGATATCAACCTGATTCTAGATCTGCGTTGAAGCACTGAATGAGATGTATATTCTGGATTGGTTCTTTTCTTTGGATGTGAACCTGGACGTTCGTGTTGTAATCCTTTCTATTTCAGTGGGAGTTTTTGAAACAATACACTTTGTAATTATTTGTTTTCCATATCACCTTTTGGATTCCATTTATGAACAATTGTGGATCTCTTGTCACAATTGCTTTTGATTTGGACAACTTTTTTATCATACTATCATCAGTGGTGTCTTGAAAATAACATCTCACTTCTTTCAAAACGACTATTTTTAAGGCTAAAAGTCTATGTTCATGCTCTTCTTCTGTTGCATGTCTTCTCGTGGGTTTTTCGGGGTTCTTGACTACCTTGCATGATGATTCACTTGACGAGCCTATTTCGAGCATCACTTTGTGGGTATAATTAGAAGCACTCGCATCATCTTGCATTTGTTGTTGTTGTTCGTTGAGATCAATGGAAAACTTGGCCACAATTGATTCTAATAACATTTTTGATTCAATTGTTTCTAATCCTGAGAATGAAGTTTATTCTTGCTCATTATCATTTTTATGTTCTTTATCTGGTTTTTCTTCCGGAATTTGAAAATCACATTTAGATATAGTTTCGGAGTCCTTGTCTTCATAGGCCTTCGGGTTGCTTTGTTGGCTTATTTTATTGAAGGTGTCGTCAATAGTTTTTTGAGCAGCTCTTACAACTGATTGTTCCATCCGATCAAACATTTCGTCCATTTTCCTATGAAATTGATTGGAGATTTGATCCAATTCTTCCCACATTGACTTCATGGCTAATTGTAAAAGTTTTCAAGAGAGAATCATTAATAGATCAATAATAGATAATAATAATTATTATTATTTTAAAAATAATAATATTATTATACACATATATAGTTTTCAATAGTTTTTTTTTTAATATAATAATAATTATAAATATAAATTATTATAATATTTTTTGAAATCCCATCGAGGGAATTAGGGTTACGAAGATGGGGTGGCCGACTGGAGCAGCTAAGGTGGAAGTATGGGTTGTGGAGCTGGGGCAGAATCGGATGGAGGGGAGAGGCTGGAGAGATGGAGGGGGGGGGGGTCTGCTGGACGTGGCCAACAGAGGGAGAAGGAGGCTGAGGTGGTGGTGGGAGGAGGCGCTGGAGGGGGCGGCTTGGTGGTGGGTGGACGTATGGACGAAGGGAATAGCAGGATGGTGGAGGGCGCTGTAGATGGTGGAGCCACTGCACGAGGAATAGTGTAGAGCGCGGGGCAGGCAGGAGAAGGGCGCAGTAGGAGAGCGCGAGGGAAGGGCACAACAGGAGGGAAGAGCACGGAGGGAAGAGAGTGGGGTGGCTAGCGGGAGAGGGGAGGATGAGGGGAGGTGCGGTGGTGGATGGGAAAAGGTTGTGCAGCAAGGAAGAGAATACAGGCGTGTGGGGAAGGGGGAGATGAGTGATGGAGAGAGGTTGTTGCGTGAAGTGAGGGGGCGACTGGGAGGTAGAGGCGATCGCAGCGAGAATTGGGAGTAGAGAGACAAAAGTGTGATGGAATAGGAGCAACTAGAGTAAAGGAGATGGGCGCGTGAGTAAGTGGGGAATGATGCATGAAAATGGAGAGGACAGAGATGGGTGGAGTAGTGTAATGGAGGATGTGAGAAAATGAGCTGAATCCGAGCTCTACAGGGGAGGAGCGAAAGATCTGATACCAAATGCTACAACCGTATCCAGTTGGATAGTTATGAAGCGAATCCATCTTCCATATTTGAGATAAAAAGATAATATTATAGATAGATGATGATTGATTACAATTGGTGGCCACCTTTATATAAGGTATGGGCAACCATGAATGAGGAGACACACCCCTTAACCTAGTACTAATTATTATTTATTATTATTATTACATTTATACTTTTATCTTTTATTGAGGATCAAAAGTTCCTCAATACAAGAATAGCCAGAACAAGTAACGTAAGAAAGCCATAAATGACTAAGTAGTAATGTAAAATGGAGTGTATGATAGATGATTAATAGTTACATAGGTTTGGGCTTTATATAAGCCCATCATGCACCTTTTCGTAAAAGGGCATGACTATTGACTTAAATAGTATTTAATTAATAATAAATTAATATTAATATTAATTTATTATTTTATTGTTACATTGCCTTCCCCTTCAGGGAAGCTTTGTCCTCAAGGCTTCATTAACATAAATGTCTGGAAGCTTTGCAACACTTGATGAAATAAGACGATATGAGTTCTGGATTCCCCAGGAGAATTGTCGCATCGTATCTGCTGTGGTCCATCCTAGATCTATTTTAAGCGGACCTCTGAGATCGTTTTGGGGAATGGGTCATCTCAATTGTTTCTTAGTATGTTGAACTGTTTGCCTGTCAACATAACTCTCTTGTGAATGCTCATTTTGACCCTGTCGTTGGTCAAAATGACGATTATAATTGGGATGTCTGCAAGGTGTATGTGTTGCTTGTTTTTTTTTTCTTTTGAATTGTGGCAAGGACTGCCTTCACTTTCTTGATTTGATTTTTGGATGCATCTTCCTGGATATGCGCTTCTTGGTTCTCCAGTAGATTGTGATGATTCTGAATCTTTTTTATTCTTTCCTCTTGCGACTTTTTGTCAATTTCTAACTTCTTGATATGATTCTCTAGGTCCTGATTACGATTCTTTAGAGACTAGTTTTCTTTCTACTCTTCCAGTGTTCTTCCTTTGAGGTCTTCAATGATGTGTTCCCTCTTGCTACTGTTTTTCAATTTTTTAATCTTTGTAATTAGTGTTTTGTTATGATTTCGTAGTCAAAATATCTCTTCAGTATTGCTTGATAACACATTGTTGACTTTTGTCAGTTCCAACTTATGTATCTTCTTACTGTCGTCATACTGCTGCTGGAGTTTTTCTTTTTCCTATTGATGATGACGTAACTCATTTTCCTGATTTTTTTAACTTTCTTTGGACATGCTCCAACTCAATATCTTTTTCCATGATGAGTTTGTCTAAAAGATTTATTTGTTCTTCTAACTCTTCATATCATCCATCAGTTGATTCTTCGTTTGTAGTTTGCGATAAGGGAACTATCACTGAGAAATCCCGTAGCGTTATTTTCTTCTTCTCATGGAAGAAGGTGATCCACTTCTTTTTTGCATTGATGGAGAATGTTCCTAGTGTTTCCAACCATTATAACCCAACATTATGTCGATGACATGGTCATCTATAGCTGCGATGGTGAATTGAGCTGCAAAATGATAGTCATTGATTTGTAATGGTACTTCTATTTGATCTTCGTTTGAATCATTCTTCATTGATTCTTGAACTTGTACTTGATTTGCGACATCAATGTTTATAAAATTTTCCTTGTTGCATGGACAAATAGCGATGGCAATTGGACTTTCATCAAATATCCCATTAACTTTCAGCATGGCCATCGGCACCTTTATCGAAACGTTGAGAAATCTTTTCTCTGTTTTATTAAAATTTGTCTCTTTCATTTTTGCTTGTCTTCTTTCCTGATTTTTGGCATCCTTCCCCTTTTTATAAAATAATTGTAATTAATTACAATTATTTAATAATAGTAATTATTACTAACACTAATAATAAATATTATAATTTTTTGTGAATAGAAGGGGTATAGAGTTTTGAAACAATACAGGATATATATTATTATAAATAATAATAATATTATTGTAATTTTTGTTTGAATAAAAATAATAAGTATTATATTTAAATACTTTTATTATAAAGGTGGAGTAATAAGTTTCTAATAAAATTAAAATATTATATAATAATACTAATATTATTGTAATAATATATAAAACTAAGAGTGGGTTTGATAAAACCAAGGGACGGTTTTATAAAACCAACGGCTCAAAAAACCATCTGCATTGTCATAAAACCATGTGCAGTTTCGTGAATGTTATTCTTACTTCTTGTTCTTAGTTATTTTCTCTTGTTCTTGTTTTTTTTTTTTTACTTCTTTTTTCACTATCTTCTTTTCTTTTTCTTTTTATTTTCTTTAGGTCAAAGACCTAATTTGGAGAAACTGTCCAATTATTTGGCCAAAAGCCAAATCAACGAAATCATTTCTTGTTTCTTTTCTTCTTATTTTATTTTTATTTTTTTACTTTTGTATTTTTCTTTCTTCTCTTTTGTTTTTTTAGTTTTTTGGAGTTGGAGAATGGATTTTGGCCAAGGGCCACTCTATGTTCAAAAACCAATTGACGGGAGAAACACGCAATAATAGCCAATGGCTAGAATCTGCCCAAGAAGGGGCTCTGATACCACTGAAGGAACAAAATTTCATCAATAAAAAATATCTAGAACAAGTAACGTAAGAAAGCCATAAATGACTAAGTAGTAATGTAAAATGGAGTGTATGATAGATGATTAATAGTTACATAGGTTTGGGCTTTATATAAGCCCGTCATGCATCTTTTCGTAAATGGGCATGACTATTGACTTAAATAGTCTTTAATTAATAATAAATTAATATTAATATTAATTTATTATTTTATTGTTACAAGGATCTCCTCTAGCTCTATGCAAGATGTCCTCTCTATGAAAAATACTTCTTTGATGTTTACCAATATGGTCAGAAAGCTTAAATGATCCTCCTCCACAAATGTGTCTATGTCCATTGCTAATTCCATGACGCATTGTCCTCATCCCAAGCTTCCTCAAGTTAAGTGTCCAACATCCAAGGTATATATCACATGGACCAAATCTCCAAGGTCAAAGTATGCTCATCCAAGTGCCCAAAACCCCTCTTGCTAGCTAGTTACCTCCCATGACTGAGAATTGGAATACCCCTTTGTGTGCCTTTATGGACATATGCATGGCTTGGTTTGGGTGGATGCTTGACCTTGGTTAGAGAGGTAACATGGCACTCTTAGCTAGGAGGTTGTTACCCTGATCATCATGATGGCACCCCCATTGTGTGCACCCAATGAGTCGGTCACTATGTCGATCAGGGTAACAACCTTCTTGCTAAGAGTACCATGCTACGTCTCTAACCAAGGTCAAGAATCCACCCAAACCGAGCCATCCATATGTCCATGAAGCATCTCCAAGGGGCTAGGACACACTGCTTTCCTAGCAAGGTGAAAACATTTTTGGAGTAACCTACAAAGCTAAGAAAAAAACATTAGGATCACCAACAAAGCCAAGATATTGGTAGTGGTATCATGATTGCAATGGAAAAGGACAGTGGAGCTACCGACAAAGGAAAGATATCACGATGAACCCCATTTTGAATGGGTCTCCATGTGTGATTTTGATCACTCTTGAGTGGCATGACATCATCCATGATGATGTGTTGGTGCCTCAATGATGATCATGAGCATTTATATGGACTATTTGAGGCATGTTGACTTGGTTTTGGGCATAAAAAAAGGCAGGTCTATGATAAATCAATTGTTCTAAGTATGTTTTAATCATTGAATAGCACTGGAAAAGTATTATCTTGAGTTTTGGGTGCATTCCGGATCATAAAATAGCAATCGAACACACCAGACCTCAAATTTGGGTCAATTTGAGGGAAAAAGGAAAAATTTCTCGGCAATGTAATAGCAAGATAAAGACTCTGAGTTGTCATAGCAGCAGGCCTTATCTCATTTTAATGGAAGATTCAACCTTGGTGGCATGTGCACAAGGCCAACAATTGTCCCCTTCATTTATTGTATCGATCAGATTTCAGTTTGGAATCCTTATATCAATTTTCACTAGCCAACGAGAGGTTTTGGAGAAGATTTACAGACATATAGTATTCAATAGCAGTTAGAACATCCTTTTGAAACCTAAGATACAAAATTCAGTGGACCTGTTTCGAGATTACATCAAGTGCTTGTAAATGGACAACAACAGGTTAAGGAGAATTTTGTGTAGTTTTAAATATCATAAAATAGAAGTTAAACTTCACACCTAGCACTTCTAATACTGGGCAATGATCAAACATTTCAGTGTCATTTTGGGCAATTCAAAAGAGTTTTTCACTGCAATCTCAGCATGAAGAACATCAATCCTTGATTTGTTGCAACCATGGAGATGTCTTAATCATTGATGTATCTTAGGATACCATTAGCAACAATAACATCCACCCTCAACCCGTTCTCAAAGGACAACAACCCTATTTAAGAATTGAAGGAGGTTTTTTATCATTATATGTGGTAGCTGGAAGTTTAGAGGGAGTTGGTAGTCACAATATCTACCAACTGTCAGCAATAAGGAGGGGACCCATCTCTGTGGGACATTTCTTTTGTTGCGCTTGAATCACCGTTGTCTCAAGCCTGTGGTGAAGTTGCCTTGTTTCAAGCCTGTGGTGAAGTCGCATCCTTGAAGGAGGAGGTTTTTCATTGCCAAGACAATTGGGAGATATGTCTTGAACCTATATTTATCATCCTATTCTTGGGAGCATGAGGTGTGCTCTCCTTTCCCGTCTCACTGATCATAATCCTCCTTGGGCTAAGAGCGCCTCCTCCAATATGCTGCACTCTCCGATAAGTTGGTATTCCAATGCTCCCTCTTCCGTTCTATAAGTCTCCTCCCACAATGATATCCTCTAGCTCTATGCAACATGTCCTCTCTGTGCACAATACTACTTTGATGTTTGCCAATATGGTCACAATTCTTGAACGCTCCTCCACCATAAATGTGTCTAGGTCATCACTAAGTCCATGAAGCATTGTCCTCATCCCAAGCTTCCTCTAGTTAAGTGTCTAACATCCAAGTTATATATCACACGGACCTAATCTCCAAGGGCTAAGTGTCCTCATCCAAGTTCCCACAACCGCTCCTTGTGCCCAAAACACCCCTCCTCCCAGAAAGTTAGCTCACGTGACCTAGCATTGGAATACCCCTTAGTGTGTCTTCATGGACATAGGCATGGCTTGGTTTGGGTGGATACTTGATCTCTGTTACAGAGGTAGCATGGCACTCTTAGCTAGAAGGATGTTACCTTGATTGGCATGATGACTCCCCCAATGTGTGCACCCAACAGGTCAATCATTATGCCGATCAGGGTAACAACTGCCTAGCTAAGAGTGTCGCGCTCCCTCTCTAACCAAGGTCAAGCATCCACCCAAACCGAGCCATCCATCTGTCCACGAAGCATCTCCAAGGGGCTAGGACACACATTGCTCTCCTAGCAAGGTGAAAACACTTTAGGAGTAACCTAAAAAGCTAAGAAAAAAACATTAGCATTACCAACAAAGCCATGATATTGTGATGGGAAATGCCATAAGTGTAGTGGTTTACACCAATTACAACAATAATGCAAGTTGTTGAAATGGTACAATGATTGTAAAGGAAAAGGATAGTGGAGCTACCAAAGGGGAACTAGTGGTAGAAAAAGGACCGAAAGGTAGGGCATAAAATGCTTTTTGTTCCAAAGCTAGTTGGGGTGGGGGCAGACCAGGTAGGATATGCAAATTAAGACACTTAGTGTAAAAACGGGAAAACCAAGAGCAACAACTAAAAATTTTGGGAAATGAGTGGATGGACACAAATTGATAAACTAAAGCTGGAGAGGTTAGTCCTCAAGCCTTCTTCATTGAAAGGGTAATGCATTGCAATAGTAAGGAATGAAGAGATGACCTCAAGCCCCATGAGACGAACGAGGATTCCATACTATACATTAAATGCCATCGATCGCGTAGGCTCATGAAACTGCTGGGCTGTGGCATACCAACACCACAATCTACATCTCGGTAGGATATCCCAGTTGTGTCAATTGGTGGAGATTGAGACATAGGATCAGTTCATCTCCATGTGTATGATATATTGTAAGAAGATATGGAGATATCATTGTTTATTCCATGATTAAGGTTGTCTCTTTCTCAAAGATTTTTGGCAGTCTATATCGGGAGGTGATTCCGCACACACCAAACTTATGAGGCTTATTCAAGCCCATCTCTACTAAGTTGATCACTTGTTTGGAGGCATCACATGTTATACAAATACACAACCCATCAATACAGAGGACACTAGGATGATAATAAACTGAAAATCCTCCAATTCTATCAAGAAACAATAACTTATGAAGCCACAAAAACATAGCCTCTCTAGTTGATCTCCATGTGATAATTCCCACCCAACATTGATTCAGCAATAAGACGTTTATTTCAATATTTTTCTCTTCGTCCTAGAATTACAATAAAATTTCAACATATTGTAAGAAGGTTTCCCCTAGGATTACCAACAAAGGAAAGATATCATGATGAACTGTTACCCCCATTTTGTATGGGTGTCCATGTGTGATTTTGATCACTCTTCAGAGGCGTGGAATCATCCATGATGATGTGTTGGTGCCTCGAGGATGATCATGAGCATTTATATGGACTATTTGAGGCATGCTGACTTGGTTTTGAGCATAAAGAAAGGCAAGTCTATGATAATCGGTTCTTCTAGGAATGGTTTTATCATTGAATAACACTGAAAAGGTATTATCTTTACTTCTAGGTGCATTTCAGAACATAGAACAACAGTCGAACACCCCAGACCTCAAATCTGAGTCAATTTGAGGGCAAAAGGAAAAATTTATCAGCCATGTGACAACACGATAAAGACTCTGAACTATTATAGCAACTGACCTTCTCTCATTTTAACGGAAGATTCAACATTGGAGGCATGTGCACAAGTCTAGCACTTGTCCCCCTCATTGATTGTATGGATCAAGTTTGAGTTTGGAATCCTTATATAAGTTTTCACTGGCCTACGAGAGGTTTTGGAGATGATTTACAAACGTGTAGTATTGAATAGTAGTCACAACATCCTTTTGAAACCTAAGATACAGAATTCAATGGACCTTTTTGGAGATTACTTTGGGTTCTTGTAAATGTATAGCAACAGGTTAATGAGAATTATAAGCAATTTCAAAGATCATCAGACAAAAGTAAAACTTCACACTGAGACCTTCTAATTCTAGGCAATGATCAAGCATTTTGGTGTCAGTTTGGGCAATTCCAAGGAGTTGTTTTCATGAGATAACACCACATATATATAGACCAAGGTTCCTCCATCCACCCTCTTCCCTAAATCGTTGCCTCCAATTCGTTCTTTGCAAGCCACAAAAAGAATATTTTGGCTGTAATCTCAGCATGAAGAACATCAATCCTTTATTTGTTGCAACCATGGAGATATCTTGATCATTGATGTATCTTAGGATACCATCAGCAACAATAACATCCACCCTCAACATGGTCTCAAAGGAAAGCAACCCTATTTCAGAATTGAAGGATGTTTTTTATCATTTTATGTGGTAACTGGAAATTTAGACCGAGGTGGTAGTCACAATATCTACCAACTATCAGCAATAAGAAGGGGACGCATCTCTGTAGGACGTTTCTTTTGTTGCCCTCGAATCATCCTTGTTTCAAGCCTGTGGTGAAATCGCCTTGTTTCAAGCTTGTGGTGAGGTCGCATCCTTCTAGGAGGAGGTTTTACGTTTCCAAGACAATTAGGAGATATGTCTTGAACCTAAATGGTCATACATTTCTTCAATTCAGTGCATTCCTAAGCTCCCACACTTTCTTTGCCTCAAAACACACTTGTTCATCATCCTCTACATTATTTGCAGCCGTAGAATGAAGTCTTTACATCAGTCACCAACATTGGAGCAATTACAAACTACTCTAGGCAACAACATCAAGGCAACTTAAAGGGGCAGTTATACACTATTGTAGGAAATAACGCGAGGATGTAGTAGTGAGGAGTTACATCTCGAGCATGAGGGAACTCTTCTTAATGCTAGTTACATCCTATTATTGGAAAGATTAAAAAGGGCGTCACCTGTGGCTATGTCATTCTATGATGTGCACACTCCCTTTCCTATATTTCTCATCCTATTCTTGGAAGCATGAGGTGTTCTCTCCTTTCCCGTCTCACTGATCATGACCCTCCTTGGGCTAAGAGCCCCTCCTCCAATATGCTACGCTCTCCGATAAGTTGTTAGTCCAATCCTCCCTCTTCCGCTCTATAAGTCTCCTCCCACAAGCATATCCTCTATCTCTATGCAACATGTCCTCTCTGTGCACAATACTACTTTGATGTTTTCCAATATGGTCACAATGCTTGAACACTCCTCCACCACAAATGTGTCTAGGTCCATCACTAAGTCCATGAAGCATGGTCCTCATCCCAAGCTTCCTCTAGTTAAGTGTCTAACATCCAAGGTATATATCACATGGACCTAATCTCCAATGGCTAAGTATCCTCATCCAAGTGCCGAAAACCACTCCTTGTGCCCAAAACCACCTCCTCCTAGCTAGTTACCTCTCGTGACCGAGAATTGGAATACCCCTTATTATGTCTTCATAGACATATGCATGGCTTGGTTTGGGTGGATACTTGACCTCTGTTAACGAGGTAGCATGGCACTCTTAGCTATAAGGATGTTACCTTGATCGGCATGATGACTCCCCCAAGTGTACTCCCAATGGATCAATCATTATGTCGATCATGATAACAACCTCCTAACTAAGAGTGTCACGCTCCCTCTCTAACCAAGGTCAAGCATCCACACAAACCGAGCCATCCATATTTCCACGAAGCATATCCAAAGGGATAGGACACACATTGCTCTCCTACCAAGGTGAAAACACTTTTGGAGTAACCTAAAAAGCTAAGAAAAAAAAATTATGATTAACAACAAAGCCATGATATTGCGATGGGAAATGCCATAAGTGTAATGGTTTAATCCAATTACAACAATAATGCAAGTTGTTGGTAGTGGTACAATGATTGTAAAGCAAAATGACAATGGAGCTACAATAGGGGACCTAGTGTTAGAAAAAGGACCAAAACGTAGGGCATAAAATGCTTTTTGTTCCAAAGCTAGTCGGGGTGGGGGCACACCAGGTAGGATATGCAAGTTAAGAAACTTAGTGTAAAAATGGGAAAACCAAGAGTAACAACTAAAAAGTGGGGCAAATGAATGGATGGACACATATTGATAAAATAAATTTGGAGAAGTTAGTCCCCAAGCCTTCTTCATTGAAAGGGTAAAGCATTGCAATAGTAAGGAATGAAGAGACGGCCTCAAGCCCCATGAGAGGGATGAGGATTCCATACTATACATTAAATGCCATCGACCGCGTAGGCTCATGGTACTGCTAGGCTGTGGCATTTTAAAAGCACAATCTACATCTCCATAGGATATGCCAGTTGTGCCAATTGGTGGAGATTGAGACATAGGAGCACTTCATCTCCAAGTGTATGATTTATTGTAAGAACATATGGAGATATCATTGTTTATTCCATGATTAAGGTTGTCCCTTTCTTAAAGATTTTTGGCAGTCTATATCGGGAGGTGATTCCTCACACACCAAACTTATGAGGCTTATTCAAGCCCATCTCTACTAAGTTGATCACTTGTTTAGAGGAATCACATGTTATACAAATACACAACCCATCAATACAGAGGACACTAGGTTGATAATAAACTGAAAATCCTCCAATTCTATCAAGAAACGACAACTTATGAAGCCACGAAAACATAGACTCTCTACTTGATCTCAATGTGATAATTACAACCCAACATTGATTGAGCAATAAGATGTCTATTACAATATTTTTCTTTTGTCCTAGAAGGACAAGAAAACTTCAACATATTGTAAGAAGGTTTCCCCTAGGATTACCAACAAAGGAAATATATCATGATGAATTGTTACCCCCCATTTTGCATGCGTGTCCATGTGTGATTTTGATCACTCTTGAGAGGCGTGACATCATAAATGATGGTGTGTTGGTGCCTTTAATGATGATCATGAGCATTTATATGGACTATTTGAGGCAGGGTGACTTGGTTTTGAGCATAAAGAAAGGGAAGTCTATGATAATCAGTTGTTCTAGGTATGTTTTTATCATTGAATAGCACTAAAAATGTATTATCTTGACTACTAGGTGCATTTCAGAATCTGAGTCAATTTGAGGGCAAAAGGAAAAATTTCTCAGCCATGTAACAACAAGATAAAGACTCAGAACTATTATAGCAACCGACCTTCTCTCATTTTAACGGAAGATTCAACCTTGGAAGCATGTGCACAAGTCTAGCACTTGTCCCCCTGATTGATTATATGGATTAGGTTTGAGTTTGGAATCCTTATATAAGTTTTCACTGGCCTACGAGAGGTTTTGGAGATGATTTACAAACATGTAGTATTGAATAGTAGTCGCAACATCCTTTTGAAACCTAAGATACAGAATTCAATGCACCTTTTTGGAGATTACTTTGGGTTCTTGTAAATGTACAGCAACAGGTTAATGAGAATTATAGGCAATTTCAAAGATCATCAGACAAAAGTAAAAATTCACATTGAGCACTTCTAATTCTGGGCAATGATCAAGCATTTCAGGGTCAGTCTGGGCAATTCCAAGGAGTTGTTTACATGAGAGAACAACACTTATATACAAAGCAAGGTTGTTACACCTAAAATCCTACCATCTTTAGATTCAATGTATACATCCGTAAAGTTTCATTGACTAAGTTATCGGCCTGGAAGAGATATAACCCATTTTCACTAGGTTTTGAGAGGTCGTCGCATGCTAGACTCATGCAACCTGCGACGTCGCATCTTGCTCTCTTGCAGGGTGCGACGATGTCAGTTAATGGACAAAAATTGCTCCTTCGAGCTCATTCTCGAAGCCTGCTGACATGGATCCTTATCCCTGACCTCATGGGGGAGCTTGCACTCGTTTCCTAACCTCTTGGGGGGATCCCCTATCTCTCTCCTACCATATCTCAACCTACCCTATCCATATCCTATCCACTTAGTCCTATATAAGTGAAGCTCTACCCCTCTCCAAGGGGCGGAAGTCTATATTGTCTACATGATGGTGAAATCATCTTGGAGAGATCTCTAACTCATCCATTGAGAGACTCACACTTCCTTGGGAAGATATGGCAATTGGTTTGGACGGAGAAGGGATACTACGTTAAGCTTTGGTTGTAGTCATTCCTACCTATGTACTTTCCCTATATTTACAGTAATATAAATTCTTTCCACCAATATTATTGTGTTGATGATATTGCGTAGTTTACTTGCTTAACTATTTACTTAGATCCGTTATTGTATAGATGCTTTTTTACTTGTTTGTCTTGTCTTATGTGTCTTGATAGGTCTTGCAGCTGACATCTAACGACCGCGAGGCGTGGAGCAACATCCAGGAGGAAGGACTTCAAGTTTAAGGTAAGACATCTAGTGACCCGATCCTTAACTAGATCTAGGAGAGTGGTTTATAGTTTGTACTATTTGTTCTAAACTCACATTGAGCTACGGAGATCTGGCTCGCGTTCGCTCGAGTGGATTGTCCGTCAAATAAAGGTTCCTCCAGCCACCCTCTTCCCTAACTCGCTATCTTGGATTTGTTCTCTACAAGCCACAAAAAAATATTTTGGGTGCAATCTAAGCATGAAGAACATCAGTCCTGGGTTTATTGCAACCATGGCGAAGGCCTCATCATTGATGTATCTCAGGATGCAGTCGGCAACAATAACACCCACCTTCAACCCTATCTCAAAGGACAACAACCTTGTTTCAGAAGATAGTTTTTATAGTTTTATGTGGTAACTGGAAGTTTAGAGGGAGGTGGCAATCACAATATCTACCATCTATCCGCAATACGGAGGGTGTGTAGCTCTGTGGGGCATTTCTTATGTTTCCCTCTGATCAACCTTGTTTCAAGCCTGTGGTGAAGTTGGATCCTTTAAGGAGGAGGTTCTTCATTGTCAAGACACTTGGGAGATATGTCTTAAACCTAAATTGTCATATCTTTCTTCAGCTTAGTGCATTCCTTAGCTTCCAGACTTATCCACCTGAAAACACACTTGTTCATCATCCTCTACATTATCCCTGCCCCTAGAATGAAGTCTTTAGCTCAGTCGCCAACATTGGAGCAGTTACAAACTACTCAGGGTAGTAGCATGAAGGCACCTTAAAGGGGAATTTATACAATATTGTAGGCAAAAACGTGAGGATAGAATAGTGAGCAGTTACATATGCAGCATGAGGGAACTCTTCCTGATGGTAGTTACATCCTATTCTTGGAAACATTAAAGAGGGCCTCACTTGTGGCTATGACATTCTATGAAGGGCACACTCCCTTTCCTATATTTCTAATCCTATTCTTGGAAGCATGAGGTGTTCTCTCCTTTGTCGTACCACCAATCATGATCCTCCTTGGACTCAGAGCCCCTCCTCCAAGATGTTGCACTCCCTGATAAGTTGATAGTCCAATGTTCCCTCTTCCACTCTATAAGTATCCTCCCACAAGGATCTCCTCTAGCTCTATGAAAGATGTTCTCTCTATGCAAAATACTACTTTGATGTTTTCCAATATGGTCATAAAGTTTGAATGATCCTCCTCCAAAAATGTGTTTATGTCCATCGCTAAGTCCATGAAGCATTGTCCTCATCCCAAGCTTCCTCAAGTTAAGTGTCCAACATCCAAGGTATATATCACATGGACCTAATCTCCAACGGCTAAGTATCCTCATCCAAGTGCCCAAAACCCCTCCTCCTAGCTAGTTACCTCCCATGACCGAGAATTGGAATTTCCCTTTGTGTGCCTTTATGGACATATGCATGGCTTGGTTTGGGTGGATGCCTTACCTTGGCTAGAGAGGTAACATGGCACTCTTAGCTAGGAGGTTGTTACCCTGATCGGCATGATGGCAACCCCATTGTGTGCACCCAATGGGTCGATCATTATGTCGAACAGGGTAACAACCTTCTTGCTAAGAGTGCCACGCTACCTCTCTAACCAAGGTCAAGAATCCACCCAAACCGAGCCATCCATATGTCCATGAAGCATATCCAAGGGGATAGGATACACACTGCTTTCCTAGCAAGGTGAAAACATTTTTGGAGTAACATAAAAAGCTAAGAAAAAAACATTAGGATGACCAACAAAGCCAAGATATAGTGATGAGAAATGCTATAAATGTAGTGGTTTACACCAACTACAACAATAATGCAAGTTGTTGGTAGTGGTATAATGATTGCAATGGAAAAGGACAGTGGAGCTACCAAAGGGGACCTAGTGTTACAAAAATGAGCAAAAGTTGGGGCATAAGATGCTTTTAGTTCCAAAGCTAGTTGGGGTGGGAGCACACTAGGGAGGATATGAAAGTTACGAAGCTTAGTGTAAGAGCAACAACTAAAAAGTGGGGAGAATGAGTGGATGGACTCAAATTGATAAACAAAAGTTGGAGAGGTTGCTCCTATAAAAATTTCTTCATTGAAAGGGTAAACCATTGCAATAGTAAGAAATGGAGAGATGATCTCAAGCCCCATGAGAGAAATGAGGATTCCTTTCTATACATTAAATGCTAAGTTGCCAGAAAACTTGGGGACGGGGACGCCACTTTTTGAAGCAGAGGACTTGCGTATGTCGGGGTAATGTACATATATATATATATATATAATCAAACCTTTTTAAAATTCAAATCATTTTCAGTAGTATTCATTGTTCAATAAGTAACATGCCCATTCCTTCAAAGTTCATGAATCATTGATATTTGCAGATGAACCTCAAGTCTCAACATGATATCAGACAATCATTAATTATTAATGACATAAACCAAGTGGAAATTCAAATTATTTTTTGCATATTGATATGATTCATATGAATCATGATTCATCAATCATGATATATGTCCAATGTCATACAACACGCAGTATGACAATTCTCCTCTGCAGGCCGCCTTCCTTTCCCATTGCCACCTCTTTCCAAGTCACAAATCCAATGTGAAATGAAAGTCAGAAATGCATTGGGAGGGAAGGGAATGGTGTTAAGAGAGTAGGGGAACCCACGCCCACCCCTTCCCTCTTCAAAGTGCTAAAAAAATTATAATTTTTTTTTAATTTTCAGTCAACGAAGTCTCCTTGGAGTCCCCAAAATCAGGGGACGGGGTACCCAAACCAAGCGAAGTTTCCAATTTTTTTGCCAAAGGTTTTCGGTACTCGGGTACTTCAACGGGGACTTCAAGAAACGTTTGAGAGGTATCCAACTCGATTTTCGAGACGTGGGACGGTACCTAGGACGGGGACACGAATCCAGCCCCTAGGGACGGGTACCCCTGCAACACAAATTAAATGCCATCGATTTCATAGGCTCATGGTACTACTAGAGTAATTGAAAGTATATTCTCACCACTTATATATGGCATTCTAACACCAGATTATACACCTAGATAGGATACGCCAGGTGTGTCAATTGGTGGATATTGAGACATAGGAGCACTTCATCTCCATGTGTATGGTATATTATACGAACATATGGAGATATCATTGTTTATTCCATGATTAAGGTTGTCGCTTCCTCAAAGGTCTTTTGCAGTCTATATCACGAGGTGATTCCTCACACACCAAACTTATGAGGCTTATTCAAGCCCATCTCTACTAAGTTGATCACTTGTTTGCAGGTATGACATGTTATACAAATACACCATCCATCAATAGAAAGGACGCTAGGCTAATAAAAAAGTGAAAATCCTCCAATTCTATCGAGAAATAACCTATGAAGCCATGAAAACAAAGCCACTCTGATTGATCTCAATCTAATAATTCCCTCCCAACATTGATTAAGCAATGAGACGTCTATTACAATAATTTTCTCTTTGTCCTAGAATGACAAGAAAACTTCAACATATTGTAATAAGGTTTCCCCTAGGATATCCTCTAGCTCTAGGCAACATGTCCTCTCTGTGCGCAATACTAATTTGATGTTTGTCAATATGGTCACAATGCTTGAACGCTCCTCCACAACAAATGTGTCTAGGTCCATCACTAAGTCCATGAAGCATGGTCCTCATCCCAAGCTTCCTCTAGTTAAGTGTCTAACATCCAAGTTATATATCACATGGACCTAATCTCCAAGGGCTAAGTTTACTCATCCAAGTGCCCAAAACCGCTCCTTGTGCCCAAAACCCCCCTCCTCCTAGCTAGTTACCTCATGTGACCGAGAATTGGAATACCCCTTAGTGTGTCTTCATGGACATATGCATGGCTTGGTTTGGGTGGATACTTGACCTCTGTTACAAAGGTAGAGTGGCACTCTTAGCTAGAAGGTAGAGTCTATGATAATCAATTGTTCTAGGTATGTTTTTATCATTGAATAGCACTGAAAATATATTATCTTGACTTCTAGGTGCATTTAAGAACATAAAACAATAATCGAAAACCCCAGACCTCAAATCTGAGTCAATTTGGGGCAAAAGGAAAAATTTCTCAGCCATGTAACAACAAGATAAAGACTCTGAACTATTAGGGCAACCGACCTTCTCTCATTTTAGTGGAAGATTCAACTTTGGAGGCATGTGCACAAGTCTAGCACTTGTGCCCCTCATTGATTGTATGGATCAGGTTTGAGTTTGGAATCCTTATATAAGTTTTCACTAGCCTACGAGAGGTTTTGGAGATGATTTACAAGAGTGTAGTATTGATTAGTAGTCACAACATCCTTTTGAAACCTAAGATATAGAATTCAAAGGACCTTTTTGGAGATTACTTTGGGTTCTTGTAAATGTACAGCAACAGGTTAATGAGAATTATCGGCAATTTAAAAGATCATCAGACAAAAGTAAAACTTCACACTGAGCACTTCTAATTATGGGCAATGATCAAGCATTTCAGGGTCAGTCTGGGCAATTCCAAGGAGTTTTTTTCATGAGAGAACAACACTTATATACAGAGCAAGGTTCCTCCAGCCACCCTCTTCCCTAACTCGCTACCTTGGATTTGTTCTCTACAAGCCACCAAAAAATATTTTGGGTGCAATCTAAGCATGAAGAACATCAGTCCTGGGTTTGCTGCAACCATGGCGAAGCCCTGATCATTGATGTATCTCAAGATATATTCGGCAACAATAACATCCACCTTAAACCCTGTCTCAAAGGACAACAACCCTAGTTCAGAAGACGGTTTTTATCGTTTTATGTGGTAACTAGAAATTTGGAGGGAGGTCGCAGTCACAATATCTACCATCTATTCGCAAGACGGAGGGTGCGTAGCTCTGTGGGGTGTTTCTTATGTTTCCCTCAGATCAACCTTGTTTCAAGCCTGTGGTGAAGTTGGATCCTTTAAGGAGGAGGTTCTTCGTTGTCAAGACACTCGGGAGATGGTAGTTACATCCTATTCGTGGCAACATTAAAGAGGGCCTCGCTTGTGGCTATGACGTTCTATGAAGGGCACACTCCCTTTCCTATATTTCTACTCCTTATCTTGGAAGCATGAGGTGTGATCTCCTTTGTCGTCCCACCAATCATGATCCTCCTTGGACTCAGAGCCCCCCCTCCAGGATGTTGCACTCTTTGGTAGGTTGATAGTTCAATGCTCCCTCTTCTGCTCTATAAGTATCCTCCCACAAGGAGCTCCTCTAGCTCTATGCAAGATGTCCTCTCTATGCAAAATACTACTTTGATGTTTGCCAATATGGTCAGAAAGCTTGAATGATCCTCCTCCAAAAATGTGTTTATGTCCATCGCTAAGTCCATGAAGCATTGTCCTCATCCCAAGCTTCCTCAAGTTAAGTGTCCAACATCCAAGGTATATATCACATGGACCTAATATCCAAGGGCTAAGTATGCTCATCCAAGTGCCCAAAACCCCTCCTCCTAGCTAGTTACCTCCCATGACTGAGAATTGGAATCCCCCTTTTGTGTGCCTTTATGGACATATGCATGGCTTGGTTTGGGTGGATGCTTGACCATGGTTAGAGAGGTAACATGACACTCTTAGCTAGGAGGTTGTTACCCTGATCGACATGATGGCACCCCCATTGTGTGCACCCAATGGGTCGATCATTATGTCAATCAGGGTAATAACCTTCTTGCTAAGAGTGCCACGCTACCTCTCTAACCAAGGTCAAGAATCCACCCAAACCGAGCCATCCATATGTACATGAAGCATCTCCAAGGGGCTAGGACACACACTGCTTTCCTAGCAAGGTGAAAATATTTTTTGAGTAACCTAAAAAGCTAAGAAAAAAACATTAGGATCACCGACAAAGCCAAGATATAGTGATGAGAAATGCTATAAGTGTAGTGGTTTAGACCAGCTACAACAATAATGCAAGTTGTTGGTAGTGGTATAACAATTGCAATGGAAAGGAGAGCGGAGCTACCAACAAAGGAAAGCTACCTTGTTTCAAGCCTGTGGTGAAGTCGCATCCTTGAAGGAGGAGGTTTTTCATTGAAGAGACAATTGGGAGATATGTCTTGAACCTAAAGGGTCATACATTTCTTCAGCTCGGTGCATTCCTAAGCTCCCAGACTTTCTCTGCCTCAAAACACACTTGTTCATCATCCTCTACATTATCTGCTGCCATAGAATGAGGTCTTTACCTCAGTCGCCAAAATTGGAGCAATTACAAACTACTCTGGGCAGCAGCATGAAGGAAACTTAAAGGGGCAGTTATACACTATTGTAGGCAATAACGTGAGGATGTAGTAGTGAGGAGTTACATATCGAGCATGAGGGAACTCTTCTTAATGCTAGTTACATCCTATTATTGGAAACATTGAAAAGGTCCTCACCTGTCGCTATGACATTCTATGAAGGGCAGACTCCATTTCCTATATTTCTCATTATATTCTTGGAAGCATGAGGTGTGCTCTCCTTTCCCGTCTCACTGATCATGGTCCTCCTTGGGATAAGAGCCCCTCCTCCAATATGCTCCACTCTCCAATAAGTTGGTAGTCCAATGCCCCCTCTTCCGCTCTATAAGTCTCCTCCCACAAGAATATCCTCTAGCTCTATGCAACATGTCATCTCTGTGCACAATACTACTTTGATGTTTGCCAATATGGTCACAATGCTTGAACGCTCCTCCACCACAAATGTGCCTAGGTCCATCACTAAGTCCATGAAGCATGGTCCTCATCCCAAGCTTCCTCTAGTTAAGTGTCTAACATCCAAGTTATATATCACATGGACCTAATCTCCAAGAGCTAAGTGTCCTCATCCAAGTGCACAAAACCGCTCTGTGTGCCCAAAACCCCCCTCCTCCTAGCTACTTACCTCACGTGACCAAGAATTGGAATACCCCTTAGTGTGTCTTCATGGACATATGCAAGGCTTGGTTTTGGTGGATACTTGACCTCTGTTACAGAGGTAGCATGGCACTCTTAGCTAGAAGGATGTTACTTTGATCGGCATGATGACTCCCCCAACGTGTGCACCCAACAGGTCAATCATTATGCCGATCAGGGTAACAACCTCCTAGATAAGAGTGTTGCGCTCCCTCTCTAACCAAGGTCAAGAATCCACCCAAACCGAGCCATTACACCAATTACAATAATAATGCAAGTTGTTGGTAGTGGTACAATGATTGTAACGAAAAAGGGCAGTGGAGCTACCAAAGGAGACCTAGTGTTAGAAAAAGGACCAAGAGGTAGGGCATAAAATGCTTTCTGTTCCAAATCTAGTTGGGGTGGGAACACATCAGGTAGTATATGCAATTTAAGAAGCTTGGTGTAAAAACGGGAAAACCAAGACCAACAACTAAAAAGTGGGGGAAATAAGTGGATGGACACATATTGATAAACTAAAGTTGGAGAGGTTAGTCCTCAAGCCTTCTTCATTGAAAGGGTAAAGCATTGCAATAGTAAGGAATGAAGAGACGACCTCAAGCCCCATGAGAGGAATGATGATTCCATAATATACATTAAATGCCATTGATCGCGTAGGCACATGGTACTGCTGTGCTGTGGCATTATAACACCACAATCTACATATCGGTAGGATATGCCAGTTGTGTCAATTGGTGGAGATTGAGACATAGGAGCACTTCATCTCCAAGTGTATGATATATTGTAAAAACATATGGATATATCATTGTTTATTCCATGATTAAGGTTGTCCCTTTCTCAAAGATTTTTGGCAGTCTATATCGGGAGGTGATTACTCACACACCAAACTTAAGAGGCTTATTCAAGCCCATCTTTACTAAGTTGATCACTTGTTTGGAGGCATCACATGTAATACAAACACACAACCCTTCAATACAGAGGACACTAGGCTGATAATAAACTGAAAATCCTCCAATTCTATCAAGAAACAACAACTTATGAAGCCACGAAAACATAGCCTCTCTACTTGATCTCAATGTGATAATTCCCACCCAACATTGATTGAGCAATAAGCCGTCTATTACAATATTTTTCTCTTCGTCCTAGAAGGACAAGAAAACTTCAACATATTGTAAGAAGGTTTCCCGTAGGATTACCAACAAAGGAAAGATATCATGATGAACTGTTACACCCCATTTTGCATGGGTGTCCATGTGTGATTTTGATCACTCTTGAGAGGCGTGACATCATCCATGATGATGTGTTGGTGCCTCAATGATGATCATGAGCATTTATATGGACTATTTGAGGAATGGTGACTTGGTTTTGAGCATAAAGAAAGGCAAGTCTATGATAATCAGTTGTTCTAGGTATGGTTTTATCATTGAATAGCACTGAAAAGGTTTTATCTTTACTTCTAGGTTCATTTCATAACATAAAACAACAATCGAACACCCCAGACCTCAAATCTGAGTCAATTTGAGAGCAAAAGGAAAAAATTATCAACCATGTAACAACAAGATAAAGACTCTGAACTATTATAGCAACCGACCTTTTCTCATTTTACTGGAATATTCAACCTTGGAGGCATGTGCACAAGTCTAGCACTTGTCCCCCTCATTGATTGTATGGATCAGGTTTGAGTTTGGAATCCTTATATAAGTTTTCATTGGCCTACGAAAGCTTTTTGAGATGATTTATAAACGTGTAGTATTGAATAGTAGTCACAACATCCTTTTGAAACCTAAGATACAGAATTCAATGGACCTTTTTGGAGATTACTTTGGGTTCTTGTAAATGTACAGCAACAGGATAATGAGAATTATAGGCAATTTCAAAGATCATCAGACAAAAGTAAAACTTCACACTAAGACCTTCTAATTATGGGCAATGATCAAGCATTTCAGTGTCAGTTTGGGCAATTCTGAGGAGTTGTTTTCATGAGAGAACAACACTTATATACAAACCAAGGTTCCTCCATCCACCCTCTTCCCTAAATCATTGCCTCCAATTCGTTCTTTGCAAGCCACAAAAAGAATATTTTGGCTGCAATCTCAGCATGAAGAACATCAATCCTTGATTTGTTGCAACCATAGAGATATATTGATCATTGATGTATCTTAGGATACCATCAGCAACAATAACATCCACCCTCAACATGGTGTCAAAGGACAACCCTATTTCAGAATTCAAGGATGTTTTTTATCATTTTATGTGGTAACTGGAAGTTTAGACCGAGGTGGTAGTCACAATATCTACCAACTATCAGCAATAAGGAGAGGACGCATCTCTTTGGGACGTTTCTTTTGTTTCCCTCGAATCAGCCTTGTTTCAAGCCTGTGGTGAAGTCGCCTTGTTTCAAGATCGTGGTGAGGTCGCATCCTTCAAGGAGGAGGTTTTACGTTGCCAATACAATTGGGAGATATGTCTTGAACATAAATGGTCACACATTTCTTCAAATCGATGCATTCCTAAGCTCCCAGAATTTCTCCGCCTCAAAACACACTTGTTCATCATCCTCTACATTATCTGCAGCTATAGAATGAAGTCTTTACCTCAATCACCAACATTGGCGCAATTACAAACTACTCTGGGAAGCAGCATGAAGGCAACTTAAAGGGGAAGTTATACACTATAGTATGCAATAACGCGAGGATGTAGTAGTGAGGAGTTACATATCGAGCATGAGGGAACTCTTCTTAATGCTAGTTACATCCTATTATTGGCAACATTAAAAAGGGCCTCACCCGTGGCTATGACATTCTATGACGGGCACACTCCCTTTCCTATATTTCTCATCCTATTATTGGAAGCATGAGGTGTGTTCTCCTTTCCCGTCTCACTGATCATGATCCTCCTTGGGCTAAGAGCCCCTCCTCCAATATGCTACACTCTATGATAAGTTGTTAGTCCAATGCTCCCTATTCTGCTCTATAAGTCTCCTCCCACAAGGATATCCTCTAGCTCTATGCAACATGTCCTCTCTGTGCACAATACTACTTTGATATTTGCCAATATGGTCATAATGCTTGAACGCTCCTCAACCACAAATGTGCCTAGGTCCATCACTAAGTCCATGAAGCATGGTCCTCATCCCAAGCTTCCTCTAGTTAAGTGTCTAACATCCAAGTTATATATCACATGGACCTAATCTCCAAGGGCTAAGTGTCCTCATCCAAGTGCCCAAAACCGCTCCTTGTGCCCAAACCCCCCCTCCTCCTAGCTAGTTACCTCACGTGATCGAGAATTGGAATACCCCTTATTGTCTTCATAGACATATGCATGGCTTGGTTTTGGTGGATACTTGACCTCTGTTACAGAGGTAACATGGAACTCTTAGCTAGAAGGATGTTACCTTGATCGGCATGATGACTCCCCCAATGTGTGCACCCAATGGGTCAATCATTATGCTGATCAGGGTAACAACCTCTTAGCTAAGAGTGTCACGCTCCCTCTCTAACCAAGGTCAAGCATCCACCCAAACCGAGCCATCCATATTTCCACGAAGCATCTCCAAGGGCCTAGGACACACATTTCTCTCCTAGCAAGGTGAAAACACTTTTGGAGTAACCTAAAAGCTAAGAAAAAAACATTAGGATTACCAACAAAGCCATGATATTGTGATGGGAAATGCCATAAGTGTAGTGGTTTACACCAATTACAACAATAATGCAAGTTGTTGGTAGTGGTGCAATGATTGTAAAGCAAAATGACAGTGGATCTACCAAAGGGGACCTAGTGTTAGAAAAAGGACCAAAAGGTAGGGCATAAAACGCTTTTTGTTCCAAAGCTAGTTGGGGTGGGGGCACACCAGGTAGGATATGCAAGTTAAGAAGCTTCGTGTAAAAAAGGGAAAACCAAGAGCAACAGCTAAAAAGTGGGGTGAATGAGTGGATGGACACATATTGATAAACTAAATTTGGAGAGGCTAGTCCTCAAGCCTTCTTCATTGAAAGGGTAAAGCATTGCAATAGTAAGGAATGAAGAGACGAACTCAAGCCCCATGAGAGGAATGAGGATTCCATACTATACATTAAATGCCATCGATCACGTAGGCTCATGGTACTGCTGGGTTGTGGCATTCTAAAACCACAATCTACATCTCGGTAGGATATGCCAGTTGTGTCAATTGGTGGAGATTGAGACATAGGAGGACTTCATCTCCAAGTGTATGATATATTGTAAGAACGTATGGAGATATCATTGTTTATTCCATGATTAAGGTTGTCCCTTTCTCAAAGATTCTTGGCAGCCTATATCGGGAGGTGATTCCTCACACACCAAACTTATGAGGCTTATTCAATCCCATCTCTACGAAGTTGATCACTTGTTTGGAGGCATCACATGTTATACAAATACACAACCCATCAATACAGAGGACACTAGGCTGATAATAAACTGAAAATCCTCCAATTCTATCAAGAAACAACAACTTATGAAGCCACGAAAACATAGACTCTCTACTTGATCTCAATGTGATAATTCCACCCAACATTGATTGAGCAATAAGACGTCTATTACAATATTTTTCTCTTCGTCCTAGAAGGACAAGAAAACTTCAACATATTGTAAGATGCTTTCCCCTAGGATTACCAACAAAGGAAAGATATCATGATGAACTGTTACACCCTATTTTGCATGGGTGTCCATGTGTGATTTTGATCACTCTTGAGAGGCGTGACACCATCCATAATGATGTGTTGGTGCCTCAATGATGATCATGAGCATTTATATGGAATATTTGAGGCATGGTGACTCGGTTTTGAGCATAAAGAAAGGCAAGTCTATGATAATCATTTATTATAGGTATGGTTTTATCATTGAATAGCACTGAAAAGGTATTATCTTTACTTCTAGGTGCATTTCAAAACATAAAACAACAATCGAACACCCCAGACCTCAAATCTGAGTCAATTTGAGGGCAAAAGGAAAAATTTATCAGCCATGTAACGAGAAGATAAAGACTCTGAACTATTATAGCAACCGACCTTCTCTCATTTTAATGGAATATTCAACCTTGGAGGCATGTGCACAAGTCTAGCACTTAACCCCCTCATTGATTGTATGGATCAGGCTTGAGTTTGGAATCCTTATATAAGTTTTGACTGGCCTACGAGAGGTTTTGGAGATGATTTGCAAATGTGTAGTATGGAATAGTCGTCACAACATCCTTTTGAAACCTAAGATATAGAATTCTATGGACCTTTTTGGATATTACTTTGGGTTCTTGTAAATGTACTACAACAGGTTAATGAGAATTATAGGCAATTTCAAAGATCATCAGACAAAAGTAAAACTTCACACTGAGCACTTCTAATTCTGGGCAATGATCAAGCATTTCAGTGTCAATCTGGGCAATTCCGAGAAGTTGTTTTCATGAGAGAACAACACTTATATACAGAGCAAGGTTCTTCCAGCCAGCCTATTCCCTAAGTCACTACCTCGGATTCGTTCTCTACAAGCCACCAAAAAATATTTTGGGTGCAATCTAAAGCATGAAGAACATCAATCCTAGGTTTGTTGCAACCATGGCGAAGCCCTGATCATTGATGTATCTCAAGATATATTCGGAAACAATAACATCCACCTTCAACCCTGTCTCAAAGGACAAGAACCCTGTTTCAGAAGATAGTTTTTATCATTTTATGTGGTAACTGGAAGTTTAGAGGGATGTCGCAGTCACAATATCTACCATCTATCCACAATACGGAGGGTGCATAGCTCTGTGGGACGTTTCTTATGTTTCCTTCAGATCTACCTTGTTTCAAGACTGTGGTGATGTTGGATCCTTTAAGGAGGAGGTTCTTCGTTGTCAAGACACTTGGGATATATGTCTTGAACCTAAATTGTCATACCTTTCATCAGCTTAGTGCATTCCTTAGCTTCCAGACTTCTCCACCTCAAAACACACTTGTTCATCATCCTCTACATTATCCCCGTCCATAGAATGAAGTATTTAGCTTAGTCGCCAACATTGGAGCAGTTACAAACTACTCTTGGCAGCAGCATGAAGGCACCTTAAAGAGGAATTTATACATTATTGTAGGCAAGAATGTGAGGATAGAGTAGTGAGCAGTTATATATGCAGCATGAGGGAACTCTTCTTGATGGTAGTTACATCCTAATCTTGGAAACATTAAAGAGGGCCTCACTTGTGGCTATGACATTGTATTAAGGTCACACTCCCTTTCCTATATTTCTAATCCTCTTCTTGGAAGCATGAGGTGTGCTCTCCTTTCTCGTCCCACCAATCATGATCCTCCATGGACTCAGAGCCCCTCCGCCAAGATGTTACTCTCTCTGATAAGTTGATAATCCAATGCTCCCTCTTCCGCTCTATAAGTATCCTCCCACAAGGATCTCCTCTAGCTCTGTGCAAGATGTCCTCTCTATGCAAAATACTACTTTGATGTTTGCCAATATGGTCAGAAATCTTGAATGATCCTCCTCCACAAATGTGTCTATGTCCATCGCTAAGTCCATGAAGCATTTTCCTCATCCCAAGCTTCCTCAAGTTGAGTGTCCAACATCCAAGGTATATATCACATGGACCTAATCTCCAAGGGCTAAGTATCCTCATCCAAGTGCCCAAAACCCCTCCTCCTAGATAGTTACCTCCCATGATCGAGAATTGGAATCCCCCTTTGTGTTCCTTTATGGATATATGCATGGCTTGGTTTGGGTGGATGCTTGACCTTGGTTAAAGAGGTAACATGGCACTCTTAGCTAGGAGGTTGTTACCTTGATCGACATGATGGCACCCCCATTGTGTGCACCCAATGGGTCGGTCATTATGTCGATCGGGGGTAACAACCTTCTTGCTAAGGGTGCCATGCTACCTCTCTAACCAAGGTCAAGAATCCACCCAAACCGAGCCATCCATATGTCCATGAAGAATCTCTAAGGGGCTAGGACACACACTACTTTCCTAGAAAGGTGAAATTTTTTTTGGAGTAACCTAAAAAGCTAAGAAAAAAACATTAGGATGACCAACAAAGCCAAGATATAGTGATGAGAAATGCTATAAGTGTAGTGGTTTACACCAACTACAACATTAATGCAAGTTGTTGGTAGTGGTATAATGATTGCAATGGTTGTCTATGTCCATAGCTAAGTTCATGAATCATTGATATTTACATATGAACCTCAAGTCTCAACATGATATCAGACAATCATTAATTATTAATGACATAAACCAAGTGGAAATTCAAATTATTGTTTGCATATTGATATGATTCATATGAATCATGATTCAGCAATCATGATATATGTCCAATGTCATACAACATACAGTATGACAGATCTCCTCTGCAGGCCGCCTTCCTTTCCCATTGCCGCCTCTCTCCAAGTGACAAATCCAATGTGAAATGAAAGTCAGAAATGCATTGGGAGGGAAGGGCATGGTGTTAAGAGAGTAAGGGAACCCACGCCCACCCCTTCCCTCTTCAAAGTGCTAAAAAAATTATAATTTTTTTTTAATTTCCAGTCAACGAAGTCTCCTTGGACTCCCCAAAATCGGGGGACGGGGTCCCCAAACCAAGCGAAGTTTCTAAATTTTTTGCCAAAGGTTTTCGGTACTCGGGTACTTCGACGGGGACTTCAAGAAACGTTTAAGAGGTATCCAACTCGATTTCCAAGACGTGCGATGGTACCTAGGACAGGGACACGAATCCAACCCCTGAGGACGGGTACCCCTGCAACACAAATTAAATGCCATCGATTTCATAGGCTCATGGTACTGCTAGAGTAATTGAAAGTATATTCTCACCACTTATATTTGGCATTCGAACACCAGATTCTACACCTGGATAGGATATGCCAGGTGTGTCCATTGGTGGAGATTGAGACATAGGAGCACTTCATCTCCATGTGTATGGTATATTATAAGAACATATGGAGATATCATTGTTTATTCCATGATTAAGGTTGTCCCTTTCTCAAAGGTCTTTTGGAGTCTATATCAGGAGGTGATTCCTCACACACCAAACTTATGAGGCTTATTCAAGCCCATCTCTACTAAGTTGATCACTTGTTTGGAGGTATGACATGTTATACAAATACACCATCCATCAGTACAAAGGACGCTAGGCTAATAATATAGTGAGAATCCTCCAATTCTATCGAGAAATAACCTATGAAGCCACAAAAGCAAAGCCACTCTACTTGATCTCAATCTAATAATTCCATCCCAGCATTGATTAAGCAATGAGACGTCTATTACAATATTTTTCTCTTTGTCCTAGAATGACAAGAAAACGTCAATATATTGTAATAAGGTTTCACCTAGGATTACCAACAAAGGAAAGATATCATGATGAACTGTTACACCCCATTTTGCATGGGTGTCCATGTGTGATTTTGATCACTCTTGAGAGGCATGACATCATCCATGATGATGTGTTGGTGCCTCAATGATGATCATTAGCATTTATATGGACTATTTGAGGCATGTTGACTTGGTTTTGAGCATAAATAAAGGCAAGTCTATGATAATCAATTGTTCTAGGTATGGTTTTATCATTGAATAGCACTGGAAAGGTATTATCTTGAGTTCTGGGTGCATTTCAGAACATAAAATAGAAATCGAACAAACCAGACCTCAAATCTGGGTCAATTTGAGGGCAAAAGGAAAAATTTCTTAGCAATGTAATAGCAAGATAAAGACTCTGAGTTGTCATAGCAGCGGGCCTTCTCTCATTTTAATGGAATATTCAACCTTGGTGGCATGTGCACAAGGCCAACATTTGTCCCCTTCATTTATTTTATGGATAAGATTTCAGTTTGTAATCCTTATATTAGTTTTCACTGGCCTACGAGAGGTTTTGGAGATGATTTACAGACCTATAGTATTCAATAGCAATCAGAACATACTTTTGAAACATAAGATACAGAATTTGGTGGACCTGTTTGGAGATTACATCAAGTGCTTGTAAATGGACAATAGCAGGTTAAGGAGAATTCTCCGTAGTTTTAAAGATCATAAAGCAGAATTTAAACTTCACACTGAGCACTTCTAATACTGGGCAATGATCAAACATTTCAGTGTCATTCTGGGCAATTCAAAAGATTTTTTTCCATGAGAGAACAACACTTATATACAAAGCAAGGTTCCTCCATCCACCCTCTTCCCTAAATCGTTGCCTCCAATTCGTTCTTTGCAAGCCACAAAAAGAATATTTTGGCTGCAATCTCAGCATGAAGAACATCAATCCTTGATTTGTTGCAAGTGCAACCATGGAGATGTACTGATCATTGATGTATCTTAGGATACCATCAGCAACAATAACATCCACCCTCAACCCGGTCTCAAAGTACAACAACCCTATTTCAGAATTGAAGGAGGTTTTTTATCATTTTATGTGGTAACTGGAATTTTAGAGGGAGGTGGTAGTCACAATATCTACCAGCTATCAGCAATAAGGAGGGGACGCATCTCTGTGGGACGTTTCTTTTGTTTCCCTCGAATCAACCTTGTTTCAAGCCTGTGGTGAAGTCGCCTTGTTTCAAGCCTGTGGTGAAGTCACATCCTTGAAGGAGGAGGTTTTTCGTTGCCAAGACAACTGGGAGATATGTCTTGAACCTAAATGGTCATACATTTCTTCAGCTCGGTGCATTCTTAAGCTCCCAGACTTTCTCCACCTCAAAACACACTTGTTCATCATCCTCTACATTATCTGCAGCCGTAGAATGAAGTCTTTACCTCAGTCGCCAACATTGGAGTAGTTACAAACTAATCTAGACAACAGCATGAAGGAAACTTAAAGGGGCAGTTATACACTATTGTAGGCAATAACGTGAGGATGTAGTAGTGAGGAGTTACATATCGAGCATGAGGGAACTCTTCTTAATGCTAGTTACATCCTATTATTGGCAACATTAAAAAGGGCCTCACCTGTGGCTATGACATTCTATGAAGGGTACACTCCCTTTCCTATATTTCTCATCCTATTCTTGGAAGCATGAGGTGTGCTCTCCTTTTCTGTCTCACTGATCATGATCCTCCTTGGGATAAGAGCCCCTCCTCCAATATGCTGCACTCTTCGATAAGTTGTTAGTCCAATGCTCCCTCTTTCGCTCTATAAGTCTCCTCCCACAAGGATCTCCTCTAGCTCTATTCAACATTTACTCTTTGTGCACAATACTACTTTGATGTTTGCCAATATGGTCACAAAGCTTGAACGCTCCTCCACCACAAATGTGTCTAGGTCCATCACTAAGTCCATGAAGCATGGTCCTCATCCCAAGGGCTAAGTGTCTAACATCCAAGTTATATATCACATAGACCTAATCTCCAAGGGCTAAGTGTCCCCATCCAAGTTCCCAAAACCCCTCCTTGTGCCCAAAACCCCTCCTCCTAGCTAGTTACCTCACGTGACCGGGAATTGGAATACCCCTTACTGTGTCTTCATGGACATATGCATGGCTTGATTTGGGTGGATACTTGACCTTGGTTACAGAGGTACCATGGCACTCTTAGCTAGAAGGATGTTACCCTGATCGGCATGATGACTCCCCCAATGAGTGCACCCAAAGGGTAAATCATTATGCTGATCAGGGTAACAACCTCCTAGCTAAGAGTGTCGCGCTCCCTCTCTAGACAAGGTCAAGCATCCACCCAAACCGAGCCATCCATATGTCCACGAAGCATCTCCAACAAGATGGGACACACATTGCTCTCCTAGCAAGGTGAAAACACTTTTGGAGTAACCTAAAAAGCTAAGAAAAAAACATTAGGATTACCAACAAAGCCATGATATTGTGATGGGAAATGCCATAAGTGTAGTGGTTTACACCAATTACAACAATAATGCAAGTTGTTGGTAGTGGTACGATGATTGGAAAGGAAAAGGACAATGGAGCTACCAAAGGGGACCTAGTGTTAGAAAAAGGACCAAAAGGTAGGGCATAAAAAGCTTTTTGTTCGAAAGCTAGTTGGAGTGGGGGCACACCAGGTAGGATATGCAAGTTAAGAAGCTTAGCGTAAAAACGGGAAAACCAAGAGCAACAACTAAAAAGTGGGGGAAATGAGTGGATGGACACATATTGATAAACAAAAGTTGGAGAGGTTAGTCCTCAAGCCTTCTTCATTGAAAGGGTGAAGCAATGCAATAATAAGGAATGAAGGGACGAACTCAAGCCCCATGAGAGGAATGAGGATTCCATGTTATACATTAAATTCCATCGATTGCGTAGGCTCATGGTACTGTTGGGCTAATTGAGAGTATATTCTCCCCACTTATGTGTGGCATTCTAACATCACAATCTACATCTTGGTAGGATATGCAGTTGTGTCAATGTGGTGAAGGCATGATCATTGATGTATCTCAGGATACAGTCAACAACAATAACATCCACCTTCAACCATGTCTCAAAGGACAGCAACCCTGTTTTAGAAGACATTTTTTATCATTTTATGTGGTAACTGGAAGTTTAGAGGGAGGTCGTAGTCACAATATCTACTATCTATCCATAATACGGAGGGTACATAGCTCTGTGGGCATTTCTTATGTTGCCCTCAGATCCACCTTGTTTCAAGCCTATGGTGAAGTTGGATCCTTTAAGGAGGAGGTTCTTCGTTTTCAAGACACTTGGGAGATATGTCTTGAACCTAAATTGTCATACCTTTCTATAGCTTGTGCATTCCTTAGCTTCCAGACTTCTCCATCTCATAACACACTTGTTCATCATCCTCTACATTATCCCCGTCCCTAGAATGAAGTCTTTAGCTCAGTCACCAACATTGGAGCAGTTACAAACTACTCTGGGCAGCAGCATGAAGGCACCTTAAAGGGGAAGTTATATACTATTGTAGGCAAAAATGTGAGGATGTAGTAGTGAGCAGTTACATATGGAGCATGAGGGAACTCTTCTTGATGGTAGTTACATCCTATTCTTGGAAACATTAAAGAGGGATTCACTTATGGCTATGACATTCTATGAAGGGCACACTCCCTTTCCTATATTTCTCATCCTATTCTTAGAAGCATGAGGTGTGCTCTCCTTTCCCTTCCCACCAATCATGATCCTTCTTGGGCTCAGTGCCCCTCCTCCAAAATGCTGCACTGTCTAATAAGTTGATTGTCCAATGCTCCCTCTTCCGGTCTATAAGTCTCCTCCCACAAGGATCTCCTCTAGCTCTATGTTTGTGTCATTGTCAAGCAAGTTGTTTCTTACCCCAAATAGCACTACAATCTGTAGGAATCCTATAAAGTAGGTTGACTTAGCAATGATGCAGGTTTAGAGTCTTAGGATTTAGGTTTTTATGTCAATTAAAAAAAGAAAAAATTAAGTGTCATTTGTGTGGCCTTTCTAAACCCACATTGACTTGATCGAGTCAGTATGGATTCGACCGAGTTGACCAGTTTGGTATCGAGACAGCCGAGTCATACATTGACTCAATCAGCTCGGTACCAAACCGGTTTAATGGCCAACTCAATATAGCCACAGGTCAACTCAACCAAGTCCGAGTATGAGTTAACACCGATCTCAAAACATTGATTTAAACAAAGGTCTTAAATATTTGGTATTTGCTTTAAAACCCACAAACGGTGGAGCAAAGAATTTGTTGAAATATTTTAACTTCGAAGAATATTCTATTGTAATTTATTCGGAGATGTTTCATTCCTCCGTCGGGATGTTATTATTGTATTTGATTATGTAAAGTCATTGAGGTAAATCCTCCCTTGTAAGTCAGGGAAATAGATCCCCTTAGAGTCAAATGTAATGGGGTATTTAAGTCCCCTAGAGGAGTCGGCCCAGTCAGCATTAGGTTAAGTTGTTGGGGCCGACGTAGTTAGGGGAAAATTCAAGTGGAAGATAAAGTATAAATAGAAGTGATGTGCTCCTCATTTGGACACACACACTCACTTGTGTAATTCGCATAGGAGAGAGAGAGAGAGAGAGAGATCTGCAAGGAGAAGGAGCACTTGTTTGGGGTTTTGTCTTTGTACTTTTGATCATCTATATTGAGGAAGTTTTGCTGGTTTTTCTTCCCCTAGAGGGTTTCCCAGGATAAATTTGTGTCTCTTGTCTTTATGCTATGCTTGTTATTCTTTCAGTGATATTGTATATGATATTGTTGTGAAATTAAATTGAATACTGATGTTATCTATCTTCGCATATTGAATCTTAACAGGATTGGGATTGGTTACTTGTAGAAGTGGATAAAATAGTATCAAAGTGGTGCAATCACTGGTTATCTAAAGGAGGAAGACTTAGATTAATAAAATCCTTTTTGGAAGCCACTCTAGTCTACCAGAACTCAATGCCATGCATCCCTATAGGAATTCTAGAAGAGATTCAAAGGAAATGATCCATTTTATTTGGAAGGGAAAATTAGAGAAGGGATTGCCTCTCGTAAAATGGTAGAGCCTGACGAAATCCAAAGTTATGGTGGATGGGGTCTCAAAAACATCAACTACTTTGGAAACGAACTTGCAGCGACAAGCCCATGGATATTACTTAAAACACCTACTTTGTGGAAAAATGTTATACTATCCATATACATTGAGCGACAAGCCCCTCAAAATTGAGGAGTGGATAAGACAGATATCCAAATCTACTGCAAATTCCTCCATTATGTGGAAATCTTTAGTATTGCCCTTCCCCTTGGTGGGAAACTGGCTAGCATGAAAGATAGGGAATGGCAATAGTGTTGAGTCTGAGTTGACCCCTAGGTTGGTATTGATGGAATCTATAGAATAAATGAAGGGCTTGTTGAGAAGCTAAGGAAACAAGGTATAGTTCATCTCGTTGATGCTACACTAGTTATCTAAAGGAGGAAGACTTAGATTAATAAAATCCTTTTTGGAAGCCACTCGAGTCTACCAGCACTCAATGCAATGCATCCCTATAGGAATTCTAGAAGATATTCAAAGGAAATGATCCATTTTCTTTGGAAGGTGAAGTTAGATAAGGGATTGCCTCTCGTAAAATGGTAGAGCCTGACGAAATCCAAAGTTATGGTGCATGGGGTCTCAAAAACATCAACTACTTTGGAAAAGCACTTGCAACGAAAAGCCCATGGACATTACTCAAAACAACTACTTTGTGGCAAAATGTTATACTATCCATATACATTGAGCGACAAGCCCCTCAAAATTGAGGAGTGGATAAGACATATATCCAAATCTACTGCAAATTCCTCCATTATGTGGAAATCTTTAGTATTGCCCTTCCCCTTGGTGGGAAACTGGCTAGCATGAAAGATAGGGAATGGAAATAGTGTTAGAGTCCGAGTTGACCCCTAGTTTGGTATTGATGGAATCTATAGATTAAATGAAGGGCTTGTTGAGAAGCTAAGGAAATAGGGTATAGTTTATCTTGTTGATGCTACAATCCTGTATAGAGGTAATCCTTTGGCATCATGGCTAGAAGGAAGCAAGGATGATTGGATTGGATGGACAAAATGTTGATCAATGGAATGAGTATGTAAGGAGATTGAAGACTAACTACATATTTCTAAAAGAAGAGGAAGATTCTTTAGTATGGTCATGAATTCCTAATGGCGAATTTATAGTGAATTTAGGATTTAAAGCCATGTTTCTTAATGAAGAGATAGAAACAAAAATGGTGGTGGATGCCATTGTGAAAAGTTAAGGCACCATTAAAATACATACAAGACCATAAATATGATGTGGGTCCTAAACAATAAGGTGATTACTAGGGAGCTACTCCAAAGGAGATCATGGCAAGGACAACCTATCTATATGTTGTGCCGAGGTGATGAAGAAAATATCAAACAGTTACTAATGGAATTCCCTTTTTGTAAGGAGGTCTATGCTCTGACATGGGTATAGGTAAGTGGTAAGGTCCTTCCTTGGTGGATGGCTTGAAAATCTTGATGGATAACCCGAGACTAGTGGATCACAAAGCATTTCTCGTGTATGTCTCATGGTAATTAAACTGAATCACTAGTAATGAGATATTATCCCAGGATAAACCATTTAATCATTTGGATGTGTATCACATGATCAAGTTCATCTATGAATATATCTAACTGCCTCCAAAACAATAAGTGCCAAAATTGGATGGGGACAGCAAACGGAATGAAAAATTTAGTTATTCTCTTTATGGCACTCAATTTCTAAAGTCTACAGCCCTCAAATTTCAATGTAATCTTGGAATATATAATAATAGGCCCATACATGGTTTGTTCTGTTATTTTGAAGCTATGATTTAAGCAGGTCTAGGAATAGCATGGACTGTTTATAATTTTTTCTTGTGTTTTTGTGGTGCCTTGACACCTTCAGAATGTAACTGTTTCTCTTTCATAAACATAAAAGTCACCTATTTTTCTATTAAAAAAAAACAGAATGTGTTTTTACAAGCATCTTAAAAAAAAATACACATAATCCATCCCATGTAGAGATTAAGTAGGAAAAATAATAATAATGTCACAACAGACTTAATCAACCAATAATTTTATTTACAAAACTAACTTCACAATAACAAAGTTCACCATACTGTGTATCGTTATACTATCTAGGTAAGTGTTAACCATACCTATTAACTTTATTCTACTCCTAGTCTTTTCCATATAAAAACATGAAAAGCTTCTTGAAAACTTGTTATTTATCTCCTCTTTCTTTCCAAGGCCATGGCAGAACGTACCTGCTTACAGGCCAATAATTTAGCCACATAAACTAAACTTCACGTACGCTAACTCCAACGCTTCGATTAGATGACATCACTGGCAGACTAAGAAAACTTATCATAGTCTGCCTTTTCGGCTTCCTCTGACCTCATCACTGCCAGGTTACATAAACGTATTGTAAGAAACAGAGCAAACACTAACTAACCCTAAGTCTGTATTGTAAGAAACAGGGCAAACACTAACCCTATGTCTGATATCACTCTTGTGAATCTGCAATTTCTGTAACGGAATGCAAAAACTAGAACATATTCTAAGTAGCAGAGCAATCTTTGTAACGTAATGCAAAAACATAAATGTTTTGTAAGAGGCAGAGCAAACCCTAACCTTAACCTAAAGGTGAGTCTGAAACGACAGTTTTTTGAACCTGTAATTTATGTTTATGTAACGGAAAGCAAAACTAAAGCAGAAAAGAAAAAGAAAAAAGCATTACATGATAAAGGATTGACCTAGATACTAAACGTCATATTCTCCATTGGATGATACTTAATTGACATCCCCTCCACTTCCAGACAACCAGTAATTTGAGCAGTCTGTGAATGCATAACCTGAGAACACAACACATTAAAGAAAATTTTGCTAGGACCACCACAAACAATTTAACTAAAGCTACTCGCAACATCCACATGATGGTTGTGCTGGCGTCTACTGATACTAACCTGGTTAATGATGGTTGTGCTATTGTCCACTGATACTAGTCTGAAGAAGTGCCCACGTCTGCAACCACTAATCCAAAAGGTCTGTGAAACCGAAGGAAAATATGGTAGCCTTTGTCATGGACGCGATTGCGACATTCATGTCCCAGATCCACGACTGTAGCAATACCATTCGCGTATGGTGTCTCGATTTCCACAGCCGAAGTTGCTATTCCAATGTCTAATGCAGTTAACTCCATCGCCCACGGTCGCAGTCATACTCACCTCCCCAATTACCTGCATAATCTGCAGTGCAGAATTCATTAGAATGAATGACAACAAAGAAAAGATTCCAGCCAGAGTGCAGACTATGTCACAATTCAAGATAACATTAACAAATACCTTGAATTTAATGAGCTGGTATGATTTTCAATGGTTGTCAATCACGCCTCTGAATCCTACACCCACCGTCGACTGCTTGGAACTCTTCTCTGCCGAATCCTGCGATCCTGCGTTACGAGGAATGAATGAATGATGAAGGACGGAGGAATTAATGATACAGGAGTAGATCCCAAGTTCCAAACACAACACAACACAACTCGTTATCACCGCCTACTCCCTACTTTTCTTTGCACAGCACCCCACTCCCGTCTTTTACGCTGACAGATGAACGGACACATTTACGTCCAGATGCTCGAGTACAATACAGAATGCTTGGGACAAGTTGGAAGAGTTCAAGTCCGAACCCAACTAACTGGGCATTCAGCAAGGCACCCGTCCAAGCTTTTCTTTACACGCTCGTTGCTGTCCAAGCACCTTTCTCCGCTCCCACTCCCATTTTTCACACTGACAGTTGAACATCCAATTCTTGTTGAAGACCTTTTGAGAAACATGTGACTCAAACAACCACATTGCACATGCATTTGGGATTTGAGATGTGGACATTGCATAAAATATACTTTAAGAGTTGATAGCATAGCAACAACGTAATCTATGAACTCATATATGTCCAATGTTCATTGTCTCAAAAACAAGTGTTTTGAAAATGCCATCCATACTTTTCTCGATAGATAGTGGGGTTGAAAAAGAAACAAATGCTTGGGTTGAAAAAGAAACAAATGCTTGGAAATTGACTCAGTCACGGGCGTGGAAGTTGATACAATGAGTAGTTTTTTAAGAATTTTCATTGTGTTTCTAGATTTTTCAATGAGCTATGTATTGTGTTTGGGCTATGCAACATGCAAGAAAAGAACAAAATGACCACGGGAATTTTGTTGGAAACATAGGGTTTGAAACTCCATATACGTGTACGCACCATAAACAAACAGTGAAAGAAGTTCCAACTGACTCCATTTACTTTGCTCTCTTGACTCTGTCAAATTTTCACATTCGCCCTCAACGACCATTTTAAAAGGCAGCTCTCGCAAGGAACAATCATAGACTGTCATCTGGTTCAAAAGTCTAATGGAATCCGACAAACATTTCAAAGTTGAGGTAACTCTGAAGCACCAAATACTTTAGGTTCTTTAGGAGGATTTTTTAATTGTGCATGGCATCTTATCAGGTAGAGCTCCGCGATTCTTTATTAGTTTATTCTTAATTAGGTTATGGATTTCTAGTAGTTAGTGCTCTGAGTATTATCATTTTTCTCTTCAATATCGTTTTGGCGGGGAATATGTTGTTAATTTACAATGTTTTTTTAATAAGTTTCATAGGATAATACGAATTTTTTACAATAACAAATTTTGTATGTTTTTCATGTTTTATAACTTTTTATAATAACAAATTTTGTATGTTTTTCATGTCTTATTTTTATCATTGTTTATTTATGAAAAAAAAATTGATCAATCCCTTGTTAATTTAAATTAGTTTAAATGAAAAAAAATACAAGAAACTAAACAAAATGTTATTATTGATTTTAATAGAAATAAAAAATCACATTGGAAATATAGATAACAAACTACTATCATAAAATTCTGAAAGCTTTTCTTTTTCAAAATGTTATATATATTAAGTTAATTCTAACGAGAGATATGCTTGAACCTATAAGTGTATATTTTATATATCTTAAGTTAACCATAACGAGAAATATGGTTGAACTTATAATTGTATGTTTTATTTGATTATGTGCTTAAATTAAGTGTATTTTCATTCATAAAATTTCCGTTTTAAAGATTATAAGCTCAACCAAGCTCGGATGAAGCATGACTGGCCCACCCTCAACTAACACGAAAAAAAGATTTATAAACTCAACAAACATGAGTCACGGATTTCAAGCTTTGAGCTTCTAGCCTAGGGGCTCTTTGACTGCTACCAAACAACCATGGGGTTTGAAACTCCAACCACATATACAACCGAGAGAGTGAAAAACTATCACAAATGCTCAACTGTAAGATATAGGAGATGGCATTATCCGGGCAAACCGTCGTTGTCTTATAGAGACCATTACAACATAATACAATATAAACTGAGAGAGAAAAGCAACTTTCGGCCACTAGCAAAATAATATTATATGCATAAAAAATTCAACAACCACAAGACATGTCGCTGGAAAATGAAATGATGGTTATGGTTGTTGTACTAAACTATGTTTTTTTTGTGAGAACGGAGCACCTGCCAAGCTAACGGGAGCAAACTAGCCATGAATCCAAACCAATATTATTAACTAACAAGACCACTGGTTGTCTAGCTGGTGTTATACAAGCATACGATTTGAAGTTTCACTCATATGTACAACCCACACACTCAATACTAGCACAAATGCTAAACTATGAGACACAGCAGATGACACTATGCTATACAATTGTTGTTGTCTTAAAGAGATCATTACAATGTATAAAAAATAGTACACAATATAGACTAATGGAGAGAAGCGAATCTCAACAACTACACTAAAATAATAGTATAGACATGGAACATATAACACAAGGTATGAGATTGAAATGGCACCCTAGATAATATTCTAGGCCTCACATAGAACGCACCA
Organism: Larix kaempferi; assembly: GCA_027924585.1. Classification (NCBI taxonomy): domain Eukaryota; kingdom Viridiplantae; phylum Streptophyta; class Pinopsida; order Pinales; family Pinaceae; genus Larix; species Larix kaempferi. The sequence continues at coordinate 10,788,235 of BSBM01000232.1, forward strand.
TGGAAAAACCAACCACATGAGTATATACAATGAACCCTAGTAGACTCACGAAAGCATCGGCAAGCCCTAGGAACCATCACATTAAAACAAAGTGCTAGCAAGCACCCATATTAATGGAGTAGTGCATAACGAACATGGCTTAGAAGGATCTATTATCCAAGAAAAAAGCAGAAACACGACATAAACATGTATTCACCTGGAAATGCATTTAATAGAACCAAAATGAAAGCAAAGCAATGTTTCTGCAGCGAGTGACTAGTCAACCCTAGTGGACATAGATCTTACCAAGGTCTCATAAACAAGGAAAAATGACCCTGCACAGCCGAGCACGGGAAATTTCTACCAATCAAGCAATTTGCAACCAAATTTTGAAAACCATATAGACCTAAGAGGCAGCAAGCCATTTTTCTGTGAATTGGAACGTTGACAAATATTTTTCCAGCAGAAACCCCTGTCGTCCGGGAAACCAGAGGGCATAGATGAAAGTGCAGAGCTCCCCGTAGCACATAGGGTCGAACCATCGAGCACATTGGGGAGCATAGCATTGAACAATACTTGATCGCACTCGCTTCAACACACAGGAAGGCAAACAAAGAAAGGGGAAAAAACCCTAATCGCTACCAACGATACAAACAAATATTTGGCAAAACACATAGGACCAAAAACCTGACCCGGAACAGGACGCAGAATACTAAGCACATCCTGAAAACAAAAACAAAAAAACAAAAATTGAATTACACATAAAAACCAGTTATGAATCAAGAACAGGTTTAAGAAAATGAATATTTTTCTTTCCTATTTAGAAATTTCAATGGTAAAAACCCTACGCCAGATCAAAAAAATTGAACCTCAACATAAATCTATGCTGCAGAAAAAAACATTGCTTCACATAAACATATTCCAGGAAAAAAGAGAAACCACAGAGACGTACCTTTCCAACCAATAGCGCCACCAGAGTGAGCAGAGCGCACATAGGTCCCCAATCCACGACTGCTTCTGGAATTTGAAATGAACGAACACGCGAACACCAACATCGTGGAACACGAGCACTGAAAACTAAAAAGAACAAAAAGAGCATCACGCAACAGGTCGAAGCCACAACCAACAGAACAACAACATCCCTAGCGACCGCTCAACAAATAGACCCCCTGGAAACCCAAGAAATCATTGAAACCAGAGAGAGCCTCCCCACACTTGGCAGGATAGTCACAGATGAGCCAAACTGACCGAAATGACACCACCCGATTCCAGAATTAATGCAACCACACAGATGGAAACCGCAATTAGTGCAGCGACAAAAACCCCTGCGCACGGAAGAGAATAAAGGCATGGCCATCACTGCAGAATTCCTAAGGAATCCCCAACGAATTAACATCGTCGTAGCACAACACCACACCCGCGGAATTAAACCTCAACAACCGCTTGGAATAGATTTAACCCTACCATGATTCCAGTCATAGTGCATCTAAATTTGTTCTATTTGCATTACACTTCACTTGTTCTCCGTCATTTTAGATCATTTAAGGAGGAGAGAGAACGAGTCCTTGGAAATCAAAACCCTGGTTGATCGCCCCACCAAAAATGCTCCACTGAACCGCTTGATGTCAGCTGGCCGTCGATGCCCGGGACGCAGAAATTGAAGCTGATGTCACGAAATAAGCAGCCAATAGAAATACAGGAAAATCATTTAAAAAAAAACCATAATAATCGGAAATATTGCAAACTATACGAAAACCTCGGTGCGATGCAAAAATTTGAATAGGATTAATGCCCCGACGCGAAAAATATATGTCAGGGACATAATAATATAAAAACAACAATACACTCTAAAAAGTTAAAAATAAGAATATGGTTAAACCAAATTTGTGTCTGAAATATTTTAAAAAATAATAATACTAGCATAGATCCATCTTAAATCCGGATGGATCCAATTTCTCGAGGTGTAATTTGTATATATTTTTTAATTTATAGATATGGGTTTAAGTTTTAAGTTTTTATTTTATGAGCCAACATTGATTTTTTTTAAATACTTTCCATAATTTTTTATTTTATGAGCCAACATGAAAATTTTTAATTATTTTGTTAGGAAGGAACGTTACAACATCTCCCCCATACTGGAGTGTAGAGCACCTCGCTCCTCTCAGTGCAATAATACACTTTAAAAAGTTATTTGGAATAATTAACTATTGCAAGGTTTCTGTGGTGATTGGCTTCAGAATGAATACTCGAAATGAATAAATAAATATGTCAAATTTCAATACCAAAAATAATTTTTTATTAAAAAATGTTAAATAATTTTTTATTAAAAAATGTTAAATAATTTTTTATTAAAGAAGTTAAATATTTTTTTATTAAAAATGTTAAATTTTTTTTATTAAAAAATATTAAATATTGTAATTTAAAATAATTCTTTATTAAATATTATTAAATATTGTAATTGCACTGAGTGAAATGAGGTGCTCTACAGCCCAGTATGGGAGAGATCCTCTAACGTGATATAACGTTATAACGTTAGTAACAAAATAATTAAAAAAATTCATGTCAGCTCATAAAATAAAAAATTATGGAAAATATTTATAAAAAAAAATCCATGTTGGTTCATAAAATAAAATATTATGAAAAGTAATTAAAAAATAGATGTTCGTTCATAAAATAAAAACTTAAAACTTAAACTCGGATCTATCAATCAAGAAAAATCAAATTTATTGAGTTTAAATTTAAAAAAAGAAATACGCCTCAAGAAATTGGATCCCTCTCGGTGCTTCATAGATACAAGTTTAAGATGGATCTATGCTGGTTTAATATTATCTTCACTTTATTTACCATACAACACAATTTACACAATATAAACAAGTGTTGCAGGGCAACGTAGTCCCTGCCCATTAACATTGTTCTAATGCTCGTTATGCAATTCGTTAAAATTTAATTTCATAAACATAAGTAATGCTCGTTATGCAATTCGTTAAAATTTAATTTCATAAACATAAGTATTGGTAAAATTTAAAAAACAATGTATGTATGTAGTTAAGAAGAGGCCAAAACTATGATATATAACCATAGATAAGAAACCAATTGAAAGTAGTATGATATATAACTATGCAATGTATGTAGTATGTATGTAAATTTTCCTTAACGGATAGGAAGCGGCCAAATATATATATTAACAAAATACACTTATGCATGTCGAAATAATAACATATTCAATAATATATCTAAGCAGTATAGATTTATAGAAAGCTGGTCCAAAACTTTAGTTCGTAGCTTTTATCATTGTTAAAATTAAGATAAAATTAAATTGATTCCATGGAGTTTAACTATTCTATATTGCCATTGTAATTTCAAAAATGCAAATGAAATTGAAATGTAACGTCATTTAACAGTTGTAGATCACTTCACCAAAAATCATAGCTACTAAGCAACATTATGTGATGACTGCACTTCCAGTTTTCTATTCTAATGTTCTTGGTCTGTCGATCTTCCACTTAAAGCACCATGATTGTGAATTGAATGATGTGTGGGGATTTGCAGGTAATGTAGACCATATGCCGAATGATGCATTGTAAAAATTCAAAAGAACCTTCAAATTGAACACACTAATGCCTACCTTAGGATTATATTTCCTATTGAATTAGAAAAACCTGCTCCAGTTGTAGACAATCGAGAAGTTACATTTCCTATTGAATTATAAAAACTTGATCGAGTTGCAAACATTGGAGAAGATTTTTCCATGGCGGATGTATTTCCTTACTTGGCGGGTTCCTCATGCGTACTGGGTGTACTAGGCAATCTATTGACAGGTAATCTCCTTCACATCCCAAACTTTTGAATTGCTGCCATGTTCCTTTTTATTTGGATGATGAGCAGGGTTGACTCAGTTGGCAAGATGTGGAACCGAGAAGAGATATTGCGTATATAATATATCGGTTACTTCTTTTCCTTTCCCTCACTAAATTAGTACGGTATGGTTTGGTATGGTAGGATGGATTTGGTTTTGGACTTGGAAGGAAGGCACATACAAATTGTACGTTGAGCGCACGAACCCATGTATTTATTATTTATGTATGTATAAATGCTCTTATAATGCTAAATTTTCAGGATATCTCTCGTGATGGATGAGGCCCGAAGTAACACATGATCTCGTTGACAAGTTATTATGTTCAGTATTCTTGGAGTTAGGAACGAAGGGACGGATGCGTGGACAAAAATATGGATATGCTCAGCTGTTGAACTAATGTAATTGGGATAATGCTCTCTCCAAACTTTAATTACCCACGAATATCGCCTACAATTTTTAAGGGATGTTTCCAAGGTTTGACACTCACTATATTGATTGAGGGAACAAGTATCAAGTAGGAATTAAATATTGCCAGTAACAGTCTTGAGCTATTATTCAATAAGTAGTAGGGGTCTCATAGCGTTGGTAGGTGGTTTATCTAGTAAACTAAGTAGTTTAAGTTGTTTTAGTAGTTTCATCCATTAATCCCAATAAGGAGACTTTCATGCACCCTTGTTTGTTAACTCCCACTAAATTCCATGCACATATAGTTCCGTGAATCATATGTGAGTATCTTGTTGGCTAACTAATTGTATTGGATCCAATGTTGGTTACAAGGGTTGTACTAATATATCTACTAATATTAATAATCCATCCTCTATATTGTAACTCTTATATCTACTAATACCTAGTTCATTCATAATCCTACTAGATAAATTCATCTACCTATGGCCATAGGGTCGAATCCAATGGGATTTCCTATCATGTTCTTCCAACTGAAAGTCCTTTTCCCAAACTTCATGCCATTCACTCGGTAACATAATGTATTGCTTCAAAAATCCTAGGCCCAATACATATGACCCTTTGCAGTAGGTCTTTTATCTAGCACCAGCACAGACCCTCATATTCCTCACATTCTCTGTGAATGTTCTTGGTGAGGAGGAACATTATGTCGGTCTCCAAAGAAATGCCTTCATAATTTCAATATCTCTCGCAACTATGCAAATTGCAAAAAAATAGTGATAGGATGTTACATTGCAGATTGCAGATTGAGCGGTGATGGTGGTGGTGAAGGAGGCAATGGCGGGGAAGGGTTGTAATAAATTCTTAAGCTCTACCTTGTCAAATTTCAACCATACTGCAAAAGAATTAAATATGGATATTAATCCATGTATGATGTCTCATTGATTACTGCAGATTGTAGATTGAGTGATGCAGATTGTAGATTGAGCGATGACAGTGGCGGTGAAGGAGGTCCTGGCGGGGAAGGGTTGCACTATGGGATTTATCCTTTCTATGAACGTTGTGGACATGGCAGGACTATGGGATGGTGGTCTATCAAGGCAGATGTATCAAGGCGGAGGTGGTGACGGTGAAGGTTGTCACGGTGGCAATGACAGTCCACGAAGAGCACAAAGAGTTAAAGAATTGTCAGACGCACTTCGAAGAAAGCAGGGGAAGGGAGCCATTCCCAATTCCCACGCCATCGTTGCAGAAATAACGCTTCAAAATATAATCCAATCAGCTGGCAAAAAAATTCGATTTTTATATTAATTAATAGAAGATTAATTTCAAACTTTGGCTAAAATGGTACATTGCATTTTAGTCAACCCAAACTAATAATTAGTCAACGCTGATCGATTACAATTAGTACCCTGGCCTTCACCATCCAAAGGAGTTGTGAATAAGGACACGGCACCATAAAAAAATAACAATAAGAAAAAATCGCAAGAATTGAAGAAATAATTTGTTTACATTCTTTTTTTATAATTTTTAACGGAATTTTATCCCCCATATTAAGCTTTTAACATTCCATACTAAATCTGAGTCTCGTTTCTCATTCTCATGTGTAGATCTAGAGATGTGTCCAAAAAGCTATCAGTTGGGTTTCTCCATTCTATCTCTTGAGACGAACTGGGTTTGAGACCATTTCATTAATGGTTGTATAATCAATTGGCTGGTTGTTAAAATTCAGAGTTGTGGCTATAATGAAACATTTCTCATGAGTTACAATGGACATTTTCAAACATCTGTACTCCCCAAAGTGCTTAACATACAAGAGGCCTTGGGAAAGGCAAACCTTGCTAGACAAATAAAAGTTTTGGTTCCCTTCAATGCTGATGTCTATCACTCTAAGCTGCCATCAAAAGGAATCTCTAGGCCTAATGTGAATAAAACCATGCAACAAATTGTTTCATTTCTCAACAAAAATGGATCTCCCTTTGTGATGAATATTTTTCCCTTTTTAAATCTTTATCAAAATAAAAACTATTCAGTAGATTATGCCTTCAAGTGAGTCATATGCTTCTAGTCTGTACAACAGTGCAATGATACACTAGAATTTTTGGATATAACTATTTGCAAATATGCAAATATTTATAAGTTCAATAACTAATTGACAATTTATTTTATAGAATTTTTTCAAATTTCAATTAAACAATTATATATATATATAATGAAAGGATAGATAATGAACAATTTATGGTAATTAACTTGAATACAAAAACTAATTTTATTAATGACTATGCTAGGCCACGTATTCAAACATATCTTCAATAATGATACACTAGCACAAAAATCAGACTAAACCCTAAAATTCTCATATACTTAATAATAGAATTGTTATAGGTGTTTTCCAGAAATTAGAGTTAAGCTGCACCGGCTTTTGTCTCCTTTTTCTGATGACTTTGTGACCTCATTGATAGCATTTTCCAAGTATTCAACATTGTACCTACAATATTGTTTTAAACAGAAACCAATTAAAAAACATTTCAGGTGTATCAAGAAGCAGTATACTGGGCATAAGGAGCAAAGGTGCATCAAAGTAATAACTTAATCACTTTTAATAAAACAATAATGTTGATACACTGCCTCATGTGACCATTTTTGGTTAGGTAAATATGAAATTCACTTGTCAAGTGGTCCACTTGCTCTGGAGTCATACCACTATAAGAAAACATTCCAATCTGCATAAGTGTTGAAGAAATTAGATCCAATAATGTACATATTTCACCCATATATCATCCATGATTATTTCATGATATGGCAAAACAACCCCCATTATATCAAACTCTAATTAATTCATGCTTTAGCATAGAATTAAAGTTCTTAACCTGTAGTGTAACACATTAAAAACCTGTTCTGTAACATGCTTCCAATTGAGATGAGACCCTAGATTTTCAAGTTTGCCTCGCAAAACTTCTCATATGAGGACTTGCCTTGTAAACTGGATTCTGGATAGGTTGATTGTATATCTTTCAAGGACGTTACAAGCTCCACTCTAGGATCGATAAGTGCACTTGCTACCTTATCAAACATTTCAAACTTAAGTATCAGTCCTCCACTTGTACCTTTATTATTTGATTTATTGTAAAATGAATACGAATTTCCTCTCTTCGCACATACCTCTTTATCAAAATTCGTGCCAAGAATAACCTTGATAGTTGTTGACTCTGAAGCCTTTTGTCGTTTTCTGAACTTTAGTCTTCTGCCATGACAATCAACTTTGTTTGACTGAAGAGACGCACCGAGTCCCTTCATGCATTTTGCAGCCCCAGTTCTTGGGAGCAAAGGCGGCTTTCTCATACTTATAGGTATAGCTCTAAGTGCAAAAACACTATTTGTTGGAAGTATAACAGATGTAGTTTTAGTCTTGCTCTTTTGTGTTTCAATTCTAGAAAATGTTTCCTTTCTCATACTTAAAGGTATATCTCTAAATGTCGAAACACTATTTGTTGGAGGTATAACACATGTAGTTTCAGTCTTTCTCTTATGTTCTTCAATTCCATAAATGGTTAGCTTTCTCATACTTATAGGTATAGCTCTAAATGTTGAAACACTATTTGTTGCAAGTATAACATATGTAGTTTTAGTCTTTCTCTTCTGTGTTTCAATTCCAGAAAAGGTTACCTATTCATAACTCCTTTATTGTGAACAAAATTGTTGCTCTATCTTAGGCAAAATAGATTGTATATGAGAAGATAGTTCCCCTGATTGTTCCACAATTGAAGTTGAACTTTGCAGTTCATCTGAAATTGATCTCGAACGAAAATTGCACAATCCCCCGATAGGGAATGTTGAAGTCTCATCTCCTAACTTGGCATCTGCAATATCCGAAGTTCTATTCTTTGCCAAATTTCCTACTCCTATGACTCTCTCCTTTTGCATAGAGCCTGGAAATTTACTACTTTCTATTTTCCCACCACAAAATTTAGTTATTTCTTCTTCTTGTTCATCTTAACCCACAATTTTTATATTCAGTGACAGGAAATCTGCGGTGAGAATTTTGCAATCCGACAAGTTTTGAACCTATTAAGCAGGTTCATCCTTAGGAGAACAAGAATCTCGAGGATGAACCTGCTTAATAGGTTCGAAAATTGTCGAATTGCAAAATTCTCACCGCAGATTTACTATCACTTAATATTTCTTCTTCTTCTTCAATACAACCGAGCAAGCCTGGAATTTGACGTCCTGTAGGGCGTTTTTTTCATCCAGGAACGTATTTGACAGGTAAATTTGAAATGAAGACGTCAATATTGGCAGGCATGAAAAAATTTAAAACGTATATTTGACGTGTATCAGGTTAGAATTCCTGTCAATGGTAGTACCTATACCCTATAAGTGTTAGTAATTATCCATGAAACTCCGTGAGAGTATAATGTGTAAGTTTTTTCGTTCACCGTCCAATTTCAGTATATTTTAATGCATACCTATATTGTCATCGTAGAGTGGGTATGGAGTCATGGACCATGGCAGATGGCCATCCTTGTACTTGTACTGCTCAATTGAGATCTATTTATGTACACCGTTGGCCCAATGTTTAAGAGCTCTTGGAATTTGGAAAGGGTTAAATTTTAATTATTTAGTCACCACACTTATAATAATCATTTTTATAATTTTCTCTAATCACTGTGGAATTCCGGTTTCTCTTATTTTTTGGGGGTTAAGATGAAATCACAAGTTTTTTTGTCTGCATTTTTTGGGAGACCAATGGTTTTCTTATGAACTTGAAGGCCCCAGGCATTTAGTTGTAGTATATTTATTTAGATATGGTGCTTCCACAACCCTTGGTTGTCTGTCTTTAAGCGGTTTTTTGATTTTTTTCCTTCTTTCTTTTAATGGATTTTAATTGTATAAATTATATGCTTAGTTTACACATTTCCATCCAAGGAAATATTTTATAACAACATCTTTATAGATATACGAACATAGTTGTGCGTTTTCCTGTGTTCATAGATTCTTTTCTATCACTAGACAAGATAATAATAATATTTAAAGCATGAATTAGTATAGAAAACAATAATATTTAAAGCATGAATTAGTATAGAATATGAAAAATTTATTGACACTCTATCCATTTACATAAAACGTAAAAGAAAGGCACGAAAAACTTGTGACCGTTGTAATGTCCCTTTTTTATAATTTATTAAAGTGGTGAAATTTTCAACTTTTTCCACTAGTTCGACCTTTGACTAGTATTGGTTTCTTGATCTCCAAATGGCTCCAAATGCTCCCAAATGGTCACATAAGGTATATGGATGATATTAGGACATGATTATGAGGTTCATGGATTATTTATAGTCTTCAAAAGTCTTATGCAACTCTCTTTAGAATTCTTTCCAAGGTATAGGATTTGACTAGCAATTTATCTTAACTAGTATTGGTCTCTTGGTCTCCAAATGACTCCAAATGCTCCCAAATTGTTACAGAAGGTGTATGGATGATATTAGGAAATAATTATTAGGTTCAAGGATGATTTAGAGTCTTCAAAAGGCTTCTGAAACTCTATTTTAAGTTCTATACAAAGTAGGGAGTTTGACTAGCAATTTGGGGTTCAAATCCCCCCTTGGTAGATGCTGGAAATGGCTCTCCAAATGCTATGGGATCCTCACAAATTTCAGAAAAGAAGTAGGGGATGATTAGGGTACATAAATATTGTCTCATATGCATCACCATTCAGTTTATTTAGTCTTCTACAACCCTCTCAAATTAGATACAAAAAGACTAGTTTTGACCTTGGGGGAAATGATAGTAAATCTTCACAATTGGTTATGAAACTTAAGAATATTGCTCGAAATGTTTGTATAATGAATATGAAACTTCTTCAGAATATTAATGGAACTCCATACAACATTAATACATTAGACATTGACTGAACCATTCGAATTTGATACCACTTCAAGAGAAAATAACAAGGTATTGGGGAAATGCAACCATTTGTTCATAGTTTAGCATTTTTACATCAAATCTCTTTGAGTTTCAACCTGAAAGTATTATGAATAGTAAAAAAAGAGTATATATATCAGATTAAAAATATATGGGGCCTCAAGAGTTATCCCAAAGAGTTCATCACCTCAACAAGTGCATCTCTCCTCAAGGAGCAAGAATATGCCAAGAAATAGAAGAATGGTTGTAGAAGCAAGCTGAAAGAGATGTGACCATGAGCTGCCATGTAACTTCAACCTGTAACAAAAGAATCCATTAAAGCTCCAAATTAAAGGTCTGAATGGCCTTTCCAATTACTAACTAGGATGGGAATCTTTCACCCTCGAAATTGGTGCTAAGGCAAGTAGAGTAGCACTCCACTAGCTCTCTTCTCCAAATGCAAAATGCAAATTCTGAAAATGATCAAAAGCCACCATACTTCTTTGTTATTGTATTTTATAAACTTCTAATTTCCTCCATGGGTCAAATTCCTTCCAAGAGCTTCATGCCAACTCAAGTTGGGAAGAGATTCCCAAGTATGCCACGTGTCCTTCCAATTCTAGCCCCCTCCTTCTCCAAATTCGAATTGGTGTCTCTTTTGCTGCCCTAACTCCCTTGAGCGCCCTCTTGGGGGCTATTTTTAGCCCTGACATGTCATATATGTTAGATGTCATCATTCAAGTCTTATTTGTGTCATAGGTGTCATAGCATCTTCATCATTGTTGTCATAGAGCTAGGGAATCTCGTCCAAGTGTCCCACTAGTTCCAAAATGCCTCTTCCTCTTCCATGGGAGTTATTCTTCCACTCCAATTCGACCTTAATTGATTCATGCCAAGTATATTGACCTTCCAACTCATCCCAAGAACATTGGGCTTCTTATGGATTCGAAATGACAAGAGGAGGATGCCATGTGGCATAGAAAAGCTAGCTTGTGTGGGTACCACATCCTCCATGTGTCTTCATGATCAATTTCCACTTTGATTTTCCCTTGTATTTGTTTATTTAGATCCTTTATTAAATATTTATTCCATTCTAATGTCCAAACATCATTTATTATCCCCTTTATTTCAAATCCCAAAGCTTCCACCCCCAACCTAGGGAACTAGTAATTTTCCTCCATGACAGTTCATTTGGATGGGTATATTACAAACTTGAATTGGGAATTTCTCTTAATGTGACCCACCTTGTCCACTTGGATCTAATTTCACATTATTACTAACTTGGACATCATTCATAGCAATTATTTGACCCTTAGCATCAATTTGACAAACTATCATGAGTATGGCCAAGGGGCTTAGGCCATTGTGACCTAATGCAAAATTTTGGGACATGACAAATCCTCCCTTACCAATATTGCTTGTCCTCAAGCAATTTTAACACATGTATGTGGAATAACCTACTTTCTTTCCAAAATTTTTCTTCCCAAAACTTCTCTTCTAAAACCTTGAGTAGAGCCACCCATGCACTACAATTGTGTGTTTCCAAAAGCAAGGAGATGTTCCTGGATCCAACCCATACCATCAAGAAAGAGAGTTCCTGGATCCAATTTTCCTGTATGCATAATTCAAAACTTCATGAGTACAAAATATATATCATCAAAGTACATAACAACATAGTAAAAATGTACATCAAGGAGGTGCCTCATCAAAGAAACATGAAAGTGCTTATACCTCCAAGTGAGTAGACCACCATTTTCCAAGTTCATACAAGCTTCAAGTGACCAATCAAATATGATCCCATGAAATAGGTGAGGATCCCCTGTCCTATAATGCTGCTCCAAAAGGATGTAAGATGCATCAAAATAATCAGCCATGTGTTCTTTCATCCAAGAAGTGAATGAAGAACCTCCACTAAAATCTGAACCAAGTAGGGAACAAGGAAAACAATAAGCCTTCAAGGGCCTCACATAAGTAGAATTTGTGCATCCATGAACATGTGTATCATCAAGAAATAACAAAGGATGTTGCTACCGATAAGAATTTGCTCCAATCATATATCTCTTCACCCAAGTAGTGGATGAAGTTCCTCCAATATCAATTGAACTAAGCAAGGAGCAAGAAAAATAATGAGTCTTCAAGTGACTCAAGTGAACATCATAAGTGCATCCATGTAGATGTGTCTCATCATAAGGTAACAAGGGATGCTGCTTCAAGTGTAAATAAGAAATGGCTCTAATAATGTCATCATATAAAGGAGATATAGGAGTTTTATGATCCTCATGTGGCACCATCAAAAATAAACCTTTCACCCATACTGCATTAGGATGAATGCTGCAAAATATGGAAGTGTAGGATGTAGGAGAATGAACCAACTCACCCAAATGATAAGAAAGTGCAGAAGTGTCCTCATGTGACTGCTCCATAATGGTAGGATCATGCACCTCCCTCAAAAGTGCAAAACTTTCCTCATAGGTTGGTTCCAAGGTAGTGGAATCATACACTTCTTCAAAAATTGTGTCACCATTTCCAGGAGGAAACTCAAGTTCCTCTTCCACCACATCAAGTGCTTGAATATCATTAATATCATCTTCAAACAGATCAAGGACATGCAATTTTCCATGTTTCTCATGATCTACCATGTCATGAGAATCCTTCACGCAATCTACCATCTAAAAATTTGAAACATAGGAGGAAGAACAAGTATATTGCAACCTTTCAAGAAGTTGCTCATTTTGATATTTTGAGTTTATGAATATCCTCATAATTCTTCCAGTATGCATCATGTAACAATTCATTAAACTCAACCAAATTGTTTTTATCAAAAAGCAAAGACATGAAATTACCTTTGATGTTGCACATTGCTCTTTGACTCTTCTCCATGTGTTCAAGGAATGATGGATCCTTCAATAAACAAACCTTCCAACAAGAATTTGACACTAATGCTTGAGTGTCATGGAGCATGCTAATGGTATCTTGGATCTTCTTTTCATTCATATTTAATGACCCTTCAATAAAAAGAGGCTCTTGTAGAGGGACCTCATCTTCTTCTTCCTTCTTACTTGGACCAACTTCATGAAGCTCAAGTGGTGATGGGGAAGTTGATCTTGTTTCTTCTTCAACTGCTACAAGGTCTTCATTCTCATGCTTAATGGAACTTTGGCTTGCAGCAACACTTTCAAAATTTATCTCTATGTCACCAACATAGAGGTGTGAGCACCCATCAATAGTACTCCTTCATAGTTCAAGCATCCATTAGTAGATGTGTTGGGTTCCAATCTACTGTTGTAAATCAGAGCTTCAATTCAAAATGTCAATCCGGAATCGTAAACTTATAAGCATAACCAAAATATATGGATTAGATCTAGACTAGTTTGAAGTGCATTATGTTTCTGAAAATGAATCTAAAACTACTTAACTTTTGGAAATAAACCTAAAAATACTTAGTCTATGGAAATGAATCTAAAGCTGCTTAAGTACTGTAAACTAAGGAATACAAAAAATACCTTATAGAAGTATACTCATTCGAATCCTTCAATCTATTAGCGCTTTAAATATTTGAAATAACAAAATCATAAAATTAACTATAAGATTAAAACTATGTTGTTGAGTGCAGGAATACGTTGAGTTCTCTTACAAGAAGTCAGCTCACAAAGTATTTGAATTCCTCAACATTTCAGTGTATATTCTAATGAAAGGTGAAACTTAAAAAAAACACCTAGATCGATTGATCAATCAAATATAAATGCTTAACCTGTTCTGTAGTAAAACTCTACTTGTAGCATATGAAATCGAATGTGATTTTAAAACTCAGATTGTTAACTCAATTGAACTCTACAGGAACTTTAGAACACATACCAATACGCATCAAATAAGGAAATTAGGTGTGCAGGTTCGGCAGAGGGGCCCTCCACTGATTCACTCACACACGCAAGAGGAATCACAAAGTTCTAATCACTAAAATTGCATTCACAGCATAAGGATGAACAAACATAAATATATTTGAAACTTGAAGTCTTTATTTCATTAGCATAAGTTCACCATTACCGGATCGGAATTACATCTCGAATTCAAATACTTATACAAATTGTTTGAAAACTAAAAACGCTACAATCCTGGTGATTAATAATGGCATTCCCCTAATATCTCTACTATCCTCGAGATCGTCCTTCAAATCCATAAAAATAGACCATATTGATACAAATTCGAAACTGTCCTTATTTTTGTGCTAAGTGGCAGCGATGGAAGATTGCTTTGACTAGTGTTGACTTGCCACTTGTAAAACCTGTTTTATAAACTTGTTAGAAATTCATCCATCTCGGGACATCGAGGATCCTTCTCTATCTTTTAGGTTGTGCCCAGCTGGCCTGCAAGTATCCAATCTAGGAGAAATTACGGGAAGTCAATTAATCCTGTAATTTATTTAAAATCTCAATTTAAATGCTTTAAAAACTGCATAATTCAATTTATTTAAGAGCAACAACAATTTATACCTTTGATAATCAAATTTAAAGGTTCTATGGATGAAAATGAGGATTTATGGCAAAATATGAAGGATAATGGGGATAGCTGAAGGATTTATAAGGAAAAATAGGTATCAAAATAGTGACCAACATCTCCCCCAAGAGGAAGCTATTGCATGTCCTCATGCACAAAACTGTTTCCAAAACTGAATCTGCATATTCCCATGCACAAAATTGTTGTCGTACTACTGCTACTCATCATCTGACATATCTCTTGTTTGTGATGATGCATCTGTACTAGCTCGAGCTGCATAAAGGACCCTCGATCTTTGATATTTTACCTTGAAAGTTTTCTTTTGCTGATACCATTTGTATGAATGTTTAGAGATTTTCATCTTTTGAACTTGAGGCTTTCTATTTTTCTCCTTTAATTTCTTATTTGCTAGATCTAATTCCTTCACCTTCAATTTTAACTACTCAATCTTTTTTCTATTCTTGAAAGATTTCTTCTTTTTCATCTCTATTGAAGGCTGCTCAGAGATAGTGTCCATTCCAACTCCCTCTTCTTCATTATCCTACCCTGAATACTCTTTTCCTTCTTTTTTCATGACTTGCTTTTCAAAGACAGGAGAAATGATGGCTATGTCCTCATCTTTTTCTGTGACTTGTTGTTTAAATACAAGAGAAATGAGGGCTGCATCCTCATCTTTTTATGTGATTTGCTACTCAAATATAGGAGAAATGATGGCTGCATCCTCATTATCTTGCTCTTCTTTGTTATTTGGAGTCTTTTCAATTGTTTGAACATCTATCTCCATACTTTCTTCTACAGTTTGATGTTCAGAGATGATATTCACCTCTTCATCATGTTACCCAATCTCACCTAATGGACTTTCCTCTTGACCTTCCAAGGATTGAATGTATTCATAATGTTTTTGTTGTGCTTCATCATTATTTTCTAGTGCTTTCTTCTTCTTAGCTTGCTTACGTTATCTTGATTTCTTCTCATAAGTGTTGAAGATCTTATCTTTTTCTTAGGATTTCTTCTCTTCTTTCACCATGCTCCTTGTTCTTATTCTTATCTTAGGTTGTTTTGGGCTTGTTGCCTTAGAGTCATCTTCATTATCTGTTATCATCATCACTTCATATTTTTTCCTTCCTCCCTTAGGCAGTTTTGAACTTGTTGCCTTAGGGTAATCTTCTTCAACTTTAGTGCCTGCTATTATGAGTGCTCCTTCTTTAGGTATCTCTTTTGGTTCTTCAAACTTATTATAAATGAAAAATTTCTGCCATGTCAAGGATTGTTTCTGTAACTCATGTATGATGATTATCTTGATCAGCCCACAATGAAAAAGGCTTGTTAGCTTGTCTTTACTACGTTTTTGGACAACTTTAGCCATCTTAGAAAGGCTCTGTAACAAAAAATGAGGTATGTTAATCTCACAGTCACCCCTCAAATGCTACATTATCTTGATGTGATAGAGATATATAATGCTGAACCTTCCTTCACAAGTGATGAATCTCTATTTGATATAGGCTATTTCATCCCAAGGATTAATCAACCAACTCCTTGGTATTCCTTTCTTCCATTGTACTGAGCCTGTGCTTGATCTGCATAAGAAGGGCGTCCATGCCTTCTCCTCAAACTATTTTGTCTTGAAGAACCTCTCTCCTTGTTGAGGTAACCCAATGATTTGTGCCATAATGTCCTCAGACAGTCTGAAGGTGAGATTACCTACTATATCCCTTTCTCCATCAAATGAACAAGCAAACTCTAGGCTAACGTTGTCATTCTGTCCATCAAATTTTTCAAAGAAGGGAACCCACTGTTTCTTCTCAAAAATTTCCATACATTTTTCATGAATAACAGAGGAATCAAATTTTTCTGGTTCTAGTCTAGACACCATCTTGCAATTTCTATAGGAAGAATCCTTTTATGCAAATAAAACTTACAAGCAGAACTCAACCCTAGCTTGAAATTCGAAATTTTTTGAAAAAAATTATGTTCTTAATTGTTTCTCTGTCATTCAAATTTATCAAAAACTAGAAGTCAAATTTCAAATTTACCTTTCCCCTGGTGACTCCTTCCTAAACACGTCCTGAGATAAACACTTCTATGGCTGGGTGTAACTAGGGTTTCTCTTCATCATACCACATGCTAGACTCTTGTTGAAGATGATGGATAAACATTCCTGAGTTTTACCAATTAACAGGCTGTGTTTTTTGATTTTCTATGCAGTGCCTCTATTACTACCTCCTTTCATTGGTTTACTTATCACTCCTTCACCCCTTCAACCATCGTGGAAGTGAAGCCTAGGATTTAGCAAAGACGGTTGGAAAAAATGAAAATACTCTAAATTTCAAATTGGAAGAGTGCGCCTCCCTATGTATAGGCAGATTTCGTGGGGGTGAGTTTCAATGATTTCCCTCTTTCTTGTGCAATCATTTTCAAACTGGTCCTGAGTTCTTCACGTACCTTTTTAGTCCACTGACATACTCTTTTATCACTTTTTGACTTGATGTATAAAATGAAAAAATAGAGTATGTAGAGAAAATATAAGTCAAATTTTGAATTTCTAGGTTAAAGAACCCTCTTTACTTCTTTGAAACTGAATTTAAAGCTTGCATGTAGGATGCACTTTTTAGGCATGGATTAAAAAGTCTGAAAGTGCCTCTGTCCTGGACCACTAATTTTGATACCTAGGGTAGATGAATGTGTAAGTAAATAGGTGAATGGGTAGATGGATAGGATTGTGAGGGTGATAGGCATGTTGTCATTAATTAAAAACAAAGAACCATGCAACTTTTAAATCATAAAAATCAAAATTCTTACAGACTTGTTTGATATCCCTTTGTGCTTTCATGCTGCTTGGAGTGGCTGGTTTTCTATAGCTTTTGATGGTCCTTCTGCTTTTGACGTGTTCTCTTCTTTGATGTGTCTTTTGCTGCAACTGTATTGATGTTCCTTTTGGTTGTAGCTTGCTGTGTCTTTGCCTCAGGTCCCTCTGCAAATGAAATGTGTAGCTTGTTATGTCTTTGATTCAGATCCCTCTGCAAATGAAATGTGCTTCTTCTTAGGTCCCTCTGCAAGTCTAATCTTCTTATGCTGGCATCTGTAGGAGGCTTGGAGGGTTTCAAGACTTTGAAAAGGAAAACTTGATATGCTCATGGAAAGCTTGATATGCTCATCCCTCTCGGGCCTATTTATTGACTTGTCCTCAAGTCAAACAAAATCTTTATTTGCTGATAAAAACTAATATGGAAAAACTGATTATGGAAAAAATAATCCATGAAAGAACTGAAACTAGGAATTTGAAATTGTTTTTGTGAATTTTCAATGGCCAAGTAAACTTGGTTTTCCAAGGAAAATTCGAGTTTATGTTGTGCAAGTTGCCTGGTTTTGACAACTAAACTCCTTTTTTTTTCTTTTTCCTTTTTTATGTTTGTTTTTATTTGAATCAGATTATTTCTAAGAAGAAAGTGAAGGAGAAACACCAGTGTGTTTGTCTAGCACCTCCATCTCCCTCTGCTAAGAAATCTGCTGTATGAAATCTTCTTTGTTGACAGGCTTAGTTTAGAGTTTTAACCTATGGCCATTGACCACAAATGTACTTGCTTCATCATCTATTGTTTGTAGTTTGACTGAGCCATTGTCATAGACCTCTACAATCTCATATGGACCAAGCCAATGAGTTGTGAACTTGGCTTTAAAGTCTTTGAACTTTGAATCAAACAATAAGGCCCAGTCACCGATGTGAAATTGTTTCTTTTTTATGAACTTATCATGCCATTGGGCTCTCTGTTGTTGTACCAAAATATTTTGTTCTACTGCAGCTTGTCTCATCTCATCTAATTGATTTAACTGCAGTATCCTTTCTGGTTGTGCTTCAGAAAGATCCATCCCTAAATCAGCTGCTAACTTAAAGTATGAATTTGGAATTCAATTGGTAACAGTACTTGCTTACCATAGACTAGCTGATAGGGAGAAAAACCAGTACTATTTTTCCAAGTGATTCTGTATGCCCATAAAGCTTCAGTAAGCTTAGCTGACCAATCTTTTCTGTGCATCTGGAATTTTTTGGTGATGATTCCTTCCAAAGTTTTGTTGGTAGATTCCACCTGGCCATTGTCTTGTGGATGATAAGGTGTAGATTTTATATGCTTGATCTTGTACTTGGATGCTATCTCCTGCACTAGTTTAGAAGTAAATTGTGCCCCTTGATCAGTAACAATCTCTCTAGGAACTCCAAATCTAACAAATATTTCTTCAAAGAGAAAGTTTACAACTGTTTGTTCTATGGCTCTTGGTAATGGTTTGGCTTCCACCCACTTTTTAACATAGTCAGTACATCCTAAAATGTACTTCTTCCCTTGTGATGGTGGATCGATTGGACCGATGAAATCGAGAGCCCATTTTTCTAATGGCTCTATGAGGACTTGTGGCTGGAGTGGCATCTCATCAGATGGTACTGGTCATCCCATCCTTTGACAAATATCACAGCTCCTAACATACTTCTTAGAATCTTTGAAAATAGAGGGCCAATAATACCCCAAGTTGAGTATCTTGTACGCTGTTCTTTTATCTGCAAAATGGCCACCACACGGTTCATCATGACAAGCTTTTAAAATTTCTAAAACATCATCGTTTTTACACATATTCTAATGATAAGATCATATCCTGTGTAGAAAAGATCTCCATTGACCCATGTGTGTCTAGCACTTTGCTTAATAATTCTTTTCTTTTCTTTGGATGACATAGATGGAGGTAGTTGTCCTGATGATAGATAGTTGGCTATATCAGCATACCAGGGAGTTATAACATAAATAACAAATAAGTGTTCATCAGGGAAACTATCTGAAACAGGAACAACCTCACCAGAATTGTGTAATCGAGATAGAAAAATCTGCCACTTGATTTTCTCTTCCAGGTCTATCTAGAACAGTAATGTTGAATTCCTGCATCAATAATAGCCATCTGTATCCTACCATTAGTAATCGACTTGTTCATTAAATATCTTAAGGCAGAGTGATCTGTATGGACAAAGATTTCATAACCAGTAATGTAATGATGAAATCTGTTCACAGCATGAGCTATTGCCAACATCTCCTTTTCAGTAACTATGGAATTCAATTCTGCAGGGGTTAGATTTTTGTTGATAAAGTAAATAACATAAGTCATGGCATTCTCTTTTTGACCCAAAGAGGTACCTATTGTAGTATATGATGCATCGATAGAGATGTGAAATGGCAATGTCCAATTTGGTCCCCTTAAGATGGGTGTAGTTGAGAGCTTCTCTTTAAGTTTCTGAAAGGCAACTTGGCAGTTAGTATCCCAATGAAAATGTATTTCTTTCGAAAGTAATTTAATAATGGCAGAGCTATTTTACTAAAATTTTCAATAAACCTCCGGTAATAGCCTACATATCCTAGAAAACTTCTCACATCTTTTTGAGTTTTTGGTTCAGATAAATTCACAATGATTTGTATTTTTACAGGATCCACATTTACTCCAGAGGATGAGATATGATGACCTAACACTATCCCTTCAGTTAACATCATGAAACATTTTTCATTGCTAAGGGAAAGATTTGATTCAATGCATCTTTTTAGGATTCTCTTTAACTTTTCCAAGGAGTCATCGAAAGTATTGCCATACACAGAAAAAACATTCATATATACTTCAATGCATTCATGAATTAAATCAGAAAAAATAGCTAGGACTGCTCTCTAAAAAGTAGCTGGAGCATTACATAGACCAAAAGGTAAAACCTTATAGGCATATGTACCCCAGGGACATGTGAAAGTAGTTTTGTCCTGGTCTTCTGATGCAATTATGATTTGATTGTATCCGCTAAAACCATCTAAGAATGAAAAATAGTGTTTTCCAGCTAATGCATCTAACACTTGATCAATAAATGGCAATGGAAAATAATCTTTAAGTGTTGCTTTGTTTAACTCCCTATAATCGACACAAATTCTCCATTTTCCATTCTTCTTGGGAAAAACAACTAATGGAGAGACCCATTGACTGTCAGATATAGGGTAGATAAATCCTACCTTTAATAACTTTTGCAATTCCTCCTTAACTATCTCTTTCAGTATGGGGTTCATTCTTCGTTGAGGTTGCCTTAGAGGTCTAATATTATCATATGTGTAAATGTGATGAGTGCATGTTTCGTGATGAATTCCTGGCTTGTCAATGTATTCCCAAGCAAATGCTTTGTGATATTTATTCAACAATTCAATCAATTGTTCTTGTTGTGATAGAGTAAGATGTGCACCAATATTTAAATGTTTCCCATGACTGATTTCAATTGTTTTGCTTTGGGCATTAGTTATTGAATGAAAATAAAAAATATCATTAAGTGATGATTCCAAAGAACTAACTGTGCAATTTTCTTGAAAATTCTGGCCTAAGACCTGATCTGCAATATCATACTGTATGTTTCTTAATTCTTCAGAGATATATGGTTAAAAAATAAAGTAATCTAGCAAATATTCACTATTTTCCTCTCGAAAATAAAAAAAAGTTGATTAATAGTTAAGATGGGTTGAATTACTTCTTCCTGTTGCTCTTTTATTTCATTCATCCAAGCTAACTGATCTGTCATAGAAGGTATTTGAGCAGGAGTATACAGTGTAATTTGTTTTGTTTTTGTTCCATTAGAAATTATCATATTTCCAGCTCTACAACCAATAAAAGCGTTAGTTGTGGCCAACCAGGGTCTTCCAAGAATCAATGGATGCCCTCCTAGATTAGACTTTGGTTGAAGAACTATGAAATCTACTGGATATTCCCAGGAATCCAAAGAAACTATGATATCTTCTAGTATTCCTTCTGGTGTGATTTTAGACCTATCAACTAGCTCTAAGACTGTAGTCATTGGTCTGAGATTTTTCAAGTCCGGATATTCCATTGTTTCCAGTGTCATTACATTGATAGTTGCACCCAAGTCAATTAATGTTTTCGAAATTGAAAAATTGTTGGCAGTGATTGTTACCATTGGAATTCCTGGATCAACATATTTTTCAATAAAGACAGTATTTGACATAGGCCTGCTAGATTCCTGATGACATGAATTGTCGGTGGATCCTTCTTTCTTTTATTAAGACATAATTCCTTAATTGATTTGGTATAGATTGGAATATCTTTTATGGCTTGCAACAAAGGAATTTTGATGCAGACATTTGTTAATTCAGTTAAGACATTAAAATCAGGAATTCCAATTGGTAATTTTTCCTTAACTAACCTTTCTGGAAAAGGAGGTGTTTGAGGAATTACTGTTTTACCTTTCTGATTTTGTAAATCTAGCTGCAAATTTTCCGTATTTGATTTTTTTGGATTTTTCTCTTCTTCTATGTGTTCTTCTATGATAACAGGAGATTCTTTTGCCAAAGTTTTTCCATACCGCAAGTGGATGTTTTGAATGGGAAGGATTGAATATGAAAATGTGGTTCCTTCATCAATATTATACATGGGCTTTTCCACTTTGTTATTAGGATTGGGTACTGGATGGTCTGGTAACTGTGTTGGTCGAGGTGGAGGTTGATTCAATGGTAGCTGAAGTTGTGGAGGTTGGGTGAGTTGGGAAGTAGGGTTTTGCTATGGAGGAAATGAGGGTTGATTCTAGTGGTACTATGGATAAGGAAAAGACTGTTGGTAAGGCTGGGGATAAGCCTGCTGATATGTTTGATTTCCATGAGCATGTCCTCGTCAACCTGGAGCAGATTGGTTTTGGTTTTGCCGAGGAGACCAATTTTTCCAAGGCATAGGAGCATTCCATGAATTCTGAATAGGATATTGATAATTCTAAGAAGATTGTTGCATGGGGTCTTGAAACATACCTGGAAAGCGTGGCTGCCATGGTCTTTTCTGCACCATAAGATAGAGAGACTCCATGCTTTGACTTTCTTCCACTCGAGCTGCCTGTAATTATTTCAACCTAGGACAATCATCAGTGTTATGATTCTCTGTACATAATACACAAATCTGCACATTATTTAGAGGGCATTCTTTTAATGGATGTTTCTTTCTACATTTAGGACAGAAAATTGACAGAGCTTGATCTTGTTGATCCTGTTGCTCTTGTATCTTTTTAGTTTTTGATGTTTCAACCTGTGTCCCTAAAGTATTCAGAAGGCCAGTTTTGAAATATTCTAATAAATTTCCAAGCTCAGCTCTTGATATACCTCCTATTGCTGATTTGGTTATCTTGGAAGTTACATCGCTTTTTCCATTTCTGGCTCTTCCTTGTGAATCCATTTGACATAACTCTATAATTTCATCAAATGGTAGGTAAGAAATATCCTCTTTTCCCATTACATTCAACATGTCAAGATACTCATCTCTTATGCCTTTCAAAAAGATTGTCCTGGTGATATCAGATGTCAAAGAATTATATTTGGATTTCTATAGGTTATACGAAAATATCTCAGGATAGTCTTCTAGACTTTCATCTTCTTGATGAGATATCCTGAAAATATCATCTTTCAAATCTTTGGATCTACAGTATGCTTGATATTTCTTAAGAAAAATATTTCTCATGTCTTCCCAGCTGGTTATAGTATGTTCTCCTAATCCCATGAACCATTTCAATGCAACAGCTTTAAGAGTAGCAGGGAAGTGGCGAAGTTTATGTGTCTCATTTGTATATCCATAGGTACGCCATAAAATATCAAATTCAAACAGAAATGAATCTGTATCTTCAGAAGTCATGCTATAAAATTTAGGTAAAACAAATGGTGGTATGTTTTTCAGTCTTACTTCTTGTCCTAGGATAATACTAGTGTCTAAGATTGGAAATTTGAAAGTGGATTCCTATTCTTCTTCTGCTCTTTCCTCTCTTTCATTTCTTCTATCTTCTCGTCTTTTGTTTTCAAATTCCAGTCTTCTTTCATACTCTCTTCGTTGTTCTGGGGTTGGTCCTCCTCTTAATGTTTCTCCTTCAGCCATTTCTTTGCGTTTGTTTTCCATATCCATCCTGCATTCATACTCCCTACGTTGTTCTAGGGTTAGTCCTCCTTTTCTAGATGTTTCCTCGTTAATCATTTTTGGAGTTTCTTTTCCAGCACTTATGGTAAGGAATTCTTTCTTCTCAGATGAAGAAGTTCTTGTTATCTCTATTTTTGGGGGGGTTTTCACAAATCTTCCTTTCTCGCCTCTCTGTCTTGACATAAAACTAAAGTCTATTCTGTGTTTTTGAAAAAAAAATGATAAGAAAACTAAACTTCCTAAGTCTAACTCGAAGTATGCTTCCCCGGAAATGGTGCCAAAATGTTGGGTTCCAATCTACTGTTGTAAATCAGTGATTCAATTTAAAATGTCAATCCAGAATCATAAACTCAGAAGCATAACCAAAATATATGGATTAGATCTATACTCGTTTGAAGTGCATTCTGTTTATGAAAATGAATCTAAAACTACTTGACTATTGGAAATAAACCTAAAACTACTTAGTCTATGGAAATGAATCTAAAGCTGCTTAAGTACTGTAAACTAAGGAATACAAAAACTCCCTTACAGAAGTATACTCATTCGAATCCTTCAATCTATCAGCACTTTAAATATTTGAAATAATAAAATCATAAAATTAACTATAAGATTAAAACTATGTTGTTGAGTGCAAGAATACGTTGAGTTCTTTTACAAGAAGTCATCTCACAAAGTATTTGAATTCCTCAACAGTTCAGTGTATATTCTAATGAAAGCTAAAACTAAAAAAAAACACCTACATCGATTGATCAATCAAATATAAATGATTAACCCTGTTCTGTATTAAAACCCTACTTGTAGCATATGAAATCAAATGTGATTTTAAAACTCAGATTGTTGACTCAATTGAACTCTACAGGAACTCTAGAACACATACCAATATGCATCAAATAGGGAAATTAGATGTGCAGGTTTGGCAGAGGGGGTCCTCCACTGCTTCACTCACACACGCAAGAGGAATCATAGAGTTCTCAGCGCTAAAATCGCATTCACAGCATAAGGATGAACAAACATAAAGATATTTGAAACTTGAAGTCTTTATTTCTTTAGCATAAGTTCACCATTACCGGATCGGAATTACATCTCGAATTCAAATACTTATACCAATTGTTTGAAAACTAAAAACGCTACAATCCTGGTGATTAATAATGGCATTCCCCTAATATCTCTACTATCCTCGAGATTGTCCTTCAGATCCATAAAAATAGACTAGATTGATACAAAATCGAAATTGTCCCTGTTTTTGTGCTAAGTGGCAGCGTTGGAAGATTGCTTTGACTAGTGTTGACTTGCCACTTGTAAAACTTGTTTTATAAAGTTGTTAGAAATTCATCCATCCCGGGACATCGAGGATCCTTCTCTATCTTTCAGGTTGTTCCCAACTGGCCTGCAAGTATCCCATCCAGGAGAAATTACGGGAAGTCAATTAATCCTGTAATTTATTTAAAATCTCAATTTAAATGCTTTAAAAACTACATAATTCAATTTATTTAAGATCAACAACAATTTATAGCTTTGATAATCTAATTTCAAGGTTCTATGGATGAAAATGAGGATTGATGGAAAAATATGAAGGATAATGGGGATAGCTGAAGGATTTATAAGGCAAAATAGGTATCAAAATAGTGACCAACGAGATGCTCCTTGATTCATGTCCAAGGTAGAATGTGTCTTGAAATGATCTTACATATTTTCAATAGAATCTTCTTCAATTTCATGGGATGTATCTTCATATTTATCCTTCAAGCAATCTAATACACTTTTCCCTTTGGTTTCCTTAAGATCAATAAATTTGGAATCTATTTTTGAAGAAAACCCAAAAACTCTCATCAAGTGGGAAATATATGCATTCCTTGAAGGTTCAAATATTTCACTACTCTTTTCACCCACACATATATGATTTTCTCTCCAAGGTCTTTTACAAGAATGGCACAAACCTTTCTTCAATAACTCCACATCTTTTGGAGTATTAATATTTGCTTTGGAATCGAGAGCTTTAGGTGTAGTAGGCCTTGGTGTTCTCTGAAATTCATTTGCTCTATTATGGGGTCTTCTGCTTGAGAAAATATGCTCACCCGTTGGCTTCTTTTCCTCATAATGAGAATTGTTGCTTCCTCCTGTTACTCCTTTGCTCCCAAGTTGGCTAGCCAACAATTCGAATTATTTCATCATCTGCTTGGTCATGTCTTCAAAGAGTGGTTTCATGCGTTTCCTAAGCTCCTCACCATCATCTGAGGTTCCCTTTTCATCCCTAGTCATAGTTTCCTCAAAAAAATTTCTCTTCTTTTCCTACTTTTTCCTCTTCAACAAAAGCACTTTCGGTTTCAATATCTAATGGTGGTCCCTGACTTCTTGTCCTAGTGAATATCAGACCACATCAGGTGCCAAGATCAGTTTCTGATACCACTGTAATGTCCCTTTTTTGCAATTTATTAAAGTGGTGAAATTTTCAAATTTTTCCACCAGTTCAACCTTTGACTAGTATTGGTTTCTTGATCTCCAAATGCTCCCAACTTGTCACAGAAGGTATGTGGATGATATTAGGACATTACTATGAGGTTCATGGATGATTTATAGTCTTCAAAAGGCCTCTGCAACTCTCTTTATAATTCTGGCTAAAGTAGAGGATTTGATTAGCAATTTCTCTTAACTAGTATTGGTCTCTTGGTCTCCAAATGCTCCCAAATTGTTACAGAAGGTGTATGGATGATATTAGGACATAAAATGATTTAAAAATCATTTTTTAAATTCGAATTTTATAAAATATTAGTCCAACCTTTATCCAAACTATAGGTAGAGAAAAAAATTTATAGGCTAGAACCCAAGTTAATAGGTATTCAATGAAACATATATGATCCCCTTCAGGGACATACCAAGTGTCACCTTTAATTATTCAAGTTATATAAAGATCAACAAACTATGATCATAAATCAAATATCGACCATCCAACCAAAAATAATTATCTTGATCCTAGAGAATTGCATCTATCAACATACATGTATCATTAAATTACACTAAATTCATTCAAAGGTCAATTTCTTTAAAAAAATCAATACAAGATTTTATATTAATTGAATCATTGATTGCATATAGTAAGATTCAGTATGCCATATTTTTTGCATCCCACCAAAGATATGAACTAAACAAAGATCATACTTCTACATATCACCCTAGTATAATACTCAACAAAAACTAGTCTGAATTTAAGTATCATCATAACCAACAATTAGCAACCACATTTAGGATATCATATTTTCATCAATCATGGTATCAAAAAGATAGACATCTAAACAAATAAAAAATCGACAACAATCATTAATACATCATTTCATGACTCGGTAGTACTAACCCGGGACATGAAATGATCATCCGTACATAAATGGTGAGTGAGGAAGAAATCTCTTCTTCCTCACTCACAAAAATTTTCTTCATTGCGAAGAGAACAAGATAATGCAACAACATCCTAGGCCTCTTCTCTTGCTGAAGTAGTCCTCGCTGTGTATCAACCATGCATGTAAGTCTGCATAGGTAACTCAACCGCAATAGTTGCTAGCTAGATAGAAAGAGACACATGTACAAGGATCTACCGTGACTTGTTACTCTTCAGCTTCCGTATTCAATCTAGTAGGTGTCCATGTAGTCAATGAGTCTTCATTATGGCTCACCACCCAACCTTACACAATACTCCATGGTGTTAGCATCTTACCTTTTGTGTTATGCAAACCCACCATTTCTCTGTCTTCTAGCTTCCAAGGTGTAATGTCCCCCGGGGATATCAAAGGGTATTAGGGACATATCATAACTCTCTAGGGTTAATTAGAATATTTTAGCACATAAGAATAATTTTATAAATATTTAATTTCATTTTCTACAATTTAATTATGACAAAATATCAATGATTCCAAATAAATTAAAATAAAATTCATAACTGATAAAACAAATTGAACGAAGGTTGGGAAATATTATCCAACACTATCTAACATCATTATGCATCCATCCCAAGCCATAAAACTGGTTACTTTCACCTAAAAATGTCATTTTCACTTAATCATGATTAACTAGTAATTAATGTACTAATTGCGACACTTAACGACACTAATTGACGACACTTAAATTCATTTGTTTATAGCCTAATAATAATTTATCAATCCCAATGGCTAATTAACACCTAATATCATGTAAATAATTTCTAATTATCATTTTCCAATTAATTAAACAAAACAATTACGAAATTGACTCCACAAGACTAGTTAACTAGTATTTAACACAAACAACTAGTCTTGCACGAATTCAACACAAAACCATGTCAATGAAACAAAAAGTGAACCTACATAAATTATACATATATTTAAGCATTCAGATACAATGAAATAAAGTTTCACTTGCAGGTCATATCCTTTCAAGCTAAATCAGTGCAACTAGTTAATAAACATTGCTAGGAATTTAACCCAATCAATTGTACTGAGTTCCGGAGCACATAGAGGCGAGAGTAAAGATATGGAAAATATAATTATACATCAAAATTAAAGTACCAAAAATAGAGTATATGGTTGTACATTCCAAAAATTACAAAACATAGATTCAATCTACAAACTAGTTACCAATTTCCATCGACTTGAAGCTAGTTTCCGTTTCTAGTTTCCAAATGAAAAACAATAAGAAAGTATTCACTACTGTATCTCATGGAAATCATATCAGAGGTAAACTATAGCCAAATGTATGTATATTTCATCTCATAAACAATCATCTTATTAATTCATCAAACTAGCTAAATCTACTTCTCCAAATTGGCTAGAAATTGAGGAATCAAGTAAGATAAATGCATAAACAATTTGCAGAGTCATTCGGATTCCATTAAAAATATAAATACCATATACTATCAATCTTATCAGAGTTATAGCTCATGTAAACATTTATTCAAACACTTCTCATGCAAATTCATAAATCCACTTAAAACAATTCTTTCGAAGGAGATAGTGAATGGAAAAAAAATTAGAATTTTGATAAGCAAATATATAACTATCTAGGAACTATTCCACACATGTATTCATACATTTCAAGTGTAATTATCATATCTAAGATCAGTTATCTCAATCATGCATTTTCTCAAACATTTCACATGCCAAGTCTCGAAACTACATAAAACAACCCAACCGGTGAACTAGTTTTCGAATAGAGACTAGAAACACTGTAGAGAGGTGTTTCCAATCATTCATATGCTATTGCACAATAAAAGTAAAAATAATATAAATAATAGAGGCACAATTATCATATCTGTAGCATAGGTTCCAAATAAACATTTTTCTCAAGCAATTGCTCACAAAATACCAAAAACTAGTTATCTATTTTCCCCAAAAACTAGTAGCATAGTGTAACTAAAACCTATGAGAGATTTCTTCCATAATTAGCTCATATATTTTATCATACATTTAATGTGAAACCATATAAGAATCATACTAGATCCAAGTAATTTAAATAAACATGAAATAACGTACTTATCTTGCAAAATATGCAACCAAAATCGAGTGTGCCATGTTCCACCCAGCCGTAGACATAATGCAAGCCAAAACTCACTTTGCAATGGTAACCCCCGAGCCGGAACCATGATGCCACAAGAAAGAGTGCACTCAACCAAAAAACCCATGTAACATAGGTCCAACCACAATCCATTGGCAAGTGGATTCCACATCACTTCCCATCTAGGATCTCCAGTGGCAAATCCAGGAAAAAGTTTTTCAGGAGAAATCAGTCCAACCACAACCCAATAGAAAGGCTTCCCCAACTTCCACTCCAGGGAAATTCTAGTGGCTCCGGGAAAAAATATTCAGAAACATATCAGTCCAACCTCAAATCTAATGTCAAGTGGATTCCACATCACTTCCAATCTAGGATATCCAACATAATAATAATAATGTGCAAACCATAGTCCCGGCACCTCGTGCCATATCACAACACAAATAATAACCACAACATATGTCCAGGGGATAAACCAGAGGGTATTACACAAGGTCACAACCCAAGGACTACTTTTTCAATTCTACACCAAGATGCTCACATTCAGTTGTTCTTTGCATCATCATCTTTATCATTAAAGATCTTTTTTGTGTGGTGTTGGATGTCTTCTACTTGAATGTTGTATTCAAATGTTACTGAATGAGGATGTATAATTCTTGCAAGTTAAAAATATGTCTTCTCATTGTGCATGATTTTGTAATTGCGGTAGTGGTCGACTGCTTTAGACTTGACTTGAATCAAATCGACTTAGAAGATTCGGCTAGAGACCGACTTCATTACAAAAGTGGAGAGGATCACCTGCCTTGAAAAGACTCATGTTTCATCCCCTCTATTTTAATCGAATTCAAAGATAGAGTCACATCAATATTAATGACTTGTTAACTCAATTATAAATTCAACAACAAGACTCCAGTATAAAGTCTTAGTCTTGACCAAAAGTAAGGCTCAACCATATCGACCATAATGTACAAAAGGTAATATCGACCATAAGTTTAAATACATACTTTTGCTTGTCATGACGTAAGCTCGACTTAAAGTAATATGGCTTGACCCAAAGTGAGTATCAACCATATTTTTAATAGATATCAACCTCATTTTACAATCGACTATATTCTTCATCGAGCAAAGGGTGGTATGATATTTATTTACAAAATGACTCACATATACTTCGAACTTTATGAATAAATTGACTAGATCATTATTCGACCCAATTTTTTCATTTGACCATGTTTAGAAGTCGACCAAAAGGAGAATTCGACCAAATAATATACCATAATTAGAAACCGACCGAAGTATGCATACTTCAAATACAATATGTAAGAAAATATGGGCTTGAAAAACTTACCCTTTGTGTAACACTTTACCGCATAAGGCTTCCATACATACTAGCACAACCACATTTTAAAAAGTGGTTGACATACTTCGATCAACGTATATCAACCATGGCCACACATTTAAAAGTAGTCGATATACGTCGATCGACGTATATCAACCACTTTTAAAAATTTGGTTGTGCTAGTTGATGGTCGGCATGTGGAGAAGGAATGGTGAATTATTATTTTATTATTATTATAAAAATATTTTTAAATGAAAACATAAAAAATAAATTGTTGACTTAATTATGTGGTTGACTTCATTCCATACTTAACTTCAATCAATGGTTGACTTCAATCCACAACCACATTTTTAAAAGTGGTTGAATGACTGTGAACCATGGTTGACTTCAATCAATAGTTGACTTTTAAGCAAGGTTGACTTCAATCCAAGGTTGACTTCAACCAAAGGTTGAATTTAATCCATGGTTGAATTCAATCCAATATTGAATTCAATCCATGGTTTACTTCAATCCATAGTTGACTTTTAAGCAAGGTCGAATTCAATCCATAGTTTACTTAAAGCCAAGGTTAACTTCAATCCATGGTTGACTTCAATCCATATTTGAATTCAATGCATAGTTGACTTTTAAGTAAGGTTAACTTCAATCCAAGGATGACTTCAATACAAGGTTGACTTTAATACATGGTTTCCTTTAATCCATGGTTGACTTTAATCCAATGATGACTTCAATCCAAGGTTGACTTTAATCCATGGTTGACTTCAATCCATAATTGACTTCAATGCAAGGTTGACTTTAATAGAAGGTTGACTTCAATCCAAGGTTGACTTTGAACCATGGTTGACTTCAATTCACAACCGCATTTTTAAAAGTGGTTGAATGACTTTGAACCATGAATGAATGAATTAAGTAATTACTTAAGATGGAGTGTTTTAAAGTTATTACATATGTAATATAAACTTGAGTTAATGGTGCATAAATTCTTTCTCCCTCTCCTTATTTTAGAGTGCTCGAAGTTATCAATTAAATAAAAAGGGAATGTTTGTTATTACATACATAATATTCAAGGGCCAAAGAAGTGGTCAATTTGCTAGTGACAAGGTGTCCTATCAGGAGATTCTCCTCACCTTTGCTATGCTTTTTGGGGGAAAGAAATAGCCCGCTTGGGGGAGAGAAAGCACCCAAAAACAAAGAGAGTTAATTAGGGGGATGTTATAGAAGAGAATGTGACTTCAACTAAAAGTTGACTTTAATCCATGGTTGACTTCAATCCAAGGTTGACTTCAATCCATGATTGACTTCATTCCATGGTTGACTTCACTAAATAGTTGACTTTTAAGCAAGGTCTAGTTCAATCTAAGGTGGACATCAATCTAAGGTAAACTTCGATCAAAGGTTGACTTCAACCTATAGTTTAGTTTTAAGCAAGGTTGACTTCAATCCAACATTGACTTCAATCCAAGGTTTACTTCAATCCATGTTTGACTTCAATCCAAGTTTGAATTCAATCCAAGTTTGACTTCAATCCATATTTTACTTCAATCCATAGTTGTGTTTTAAGCAAGGTTGACTTCAATCCAGGGTTGACTTCAATCCAAGGATGAATTCAATCCAAGGTTGACTTTAATACATGGTTTCCTTCAATCCACAATTAACTTCAATCCAAGGTTGGCTTCAATCCAATGTTCACTTTAATCGAAGGTTGACTTTAATCAATGGTTGACTTTGAACCATGGTTTCCTTTAATCCAATTTTGACTTTGAACCATGGTTGACTTCAATCCACAAACACATTTTTAAAAGTGGTTGAATGACTTTGAACCATGGTTGACTTAAATTAATAGTTGACTTTTAAGCAAAGTTGACTTCAATCCGTGGTTGATTTCAATCCATAATTGACTTCAACGCATAGTTTAGCTTTAGGCAAGGTTGACTTCAATCCAAATTTGACTTCAATCCAAGGTCAAATTCACTATAATGTTGACTTCAATCCATATTTGACTTCAAACCATAGTTGACTTTTAATCAAGGTTGAATTCAATCCAAGGTTGGCTGTAATCCAATGATGACTTCAATCCAAGTTTGACTTCAATACACGGTTGCCTTCAATCCATAGTTGAATTCAATCTAATGTTGACTTCAACAAATGGTTGACTTCAATTCATAGTTGAATTCTATCCAATGTTTACTTTAATCCATGGTTGACGTCAATCCAATGTTCACTTCAATCCATGGTTGACTTTAATCCAAGGTTGAATTCAATCCAAAGTTGACTTCAATCCATAATTGAATTTTAAGTAAGGTTGACTTCAATCCAAGGTGGACTTAAATCCATGGTTGAATTCAGTCCACAATTGACTTCAATGCATGGTTGAATTCTATCCAATGTTGATTTCAATCTTAGGTTAACTTCAATCCATGGTTGAGTTCAATTCAAGGTTGCTTCACTCCATGGGTGACTTCAATCTAAGGTTGACTTCAATCGAAGGTTGATTTAAAGGTTGACTTCAATCCAAGGTTGAATTCAAGTCAAGTTTGAATTCAATCCATGGGTTACTTCAATCAAAGGTTGAATTCAATGCAATGGTTAACTTTAATCCATTAATAGTATTAACATTAATGACTTCAATCCATGGTTGAATTCAATCCAATGTTGACTTTGAACCATGGTTGACTTCAATCAACAACCACATTTTTAAAAGTGGTTAATTGACTTTGAATCATGGTTGAATTTTAAGAAACATTGAATTCAATCCAATGTGTACTTCAATTTTATGGTTGACTTGAATCCATGGTTGACTTCAATCCATATTTGACTTCAAGCCATAGTTGACTTTTAATCAAGGTTAACTTCAATCCAAGTTTGATTGCAATCTGAGGATGAATTCAATCCAAGGTTAGCTGCAATCCGAGAATGAATTCAATCCAAGCTTGACTTCAATACATAGATGGCTTCAATCCATAGTTGACTTCAATCCAAGGATGACTTCAATCTAAGGTTGAGTTCAACTAATGGTTGATTTCAATCCATAGTTGACTTCAATCCAAGGTTTAATTTAATCCATGGTTGACTTCATTCCAAGGTTCACTTCAATCCATGGTTGACTTCAATCCAAAGTTGACTTCAATCCATAGTTTACTTTTAAGTAAGGTTGACTTCAATCCATAGTTTACTTTTAAGTAAGGTTGACTTCAATCCAAGTTTGAATTAAATCCATGGTTTAATTCAATCCATGGTTGACTTCAATGCATGGTTGAATTCAATCCAAGGTTAATTCAATCTTAGGTTGACTTCAATCCATGGTTGAATTCAATCCATAGTTGACTTCAATCCAAGGTTACTTCACTTGATGGGTGACTTCAATCCAAGGTTAAGTTAAAGGTTGACTTCAATCCATGGGTTACTTCAATCAAGGGTTGAATTCAACCCATGGGTTACTTCAATCAAAGGTTGACTTCAATCCAATGGTTGACTTCAATCCATTAATAGTATTAACATTAATGACTTCAATCTAAGGTTGACCTCAATCCATGGTTGAATTCAATCTAAGGTTGACTTTGAACCATGGTTGACTTCAATCAACAACCACATTTTTAAAAGTGGTTGATTGACTTTAAGTCATCGTTGACTTCAATCCATAGATGACTTTTAAGAAATGTTGACTTCAATCCAAGGTGTACTTCAATTTAATGGTTGACTTCAATCCATTAATAATATTAACAGTAATGACTTCAATCCACAACCACATTTTAAAAAGTGGTTGATTGACTATGAACCATGGTTGACTTCAATTCATAGTTAACTTTTAACCAAGGAGGTTGACTTTAATCTAACGTTGACTTCAATCCATGGTTCACTTCAATCCATAGTTGACTTCAACCCATACATGACTTTCAAACAAGGTTGACTCCAATCCATGGTCGACTTCAATCAAAGGTTGACTTCAATCCATATTTGATTTCAACCCATAGTTGACTTTTAAGCAAGGTTGACTTTAATCGAAGGTTGAATTTAATCCAACGATGACTTTAATCCAAGGTTGAATTCAATGCATGGTTGACTTCACTCCAAGGTTGACTTCGATCCAAGGTTGACTTGGATCCAAGGTTGAATTCGATCCAAGGTTGACTTCGATCCATGGTTGACTTCAATCCATACTTGACTTCAATCCAAGGTTTAATTTAATCCTTGGTTGACTTCATTCCAAGTTTGAATTCCATCCATATTTGATTTCAAACCATATTTGACATTTAAGCATGGTTGATTTCAATCCATAGTTGACTTTTAAGTAAGGTTGAATTTAATCCAAGTTTGACTTCAATGCAAGGTTAATTTCAATGCAAGGTTGACTTCAATCCATGGTTGGATTCAATCCATAGTGGAATTCAATCCATAGTTGAATTTTAAGCAAGGTTGACTTCAATTCATGGTCGACTTCAAATGAAGGTTCACCTCAATACAAGGTTTGACTTCAATCCATAGTCGACTTTTAAGCAAGGTTGACTTCAATCCATAGTCGACTTTTAAGCAAGGTTGACTTCAATCCAAGGTTGACTCTGATCCAAGGATGACTCCGATCCAAGGTTGACTTCAATCCAAGGTTGACTTCAATCAGTGGTTGACTACAATCCAAGGATGAATTCAATCTATTAGTAAAACAGGATCGCAGAGCAATAACAATAAACAAGATGCAAATATAAATCACATAAACGCAATACAAGAGAGACATTAATATACGTGGTTCACCAAATATGGGCTATGTCCACGAATAAATTGCCAGTCCTTTTTTTATTATACCATCCAACAAATGGAGGGATACAACGTGCAACACATCCGCTGCAAATTCCTCTTCACTATCTCATAGTCTCTCTTACACAATCACAGATATCTTTACAATACTACAATAAACAATCATGTTACAATGTCTTCCTTTTAAAGAGGAATTACCATGGTAAAATACCACGGGCTACCTAATACCATGGGCCTGTAAATCAATTCATTACAACATTTTACAAGACATTTTTCCTGAAATTTGTGCTATGGGGGCGTTGTCCCCCCAATGGTGACTATAGTGGGGGGGCAAGCCCCCCCACACCCCCTCGTCATGGGATGGGATCCAAGCACGACCTATGAATCAGGAAGATCAGACTCCACAATACAAGGTTGAATTTAATCTATCGTTTACTTCAATCCAAGGTTGGCTTCAATCCATGGTTGACTTCAATCCAAGGTTGATTTCATTCCATAGTTGACTTTTAAGCAAGGTTTCTTTCAATCCAAGGTTGACTTCAATAAATGAGATTTAGTCATTTATAACTTTACAAAGGAATCTCCTTGAGCACTTCCTAGGCTATGAAATAAGCCAATATTTTCATAATCATTCCACCACCATTTCTATGCTTCAAACACAATATCGTCCAACTATATTATCAATATCAGAAATCACCCAAGTAACTAAAAATATGCAATCAAATTTACTCAACAAGATAACACGATAAAAAATAGGGTTTAAATCACAATGCTTCCAAAGCATACCACCCAACCGAAAAGAATAATATCTTATCTATCTTGCAAATGTTCCGTGTTGAGCAGTCATAGCCCAATGGGTTTTAAAACATGATTTCTTTGGAATAAAAATTCCCAACAATAATGAATGTCGAATGACAAAATCAACCACTTTCTTTTCGGAGAGGATTTATCAATGCACCAACATTCTTAAATTTTCTAGTAGGTGAACTATGTCTCACATTTTCTTTCAAGTTCAGACCACCTCCATCTGTTATTACCTAGACCTGATAAAGGAGGCAACGAAGATAATGTTAGAAGCCTCAACACATCATTCAAGCATGGAATAATAAACACACAGAGTAAACTATCAAGAAGAACAAATTTAGACGGAATGTTCAATCACTTTATTACTTCTTGGATGATGTATTTATACAATAGATGAAGAGGTTGGAACAGTTACACACTCTCCAACTACTCATTCGTTAAGTGCAAATATACATTAATACATACTTTATCTTATAATATACATGATGACTTAGGAAGGCCCAAGAGGTTCTTCCAACAACAATTAAGTGCTAACATTCATAATCACTCCCAATACACAAATAGATAAATCAATACATTTACTAAACTAGTAACTTAAGGAATCAAATGTCACTCAATAATAATCAAAATGAGAACATCCTCCTATTGTCCATAGTTTATCAATAAAGTTCCATGTTACCTACCTGATGAGAACCCTCCAGAGTTCTAACATTTTTAGAGGTTGCATTTAATGGTTGTTTTTACCCCCATTTTGAAAAGTGGTGCTACTAATAGCATTATTTTCCTTTTCAAAGTTAAAATTACAATTTTGTTCAACCATGGCATGAACGACCTCATATTGTTGCTAACTAAAACCTTAAAATCATCCCCCAAATAAAAAAGGGGTGATACCATAGGCACATCTTTTATGGGGTGCAAGATTAAAATTACATCTTGTTTGACACCATGATCTTAACAATTGGTACTCTTGCAACCAAAATCTAAGAATCAAACTTCGAATCTAAAATTCTAGCTACTATTAAGACCCCCCGCATTTTTTCAAGGTTAAACATGCAACTTATTTAAAACCATGATCTTGACAACTGGTATAGTTGTAGCCAAAATCCTAAATTCAACCTCCCAAATCGAAAAGAGGCCCCACGAATAGTAGCACCTTTTTTTTCAGGCTTAAAATTGTAACACTTTCAAAAGCATGGCCTAAAAGACTAGCATTGTTGCAAATAATAACATAGTAAGGGGGGATTTTTGAAAATAAAGGTTTTTTTTTTAAGAAGAAAGAGGTAAAAGTAAGAATATAATAAGATTTTTTTTTTAATGATTTTAAAAAATAAAAATAAAAAAACATTTTTAAATAAATAAAAATTCAGTATAAGTTTTAAAAGAAAATAAATAAAAATATGATATGAATTCGCAAGTGTGGAAATGATATGCCATTTAATAGAAGATTCATTGATGAGTCCACCAATCTTAACCTCGCTTTATATGATATGTAAAAAGGACTGTACACTCACCCCAATGGGGGGGGGTGTTGGGGGGGCGAAGCCTCCCCCCACCGGGGTCTGGGGGTTGTTTTACGGGCCCATGGTTTTGGGTAACCCATGGTATTTTCTCATTGTATCTCCCTTATAAAAGAAAGACATTGTAACACAGCTAGGGTTGATGTATTAGGTTTTATGCATTGTAAAGATCTATGAGATCAGAAGAGAGACTGTTAGACAGTGAAGAGGAAGTGCAGCGGTTGTGCTGCAGGTTGTATCCCTTCACTTTGATGGACGGTATAATAATAAGGACTGGCAACTTCAGTGTGGACGTACCCCAAGTTGGGTGAACCACGATATATCTGTCTCTCTTGTAATGTGTGTGTGATTATATTTGCATTTATGTTTATTGTTATTACTCTGCGATCCTGTTTTTCTAACAATTGGTATCAGAGCCAAAGGTCTATTTGGTAGATAAACCCGCAGGAAGCTAGGGTTTCTGGTTCGAGTGGGAGAAATGGCAGAAAGAGGAAAGTTTAAGGTCAAGAAGTTTAATGGCCAAAAATTCCAGCTATGGAAGATGCAAATGGAGGACTATCTATACCAAAAGGATCTATTCTTGTTGTTGGGAGGAAGAGCAAAGTAGCCGGCGGCCGTGAAGGATGAAGAATGGAAGGTTCTTTACAGAAAGGCTTTGGGAACAATACGACTGAGCCTGGCTTCATCGGTGGCTTTCAATATCTCAAAATAAACAACAACAAAGGGTTTGATGAGCGCATTGGGTAAGCTGTATGAAAAACCCTTAGCCTCCAACAAGGTATTTATAATGAAGCGTTTATTTAATATGAAGATGTCTGAAGGTGGATCTGTTACTGATCATTTAAATGAGTTTAATACGGTTACAAATTAGCTAAGTTCTGTAAGTGTGAAATTTGATGATGAGGTTAGGGCTCTTCTAATCTTGTGTTCATTGCCAGAAAGCTGGAATAGCTTGGTCAAGGCTGTAAGTAACTTTGTCACTGGTTCAACACCTTGAAATTTGATGATGTTATTGGTGTTATTCTTAGCGAGGAAATGCGAAGAAAAAGTACAGGTGAGACATCATGTAATGAGTTGACCATGGAGAGCGGGCGAAGACAAAAGGAGATAGGAAAGATCCAAGGTAATCGCAGCAACTCTAAAAAAGGAAGATCCAAGTTTAGACTGGGAAAAATAGAGTGCTGGAACTATGGAAAGAAAGGACATCTAAAGAACGACTGCAGATCTCTAAAGAAGAAAGGAGATGCACAGAAGGAAACTACCCAGGAAGCAAATGTAGCAGGTGATGTGTTACAAGATGTTTTGATTCTTGCATTAGATAATACTAGTGATTATTGGGTAGTATATTCAGGGGCTTCAAGTCATGCTACACCCCATAGGAAATATTTTCATGATTATGTTCCAGGCAATTTTGGACATGTTTTATTGGGTGATGATGAGCCATGTAAACTTGTTGGAATGGGTAAGGTATGGATAAAAGTTAAGAATGGAACTGATTGGTTGTTGAAATATGTAAGGCATATCCATGCTATGAAAAGAAATATGATCTCAACAGGGTAATTGGGAGATGGCAGCTGTCTATCTACATTTGGAGAAAAGTGGTGGAAGATCACTAAAGGATCAATGGTGATAGCAAAAGGAGACATGGTAGGTACGTTGTATTTATGTCCTCATAATACTGACCATTCTATCTCTTTAGCTTCCACGGGAACAGATACAACATTGTGGCATCATAGGCTTGGCCACATGAGTGAGAAGGGGATGCATATTGTCCACTCAAGGAATTTGTCACCATATTTGAAGCAGGTAAGTATGGAATTCTGTGAGAACTGTGTTTATGGAAAATAGAAGAGAGTCAGATTTCTCAGGGTTGGGAAACACAAGAAGAATGAAAAGTTAGAGCTTGTGCATACTGATGTATGGGGACCGGCTCAGGTACAATCTCTTGGTGGATCTCATTATTATGTTACATTTATTGATGATTCCACTAGGAAAACTTGGGTTTATTGTATTAGACAGAAATCTGATGTGTTTTCTACTTTTAAGAAGTGGAAATATTTGGTTGAGAATGAGACAGGAAAAAGGTTGAAGTGTCTCAGATTTGATAATGGAGGTGAGTACTGCGGCAAGGAGTTTGATCATTACTGTTCATACCATGGGATTCATAGAGAGAAGATAGCCCCAGGAACACCACAAGAAAATGGTGTGTCAGAAAGGATGAACATAACGATCATGGAGCGTGCAAGGTGTATGAGACTGCATGCAGGGTTGCCCTTACAGTTTTGGGCGGATGCTTTAAATACTGTTGTTTATTTAATAAACAAAGGACCTTCAAGTGCTTTGGATGGTGGTATTCCAGAGGAGGCATGGATAGATAAAAAGGTAAACTACTCATTTATGAGAATGTTTGGTTGTGAAGCATTTGTCCATATTGATAAAGAAAATAGAACAAAGCTTGAAGCTAAATCCAAGAAATATACCTTTATTGGATATGGGGTTGATGATTTTGGTTATCACTTATGGGATTATGAAAATCACAAAATCATTAGAAGTAGAGATGTCATATTCAATGAAAAGGTAATGTATAAAGATCGGTTGTAGGGAAAGAAACAGGAAATGAAAACACGAAGTACACAGTGCTTGATGAAATTCAAGAAAATGAAGTTCCAAAGGTGCCAGAAAATCAAGAACAACAGCAAGTACCTGAAACTCCTGCAACTGCAAGAAGATCTACCAGGTTAAGTAGACTCCCTGAACGATGCTCTCCTTCAATGTATTATTTGTTGATGACTGATGCTGGTGAACCAGAATGTTATGAAGAAGCAATGCAGGTGGAAACTAGAAAGAAGTGGGAGCAAGGCATGAATGAGGAGATGGACTCATTGGTAGGAAACCAGACTTGGGATTTGGTTCAGTTGCCTGCTAGTAAAAAATCATTGTAGAACAAATGGATTTACAGGCTGAAGGAAGAAGAAGGAGGCAAGAAGTGGTACAAGGCCAAACTTGTTGTAAAGGGGTTTGCACAGAAGAAAGGTATATATTTTGATGAAATATTTTCTCCTGTTGTTAAGATGACTTCAATTAGGACTATCTTAAGTCTAGTTGCGGTAAAATATTTGCATCTTGAACAGTTAGATGTAAAAACAACTTTTCTCCATGGGGATTTGGAGGAAGAGATATATATGCAGCAGCCACAAGGGTATGAGGTCAAAGGTAAGGAGGATTTGGTATGCAGGTTGAAGAAGAGCCTGTATGGCTTGAAGCAAGCTCCAAGGCAATGGTATTTAAAATTTGACAGGTTTATGATAGAACAAGGTTATAATAGATCTCATTCTGACCACTGTGTTTATTTCAAGAAGCTAGACAATGAAAGATATATTATCTTGTTATTGTATGTAAATGACATGCTTGTTGCAGGGTCTAACATGCAGGATATAAATGTACTCAAAAGGAAGCTAGCTAATTCATTTACGCTGAAGGATTTGGGTGCTGCAAAGTAAATCCTTGGTATGAGAATAACAAGAGACAGGAAAAATCGCAAATTGACATTGTCTCAAAGTGAGTACATACAAAAGGTGTTGGAGAGGTTTAGAATGCAGAATGAAAAACCAGTGAGTACACCTTTGGCCAACCATTTCAGTCTGAGTAAGGAAATGTGTCCCAAGACATAGGAAGAGACAGATCACATGTCCAAGATTCCCTATCAATCAGCAGTTGGCAACTTGATGTATGCCATGGTGTGCACAAGACCAGATATTGCACAAGTAGTGGGAGTTGTGAGCAGATATATGAACAATTCAGGTAAAGAACATTGGAAGGCAGTACAGTGTATTCTTTGGTATTTGATAGGTACCACCACTTAGGCATTATGTTTTGGAGGTTCATACACTATTCTACAGGGATATGTTGATGCATATATGGCAAGTGATAAAGATAGTAGGAGGAGCACCACAGGATATATGTTTACTGTAGGTGGAACAACAGTAAGTTGGATTTCGAAACTGCAGAAGGTTGTTGCACTTTCAACAATGGAAGCAGAGTATGTTGTTGTTACAGAGGCTAGTAAAGAGATGATTTGGTTATAGAGGTTTATGGAGGAATTGGGTAAGAAGCAAAAGGATAGCAGGTTGTATAATGACATCCAGAGTGCCATTCATCTTGCAAAGAACTCAGCATTCCATTCCAGGACTAAACATATACAGCTCAAGTACCATTTCATATGCTTTGTTCTGGAAGATGAACTGTTGAAGCTGAAAAGATACATACTAGCCGAAATCCTGCAGACATGTTTACAAAGGTAGTGACCAGAGAGAAACTGATTTCATGCTCGGTTTCAGTTGGCCTTCTACCATGAAGGTGAAGATGAGAAATTTTCCAAGTCCAAGGTCCATCAAGTGCAGCAGCGGTGGAGTTGTTGTGATCAGTCTCCAAGTGGGAGATTGTTAGTTGTGGAGCTTGATCTCCAAATTCAGAGATATTATTATTCAGTTGTGTTTGTACCCCAGCTTTATATGATATGTAAAAAGGACTGTACACTCACCCCAACGGGGGGGGTGTGGGGGGGGCGAAGCCTCCCCTCATCGGGGTCTGGGGGTTGTTTTATGGGCCCATGGTTTTGGGATTGTTTTACGGGCCCATTGTTTTGGGTAACCCGTGGTATTTTCCCATTGTATCTCCCTTATAAAATAAAGACATTGTAACACGGCTAGGGTTGATGTATTAGGTTTTATGCATTGTAAAGATTTATGAGATCAAAAGAGAGTCTGGGAGACAGTGAAGAGGAAGTGCAGTGGCTGTGCTGTAGGTTTTATCCCTTCACTTTGCTGGATGATATAATAATAAGGAATGACAACTTCA
Source organism: Larix kaempferi (assembly GCA_027924585.1). Lineage (NCBI taxonomy): Eukaryota > Viridiplantae > Streptophyta > Pinopsida > Pinales > Pinaceae > Larix > Larix kaempferi. The sequence continues at coordinate 10,830,602 of BSBM01000232.1, forward strand.
GTGTGGACGTAGGCCAAGTTGGGTGAACCACGATATATCTGTGTCTCTCTTGTAATGTGTGTGTGATTATATTTGCATTTCTGTTTATTGTTATTGCTCTGCGATCCTGTTTTTCTAACATTGGGGTGATAAAGAAAGGATTAGGTATCACACGTTGGGTGTGAGGGATTATAATGGTGATGGGTTATAGTGTCATGGAATAAGGGATTGTAGATGTTACATCTTAAATGGATGAAGGTTATATGAGTTTCAAGTGCTGGGATTTATTTATGTAATGATTATGGGTTAAAGTAAAAAACTCTATGTGTTAGGAGTTATGGATTCATGGTCATGAGGAATAGATTTTATAGCAATTTAAAGTTATATTAGGGATTAAAATGGTTTAGTGGTAAGAGGCTATAGGTGTTTTGGTGATTTTGTTGCATTGGTGAGAGAAACCCCCTATCTAAACTAGGTTGTGAGTTAGACAATAGAAAATTATTAGTAGTGAGAGTAGCACAAAAGTATTCTAACATAAACTAAACAAATAAGAAGTATGCAATGAATCATTCTACAAGATTAATTACAAGAATGCCATTCATACACAAAAAGTGGAGGGAAAAATCAATACACATATAGTAGTCCAATGGAAAAGCATAAACATATGTGATATCCCTGAGTAAGAGTGATTGGAAGCAAGTGGCATACAACAATTTCTTTGGGATGGGTTCTTTTTTTCCTTAAAATCTCTCTCTAATAATGGTGAATGAAGAACACTAGTCTCTTTGAGGAAGGATCTCATGCAAGCACGAGGGAAACAAATGGCATAGATGAAATAGTGAGATTTGTGATTTGCAAGCTCATTCCTTTAGCACAAACTTGCAATTATTCATCTCTCAAATGCTACCCTAATCCTTTAATTTATAAGTAAATTATAAGATACTGAATGAAGGACTAGTTCCAATGTGAATGCTCTTCTTTAAAAATTAGATCCCAATGCTTGATGGAGACACTTGGGAAGACAAAGTACTCAACAATCATGAGTTAGGGACCCAAACTCACCCTATACCTCACCCTATAGACACATAAACCAAGACTATGAGCCATAGTGTGCTTGAAAGGACTCATTCATACACTTAGAAATACTTACATGGGTATCAAAGGATATCTTGTGCAAGTGAATGAAAACACCTTATGTAAGGTTGATCTTACTCAGTAGGGTGTGTCAAGTAGCCATGAGGTAGTGTTATTATGCTTATTTATATCGAACTAGTTATGCTTCATTTTATTCTTGTTAGAATTTTGCTTGTGATTAGAATCAAGGTGACAATAGACATTTTTCCCTAATGTGTGAGGTTAAGAGAACTCGCTAGCTGAAATACATCAGTGTTTCTTTCACACGTGCTTGCATGTTAATTGTTTAGAGAGAGATTAATAGAAAAGTAAGGAATTCCCATGGAGATGTGATGAAGGACACCCACAAAAAAAAATTTTGTGATGGTGTGATCTGTTTATTTAAATGGGTAGGCCATTCCCGTGCTCGTGAAAATTGTCAAATTACATTACAATAGAAGAAATGGGTTCTTGGGGCTATATCAAAACACCAGAATTTTCCTATATGAAGATAAATTTAATTGCCAAGAAAGTGTATTGTTGATAGAATACCTTTGTATGGAAACATTATCATTCATAGGGGAAAAAGTAATAGTAAATGACTTCTCATTAGGAGGGGCCTCAGAACCTAAAAGGTGTCTCTTTATTGGTGGATTTTTCTTGAGGAATTGGAAAGACATATAATCCTGAGGGTCCTCGATTGAAACTTGAATATCGTAACCATGATGTTTTATGACCTCCTTTGACATGAAAATGAGTTAATATCAAACATAGGAGATCCTACTAAGTCAAAGAGAAATGATGATTCTCTTTGATCAGTCTGGGGTCAACCATTGATAATGATGAATGCAAAATAGGGTATCTGAAACCTACTTTACATACTCCTAGAAAAAATATTTGATGTTGATGAGAGTAAGTATTGTAGAACTAAGGAAAAGGTGTCTTCTAAATAATAAGGATCAATAAATAACCAATTGTAAAAGATTATGACTTTGACAAGGATACTCTGATTTGGCCAATGGATATGAAATTCAAGACTTCATTTGTTTGGAACATGAATGCAATTAGCATAGGTAGCAATAACAACTGATTTTACATAACACAATATGATGTTGAATAAAAAAATGGGTACTTATGCAAAGTGCGTATTGTTGACTATGTGACTATCCTGAAATGATGAACTAGGTAACTCTAGATACAAAGGGTTTCCAACTAGTGTCAACAAATTGGTCGGATCGCTTTGTTTGGTACTAGGATAAGACAAGTATTACAGGTGATTAGAATCAATGGATTCATGGATGACTTAGTGTAGATGTTCCAAACAAGGTGATATGGATTGCTTCCAAGTAAAGAGATGTTGTTGGACTTTGAAATAATACGAATATTGATGCTTCCCTCATTTTGGTTTTTTGAATTTTTATGGATATGGATAAGCTACAAATAAGGAGACGGGTGTCCCAAAATAAATTTGATCAAGTGACTGTATTTTTCATTGTGAGAGTGATGACAATAATTAGGGATGGCCCCCCTAGGGTAGGTCTCCTTGGTGGGATGATGAGTGACGGAATGAAAATCAAATGGTATCCAAGGCTTGTAGGAGATGAGAAGCCAATGGGATGCATTGGAGCATTTGGCATGACAATCCATTGCAATTTTTGTGATCTGATGGGATTTTAGGGTTTTGGGTTAGCATTATGATGAGTGGGAGATATTAGGATTTTTTCTTAAAAATGTAGACTAACTAGATTCTCAATATTGGGAGGGATAAAGAGTCACGGGTTCCATAATTAAATGGTGTATAGAACTAAGACAACACATTAAGGTGGAATAGCACTACCTGGCAAGTGATTTGACACAACTCGAATGGATGAGGTTGCTCTTCAAGGTAGGGTATAAGATATGGTAAATTAAAAGGGTGACAAAAAGGAAACATCCATTGATAGCGAGGGGATAACATATTCCTAAATGTTGGTTATAAAGAATAACTAATGAGCGACCATCGATGATGTGTGAAAAATGACACCTTTGATAGTGTTATGTACACATTCAAACAAAACCCATAGCATAAGAGTTCTCAATTATAACTAAACAAAAAAATCAAGATACCATACAATGGTCTTTCATAGTGTAATGATGTATTTGAATATGATCAAAAGGGGAAAATGATTTTTGAATGGGGGCCACTCACTAAAGGAGGCTAGGGAGCCAATAGTTCCCTAGGAAGGAACTTCCTAAAGGAGGATAGGGAACCAAGAGTTCCAAAGGAAGTCTCTCCCTAAAATAGGTCAATGAACAAAGACTTATCAAATACAACACTCCCTAAAGGAGGCTATGTAATGAAGGGTTCACAAGGAAGGTTCTCCCTAAAGGAGGCCAAGGAACGAAGAGTTACCAAAGATGACACTCCCTAAAGGAGGCTAAGGAATGAAGGGTTCCCAAGGAAGGCATTCCTTGAAGGAGGCTACAGAAAAAATATTTCCCAAATATGACACTACCTAAAGGAGGATACAAAATGAATGGTTCCCAAGGAAGGAACTCTCTAAAGGGTGGTAAGGAAAGAAAGCTTTCCTAAGATGGAAATCCCTAGAGGAGGCTATGGAATGAAGAGTTCACAAAAATTCCACTTCTTGAAGGAGGCTAGGGTATCGAGGGTTTGTAACAAAGGAACTCCCTAAATGAGGCCAAGGAATGAAGATTTCAAAAAATGACAGTCCTTGAAGGAGGCCAAAGAACATAGGGTTCCAAAGAAAGGAACTCCTTGAAGGAGGCCATGGAATGAAGAGTTTCAAAAGATGACACTCCTTGAAGGATGTCAAGGAACAAAGGGTTCCTAACGATATAATTCCCCGAAGGAAGTCAAGGAATGAAGAGTTCCAAAATATAATACTCCATGAAGGAGGCTAGGGAATGAAGATTTCCCAAGGATGACTCTCCCTAAAGGAGGCCAGGGAATGAATCATGTTTCCAAGGAAGGAACTCCTTGAAGGAGGTCGAGGAATGAAGAGTTCCACTTTAAGGAACTCCATCAATGAGGTTGGATAATGAAGAGTTCCCAAGGAAGGAAATCCTTAAAGGAAGCCAATGAATGAAGAGTCCCCAAAGACAACAATCCCTCAAAAGAGGCCAAGGAATAGGGAGATATGTCAGTTTCATGACGTTCCTACCTACAACCTTATCAGGTCGAGAATGTCTTACCTTGTTAATGCGATGTTGATCTATCATGTAAAAGGGTGTGTAGCATTAGTTAGTTGGAGGGGTAAGCACCCCATCCAACCTCCACCCCAACAAAGAGTTCCGAAATATGGCACTCCCTAAAGTAATCTAGGGAACAAAGGGTTCCCAAAGATGACACTCTTTGAATGAGCCTAGGGAATGAATTTTTTCCAAGGATGGCACTCCTTGAAGGAGGATAGGGAATGAAGGGTTCCCAAATATGGTGCTTCCTGAAGGAGTCTAGGTAACAAATCATTACCAAGGAAGGCACTCCCTAAAGGAGGCCATGGAAAAAATATCCTCCAAGGATGGTATTCCCTAAAATCTACAAGGGAAACATGAGTTCCCAAGGAAGGAACTCCCTAAAGGTGGTTGTGGAAATAATGGTTCCAAACGAAGGAACTACTTAAATTAGGTCAGGGAACGAAGCATTCCCAAAGATGACATTCCTTGAAGGAGGCCAGTGAACAAAGGGTTTCCCAGTGAAGGAAATCCCTAAAGGAGGCTAGGTAATAGAGGTTCCCAAACATGGCACTCCCTAAAGGAGGCTAGGGATGAAGAGTTTCCAAACATGGCACTCCTTGAAGGAGGTTATGGAATGGAGGGTTCTCAAGGAAGTCACTCCTTGAAGGAGGCCAAGTCACCTATATGGGGGGATAACCAAAGAGGCCAAATTTGAATGGGCCTCTCCACATGAATAAATGAAGCTAGCTAGTGGGTCATTGTGATTAGGCTATGTGGCTTGTAATTTGATGATGCTTGGGGCGTAGGAAACAAGAAGGTGTAATGATGGTTCCCACAAAGAGTGTAATGCATGTATGTATTTTGTCATAGGAAAGGTCATACATGACCAAGGTGGGAAATTCCCCCCATCATTGTTATGTGGAGACCTGAGGGAAGTGTTGTTGTCAAATAATCAAGATGATGGACCATAGATAAAAAAAAATAAGGCAATTTCGTAATGGGATTCTAGAGAAGAGGATTTGAAATAGTACCTTAGATTTGCTAGGTGTTATAACATCCACGGGAAGGGTTTGTCCAATGAACTGTAAGACAACATTTCATATGGGGGTATGATCGATCACAATGGAATTCGAATCCACATGATACCTATCAATCATAAGAGATGATCTTATTTGAGAGTGAATAATTATAGTGCAAAGGAATATGGAATCATAGGGTGTAATCATTGAGCAGTTAGGACCTTGTCTATAATCAATAAGAGAACCTAAATGGAATTTATCACTTAGACTAGTGAAAGAAGTGGTGGCCTCGAAGAATTTTTCATATTTTAAGAAGAATGTAGTTACGGAGACATGGTTTGTTTTGTGAATGGGTGATGAAGCAGGTGTGGATGCACCCAAGGTCGAATGAATCCACCTAGACTCTTGCTCGAGGAGTTCTACATCCATGGGTTCACATTCAATGGGGGTGGGTGTTGAACCATTAATAGAGGTGTACATATAGTGCATGGAATCAATGTGAGAGATAGAAGATAAAATTATATCTTGTGAAGCATGTGATCAGGGATCACAGTATGAGAGTTGATCAACTCTGATGGGGGAATATCATTACCCAAAAGAGTGAGTACACCAACATCCATGGCATATGTAGCTGGAGTTTTCACACCAGCTCGTGCTAAAGAGCACCTACTAAGGATTTAGGAACCCTTAGTAGTAGTTCATAAACATGGATAAAAACTAAACAATAAGCAAATGATGTATGCAAATAACAAACATGAAATAGATATAACTACTGTAGTAAAATTGCAAATCAACAGGAACCCATAAATGAAATTTTCATTTTTATATTATATGGAAAACAAGGGTTTGCAGTAATGGTTACCTCAAAAGAAGAGGTGATGAGGGCCCTTGCAGCAGTACGAAGAGTAGTGTTTCGGGTCTCCAGAGTTCCTTTTTCTTCTCTAAATGCTCAATGGGTTGGCCAAGATTCAACTAACTGGGCACAAAAGCTTGAAATGGGAGGCTAAAGTGCAGTAGGGAATTTGGCAGCATGAGGGTGTGAAGAGTGATTCATGTGAAATGGGGGGCCTCCATCACCTTTTTATAGTGATTTTGAGTGGTGGAGTATTGGCCCATAGTTTTGGGCAACTAATGGTATTAGGTATTTTCACTCTTTTTTGAATTTATTTTGATTTTTCCCCCTTTTTCTTTTATTTTGGGGATTTTTTGACCATTTTTGTGGTTTTTTAACCTTTTTTGAAGGAATTTAATTACTTTTTAGGGAAATAATGCTTTTTTGCCTATGTGGTTACCAATTTAGGGTTTTTTGGGGTTTTGGAGGCCAAAAATGTGGGAAAAGTGGACAAATGGGTTATGTGACTAGGGAGATGAGCTAGTGAACAATTTTTGTGTGTTAACATATTCCCCCCTAATGTGTGAGGATAGGAGCTCATCGTATGGCTGATATACATCATAGGTATTGAATGTTTCTAGGGGTGTGAGCATTGTGATGGCGAAGAGCAGAAAATGGTAGGATACTGGAACACGTGCTCCATACAAACTGCAAAGGTTACAACTGCAAATACATGACCTCAATAATGGATGAGGAATAATCTCAAATATATGGACGAGGCAAGCATACCCATGTTCATATCAATATATACAAATAATAATGAGTCCCAGAGGGGACTTGAACAATACATAGAGAACTATTGTGTACATCATAATGGTCCAAAGGGGACACAAACATGGGACATACTCATGGTCCAACCATGACCGATCTGAAGAACTGATACATGGAAACAATGGCATCCATACTTGGGCCGGGGGAGCATGCAAAGGTGTTGCTCTCGACTAGGTGGCGGCCTACGAAAGGTCGGGATCACTCATGGCGAGGTTAGGTGTAGGATTATAAGCCAGGGTGGCGGCAGGGGGAATATGGACACATGGTTGACTATGAGATGCAACGTGTCCAAGAATGTCATCCGCAACATGAGATGCCCCTGGCGCGTCCTTCCTGGAGGAATCATCGTGGGGAGCATCAGGTAAAATGGAATATAGGTAGCCTGACTGAGTGTAGATAAGATCGAATTGTTGGGATTTGAGGATGGCTTCTTCTTTGGTTTGGGGCCATTAGGATGCCACATCCTTGGCGATAACTGGTATTAGGGATTTCAAGAACCAATCTAAGAAGATGCAGCCTTCTAGCTTGATATTGCATAAACTACGACGTCTACGCCATTCATGAATATGGTCAGTGATATGGGTAGCTGTGTTATGTCTACAAGAGAGTAAAATCTCAACACCAGCATCATAACGAACATGTAAATGAAAGAATTGCAGGAAAGTCGAAGTAAGGGATGTAAATGTGGAATGGGTCCCATGTGGTTGTTCAATATACCACTTAGCTGCAGAACCAATGACTATCCGTTGCAAAAGGCGTAGGCGGACTGAGTCATCCACGATGGAGTTGGAGGAACACCATAAGTGGAAGGACATGATATTGTTTTGGGGGCCTTCCCCACCCTTCCATTCAAACTTTGGGATGTCTGAAGGGAGTTTGGTAGGCATGGGGGGCCATGTGGGATCATTGGTGGGCTCCAGGAATGGATACCTAATTAGGGTAGCTAAACCGGAAGCATACTTTAATTATCGACCAAGGAGCGTACAAACTTAAGAGGTGCTAATCACTGTATGTGCTCTATAGGATAGTCTTCATCGTTTTAGGATGATGGGGTGTGTCTTGAAGGTTTCTCGAAAAGGAAATGGAAGTGATCTGCTCTTAAACAACGAATGAAGGAATATGAAAATATGGTAAATTTATAAACTAGAAATGCTGAAACTGATAGATCTTTGTGCTGAGAATTAAATGCTGGAAGACTGTAAATCTAATCTACGAAATAGAGTGCTGAAAGCTTGAGAAACTGATCTAGAAATAAAATATTGAAAACTGGAAGTCTAACTAGAAATTCAATACAGAAAATTAATCAAAATTAATCTATTCGAATCGAATGCTGAAAGTGATAATCAATTACTCTATTCAAATCCAAAAAACTAAAACAATTAACTCCTATATAACTAAACTCTGATAAAAGAAATATTCATGGTATTGCGATTCGCAGATCTAAATCATGGTCTAAAATTAATATAGCAAGCTGGGAAACAGAGGTAATTACGCCTGCATAGAATGCGTGTACAGGACTACAGGAAGCGTATTGTAGAACTACAGAATCAATGTTGACGAACTACAGATAAAAAGTGCTGAAATGAAATGATCGCTGAACTAGAATAAAACCATGTCATTCAAACATTACCAAAGTACTTCATATACGATAAGGATTTAAATCAATTCACAGTACATATGAAAAATACCTGAAATGGAAACGAAGCTCCTAACCTACATGTTGGAGGGGCCCTCTCCAACTCGTATTTCAGGAATGGGAAAAGTCTTATAAACGCAAAGCTTGAAACAACATCACTCTTCCATTAAAATCGTAATCTCATGTTCAGAAAAGTCTTAACACAGAATTGTATCGAATAACACATACTGAATGTAAGTTCTACAAAAATGCCAACAGGAACCTCTTGCTAACCAAGATGCCCATATATATATATTTTTTGGAACATAACCTAACTCTATGATTTAAATGCCGATTATGCTAAATAGGAGTTCTCTTCTACAAATAAGGAAAAAGGCGATGAGCCACTTATGGTCTTTCAGACCTTGCGCTGGAATTGATGGTTGTCTCTTGGATTACCTACGCCTTCTCATACACACTTATTTCTATATGATTAGCTCATAGAAAACGCTTTTAAGCATAAAAGAATAACCTCTAAAATACTCGATCAAATAATCAAAACGAATCATTAAACCCCACAAATAAATGCATTTTCCATATCCATTATTGTGTTTGTGTGGCATCAAAAAGGCTTATAAAGTACCTAATTCGGGGCTCATCATCTCCCCCATACTGAAGGATTCACCCATCCTTGGGTGATACATTTTGTTCATGGATAGCTTTTATGATGTCCCAAGCAACGATCCTGGGAGTCCCTGCTTGCCTATGATACCCATGGGTTCGGTCATCTCTGGCCCATGTTATTTTTTCTTCCTCCTCGCCAATATGTGCTTTGATAACTAATGGGAGAAAGAATGGTGGACTGAGCTTCATCCCTATCAATCTGAGCTGGTGTTTGATCAAGGATTCCCTATATAATTTGGCCTTAGTGAGTGCCATTTCTAACCTGAGGGGGGAGTGAGGCTCCTTCTTCTTCAAATCATCTCCAATCCTTTCCCACCTCTCACTGATGGCCTCCTGTACCTCTTTGTATGTGCATTGAAGGGTGAGATCAAAATGCATGACTTCCTCCTGCTATTTTTCAAGCAAGATAGGAATTAATTCTTCGTCAGTGGTGATAGTTTGGCGGTCCTGAATTACCTTTTCAGGGTGAGATGCCTCGGCCATGGTCCATAATGGATTCTGCCACTTATCTGCAATATATATATGATCATCTTGTGCCCTTTCCACCTCGTGGTTCATCCAGGAGCATAATTCTCTTAGCTGGAAGTTGCCTACGTAGGGATTAGGTGACCAGTTAGGTGTGCTTGGCACCACGAAGTTGTGCAAGAAGAATTCACACAATTGATCCTTTTCCAACTCTGTGCAATTCAGAGAAGTGTCCACAAATTCCTTTGGAGTGTTCAATTCCATAGGCATGCCTTGTTTCACCTTCTACAGATGGAACCTCCCCCACTTTTCCTTTAAGTAGACCGTGTAGATTCTAGACGGTGGTCTGAGTTGCAATATTCCCTCATAGATTTTTTTAGTGACAGTCAATGTGTCCTCTAATTGCTGGATTTTTTGGTCCTTCTGAGGAAATTCTGTCCGAGCTTGGCCCAATTTCTCCCTCAGTGCTGCATTTTGTTGTTCTGCCAGCTTCAACTCCCCTGCGTGCTGCATCTTCAATATCTGGGTCTTCTCCTGTACAAATAGTGGGGGTGCTGGTGAAGTTGGTTGGATTCTCTCAATCCTTGCTTCAATTTTTAATGCTGCCAATTCTTCCCTGACTTTTGATAACTCCGTCAGTGCCTCAGCTAGCTGGTCAATGGCTCCAGGGTTTATATTTTGATCGTCAGGGTTTACATCTTGACCAGCGGGGTTCCATTAGTCATCATCCTAGTCTTTAGGTGTGGTTAAGTCGTCCTGGTCTACCCAATCGTCATCATCGTCAGATACGTTTTGAATTATTGGGATAGGCACTTTTCCCACCTTCTTTGCCTATTTGTTCTTGGGCTGCTATGGGATCCTCTCACTTCGCCGTTTTTCCCCTTGCTTGCTGGTGGAAACCCATGCATCTTTTTGGCGGGAGGCGTCTTTTGAATGTTTTATTCTAATCAAGGTATTGGCCATAATTTCATTGTCACTATCAAGGTCAATCTTTCTCTTAGGTCCTGATACAGAAGTGGATTTTTCCTTTGACCCTGAAGCTAGGGGTATGCCTACATTAGGTGTACCCATCATTTTCTGCACATCATCTGCAGATACTACAACAAAATCCTCCCATGAAAGTTCTGGAACCTGTACCGTTAACTCTTCACGAATTATCTATTTGATTAGCCCATGGTGGGCTAACGCATCTTCTTTTCCTTGAACCACCTTTTTACTCATTTCTCCCAGAGATTGGAGGAGATAATAGGGGATGCTGATGTTGTTATTTGGTGGAATATGGCTCCTGTACCTCAGAAGCTCTAAAATTCGAAAGTGGAAGAGAGGGACATAGCTCAGCCTCCATGTACACGTGACATATTTATGAACGACAACAGCTATTTCGTCCCAAGGTGTTGGCATGGTGACTCTCTTGACCCCATTTTTGTCTTCTTCATAAACTTCTCCTGGTCCGAAGAAGGCTGCCTTTGCACTCTAGTTGGCTTCCCGGTCGTCCCTGCTCCAGTGTAGACCCATGGGTATCCCTGTGTATTTTGCAATCACCTCCTCATCCAGTCTGAGACAAAGTCCCCTTACCCAGGTGACGAACTGTTCATCTTTGATGTGCTTCAAGTTTCTTGCGAATTCTAAAGCCACCTCTGTATTGGACCCCCTCAAACCTGAGAAGAAGGGCATCTAGCCCGCATTACAGAGGATTGATAAAACTTGAGGGGCTTCATAAATGGGCTTGTGATCCTCTGGTTCACTCTTTTTGAACCCTTTTGTCATCTTTATTTTTATACTAAACCAAAAACTTTGAGTGTGGCTGACTTACCTCAATTGATCGGGATTGATCACAGGTTCGAGGGTAGCTTGTTGGCTAAGTGACAACACAAATTTTCGGTTTTCTGCTTCTGAAAAGCTCCTATTGCAAGACTAGGTCTTTTAGTAGATTATGCTGCCTTATTTAGTTGTTTTCACACACTTATCCCGATCATTGTTCATCGTTCTTTCTACCTTATACATTCCTTTTCATTATTTCACCCTGCGTTTCCTTCCATCATTGTACCTTTCCATTCCGCTTTGATCATTTTAGGATATCATTTGGAGATATAGCGGCTAGATGCGAATGTTGTCATCCTCTAACATGCCTGAAGTAGGTAATCATGATTATGTGTGGGTACTTCTGAACCGTGCCGCCGAATTAACTTAAAAGCTGTCCTCAGCTTTGTAAAATAACCGTTTTGTGGGGGATTTTTATTTGATTTGAAAATAAAATAGAGAGTTAAGTGATTACCTTCCATGCTTTGCATACCTAATTGTATGATTCGTGCTTGATTTTATGGCATGTAATTTTGTAGTTAAGATTAGCTGCGTCTGTAGTGATTTTGGGCGTGTCAGTAGTGGCGTCTTTTTCCTTTTTTGTTCTGTTTTTCTGTTGGAATTGCTGTATGTGTTTGCTTGTTTTTCGTGCAAGCTTTGCTGACATGACATTTCATTGTGTTCAACATTGTGTTGTAGTGATGCTGCAAATGGTGATTTGATTTCTGTAGTTTGCTGGTGGTCTGGCTCGCTTTAATTGACTGTTGGCTCGCTTGACTTAGAATTGCTGGCTTGCTTGATTTAGCCTCTGAAAGTTGATCTTTGTTTGTATTTGTTTTGATGTTGGATTTTCATTCGGCTGCTAAATGTTGGCTGGCTCTCTTGATTTATAGTGCTGGCTCACTTGATTGATATTGCTGGCTCGCTTGATTGTTTTTCTGTCTCGCTTGATTGTTTTCTGGCTCACTTGAATTTACTTGCTGGCTTGCTTGAATTGACTGCTTGCTGGCTTTGCTCAGAAATTGCTTCTGGTTGTGCATGGGGATGGATCAAGTCCATCAATTGTGTTTGTGAGATCCTGAGTGGATCATGTTTTTATTTTCTGTTGTTTTGTATTTCTTTTTTCATTTTTTAATTTTTTAATTTTTTCATTTTTTTTTCATTTTCATTTTTTAATTTTTTTTTTTAATTTTTTTAATTTTTTTAATTTTTTTCATTTTTCAATTGTTCTCTTCGAATCAAGAAATTTTCAGTGATGTTCTAGGCTCTCTATCAGCATTAGATTCTGCTGATAAAGTGTCTGTGTGAACTCTTCTCTGGATTTCAGTGTCTTATAGAGTTTGAGTCTGTGTCCATTCACACTCATGGGGAATTTTTCCTCATCTATTGTTGTAATTCTGACAGCTCCATTGTCATAGATGTGTTCAATGATGTAGGGTTCGAGCCATCCGGTTGTCAGTTTGCCTTTGAATGTGTGAAATATGGATTCATAGAGTAGTGCCCAATCACCTTCTTTGATCTTCTTCTCCTTGATGTTCTTGTCATGCCATTTCTTTCTTTGTTGTTGTATGATTTCATTGTGGCCAAGTGCTTGTTGGCGTTGCTCATCCAGTTGATTTTATTGTAGTATTTTTTCTTGCTGAATGTCTGAAAGTTCCATGTTCAACTCAGCTGCAATCCTCAATGTTTTGATCTCAAACTCAATGGGCAACTTTATTTTCTTTCCATAGACTAGCTCATATAGGGTGAATCTTGTTGTTGTCTTCCATGTAGTATTATAAGCCCAGACTGCCTCACTTAGTCGGTCTGCCCAATCTCTTTTGTGGATATGTACAATTTTTGTCAAGATCCTTTCTATTTCTCTGTTTGTCACCTCAGCTCGACCATTAGCCTGAGGGTGGTAGGGAGTAGATTTTCTGTGTTTAACCTTGTTTCTTTTAAGCAGGTCCTCTATAAGGTTGGATGTAAATTGTGGGCCCTGGTCAGAAACTAGCTCTCGTAGGACTCCAAATCTGTGGAAGATTTGTTCTGTAAAAAAATTTGCCACATTAGTTTCATTTGCTGCTGCAAGTGTTGCTACTTCTGCCCACTTTGTAAGGTAGTCAGTGCATACAAGGATGTATCTTTTCTGATTTTATTGTGGGTTGAATGGGCCAACGAAATCAAATCCCCATTTCTCGAATGGTTCCAATGAGATTTGTGGATGGAGATACATTTCTTCTCGTTGTGTAGGATTCCCCATTCATTGACAGTCATCATAATGTGAAACATATTCATAGGTGTCCTTGTGGAATGTTGGCCAATAATATCCAGTCTGCAATATCTTATAGGCTGTCCTCTTTGCAACATAATGTCCTCCACATGGTTCATTATGGGTGGTGTGCAGTATGTCATGGAATTCATCTTCCCTAATGCATCTTCTCAATACTTGGTCTAGTCCTTTTTTGAAAAGCATGCCTTCTATCCATGTGTAGGTGGCACTTTGCCTTATGACTCTGTTCTTCTCTTGGTGGCTGTAATGTTGTGGGAATTCTCCAGACACTAAGTAGTTTTCTATGTCAGCAAACCATGGTCTTCTTGTGGAGATTGCAAAAAGATGCTCATCAGGTAAATTGTCATTTACCACTTCATTGTCTTGTGCATGGGTTAGCCTAGATAGAAAATCAGCTACTACATTGTGTTTTCCTGGCTTATCCAGAATTGTGATGTCAAACTCTTGCAGGAGGAGTAGCCATCTAATGATTCGAGCACTTGTGTTAGGTTTGTTCATGAGATACCTGATTGATGAATGGTTTGTGTGGACAAACACTTGGTATCCAGTTATGTAGTGCCTGAATTTGTTAATGGCATGTATGACAGCAAAAAACTCCTTCTCTGTGACTGTATAATTTAATTTTGCTCCTGCCAAATTTTTACTGATATAATATATAGTATAGGGATTCTTCTCTCTTTCTTGTCCAAGGACAGATCTAATGGCCTTATCTAATGCATTAGAATGGATGTGGAATGGAAGTTCCCAATTTGGTCCTTGGAGTACTAGGGCTGTAATTGTTTTCTCCTTGAGTTTGTCAAATGATAACATACAATGTTTTGTCCAAATGAGTTCTGTGTCTTTTGTGAGAAGGGAAAACATTCGTGCAACTATTTTTCTATAACTCTCAATGAATCTTCTATAGCATTCTGTTTGTCCAAGAAAACTTCTCACATCTCTCTGTTTCATAGGTGGTGGCAGTGTTTTGATGACTGTGACTTTTGCCTGATCAACTTCTATTCCTCTCTGTGAAATATGGTGTCCAAGCACGATGCCTTCTTCCATGTCCATTCTGCATTTATCATTGCTGAGGAATAAGCTCATCTCGATACATTTTTTCAAAACCAGTTCTAGATGTTTTAGTGCTTGGTCGAAATTCTGGCCATAGGGTGTGAAGTCATCCATGTAGACCTCCATTTGTTCATTAATAAAATCAGAGAAGATGCTTAAGATTGCCCTCTGAAACGTTGTTGGGGAATTACAGAGCCCAAAGGGAAGCACTCTATATGCATAAGTGCCCCATGGGCATGTGAATGTTGTTTTGTCTTGATCAACTGGGTATATGAGGATTTGGTTGTATCCACTGAACCCATCCAAGAATGAGAAAAATTTGTTCACAGCTAATGTGTCCAGTACTTGGTCGATAAATGGGAGAGGAAAGTGATCTTTCTTGGTTTCCTTATTGAGATCCCTATAGTCCACACAAATCCTCCACTTCCCTCCTTTTTTAGGAACTATGACCAATGGTGATACCCACTCACTATCTGAGATTGGGTATATGAACCCTGCATCTATCAGCTTTTGTAATTCCAGCTTAACTATGTCCTTTAATGCTAGGTTCATTCTTCTCTGTGCTTGCCTGATAGGGACAACACCTTCCTTTATATAGATATAGTGCTTACAGATGTCTGGGTGGATACCCTTCATGTCAGTATATGTCCATGCAAAGGCTTTGTTGTTGTCTATCAGTACTTTCAGTAATTGTTGTTCTTGTCCTGGCTCCAAATTGGAGTTAATATTAACCATCCTTCCAGGCATTATCTTGATTGTTTCTATCTGAATTGGTTGTTGTTCAAGTGTGGGTACCTCTGCCCACATTTTGTCAGGATCGTGGTTTAATGATTCCTCTCCTTGCTGCTGACCTGTGCCAAGAAAATATTCAAACATATTCTGATTAGAAGAAGCATTTTGAATAAACCTATCTAAATGACTATCTTCGTCGATGGCTTTTAGTGATAGGGCAGCTCCAATTGTAAGGAGAGGTCGTATGTTTTGTTTGGATGTGTCATCATAATCGTCTATCCAGTTTTGATATTCTAGGTCTGATGACTTCCTTGCTGGAGGATAAATCGTGATTTTGTTCCTAGATTGGCCACTGGTTATTGTCATGTTGCATGATCTGCACCCTATGTAAGCATCTACAGTTGCCAGCCAGGGTCTCCCTAGTATTATTGGGTATCCACTAAGTTTACTCTTTACTTCGATGACTATGAAATCAGCTGGGTATTCCCAGGATTCTATGTTGATAATTATGTCTTCGAGCATTCCTTTAGGTTTTACTGTCGATGTGTCAGCTAACTATAGGATGGTAGTTGTTGGTCTGACCATTGATTGTAGTCCTAGGGCTATCATGGTATCCTTAGTCATCACGTTTATTGCAGCCCCCAAATCAATTAGGATACTGGCGACATGTCTGTTGTTGATGGTCACGTTTACTACTGGGCTGCCAGGATCAAGGTATTTGGGGTTTATAATCACACCTATCATTAAATCTGCTAACTGACCTACTACATTTATCATGGGTGGGTCACGTCTTCTTCTGCCAGGTCTTTTCAAACAATTCTCTTTGATAAACTTGTTACAAATTGGCACATCCCTTATGGCCTGTAGAATTGGAATTTGGATGTTTAAGTGCTTCAATTTGTTCAGAATCGCATTTTCCTCTTCTTCTTTAGTGTTTCACACAAGTTTTTTAGGGAATAGAGGGTTTCTATTTTGTGTATGTGGCCGAATTTCTTCTTCTTGAGGGCTTGGTTCGTCTGGATGTTGAATTTCAGGTTGTGTTGTTTGTTCATGAGCCTTAGCTTCTTGATTATTCTGTGTGTGTATGTTTTTGCAATGTTTTCCCAGACCTTAGATTAATTTCGTTTATCTCTAGCGTATCCAAAACATAAGTTGGAAAATGTACCATTTCAGTATTGTAGGCTTGTTGCTGTCTTGGCCTGTTGTTGTTAGGGTTTGGAATTGGTTGGGCAGGAATTGGTGGAGGTTTGGGGGGTGGTTAGTTTTGTGGTGGCGGCATGATGAGTGGTTGTTGCTGCTGCAATGGAGCCCTCCAATTCGATGAATAAGGATATTGATTTCCATAATTTGTGGTTGGATGAGCAAAAGGTGGGGGGTATGGAGAGTAAGATTGTGGGTAATAAGGTTGTTGGTATGGTTGGATTTGCTGCCACTGGTTTGGACTTGGTTGAGATGGCCACGGGGATGGTACTGAGTTCCAATTTTGTTGGTTACTTCCTTGATTATAGTAGGCTTGGTTGTTGGCTTGGTAAGGCCTAGCAAAATTATTTCTCCTTTGATTGACGAAACAAAGTTGTTCTATTGCACCTTCTGTTGTGGGCTCTTGAATAGCATCTTTGCATGAGGGTAACAGAGGACACTTATAAGTGGAGTGATTGTCAATAAATTGGCCACATATTTCTATGGTGTTTAGTGTGCATTTCCCCTTGTCATGCTTCTTCCTGCAGCATGGACAAAAGACTGCCAATGCTTGGTTTATTTCATCATGTTTCTTCTTAATTTGAAGTGCATCAAGTTGCACGGACAAGGATTATAGGATATCAATCTTCATGTCATCTAAAAGGTTCCCTAGATCACACTTTGTAAGGTTTGGTCCTGAAGATGTTGATCCCCCAGTAAATGGGTGTGAATCCCTTGTCCCACTTTTACCTTTCCTAGATCTAGAATAGTTTTTGAAAATCTGTAGGATTTGGTCATAAGTTTTCTAAAATATATCTCCATCTCCCAAATGGTTTAAAACTTCTAGATTTTCCTCTTTTATCCCCCTAAGAAGGACAAGTTTAAGTGATTCTTGATCTAAGGTGCAGTGACTAGCTCATTTGTAACTGAGTTGAAATCGTTGTGCGTAATCTTCTAAGGATTCTCTTTCTCCTTGTTGCATCCTAAATATTTCATCTCTTGTATCTTTTGACTTACAGTAGCCTCTGTACTTTTCTAGGAAAGTTTGTGTCATATGGTCCCATGTAAAAATGTTGTTCCCTTCTAGGCTCATAAACCATCTGAGTGATAGATCTTTCAATGTAGAAGCAAAGAGTCTCAGTTTTTGTGCATCAGTGGTGTAGCCAAATGACCTACAAACTACCTCAAACTCAAATAGAAATGTGTTAGGATCCTCTAAGGTTAGGCCATGGAAGTTTGGTAGGTTATTAGGGTTGATATTCTTCATCCTGGCATCTCCAAGAGGTACACTGATAGGAAAAGTGAATAGTTCTCTAGGTTCATCCTCTTCCTCTGCCATAGTGGTGTTTGATCTAGAGCTAGCAAAGAAGTTATTTCTGTGTGGATCATAGCTAGAATCAGCCTCTTCTTCCGAGTTAAGGAACTCAAATTGAGAATTATCAAAATTGTTGTTGCTCATAGGGCGGGCAGGCAGAAAGTGTCCAAATCTATCTCTCTGTCGTCTAGGCATTCATGGTAAATTTTTTATGTTTCTGGTTGTTTTTGTATATATATATATATATATATTAAATATGTCTCCTATGGATTAAACACCTCCCCAGTAGTGGCACCAAAAAGTGGTGGGATCCAGGAATGGATACCTAATTAGGGTAGCTAAACTGGAAGAATACTTTAATTATCGACCAGGGAGCATACAAACTTAAGAGGTGCTAAGCACTGCATGTGCTCTATAGGATAGTATTCGTCATTTTAGGGTGATGGGGTGTGTCTTGAAGGTTTCTCAAAAAGGAAATGGAAGTGATCTGCTCTTAAAAAATGAATGAAGGAATATGAAAATATGGTAAATTTATAAACTAGAAATGCTGAAACTGATAGATCTTTATGCTGAGAATTAAATGCTGGAAGACTGTAAATCTAATCTAAGAAATAGAGTGCTGAAAGATTGAGAAACTGATCTAGAAATAAAATACTGAAAACTGGAAGTCTAACTAGAAATTCAATACAGAAAATTAATCAAACTTAATCTATTTGAATCGAATGTTGAAAGTGATAATCAATTACTCTATTCAAATCTAAAGAACTAAAACGATTAACTCCTATATAACTGAACTCTGATAAAAGAAATATTCATGGTATCGCAGATCTAAATCATGGTCTAAAATTAATATAGCGAGATGGAAAACAGAAGTAATGACGCCCGCACAGAATGAGTGTACAGGACTACATGAAGCGTATTGTAGAACTACAAAACCAATGTTGACGAATTATAGATAAAAAGTGCTGAAATGAAATGATCGCTAACTTGGAATAAAACCATGTCATTCAAACATTACCAAAGTACTTCATATACGATAAGGATTTAAATCAATTATACGATAAGGATTTAAATCAATTCAAAGTACATATGAAAAATACCTGAAATGGAAACGAAGCTCCTGACCTACGTGTTGGAGGGGCCCTCTCCAACTCGTATTTCAGGAGTGGGAAAATTCTTATAAACGCAAAGCTTGAAACAACATCACTTCTTCCATTAAAATCGTAATCTCATGTTCAGAAAAGTCTTAACACAGAATTGTATCGAATAACATATACTGAATGTAAGTTATACAAAAATGCCAACAGGAACCTCTTGCTAACCAAGAGGCCCATATATATATATATATTTTGGAACATAACCTAACTTTATGATTTAAATGACGATTATGCTGAACATGATTTCTCTTCTACAAATCAGGAAAAAGGCACTGAACCACTTATGGTCTTTCAGTCCTTGCGCTGGAATTGATGGTTGTCTCTTGGATTACCTACGCCTGCTCATAAACACTTATTTCCATATGATTAGCTCATAGAAAACGCTTTTAAGCATAAAAGAATAACCTCTAAACTACTCTATCAAATAATCAAAACGAATCAATAAACCCCACAAACAAAGGCATTTTCCATATCCATTATTGTGCTTGTGTGGAATCAAAAAGGATTATAAAGTACCTAATTTGGGGCTCATCAATCATGTCGGATTGGATCGTTGGTTAGTCACACCAGATCAGGTAGGTTGAGACCAGCCAGGAATGGAAAACTAGCATAAGGGTATGACATAGTCGAAGTGGCCTGTGTGCTATCCATGGCGGTGATTGTGGGGCTACCTCAGCCAATAGGCGGGGCAGTGGCGTGTGTCATAATGGGTATCGAGGGACCCTCGGTAAGGGGCGGAAGGATCATGTAGGAAGGGCCAGTGCCCCCAAGTGTACTATGGGTGACCAAAGGGACGGTAGTCAGAATGTATCCTCTAGGGATGGGTATGGATGTAGTAACTGGAATGGTAGGTATAGGTCCTGTAGATGGTATAGCATGGATGGATGCTGAAATGGTAGCTGAGCTAGTGGAGGAACCACTACCGATGATCCCGCTAGTAAAGGGGTTGGGATTCATTCCTGCCATGGGGATATAAAGAGCTGTGTATATGGGTAACTCTGATTTAGAATCAGAGGTAAAATAAGGGGCGTCGGGATAAAGATCCGGGGACGAAGCTGTGTGTCTGTGACAGGCGGTGTCAAGTGGACCGTGCTGCCGGGATAATCCCCGTAGGTGATGAGAGTGTCTCGGTGAATCAATGGTGACAGGTGTAAAAGTGTTGACAAGTTGTGGGAGATAAAATGCTAAAAAATCCTAGTGTAACCATGTGTGAAAAAGGAGAGCTCTCAACAAAGACGACACTCAGGACAACAACATGCTCAAAAACACGTGTTGCAACTGCGTGCTACAATAGGTGGAGCGGTAATAAAATGGTCAGAATACCAGCAAGAAGCACTCCTAAAAAATAAAAAAGGTAGAATCACTTACCGAATGGTGGTATATGAGCATGCAGATACCTATCTAAAATATATGAAAGCTCACACAAATCGTATCTTGTGCAGAGTGATGAAATCCGCAGTCAAGCAATACGAAATGGAGAACCAAGTGGCTAAAGGATATCCCTCTACCAAGAGGGACTCTAGGTAAAAGAGTCCTAGAATAAAGGAAACTAAGCTACCCCATTCATGGCACGTCCGGAGAGGTGTTCCGCAGCTTTATTTCTTTGGTCGCCGTACACCCGGTATGGGAGACAGCATGCACGATGAGAACAACGAGTTGGTGTCCTTCAATACACAATGGAGTGTGGTATTCCAATAAATAATAGGGGATTTTGGCTCCCTAAAAGGCAAAAGCTATGTTTCAAATGTAAATGATAAAGGGGGTGTTGTTTGGATGCCTAACCCCAATTTCCTACCTAGATATAGAATTGTTCTTGTGTTCCCCAAGGGGGGTTAAAGTGAGTTTAATTAAATCAATTTTAAGTCTCTTAAATTACGGGGAGAGTGTGTTTGCAAAAGTGGTGTGTACCCAATATCGCCAGATAGTAAATGATGAAAGAAACAAATGAGACTGGAAAATAAAACTTTTTTCTTTTTTCTTTTCAAATAAAAATACTAACTACTGGAAAAGAAAAAAAAATGCAAATGGTGTAGTGAAACTTAGACTAATTTCTGTAATATTCTATGTAGAATTTTTAAAAACAGAATACATATTTGAATTCTTCTCGAAAAAATAACTGATCTAAAAAAAAGCACTCAATTTCGAGTCCCGAAGGCCAAGATATCTGAGTTTGAAAATGTGTAATTTTTCAGCAGATTTCCGTACAGACGACAAGTTTGGAAATGATATGTCTCCACAGTATGAGATCAAATGGTGACCATATTAGTGTCATTGGATCTGGATCTGATAAATGGTGACCAATAGAGCACAAATATGACTCGAAATAGAGATATATGATAACGATCACAGCCCATATCCAAAGATCTACTAAAAATAAAACAAACCAAGCAAGATAAAATGGAAAACAAACAGGTAAAGATGGTTAAGAGAAACCACATATCTGCAGAGATCGAACCCAGTGGAGTCGCCAAAACTGTAGCTGGAGTTTTCACACTAGATCGTGTTAAAGAGCACCTACTAAGGATTCAAGAACCCTTAGTAGCAGTTCATAAACATGGATAAAAACTAAACAATAAGCAAATGATGTATGCAAATAACAAACATGAAATAGATCTAACTACTGCAGTAAAATGACAAATCAACAGGAACCCATAAATGAAATTTGCATTTTTATAATATATGGAAAATAAGGGTTTGCAGTAATGGTTACCTCAAAAGAAGAGGTGATGAGGGCCCTTGCAGCAGTACGAAGATTAGTGTGTTGGGTCTCTAGAGTTCCTTACTCTTCTCCAAATGCTCAACGGGTTGGCCGAGATTCAACTAGTTGGGAACACAACCTTGAAACGGGAGGCTAAAGTGTAGTAGGGAATTTGGCACCATGAGGGTGTGAAGAGCGATTCATGTGAAATGGGGGGCCTCCATTACCTTTTTATAGTGATTTTGAGTGGTGGAGTATTGGCCCATAGTTTTGGGCAACTAATGGTATTGGGAAATGGTATTAGGTATTTTCCCTTTTTTTGAATTTATTTTGATTTTTTCTCCTTTTTCTTTTATTTTGGGTATTTTTAGATCCTCTTTGTGGGTTTTTAACCCTTTTTGAAGGAATTTAATTATTTTTAGGGAAATAATGCTTTTTTGCCTATTTGGTTACCAATTTAGGGTTTTTTGGGGTTTTGGAGGCCAAAAATGTGGGAAAAGTGGACAAATGGGTTATGTGACTAGGGAGAATAGCTAGTGAACATATTTTGGGTGTTAACAGCATAGATGTAATGAAACTAATGGAAGATATTTTAATCTATTGGACCGATCATGATAGAAACATCAACCATAATATTCTTACTACCTATGTCAATGGGGAAATTAGGTATGATCCCAAAGGGGGGGGAAGACTACCACTAAAGGTTAGTAAATTGGTCATTGATGGAATAAGAGTGGGAGAGACTAGGTATTTCTAGGCTTAGAAGGACATAGTACATGAGGAGGCTCTGTAATATACAGTACATCGGTGACTCGTGAATTTATTGACAATGAATCATATTTGAAATGGGGTAGAAGATAGGAGACATGCCTAGATATGTTGGTCCCAATCATAGGTGATGGTCTTTGATGAATGTTGGCGTAGTGAACATTATGGCACTAGAGGTGGAATGGGTGCCCCTTGATATATATGACTAGCTATTGACTATGGAATAGATATGGTGGATAAGGTGTTACCGTCATCAGGGGTAACCTCCAAGGTCAAGGTTTGGGGAATTTCACCTTGTGAAACAATGGGTTCATGCTAAGGAAGAGGGAATTGTGAGGTAGTAGAATGAGTACCACTAGTTTTATTGCATTCTTGGTGATCTAAATGATCTTCTTGGCCTAGATTTGGGGTGATATTACGGAAATGATGGAGTGGGTGACCATAAATCTCACAAAGGGGGCAGGGGTGATTAGTCAATGTATGAGCGGTATGCTTATTTTTGGTTTGACTATAGTTTTGTCAAGGATTACATGATCCCCCGATTCTACTTTTATTTCCCCCATTCCATGGGTGCTTGTAGTGTGTGGTCTTCTTTTTCAATCCCCTTGAGTGGTTGATAGGGTGCCAATTTTGCATAAATTGGAAACAAGAGGATGGTGTGGCATTATAATGTGAGAAATCATGTTTTGATTCCCAATGCCATTTGTGAGGACCACAATAAGATAGGGGTTCATGGGTCGCATCCCCAAGAAAAGTTTGTTCCATTATGGGTCCAAAATACATGTTTCCAAGCAAAAATAGTGCTCATGTGGTGAACAATATGGTTTACTGGATTATAAGGGGACAAATTAATAAAATAATGCTAGTGCCATAAAATGATGATCTACTCAAAGAAAATATGCATACACTGAAATCAATGTCCATGTGGTGATCAATGTTGAATGTATTTAACTATATTTAGTATGTGGTCTTTGATGTAGCAGGAGTTTGCATGACCTTCCACTCAAATCTATTTGGTCCTTCCAAAATATCTCAACGAATGGGGTCTAAATCCACCAAATATGACTAGTGAAGGTACGAAATAGTCAGTTATAGTGAGGGGCATTGGGGGTATTTGTTGATGGAACTGGAGACATTTCCCAGTATCCAATTATATATATGTATCGGGTGCAAATGCAACACACAAATTCCACATGGGTAGATATCCTAATTTTTGGCCATTAATTTACCTTTCGCAAATGTGGACATGGGAATATTGTCCTCCATGAATTGAAGTTCATAGTCAAAAGAGAGTTGGGTGGCTCAATGAGACTAACAAAATCCACTTGACCTCACCATATGACCCCACAGGGTATCTACATGTCGTTCTTTTTGCACACTTGTGTTGAAAGTATTTTAATCTCCCTAAGAAAACAACTATGTTTGAAATGAGAAATGATTATGGGGAGTTATTTGGATGGTTATCCCCAC
Organism: Larix kaempferi; assembly: GCA_027924585.1. Taxonomy (NCBI): domain Eukaryota; kingdom Viridiplantae; phylum Streptophyta; class Pinopsida; order Pinales; family Pinaceae; genus Larix; species Larix kaempferi. Next base: position 10,854,758 of record BSBM01000232.1, read on the forward strand.
AATCCTAACTTAGACTATAAATTATTTTGTGACTTATTGTGGAGGATTTATTTCAATTAAATACTTGCATTGGTTATTTTTAAAGGGAGTTACATTGGCATCATGAAACAACGTTTATTTATTTATTTTAAATTTAAATGGTGTTATGATGGAGGTATTTCAATATTTCACTCTCTCTGATCCACCAATATTGTTTTATGGGCACAATGTGAAGAGAATATGAGAGTAAAAAGAATATTTAGGTCCTATGTGTGTGTTCTCCAAGTGACCAAACCACAATGTTTGAAGTAATGTGCTTGAAAAAAAATTGCCTAAAATACTTGAAATTTTTTGTAAGAAAGTAAAGAGACAAATGATGTTAACTTTGAGGTTCTTACTCCATCTAATTAATTTCCTAAGAGTGACTTTTGCAAATAAACTACAAATTTTAAGTAAAAGTGATAAGGGGGGTATTTCACTCTATTTTTCAATTCCAATTTGTTAATATCATTTATCAACGCAAATAAATAGCATGTTAGGGATGAGAAGAGATTTTAGGTCCCATGTTTGTGTGATTTGTGATAGCATAAACACCTACCCTTGGAGTAAAATGCTAACTTTGAAATGTTGTATGGTTTTAACCTTGCTCAAAATAATAAATTGCAATAAGTTATTAACTACCTAGATATTCCTTTGTGGTAATTATGAGCAAAGTGAATAAGATGACAAATTAAAATGGTAGTAAAAACATGGTCCTAAGCTATGCATGCATGTGCAATGACAAAATACAATCCATCCATGTGGTTAGTATCATGAATTACGATTCCAAATTATAGACCCTAAGAGATTTAATTACTAGGCACAATTAATGAGATGCAAAAGAATAGGAGCAATAACCTATGATTTATAAAAAAATAAAATCTAACCCTCCCCCCTGCAGATCCGGACTTATGAAGGAACGCAAGGAATTATAGAAATACACATAAATGCGGAGATGCAACAGAAATAAGACTTCATTTCATTAATATCATATAAAGGAAATATGCTTACAGACATAATGGAAATAAACTAGCTAGGGCGTTGGTAGCTTATCTCTGAGAAGAGATGTGGCGGCCACCAGCCTCTGAACCTTGAGTTACAATGTGACTCGAAGCCTATCTATTATCGAGAAACAAAGGAAAACCCTAAACATCCAAAAACCTAACCCTAGGAGATGAAAATGCCAAACTATGGGTCCCGTTGGGGTAAATTGGTACATCAATTTCCCGGCGCCGTAACTTTGGCATACGATCTCCGTTTGATGTACATGATATGTATCCGAGGAATAAATTGATGGCAACAAATGTGGAGACATCAACTCCCATTCAACGGACAATATTTTCCCAAAAACATCGTTTAGGGCCTCAAAACGGCTCCGAAAGTTTAGGACCCGAAAAAACTGCTAAAAATAGTAAGTTGTGCTATAATTAAGGAAACTGAAAGAACTGAAAGAACAATGTTGGGGCCCAAGTGGAATAGGCGGGTGGCCACCAATATCCACTGGATCATTCCTCCCCCCTGAAGAAGCAATGGTCCCCATTGTGTGGAGTTCCTCCATGAGATGTGGAAACTTCTGCTAAACTTGGTCCCTAGTGAGCCACTTTCCTTGGTGCAGGAGTTGGCCAGCTTTGACAACCCGATACAATTGGATCTTTTGCTGGCGAGTGTTCTTGATTTGCATCTCCATGATACGATCTGTGGTGGCCTGCTCCCTGCAGTCTGGGTTTAACTCTGTTGCTGTGAGTTGTTCTGCAATGTCGGAGATGTCCAGTAGAGGTGGAAAGTAGGGCCAAAGGCGTTCCACATTGAACACTGGGTGCAGACTAAGGAATGGTGGAATACTGAGTTTGAAGGCATCGTCCCCTATAGCCTTAGTGATAGTGTATGGCCCATATCGGAGCGGGCGAAGCTTACGGTAGGGTCTAGCGAGGCGCTCCTTCTGCAAATGTATCCACACTTTGTCGCCCACTTGGAAGTTGTGTGGCACCCGATGTTGATCATGTCACTGCTTGTATTTGGAATTTGTTCTGTCCAATATGTCATGAACCTACTGGAGGATGTGTTGAATGCGTTCGATGAAGTTGTTTGCCTTGTCAGCTTCTGACTGGACATGAGACGAATCGGCCTGAGTGACCGCAAATGGAATGGCTACGTCAATGGGACATAGTGGCTGGAATCCCAAGCCCACCTGAAAGGGGTTGTGGCCGATTGAGCTGTGGAGAGTTTGATTATAGCTGTGATGTACATAGAGGAGGATCTCATCCCATGTGCATGGATGCTTTGAGTTGTACATGTGCAAAATGTGTATGATCATCCTGTTGACGACCTCTGTCTGGCCATCAGTTTGGGGATGGAAAGCTGTGGACTTGGTGAGCTTGGTGTCCAACATTGACCAAAGGTTGGACCAAAATGTACTGAGGAACCTGCTGTCCCGATATAAGATGATAGACTGTGGGATCCCAAAGTGTACCCACACTCGTTCAAAGAAGAGTTTAGCAGTAGCTTCTGTTGTGATATTCTTCTTGCAGGACACCATAATGGCCATATTCGAGAATTTGTCGACGACCACGAAAACACAGTCATTGCCATGCTTAGTAGAAGGAAGGCCCAACATGTAATCCATGGAGATGGATTCCCAGGTCGACTAGGGGTAGGCAACGGAGTGTAGAGGCATTGCTTCTTGATGGTTGGTTTGGCAATGGCACAAGCAATGCAAGATTTGATATACTTCCCGACATCCATTCGAAGGTTTGGCCAATAGAAATACTTCTGCAATACTGCCACTGTCTTCTCGACCCTGAAATGCCCAGTGACCCGACTGTAGTGGGATTCACAAATCATCTTGGCGCACTCGCTTGAAGGAACACAAAGGTGTCCCAGGTGACATAACAGTCCACCCTGGAGGTGAAAATTGAGAACTTGCTTACCCTCCAACAACATCTTTTATGTGTGGCCAAATTCTGGATTGCTCTTGTAGAGAAGTGGCTAATCAGAAGTCTCGTTCCCATAAGAGTTGAGCACGGTGGTTAGCGCCACGATCAGTGGTCGGCTAAGGCAGTCTGCAAAATTATTGGTGCTTCCCTTCTTGTACTTGATATTCAAATGAAACTATTGCAGATATGTGGACCACTTCTGATGGCGATCGTTCTGCAACTTCCCTTGTGTTTGCATGAACTGCAAGGGGTTGGTGTTCTGTATGGATGACCATTTCCTTCCCCAAAATGTAATGCTTCCATTGTCGGCAAGCCTGCATAATGGAATACATCTCCTTTTTATAAGTGGGATACTTTCGGATTGTGTCGGAGAGTGTCTCATTGTGATATTCCACTGGATGTCCCTGTTGAGTAAGAACTGCCCCAATAGCATCGTCTGAAGCATCTGTATCGATCTCAAATGGTTGTTGCAAGTCTGGTAATGTGAGCATTGGGGTAGAGCATAGGCGATGTTTCAACTCGACGAACGCCTCCTGTTGAGATTCACACCAAAATAATTTTGCTTTCGCTCCTCCCTTGGTGACTTGGCTCAAGGGCCAAGTGATATGAGAGAATCCCAACATGAACCTGCGGTAGAAATTGGCAAGACCTAGAAAGCTGCGGAGCTCTCTTAGAGTGGTAGGGGCTGGCCAATCCCAAATGACTTGGATCTTGGTCGAAAACACATGCACCACTCATTCATCAATAATGTATCCCAGATACTGAACGTGGGTCATGCCAAAAGTGCACTTCTCCAGATTGGCACACAACTTGTGTTGTCGCAGTGTTTGGAGGACCTGTCGGATGTGTTGGTGTCCATTTTTTCACCATTTTTATCATCAAATATACTCTCAGTAGCGTTATTTTCACTATTTTGATATAATAAATCACTCCTCTTTCCATTCAAACCGTCAATCAGACCCAGGTATGATCGTATTTACATATCACGTGAATCTTGGCTAAATATCATTATTTTCATGGTTTATTAATATTAATTTAATGTTTTTCAACTCGCTTGGAAAATAGATTTCGGATTGCAGGCTATGGGCTTCAAATGGACCTCCGTTCAGACTCGTGTTCACATTGAAAATGTTCATCCGCATACAGCCTACTGTTCAGCCCTTCCTTCAGCTCGTGAAATCGTCGGTTCGCATATTCCTACCCATTAAAGACAAAAAAACGAAAATATGGGTTATGTTAGAAACGTGGTGGTTATGGTTGGTGAGTCCCTGTTCTAGACGATTCGCTTCCCTACTCGTTCAGCTCGACAACACATGTCTCTCCCCATGTCAATGCTCTAGAAGATTCGCTTTCCCGTTCGCTCAACTCACCAGCACATGCTCATGCCCACGTCGACGTTCCAGCAGCTCCATCCTCCCACGCTCATCCTGCCAGTGCATGCTTCTGCCCACGATTAAAGGAAACTAACACGCAGCTATTCGCATCAAGGAGAATCGGCTCCGTGAAGAAGGTGTACGGCCTGTATGCTGTCATAAACCACCATGCAACCGTTGTATAGACATTAAAGACTTCTATTTTTAGAGAGGTTGACTATGTCGACCTTCTCTCCCATTATAAAGTTATATATAGACGCCTCCTTTGGAGAAACGCAGACGACATATAGCATAGTAGATATAGACATTTACGCTATCAGTAATTTAAAGAAACGCTGTATAATTTTCTTAGCTAATGGAAGCTCCTGAATTTTACTGTTGATATTCTGCTGTTGGTGACTAAGTTGATTTAGTTTCAATCTTTGATTGTTGGGAAGAGCCCCTCATCAACCAGAGGTTTTTATGTATATTTTTTTATTTTCCTTTCTGCAAGTAAATAGTTCATTTTCTAGTGTATGTAATTAATTATGTTTTCCTGTATATGCCATTTCCTTATTTTTATGTAATATGTATCTTGTTGCTAACTTAGTTTACTTTTCCAGAATTGATAATGAACGGCCAAGCATAGTGTTTATAGTTTTCTTTCATTCTTTTGCAATCAGATAGAGTTTAGTTAGTTGTTGTTTCGGGTTTAGTTTATAATTAGAATTAGTTCTGTCAGTTCCTTTCCTATAGATGTAGGTTAGTTTTATTCAGATCTCAGTTTTGTTTGATTAGGCCATAGAAATAGTTTATTTCTTTAAACAATGATTAGAATAGGTTACTTCTTGTTATCTTAGCTTCTAAATACTCTATTCATTGCTTTCCTTGCACCATAAGATCATATGCATCAGCTAGCTGGTAGTTAAGATCATCCAAACTGCTTCTTCCTTAGTTTAAATCATTTTCCTCCATCTAGACTATCATTCGGACTGTCTTTCAGACTGTCATCCGGATCGTCATTCGGACCTCAATACTTTCTGCATTGTTTTTATGCTTGTTTAGAATCCAATTTCTTAGGCTTTTTAACTGTAATATTTCTTGCTTTTAATTAGCAGGCTTAGATGTAATTAAGATCTTGTTTTCCACCGCATAGAGTTTTGATTAAGTTTCGTCATCATTCTTAGTTTCCATTTCATTTTCCTTAACTTTGCTTTAACTGTCTTTCAAGTTATGTTTTTCATGTTTGATCTGCCAATAGGTTACTGTTCTAGAATCCATCAGTTTCATTCTTAGTGTAGTTTATTATATGTTCTTAAGGTTTATTTCGGATTAGAGTTAATAATTTCATTCTCCAAGATATCTTAATTTTGATAGTTTCTTCGTTAAGCATAGGATTAATTTTTCTCATTCACACAGATAATGAAGGTGTTCATGAAATAGAGTTTGGTTCAGAAATAAATATCTTTATCAAGTTTTCTACTTGCTTCTATATAAAATATCTTTATCAAGTTTTCTTCTTGCTTCCAAATCAAATTCAGTCCAAGTAAATATCTTTATTATGTTTTCTACTTGCTTCTAGATTTCATTAGTTCCAATTCATTTTGCTTATGGATATAAAATAGATCATAATATTTAAAATTAATTGTAATTGGTCTCTTTGTAGAAATTAGGTTAGATTTACTTCCATTTTGTTTTGCTGTTACATTCGAAAGTCATTATAATACATTCACCCCAGTTCATATCACATTTGACGTACAACATCAAGGAGAATGGAATTAGATACTTTAGTGTAGTCTTGAAGTATTAATTGAATGCATGAATATTTGTTGAATTCGCCAAGTAGTTTGTAGTTTTTGTTTCAAGTCAAGTGGTTTCCATTTTCATAAAAAGTAGTTTGTTTTTTTATCAGTGTTTGTTTTTTTTTCCCATTGTTTAATCATAGAGTAGAGTAGTATAGCTTGATACTATTATGATCTGTTGGTTTAGCTAGGTTTAATTAGTTCCTTCATTGTTTTTCTGAAGTTTGACTCGGTTTTTCATTTTGAAAGATCTTTCGATCTTTTCTTTATTAAATATTTCTAAGGTTTGTCGAGCTAAAATTTAGGTCCCATTCTACCTCGACATATACTGTGCCACAACTCTAAGACTACCAAACCTGGTTGATAATTAAATATTTTGGTGATTCTTTAAGACAGTAATTACACCTCAACATTTTGGCGTCGTTGTCGGGGAGTTGTAGATAGGTAGAACTCAGTTGTATATAGGTAGAACTCTCTTTTGAAACCTAGTTATAGATTTGAATTCTCCTCTTTGAAATTTAGAAATAGGCTGGTGGCAGGTGAGCGGTAAGACGAGAGGTAAGAAGCTGCACATCTATTATAACAGGCATCCCTAAAACCCAGCAATAGTAGTGATGCAGTTAGAGTTTATTTCAGTTATAGTTTGTTTTCATGAATAGGTCTAGAGACTCACAAGGTAGATTTATTAAAACTATCCCTCCTACTAGAATCCCTACTAAAATTCCTACTAACCGATATGGGGGGCATGCCACCCCAACTACTAACTCAACAGAAAGGTATCGGAAGACACCTAAAGGGGATAGTCCTACTTGGAAAGCAAAGGCAACCCTTTTTGGAAATCAATCAGGGGAAACCATAGGGACATCAGAACAGTCTGTTCATAAAGAAATTCCACTAGAAGAACCTAAAGCTTATATTGAGACCGAACTTAGACAAGAAGAAATTCAAAAGGATAAAAATTCAGAACCTCCCAACCCTCCATTAGTCCAAAAACCCAAAGACACTAATTTTTCAATAGTAGGTGGTCAAAACTTAGTAGATTTTGCTGATCCTGCACAAGTAGACGCTCTTTTTGAGAATTTTGTGAACATAGTTATTTCACAGATTGAAACAACAATGATAGGACCTTCAAAGTTGGACTCCCATGTAGCTGGTAACTCTCCTCTTAAAGAGAAAAATACTCTTCCTGAAATAGAACATTGGGATATTCCATATTCTCCAAGAAATGATGCACCTAAGTATTCTCTCTTTGGCAATCAAATCTTCATGGAGGATGAAAATGAAGATCATGTCCGACAAGATGAAGAAGAGGGAGAAGTTAGGACTGAAGGTACTTTTGGATTCCCTATCATAGACACTCCACAATATGTGACTATGAAAAACACCCCTCCTTGCTCACTACCAACCTTTTATGGGAAGAGTAGTGAGGATCTGGATACATTCTTATTCGAATTTGACATTTTGTGTAGGAGTTAACTACCTACAAGATGGCCAAAAGCTAAAACTCTTTCCTGCCACATTAAAAGATTCTTCTCTCTGATGGTTCATGGGGTTAGGAGAATCTAGTATTAGAACTTGGGAAGACATGAAGAATGCATTTGTACGGAAATATCATGGTTATTGTAAACCTAAGGACTCTCGCAATGATATTTTTAAAATACAACAACTTGAAGACAAGAGCCTAGAAGACTATCTCGAAAGATTTAACTATGTGTTACATAAATCTAAATATAGTGATCTTCGGGAAGATGCAGTAAGAACACTGTTCCTCAAGGGAATCTTAGAGACGAATGAATCCATCCCTAAAGGATATAGTAAAAGATGAATTACAAAAACTCCTTAACGCTGGTTTCATCTACCCAATTTCTAACAGTAAATGGGTGTCTCCTCTCGTAGTAGTTCCAAAAAAAGTCACAGGGAAATGGTGTATCTGTGTTGACTTTCGAGAGTTGAACAAGGCCACTCTTAAGGACTACTTCCCTTTTCCTTTCATTGAATAGGTGTTAGATACCTTATAAGGGAAGCAATAATTTTATTTCCTTGATGGGTATAGTGGATACAATCAAATATTAATAGCACATGAGGATCAAGACAAGACAACCTTTACTTGTTCTTGGGGGACATATGCCTATCGAGTGTTTCCATTTGGACTATATAATACACCTGCTACTTTCCAGCGTGCAGTATTAGGAATATTTGTTGATCTTATACATGATTGTGTAGAAGTTTATATGGATGGCTTTACAGTTTATGGTAATACCTTCCAAGAGGCCCTTGATAACCTCGAAACAGTTCTTATTCGGTGCCAAGAAACGAACATAGCCCTTAGTCATGTAAAATGTAAGATGCTACTAACCGAGGGCATAGTTCTAGGACATCATGTCTCTCTTCAAGGTATCAAGGTGGATCCTGTCGAGATAGAAATGATTGTTAATCTTCCTCCTCTAAAAAGTACAAAGGAAGTAAGAAGTTTTCTTGTCCATGCAGGCTATTATAGACGTTTTATTGAAAATTTCACTGAGATAGCCGCACCTATGTTCAAGCTACTCATGAAAGACACATAATTCCAATGGACTGAACCGTGTCAATATGCCTTTGAAACTTTGAAGGAAAATCTATCAGTGGCACCAATACTTAGGGGCCCTAATTGGTCCCTTTCTTTCCATATATCCACTAATGCTTCCGACCTAGCTATAGGAGCAGTCTTAGGTCAAAAAGAGGGACAAACATCACATGCCATCTATTTTTCTAGTAAAAATTTGACTCCTGCATAATCGAAATACACTGTTACTGAAAAAGAGTTTCTAGCAGTAGTCTATGCCATCAACAAGTTTCGTCATAATATCAGAGGATATGAAATTTTTATACACACTGACCACTCTGCCATTATATTTTTAATGAATAAACCTATCACCAATGGTAGAGTGACTCAGTGGATTCTTTTGTTACAAGAATTTAACATCACCATTATCAATCATCCCGGTCGAGAGAATGTGGTAGCAAATTTTCTCTCTCGAATTAAAACTGACTATAATGCTAGTCCTGTCGATGATAGCTTCCCAGATGAACATTTGTTCGCTGTGTCTGTTCGAACTCCATGGTTTGCAGACATAGCCAATTATTTAGCAACTGGAAAGCTACCAAACCATCTCTCTCCACCTGAGAAACGTAGGATCATAGTTCAAAGTTCTAATTATTCTTGGGTGGACAATGATATTTTTCGTACTAGTCCTGATCTTATTATTAGAAGATGTGTACAAGAGGATGAGATGGTAGAGATCCTTCATGCATCTCATGGTGGACCTTGTGGCGAGCATTTTCCTGACAAGAGAACAACATACAAAGTGTTGCATTCTGGGTATTATTGGACAAGTATTTTTAAAGATGCTGCCAAGTATGTCAAGGGGTGTGACCGTTGCCGAAGAATGGGGATACCTATGCCATCCGACGAGATGCCTTTACAACCCCAAGTTATGATTGATCCTTTTGAGAAATGGGCTCTAGATTTTGTTGGGCCAATTTCCCCTATGTCTCGCAAGAAGAAGTACATTCTAGTCTGTACATATTATGTCACCAAGTGGGTAGAAGCTAAAGCCTTATTCCGAGCCATAGAGAAATCTGTGGTAGAATTTATATATGAATAAATATTTACCCGATTTGGTGTACCTAGGGAGATTGTAACCGATCAAGGATCTCAGTTTACCTCCAAGTTGATGAAAGAGATTACTAACAAATTTACATTGTAAATCTTCACCATATCACCCGCAAGAAAATGGTCAGGTAGAGTCCACCAACAAAGTATTAGAATCCATCCTGACTAAGACTATCCAGTTACACCACAAAGACTGGGCAGATAGGCTTCCATAAGCCTTATGGGATTATAGAATAACTTGGAGGAACACCACTAGCCACACACCTTATGAACTTGTTTATGGTAAACAAGTTCTTCTACCTATTGAATTTCAAGTCAAAACCTTTCGTATGGATGCACAATTAGGGATGAATATGGAAGAAGCACAAAGACAATGAATCCTACAGATAAATGAATTAGACGAGATTAGGCAAGATGTTATTCAACGCACAATATTAATTCAAAATCAACACAAAAAGTGGCATGATAGATACATTAAACAAAAACAATTCAAAACTGGAGACTGGGCATTACTTTTTTATTCAAGATACAAAAACATTAAAGGTAAATTAACTAATCGTTGGATGGGTCCATATGAAATTGTTACAGCTTTTGATAATGGATCTGTTAAAATTAAGACAATTGATGATTATCAAATTTCCTTTGTTGTAAATGGACATAGACTTAGACTTTATCATCAACCAATAAATAAACAAGATTTTGTGCATAATGCCTTACAACAGAAAGAGATGGAACTGGTAGAAGATGAAGTTATTCCTCCTTCCCCTGGTTCTTGAATTATTTTGGGTTATCTTCATTTGTATATATGTAAATATGTTTTTGTTTTTCAATAATAAGAGTCATTTCTAACAATTGATTTCATTTTTGCAGGAAATTCAATATCATGATTGGCATATACAATTTTGTCAATTAAAACAGGAAGACTCTTTTCCTTTCCTTAACTTTGAAAATTTTACATAACTTTCTTTGAACATATGTTTTTGTTTTGAATAAATTTGAATCATCTAACAAGTGGTTTTATAGTCGATTACCAAAACCTTATCACTATAATCAATCAGGGAATATTAACTGAGAAGGGAAGTGCTCCAAAAGAAAATCATAATATATCCTAACTCCTCTTTCGCTTATTGTTGAAAATTGAAAAATTATAGTGAAAGGTTAAAGCGTTCTTTATATCATTTTTAACCACTTTCTTTTATAATTATGTATATGGTATTTGATTCAGACATGTTCATTTCTGATTTATCATTAGAACAGTTGCTTAAGACCTACTTTGATTACTATGTTCTTCAAAAGCTCTATCTTACACCTATGGACTACTAGCTCATCCTAGACTCATGATCAAAACTTGTCTCTTAAGCACTTTTAAAAGGTATCCCAAAAGTGAGTGATATTTCTATTTTGTGGGGAACATTACTAATCTTTTATGAAGAAGATGTACTGAGAGGTCAAATAATAGATTTAGGTTATTATCTTTTGACATGGTCTATGATCTAGGCCATTTTAAATAAAGTTACTCACAAAGTTTGTTCTAAAATTTTGAGTTATGTGTTTAGCAGGCTTAGCACACTCTAGTGCCAACCGGATACCTTCATATATATATATATATATATATATATATATATATATATATATATATATATATATATATATATATATATATATATATATCATTATACGAGGCAAACCCGTCGGGGTACTGAACAGGCTCGCTGGCAACGGGTCCATTCTAAGTAAAATCTTAAACAAGGAAGCTCGGTAAATGCAAGTAAACCCGTCGAGGTACTGAACAGGCTCGCTGGTAGCGGGGCTATGATTGCATGGTACCAAGATAAACCCGTCGGGGTACTGAACATGCCTGCTGGAAGCGGGGCAATATCGGGTAAAAGAGGCCAGTTAACGCATTGCTATGCACATGGCTCATAAAAGACCTAAGTATATGAATACATGTTGAGGCCTATTATTTATACTGTGATTAGAGAATGGCTATAGGTTGGACTTGGACCCTGTCATCTAATTCAAACAATACCTAGGATATGATTATCCTAGAAATGGGACCCATAACCATAGAAATCTCACAAACTCTACGGTGAACCTTATCTATATTCTTTGGATGATAAGAGATCTTTAAAATGAGTCATGGATGACTAGTTTTCCTATGGTATTTTCACATCAATTATACTATCATTCTTCATATGGTCTTCTTAAGCATTGTTGTATTCTTTTTTATGAATGTACATATCTGAATCATCTACATTTATTAGTTAATATTTCATTTTTTTTTACGAAAATTATCACAGCATTTTAGAAACTATCGGCAAAACTTTCAATTGAAAATATTTGAATATTAATCAATTTTTCTTTGATGGCTTGAGGACACGCCATATTTTTGGTTTGGGGGAGGTTCATAACTATCTTTATTTTCTAATTATTTACCAAAAATCTATTTATCTCTGACAAAATGATAGGTGTTTTCAGGAATAATGCGAAATAGCAAAGGAGGATTGTCCTAATCAATGATAAATAAAGAGGAACGCAACTGAAAGGTCCAGAAAAGCAAAGTTTACAGCATCTTTTGTGCACTAATAGCCTCAGAAATTCCCTGCAAAATCAGCTTCAGTTAGCATCAGCAAGCAGATCTTGTACATACAAAAGTCTATATGAAGGGTTGAATGATGGGTCAAATGCCGATCTGAATGAGGTGACGAACGAGGCAAATGAACAACGATCTGAATGGAGTGACGAATGAAACCATAGCTTATAATGGATTTATTAAATATGCCAAGTTATCCAAATTTGAATACTATTGATAAATCTAATTGGCCAATTATGTCAGGAATCAATCAAATGTCAATTTCGCACGTGGTCTCATTCCCTTATCCATCTCACCTCCATTAAACGAATGGATTATGCATCATTGTGATCTTCAGAATCATTACATGATCTCCATATGGTCTTAATTATCCTATCGTACGATCTTCCATCATATTAATCGAGTCATCATGATCTCTCACGTGTAATCCATGTCTATAATTTCATTTTGAGAATTACATTCAACCTGTCCAAAGTTCGACTTTGGACATGGTTGAATATATCATAACCACACGTATTCACTAAGTCACGCATTTCTATGTTGGCACTCGATTCAAGATCTTTGAATGATAAGCGTGATATTTCAAGCATGCTAAGTCCTCGCCTACAATCATTCAACCATTCAAATGGACTTCAATTTAAAGTGACGACTGCATGAATTTTGCTCCATTATGTTCGCTTTCCATCTTTTCTGTTAAGCTGCGTCTCTTGCATCTCTTGCATCCCTATACCTATCTCCATCCCTCGACCTCTGTCCAATTATGTCGATCTATCATGAATCTAGAAGTTACCAGGATTTACTTCACATTCCCGAGTTCAAAGTGTGCCGTGAGGTATTCCTTCAAGCCGGATGGGGTCCATTTCTCTGCCTTCTCCAAGGCCACGACCACGGAATCTCACTGCTTTTCGCTAAGGGATTCGATGGCAAGATGGCCAAAGTTGGCTATCTCACTTTTTCTGTGACGAAAGAATCTATCGCAATGGACACAAAGCTTCCTAGGGAGGGTGCCCGTTGGCACAAACATATCTTCCTTCCATGGAAGGATCACGAATTTGATTTGAAGGACGAATATCAACATGTTGCTAGAACAAAAGGATTCCACCGGGAGTGGGTCAAGCCGGAATACCTAGATCCCTTGACTGTCATCATCCATCTGATCACTTGTGAGGGTAAGTTTATTGTTTTTAAAATCTGCCATTTTAGATTGCTAGCACATTTTGTTAACAATCAGACCCTCAATTTCCCATTCTATTTCTTGAAAAGTTTAGAGAAAATGTCAAGCCAGGTTAGGAAGAATACTATTAATTCCTATGGTAGCTTGTACCATCACTATCTCATTAAAATCCCGATCATTCACCAGTTGGAAGAGATAGGGAAAACCTAGGATCGTTTTGTCTTTGAAACACTAAACCCTCATTTGATCGAGAAGCCTATTGTCAAACCCTCTACTTCTCGAAAACACCATCGTTTCCAAACCGGTATTAGTGAGACTACCCAACCCTCTACATAAACAGAACGAGACACTAAGCATGTGTGGTTTGATGAGGATCCCTCGGGAGATGTGCACATTGTCCACCCATCGCCTTCTCCTGATATTTCCTTTGGTGACCCTAGTTCGGAACCCCCACTTTTTTCATCAGTACCCACTAAATCCAGGAAAAAAAATCATGACTAGTCCGTCGACCAGTCTGTCATCCAGACTGTCGTTCAGCCATCACATTCAGACGACCATACCCTCGAAACACCCCTCCTCACATTAGCCAATGTATCTGCTCGATTGTGTGAAGCCCCTGTTGCTAGAAGTTCTCCCGCACACAACGAAGACAGAGTTCTTGAAGAACATACTGTTGAGCTTGAAACACTTTCAAGAGAGTTGAGTCCTCAAAAGGACCTGGAACATCGCATAGAACAACCCATTCTGAATCAGCAGGAAGTGGATAGGTTGACCCAAGGGATAGCACGGTTGACAGACCAGAATCAAAACTATGTGGAAACAATATTTGAGCTTCATAAAGAAAACAAGGTACTGCGCACACAAGTAAGAAGCATTGAATGCTTGGTCAATGCCAAAACAACGTCGCATACTTCTCTCTGAATGAGGTATGACGCCTTGAAGGATCAGTTCCAAAATCTTAGGGCTAAGTCCACTTCCGCTTCCAAGTCGAAGGCAGCTGCTATCGTAGCCCAGCCTTCTTCCTGAATTCTTCTCCTTTTGCTTAGTGGGACCTGGCATATCTCCGATTTGGGGGAATGTTGGTGTCCATTTTGTCGCCATTTTTTAGCATCAAATATACTCTGAGTGGCGTTATTTTCATTATTTTGATATAATAAATCACTCCTCTTGCCATTCAGTCCATCAATCAGACCCAGGTATGATCGTATTTACATATCACGTGAATCTTGGCTAAGTATCATTATTTTCATGGTTTATTAATATTAATTTAATGTTTTTTGACTCACTTGGAAAATAGATTTCGACTTGCAGGCTATGGGCTTCAAACGGACCTTCATTCAGACTCGTGTTCACGTTGGCATATTCCTTCCCATTAAAGACAAAAAACAAAAATATGGGTTCCATTAGCAACGTGGTGGTTATGGTTGGTGAGTCCCTGTTCTAGAAGATTCGCTTCCCTGCTTGCTCAGCTCGACAACACATGACTCTCCCCACGTCAACGCTCTAGAAGATTCACTTTCCCGTTCGCTCAACTCGCCAACACATGCTCATGCCCACGTCGACGTTCTAGCAGATCTATCCTCCCACGCTCAGCCTGCCAGCAGATGCTTCTTCCCACAATTAAAGGAAACTAACACACAACTATTCGCATCAAGGAGAATGGCCGCAAGATGTCGTCCATCATCCTCATGAAGTTTGCGGGAGCATTTGTCATCCTGAAAGGCATGACCAACCATTTGAAAAGGCCCTCCTTGTATTTGAAGGAAATCTTCCACACATCGGAGGGTTCAATTGGTACTTGGTGATACCCAGACTTCAAGTCGATCTTACTGAAATATTCCCCCCCTGAGTTGGTCCAAAAGGTCATCAATCCATGGGATAGGGTACCTATTCCAGATAGTGATCTTATTTAGCACTGAATAGTCAATACAGAGTCTCAAATTCCCATCCTTCTTTTGCACCAACACGATCGGGCTCCCACAGG
The DNA here is from genome assembly GCA_027924585.1 of Larix kaempferi. NCBI lineage: Eukaryota > Viridiplantae > Streptophyta > Pinopsida > Pinales > Pinaceae > Larix > Larix kaempferi. The sequence goes on from BSBM01000232.1 coordinate 10,870,266, forward strand.
GTGATGAACTTGGTCGGATGTGCCCTTTCTGTAACAACTCCTAAATCTGCCTCTTGATTTCATCATTCTCTAGAATAGAGCATCGATAGATTGATCCATTGGGAAGCGGCGCACCTGGGGTCAAATCGATGGGGTGCTTGACCATACAGTGCAAAGGCACCCCTGCAGGTGAGGTGAAGATGTCCCTGTACTCCTCCACGACCTTGTCCATCTGTTGTTTCCAGGTGTAAAAGCTCTATCTGGAGGTTGTGGCCACAATATTATTCTTTCCCTGAGGGTGGATTACCAGGAAAACAAATTTCCCCATTTTGGAAATGATCTTACTGCATTGTTTTGCAGTAACCAAAGAGATGGCGGCAGGCAACGCTACCTTCGGTATCCTATACAAATTATTTCCTAGAGTAACAATAACAACGCGAGGCCGGGACTCATACACAACATTTCGCTTCCACAAGTATGGTTGGCCTAATAATACATCATAAAAATAAAGAGGAGCATTGTCACATTATACGGCCTCTTCCGTGAAGGACTTGATGCTGTAGGGAAGGCAACACTGTTGGATGACGTGGAGATCCCATCCTTGGTGAAGCCACCCAATGGTGTACGGTTGTGGGTGTGTTGTGGTCGACAAGCCCAACCGCTTCACGACTTCTTCTAAAATGAGGTTCTTTTGGCTCCTGTTGTCGACAATGAACTGCAGCGGGGAACCCTTTACCCACATTTGGAAATGGAAGAGGTGCTCCCCCTCCTCTGGATCTTCCAGTTCCTCCTTTTGGACCTTCGTGGTGGAAACAATGGCGTTGGGCTCCACATCGATAATCTGCTCCCCCGTGTCATTGCCCCTTTCGGGTTCTGGTTTAGAGTCGGAGCATGCATCGGATTCAGAAGCCTTCAACTCGGCCACCAGTGACTGCTTGGCTCAACACTCACTTGTGTTGTGCGTGGAGCTCTTATGAAACTCACACCACTTTCCCATGTCCTTCTTTGGATTCACAGTGTTGTTCTTTGCTTACAGTTTTGGCGGGTTATCCTGGGCCACCCCGCCTTGGTTTTGTCCTTTGTTCTGCGGTTTGGGGGCACCTTTCTGTTGCTTCTGATTCGCAGATCCAGAGTCTTGCTTCTTCTGTTTGAACTTTTGCTCAATCTTGGCAGCAAACCGATATGCTACGCCAAGCGAGGAGATGTCGAGGAACTCCATTTCCTCCTGAATGTATATGTGCAGAAAACTATGGTACTTCATCACCAAATGTTTCTCTGAATCTTTGATACCCAATTTTGTGCACAGGGTATGGAACAAATTCCTTAGCTCATGCACATCTCGATCCCTTTATTGCCGCAGCATAGTCCATTGTATGTACTTGTCCTCATAGCTTCCCATGGGATAATATTGTTCCTTGATGGCATCTCGAAAAGAATTCCAAGTGGGTGCGGCCGAAAACAGAGAGGATGCCCTCTCATCCGTCTGCTCATAGTAGGTTTCCCACCAATCCTTGACATGGGGGGCGGCTTTGAGGAGTGCAAAATTGATCCTTTCCCGGTTGGAAAATTTATGCACCAAGAAGTACCCTTCTAATAGATTCAACCATCTATCTACGACATCTGCATCTATTTGGCCTTCAAATATGGGAATGTCAAAGTTTACTTGTACCTTAAAAGGGGTTGTGTCTCCAAAATGGATGCTGCTGGGAAGTTGTTGAAGGATCCGGATAAATTTATCCATCATCGCATTCCTTTGTTTCTCGAGGGCCTTCTCAATCAATATTTTGATAGGATATCCTGCTCCCTCGTCTTTCTTTTTGTCTGCCATGGGCAGCCGTCGGGGTTTGCAAGGCCGATTTTGCAAGGGTTCAACCAGGTCCAGCCCTAAGTCCTTATACCCCGACCTCGTTGGGGACATGCAAAGAAGGATCGAGAAAGAGCAAACCCGCTCTGATACCACTGATCCATACTTATGAAGGAATGCAAAGAATTACAGAAATAAACCTAAACACAGAGTTGAAGCAAAAGTAAGACTTCATTTCATCAATATCACACAACGGAAATATGCTTACAAACAGAATGGAAAAAAACTAGCTAGGGCGTTTGTAGCTTATCTCTGAGAAGAGATGTGGTGGCCACTGACCTCTGAACTCTGAGTTACAATGCGGCTCGAAGCCTATCTATTATCGAGAAACAAAGGAAAACCCTAAACATCCAAAAACCTAACCCTAGGAGATGAAAATGCCAAACTATGGGCCCCGTTGGGGTAAATTGGTACATCAATTTCCCGGCGTCGTAACTTTGGCATACGATGTCTGTTTGATGCACATGATACCTCCTTGGAAATATATATCCAAGGACTACACCGATGACAGCCAATGTCAAGTTGTTTAATCATAAGTAAATGTTGATTCCTTGACTCACATTCACCGAAACGGGATTTTCCCAAAAACATCGTTTAAGGTCTCAAAACGGATCCGAAAGTTTAGGACCCGAAAAAACTGCTAAAAATAGTAAGTTGTGCTATAATTAAGGAAACTGAAAGAACTGAAAGAACAATGTTGGGGCCCAAGTGGAATAGGCGGGTGGCCAGTAATATCCACCTGGATCACCCGCACACCCCCTCAACTTGAGTGAAATCATAGATAAATGGCTAAAAAAATGTTGTGTCCCCCTTGCATGGGTTGTTTTATGGATAGTAACATAAATTACATAGAGTAAAAGTTAAGTCACCCTTGAGACAAAATTAAATGGGTATTTGGATGGGACTAGTGGAATTAATTAGGGGCAGGTAGTGGACCTTCCCGTGATAAAATTTTGTGTGGAAATTTGGTGGGACTTAGTGCAATTGCTTCGGGTATTTGCTGACTTTCCCACGAGAATGTTTTTCACAAAAATATAGTGGGACTTAACAAAATTATGTGAGCAAGTAGTAGAACCTCCTACAAGGTATAATTTTGTGGCTATACGGTGGGACTCTGCTACATTTATGTGACACATATAAAAACAATTGCACAAGACAATAAGCTGACATAAAATGAAACTTGAAAATACCTAGCTCCTCTTAAGGACTACTTGGTGAAATTATAGGCCAATATCTCACCCTTCAAGCCACCATAGGTTAGAAAATAGCTGAGAACAACCTAAAAAGTAATAGTTAAACGAATATAAACCCAAATGGAGTCCCCAATCTATTTTGTGGGTTTGTTGCATTGGTGAGAAAAAAAAACCTTTAAAAACAAGATCCTAAGTTAGACAATAGACAATGGTTAGTAGTGAGACTAGAATAAGAGTATTTTAATAGAAATAAACAAATAGAAGCATGCAAGAAATCATTCTACAAGATTAATTACAATAATGCCATCCAGACACAAAAATTAGAGAGAAACAACAATACTTATATATTAGCCCAATGGAAAAGCATAAAAATAAGTGATGTCACCTTGTAAGAGTGATTGGAATTAAGTGGCATCTAACATTTTACTTGGGATGGGTCATGTTCCTTCTTGAAATCTCTCTCTAATAATGGTGAATGAAGAACACTTGTCTCCTTGAGGAAGAAGCTCAAATAAGCATGAGGGAAATGAATGGTAGAGATGAGAGAGTGCGAATTATGATATCCAAGCTCATTCATCTAGCATAACCTTGTAATTCTTCCTCTCCTCTTAGAGAGCCTACTCTCTAGTACACCATCCTATCTGTCTCATGGCCAACAACCATGAGCCGACCGCCAAGGATACCAAAATCATATGCACTCAATGTGCATCCTTAAATAATGCATCTCGGTGCACCCTCCATCATGTCATTACCAATGGAACTCACATAGGCTCGTTACAATCTCCCCCACTTAAATATGTTGACGTCCTCATCAACACGGCTCCATCCACACATCCGATGAAACGGGCATTGGTGGTGAAGAGGCCCTTCCATGTATGCCAATAACCGAACGTGGATCTGATACCATATGTCAAGGGACTAGACTTGTTTTCCCTCTTGAGCGTCCCATACAATCTGAAAACCTAGTCATCGCATGAAATCGACGTGATCTTGCTAGTTGAGCATGACCATCAACTGCAAGTATCACCCAGACTACGCCTCATCGAAACCAGTTTACCCAAACCTAAGCCAGACACCTTAGAGTATGTGGAATTCCAAGAGCTCATTTCACCGTAGGCAAAGAAGTTCACCGCATCGCCACCCAACCTTGGACAATGTTGTACCATCACATTGCCTCCCCCAATCCAACGCTTGAATGAACGACTGCTATTATCAGACAATCTACCAAAATCGGACTTAAGGCGTGATCTCTCTAGCTCAATGTAAGTCTAGAAAAAATGAGACAGAATATGAAACTACTCTCCTAGATCTAGTTAGAGATCAGTGAATTAAGCATCTTACCTCAGATTCGTAGATCTTTCTCCTCGTGGTTGTTCCGAGTTCCGCGGTCGTCAGATCAATGGTTGTAAGACCTGTCAAAACACATAGGAACAATACAAGCAGTAAAACATGCCTAAACACTAACTAGTCTAAGTAAATAGTTGAGGAGGTAAACTATAAATAACATCAACACAATAACATTTATGGAAATCATTTATATTACAGTGTAAAACGTGGGAGATGCAATAGAAGAGATGATTACAACCGATGCCTCAACGTCGCAATCTCCTTCCGACAAGCCAAACCAAAGCTCCTAGAGAGAAGTAGGTGCCTCCAAGACTAAGGTGTTGAACTAATGAGCTAATTTCACTAGCATAAGAGTACCATAGACTTACTCCCTTTGGAATGGGAAGGGCGCTTATATTTATAGGAACAAGTGGATAGAGTAGGTTGAGGATCATGGGGAGAAGGTTAAGGGATCCTCCCATTAGGTTAGGGAACTGAAGGCCAGCTCACCTAGTAGTTAGGGATAGGGATCCACCTCATCCAACTTCTAGAATTCGCTCGAAAGGTACCTTTATCTCATGAAACTGACTCTAGCGCATGCTGCATGAATTCAACCTACGATGACGCACTTTGCTCAAAGACAATCTGCGCCAGCTTAATTATGAGTGTGGATAAAGGTCATCAACTTGCCATAAATGACTATCTTGATCTTGGGATTTCAGGTATTTAGGCACCGAGGTTACATAGGTCTCATGATGGTGAGATTTTGGGTGTAACAGAATGCCCCCCAAACCATGAAGCTGGTAAAACTAATCAGGTAAAATGATTTGATAGAAGGAATGGCAAGGACTTGTCGGAGAGAAGATGTTGTAGTACAACTGACTCTGAGAACACAGTCTCATATGATGCACAACATGGTTGCCGACCAATACATTGCATATCCATGGTAGTAATGACCGACTGAACACAATCATGGCTACTAGACACAAGCGTAGATCCATGATGAAATGATAACACAGCCATGACCAATACAAAAGTGGATCCATGTAATATGACTCAAACAATCTCCATCACAACCTGGGTAAAACATGACTCCCTAGGGTCTTGAAGTTGAACCCGCAATGATGCGAATCTATCCATGTGATTACAAATGTCTTGATGTTGAACATGGTAGAAACCACTTGATTACTGGTCATTGATGTATACCGTTAACAACCGTGAGGGAAATCACCATTAATGTCAATGATCCCCAAGGTATCATAGTACATATCATCAAGCACGAATGAATGAGTTGAAGTCGAACGCTTGACGAAATCTTCCAATCAAGAGTCAATGATGTAAACGCATGTCGAACGTGAGGTAACCTGTCATTGAGGCATGTAGGCCCAAGGTACTTGATTGGTTTCTAGATTCAGGCCTAGGATGATGTGTTGAAGTTGAAAAGGATGAATCTGTCGAAGGAGGGCCATGATGAATCCCCCATCATCGACATGAAACTTGACAACAGATGTTTGGAGTAGATCGGATGGTACAGTAACATGCAAGACTGACTCAGTGTAGACCGACATGATGGAAGGTGTACTGACTGCAAATGATGAGTGGTGAATACATCTCTTAAAAATGGGCATGGCATGACTTGGCATTATTGACATGACGAGAACAATGCCATCTACTAATGCAACTGGTGGTGGAAGCATTCTTTGGATGACCCAAAGGAGTAACAAGACTCGTGGAGTTAACATGACTCGAGGACAAGTACTGAACGAAAATGCAAAATGAGTGCCATATTCAAGAACACCTAAGTACTACCACAGGTAAAGGTGTAACACAAAAAAAATTCTTTTTCCCCATCATGGCTGATGAGTTCCTCATGTGTTTTTAACGAGCTTGATGAGGGTAACTAGATGCTCGGTATAGCTCATCTCATAGATGAGTCCAATCCCAAACGTTCTTCGAACATGGGAATGAAGGGGTTCGTCCCATGGCGGGCCCTTCAATGTTGAGTTTTAACGAGTCCATATAAGGTAAACTCGGCGTCATTTCATGTTTAGAGAGTCTGAAAAGAACTAAAGAAGACTCCAAAGGGCATTTTTCGTAAGGTTAGCCTCTTCACCCGGAAAAGGGTAAAACAACGCGAGAGAGGACTCTTCCAGTCATGATTGGTTGGAGTATTCCTTTTTCGTAAGTAGTGCCCCCTGGTCCGAAAAAGGGGTAAACTATCACTAGGAAGATGACCATTCAAATACTTTAACAAGCGTGAAAGCGACAAGTTTGCTTGGCGATCTTTTCGTATTTCGAGAGCCTGAAAAGAGCTTAAAGAAAACTCCGAGGGGGTTCCTTTTTCGTAGGAGTTTAACGAGCTTGAAAAAGTGATAAACTATAACTCAGTGACTTATTCTCATCATTTAACAAGCACGAGAAAGAACAAAGAGTTAGATTGGTTGTCATTTAATAATTTACATTAATGAGCGAAATAATGACAAAAAGACACTCGAAGAGTGTTCATACCTAATGATACTTACGAGACGACCACTGGGTAAAGTAATGGCATTAATGAGGCACCTGCAGCACAAAAACTAGGTCAAAAGTGGTTAACCGAGTATTTAAAGGCAACAAATAACCCAAACTATAGTAAAAAACCCATTAAAGCATCAAAATATAAAAGGAATATTCCATTTTTTGTTATAAAATGGGTGAAATACTGAAAAGAAATTACAATTGTTCTTTACCAAATTTGGAGAGTGCAAAGTGTCGTTTGGAGCCAAATTTCAACTGTAGTTTCCAGAAGCTACGGTCCATCATTTCGCGAGCTGTCAATGACAGGTAACCCTAAACCTTCCCATTTAAATTTTCAGTGGATTAGAATTTGCTTTTTCTTGTTTTTAGGTAGATTTTAAGTGTTTTATGTTGGTAGGTTTGCGTTCACAGGGTCGACGCAGGAAGCCCATTCAGGCTCTGCTCCGGTGTAGATCCCGAAAGGGAGTTCTGTGCCAGCGGTGCACTATCAAAATGGGTGATCTGCGTAGGCACAAACGACCAAATGAAACTCAAAACATAGAAAAAAATAAAATTTTTGGATGGAGGGGCAAAGTTCTAAACATGTTTAAATGGTTTACTTGGCAGGTTTGGAGCGACACAATGGTCCTTGAGTGGCGAGAACACGAGCATGAGCTCAAGGATTTGCAAGTGGAAAAAAATCCTCAAAGTGTTACACCATTTTGGAACTGTGGGCTACTCAAGTACTTTCGAGTGTCAGGGATGAGATCCCAAGTCAACCTACTGACACACCTAGTCCAATGTTGGGACCCCATTCAACAGTACTTCCGGATAGGTGAGCACACGCTTACCATACATGTCGAGGACTTACCACACATGTCAAGGACATCTACTTTTTGACAGGGTTATCCCGACGGGGGAACCCTGTGTCTTTGACCAGGTCACGGGGTGGTGACCGTTCGGTCGAGGACACGATAGATCAATGGTGTACTCCGGGTACAGCGATGGTTGGTGGGAAAATTCCCATCAAGCATGTCATGGACAGGGACTTACGAGTGATACTCTTCACTATTGCGCGAGTTGCTGGTAGCCGAGCTACTCACTTGGAGAGCAAGTCGTAAATGACGTATTCCGAGGAGTGCATGAATCCTACTATGTTTAACTGGTGTGAGGGGCTTGCCGTTAGCCTCAAAGATCAATTGACCAAGTGTCAGCACGGGGCGCTGAAGCAGTTCGGATATGGCTTGATCGTGGTATCCTTCATGTTGGAGCGGGTACCTCTCTTGCGCCCGCAACTGGATTTTGAGGATCGGGAGGTACGTGATCCTCACATGCTGAGATGGGAAGATGCAATGGCTCGCCATGGTGGCGGGGGGGCCATCGTCAGTTTCGGTACTGGGTTCTTCTCATGGCTGTAAGCACAAATCCTCATGGTAGAGGATTATTCATATGCCGGTAGAGACTTCCAGGGAGATCCCGACCTAGTGCTTCCAGAGGGAGCGCAGTGGGGTGACATAGGTAAGAACCACTGCTTGTGTTTTTATATTTTAGGTATTTTATGATTTTTTTTTGTAGTAGTGCTGGTGATGTTTACACATTTATTTGCAGACATGGGTCTATAGAGACCATTGAAAATCTCCCGCCAGGTGTGTATAGGAGGAGTGCTAGAGATGGAGCCTGCGGCTCGTGATGCTCTTGAGGAGAAAGAGGTGCTCGGGGAGAAGCTCCAAGGGATGAATTCTGACATTCCAGAGCCTACTGTACATGACTTACCCCTCCGATATCAGGAGTTGACAGTTGGGGTATTGGATCATTTCGGCACGCTACTCCGAATGGTGGCGAGGGCCGTTATCTGTTACCATGCTCATACTGGGGCTGAGCGGCCTAGGGCTGTGCGGCGTATGGTTTAGGGACATGGCCTGTACATGTATACTCTGAAATCTTACGGTCTTCAGGATTTTTGTAGAGATGACTCTTACTGAAAGCTAACATGCTTTAGATTCTTGTATTAGCACTACCATTTTGTACTTTTGTACAGATTTATATATATACAGACACTTCCGACGGCTTTATACATTATGTGTTTTGATGGATGATTAATGTGATATTGTTTACATGTTTGCTTATACAATGGATTATTTACATGTTATGACTGCTTTTATATTTCATGAATATGTTATGTGTGTGCAATGTAACAATCTAGAATGAAATTTGCCATTTATTCGACAATTGCGTTCATATCTCATGGAATGTACAGGTATTGAATAGATTCAAGGGACCTTTCTAGAAGACAGACTCGTCTGTAGAGATGGATTAGGGTAGGGTCACGGATAGCATAAATCCGGTTAAGATGAGAAACCACTAGTTGTGAATCCAAATAGATAACAACGTGGTCCATACCCAAGGAAAGAGTGTCGGTTAGGGTTCCAATCATTGCCTGATACTCTCCGGCGTTGTTGGTTGAAAAACCTAGACAACTTACTCCTGAGCTGATAAGCTCGCCGGTGGGAGAGTAAAGTACCCAGGCTGCCGAAGCAAGGTTACGGGTATGCCATCTAGTGCTTTCCGCAAATATATAGCAAGTTGCCATCTGCACACGCAGATATAACATGGTATAAGAAGCGAAAACAAGATCTAGACACACTAAACAAAAGCATCACACCACATAAAAACAAACATGCCATGTACAGTATATACAACGTACTTATGCAGGAATAACTCAGGCATAATACCTCTTCAGGTAAATCCCATTGTGGGGTTCACCTAAAGATATCTCGTCGTAGTCTTCTAGTTCGTAGTCTCCCTTCTCCAGAACGCGCTTCACTATGTAGGGTCCATGCCACATGGACTCAAACTTTCTTGCCCCCAGCTTATCGTGTCTTTGGTCCTATCTGAGGACCAAATCACCCTCACTATAGACACGAGGCTCTACCAATTTGTCATGCTGCACTTTGATGCGTTTCTTATGTGCCTCGTTGGCAAGAGTGGCATCGCGGGGAGTCTCGTCGAGTTTTGTCAGGTAGAGGAAGCGTTCTTCCTCAACAGTAGTGTTAGGGAGAAGTTCAACTGCGAGTTTGAGCGATGGAATCTCGCACTCTATTGGTAGGACTTCCTCCAATCCATAAACTAATTGGAAGGGGGTAAATCCAGTGGCAGTCTTGACGGAAGCTCGATAAGCCCATAGTGCAGAAAAGAGCATGTTGTGCCATTTAGACTTTTGCATACCCACCATGCCTTGGATCATGGTTTTCAAGACCTTGTTAATGGTCTCTACTTGTCCATTGTACTGTGGGTAGTAAGGTGTTGAGTTTTGATGGCGAAAACCCAATCTGGTGCTCAATTCATCAACCATGTGGTTCTGAAAGTGAGAACCATGGTCGGTGACTATAGCTTGAGGAACTCTGAACCGCGCTATAACATGATTGAACATGAAGAGTGCGGCGGTTTTGTCGTCGTTCATGTACATAGGCATAGCCTCGGCCCACTTTGTAAAGTAATCCACGGCTACTATTATGTAACCATGCCCCCCGGCCGAGGTAGGCTTACAGTGCATGAAGTCAATGCCCCATTTAGCGAAGGGGCCAACGACAATAACCGGGTGTAACGGAGCTAGGTGGGTGCATTTTTTCATTTGAAAATGCTGGCATGGAGGACATTTTTTACGGCCTCGATACAATCTTTAAATACAGATGGCCAATAATATTCCATGCGAAGTATCTTCTGGGCTATAGCCATCCCAGGGAGATGACCGCCACACGCCCCCGCGTGCAGTCATTTAAGACATGTTCATCCTCCTCATGAGTGAGACAACGTCGAAGAATAGAATCAATACCACGATGGTAAAAGGTATCACTAACGATCAGGTAATACTTTGCATGGTGGCGTATTCGACGACGGTCGTCACGAGACAGTTGGGGGATAAAACGTTGGGTTTGAAGATATAAAGTATTATCTCCATACCATGAATCAGTCGTGCTGATGAGGAACAATGATTCATCTAGAAGAGAATCATTGGGCTCAAATTCTACATCAGCACGGGGAAGATCACAGATAAGCTCGGCAAACACCAGATACTTTTTAAACTTAGCCTTTTCGAATAGGAGATCAAATTCCTGCAGTATCATGATCCAACGTGAATACTTGCCCCCAAGTACCTGACGTGTTAAAATGTGGTACATGGGATTCGAATTGGCAATGATGGTGGTGATGCGAAGCAATATGTAATATTGGAACTTTTGGACGGCAATAACTGCCGCAAGAGCAAGCTTCTCAACATGTGAGTAACGAGTTTCGGTGTCAATAAGACCCTTAAGTAATATATCACATGTTCCTGGGCGTTGTTGTCTTCTTGTACCAAGACCATGGCGATTGTGGTGGCAGAAGCGGCAAGATAAAGGATATAATCCTTGTAGTAATTGGGCGGTTGGAGCATAGGGGCATGTGTAGTAGCATGTTTGAGACTATCGAAGGATTGTTGCGCTTGGTCGTCCCAAATGAATGGGATGTCCTTCTTGCGTAGTCTCATGTAACCCTGAGTCTTTTGCGCAAAATTACAGACAAAACGCCTTAAGTAAGTTTCTTTCCCTTGCAAACTTTGAAGTTTCGTGATATCAGTAAGAAGTGGGAGAGCGACAATGGCTTCCACCTTCAAGGGATCAATGTGGATCCCATCCTTCGAGACAATAAAATTGAGGAGGCGTCTAGACTCGACGCAAAAGATACCCTTCTGAGGGTTCAGATGGATGTTATACCGTCTACATCTGAGGAATACCGCAGTCAGATGATCAATGTGGTACTGATGTTTCCGTGAATGGGCAGATAGATCATCGAGACAAGGTTCCACAAAGTCCTTCACATCATGAAAGGAATATGACATGGCCCGCTGGAATGTGGCACCAACATTTTTAAGGCCAAAAGGGAGCTTGCGATAAGAAAACGTGCCCCAAGGACAGATGAAAGCAGTCTTGTGTTGATCAGCTAGGTGGATCTCAATTTGGTTGTAATCGAAAAAGCCATCTATGAAAGAGAAGATGACACTTCCAGCACAATTTTCAATGATCTGATCGATAAAGGGAGTTGGGTAATTGTCCTTGGGACAAGCCTTGTTGAGATCCCGATAATCGACACAAACACGAATGGTACCCTGCTTTTTAGCTATAGGGACGACGTTTGAGACCCATTCTGTCAGTGGGACAGGGTAGATAAAGCCAGCTTTTAAGAGCTTTTCAATTTCTGCCTTGATTGCCATAGTCTTTCGGGGGTGTACCGATCACAATTTCTGCCGGACTGGTTTAGCATCAGGATAGGTTTGGATCATGTGCGAAACAATAGAGGGGTCTATGTCGGGCATCTCCTCGTAGGTCCAAGCAAACACGTCTCGAAATTGCTTGAACAAGGCCATGAACGTTGTAATCTCTTCAGGGGAACACTTTTGGCCTAAACGAATGTGTTCCGCTACACCAGGAGTAACCGATATGTCGACCGAAATGGTAGGTTTAATGTTGGCCAAGTTGCCTTCAGAATCTGTTTGACACGTAAGTATCGGGGGCTGAGGGCAAGGGTGGACATCTGATGTAAAGATGGTGGTGATGCTATTCTCCACAACATCTAATGGGGGAAGGAAAGATGATCGATGATGGAAGTCTTCCCACAGAGGGTCATTTGTACTCATGATTTCCATAATGGACTCATTAGAATGAAAAGTCCAGAGCAAAGGATCGGGTAGGGATGACATCCACTGTAGAGAACAGGATGTAGAGGCCAAAACTAAGTGGTCCTCTGGTGCTAACTAGATAGACTCATAAGTGAGTTCAATGGGTGAAAGAGGCATGGTGTCTCCAATCAGGTGCGTAGTGGCTTCATCAGGTACAAGCCATTGATCAGTATAGTTGGGGAGAGATGAAATCCCGGAGGAGATCATGTTCATTGTGGAAACATGATTAAGGGGATCCGAGGTTGGAAAAATTCCCATAAGGGATGAGTCCTTTGTGAGGCCGACCCCCACGCTCTCATATAGCTGCGAATATTGTCCAAGTAATGGAACATTATCGCCTGGATGAGTAGCGGTGTCAGGTGTGCAGAAATCCAGTTGGTCGACAGTAACAATTCGGCCTTGGTGGGGGAATTGTACTATACAGAAGACAGATGATACGACCGCATTCATGGCGATGACCGAGCAGAATATTATAATCTAACAAGGCGACAACCACTTCCACGTCAATGGTTGCGGTCTTACCCCCCAACTCTACTACGAAGACTTGTAACAACCCATGAGGTTGAAAGCCACATCCGTTGAATGCTTTCAAGGTGGTGGGAGAACGGTTCAACTTGGGAGAGCCAATGGCTCTCCAACATGGAAACGACATGACGGAGGTAGAGGCACCTTCGTCCAAGACGGTACGATGGATTGTCTTCCCAAAAAATTTTGTGGCAACTTGAAATGCCAACTGATGGGAAAGCACTACAACAAAACCTGTGTTTAGCGTCTCTTTTAGCTCCCTTTTTTGCGTCCACTAACACTTTTAGTGTATTTTTCATCATGTTTTGGACAAAATTGGTGCTTTTCCACGGGATGGCGCTTTTAATGGCATTTTTTGCGTCTTTTTTTTAAAGTAGATTTTATTTTAGACGCTAATTAGCATCCCAATTAACGTCCAAAATAGCGTCCATAATAGCTTCCATAATAACGTCCAACATAGCTTTCTGAAATAGTGCCAGGCATAGCTTCCAGAATAGCTCCAGGCATAGCACCAGGTCTAGATCCAAGGATTACGCCAGGAATTGCGCCAGGAAAATCATCTGACATAGCACCACGTATAGAGCCAAGTATAGCACCAGGAATTGTGCCAAGAATTTTGAAAGGAACTGCACCAGGAAAACTCCAATGTTGCGCTAGGGAAAGCACCAGGCATGTTGACATAAGTAGCACCTAGATTCCAAATTTTTATTCGAGGTTAAACCAATAAAGTATTACATGAAACAATGCTAGTGTGATTGACCACACATCAAGTATCACTGCAATAATGAATAGTCACTTGATAGATCTAGCTTAGATCTAGTCTAGATATAGTATTTTATGTCAATTACATGCATATTTTATACATGTTTATAGAAAGGTTTGAGGAAGGTTTTTCTTTGTCTATATGTGTGTAGGTTGATCATCAAGTGGAGCTGGAGCCAATTCAACCTGATCTACATCAATCATGGCCATCATCAAAGGAGTGCTTATAAGCTAATGTGAGTTAATCTTTCTTCCTTATTTTCTCATGTGTTGTATGTGATTGATTAGATCTGGTGATGGAAACCTATTGGTATACCGCTCCTATATGTCTTAGGTCTTGGGAAAGTGATCCAAGGGAGTTCCCATCTTTCCACAGGGTGGAAATATCCATAACACATAAATATGAATATTTTAGGGCCTGCAACCTTAGTTTTTATTCCTAAACGCTGCAAAAGGCCCTAAGAACCATCCATGGCATTTGAAATATTTCAACAACAATCGTATGATCCATGTAGGACAATTATTCACTCTATATGGAATGTGTGGTGGTTTTTTATTGTGTTCATAATCTGTGAACGATAAAAGCCTCTTTTAGGCCCTAATACATTTTTTTCCTCCTTGAACCATGTTCATGACCCTAAAAACCATCCCTGATGTACAAAACCATGTAGTGACCTTTGTTCCTTGACCATTGAGGTAGTCCTCCTCCTTTGAAATTTTAGTGTACTATGATTGAGCAAATAAACATAATTGGCCCAATCCTCTTCCATCTCACTTAAAACATACAGTGTGCATGGTCCATGAGCATTAAAAGCCTCTTCTAGGCCCTAAGAAATCAGTGTCCCCCCCTTGAACCATGCCCAATACATCGAGAACCATCCTTGATGCTTAAAAACTTGTAATGGTAACCATGCATCACTTGTAGGAAAAATATTCTCTTTAGAGGCATGTGTGGTGATATTGGACCATGGAGTTTAAGGAAACATAGGGTCTAAGGCCATATGAATTTCCTAAGGGGCTAATGGGCCATTACAACACCCTAAAACACTATATAGGCCCTACATAGGGACTTTTTTAAGTGTCCAAGACATGGACGCTCGATCCTCATCATTCTCATCCACTTCCTCACCATTCCTTATCATCATCGTCATCCTCATCATTGGTACCATCATCCTTACCATCATCATCATTGTCATTGTCATTTTCATCATCATCATCATCGTTGTTGAGGTTTTTCAAACCAATTAAGTTGGTTCCCACAGTCCAAGCCATGATCCAGGGTCAAAATATAGAGTCATACACCATAACAATTTTCTTTATGGATCATGGGCCATCCATAGGGCCCCTAAACATCACATGATTCCCGAGTAAAGAATCCTTGGATTACAAGTGGGACATGATAGTCATTTTGATATTTACAACATTAAGGATGGTTCTTGGAGCCTAATCCATGGTGTTAGATCAAAATATAGGTTATTAGAAAAGGAAATTATCTAGGTTATTAGGACAGTCCAAGCCATGATCCAGGGTCAAAATACAAAGTATTACACCTTAATATTTTCCTTTATGGACCATGGGCCAAGCATAGGGCACCTAACCATCACATGAGTCCCACACAAAGAATCCTTAGATTACAAGTCTCAATACAAACTAGAAATAACAAAAGGATTTTGTAATGATGTGAAATGTTTTATACCGTGTTTGAAGGAATAAAATGAAATAACAATACAAACTCCTTTCATAAAACATTCAAAGGTATGTTTTCCCTCAAATTGAGATATGCGTACCATCAGGAGTTTTTTAGCACATGAATTAGGTTCGTAGGTGATATGTGTACTTATGTGCAAGGTTGGAAGTTTGTGGGCGATATATCCATCATTTCTGTCTCTATCATTTCTTTCATCACGTTGTATCTCCATTTTAGTACTCTACTTTCAATTTAAACTAAAGAAATTTTCTCTCTCTTGATTGATAGATCCGAGTTTAAGTTTTTATTTTATAGACGAACATCGATTTTTTAATTACTTTTCATAATATTTTATTTATGAGCTAGCATGGATTTTTTTAAAATACTTTCCATAATTTTTTATTTTATGAGTCGACATGAATTTTTTTAATTATTTTGTTCGGAACAAATGTTACAACATCTCCCCCATTACAACATCCACATGATTGTTTAGCTTATGACCAATACTTTATTGATCATGCACCTTGATTTACAGAGTGAATAAGTTTTGGACATGCACATGTCATCTACTTGGTTTCACAAATTCCATGACTATGTATAAGATCAAGTTATTCAAACTCCAATATAAGTTATGAACATAGGTCCAACATTGTATGCAATTTGCAGGTGCAGATCCATCTAACTATGACCAGTGAGGGTAATTCCATTAACCCTTTTGATGTGACTTTGAAGCTTTTCGTTGAAAGATCAATAATTTATGAGTATTAGTACGGGGTTCAAATCTAGATCATATTATACCACTCAATAATTTATGAGTATTAGTACGGGGTTCAAATCTAGATCATATTATACCCCTCTCTTTCTATGAGAATAATTGGGAAGTCGAATTGCCAAGGCCGTGAAGGCAGTGAGAGAGGGGAAAATGAATATCGCCCCTATCAAATATGGTTGAAATGGTGAGTTCGCCCTGTATTTTTGGTAATGGAGGCCCGAAATGTTAAATTTGCCCAGTATTTTGGGTAATGAAGCCCTCGAATTCGTCAAGTATTTTGGGAATGAATCCCACAAAATGGCGAGTTCGCCCCAAATTTTCAACAATGGAGGGTTATACAGCTTGTTCGTTGTTGATTTATGGTCCCCGGCAATTAGTACGCTCTCGATTTGAGGTTGGGTTGGGCAGGCTCGCCAATATGGGCCGAGGGATTGAATTTTCATATTATCTTTCTTTTTTGGCCGTAGCCCCCATGGATTTTCATTAGTGGAGGTTTCAATAGTGGTTTCAGCCCCCAATTTTTGTTGGGTGAAGAATTTTTAACTCCAAATTGGTCCATATCTAAGAAAAACGTGGAACCTTCAACCGTACAACAATTTTATCCTTATATATTTTGGAAACAGTCAATAAAAACCCACATGAGGAATCAATGATCATCAGATCTTTCATCTTTGCAAGTTTGCATGAAGCTTGACTTTTGACAGTGGTTGTCTCTGCATTTGTTCGAAGTTCCTTGGGGTTTGCACTATGCAGTCTTCACACAGGTTAGTTTTCATAGAACCACAACAAATACTGTGCAGTGAACATTACCTTTATGTGTCTGTAATTTAAGAATCAAATTAGATTTTCTCTTGCAATTCAAATTCACGTTAGCCAGGTTGTTTCCATTTGATTATTGTTCAATTGCAATCATGTTTTTTTCTTGAACATGAACATAAGAGGATTGAGCTTATATTTTTTTCATTTGGTTTAGAAAATAATAATTTGCTAGCATTCATGGAGCTAAGAGACTGAATCCATAATCCATTCAACACTTCAGATGATAAATCAAATATTTTCTAGTTTGCATGAGTTTAGAAAAACAATGTTTGACAGATTCCAAACATTTTCCATAGAATAGTGAAGCAAATCACCAAAGAAATTAAAAAATCACTCTATGAAATGAAATTATACCTACACCAAGTGCAATTACACACATAAAGTCTTCCTTTTTTACTATTCTTGCAAGTATATGGATTTCTTGGTCCTTATTAAACATTTACAAAGTTTATACAACTTTTACACAAAAAATTACGAGTGCATGGCCTAAAAAACTGGCATTTTAAGACTAAACAAAGACCTATAAACAAAAAAAAAGACCCGATATCCTTTTAAAGATGTTAGCACCCTCTTTTTATGTTCTTATGACCAGGGACATTCATAAAGGAGGCAGATCTTGACAGCTATGTGTTGATCCTAAATGCACTTGGTCCAACATGGTTTTCTATGCACCAGTGGTGAGTAGCAGTTTTCTATGCCATCACTAGTCTTTCACAACAAGGTTGCATTGTCGGGTCAGAAGGGAACCTTTGTTAGTTTCTATGGTCAATGCATTTGTTGGATACACCCCTAACGCATTCCCAAATATATTTATGTCACTGGTTTCCTTGTTGTTAGGTGTCTCTAATATCTACCTCTGATACATGGAAATTTTGCCAGATTGTTGGCTCACTCATGATCTAGTTCTTTTTTTCCACATTCCATGCTCTTGAGTTTGTTTGGATTTGTTGTCACTATCAAATCTCCAACTGTTTGGAGGTTGCTACAATTGGTACTTTCCTCTCCATATGGTTTGGATCTTCCTTAACTACTTTAGTTTGTTCAATTTAGGTGTTTGGCCTAGTCCCAATTCTGCATCTGATTAACCAATATTTTCTCAAAGGGAGCTTCGAAGTAACTCTTGACCCGGCTCCAATCCAAGAAATCATCATTTAAAGGTATGTCCTGCTTGGATATATTGGTTATTTATAGCATAAACAAGTGTAACTTGTTTCTAGTTTTAAGGAATTGGTCTTGGGTATGAAGCCTATTTAGAGTTTGTAGTTTTAGAAATTTGTATTATTTTCCCATTGTGATATGATTGGGATTTATTTTGTGGGTTCAAGGGGGATACCCTTAGACTTGATCATATAGGGTTCTCCCTAGGCTAGAACCCTATCATTTGACATCCTCGTAGCTTTGAGATTTGGACAAAAGTCCTTCGTGGCATCCAGTCGAGGTATTCTATGTTTGGGGTAATGCAAATTGGGTCAAATAAATTAGGATATGGGCATAACATTCCAAAACTTGGGAATCCTTGGGAATAGGGGTTCACTTCTCTTAAAAAATTTATTGATGTCCCAATTTGCAATAGAGACAAACACACCATCAGCCAGTGCAATAATATGTCTTCTGCCATGATGCAAATAATATATTAAGTGCACCAATGACATTCTCTACATTTAATTATAAAATATATTTTTATTAAAAATTAAAAAACACAATCGATGCTTTTAGTGAAACATTGACACCTTGATGCACACATATTGACAAAGCATTATTCACATTAATATGCTACCTACATATACATGCATTGTAATTTTTTTTTTAATATATATTTTAATATTAAAAATTGGAAAAACTCAACGTTTTTTGTATCTAAATAATATGCCCCATTGCTTTCAAGAAAAGACACATGATCAGACGATGCTCTCTCCAAACCCAACACACCAATGTGTTGTTCTATTGGGCGAAACGAAGTAGGGTAAACTAAAAAAGAATTACCAACTGGATTTTTCATTTTTACTTGTTTTCTAGTGCTTCCAACAACATAAGCATTGGTGCTCACCCTATTGGACATACCCCTCGCCACCAATACAACAACGTTTCCTCATTCTTGGAGTTGTATGCTTGGTTGGTTGTTTTTGAATTTTGGGAAAAGGATTCTAACTTTGGTTTTTATATGCTAAGAACCCGGCTCCAATGGGTTCTTAGCATCCACCCTTTTTGTTGTTTGTTTCCTTTTCCTCAAGGCTCAAGTAGCTTGTTGTAGATTAGATTAGATTAGGGTAGTGTAGATCCAAATCGAATTAAAGGCTCTTTCCCACCTAGGTAAACAAACCCTAGGTCTCTTTTCGGTTTGCTTTCTCATCAAAGGGAATTGGTTAATGAATCCAATGCTTTTTGTTTGATAAGACAAGATAATTTTATTAATGTCCAACAAATGACCACAAAAGTAGGTCAATGGGACTAAAAGATACAATCAATGTGAATACAATGTGCGAGTCTTAAAGCAACTTTGAGATAAGTTGAAAGCAAGAGAAAGAAAGTTAAAAGAGTGTAGCATAAATAAGTGTCTAGCTAAGAGAATATCTAAGTATAACCAAAAGATATATACCAATGGCATATATCAGTGGTACAATGGGAGAGTCCAAGACTAAAGGAAATCCTGGTGCTGAGAAAGAGAGAGATGGAGATGGAGATGATGTCAAGGTCTCCTGATCTTGATCATCGAGGGTGGGAGGTGGGATGGGTTAATTGGTAGCTTGCTTGAAAGGGGTAATAAGGTTGCATTTGGTAATTAATTTTGAGTGCTTCATTGGTTTGAAAGAGGTAATTAGTCTACATACTTTCATGTCCATCTCTTTCCTTTCATGCATACATATCTCATGCATTCAGATGTCATGAGTTTCTGCATTCCTGTATAGGATCTGGGACAAATTAGCAGCCATCTTAACATCAACTCATTCTCCTCTGTATGCAACAAAATAAGCTCTCTGCAATCTTCCTAACAAGAACAGTGACTGAGGTGCACAGTTTCATCATCAGAAGACAGCGACTAACCAACTCTTCCAGTATTTGAATATATGGATTCTCCTTTCTAGTTGTCTTGTAAATGAGCTTGTTGTCTCAACTAGGGTACAAAATGCTAGGATGTCACCTTATAAGCTCAAGTTTCTACCTGCTTGGAGTTGGAAACCTCCACCACATAGGAAAACTGTTTTAGGGATGCTGCTACACAGGAAGTCACCCCGGACTAAACAAAATGTGCCCATATTTGGATAAAGTTTCCATTTACTGTTGTTTATGTGCCTAGAATGGAGATTAGGTGCTATTAGGGGGCTAAGACATGCTCAGAATCAGCTAAGATGATCTCAACCACTATGGTTTTATCCTCGGAATCAGCCTGGATTTAGAAATTATTCCTATCACTGCTAACTTAAGGGTGAAAGGAGTCCACAAATTACCCAGAAATAGTCCAGACCTGCCCAGAATTGTTTCTTCTGTCTAAATTTGTACCCATAATTTATTTTAAGAAGATTTTGATGTCTATTTAGTGTTTACTATGAGAGATAGCGAATAAGTATGGGAATGTGGGTGGGAGGGTGGAAGAAGTCTTAAAACTAAGACATGTGATGTTTTTTACTTTTTTATGGTTTTATAAGTGATTAATAAAAATTTATTAGGAGTTGATTTTTTTAATTAAAACCATTTTCCTAAAAGTTTTAGTGGAGTAGTGTTAAGTATTAGTTAGAATTCTAGTTTAGTCAAAGTAACTATGGTGTTTGATATGATGGAAATGTTATGTAATGGATGATTTAGAAGTGTAAGTATGGCAAGTGTTGATAATATGTTATTTGAGAATGATTCTTACTAAGTATTGGCTAATATTCTTACTAAGTATTGGCTAATATGCGACTCTATAAGAATGAGGACCTTCAGACATTTTTGGTTCGAGGAATATATTAATTATGTATTTTGCGTTATTGAATGTATTCTCGCGTGTTTTATGGAGTTTAAATATGGTTTTGATGGTCCATTTTTATGAGGATTTTGATAATTTTATCAATGACCCGTTTGATATAGGGTTAGTGGGCTTGGGAAACAATAGCTTGACAATTGAGGTTAGGATATAAATCAAATGAGTATCTTGGAAAATTGCTTTATTAAATTGATTATTGGAGTAATCATTATTTTAGAAGGTCTAAAGTGATTTTTTTGAGATACAAAGAGCTCTAGTAATTAAGGTATTAAGGATCACAATATTTTTGGAAGGGTGGTGTTGGGATTGAGTGTTAGGCTATCTATGCTAACATAAGGGTTAAAGGAGTCCACAAATTACCTAGAAATTGTCCAGCCCTGCCCATAAATGTTTCGTCTATCTAAATTCGTACCCAAAATTTATTTTAAGAAGATTTTGAGATTGTTTACTGTTGCAAAGGGTCACAATAGGAACAGGTTTGCTTCAAAAAACATTTCTTAATGTTGTTTGAAGACAAAACAGGCCCATAACTGCCATCAAATAGGAAGATCATTGCGTTTACGAGGCTAGAATATGCCCAGAAATTGCTAAGTGTGCCCAGAATTATAAAAAAGGGAAAGATACTAGGCTGCTTTCATGCTGAGATTACCAAAAATCCAATTAGAGTTTTCATTGGATCATCTCTTGTGGGTGGATTCTCATATTTTCATGGAAAAATGAAACTTCCTCCTCGAGTATTTTCCCTAATTGTCACAAATGATTGTGGGTCATGGACCTGGTTAGAGGATGAGATCTTGATCATTCATGAAAAAATATAACACACCAATCTAATACATTGCAAAATCATTATGGATCTTCCTGTCCATGATTCTGATCCTTGTGGGTGCAATCCCATCCATTCATAGAAAGAGGGGTCCTCTTCACCCAAGGCACTTGCAGACATCATGAGAAACCTTCAACTGTTGATCTAAATCAATGGATGAAATCCTAACCATACATGACAAAGCACCAATTGTTAAGGTATGTTCACATGCAATGTCATAGATACTTATCTGCCCTTCATCTCCATTGGGCATATATGTTTATTTCTCTTCATACCAAATAATTACTCTTTCTCTAGCACTGCTAACCAACATCACATTTTTATAAATTAAGAATAATGGGTGGCACCTCTTACACATGTATGGAACTAAACATGCCTAATTTCCATGGATTCAAACCATGAAACTCATGATTTTACATTAGTTCCATTTTTATATCCTTTCCATAGGAATTTTTATTAATTAATCCTAGATATTCAAGTCCATTAGATTAGCATATTAGATGCTTATAACCTTTTTTTCCCAATCCTCATTGATTATTTTCATCAAATAGTTGACATGCAACTACAATTTCCATATGAACACTTATAATTTCTTCCCATTATAACCCAATGATGTTTCTTGATCTCTAATACCACTTATTGGTGCCCCCAATTTCCTTCATTTGACATCCAACATTATTGGCAAGATCTATTTTCTTTCATTAACCATATGAATTTGACATCTAAAAACAATATAACATATTTCACATGCAAATATAAATAGCAATGGAAATTCGTTAGTCTCAGAACGTTGAAGGATCATTGGAAATTTGAATGACAGCCAACCACTCATATAGCCGTTGTTTTGTTTTGAAATTACTTTTCTAGGTATCTTCTTTGCAATATATGGACATGTTGGCATCTGGACTTCAAATCCATGTTTATAAAATATTTGGGATTGATACAATTAGTTGACTGTTTTTTCGATCCTTTGTAGGGGTTTTTGACATTTTTTTGTACTTTAGTCTTCTTTAATCCTCAACTCTATACACATCTACCAAGATCTGTTTTTGTTGGTCTCTAACACCATTGGAATACCACATCGGTTTGAATTGAGCTTAATTACTCATTGTTGTAGGAGTTTTCGTAATTGTTTTTTGATCTCCTCACTTCCCAAGAATAATGTTCTATACATTCCAATATTTGGCATCTACCAAGATCAGTTTTTGTTGGTCTCTAACACCATTGGCAGACCACATGGGTATACATTGGGCTTAATTACTCCTTGTTGTAGGAGTTTTTATAATAAAAAAATTTATCTCCTCACTTCCCAAGAATAATGCTCTATACATGCCAATATTTGAAAAGGCTGACTCAGATGTGAGTTCAACCTTGTAGTTTGGAGTGTTTTGGGGTGGCACATACATCTCAACACTACAACTTGCAAATTACTAACCTAGGTCTCTGTAACCTCCAGGATTTTGACTTCAGGATTGCACAAAGGTCACACACATTCCTAATACACTTCAAATACAATGCATATCACATATCTTGACACTACAATTCACAAATTCTCTCTTGTATTTTTCTATATTTTCTCTGAATTTCTGGGTTTAAGCATATTACAAGTTGATAGAGATGCTAACACCTCCTCTGTTTCAGATTCAAGAAAATGCTCATTGAGTAGTTGACTAGTGTTTGGCTCAGGGGCAGGAATTCATTTGATGAGACGTTGATCCACTTTGGTTTGAAGTAAATACCCAAAGCCTTTGCAGCTATGGTATTCAAGGTAGTGGCAAGGGGACAACTTTGGCAGATTGACCTAAATTTGGATTGATTAGTGCATAAGCAAGATGCCCTTATGCAAACAATGTTTCCATAACTTTTAAGTACTGGCCAAACTCCAAGGCTTTTAGCATGACCAATATGAATGGCTGGCCAACTTTGTGAAGCATTTTTAAAGTCTATGTTGATGAAATGGGCATATAGGAACATGCATCATGCCCATTCCATTACTTCCCACACAGTGATAATAACATCCAAAATGAGGCCACCTTGGATGAGCCTTATTTTTCATGGATGCACAACCTTTGGCAAGATTTTCTTGACATGCAAAGCTTGGGGTTTTTCCAATATTATATGTGAAAAATTTGGGCAAGGTTACAAGCTTCCAACTAGTAATCAGTTAAGGGTTGTAGGTTTAGGAAGAAACCTTCTCATATCTTTGTTGGTATATTCCCCAACAATTGCTTCCAAATAACTTCATTATATACTTGTAGCAATTCAAGTTGACAAAAATACATCAAGCCTTCTAGAATTCACATTGTAAGCCATCAAGTCCTTAATATTTGACATCTAACATTTCCATTTCCATTCTCGATGATCTTTTTTAGTAAAAATTCCCTAAATGTACTTTTTTTTATCACTTAGTAGTTAAAACAAGCATTTTATGAAAAACCATCTTGTAGAGAAGAGCCCAAAATCACATATATTAAGGTGTGAGGGAGGAAGATGGGAAGATCCCAAGGAAGAATGGAAAAAGAGGACATGTCAAGTGTGGAAATCACAGTTTGGGAGTGGGCATCCTGAAAGGGCTATGTACATAATACGATTAAGAAAACCCGAAGGATGATGCACATTAAAGACAAGTTACTAAATCCAAATTAGGAGTACAAAAATTATTTGAACCACATTACTGATCTTCAAATATTTCCTCTCTCTCTCCAGTGGGAAAAAGAGAGAAAAAAAGAGCAAAGGGTCAAGCAGAGTTTAGACGAAGTCACTCTACCATTTACAAATGCCTCACTTTATGACATGTGATAGAAAAGACGTGGGACACCAAGGCTGAGTTAAGGTGTTGTTTTATAGAATTCACAAAGATTTTTGATACAATGCCAAAAAAAATATTATAGGATAGGATCAAATAAATGGAAGCCCCAAACAAATGGAGAGTTGTGGTGTATAGGGTATTTGAAGATGACAACGCTCAAATCAGAACAAAATAAGCATGATCAAAGATCTTAAGTAGGTGACGTATAAGTGAAGCAATGTTGTCTATATACCCCACGCTATCTGGGTCCTACATAAACAAGTTAGAAAGATAGATTAATAGGAAAGAAGGTGGGGGTAAATATTGTATGTTTTGAAGGATAAAAGCAACAAATCTACTAGAATTTGTAGTAACAAGAAGCTGTAAAGTTTCAGAATATGAATTATCAGTTTCCAATGCAAAGCAAGATAACAATGTGTTGATGGAAAACAAATGATAATCAGAGTACTAAGACACTTCCAGGGGTCTGATCCAAGAGCTTTCTTTAGTCAAAGGATACAAAATATGCCTGCAATTAAATGTCTATTTCACATCCACATGAATGAAGCATGTTGGCTTCTTGCACCTAGAACACTAAGCAATGGAAAATGATCAATAAGCAGTAGAAATACTTGTAGATCCTCTTCCTGCAGTTATAATGATATCAAGACATACTGCTGACATAACAAATGTAGGCTCTGCTGGTTTAATTTCTTGCTGTAGGTGTATAACAAGCCCTAGATATAACTGTTGCAGTCCTAGTGTGAAAACATGCAAACATTTTCCCACTCTATGATGCTTGGCTGACACACAATAGTAGAAAGGCCATGTATTATAGTTAATGTACAGGAAGGTGTTGATTGCATATAAAGGAGTATGTTTCCAGATTGGTAAGATCAATTTCTAGTTGCTGGTAGGTAATGGTGTCTCTTCGCATCATATCTGGCATAAACAAATTCCTTTTCAAAAACTCAAAATATTTCCTCTAGAACTCTGGTATTCAGCTGCAAGAAGGATGATGGTATGTAAGATTGTCTTAGAGTAGAGGTTATGACATGGCATACATTTCTAGATTTGTCACATATATCCAATAACTCATTACTTTGGAAGCATAACTAATTTACAATAACTCATTGCTTTGGATGGAGGTCCTCTAGTAAGTATTTGTTGAGATATGTGGCCCCCAACATATAAGCTCCATTATACCATGATCCCTAGGTCAATGGGCGCATTCATAAGGAAGTGGTGTTTCCTACTAACATAAACTATTTCTTCACTTGCATCGGCACTGTCCTACATCAGGTGCCGACTAGTTTTTTCCCTACTAACACTTCTGGTACCACTACCTGCTCAAGAAGGAAGTTGGAACATCATATACAAATGGAAATCTAGAACCTAGATGCAATGAGATGCTCTGGCACTTTCTAATATTTCAATTGTTTTAGATAATGATATAACCTAAAAACCTATTCTCCAGTAGCTAGTACACACCAGTAACATTAGACCAGATTCTCGCATGATCAGAAGGCGGTTCTGAGCCAGATGAACAGCTAGTTCATGTCTATTTTGTGTAGGATTATGAGGGTGTATGAAAGCCTTTAGACCCTGATCCATGAGCATGTTCTCGTGAGACACCAGGTCCTACTGGAATTTGCTCTGAAATATTTACTTCTCTAAGCTGCGAAATAAGCATGGTTGCTAACACAAGTGTAGCATAAATGTCTACATTTGCCACATCATCCAAGCCAAATTTGGGAGCCAATAGGATAGGCCTGAAATATTCTTACAAATAAAATGTCAAATTAAAAAACAGCTGAGTTCAGGAAAAAAAAATCTAATGCAAAACAGAAATTGGCATGCTAGCAAAGTAGAATAAAGAAATAAGATTGCTTACTCGCCCGCATTTGCAAAAAACATATGCATATCGACTTCACACCCTTCACAAAATGTAAGGAATTCCTGTCATTTTGAGACAAAGGATACAGCCACCAAATCAGGACCCATTAAATTGGTATAGTTTAATGATCAGGTAAGTTACCAACATATATAACAGTCAACAACCTTAGTTGTATGGGAAACTTATAACTATGGATTTATGTATTTAAAGTCAAAATGTTGCTCCTAGCAATAACACAATTTAGTAAAATGGTATAATTATGAAAAACATGGACTTCAATATAATGAAACTTATCAGTGTCGTATTTTCTTCATTTGGAATGTTGCTTAGACACTAACTAAATACTAAATAGACAAAGCAGAAATGCATTGACAATGTGAGATACAAGCTCTTCATGAGATATAAAATTTATGATACCTTCAGTTCTTTTACACTAAATGTTACATCAACTCGAGCTCCCCTGTGGTGATACTCCAGTAACTCCTCTGTAGGATCAATCCAAAGTCGTGTATGCAATGCATTGTCACTGTTTTCTGAATCCCAAAAGGACACCAATATTATACTAATGCTTAAGGTTAAGCAGAGGACTTGTGAACATATAGCATCAAGGCAGAGTGCATAAAGTATCTCCAGTCTAACAGTGTTTTAAAAACCTATCATCAAAAGATATTAAGAATAAGTGATGAACTTCAAACCTTTAATAGGGTCTATGTAGTTTCTTAGTTCAACGACTTTCCCTTCTGTAGTGCTTTCAGTTTTCGACTCTGTTGAAGTTGGCTCAGTTGCAATAACTGTTATCTCTTGAAGTGAAGACTAGAAATTGCCTAGCAACTTGTTCGGATCACGAGGCTTTACCACCAAATGGATGGGAAAACTGGTCCTGTCAAGTGCCAAATGTTGAATATCAGGTTGATAATTGCAAGTAATCCAGTAAGTCTTCCTGATGCCTGCATGAAGTGGTCAATGGCAGAGAACAACAATAAGACTACTGCAAAAATAATTTGTTTATATACATTGAAGAAAATATGCAATACATTATAATAACTTTTAACACACCATTTAGGCAGTCCAATGTCCACTGCACCTTTGTTGCCTCTGCATCTAGCAATAGTATTGATAAACGCTCCAGATTACTTGGAGGTGTCCTAAAAATAGTCAAGACAGCCTAAAATTTCCTCTTAGTTATGATTAGCTAGGTTTTATATTTGCTGCAACTGAATATGTATTATTACACAGGCAACAAGAAAGAGCCTGCATACATTCAGAAGCACACTGCATTGATCTTGGACTGCAGAAAGTCTGTATGTATCAAAAAATTATGCTTTGAATGTTATTGCAAAAAATGTTGACCAAGAAGAATTGAGAGTCCGAAAAACAATCTGCCCAGTAATGATCAGTAGTTAAATCAAGAACATTAAGAGATTTCACAAGACAACATGAGAGTATAATGTACCTTTTCTTCATGTTTCCCATATCTATGAAATTGCATTTGCATATACCTATTTTGCTTGTACATAAACTTTAAGAAAGGTCTAAGAATTTTCAAGCATGTTGCATGAAGTGTTAAACACTTCATTTGGATTTAGTTTTCTTTCTTCCATTTCCTGTTGTATGTGAGTCATGAACCAATCCTGTAACTACATATAGAAAGTGACATACAAAATGCGTAGATCTGCTACTGTTCCTGTCCAGAAAGTAATTCCAGTAAGGAAATAGTCTAGAAGAAGCAGAAGAAATTCCTGAGAAATTTTTCTCAGACGCTTCCTAGAATTTTCTGTATAAGAAATTATATTTCCTCTTTTATTTTCATTTTTTTTTATCTAAATTAGATTTCCCAGATGTTTCTTGGCAATTTCTGTACAGGAAAATTCTATTTTCATTTTTTTCTCTAAATTTTGGGTGGGCTCACATGTCATAAAACCGGAAACGAAATAATAACACAAACAAATATTAAAACATTATTTTTTTTGTAAAGGTACAACTCCATCAAATTTGTCTTTTGCACGAGCAATAATACCCTTCCTAAGAATTTATCATTGTCATACAAGCATTCCATAAAAACCTGGAGAAACCATACAGGTCCATACAACAATAAGAGTCAATTACACAAAAGAAAGAGGAATGCAATATATGATAGGTTCATTTAGGCTAAATCACTTTTTAAAGAGAGCAATAGTTTGTAAGATGATGAATGACAAATGATTCTTGTGTGTACTTATACACAACTTAAGAAGTAGGGCACCGTCCCTAAGAAGGGTCATGAGCCCACACAATGAGTAGATCGGCCTTAACCATAACCTAGAATTACAATAAATACACAATAATAATCCTTACAAAGTGAGCTTGTCTCTGGACAAAGGTGAGGATTGCACCATTCTCAACCCCCGCTTAAGCTAAACAGGGGGTCATGAAGAAGAACAATGAAATACCCAGCTCAATACAACAAAGAGTGGGTTCATGGATACCCAACTCAAATATTGTTGAGAGTGAGTTTAAGGATACCCAACTTGAACACTGAGAGAGGGTTCATGGATACCCAACTCAAATACAACTGAGAGTGCTCAAATACATAAGAGTAGGTTTATGGATAACCAACTTAAGTATCGCTCATAGTGAGTTTATTGATACCAAGCTCGAATATAGCTCACCGGAACACATTTGCGAGTGGGTTTATAAATACCCAACTCAAATATAGCTCAGAGTGGGTTTATAGAATAAATTTTATGGATACCCAACTCAATAAAAGGTTAGCCTTAGCTGAAGTGAAGATTACACTCATGTATTCAACATCCCCCTAAATTTGAACAAGAGGACAAATCACATATATAGTGTGAATATGTTTTTTGCTCATCCTTCCCCCTCCCTCTGTGCAAAAATAAAAATTTCTTCCTGGCAGTACTCTACAGTACCCTTTTCACATTCCTTCCTAAAAATTCCCATTCCTAAGTCCAATACACCTAAAATCTTTGCATCTTGGAATTGTTTCTGACAAAAATACCTTTCTCTCTCAACCACCTTGTTTCTAGCCATTAAACAGTAACCTTTCTGTCCTTCATGATAGTGCATAGTACCATTCATCATCAAACAAACATGTTATAAATTGTATTCTATTTTTAACTGTTTCTTAAATGTAGTCTCAAATGGATTGTCATAAAAAATCATAGATAAAAGACTCATATTGATGGTGGGGCTTCTATTCAATATTTTGTGGGGTTTGTGTTAAATATTTGGGACATACAAAGTTGTCTACCTATCTCATCCATTTGGTTTCTACCATAGAAGTTTGTAATTCTGTAGTGTGCTGCAACATTCTCGTATGAAATAATGAGTTTTCAGGATTTTTTATTGCCAGCATAAAGCTTTTGTTCAACCTGTATAGAATTGTCTCAAGAATTATCACAGGCTCACACGACAAAGAAATTTGGAAGGATTCATGTTTTTATATTCGAGTGTTGTCAATGTTTTGTTGATGTCCTAGCCTTTCCTTTCCTTGCTTATAATTGCTTGTATTTGAATTTGCAGGAAGTGATGAGAATTAAAGCACAACATCTTCATGACAGCTAGTCTATTTTGAATGGTTGAGTCAAAGGTTGATTGAAAGTCACTAGTGCATTTGGTGCATGATTTCTCAAGCAGGTTTGTTAATTGCAAATTAGTTATGCAGTCAAAGTAACGAGTTATTGTTTTCATAGTGTTTTTTCTCTTATGTGTTATTCTCTGGCTTGTTCTATGCTTAGTCTGTAAATCTATGCATTTCCCTGGCGTATTGTTTTGAGTAAAAGTTTTATATAGATGTTTGATCTATCAAAATTTTCTAGAGATACATTGCTGGGGAGTCTGAGAAAAAGTAGCTTCTAGTTGTGTAATGAGAGTTGCATTAATTTATCAATTTCTTCGATTTTTTGTATCATCGGATAATTAACTCTAGATTTGGCATAATGGACTATGGATGCCTCCAATGACAAAAGCATACGTATAGTCTCAAGTGTGGAAAATTGCACAAAATATTTATCTATTTACCATGTCTTCTTTTAGGATCCATCTAGTATGTGGAATTGGATAGTAATGGTTTGGAATGTTACTGTTTTTAGGATGAACATCGTTTGCAACAAAACCTCCTTCTGTATTAACTTTAAGTAAATGTATGTGGTATGCAGCCTAAGTGAAACAATGCTCTACTAGAAATGTCTAGCAATGATTATATTGGCATGGCTCCACACATCACTTGCATGCATTCCCTTTTTCATCATAGGCTTGGTCCAAATGATCAGTTCTTAGTCCTTTCATCAGATGAAGAGTGAATAAAGAAAGAGAGGGTAGGATTAGACTTTTGGGGCCTTAGGGTGCAAACATTAATAGTCAAGGGTTAGAAGTTTGGGTAGGATTAGAATTTAGGGGCCTTAGGGTGCAGACATTAATAGTCAAGGGTGTAGAAGTGTTAGGCCTTTGGAATCTATATTTTCCCTAATTAGGTCAAATCCAACACAACCCTAGGGTTTCTTGGTTGCTCTAATTCATTAAATTGGATTTCTAATTATTGAGAGGAATGCTAACCACGATTCCTCAATGGCCTTGAAGGGAAGAGGCTTAGGTCTTTATTTCCCTTATCTTCACTTGGAATCTCTTTTTAATCAAAATTCTTTATTATATGTTGCAAAAAATACAAAAAAATTACTTAGCAAAACCTTTGTTTTGGAAATTGTCGAAATAAACAACATCTCGCCCATGAAAAGATATTTGATGCCTTTTACCATTGTCCCGACTTCAAAAACCGTCCCAGAATCGATGTTGACTACTAGTTATCGCTACTATTTTAGGGCTCAGATATCAGGTTTGAGGCTGATGTTGCTTGCACCCAGAAGTGATAGTAACTATGTTCATTGACTGGGAACTACCCGAAATGGAGAATTAGGGTTCAGTAACCCAAATCATTGTTGTTTGATTCCTCTTGAAGCCTTTCCTTCACCCAAAACTGTTGGTTTATTGCCCAGGAATCATGTTGATTGTAGTATGAGATCAAGAATTAGTCCTATCTTCAACCCAGCATACCGAGTATTGGCCCAACATTGAATATTTTGGGTTGTTTCTTGCACATAATTGGGAATAAATGCCACTTTAATGCTCAAACTTAACCCATAACTGTTGGTTTAGCACAGTACTGCCTTCCTTCATGCCCAGAAATCATGCATTAGGGTTTTTTGCTGTTGATTTATGGATGAGGTTCACCCAAAATCTTTTCTTACTACTGCATGAAGGTAGAACAAAGCTGGAACATACCTAGATCACCTTAGACAATGCCCAACATATACTCCATGAACATCAATCTCCCTACATCAT
This sequence comes from Larix kaempferi, assembly GCA_027924585.1. NCBI lineage: Eukaryota > Viridiplantae > Streptophyta > Pinopsida > Pinales > Pinaceae > Larix > Larix kaempferi. The sequence goes on from BSBM01000232.1 coordinate 10,902,208, forward strand.
CATCACTATGGCATCATCATCTAGGCTCTAGCATTTAGAACCAAATCATCCAATCTCCATCACATAAAATCTCCTTATGAGATTAAGATGAAGGTGGACACCCATGCAAAATGGTGGGTAACAGGTCTATCGAAATATTTTATAACCACGAAGATAACTCTAACAATAAAGTTAGATGATGACCTTTATTAAGAACTATCATAATGTACTAACACTTAACACTAGGTTGGGTGAAGTGTGAACTTAGTGATCCTTATTACATTAACATCATTTCCATGTTATTGTTCTCATAGATTTTGTCACCCGATATGTGATTGGATTTGATAGAATTTACCAATTTGTTTTTTTGTCAAGACTAGGAAGGATATTTGGAAGTGTATACCAGGAATTTAAAATGTGATTGAATGTCAAGCATAATTGTACATGTATTCTAGTCTTATTACAATTATTACTATTAATAAATCTTAGGCAAAATGTAGTTGTGTAAATTTCATGAATATAGATTGTTTTCAATTAACTTCTAAAATAATATTTTAACTCAAATGTCCATGCGCACTAGTTTGTCCTCTCATCTTATTGAGTATGAAATGTTTGAGATGCTAGGCTTTGAAAGACATTAAGGATGACACACTATAACTAGATTATAAGTTGCATTTTGACTTTACAGAAATTCATGAAACCTTAATTTGTGAATGTCCTTTGAGGGACATCACTAGCTTATTCATGTCACTGGTGATTTGAACATTTGATTCTTTAACAATATGAATCATGTTATTTGGGAATCGGTAATGTCCACAATGTTGTACTTTTTTTTATCATTATATTCTCCATACATTCCATTTCATGTATAAGGTAGTAAGACTACCTTTTCTCTTGTTAATCACAATATTACCTTGAATGCTTTATAAAATTGACTTTTTTTTCCTTGACTGTTCCTTTGATTTTGACTACTGGTTATTGTTGCTAGTTTAGGTCTCAGAGGCTGTTGTTTCTTGCACCTAGAAGTGATAGTAACGTTTTTCATTGACTAGTAACTGCCCAGAGTGGAGAATTAGGGCCCAGTAATCGAGATCATTGCTGTTTGTTGCCTCTTAACATCTTCACTTCACCCAAAACTGTTGGTTTATACTTTATTGCCTAGGAATCATGTTGTTTGCTTTATGAGATCAAGAATTAGTCCTATGTTTAACCCAACATACCCAGTATTGGCTAGGCATTGAATATTTAGGGTTGTTTATTTCCCAGAATTGGGAATAAATGCCACTTTAATGCTCAAACTTAACCCAGAACTGTTGGTTTAGCACATACTTGCCTTTCTTCATGCCCATAACTCATGCATTAAAGTTGATTGTTGTTGATTTATAGCTGAGGTTCACCCATAATATTTTCTTACTGTTGCATGAAGGTAGAAAAAGCTGGAACATTCCTAGATCACCTTCGATAGTGCCCAGCATGCTTCAAGAGTCCAAATATGTATAAATGCCTTTTGTGGTGTGAGTTGACCAATGACGAATGCCTCCAAATATGTAAATTTCCATCAAGAAGAATGAAATGCCTCAAAAAACTGCTTCTCAATGGAAGAACATATGTCAAACTATGTAGAAAGAGCTTCTAATTTTATAAATTTAAATTTTGTAATTTTATAAATCATAATATAAATTTTATGTTTTTTTTTAAATATTTAAAATTGTTTTTCTCACATATATATATATATATATATAAAAGTTGTAAGCATATCCTTAAAAACTTTAAACAACTAAAAATAACTCAATCTCAACATTGTTGGCCATGCTAATAAACACTCTGTGCATAATTATAAACATGGTATACTTTTTTTACAGCACCCTTGACTTTGTTTTCTTTTGATTGTTATAGCCACTAAATTCAAAAAATAAAATTCCAAAATCTTGGGCAGGTTCCAAAATTTGTCTAAACTACTGGGTATTCATCTTCATCTTCGTTTGGGGGTTTGTTTGGCCGTCCAAGAAACAGTCTGTTCGCTTTCGGCAGCATTACTATTGCAAATCAAAGAGAGTTGGAATACTATTGGCCACATTAGAATAGCAGCGCGTTCTCAGGTGGAGTAAACCTGGGTCTCTGAAGAATTCTCACTCTGAGCTAGTTTCATGCTTAGAAGCCACTGAAGAAGATTGTAGGGACTCTAATATTCTTGATGTTTGAGTGTGGGAGTTTGAAGAGGCAAATACTAGTCACAAATATCTTTTGGAAGAGTTCTATGTGTGTATGCTTGATGCTGAGCATGAATTTGGAGATCTAGGACATATTGAGACATTTCATAGCTCCTGGGCACATCACTCAAGATTGTTTCCATTTAGTATCCATCTAAATATCAGTCTAAGCGATTAATCTCCATCTCAGCTTCCTGTGTTAAGGATAATGACCACATTTCACTGTCATCCACCTTCACTTTCCAAGTTGTGGGACCTTCACTTTCCAAGTTGTGGGATTTTTAAGGTTTATATATCAATCTCTCTGAATGAGAGCAACCAGCACTGATCATAGTTCATATAGCCAGGACTTTCCTTATAGTCTGGAATGGAAAAGTCTGCACAGTTTAGTCTCGTATTTCCTAGCATCTGCACTTATATTACATGAGGTATACATAGATATTCTGCTACAAACATTCTAATATAACATACTGCCACTGTGTCTATCCTGATTCCTTACACATTAGCAAATTTGACAAAAAAACAGAGGACAAAATATAGGCAGGTGTTAAAATTCTTACCTCATAGGGCAGCAGATTTGCAACTTAGAAGTCCCAACCCTAATGTTGAATCTGAAACCTCTGTCAAAACCTCAGATCTGCATTCAACAAAACCGCTAGGGTAATATTCAAGAGTGTAAACAGCACAGGCCAAATGGTTAGATTGTTTTAGCAAGCCGCTAAGGCTAGATATAATACAAAATCAGATCTGAAAATTGCATTTGTTCACAGCCAGTCCATCATAAATCAGTTCTGAAAATACAATTTAAAGCATGCTGAATCAGCTGAACATCATCTCAGCGGTTCATTAGATCAGCGCAATAAATCAACAATATAACACCCATAAATCATATCTGCATGCAAATTTGGTACAACAAACACTCCCTTTCTGTTACACATGAAACATGATTCCATTACGACAACAATTCAGCTTTCTCTTTGTTAAGTTTAAACCAAATAGACTAGCAAGATCACTGAAAGAAACATAATCACAAGATAGACACAGAATTTACCCTGGGAAACCCTCATGGGGTAGAAAACCCAGCAAAGCTTTCCTCAATAAGATGATCAACCAAATTACAAGATGTGCTCCCTCCTTCTCTACCTCCTTAGCAGATCTCCCAGACAAGTGCACTACTTTTCTGAGTTGTGCAAGTATGTCTAATGAGGAGTTCACCTCCTCTATTTATACTAACTCCCGACTGACCAAAATACCTAATGGGGCCGACCTCTCCTGGAGAAGTCTAATAACCCCTAAAATATAAGATCAGGGCCGACCCCCACATGGTGGGTCTAATAACCCTAGTTACCACAAACCCCCGGAGGAATAATCATCTTCGGATACATGATAGGGTTACCTCGGAGGGATGAAACATCTCTGGAATAATAATGTACAAATTATAATATTCTTAGAAGTTACAATATTCAACACTCCCCCTTAATGAGAAGGATATTATAACAACATCTGCAGGAGCAAGGAATCATCGACTACATCATACATGATACATCTATAAATCATCGGAAGCTTTCTTCAATTCATCATTATCAGTAACTCAACCAGTTACTGGAACATCAATGTTATTAGCATCGTCATCGTACGATCATCATCATCATCATCACACGATCATCAGCATCATCATCGTACTATCATCAACATCGTCATCGTACAATCATCAACATCGTCATCTCACGATCATCAACATCGTAATTGTACGATCATCAGCATCGTCATCGCATGATCATCAGCATCGTCATCACACGATCATCAGCATCGTCATCACACGATAATTAGCATCGTCATCACACGATCATCAGCATCGTCATCACATGATCATCAGCATCGTCATCACACGATCATCAGCATCCAATCAATTTATAGGATGATCAATCCTGCTCTCTTTAGGACATAGGTCCATGGATGATACAATCCAGATCAAGTTCCAGGATGATCGGTCCTTATCACTTTAAGACAAGTCTCATGTCTAGGGACGATGCAATCCCGATCCAGTTTCAGGATGATCAGTCCTTATCAATTTAAGACAAATCTCATGTCTAGGGACAATGCAATCCCGATCCAGTTCCAGGATGATCAGTCCTTATCAATTTAAGACAAGTCTCATGTCTAGGGACGGTGCAATCCCGATCCAGTTCAAGGATGATCAATCCTTATCAATTTAAGACAAGTCTCATGTCTAGGGATGATGAAATCCCGATCCAGTTCCAGGATGATCAATCCTTATCAATTTAAGACAAGTCTCATGTATAGGGATGATGCAATCCCGATCCAGTTCTAGGATGATCACTCCTTATCAATTTAAGACAAGTCTCATGTCTAGGGACGATGCAATCCCGATCCAGTTCCAGGATGATCATTCCTTATCAATTTAAGACAAGTCTTATGTCTAGGGACGATGCAATCCCGTCACGTACATTTTGAACCGAGGTCCAGGGACGATGCAGTCTTATCTTCCATTCTCGGAGACACCTATCTACGGCTCACTTTAGGACTGAAGTCCAGGGATGATCCAATCCTTTTTCTTTCTCGGAGACACCTTTCTATGGCTCACTTTAGAACTTGAGTTCAAGGATGATGCAATCCTATCATGTCCACCAAGGACTTCATTCTCGGAGACATCATGTCTACGGCTCTCTTAAGGATGATGCAATCCTATCATGTCCACCAAGGACTTCATTTTCGGAGACATCATGTCTATGGCTCTCTTTAGAACTTGAGTTCAAGGATGATCCAATCCTCACATGTATTCTGATCAGTACAGGTACAAGTATCCTCAACCATACAAGTACATTTAATCAATACATGTATCATCAAAAAGTATGTATTCTCACTAATACAAAAAGCATGTATTCTCACTAATACATCTATCATCAAAAACATGTATTCTCACCAATACATCTAACATCAAAAGCATGTATTCTCACCAATACATCTAACATCAAAGGCATGTATTCTCACTAATACATCTAACATCAAAAGCATGTATTCTCACTAATACATCTAACATCAAAAGCATGTATAAGTAAAAACTAAGTATTCTAAGCATAAGAGTCCTAAATCTAAATATTTCTAAGTATCTAGGTGTGGTGAACAGTTAACCTTATCATCGACCTTGTGTTCGATGAGGCAATCGCATCATCAGTGACTATACTACTCCCCCTTTCGAGGAGGGTCCTTTTGAACCACACCAAGCTTGTCTTGGAAGTATTCAAATTTCACTTGAGACAAAGGTTTGGTCAAGATATCAGCAATTTGATCCTCAGTGCTTACATACTCGAGCTTGATAGCTCCTCTCTGCACCATATCTCGTATATAAAAGTATCGGATCTCTATGTGTTTTGACTTATTGTGGAATACAGGATTTTCTGTCATCTTAATGTAGCTTTGATTGTCACACATAATCACAGTGGGATCCATTTCTAAGTCAAACACTCCAGATAATAGCTTTCGAAGCCATACTGCTTCACAGCTGGCAGAGCAGGCAGCTATATATTCTGCTTCAGCAGTACTGAGGGCCACACTAGATTGTTTCTTACTGAACCATGAGATCATGGAAGATCCAAGACCATAACATCCACCTGATGTACTCTTTCTATCTGAGACACTTCCTGCCCAATCAGAATCTGAGTAACCATGTAACCTGAGTTCATGACCTCCAAGATAATATAGACCAAAATCCAATGTACCTTTTAGGTATCTCATCACATGCTTTGCAGCTATTAAATGAACCTTTCTAGGTTCTACTAGATACTGACTTAGAGTATTTACAGCAAAGCATATATCTAGCCTAGTATTTGTTAAATAAATCAATGACCCAATGATTTGTCTATATAGAGTTAGGTCTACTAGTTCCGATGAGTCATCAACTAATAACTTCAGGTTGGAGTCCATGGGAGTGGCCATGGGTTTACATTCCAACATATCAAACCTTTTTAGAATCTCCACAGCATACTTACCTTGATTCAGAAAGATTCCTTTTGGTTCTTGCCATACTTCTAGACCTAAGAAGTAGTGCATTAATCCAAGATCTTTCATCTCGAATTCTGAAGAAAGCTTCTTCTTGCTTTCAATAATTTGTTTCTCATTTCCGGTTAGAAATAGATCGTCTACATATAACAACAGTATAACTGGTTCATCATCCATCACTTTGAGATAAAGATTTGGGTTAGCTTTACTCTTGGTAAGACCCATGCTAGTTAAGAAATTGTCAATCCTTCCATACCAAGCCCTAGGAGCTTGCTTCAACCCATATAATGCCTTTTTCAGTTTGCATACATGAGTTCTTCCATCTTTAACCTCAAACCCTTGTGGTTGTTCTATGTACACTTCTTCTTCAATTACACCATTCAAAAAAGTTGTCTTAACATCCATTTGGTGTAATTTCCACTTCATCATAGATGCAAGTGCCATGATAGTTCTAATTGAAGTATACCTAGCAAAAGGTGCAAATGTTTCTTCATAGTCAATTCCCTCCTTCTGAGAGAATCCTCTGGCTACAAATCTTGCCTTATATTTTTCAATGCTACCGTCTGCAGCATGTTTTATCTTGAAAATCCATTTGGAAGAAACCACACTTTTATCTTTTGGTTTGGGTACTACATCCCAGACATCATTTTTCATTATTGACTGATATTCTTCTGCCATTGCTTCTATCCATTCTTTCTTCTGAGCTGCCTCTTCATAGCTAGTAGGTTGTTGATCCACAAGATCACACATCAGGGCCATATAGTTGGACACTAGCTTTGGTTTCTTTCTTTCTCTAGTGGAGCCTTCAAGAGCTCCATATCTTTCAGCTCCTTGAATAATATCTCTAGCCCATGATGGCCTTCTTTTCTTAGATAAATCTGTAATAGGAGGTTCTTGTGGTTCCAACATGTCATGATCCTCTGGTGAATCATCTTCAGGGATGTGTACAGCCTCTGTGATTCTAGGAGATGGATCTTCTTCATAGATTTCTTCAAGTTGGCACTTCCTAGATTTCTTGAGAGCTGCTTCTTCATCAAATGTTACATCTCTACTTATTTCTATATGATGAAAACCTGGTATGTAAATTTTGAAGGCTTTGGATGATTCACAATAACCAACAAATATTCCCTTCTTACCAGAAGGATCTAACTTGGTTCTCTTTTCTTTTGGAATGTGGATGTACACAGGACACCCAAATATTTTAAGATGACTTACCTCGGGCTTCTTTCCTGTAAACACTTCTTCTGGAGTTTTGAAATCAAGAGCACTATGTGATAGTCTATTTTGCACATATACTGTTGTCTTAGCTGCTTCAGCCCATAGATACATGGGAAGATCTTGGTCATGTATCATAGTCTTTACAGCTTCCATGATTGTTCTATTTTTCCTCTCAGCAACCCCATTTTGTTGGGGATTGTAGGGAGTGGTTAGTTCTCTCTTAATTCCGACTTCTTTACAAAAGTCTTCAAAGTCTTTTGAAGTATATTCTCCACCATTATCTGTTCTAAGAATCTTAATTCTCTTTTCTGAGAGATTTTCTATTAGAGCCTTGAACTCTTTGAACTTTCCAAAGACTTCATTCTTACCTTTTAGAAAGTATATCCAAGTTTTCCTTGAATGGTCATCAATGAATGAAAGATAGTATTCAAACCCACTTAGAGAAGTGGTGGGCATTGGACCACATACATCTGAGTGTATTAGCTCCAAAATGCTCTTAGTCTTTGTTTCACTCTTTGGAAAGGGGTTCTTGACATTCTTCCCTTTCTTACACCCTCTTCATGAGCCATCATGATCATCCTTCAAGTCTGGTAATCCTATGACCACCTTGCTTACATAGGGTAAGGATTTGTAGTTAATGTGAGCTAATCTTCTATGCCATAGCTCACTGGGGCTAGAGACTTCATGAGCAAGGGCAGTTTCTGGATGACCCTTGAGCTTATAGAGACCTCCTTCTTCTTCACCAATGACAACTGCATCTTTAATTGATTTTCCTTTGGACCACATGAGTACTTGTCCGTCTATGAAAACCACCCTAAAGCCTTTCTTATCTAGTGTTGAGATAGAGAGAAGGTTCTTCTCTAAACCTGGTACATATAAGACTTCTTTCATTTTCAAGGGTGTTCCAGAATCAAGCTTGTAGCTTGCTTCACCAATTACCTTGATGGGATATTGATAATCATCTCCTAGAGATGCCTTTTGGGGTGAGGACTTTTCTTCAATTCTTGAGAAATTTTTCTTTTGACCTGTCATGTGCTTTGAAGCACCACTGTCAATGAGCCATGTATCTTCACCAGGGGACACAGATCTAGAGAGTGCAGAAAATAGGACATATTCTTCTGGATCTTCTTTCTTTACTTTAGATCTTTTCCTTTGAGGCCTTTCCTCCTCCTCCTCTTCTTCTTCTTCTCCTTCTTCTTCTTCATTATCATCTTCTGCCATATGTGCATGATGTCTTTTGTGAACAAACTTCTTCTTCTTCTTTCCTGGAAAAGTACAGTCTTTAGCATAGTGTCCTAGTTTAAAACAACTATAACATTGGACTATGGAGAGGTCTCTTTCTGAGCTTGTTACTCCTTTCCTTTTGAATCTATGAGAGGGTTGAGACCTCTTGTAGTTCACTTTCTTGAAGTGGCCTCTCTTTCCTCTTTTGGTGTGGGCGGCCAAAGATTGGTCATCCTCTTTGAGAAGAGCTTCTCTATTGGCTACCCTAGCCTATTCTTGAACACAATCCTCCCATACTACATCAAACTTCATGCTTTCTTTTCTGGCACACATGGTTTGTATGAAAGATTCCCAAGGTCTAGTGAGACCATTTAGGGCAGTCATCACAAGTTCATCTTCATCAAGAGTATCACCAATGGCATCTAGTTGCTCCTTGATTAGAGAGACTCTTGAGAAGTAGTCTTGAATGGATTCTCCTTTGTGCATCTTGGTACTCTTCAATTGAGTCCTCAATTTCATCTTCCTATTGATGTTCTTTCCTTCATACATTCTTCCTAGGGCATCATACATTTCCTTTGGAGTCTTCTTGGAAGCCACTTGGGGAATCAAGTGGTCTTTAATGGAATCAGCTATGATTCTCTTTGCCCTAATCAAATCCTTCCTATGCTTCTCTTTGGCTTCATCTCCTTCCGGTTCTGCAACTTCATCTTTGACATAATGAGCAAGATCATTCTCTTCAAGAATGAGACCAATTCTGTATTTCCATGCTCGGAAATTCTCTATGCCTTCTAGCTTGTCTTCAATCTTAGTGTTTGGAGCCATCTTCTCTTGGGGGAGTCCAAGAGATAAGAGATAGAGTAGTACTTACCTGGAAATATTTACCTTTTTTACCTTTTTGGATCCTGGGACAGAATTTCTAGATGATCGCACTTTTGGTAAAACTAGGGTTTGACTTTCCCGGAGTTCTACCCAACCAAAAAGTTCGATCTAGGGCTCAAAAGATTGGTTTTGAGAAGGGCTATCCAGCCATGTAATCAGAATTCAAAAAGGACAACTTTTTTCTGAAACCAATTTCTGACTTATCGCACTTTTGGTAAAACTAGGGTTTGGATTTCCCGGAGTTCTACCCAACCAAAAAGTTCGATCTAGGGCTTAAAAGATTGGTATTGAGAAGGGTTATCCCTCCATGTAACCAGAATTCAATAATACCAACTTTTTTCTGAAACCCTAACTTTCACCGGAGAGAGAGAGAGGTATTCTTACCTTGTGAAAGATGTCCTATTCAGTCTAGCTCTGATACCATGTTAAGTTTAAACCAAATAGACTAGCAAGATCACTGAAAGAAACATAATCACAATATAGACACAGAATTTACCCTGGGAAACCCTCATGGGGTAGAAAACCCAGCAAATCTTTCCTCAATAAGATGATCAACCAAAATACAAGATGTGCTCCCTCCTTCTCTACCTCCTTAGCAGATCTCCCAGACAAGTGCGCTACTTTTCTGAGTTGTGCAAGTATGTCTAATGAGGAGTTCACCTCCTCTATTTATACTAACTCCCGACTGACCAAAATACCTAATGGGGCCGGCCTCTCCTGGAGAAGTCTAATAACCCCTAAAATATAAGATGAGGGTCAACCCCCACATGGTGGGTCTAATAACCCTAGTTACCACAAACCCCCAGAGGAATAATCATCTCCAGATACATGATAGGGTTACCTCGTAGGAATGAAACATCTCCGGAATAATAATGTACAAATTATAATATTCCTAGAAGTTACAATATTCAACACTCTAAAGCTGCAAATGCAAAACCCAAACAACAAATCAACCCTTGCCAAACTTGCAATGCAAAACAAGCAGCTTCTCTTAAGTTCATGAAGCAAAACAATGAAATAACAGGAAGCAGCTATTACATCCCTCACTTTACTCTTCTCCAGCTCTCGTCAAACTAGCTAATATTGTTATAGTGATGCGCTCCTCCTTAAAGGAAAAGTGAAATACAAGTACCATAAAATCCTAACCCTAGACTAGGTCCACATGGAGAATGGGTCCACAAGTTGAGCACTCTACATGTGCCAAGTAGGTACACACATCCCCACAAATGCTAACTCACCCACTCCACATATATTTATACAACACTGCACCCATAAGTGCAAATTCATCCAAATTCATCCACTCCACATATTTTTATGCAACAAGTCACTGCCCTCCTACTCCAGATAACTCCCAAGGACCAAAAATAGTTAGAAGCATCTCCTTTCAGCATTGCACCCTCATGTATGAATTCCCTCCCATACATGTGCACCCCCTCTCTAGCAAGATCTTGCTCACGGTGAATTCTCAACAAATTGAAAAAGAATGAAGAAATTCAGTTAAGCACTCATCTAGTTGATGATGAATGAAAAACAAGTTCAAAGCAACAAGGCAAAAAACTAACACTCCCTCATTGCTAAGAACATCCTCTCCATCAAACCAGATACTCTCTTAGCATTTCGAACTTCCCCTTTGCTAAGAAAATCCTCTCCATCAAACCAGATACTCTCTTAGCATTTCGAACTTCCCCTTTGCTAGCGGCTTTGTCATATTGTCGACCACTTGTGAATATGAAGGAATGTAAATTAGGATCACTGCTTCCTTCTGTATTTTGAAATCTCTTTAGAATCTTCTAGGTGTATTTATCTTGTTCAAGGAAGACTTCATCAACTTCCTATCATTGTCCAATGTCCCTTATGTCAAACTCATGGGAAAATTTCTTCTCACACCACAATATTAGCTGTTTAGAACTCCCTCCTATGATAAACTCATCTACATAGATAACTAATACAGGTGGATCGGAAGATAACTAATACAGGTAGATTGGATCTGTCAAAACACCAAATATTAAAATATGCAGAACTCTTAGAAAATCCCAACGTAAGTTTCATCTCGCTTCCCAAGGCCATTCAGGGACACCAAGTGAATTTCAAGCGGGGGCATAAAACCAAACCAGGAAACAAAATTGAGTTTTGTTGCCTCCTGCAAATGTGTTTGGGAAAGGAAGAGCTGACTGCAATGCCCACACACTCACTCGACACATTTTTAAAAATATTAGCATATCGTGCAGAAATTGCATTGCACATCACTTAACAAAACCCTAGTTTAGAAAACCATCAAAATAGACAACTTTTGGTCCATAAAGCCACTAGACAGCGATGTCCTTAGCGGTACTTGGGTGTCTCGAATTCAATGAAGCTGATGGTTTGTCCATTGGAGCCACGGTTTTCGAGTTATTGCGAGTTTCATCTCGCTTCCCAGGGTCATTCAAGGACACTGGGAAAATTTCAACCGGGGGCATAAAAACCAAACCGAGTAACGAAATTGACTTTCGTTTCCTCCTGGAAGTGGTGTGTTTGGGCAAGAACGAGATGACTGCGATGCCCACACACTCACTCGGCACATTTTTAAAAATATTAGCATATTGTGCATAAATTACATTGCACGTCACTTAGCAAAACCCTAGTTTAGAAAACCATCAAAATAGACAACTTTTGGTCCATGAAGCCACTGAACAAGGGTGTCCATAGTGGTACTCAGATGTCACTAATCCATCAGAACTGACGGTTTGTCCACTAGAGTCACGGTTTTTGAGTTACAACGAGTTTCATCTCGCTTCCCAAGGCTATTCAGGGACACCATGCAAATTTCAATCGGGGGCATAAAAACCAAACCGAGCAACGGAATTGAGTTTTGTTGCCTCCTACAAGTGTGTTTGGGCAAGGACGATATGACCACAATTCCCACACAGTCGCTCCCCACATTTTTCAAAATCTTAGCCTATGGTGTAGAAATTGCATTGCATATCACTATGCAAAACCCTAGTTATACTCGGATGTCACGAATCCAACATAATCGACAGTTTGTCCATCGAAGCCATGGTTTTTGAGTTATTGCGAGTTTCATATTGCTTCCCATTGCCATTAAGAGAAACCAGACAAATTTCAATTGGTAGCATAAAAACCAAACCGAGCAATGGAATTGAGTTATGTTATATCTTGCATGTCTATTTGGGAAATGGCGAGAGGACCACGATGCCAACGCACTCACTTGGAACAATTAGAACATCTTATCCCATCGTGCAAAAATTGCACTGCACATCTTTAATCAAAACCCTAGTGTAGAAAACCATCAAAATAAATTATGTTTGGTCCATGAAGTCGTCGGACAGGGGTGTCCCTATAGGTGTTTGGATGTCAAGAATCCAATTGATGATTTTCCCATCTAAGCCTCATTTTTTGATTTATTGCAAATTTCAACTCTCTTCCCAAGGTCATTCAGGGATACTAGGCGAAAATTCAACCAGGGGCATAAAAACCAAGCCAAGTAACGAAATTGAGTTCCGTTGCCTCATGTAGGTACTTGGATAACATGAATCCAACGAAGCTTTATAAGCTTTGCGATTATTATACCAATGATATGATTAATATGTTACAAACTATATTTATGATAATATTCTTTTTAGCCATGTTTATGAGGGGATATTATCAAGCATGTTATATTAAATTTACTTTTAGATTAAAAATGTAAACAATTCATGAACTTGATTGAGAGATGAAAACCATGGTTAATATGCTCTTAAAGATATAGATTGAATAACATGTTATATATAAAGATTTAATGATATAACAACTTTAGACAAAAAAATAGTTCGAAGCAAATAGATATGCAAAATAATCACTTGTAGATAAAAGCGTAGAGAAAATAGATATGCAAAATAATCACCAACCCTCAGTGCAGAGGAAAAGCAATTTTAATGAACACCATTGACATCCAAAACCAAGAGACAAGTATCCGTGAGAAAATATTTTATTCCATAAATCTAGAGCCAAAAGTCCCTTTATAATGAGAAACTCTTTCCTTTAAATAGGATGGAGAGATACCAAAACCCTAACCACCTTTTGAATGGATGGATAAGATTAAAAGATCAAAATGTTCTAATCTATGGTTGAGATGAGCTCAACAATAAAGTACATGGATCAACTAAAAAATATAACGTACACGGACAAAATTGCCCTAGGAGAGGGGGTCCCACTCAATGTGACAAAATAAACATGAATAAAAGCACATGATGGGTCTAGGGGGTAATATCTAACACCCCTAGTGTGTCCCCATGGCACAAAAACATCAAATGACCAACACAAGCACCAAATCGTGCTCCTCTGGGAAAGTCACGAGCCTCTAAAGGCTCCAGAAAATCATAAAATGTGCCAGAGAGATGGGTGTGGGCCCCACTGAATGCTGAAACTACTGTGGAAGGGTTGGAAGACATCACACTCATCATCAAAACTCATCCCATGCCATTTCCTTGCCTCAGTAGCCCAAATCATATTCTTCAGTAGCCAATTTAACCATTTTTTATCCTCTGTAAATCCTCTAGAAATAATCAAAATGACTGTAACTCTCTGCCTGGTCACCTGGGGCCAAATCTGACTGCACCAATGTGTCCGGGAATAAATCAATATATTAAAAAGAAGTGGCTACAATGCATGTACCCTCTATAGCGCCATAGGAAACCAATAACATCATAACTCTACTCTTACAGTCCATTTTAACATGGCAAATATAAAGTAACAATTATAACATCATAACTCTACAAATCATTCAAGTAACAATTATAACATAGAGAAATCAATTCTTTGGCGATCTAAAACCAAATATAAAGTGTTTTCAATATTTATTATGACTCAGAATAGACTTTCAAGACCATACTCACTTCATAGTTGTGACCAGTTTGTTAGTGATGGGTGAAGGCTAAAACTTATAAGGCTAGGATAAAGTGTGACCACTGACTTGACACTGTGAAACTTTTGAAATGGAAAGGGGATACACACTCTAGCATATGCTGGATAAGCAGTAACACAAGGGATGGCAGTGTCTCACAAATGGGTAAGTTATTTCAGAAGTGCTTATTCAACCTTGACAAATGCCTACAACTCACATCCAAGCTGATACAACTCCATGAGGATCTTTTCTAGAGCCGCCATGACTAGGTGCCTGACAAACCGTAACTCAAGGCTCTAGGGGACATAACTCGAGTTGTCCCTTACTCCTTCGCACATGATAACTCACAAGCTAGTGAGGGATAAATCAATACAAGTGAGGCCAGCAATCATTTAGATATAACATTATTTGAACCATTGCTTTTTGGGCCTTTCAATTTCCATAGCCTTGATCCGTGTGTGTTCAAAAACACATTCTTGGATTTACATTTATTAAGGCTTTCTGATCCGTGTGTGTTAAGAAACACATTGTTGGATTTACATTTCACATTTACATTCAAAGCCAATTTCATTAGGCTTGCCTTGCATTCACGTGTGTTAAGAAACACATTCTAGAATGGGATTTTACATAAGATATACATTTCATTTCCATATACACTGTACTAATGGTAGTAGTATCTATTTCAGGTCTAGCCAACACAACCTAGGAAACTCAGAGTCAAGACACAATACAACAAGGGAAGCTCATCCAACACAGAGGCTAAAGCGGGGGAAGGTCCTCCATGCCACTAGTCAAGTAGTAAGTCAAGGTAATAACAACAACATGAAGGTAATGGATGGGTGGAGAAAGTGAATAATGAGACCAACACTAGCAGGCCAAAGGATGGTGGGAATGATCACCTCTATTCTCCCTAAGGAGGGTAAAACCGATGAGTATAAGTCAATAACTTCTAAGTCTGAGCAGGGAAATATATATATATAATACAACCAAGGTCCAAATATCTATATGATCGCCAGATCATGATACTAAATGCTAAGACATGCCACAAGAATGAGTATAAAGTCAAAATAACCATAACACAAGATAATACCTGCTGGGTCATATACCTATGCATAATAAATATGAACCATCATCTGTCCTCTGAGAACCTGCTGCTGTAACTCTGGGAAATACCAAATGCCCTATAAATGGCTAAATGGTTGCATCAGTCATCAAATCTGAGTTTCCTGAGAATCAGTCATGGCATAGGAATATAATACTATCCATACTCATAATAGTGATCCGATCATAGATGCTCATCTCAGCATCTCAATGTAAGGGAACTGGCTGAAAAATATACTGGAATCTGGAATAAAACATATGGTAGCCCAACTACTATATATGTGATAACATCTGGCTCCAGCTTGGACAAGTGCTCTGCTGAAAAGAGCGCTTGAGAACCTTAGAATCTATGGTCACCATCACTCTGCTACTCGTATCCTCAATCTAGCACTCTAGCCTTGCAACAACTACCCAAAATAACACCTGCTATCTGCAAAATGTCTAGAGCTATACCAAACTCACAGACCGGTCGTCAGAACAATGCATGTATATACATAAATCTCAAAATAAAAACAATACTGAAACTGAAATGCAGAAAGTAAAAACTAATCTACTAACATAACTTTGAAAAAGTTTTATTTTATTGCGCATGAAAAGAAAATTGCAAGCACTCAGGACTACACTACGAGCTTCGAAGGCGAGCTTAGATAAAGATAAAGGTGCCAGACTCAATGGCTAAAAAGACTAAACTACTGCTCAAGCGAGCTTATTCAGATTCTACCTACTCTAATCCACAAGGCAAGCAAGAAGTACTAAGTAAAATCATAAATCCAGTGTAACCACTTGCTTAACAGATCAATTGATCTTTCTTTATAGTAAATAATACAACAAGTCAGAGATGGTTTAGAAGTAACTTGAATGAAAAGTGATTCCATTCTAATTTGTTGTTTGATATTCAAAAAAAGATATAGATAATGGGAAATGAAATCATGCAAGGGTTGAGAATTAATTTTGCAAACTTCATCCATCAATATACCGATAGGATCATAGAGATAAGGCAAGTTCAAAATTGATGGAAGAATTTATCAGTTTCATTCTTAGTGTAGTTTATCATATGTCGTTAAGATTAATATCATATTAGACTTAGTAATTTCATTCTCCAAAGTATCCTAAATTTCAATAGTTTCTTTGTTAAGCATAGGATCATTCATATAGTTAATGAAGATGTTCATGAAATAGGGTTTGGTTCAGAAATAAATATCTTTATCAAGTTTTCTACTTGCTTCTATATAAAATATCTTTATCAAGTTTTCTACTTGCTTCCAAATCAAATTCAGTTTCAGTAAATATATTTATTAACTTTTCTACTTGCTTCTAGATTTCATCAGTTCCAATTCATTTTCTTATGGATAGAAGATAGGTCATAATGTTTAAAGTTAATAGTAGTTGGACAATCTTTAGTTTGCATTTATTTGTAGAAGTTAAACTAGATTTGCTTCCATTTTGTTTCCTTGTTACATTTGAAAGTCACTTTGATACATTCGCTCCCATCCCTATTACATTTGATACACTTCCTATGAATCCCCAATGAGAATGGAATTAGGTAGTTTAGTGTAGTCTTGAAATATTAATTGAATGCATTAATAGTTGTTGAATTCACTTTGTCGTTTGTCGTTTTTCTTTAAGTCCTTTGTTTCATAGTTAGTTGTCAATTGAATTATCTCATAGATAGGTTTCTGAATTCATTTACAGTTGTTTTTAATTCCTAGATTAGAGTTCTATCCGTAGTTTCCAACTTCATCAAAGTAGTTCTGTTTTTTATTTAGTCTTGCTTCCTAGAATAACATTGTTGTTTTTATCTTTCCAGTTATTATCCATAGAGTAGAGTAGTATAGCTTGATACTATTCTGATCTGTTGGTTTAGTTAGGTTTAATTAGTTCGTTTGTTGTATTTATGAAGTTTGACTCGGTTTTATTGAAAGATCTTTCGATCTTTTCTTTATTAAACATTTCTAAGGTCTGCCGAGCCGAAACTTTAGGCCCCATTCTACCTCAGCATACACTGTGCCACAACTCTAAGATTACCAACCCTGGTCGATAATTACATATTTTGGTGACTCTTTATGATAGTAATTACACCTCAATAGGCCTAATTAGGAGTGTGGATAAAGGTCATCAACTTGCTCTAAATGACTAGCTTGATCTTGGGACTTTAGGGATTTAGGCACTGAGGTTACATAGGTCTCATGATTGTGAGATTTTGGGTGTAACAACTACCCAACGCATGATGGTGTGCTCGCTCATCTAGTCTCAGTCCTCAATGGTGCCCAAAGGTCTTGTCCCGACTATGCTTGGCTACATACCTTCATTGGATCCATCAACATTATTGTCCTAGCATGGTTGACACACCGCATATCACATTTCCAATTGTGCCATCCTCCAGCGAGTATGCTAAGCAGTTCCTTGTCGGTGTGTCTTTCCCTACTCCACTCAACATCATCCTTGGTCCTCCTAGCGAGCCTACTCACTAGTACACCATCATGTACGTCTCATGGTCAACAACCATGAGTCGGTAGCCAAGGATACCGAAATCATATGGACTTGTCATGAATCCTTAAGTAATGCATCCTAGTGCACCCTCTGTCACGCCATTTCCAATGGAGCTCACAGAGGATCCTTACACTTTGGGTCGATTCAGATACACTTTAAATCCCTTAAGTAGATTTCGTTTTCAAGTGTTGAGATTGTATTTTCAAGTTGGTGAGATTGCAACTTTCAAATTCCAACCAAAATTTGGCCAAGAAAAATAGTAAAAACAAGATGTTTTAGTTAAGGTTCTTAGCCCATGCTCATAGATATACTCTTTTTTGACAATGCATCTTATATTGATTATTGTCACTAATCCTCTTTTCTTACAACCTATTTTATATAACGTTTTGCAACTAGTTCACTTTTCTGACAAACTTGTTGTATAGTTATTATTGTACCTATAGGTAGCTCTATTTGATGTCAAAAGTTGTTTCCAACAAAACAATAAATGTTTTATAAAACAATGATTTATATCTTAACCTATATCCAAGTTTATATCATATTTATTACTTTTGAAATTCAATAATGTATATATGTGTATATAATATTTATTATTTTCAAATACTACAATGTCTATCTCAACCAATACAAAAATTTGATACTTTATTGTTAAGTACATATAGATACTTGTATTTGATATATAGAATTTTATTTATCATTCTTAGCTTTTACTTTTAGATTTACTATTTATTTTATTGAGATGACTATTGTACTTTTTTTCCAATTCCATGCCTTGAACTTTACAACATATTTCATTTATTTAACATAAATCCATTTCATTTCATTTTATTCCATTATGATTTGATTGAACCCAACGAGGTATTGGTTTACCATTATGGTTTCATTTATTTAACATAAATCCATTTCATTTCATTTTATTCCATTATGATTTGATTGAACCCAATGGCGTATTGGTTTACCATTATGGTTTGACCATATGATACTTTGAAACAGAATTAGAGTGTCTTCATTAATTAGATGGATATAGTTTTCAACACGGCTTTAAAATTGAAAAAAAAATGCAATTTATTTGTTTTCCAAAGCAATAATCAAGAAAGAGGTCCCAAATGGCTTTTCTATTTTCAGTTTAAGAACAACAATGCCTAGACTTTCTATCTAGAGATGAGTTATAGTCATCTCTAAATTTGTTCTCCTTTTACAAAAGGGTTAGTTCTTTGAAACTATCATTTAAACAATAAAGGATTATTGATAAGGCTTTGCCCAATTATTATTTTGTAGTTAATATAATGTAGGTAGAAAGATATATATTTATATATATAGATATATATGTGATGGTTTTATTTTTTTTCCTTTGAACATCAATATTATATATTTGAGGATTAATTTCTTTTGTAACTATTAGTCTATGACATGTTATCAACTATTATTGTGATGAGTAGTTAAGTTGTTTTCTAAGGGGATGTTTTATGAAAGAGGAGGAAGCTTGAAATATTTTATTTAGAAAAAATGTTGAGACTATTATACTACATTCTCTTTAATAGGCTATACGATTATTCATAGTAGTTTTGTTATAATCTTTTAATAGTCATCCCTCAAATAGAATTAATCATTACCCATCAACCTAGATTCATGTTAACCCTAAATATATGGAGAGAAAATGTTTGCACTTCAAAGAATTTGATCCCTCTTGATACATAAAAGGCTAGGGGTTAATAAAAATCTAGGTTGGTGGTATTGAACTAATTTATTTTTCAATGAAACAACTAATATATAGATCATATATATCTTATCAAAGATTGACTCATTTTATAGCAATCATAACACACAATATGATTTGAAACTGGGTGAAGAGGGAACCAAATTTTTCTCACAGCCATTCAATTTTGTTAATTTACTAAATAATAAATTAAAATGATGAATCATAACTATTCAATTTTTAGCAATTTGTTCAGATTATAGTACAATTTTACTTCATATTCTTGTTAAGATCCAAATATAGAAGTTTACATTAATTGCGCTCCATATTTGGAAAATGAGTTTTTGTGAAATTTTGAGTAATTTTATAGTTTATTTTACGAGGAAGGAAGTTTTTCAGTTTACTCATATCAATCATATTTTAAGTCAAAAACAATATGTTATCAAATAATGGTTTTTTTAACAATCCATGAATAAAATAGTTAGCTCTATGCCTAAAGAGGATAGGGATTAGCACTCATTAATGGTAAATATACAAATTGATCATTTCACCAAACTACACAATGTTTATAATCAACTATATACATGTAAAACACACACATTATGAATATTAAATATATTAAAAAATTAGAATTATGATATTATATATTTTTTATTAAGTTAATATTTTATAAAGTTTTAAAATGCCATGTGTTAATTCTATGCTAAGCAAGAAATAAATTACACCTTTAATAAAAAATGTTTATCATATAAAAAACATTTGCTTGAAATGTACCTTAATTGTGCCCTTGATTTGACATTGAAAATTATTATGAATCCCCTTGGAAACAAAGTTGTGTACCACCTTTGGGTTGATCAGCGTTTTGAGTTACTTTTGGTCATCATACATTTTCTCCTCCTAATATTTCCTATTTTGGAAAAACAAATCAGAATACCAAGCTTTAGCATGAGCAAAAGTTAATATCAAGTTTGTAAAAGTTCATGGGAGCCATTTTAACAAAATACAAAAACGGGTAGTATGAGTAACAATTATAGTTCATATTAATCTGAATATGATATATCTATAGTTTTTGGTGAAATGATCAAATTTTAAATATTACGACTCGTTTTAACTTATATATGTCAATGTTTAAGGTGATCCTTATTTTAATATGCCTCGTGAAAGACGTTTAGCTTAAGAAAGTTCCTTAAGGGTCCTAATTTGTTTGGACTAATTTATTGTTATTGTTGTTATTGGCAATTAGTTCAAGAGAGTTAAAATTGGTGAGAGGGCTTCGCACCATTAACAATACTTTCTTCTCTTTTACCTTATACTTTTTATTTTAATTTTATTAAACAAAAAAATTATTTAGTTGAATTACATCATAGATGCACCATCGGGAAGAGCAATTTTTTTGCATCTATATGCTATGGGTATCAAATGCTCTTGAACATTTGTAAAATCTTTTATACAAGTATTATTGTGAAAGACAATATGCCAAATTTATTAAGCAAAAATGTAAGAGACAAAGTTACAAGAAACACAACTATATCAAACTTGTCATATTTATCTTCAAACATTGCATTTCCTTCTGGGAATTGCTTTTTGTATGACAAATATCTTTAGACTAATTCTCAAAGCAGAAATGATGTCATAACCATTTTCTACTTTTTGTGCTCACCAATTGAAATGGAATTTCGATAGAATGAGGCATTGCAAAAGTTATAAGGTTTGGCAGGTTAAGTATAAGAATATATAGTCTTGCTCAATTCACTTATTGAAATGGAATTTCGATAGAATGAGGCATTGCACAAGCTATAAGGTTTGGCAGGTTAAAGTATAATAATATATAGTCTTGCTCAATTCAAACATTTAAAGCAATAAAAAAAATTAAAATTCTTAAAATATTTCTCCTAGATTTTAAAATTTAAACAATTTTTTTTAATTTTTTTTATTTACAAATAAAATATTTGTCTCAAAATATTTCTGAACATTCTTTGAAATTTATAAAAAAAAATTCCATATCTATTGTATTTATAAATGAAAAGGTTCATCTTTTCAATGCACTTTCCATGCTTTCATATTTATTTTAATTATGAACAAAATGCATCATCGCTCAAATTCAATTATATTGCCACTTAATCGTATATTGATATAATTAAATGGAAATGAAAAACTTTGTAAGTATTTGTTGATTCGATACTGGAATTTAAAGAAATGTGTTTGTTGATTAGATGGTGAAATTTAAAGAAATGTGTCTATGTATTATGGCTTCACTTTTATAAGATAAAGTGATTATGCCAAAACAATTGGCAATTTACTTCCATGAAAAAAAACTATTATTCATTTATGGATATAAGAACACATAAATACAAGTTGATCATGAAAAAGGAAAGGGCATTAAATCTGAATCCATGCAAAGTGTGCACAAATATCTACACAGTACATCAGTCTCAAACACCGTTACCAGATTCAGCCCTAGGACTAATCGTACCCGAATCAGATTCTTCAGAATCAGATTCTTCATTGGATTCTTCCACCTCATTTTGACAAATCTAAAGGTGTTTACGCAGGATAATGTAAGATAATTAGGGTTAATTAGGGTTAGGGTTCCGAATCAACGATTCCTAAATTTGGGATGAGTGCCATATCGGATTCTTCAGTCGATTCCAATCGCACCCTTGGTTCGGGTAACCTTGGTCTCAAACCATATTGTGATGTGTCCCTAATTAAAAATGGTTGTTAACAATTTGTCTACAGGAACAAATCAACATGAAAATATTGGCAATAATCCAAGGTGTTGGTAAGATCGTGATTAGGATTTATAAGCAAAACGCTTCCTCACGATCGGGATTTATAAGTAAAACGCGTCCTCACGATTAGGATTTATAAGCAAAACGCGTCCTCACTCAAATCCAATTAATCAGATATTTATATAATTAAATGGAAATGAAAAAAAAGTCCGCATTTTTTTTTTATTAGATACTAAAATTTAAAGAAATCTATCCATATATTTTGACTTTACATTAAAGTGATCATAGAACACTACTAGCAATTTATTTCGGTGAATGTTGATGATTTTCAACATAATTTCAATCACATCATGAAAATTGAAATTTAAAGAAAAATGTCCACATATTTTCACAAGGCAAAAAGCCAAAATAGTAAATGATTAACGAATTTCATCATATCTTCCCATTTTCAATTAAATTGCTTTGGCTTGTTGCAAAAGCATTAAACATATTCTGTAATGATTTGGTAACCCCCTTAAAGAACAAATTGACTGATATTCAATGAGTGCAAAGTGTGAATTCGAGTCCAAATTTGACCATGAAATAACATATTATTAAGGGAATCTCCACTATGAAAATGGGGTTATGTTGCTGATTTGTAATAACTCCTATAATGTGCCTTTTACTAGGATTTCCCTTGGACAAGTTGTTGAAATGGATTTTGAAGCATGCAAAAGGGTGTGGTGTGTCCACTCCAGCCAAGGGTTAAAATTCATGCAAAAAGAATCTGCATAAAAGAAGATGCTCATCATTCAATCCGATAAGACATTAAAAGACCCTGCAGAAAGAAGATACTCATCATTACTATTTTGTATTTACCATTTAAAAGACCCTGCATAAAGAAGAAATTCATCAGTTAATCCGATAAGACATCAATGACCCTGCAGAAATAAGATATTCATCATTACTATTTTGTATTTACCATTTAAAAGACCCTACATAAAGAAGAAATTCATCATTTAATCCGATAAGACATCAAAAAATCATTGAGACATCAACATAGAATAAATATCTCTGTCAATGAAAAATGTCGATAAGAATTCAATTTTTTTCATGAATTATAAAATATGAATGAGACATTGTTAAAACGTTAATAGAACTATCAGAACGTTAATAAATTTTTCCTCAAATGGCCTTTCCAGAGTGCCATGTTCTAAGTGAAATAGATTAGTGATCGAAAGCATAAAAAAGCCAATTCATATAAACTATCACAGTGATTGTAATTGGTGGGAAACAAATTAAAAAGGAATCAGCTTTTGTCCATGGTGAATATTTTCCATAATAATATCCTTTATTTATCTAGAGGATCACAAGAATGGTGGCATACAATTGGTTGCATGAGATATTAATGAGAAATGGGAGTATATCTGCGACTTGTAAGCAAGCACACATTCCTAGGAAACAAGGGTTAAGGGGGTAAGCATATGGATAGATGGGAAAATTTTACATATTTTAAATGAACAACATATGTGCATGAGATCGGGAAAATGTTGTCCTACTATTGGTTACATGAGAGTAAGGAAGCACACATTACTGGGAAATATGGGTAAGGGGATAAGCATATGTGCAGATGGTCATGTGCAAAGCAAATTTTACATATTTAGAATCTTGAAGTGTACATAAAGATATTGATACAAAGATGCCGTGTACTGTGTTAGGATGAATCCTTATAGTATAAAAGCAAAAAAGTTTGTATAGAGTCAATATATATGATGGATTAGGACTTTAACCATAGGGTTGCAATAAATTGAACAAAAAAGAAAGAAGAATAAATACTTGTTAAAATGGGTGAATCAATGAACTGTAAAGCAACTCTTTTCGTGAGTGCCAAGAATGCTAAGCTCAAATTGCTCTATTAAATATATAGACAGAAATGCTAATTCCAAAATCCCATCTGCCCCTCTTCCTACCTAGTCTTATATACCTTACCTTCTTTCTTTGAAGGATTTCCTACTTGTCAGATCTCTTTCTGCAAAATTCATAATGATTTTCTAAGACATTTGGGTTTCTCCTTCCATTTGTTTCTCTTAAACACGTTTGGGCTTCTCCTAATTGATCATCCTCCTAAGGCATCCTCATGAACATTGACCTAATCAATATCTACGAGGACATATATATTTGTAACAACTTTTTTTTTACTAATCTATAGGTTAAGTATAGGTTAAAATTTAAGTCCAACTGTAACTGAAGAGACTAAATGTTTTCACAACTTCTGCAGGCTTCCCTTTTATTCAATATTCACAAAAACTAGAAAATGTAGCTAATCTCCTCACATTAGTACTCACATAAGTATTAACAAACATTCCAATATTCCTACATGTTTCATTCTATAACTTTAAGTTGAAATTTTGAAAAGGAAATTTGTACATGTTTTGATAATTTGTGAGCATTAGTATAATTTATCTTTCTTTCATAGATATCTAGAAATAGTTCGAAGTTAAACTCAAACTAATTCAAGCTCTATTTTTATAGCATAAATGCAATTTCTCAAATCTTAGATTTTCTTCAATATGCAAACTCTTAACCGGCCACACGCCCAAAAAGTCCCAATAAAAATAGAGTGTGTTAATATGGGATGACTTTCACAGAACTCACAAAAACAGGAACTCAACACCACCAGGACGTTGGTTCACACATGAGGTTGAGAAAATTTTAAACCATACACCGGGCATTCATCTCAGACACAATTTGCTCCAATTGAATGGTATGACAATACAGTTTGATCCACTTGATTGGTATGACACTAAAACAAGATACGGTCGAGTGCTAGTACTTAGTGGCATTAGAAAAATAGATAAACCTAAGATGGAATGAAAGCCAAAAGAAGTTCCTACACAATAGTTAAATTTAAGTTCTTACACAAGAGTTAAGTTTAGTATCCCGATGGTTCAACCTAAAAATTCCATGTCTAGTCAAAAGTAGGACATAAAAGTGATGAACATTAAACAAAATTTCTTTACCAACACAAATCTCTTAGGTTATACTGCTCATGACTCAATTTTAGTGTTACATTGTAGTAGTTAAGGTTCATTAAGTACAAAACTAGCAAAAGATAAAAGGACAAGGAATGACATAACATGAAGCATCTATATTTACAAATAAATGGTAAGATGTACAATACATCAATAAGTTGCATTTTGTAGATAGACTTGTAAAAAGAAGAATTTCAACTTATAAAAAATATGACTCAAAGTTTGAATTTTATAATTTTAAGGTGATTTAATACTTTGATAATCACATGCTAATTGATACTTCTAAATTCATCTATGTTGAGTTGCATAAAATTCCTTGCTTGATTAATCCATATTAAACGAAACTACTAATTTAAGGAAAAATATTAACAAAATTTTATGGTGTTTTAAGTCTAGCTACAAGAAAAGGAAGGAAAAAAGCATACCAAAAAAACAAAAGTAGAATATAGCTACATTTATTTGCAATACAAAGGGTTCTTTAGCACATGTACCATCTTTTAGTGTAGCATACCCCTTATGTTAGGGGGCTAGAAGTCCGACTCGAAACTGAAGCCTCATTCCCTATTCTAGACCGTACGGCATTGCCCAAACTCCACTCCTAGGGACAAGGTCCTCCTAGGGTGACACTTTCTATACTATGCCTCTCACTTAATATTTATATGTGTGTGTTTAACTTAGCCATATCCAATACAGTTATAGGAATCCCCAAGAAAACAGTACACACAAAAGATTAACACAAATACGTGGCCAACAACATGACAATAGGGTGTGCCCTAATTGTATTTACAACATGAAGAAGATGCCATAGCCCAACAACTCTCTTAGAGGATGCCCAAAATGAATGACTCAAAGGTATGCCCAAAACAACATTACAATTCACTTCAAAATATGCTTGGTTGTAATCTCATGTTGAGTAATAGAATGCTTATGCCATTGTCCTGTGGATGTTTCCCCTTCAGGGGTTTTACCACGTAAATCCTTGTGTCTTCTCTTGTGTTCCTGATACTATCTAATGTTTATTGTTAATGGTGTTTACTTGTTTGCTTCTGTTGCACAACAAGTGGTACCAGAGCGTAGAGTTAGAGCTTGATCTTGTGTGAGGTGTGTGATCACCAATCTTGTAGTTGCCCCTAAATGGTGGATCCGTAAGGATGGTAGATGGGACAGGAAACCAAAGTGGTGAACCAAGACAACCTCGATCTCCAAATGATTGGTTGTCACGCTAATCGACGCCACTTGAGTTGTCAAAGCCAAGACAACAAGTAGGAGACCCAGATCTACTCCCGACAGGAGAGATCAAACCAAATCACCAGATCAAATCAGATAAGATGAAGTACGTAAGGTGACAGTATGGAACCCTAGAATTGAGGGATTGAGACCACTGTGGAGGCTTAGGAAAGGTGTGAGATGATAAAAGATTAATAACACACAACGAATTTATAATTATGTATGATTCCAGGATTCAGGTGCTAGTTTAAAATGGTCAAATTCAGCAGCCTTGGGAAACGTGACCATTAAAACAAGGAAAGTGTCCCAAAGACTAGATCTGAGGTTAGGGGATTTCTAGCACAGCTTGTGAGACAGATCTGACAGTGTTCAAACCAACAAGATCAACAAACAGGATCAAAAGACAGGTAAATCAGGCTAGCTAGGAAATTTGTGAGCAGGGATGATTTTAAGAATGCCCCCTAAATTTATATGTATAAAAAATGGGCGAATCCACATGACACATGGGAAAGTGCAAAGGCTATTTAATCAATAATATAATATGTATATCTAATTTTTTGGCGAATCTTTCACGGACTCATAAAATCTTGTAAATTTTGGGCGAATCTTTCACAAAAATATAAAAACTTGTAAAATGTTTGGCGAATATTTCGCAGAATTATAAAATCTTGTGAAGTCTTGGCGAATGTTACACTAAACTATAAAAACTTGTAAATTCTTGACAAATTGGTTGAAATTTGACTTAATAAAATTTCCTAGATGATTTTGTATTCACTTTAGATTTTCCATGTACTCTTGCATTAGGACACCTTGTAAACAAAATCCAATCATTTTAGGTGACCTACTCTATCATTTCATAGTCCCACTGATAGCTCCCTTGTAATTGGTGCCTGAATGGCACACACCAAAATGATGGTTTATGCATCTACTAGGACCTATGAGTATGATAATATTCAACCCCAAGAGTAGGTTACAAGGAAGTATGTGTTCAAATTCACAAGTGGATCACCCTTTGAGATGTGTGCCACCTTCAACCACTCATCACAATCTCCAAGATAACCTACCAACCCCAAATATAACACCATTTTTGAAACTATGCATCTAAGGTTAGTGAGTCACAAATCCATGTGTCCCAAGTACCCTAACCACTCCAAACACAAATCCCTAAGTATTGCACTTAGGTGGTGCTCTCTCCAAGTGTTAGGCAAGTAGATGGTTGCATAACCATTTATGTCAAGAACACTTCTCCAAGCAACAATCTGAGTAGGGAATCCCACATGTGCCAAGGTAATATTCTTTCAAACAAACTCCATTGCCACCCCTAAGTATAACACCCTTCCTCAATATATGCACCCAAGGATAGCAAGGCACAAATCCACATGTGCCAAGTGCTCTAACCACTCCAAACACAAATCCCTCAATATCACACTTAGGTGTTGATTTAGATGATAAAGTAGTAGGAAAGATAGTATGGTAATTGTGTGGAAACAATCTTGGCTAACAGTGTCCCAAATACACGTTGTTTTCACTAATTAACTATTTTATGAGGTACTCATAAATTTGCTTGACCTCTTGCCAATCCTGAAGCCATTCCTAGACCCTGACCTATGCTTTAGGAGGTGCTTCAAATCCTTTTGTTCAATCTAGACAAATATAGAGCTAAATTGAACCCTAATAATCCCCTAACTTAGTGAGCATACAAAATAGATACAGATTAAAGGTAGAAAAAGAACAACATATGAAATTGTCGATTCAAATGTACAGTTACTCATTCCCTCCCTGTGCAAGATGACCCCTCAGATCGAATTCCATGGGATGAAGGAGGCATTGACTCTCAATTTCTCAAATTCTTTGAAGATCTTGATCCTCTTCAAGATCCATGACTAGTGCTCAATTTATCTATCCCAGGTCCACTTGACTCCCTTATGACCTGCCAACAACCACCATGGATCGAACGTTGTGGGATTCACAAAATCGTCCGGGAGAAGCTTGGTTTTACCCTTGGAGTCCATGGATTTTCATGTCCCAAGAACTACAACTCCAAAATCCCTTTCATGCCCAAGCCAATTGACAACTACTGCATTATATGAGAGGCATCACGTTGTTGATGTGTCGTGCACATCCATTCCTAAGATAACTCTTTGTAGGATTCGAATTAAATTTTTCTAACAGTGGAAATGACCTCACATTCATGGTTGTAAAAGAGTCCATTCCATGCATATGCAAACCAACAACCCTTGTTGTGTGATCCGTAATTGAGGGACTTATAGCCCAGTCAACTCACTAACATGGATACTTGTGATACTTGTGAGAAAATTACTTGTACTCTTTGTTCTTGCTCTGTCAAGGCTAAGAAGATGCTTGGTTCATTACCTGGCTACTCATATGGTTTACTTATGGCATGGAAGCTATTCCAATATTAAACTCCAACAACACCAATCCAATGACAATACAACACATGTTCAAAACTGATTTATGTTGATCTTTTAAAGAAATAAATTATTAAATTAACAGGGTGGATGGCTTGGTGAACTTGCCTGCCACATAACCACAACGAATGAACACGTCGGTGCATAAGTTATGCATGAAACATCTTTCCCTGACTATTGGTTGCATACAATATATTGAAATTCCCAACATATATTACTCACTCCAACATCAAATAAAATTTTCCCCAATTGTTCTAAAATGCCTAAGCATTTATAAAAGATTCCATCATGCATAGATTCGTCCATAATTATTTAAATTTCTCTCTTTAAAAGAGGGATTCAAGCCAACAAGTAGAATGGAAAGTCAACAAGACTAAATTTTGTTTGGCACTATTTAATTTTATCCCAACAGATACAAAATGCTCAAGACGGGTTTAAATCTACCACGAGAGAAAATCATCTAACGATGGAAAAATCTACTCCAACAACAATTAATTCGCTCTAGCTTGTTTATTATTGCTCTGACAACCTCTACATTCAACAGAGGTGGGATAAACTAATCCAGGCAGTTGTAAAAAACAATATGCCACTTCAAAATTTGTCAACAATTTATAAAAACGCCCAGGCACTTCACAACTCACCCAATGGTGGTAAAAAATGCCCCATGCACATTTACATTCATCCAACAATTGTTAAAAACGCCCTAGGTAGATTCAAATTCTTCCAGCTATGATAAAAAACGCCCCAGGAACGTTTACATTCATCCAACAATTGTTAAAAACGCCCTAGGTAGATTCAAATTCTTCCAGCTATGATAAAAAACGCTCCGAGCATATTTACATTAATCCACCAGTGAGAAAAACACCCAACGGTGGTCATAAACAACCCATGCATATTTAAATGCATCCAAAAATCATAAAAAAACGTCCCACGAACATTTAAATTCATTCAACTATTGAGAAAAATGCCCATCAATGGAATATATTTAAAAATTTAAATTTAGAAACTACCTAATGAGTTGCAACAGCTCTTAGATGATAGCCATTGATCTTAACACTCATAATGGAATGGAGGGTGGTAATTCCATAGCTGTTGGCATTTGTATTTTGCAAGACAAATTGAAAATATGAAAGACAACCTTACTTAATTGTTGAAAATTAATATTTAGACCATCCCATGAACCAAAGAAGTATTTAAACACAGATCAACTCCCATTATACATTGGCAGCAATTAATAGGATGAACAAGAGATATCAATCAATCACATGATGGACACCATAATTTTACCCTTCTACATACCTGGTAGGTGAGCTGAAATTGTAGAAAACATTGACTCTATTCCTACTAATGAGTAATGAGTAAATGGCCAGAACCTGCTAATGGTTCAACAATAAGGCAGGTGGTCAGTGGCTGGGTATATCCTATTTCATCTAGGCCAGATACTTCTCATGCAATGGCCGTTTCTCTTTCACTTTGTAGCAAGATCAAATGTTGATTTTTGAAGTGCAGATGAAAGGGAAATGTTGTGCATGCAGAAAACATCACAATATGAGGCTGTGGACAACACAATGGATAGTTCCATCATGTTTACCTTCCTCGTTGTCACATTTAATAGTTGATCAAACATTAGGATCTCAAGTTGCATCATTACGCAACTCATTGGCAAGTTGCAGACATCTTCTTCTACATGCTTGGTGCAAATAAGTCTGATTTTTTTTAACAAGCATTTGTTTCCTTTAGGTACACATACAGAATAATGGAGAGTTGCAAAGAAAATGAAAGAGTTGGAATTTTACAATTCCTTAGTGAGAAAGATTTACATCAAATAAAGTCTCACAAAAGAAGACAATCACATGTACAATCAACTTAGCATTGAGTTAAGAAACAATTAATGCCTAATTAACACATTATGAGCATCCTAATTAACACATTAAGTTTTCCATCCTATAAATTCCTTGATGACTACCATTGAATCTCCCATTACTTGTGAATTGTTGTAAGGCTTTGATTCATGTAATACGAAGCTTGAATAAAATCGATCCAAAGACAATCACAATATTTATGGGTGCTATAATTTGAAGATCAGAATCAGAATACCTATCTTACATGGGTCTATTATTCACCCCCAAAAGAGAAGACAGAGGTGACCTACATGTATTGCATCATTAATCAATATACAACCTTTATTATGAAACTCTATTTTACTTTTGCTTTTGGACTATGTCCCTGATGGAATTTAGTCTATTGTCCTACATTTTGCACTAGAATATTTTAGATTTAGATAGAAATATTTTAACACTCACCTATTCAGACACAATTTGACTGGAAAAACTAGCATAGCAAATCAGGATCCTAGACTAAATTGATGATCTACACTATTAATTAAAACTAAGCTACTCACTCTCTAACTATTAACATACTAACCCTAAAACTAACCCACTAACCTAATCCATCACCATCTCACTACAATTTAGGGGTCTTTATTTACATTGGCCACCAATGGTGTTCCAAACACAAAATCATAACATGAAACATCTTTCCCTCACTATTGGTTGCATACAAGATATTGAAATGCCCAACATATATTACTCACTCCAACATCAAAAAAAAAAATTCCCCAATTGTTCTAAAATGCCTGAGCATTTATAAAAACTCCCATCATGCATAGATTCATCCAAAACTATTTAAATTTGTCTCTTTAAAAGAGGGATTCAAGCCAACAAGTAGAATGAACAATCAACAAGTCTAAAAAAAAAAAGGCACTATTTAAGTTTATCCCAACACGTACAAAATGCTCAATACTGGTTTAAATTTCATCTACCACAAGAGAAAATCATCTAACGATGGAAAAATATGCTCCAACAACAATTAATTTCGTCCTAGCCTGTTTATTATTGCTCCGACAACCTCTACATTCAACCGAGGTGGGATAAATTCATCCAGTAAGTTATAAAAAACAATCTGGCACTTCAAAATTTGTCCAGCAATTTATAAAAACACCCAAGCACTTCATAATTCATCCAAGGTGGTTAGAAAATCCCTAGGCACATTTACCTTCATCCAGTAGTGGTAACAAATGCCCCAGGAACATTTACATTCATCCAAAAATGGTTAAAAACGCCCTAGGAAGATTCAAATTCTTCCAACTATGATAGAAACGCCCTAGGCATATTTACATTAACCCACCAATGAGAAAAACACCCAACAATGGACTCATAAACAACCCAGGCATATTTAATTGCATTCGAAAATCATAAAAAACGTCCCAGGAACATTTAAATTCATTCATCTATTGAGAAAAACGCCTAGCAGTGGAATTTATTTAAAAAATTCAATTTAAAAACTACCTAAAGAGTTGCAATAGCTCTTATATGAGAGCCATTGATCTTATCACTCATAATGGAATGGAAAGTGGTAGTTCCATAGCTATTGACATTTGTATTTTGCAAGACAAATTGAAAATATGAAAGACAACCTTACTTAATTGTTGAGAATGAATATTTAGACCATCCCATGAACCAAAGAAGTATTTAAACACAGATCAACTCCCATTATACACTAGCAACAATTAATAAGATGAACAAGAGATATCAATCAATCACATGATGGACACCGTAATTTTACCCTTCTACACACCTGGTAGGTGGGTTGAAATTGTAACAAACGTTGACTCTATTCATGCTAATGAGTAATGAGTAAATGCTCAGACCCTGCTAATAAGTCAATAGTAAGGCAGGTGGTCAGTGGCTGCGTATATCCTGTTTCATCTAGGCCTGATACTTCTCATGCAGTGGCCTTTTCTCTCTCACTTTGTAGCAGGATCAAATGTTTATTTTTGAAGTGCAAATGAAAGGGAAATGCAGCGCATGCAAAAAACATCACAATTTGAGGTTGTGGACAACATATTACCTTCCTCATTGTCGCATTTAATGGCTGAACAAATATTAGGATCTCAAGTTGCATCTTTATGCAACTCATTGGCAAGTTGCAAACATCTTCTTCCACATGCTTGGTGCAAGTAAGTCTGATATTTTTTAACAAACATTTGTTTCCTTTAGATATACACATACACGATAATGGAGAGTTGCAAAAAAAAGGAAAAAGTTGAAATTTTGCAATTCCTTAATAAGAAAGATTTACATTGAATAAAGTCTCACAAAATAAGACAATCACATGTACAATCAACTTAGCATTGAGTTAAGAAACAATTAATACCCAATTAACACATTATGTGCATACTAATTAACACATTAAGTTTTCCATCCTATAAATGCTCTGATGACTACCATTGAATCTCCCATTACTTGTGAATTGTTGTAAGGCTTTGAGTCATGTAATACGAAGCTCGAATAAAATCGAGCCAAAGACAATCAGAATCTTTTTGGGTGCTAGAATTTGAAGATCAGAATCAGAAGACCTATCTTACAAAGGTCTATTATTCATCCCCACAAGAGAAGACAGAGGTGACCTAAATTTTTTCATCATTAATCAATAGCGCAACTTTATTATGCAATTCTATTTTACTTTTTCTCTTGGAATGAGTCCCTAATGGAATTCAGTCTATTGTCCTACATTTTGCACTAGAATATTTTAGATTTAGATAGCAATATTTTAACACACACCTATTCATGACACAATTTGACTGGAAAAACTGGCATAGCAAATCAGGGAACTAGACCAAATTGATGGTCTACACTATTAATTAAAACTAGGCTACTCACTCTCTAACTATTAACATGCTAACCCTAAAACTAACCCACTAACCTGATCCATCACCATCTTACCACACTTTAGGGAAATGATTGAAAGGCGAGATAAACGACAATGCTTTCATTGTAACAACAAATCAATGAGCAACATGTCAAGAAACAAAATTGCTCACATTGAAAATAATGATGAGGAAATTGTTCACATTGGAAAGTTTTCTTATGTATATAACATGTATGAGTGAAACAACAAAATTACATCGAGCTAGAGGTTTTGAGATGCATATAATTGAAGTTTTGAAAGAAAATACATAAACATTGAGTCACACCTATAAAAGCCAAAAGCAAATCTAATCTAAGATGTGAAATCTAATGGCTAGAGAAGGATGTGCTATTGGAATATATGGAGTGATATATGTATTATGTACTACTTAGGATCAAATTCCCAAAACCATGAAACCACCCATTAACATATTTTGTGCTTTAATATGGAATGAGAGAAATAATAAAGTACGCACTAGTCTGATCTTACACTTTGGCATGCCAAATTTTCATGCGAAAGCAGCCAATTATGCTTGCCCTTTGAATTTATCTACAATAAATAATAGGCGTAAAATTATTCAGCTCCATCCAATATAGTTGTTTGATGATCAGTTGAAACACAATCCTCAATCTTTCAGTTGAAAAAGAATCCCGTGGATATCTTCTTTTTCTTGTAAAACTTTTAAAGACTTCCCATTGTCATCTAATTGATTGCCTTCAATGGAAATATCATAGTTGTCAAAATTAATTGAATTAGTATTGAAGTCATCTAGTTTGAAATGGTCTGCTATAATTGGTTGGAATCAATGTTTCAAACTACTTTGGACTAATTCTTGAACCATCTGGTTTAGAATATAGGGTCTTGAGTCCTAAACAGGTTGTACAGAATCAGTCAAAACCAGTTGGTTCTGTACCAGCGTGGTCTCCCAAAAAATGTAAGAAAAGGAAAAAGTGCATAATCCATTCTAAACCGTAATCATACCCTCATTATAGATGCCCCTATCAACTCTTTCCAACCGCTCCCACCTTTCTCACTGAGCATTTCTAAGTTTATGGAAACTTTGGAGCTGTAGCAAAGACTACAGAGTTGTTGATCCAGAGTGCTTCTTCAAATGATTTGGTTATGTTCATGTTATGTATGTAAGAACTTATATCTCATTGTAATTTTACTATTCACACTTACATGTTGTATACATGAGAACTTTGCATATATATATGAATATTTGAATATTTATGTATTTTTTGATTGATCGGTTTTAATGCCAGTTTTTTGTCAAGGTCCAGTCTAGAAATTAATATTGGGGTTTATTGGCTCTGGTTCTCTGACAACTGTGGTTGACATTACTCTTTGGGAGATCTAGATAGATTCTACATGTTGAAGAAGTCATTTTGATGATTGACCAATGTAGCAATTTAGGATGCTCCCTCCTCCAATAACAATGAAAGGTTACTTTCTCAAAATAATAGCATCAAGTTAATTCCAGTAAAAAATGTTACTTTCTCAATATATACCAAAAAGATAACTAGTGACAGAAAGGCCTTTTAGGCCATCCAAGTGTTACTTTCTCAATATAATAACATCAATCTAATCCCCGTAAAAAAGGTTACTTTCTCGATATATACAAAAAAGATCATTAGTGACAAAAAGGCATTTTAGGCCATTCAGTATGCCTAAATTTATCATTATGATAGAGGAATTCCAAAAACATTAGATGCCTAAATTTATTAATGGATTGACAATTGGAATTCACAATCCTTTTGCCATATTTGTTCCTTAATCTCTTCCAACATTTGCAAGCACCGTAATTCGAACTATGTGATTATGAAAAAAAACAATTACAGAGATGCTAAAGCTAAATTAATATCTAATGTCTGTTATTCAGCAACCATTTCCATTTATCTATAGGAACCTTTCAACTAAGAAAAAATCCAAGAATTATACATGAAGTACTTCACCCATAGAGCTCATTAATACAAATTTCCCCAATGGCTTCTTCAACTTAAATGTCGTAATATGCAGTTAACAAGTTGATGATTTCAATCAACAATCCACATGATTTACAAGTGATGGTAGATAGCCAAATACTTTTATGAAAGGATCTTTATCCATCAAACCTTGGTTATTTAAGTTATCCACATCTGAAGCAGATGAAGGGGGCTCACCTGCACACATAAAACTATCAAACAACTCAAGCATGCAGATGAAGGGGACTCATCACAATTTGGTCAAATTTGAGTTGATTCCAGGCAT
The DNA here is from genome assembly GCA_027924585.1 of Larix kaempferi. Classification (NCBI taxonomy): domain Eukaryota; kingdom Viridiplantae; phylum Streptophyta; class Pinopsida; order Pinales; family Pinaceae; genus Larix; species Larix kaempferi. The sequence continues at coordinate 10,938,305 of BSBM01000232.1, forward strand.
GCCTATAGATGAAAATATGGTAGAGAAGCATTTCTACGACCCCTTCACCTCCTAGAAGTATCAAGAAGGAATTAAGAGGAATTTATGGGATGATCCTGGGCACATCCTGGGCATTATAAGACTTAATTTAATTTCAAACTTGTCCCTAGCCTTCAAACAACAATAATCAATGTCATTTCAAATTATGGGAATAAGAAGCAACATTCTTGGGCATTTTATGAGTGTCCTATGTAGTAGCAACAACCCTAGATCCCTTTAACTTATGGGAAGTCAAATGATTTGTAGCAGCCCTAAGAATAGCATTAAGTAGCTTAATAACTACGAGTTGGGAAAATCTGAGCTGATTCTAGTTATGCCTATGGGTGAAGAGGAAGCAAAGAAACTTTTTTGGGCACTCCTTCACCTCCTAGCAGTAGGAAGAAGGAATTAAGAGGAATTTGTGGGATGATCCAGGTGGGCATTCTAAGACTTAAGTCAAATTCAGACCTGTCCCTAGCCTTCTAGCAACAATATCCAATGTCATTTAAAATTCTAGGAATAAGAAGCAGTAGTTTTGGGCATTTTATGAGCGTCCTGTGTAGTAGCACAGTAGCCCTAGATCCCTTTTCCTGTATGATTAAAGAAATTGTTGTTATCACATCTATGTTAGCTGGAGCTACCATACTGCAGACTGTGTGGCCAAGGACCGCACAGTACTTTTTTTTCCAGATCAGAGATCCGATGCCTTCAGAGGAGGCACACAGTTTTGTTCATATTGCCCTAAGCAGTTATATCAGAGGGGACAGTTGGTTGTACAGTGGTCCAAACATGTCACTTAGCATTTACCGCAGGGTCACCCTTCCATTCCAGGATTTGATATAAGCCCATTGAGACAGTTGCCTAGTCTTGTTTTGATTGAGATTATCACAGAGTATTGCTGGTTTACTATTTGTGCCCAGATTCAGCAGAGATCCAGTTCAGAGACAGCCTCAGCAGTAGGTATATGGTGCGGCAGGTATTGCATTTCATATATATATATTGCTCATGATTGTTGCTTAGACTTTTTTATACATGGTAGTACACTAACTCTACATATGATGATTGATTTGGTGATCTAGTCTTTATGATATCTGATTGGGCCCTTGGTGATGTCAGTCCACCCCTTCCTAGTAGGCTCCTGTTATATGCACACTGGATCAAATTCCCACTATTGGTATAGACTTGGTCACTTAATCCCCTTATGCAGCTGACTTTGGATCCACATTCACCTTCTTCACCCATCCGACTCATTCATGATGATATTTCCCGACTTGGATTCTGATTTGTGACCTTGAGGATCCCCTTCCCCACTAATCTCTGAGTATGCCATGATTCCCTGTCCATTGTGCCTCGGCTCTTTAGTGTGTGAGATGCACTCTCAAACCTGGGATTCGCTCCTGTCGGTTGCCCCCGATGTTGCAATGTAGTTAGGATTGTGTAGCCTCACCGGGTGTTCCCCATTGGTCGTCGAAGCATGTATTGCTCACCCCCATTACTTTGTATTATGAGCACCATGATTATATCTATTGAGATATGTATGTATCCCAAAAGGGCCTTGATGTAAATTGAAGAAATGAAGAAATGTAAAGCAAGCCAAAAAGGATTATTTTTAATGTAAATCTAGCCAAAAAAGGGCTAAGTATGAAACTCATTGTAAAATCCATGCAATGTGTTTGCAAACACACATGGACACAGGTCAGCCATACATGTCAGCATTTGTAGTGGTTATTCCTCACCTAGTCCTGCGGGGCAAGGAGGTGAGAAGGAGCAAGGGACAAGCTCAAGATTGTCCCCTAGAGTCTCAAGTTACGGTTTGCCGGACACCTAGTTTGGAGGCTCTAGAAAAGAACCTCACAGAGTCTTCGGGCATAGATGTGAGTTGTGAGATACTTGTCAGATTACCAGTGGCGGTTTCCCTGCATTATACCCATTTGTGAGGCACCGCCCTTCCCCGTGTTTTGTCATGGTATACTTACCTCAGTGGACCCTACTTTCCCGAGTTATCCAAACGGTCACATGATCCTCATCCTTGTCATCCCTTATCCTTCGCCATGTATTCCACATCACCCAAAGTCAGCTAGGTAATCAAGTCTATAGGTTGTGCATAGCAGTTGAGTCTTTTGGATGTGGTGGGCCCACCTCACTTGGGGCCTTGTATTTTCTGAGATTTATTGCAATTTTTTATCACCATATTATCATCATGTTGTTTAGTAATGTACTAAATTGTATAAGGAAGCCTTTCACTTCATGATTGAATACAGGTATTCAGCTAGCACCATTGTTGACCAGATTTGACTTGGTCAAACTAGGTTGACCAGGCCAAAAGTGGGCCCGAAAAAATGTTGCGACCGGAATTTTGATTTTGCTCAAATATTATCTACAGGGGACCCATATGAGCTTCCAATTGACAGAATGCAAAAAGATCGAGGCGTTTGTGAGATATTTAATTATTACTGGTCATTAATGACCTGTTTTAATTAAAAATCATGGATTTTGGGCAAATAATGCCTAAGTGATGGATTGGGGTCATTCGAGTGGTCATTTCTACTATTTTTGGGGTCCACGATCACATTGTAGTAGACGGTTTGGCAATCCGGGCACTTTAGATGGGTCAAAAGTCCAAATTACATCTTCAGCAGTATAAACCAGCAATAAAATACAAGGAAAATCAAAATTTGACTAAGGAAACTATTGGAAATGGAAAAAATCAATGGATGGCAAATGAAAAGGTGATTCCTAAGGTAAATTGGTAATGTTTGACATTGTTTTTGGGCATGGTGGGGCCCTCTATTGGACAACTCACTCTAGAGGTCGAATTGGCCCATAGGGGGCGTTTTTCTCCACTTAGGGAAATTTGATTTGCATGGTTCATTGTATGTGGGGCCATGATGTATTACCTAGGGGGATAAAACATCATATAGACACCCCCTAGCTTGATGTTGATGTTTTGTATGGGCCATACGAGGCACCCCCACTCCACTTGTGCGCTCCACTTGGGCAATTCGCACCCCCACTAGAGATGATCTCCTCCATTCGTTTTGATGGATGGAGGGTTGATCCTAGCCCTCCATTTCGGAGGGAATAGGTTTTGAGAGATGACTTTCTCTATAAGAGAAGGCACTCATCCATTTTGTACTTCTTCTTGGCATTTTCGACTTGTACTTGATAGAGAGAGACATTCCATTTGCAGCTTGATACTTGGTGTTGTGGAGCAAATTTTGTGGTGATTGAAAGCTAGTGTTTGGATGCATTGTGAAGATAGTTTGTGTTGTCTTTTCATACTTGTTTGTTGGTTTAAATTTGCAGCATTAGTGGCCATTGGTGTCCAGTTGCTTCTCACGCTCAAGGAAACACGCAGGCTTCTCCACATTTGATCTTCCGGGCTAGTCTTCACTCAAAGTTCTCCATTTCACCATTTCTCCAGGTACTCTTCATCTCCTTGTCTCCTCTTTGTCATTTTCATTGTCTTGCTAAGCTGGAAAATCACTTAAAAACCCCTAAAAATACAAAACTTAATATTTCACCGTAGGAATTTGTTCTAATTTAAAACCCACCAATGAAATGCTCTTAAACCTCCAAATCTCAAATTTCATTTAATTCCGACTCCATTTGCCCATAGATCTAGCACTGGTCCCTTTGCCAAAAACGCCCCTCTAGGGCGTTTTTCCCTTTCAGCTGGTTTGGGTCACTTTGGGGTTCTGGGTAGTCTTGATTCTTGTTTAAAACGTCATTTTACCTTAGGGAATCAAGTTTCATTAGCTAGAAGTGGTTATAAACGTAAATTTTTGGCTGCCCTAGGTTCATTTGACCCCCTGTTTAACCACTTCCTTGGGCAGTTTTATTTCAGCACTTCACTTCTTGCATCATTCACATCCTCAATTAATTTCAGCCATCTAATCTATTGATTTTATCATAATCTATCGTTGGTCACACTTTATATATTGACCTATCTCATTTGTGTGTCCAATCTGTGGCTGAGATTAAGCTTAGGACCCATTTACACTCATTTCTTGTCTTTATTTGTTTCTATCTTTTGGATTTGGGTGTGTTTTTGTCTCTCAACCATTACCTGGTCGAGCAGGGTCTCCCCCCTGACTTGGCTAAGTGCCTCGTCTGAAGCGACAGTATCCTTGTCCGGTGTGACTTCCGTTCCCTGAACAGAGGACCTGGCTATTGCACGTTACACCTTCTTGGTTGCTCATCCTCTACCATCCCTGTTGGGACATTCCTCATTAGCAACTAGAGTTTGTGTGATAACAACTGTAATACCTGATCTCTAGTGGATGTTGTAGTATAATTGAAGAGGTACTTCTTTACATCGAGACCTATGTCCGAAGACAAGCCTCTAGCTGATTTTGGCTACAATGGCTCTATTCAATTTAACTAAGTCTCTTGTTCCCAAAGTGCCCTGTGAGAGGGTTTGAGAACTTTGTCCCAACTTACTAAGTGAATGTTTCTTTTGTTTTCTTCACCTTTGCCTCCCTTCCACGGAAATTATAATTATTTTTTTGGTCTCATTCCAAATCCCTTTAGGAAATAAGAGAAGATTGTAATAGTTGAGAGCACTCACTCAATTAAGATGAACTTTCCATGAGGATTTAGTTTCCCAGTCGCCCATGTTTGAAGATTCTTTTTGATATGAAATAGTGTTGGGAAATATTCCTCTAGTTCGTGCATTTTGAATCAAGAATCCATAGATGTGTCAATCTATCCCCACTATAATTCTAGCAAGTAATTCTAGGACAACAATTCTGTATTCAGTTCCCATCTTATGTTTCATACAATTTGGAAATTTTTATAGCATACTCAATTTATAGTGGGTATGTCAATAATGTTCCAATAATTCAAAGCATCCCAAAACTTTGTGTTGAAATGAAGATTTAAGAACCTGGGAAAGAACCAACAGATGAGTTTGTGTAGCCATGGGAAAAACATTTGATAAGAAATCCAAGATGGTGTCTACAAAAGACGACAAGAAAAAGCACACTTCTCCTCTCACAGATAACCTTGAAGAAATCCAAGGTCATTATGGGAATCTAACTTTAAGGAAAACCATGGAAAGAAAAGTTTAAAGAGCACACTACTTTTCACAGACAACAAATAGACCAACTCGAAAACATAATTTAAAAATTGTTGCATCTTGAATCCACAAGCAGTTTGGAAGTCAACAAAACATGTATGTGAGAGAAACACACTTCCAAGAAGGATTTCCTATGCAAATTCTTGTATGATAAAACTGGAATATAGAAAGCACATGGAATTGACCCTAGATGAACTACTAAAGTGCAATCTAATCAGGTCGTCCACCTCTAACTTTTCTTGTCTACCATTCAAGGTAAAAAATTACAGTGAAATCAAAAGAGGAAAGAAAACAATGGTAATTAATTATAAGCCATTAAATGAAATCAAAATCAAATTCAGGTACCTTATGCTGCATAAGGATACTTTTCTCCAACATTTAACATGGAATAAGATCTACAGAAAATTTGATTGAAAAGTGGATTCCACCATATAAGAACATCTCCATGAGACATCCATAAAACTACTTCCAGTACACCAAGAGGCCAATTTGAATGGATTGACATGTTGTTTAGGCTCTACAATTGACGGGCTTTTTAATTGCCTTCTAATTACTTGAAAAAAAAGACTAGTGCCTGGTTAAGTGGGCAGATGGAGTCGGAATCAAATGAAATTTGAAATATGGAGGTTTAAGCATATATCATTTGTGGGTTTGCAAAATAAACTAATTCTAATGGTTGATTTTGTAGATTCTAATTTTTAGGGGTTTTAGTGAATTTTCTCTCTAAGACTATTTCAAAAAATGAAATGGTAGAGGGAGAAATGGAACACCTACTTGGAATGAGCTGAAGTTGTTGACTTTGCTGAGGTTATAGCGTCCCGAAGATCAAATAGAGAGGATTGTTGAAGCCCCCAAGTGAGTTCGATTTTGCCCAGCTCCACCAGCTTTCCTTTCTTGCCTGCCAACACCAATGGACAAATAAATCAGACTAGCATTGACAAATAAGTAAATCTACAACAATACAAATAAGAATGAGGAAAATGTTTGGCTGAAATGGCAAAAAACACTTCCCTTTGTTACCGATCTTGAAGAGTGGAGCAACAGTGGAAGCCAAATGGTGCGCCCTCCTCAAAGACTTGTATTTGTTGCAAACAATGTTGAGAAACAATTCCGAAAACAAACAACAATATATAATAGTGCATCAAGATAGCTTATCAATCAACAAAACTCAAAACAACATCACCACAAGACACAAGTAGAGATCTCCAAGTCGTTTTCTCTTCTATTCCAAGTCCAAAAAATGCCAAGACAGGAGTACAATGGGGTGAGTGACTTCTCTTATAGAGAATGGCCACTCCCAAAACAATTTCCCCCCCAAAAATGAAGGGCTAGGATCACTCCCCAACCATCAAATCGAATGGTGGAGAGAAAGGCCAAGTGGGGGTGCGAATTACCTAAGGAGAGCGCACTAGTGGAGAGAGGGGGACCCATGTGGGATCCATGCAATACATATAATGTGGTTGGGGGGTTCCTATGGGATGTTTTATCCCCCCAACATAATAAATCAAGGCCCATATACAAAGTACCAACCAAATCGAATTCCCCTAGGCGGAGAAAAACGCCCCTCATGGGCAATTCGACCTCCAATGGTGAGCGAGGCAATAGAGGGCCCCACAATACACAAATAAAATGTTAAACATTACCAAATTACCTTAGGAATCACCTTTTCACTTGTTGAACTCTGATTTTGCCATTTGCTTATAGTTGCCTTAGTCAAATTTTAATTTTCCATGTAATTTTTGCTAGTTTATATGGCTGAAGATGAAATTTGGGCTTTTGAGCAACTTTTAGTTCCCGGATTGCCGAACCGTCTGCTGCAACGTGATTGTGGACCCCAAAAGCTATAGGAATGACCACTCGAATGACCCCGATCCATCACTTAGGCTTTATTTGCCCAAAATCCATAATTTTTAATTAAAACAGGTCAAAATTGACCAATAATAATTAAAAATTTCTCAAATGCTTCAATCTTTTGCAATTCTGACACTTGCATGTTGATATGGGACCCCTGTAGATAATAATTGACCGAAATCAAAATTCCGGTTGTAACATTTTTCCAGGCCCATTTTTGGCTTAGTCAACTCACTTTGACCAAATCAAAGTTGGTCAACAATAGTGCTATCTGAATACCTGTGTGCAAACATGAAGTGACAAGGCTCAATTATACAAGTTAGTACATTACTAAGCAATATAATGATAACATGGTGATCAAAAATACATTAAATCCTGAGATAATACAAGGCCCTGATGAGGTGGGCTCACCACCTTCAAAAGACTAAAATGCTATGCACATCTTATAGAATTGACCACTTTGCTAACTTTAGGTGATGTGGAAACAACGTGGAGGAGAGTGGGAGGACAAGGATAAAGATCATGTGACCCTTTGGACAACTCGCGAAGGTGGGGTCCACTAAGATAAGTATGCCATGATAGAACACGGGAAAGGGCAGTGACTCACAAATGGGTATAGTGCAGGGAAACCACCACTAGTCAGCTAACAAGTATCTCACAACTCACATCCGTGCCCGAAGACTCTGTGAGGTTCTTTTCTAGAGCCGCCAAACTAGGTGTCCGGCAAACCGTAACTTGAGACTCTAGGGGACAATCTTGAGCTTGTCCCTTGCTCCCTCTCACCTCCTTGCCCCGCAGGATTAAGTGAGGAATAGCCACTACAAATGCTGACATGTATAGCTGACCTGTGTCCATGTGTGTTTATAAACACATTGCATGGATTTTACAATGAGTTTCATACTTAGCCCTTTTTTGGCTAGATTTTACATTTACAACATGATAGCCTTTTTGGCTTGATTTACATATCTTCATTTCTTCATTTACATCAAGGCCCTCTTGGGCTACATACATATCTCAAAAGATATAAACATGGTGCTCATACTGCAAAGGTAATGGGGGTGAGCAATACATGCTTCGATGACTAATGGGGAACACCCAGTGAGCCACACAATCCTAACTGCATTGCAACATCGGGGGAAACCGACGGGAGCAAATCCCAGGTCTAAAAGTGTATCTCACACACTAAAGAGCCGAGGCACAATAAACGGGGAGTCATGGCGAACTCAGATATCAGTGGGGAAGGGGTCCTCGGGATCACCAATCAGAATCCAAGTCAGGAACAAGTATCATGGATGAGTTGGATGGATGGCGAAAGTGAGAGTGGAGCTAACGTCAGCTACTGAGAGGGACTAAGTGACCAAGTCTATGCCAAGTGTAAGAGACATGACCCAGCGTGCGTATGCATAAGTCTAATAGGAGGGGTGGACTGACATCACCAAGGGCCCAATCACATCATACAATAGCTAGATCACCAAATATATCATCTCATGCAAAGTTAGTGTACTAACAAGTATAAAGAAGTCTAATCTACATCATGAGCAATAATCATCAAATGCAATACCTGCTGCACCATATGCCTGCTGCTACTGAAGCTATCTCTGAGCTGGATCTCTGCTGAATCTGGGCAACATAGTAAACCAGCAATATACTGAGATAGTCTCGATCAAAACAAGACTAGGAAACTGTCTCAAACGGGTTTATGTCAAATCCTGGAAAGGAAGAGGTGACCCTGTGGTAGACGGTAAGTGACAATGTCTGTGTCACTGTACAACTGTCTGTCCCCTCTGATATATCTGTTAGGGGCAATCTGAACAAAAATGCCTTGTCTGAAGGTCGTTGATCTCTGATCTGGAAAAAAAGTACTGTGCGGTCCTTGGCCGCACAGTATGCAGTATGGTAGCTCCAGCTAACATAGATGTGATAACATCAGGCTCCAGCTGGGACAAGTGCTCTAAGGGAGAGAGTGCTTGAGAATCAGAGAATCTCTGGTTCGCAGCACCCCTCTCATCATCATCAAGGTACATGCACCCGCATGCTATTTGCATCATCATCATCATGGTACATGCACCCGCATGCTATCTGCATCATCATCATCAATGTGTACCTAGTCCTGTAAAATGCAAACGCTATACCAATCACTGCAGACCACAAGTAAGGTCGTACAATATACATATATATAATCCAGCAGAGATAAACAAAATGACAATGCTGAAATGAAATATTTCAATAACGAAATCAACTCTACAGCATTTTAAAATCTTATTAAGCCGACACATGAGGTGTAATGAGGTGTAATAAGGTGGAAAACAACTGAACAAAAACTATGGTAGAAAAGGACACCAGAAAATGAGCAAAATGGTGTGAGAGGTGCAAAATGACCATGAGATAAAACAAAACAAAGAAAGGGGAAGCTGGTTGTCGGACAAAGGTAAAGGTCATTCAAAGGCAAGGGACGACCGGCTGCTGCTCTCGAGAGCTTATTGGCCACAAAAAGGAGGGAGGACTAAAAGCAAGATCAAGGAATATCCCCCTGGGTGAACCCGGGAACATACTCCTGGAGCTGGTGACCACTCACGGGGACAGAGAAGTAATGTTCATCCTCGGTAGCTAGAAAATATGAGTCCCTGTCACGGACCTCAATCCTGAAGGGGCCCACCAAAAGGCCGGTATGGTTGCCAACCATGTGGTGAAATGCATGGTGGGATATGACAACTTGGTCTCCTACAGCAAAGTTCCTCCTGTTGACCGAAGTCGGGTCAACACCTATGTCCTGGAATACCGATAACTCGGCATTTTTGCCATGGTCGTGATGGTGATCCCTACGACAAACGTGGGATACAAAATGATGGGATTCACCGTCGAGGGGGATCGCAACTTCTCCAATCAAAACTTCCCGAGGTGCTTCCCTCTCGAGGGGAGAGCCGGCTCGGGGACCAAGGGATCGGGGATGCATCACGTGTATTTAAGTTTCACCGATGGTCCAAAAATCTGGAGGCTGGGCAGACAGGCTGCGGGTTGATGGATGCGCGGAAGCCAAGGTGGATGGTGAAAAGGTCGCGTGAGTGCTAGACCCTTCTCCGGACGGGATGGGGATATCTGAAGGCAGAAGGAAACTCGGGAAATGGAAAGGACGAGGGGAGGGAGGTGGGGTATCCAGCGGTAACGACTCGAACTCCCTTGTGATGTCTGCGGGAAGAGAAAACTCCTCAAGGAAAACTTGATCGGATTCGACACTCTCGACATCACTCCTGGGAACCATGGGAAGGGGAAAAAAGTTCCAATCAGACGAATCACTCTCCTCCCCAGGAAGATCCTGGGAAGGAAGCTCCTCCTCACGGTAGCCTAGGGGAGATGCTCTGGCCTGCCTAGCAATGTGATCATTCATTATGGCGAACATCTCAGGGATGGTCCTAAAAATTCTTTCCTCGGGGGGAGGGATTCCCTCACTTCCCAGTCCTCCAGGGGAGGGGGAGTATCTTCGCCATGCTCCTCCATCTCATGGTCTTCCTCATTATAAGCAAAACGATTGCGTGTGATTACCCTCAACTCATCAGGCAGAGAGAACTCCGACCCGTCTACCTCCGTGGTAGAATAATCATCTAAGTATAGCAGAGCCAACTGCTGCCGGAGGCTCGGAGGATAAGAGTGATCCGTGGGGAATTCCTCTTGTATCCCCATAAGTTTATGCCCCCCAAGAGGTGATGTCAACTCATTCTCAGGATGTTCTTGGCTGAGTTCCTGCATGCCCTCTCCCTCAGAAGCCTCATGAGGTGAGGGAAACATGGGGGTGGAGAGCCATCTGCCAAAAAGATGTCCCAACTCGGCCTTTTCATCAATGTCCTCGCTCTCATCACCGAAGGCCATAAAAATTCCTTCCTGGTCTAGCTCACATCCCCCGTATGTCCTCCCCATGGAATCCTCCATGCCCTCAATGTGTCCCTCATAAAAGGGCTCCCGGTACACTTGCACCAAGACCCCATTAGGGTCAGGGATGAAGGCGTAAGATAAATCCATCTGAAGATGCCCTCCTAAGCCGGCAGCCCATGTTCTGGACAGAAGCATACAATAGACTGGCGGAAGGTCAATCACCACCATGTCCATAAGTGTGGAGATGTCTAGGCATGAGAAAAGGTCCGCCCTCAAGTTCTTGATCAGGTCGTGGGCCGGAACTTGTTTGGAATCTATCCCACAAACATTTCCGTAAGGGCGGGTGACCTCCAAGCCCATAGCCTTCATGACCTGTAACGGCATGACATTCATAGAGGCCCCTGAGTCTAGTATGCAGTTGTGCAACAGCATGCCCTGTATATGGAGAGTCAAGTAGAAAGGCTGATGCCCTCCATTCTTTCTCTCGTAAATAGCGGTGTGAATAGATACTGGGGGATCCTCCGTGTCTGTCTCCTCATCATGTGTGGTGACTAGGGAACTAGGGATGTTTGCAAAGGTATCTGACAGGTTCCTCTCTACCGGGATGCTTTCCAGAAAATCAACAATCTGACTTCGGACTGAAGGGAGCTTGACAAGTTCGGACATGGGGACGTTTTGTGTGATCTTAGCTAGTTCCTTCTCCAACTCTATGCTATGCCCAAAAGGCCCGTGAGAGAGATGAGGGCTAGTACCGAGGTTCGGTTGGGGAGCCTCGTGCCTCTCTGTGAAGGGTGCGGGCCTGGGCTCATCCCTGTGTCTCCTATAGATCTTGATTCGCTGAGGATCATCGACAGCAGGGTGAACCAGCAGACAAGAGGGGCCTACTTCTTCAATGTCTTCTTCCTCGTCCTCCTCAATGAGGATCCGACCAAAATCTAGGTCGAAATGTGTGTCATCAACGAAGTTGATGTTTTCTATGAGTTCTTCAGGCTCGACATAGTTACACTCAGCCTCTCGGTGCTCCTCTTCACATTTTTTGCACCAATGAATGGCTTTAGTGTCAGGGGTCTCGGGAGCTGCAGGAGGTCTCTTGGTCTCTTAAGTGGTGGGCCTCCTGTTTTGGTTCCAATATGGTTTGGGACCATATGGAGCTTTATATCTATCCGAGTCCCATTTTTTGGCTAGGTCTCTTGTTAGAAGGGTGAGGGTTTTAATCATTTCCTTCATATCATCAGTGTTTCCTAATTATGTGTTTTCTTTTATAGGTTCTTTGCTCTTGCGGGCACGGGAATCAGTGCGTGATGAGGAAGGAGCATGAAGGTCGAAGAAGTTTTGCTTTCCCATGGATGCAGCGTTAGCTTCAGCCTTGCGGGCATTGTCCTGGGAAATCCTGAGGGTATCCGGCTCTTTGTCTTTAAGGTGGTACCCTAGCCATCCTTCAAATGAGTCTAGATAATGTATCAGGATGGCGGGGTCCGTTGGGCGAATGGTTTCAGGTATCTGGGCCACCACTTTATCAAACCTGATGTTGAATTCGTGAGTGGTTTCATTCTCTCTTTTTCTTATTCCTGCTAGTTGGCTAAGTAAATACTTGCCATCCAGATTGACCAATCACTGACCGTTGAGTTTGGTTACGAAATCATCATAACCATTGACTGATCCGACAGCTAGTCGATCAAACCACTTGCGGGCATCGCCCTCAAGTGACATAAAAATACCTCTCATGAAAACATCTTCGTCGGTGGCCCCATAGGCCTCCATGTGTTGCCACACAGACTCGACGTGATCTTAAATTGTGATGGTTGTGCTCCCACTAAACTTCAGAATCTTTTCAAAATACTTGTCTGGCATATCGTGGGGAGCACCTTGAATTTGAGCAAAGCTTAAGGGTGAAGCTCTGGCCATACGACAAAAGGCACGTGGACCAGGATTGGGGTTTTCCATTTGGTTGTTGTTTAGTGGTGGGTTGGGAGCTATGGAAGGGGGTGGCACTACCACAATAGGTGAGGCTGCAGAATTAATTGCCTGCCAGAATGAACTGGGGGAGTGCTCACTAAGGTTTTGTCTGACGTATGTGATAGGTGTGCTATGAAATGTGTCAGTACGATCAAGGCTACGTAGGTTGTACGGATGGGTTCGGCCTCCAGTGGAGCCGCGAGGTGGAGTCGCCAGGTGAACTAATTACCTTGTTCACTGAAGCTAGAATGTTGTGGAGGGGAAGTGGTGAATGAGACAAAATGGTGTTGGCTATAAAAATTATGAAAATGAAAATCAGCCAACAAAGTTTAAGTGTAAATGAGAAAATGAAAAAGAAAAGGCTAAAAGACTCAAACTTGAAAAACCACGGGTAGGTCTCTACCTCCCCGGCAACGGCGCCATAAATGTTATCACACAAACTCTAGTTGTTGGTGGTAGGTGTCCCAATACAGATGGTAGAGGTGAACGGCTAGGAAGGTGTAACCAACAGTAGCCAGGTCCTCCGTCCAAGGGACAGAAGTCACACCTGACAAGGCTACAGCCACTTTAGACGAGGCGCATAGCCAAGTCAGGGGGGAGCCCCACTCAACCAGTTATGGTTGAGACTCAACAGTCAGACACCCAAGCCCAAAAGATAAGTGAAACAAGAAGCAAGATGGATGACTAAATGTGAGGTTTCTTCCAACCTAGTGAGATCGAGATTAAGGATTAGAGAATATACTGAATGAAATGATCTCGGATCTGATTATGGGTGTTAGATGATGAATTCTTTTAAGATTAGGAGGCTGGAAACTAAATCAGCAAACATAAATTGACTAGAAGAACGATTGAGAACCCTGCCTATGGGGAATTTAGCTCATTATGATTTACTCATACATGGCAGCAACGCACTAAGCAATTGAAACACATCTTCTAGCAACTATAAATTGATTTACTTAGCTAATTTAGAACAAAAAGACAGACCAGCAAGAAGTGAAGTGAAACTGCCCTAGGGGAATGAGTTAAATAGTGGATAAATGTACCTAGGGAAGTGAAAAATAAGCGTTTATACTCACTTCCAGCCAATGATACCAGATATCCTAAGGTAAAACGACATTTTAAAGCCAAATATCAAGTACCCAGAACCCAAAAATCTACCAGACAGCGTGATTGGCCAGTTTGCCCAAGTGGGGCGAATTCAGTGAGGGACTAGTGCCAGGTTAAGTGGGCAGATGGATTCGGAATCAAATGAAATTTGAAATATGGAGTTTTAAGCATATATCATTTGTGGGTTTGCAAATAAACTAATTCTAACGGTTGATTTTGTAGATTTTAATTTTTAGGGGTTTTAGTGAATTTTCTCTCTAAGACTATTTCAGAAAATGAAATGGTAGAGGAAGAAATGGAACACTTACTTGGAATGAGCTAAAGTTGTTGACTTTGCTGAGGTTATAGCGTCCCGAAGATCAAATAGAGAGGATTGCTGAAGCCCCCAAGCGAGTTCGATTTTTCCCAGCTCCACTAGCTCGCCTTTCTTGCTTGCCAACACCAATGGACAAATAAATCAGATTAGCATTGACAAATAAGTAAATCTACAGCAATACAAATAAGAATGAGGAAAATGTTTGGCTGAAATGGAAAAAAACACTTCCCTTTGTTACCGATCTTGAAGAGTGGAGCAGCAGTGGAAGCCAAATGGTGCGCCCTCCTCCAAGACTTGTATTTGCTGCAAATGATGGTGAGAAACAATGTCAGAAACAAACAACAATCTATACTAGTGCATCAATATAGCTTATCAATCAACAAAAATCAAAGCAACATCACCACAAGACACAAGTAGAGAGCTCCATGTCGTTTTCTCTTCTATTCCAAGTCCAAAAAATGCCAAGAGAGGAGTACAATGGGGTGAGTGCCTTCTCTTATAGAGAATGGCCACTCCCAAAACAAGTTTCCCCCCAAAAATGAAGGGCTAGGATCACTCCCCAACCATCAAATCGAATGGTGGAGAGAGAGGCCAAGTGGGTGTGCGAATTACCCAAGGAGAGCACACTAGTGGAGAGAGGGGGACCCATGTGGGGTCCATGCAATACATATAATGTGGTTGGGGGGTGACTATGGGATGTTTTATTCCCCCAACATAATACATCAAGGACCATATACAAAGTACCAACCAAATCGAATTCCCCTAGGTGGAGAAAAATGCCCCCCATGGGCAATTCGACCTCCAATGGTGAGCTGGGAAATAGAGGGCCCCACAATACACAAATACAATGTTAAACATTACCAAATTACCTTAGGAATCACCTTTTCACTTGTTGACCTCTGATTTTTCCATTTGCTTATAGTTGCCTTAGTCAAATTTTGATTTTCCATGTAATTTTTGCTGGTTTATATGGTTGAAGATGAAATTTGGGCTTTTCACCCACTTTTAGTGCCCGGATTGCCGAACCGTCTGTTGCAACATGATCGTGGACCCAAAAAGTAGTAGGAATGACCACTCGAATGACCCCGATCCATCACTCAGGAATTATTTGCCCAAAATCCATAATTTTTAATTAAAACAGGTCAAAATTGACCAATAATAATTACAAAATTCTCAAATGCTTCAATCTTTTGCAATTCTGACACCTGCATGCTAATATGGGACCCCTGTATATAATAATTCTAAGTTATCGAAAACGCCACCCTTGGGCTGCTGAAACGCCGTTCCAAGCTTCAGAAATGGATACGGATGCAAAACGCGGCTGAAACGTTGTTGATACGGATCAAAAAATTCTGAAACGGATCCACGAAATCTAAAACGAATCTGATAAGTTGTGAAATGGATCGAGATGAAAGCAAAATCGTGATACATGTTTCAAGGGGAAAAAAACCCGGTTCGAATAATTTTAATTTTGTTTTGGGTTTGAGTTTAAATTTGGGTCGATTTCATTACCCTAAAGTTTCCATCTGCCCACCGTTTACGTTCAACAGTTAACAATTAACGGGTGGTCCGGTTTCAACAGCAGTCCGCGTCTGTCCGGTTTCATTAGCAGTCCGCGTCCAAGGTTTCCGGTTTCAGCAGTGACAAGTCCGCGTTAGACAGTCAGTGTTCGACAGTCCGCGTTCGACGGTTAGCGTTCAGCAGTCCATGTTTCTGGATTTGACCGTCATTTTAGTCCGAGTAAACAATAGAAGTCCGGCTCATAAATTAGGTCGAGGGGAGGCCAAGCGGTCAACAGAGCTGCAGAGGAATTAGGTCAAGGGGAGGTCATTTTTCTAGCTCATTAATTCTATGTGAAAACACTTCGGCAAGACTTACAATTTATTGTGACAGGAGGGTGCCGGGTGGTTTATATTTCATTCAACCCGTTATAGTACTTTCCATTGCATGACTTTGGCATGAAGGTTTTGTTCACATTTAAACGATGTGGAAGTGTTGGCAAAAATATTAGTAGTCTAATATTGTCCCTGAAATATTTAGTTTAATTTAGTTTACTCTTTGAGTTAAATATTTTAATTTAATTTGTTGTTGATACTAAAATGAAAAAGGGACTTACAAAAATTTACTTGAGTTTGCTAAAATTTAAAACCAATGGTTTATTTAAATCTAATTGTAAATTTGAATTTTTTAATTTTTTTATTGTTTTTTCTTATTTATTTAATTAATTTGTTTGTATCTTTATTTTTAGTTATTTATTCATACCCTTCCCTTCCTATCATGTTAGGTTTGAAGAGTCATTTGATTTGAGCAATTGAATATGGATTAAAAACTAAAATAGAATAATTAAATGAATATGAATTAAAATTGAATAGTTTTTATTTATAAAATGATATATAATATTATAAGATGAATAACGAATACAAAACATACATATATAGAATTTGATCATATTTATTTGAAAAATGAGTCTTAATTTGTAATATAACTATTTTTGGAGATGTTTTAAAATATCTATATTATAGAAGATTTTATGTGTTGTTCACAAACTCAATAAATAATATAAGTTAGTACTCATAATATAATATAACATAACATTGTATCCACCTTATATTAACTTCTTTTTAACAAAATAGATATGCATTATTTTAGTTAGATTTTAAATAATTATATATATATATATATATATATATATACGTCGTTTCCTTGCCGTATCGTATCCAGATTTTTTGAAAATTTGCCGTATCCGTGTCCCCCCCCCGTATCCGTATCCGTTTCAGTGCAACTTGGTAATAATTAACCGAAATTGAAATTCCGGTTGCAACATTTTTTCGGGCCCATTTTTGGCCTAGTCAACTCAGTTTGACCAAGTCAAAGCTGGTCAACAATAGTACTAGCTGAATACTTGTGTGCAAACATGAAGTGACAAGGCTCAATTCTACAAATTAGTACATTACTAAGCAATATAATGATAACATGGTGATAAAAAATACATTAAATCCCGAGATAATACAAGGCCCTGATGAGGTGGGCCCACCACCTTCAAAAGACTAAAATGCTATGCACATCTTATAGAATTGACCACTTTGCTGACTTTAGGTGATGTGGAAACAAGGCGGAGGACAGCGGGAGGACAAGGATAAAGATCATGTGACCCTTTGGACAACTATGGAAAGGCGGGGTCCACTGAGATAAGTATGCCATGATAGAACACGGGGAAGGGCGGTGCCTCAAAAATGGGTATAGTGCAGGGAAACCACCACTAGTCATCTAACAAGTATCTCACAACTCATATCCGTGCTCGAAGACTCTGTGAGGTTCTTTTCTAGATCTGCCAAACTAGGTGTCCAACAAACCGTAACTTGAGACTCTAGCGGACAATCTTGAGCTGGTAGCTTGCTCCCTCTCACCTCCTTGCCCCGCAGGACTAAGTGAGGAATAACCACTAAAAATGCTGACATGTATAGCTCACCTGTGTCCATGTGTGTTTATAAACACATTGCATGGATTTTACAATGAGTGTCATACTTAACCTTTTTTTTGCTAGATTTTACATTTACAACATAATAGCCTTTTTGGCTTGATTTACATTTCTTCATTTCTTCATTTACATCAAGGCCCCCTTGGGCTACATACATATCTCAAAAGATATAAACATGGTGCTCATACTACAAAGGAAATGGGGGTGAGCAATACATGCTTCGATGACCAATGGGGAACACCTAGTAAGGCTACACAATCCTAACTTCATTGCAACATCAGGGGCAACCGACGGGAGAAAATACCAGGTCTAAAAGTGTATCTCACACACTAAAGAGCCGAGGCACAATAAACGGGGAGTCATGGTAAAATTTGAGATGAGCAATAATCATCAAATGCAATACCTGCTGCACCATATACCTACTGCTACTGAATCTATCTCTGAGATGGATCTCTGTTGAATCTTGACAACATAGTAAACCAATAATATACTGTGATAGTCTCGATCAAAACAAGACTAGGCAACTGTCTCAAGTGGGCTTATGTCAAAGCCTAGCAAGGAAGAGGTGACCCTGTGGTAGATGGTAAGTGACAATTTCTGTGACACTGTACAACTGTCTGTCCCCTCTGATATATCTGCTAGGGGCAATCTGAAAAAAAATGCCTCGTTTGAAGGCGGCTGATCTCTGATCTGGAAAAAATGTACTATGCGGTCCTCGGCCGCACAGTCTGCAGTATGGTAGCTCCAGCTAACATAGATGTGATAACATTAGGCTCTAGCTGGGACAAGTGCTCTAAGGGAGAGAGTGCTTGAGAACCACAGAATCTCTGGTCCGTAGAACCCCTCTCATCATCATCAAGGTACATGCACCCGCATGCTATCTGCATCATCATCATCAACGTGTACCTAGTCCTGTAAAATGCAGATGCTATACCAATCTCTGCGGACCACACACTAGGCTGTACAATATACATATACAAGGTTACTTGGGAGTGGGAGCGGGAGCGAGAAGCGAAATTTTCAAAAGCTTCCGGTTAGGAAGCGTTCTGGAAGCGTTTTTTATATAATATATATTTTTTATATATTTTGATGCATTTATGTCAACAAATGCAAGTAGAAGTTCATCAATCATCAGATAACATCATATAACATCATTCATCTTTGAAAAGCATGAAATAAACAATAATACCATATAACATCATTCATTAATCATTTACTAGTGAATTCATGATTTCATCAACCATAGGTCCAATATCCATGACTCCATAAGTTATAACATCAAGATTCAACTTTAAAGCTTCAAATTCAAAGGTAGGTTCAACTTAAAACTTCAAACTTGAAATGCCATGTAATGTTTACAAAATATATGATAATAAATATAAAAGAATCAATAGTGCCGAAACTTGAAAGTACTGTAAACAAGAAAATACAAGAAAAGTAGATTTTATGGAATCATGGATATTTCCTCTTGCCACGAGAAATTTCCATTTTCTTTTCTCGTGCTCTCTGAACAATGGGAGTGGGATTATCATCCCCAGTAGCCACCAATGCTGAGCCACATCCAAGACTCGATCCTGCACGACCCCCCCTCACTGATGCAGATGGAGGTCGTGAACCTCTAGGCAAAGATGGTGCATCTGGAAACGAGGAAGAAAATGGAGGCACCATTGGTAGTGGTACTCCATATGCGTCATCCTCATCACCCAAAAGCTCTTCCTCCAAGCGCTCCAAATTTATGGCTCCATCCTCCAAGTTATGCTCCTCCGGATTGTTGTCCCAAGTGACATATGATCTATCAGTTTTGGCACGCTCACAATAATGAGTCAACAACCTCAAGTTGTAATGTACAGAAACCAAGCTTTCTGCTCGGTTTTCATTTAATCGATTTCTTTTCACTGAGTGGATGAAGCTATAGGTGCTCCAACACCTTTCTGCAGAGGAACTGTTAACCACCTGTGAAAGCACTCTAACAACCAATCTATACAAGCGTTGGAATGTTGAGCCATACATGTTCCACCATTCGATAGGAGGCGCCCTATCTCGATCTCTGATTGCATGCAAAGTACCAAATGGACCAACTTCATTGAGGTATTTGCTTAATTCACTGCGCAATATGTCACATTCCTCTAAATCAGGGACCAACTTGTCTATAGCAGTCATGTACGCAAGATGTACCTCTGGATCTGTGTGGGGCTTTCTCCTAACCCCACCCCCACGTGCTGGTTTGGCCAACCAAGATGGAGAATAATATTTTGGTGTTAACATATACGCTAAGGCATGCAGTGGAATGTTGAGATGTTCCCACCTTTTGACCACATGTTCATGAATATGGTCATACAAGATGGGATCTTTCTGTTCAACAATATCTTTAATTTGACCCAGCATGCTATCCACCTGCTCATACACCTCCCCAATCACCGGCTTATCTGTATCTGCAAACCGAATCATGTAATCAATGGGCTTTGTGAACTGCAAAACATACTTGACACTTACCCAAAATCCTGCATCAAGAACTGTTTCTTCCACCTCCTAAAACTCAAGCTTGTCAGATGCGGGTGTACACCTATCTTTCAAGACCTGCCATGACTCACTTGATACCATGCTAGCTAATGCCTCTCTTACCTTCAAAAGGCGCCTGAAAGTGAGGTGGTAGCTAGCAAATCTAGTCTTTGCTATCTTCAATAGCTCCAACTTTGAGTGACTACGGAAAATGCCATGGGCATTGCTATGGTTGGTTATAAATCTTATCATCTTCTTGCCCTTTTTGTACAATTCACCAATCCATCTGTATTGATTTTCCTTCAACTTAATGATGTCGTGCATCAAAAGGTTCATTATGTGAACCAAACACCCAGACCAAAATATGTTGGGGTATTTATCTTCAATGATTGCTCCCGCTGCCTTACAATTAGCAGCATTGTCGGTTATGACTTGGATGACATTGTATGGACCAATAGATTCAATTGCTTTGAGTAGGAGTTCTGCAATGTTTATGCCAGTCTTGAATTTATCTGAGTAGTCATGGGCTGAAAGGAAGACTGCACCAGTACCACACACACCAAGAACATTTATCAATGGCATGCCTTTTACATTTGTCCATCCATTTGATACAATTGATACCCCATACTCATTCCAAGCATTTGTGAATTGCCCCAAAGCATTTTGGATCTTTCCTCTTTCCTTGTCAAGCCCCACATTTCTAGCTTTGTCATACCTTGGGCTCTTGTATCCTATTGGAGCAATGCGAATGGCATCTACCATTTCATGCCAATAGGGTGAGCGAAGGACATTGAACGGTATGCCACATGCATAGAGAAACCGGAACACTCTTGCATCCACATCATCCCTACCGTTGGTGTCAAGGAAATCTGATATTGTCCTGCGTGACCCAGGGGGTGAGAATCCACTACCTTGGGTGGATGGGCCTCCAGCTATCAGCGAGTTCAGTGAGGGGTCATGGTCAACCCTTGATTTTGATTTGTTTTGTGCTTCAAATTCTTCCTTCTTATACATGGCTCTTTGTGTTGATGGCTCACTTTTGCAAACACAAACTCCTACGGTTTTGTTTTCATCACATGGCATGTTCCCACATAGATGTCTTCTCAGACGGTTATATGAACCCATGTAAGTCTTTTTACAATGGGGGCAACCAAATTTGGCAGTTCCACCCCCCTTGCTTCCTCCCTGATTGGTGACATATTTCCATAAGGGTGTTGTGTCTTCCTTGGTTTTCATTTGGTTTCCCTCCTCCTCCTCCTCCTCCTCCTCTTCCCCTCCCTCCTCCTCTCCATGGTATGTGCCACTACCCACTTCTTCATCATCTCCCTCTCCCTCATTCCTCCTCCGGTTTTCAATGAACATCATCAAAACAACAAATGGAACCAACAAAAGAAACCATAAACCTATCATCATGTTTGTTGGACTTGGAAGTTGGAAGTGGAACTAGAGTTTAACCTGTTGCCCTGCAATAGAAATGATGGAGAAAGCATGCGAAAGAGTAGGAGAGGAACATTTACAATGACATTCTAGATTCTAGTCAAATTTCAAGCTTAAAAAATTCAAGTCTCAAGCATCAAAACTTCAAGTTCAAACTTCAAACACAAAGCAAATCAACAAAAAAGGGTTTAGAGCCTACCTATTTGGATGTCCAAGACTCCAATGGTAGTGAGTGTGCCAACTTTCCAAGGCTCCAAGCATCCAAGATTCCAACCTTCTTCAATCTCCAATGGCACCTTCTCCTCTTCTCTTCTCCTCTTTCTCCTCTTCTCTTCTCTTCTCCTCTCCTCTCCTCTCTTCTCTTCTCAAACAATTGAAAGTGACAAAATGGAGTGTGGAGGAGGGATTTTACCTCAAAGCCCTATTCCCCCCTCCAAAACCCCAAGCGTGGACCCCATGAGCTCCAACTCACCCAAAAAATCGTGGGTTTGGGCGAATCGTCCGAGGAAGCGACGGGAATCGATTTTAGGAAGCGACCGAAGCATTTTTTTTAAGCCGGAATCGATGGGGGAAGCGAGCAGGAAGCGAACAGGAATCGATCTAGAAGCGACACTTCGGATCGATTCCTGCACGCTCTCACACAGTGGCAGGGAGCGAAAATTTTTGGCCCGAAGCGCGCTTCTCAAAATCGATTCTACCTGGAAGCGAAAGCGAATCGCGTTTCCGCCTAGCTTTGGACGAAAGCTAGCTTCCAGAGCGGGGGCGAGAGGGGGGGAGAGCGCTTCCTTGCAACTTAGTACATATATATAATCCAGCAGAGATAAACAAAATGATAATGCTGAAATGAAATATGTCAATAACGAAACCAATTCTACAGCATTTTAAAATCTTATTAAGCCGACACATGAGGTGTAATAAGGTGGAAAACAACTGAACAAAAACTATGGTACAAAAGGACACCAGAAAATGAGCAAAAAGGTGTGAGAGGTGCGAAATGACCGCGAGATAAAACAAAACAAAGAAAGGGGCAGCTGGTTGTTGGACAAAGGTGAAGGTCAATCAAAAGCGAGGGACGACCGATTGCTGCTCTCGAGAGCTTATTGGCCACAAAAAGGAGGGAGGACTAAAAGCAAGATCAAGGAATATCCATCCCCCCGGGTGAACCCCGGGACATACTCCTGGAGTTGGTGACCACTCACGGGGACAGAGAAGTAATGACCATCCTCGGTAGCTTGAAAATATGAGTCCCTATCGCGGACCTCAATCCTGAAGGGGCCCACCAGAAGGCCGGTATGGTTTCCAACCATGTGGTGAAATGCATGGTGGGATATGACAACCTGGTCTCCTACAGCAAAGTTCCTCTTGTTGACCGAAGTCGGGTCAACACCTATGTCCCGGAATACCGATAACTCAGCATTTCTGCCATGGTCGGGATGGTGGTCCCTACGGCAAACGTGAGATACAAAAGGATGGGATTCACTGTCGAGGGGGATCGCAACTTCTCCAATCAAAACTTCCCGAGGTGCTTCCCTCTCGAGGGGAGAGCCGGCTCGGGGACCAAGGGATCGGGGATGCATCACGTGTATTTAAGTTTCACCGATGGTCCAAAAATCTGGAGGCTGGGCGGACAGGCTGCGGGTGGATGGATGCACGGAAGGCAAGGTGGAAGGTGAAAAGGTGGCGTGAGTGCTAGACACTTCTCCGGACGAGATGGGGATCTCTGAAGGCAGAAGGAAACTCGGGAAATGGAAAGGATGAGGGGAGGGAGGTGGGGTATCCATCGGTAACGACTCAAACTCCCTTGTGATGTCTGTGGGAAGAGAGAACTCCTCAAGGAAAACTTGATCGAATTCGACACTCCTAGCATCACTCATGGGAACCATGGGAAGGGGGAAAAAGTTCCAATCAGATGAATCACTCTCCTCCCCATGAAGATCCTGGGAAGGAAGCTCCTCCTCATGGTAGCCTGGGGGAGATGCTCTGGCCTTCCTAGCAATGTGATCATTCATAATGGTGAACATCTCAGGGATGGTCATAAAACTTCTTTCCTTGGGGGGAGGGATTCCCCTCACTTCCCAGTCCTCCAAGGGAGGGGGAGTATCTTCTCCATGCTCCTCCATCTCATGGTCTTCCTCATTATAAGCAGGAAGATTGCGTGTGATTACCCTCAATTCATCAGGCAGAGAGATCTCCGACCCGTCTACCTCCGTGGTAGAATAATCGTCTAAGTATAGCAGAGCCAACTACTGCCGGAGGCTCGGAGGATAAGAGTGATCCCTCGGGAATTCCTCTTGTATCCCCATAAGTTCACGCCCCCCAAGAGGAGATGTCAACTTGTTCTCAGGATGTTCATGGCTGAGTTCCTGCATGCCCTCTCCCTCAGAAATCTCATGAGGTGAGGGAAACGTGGGGGTGGAGAGCCATCTGCAAAAAGGATGTCCCAACTCGGCCTCGTCATCAATGTCCTCCCTCTCATCACCGAAGGCCATAAACATTCCTTCCTGGTCTAGCTCACATCCCCTGTATGTCGTCTGCATGGCATCCTCCATGCCCTCAATGTGTCCCTCATAAAAGGGCTCCTGGTACACTCGCACCAAGACCCCATTAGGGTTAGGGATGGAGGCGTAAGATAAATCCATTTGAAGATGCCATCCTAAGCCGGGTAGCAGACGTTCTGGACAGAAGCATACTGTAGACTGGCGGAAGGTCAATCACCACCACGTCCATAAGTGTGGAGATGTCTAGGCATGAGAAAAGGTCCGCCCTCAAGTTCTTAATCAGGCCATGGGCCGAAACTTGTTTGGAATCTATCCCACAAACATTTCCATAAGGGCGGTGTTGTCACCTAAATTGTAGTTACTCCTATGGATGTATCCATTCATAGATGGCAATAGGGCAGGGCAACTCAAAAGGTGCAACCACGATCACCTCGAACTCCAATAGATGGTTGTCACGCCAGTTGAGGCAACCTTCACTTTATGCTATCTAGCCCAGACAACAAAGGGGGAGACCCGATCTACTCCCGACAGGAGAGATCAAAACCAAGACACCAAATCTAAGTTAATTCTAAGTGAAGTAAGGTGTACGGTTTATCCTAGACCTTAGGATGAAGTCACAAGATAAGTGAGGGGTTCAATGAGTATAGCTTTGGTTCATTATTGATGTGAAAGTGACTTATGATTTGTGAAATAGGATCCAGGATTAAAGTACTAGTTTAATGGGAGAAAATCCACTGCCTTGGGAACTGTGTCCAATGCAGGGTAGTTTAGGGGTTGAATTGGGGCTAACTAGTACAAGTGACAAGCTTGATCATGAAGTATGATGGCATCAAAGGGTTTATCTCACCAATCAAGGGTAAAACCACAAGTTAATCCAACAATCTAGGAAAGTCGAATTGACTTGGAGAGAGACCAGTGCCTTGGGAATTGGGATAATGGAGTCAAAGTAAAGTTAACTTGTGGTTAAGGACTCCTATTTCATGAGACAAGTGGGCAATTAAATTCTTGATGGATGAATAGGTCTAGATATAGGTTTGACCTAAGTGGACCACAATCCCTGGAAACAAGGAATGCTATCCCCAAGGCAAGATTTGACAAGGTGACCTACTAGACCTAGGTTTTGAATTACTCCCGTTCCAAATCCACTGAAATCTCAAGTACCCAAGTCCTAGAAGTGGGATAACTAACTTCTCCAAGGTGGTGCGACTTTACCCAAGGAGGCCTAAAAATGGGATAAGTGGGGTCAAGACAAGTCCAATAGCATCCAAACTTTAGATCCAAGTGGTTTAAGCAAGTGAGAGTATGGATCTACAATTTCAAGGCAATCCAATGGCTAGATCTTACTGGATCTGAGTTTGAAGATACCAAGTGGTCCAAAATGGGGATTAAATCCCTTAAAATGTGGAATAGGTCCCACAAGGTAGAAATCAGAAAAGTGACAATATGGGGGTAGGTTATTGGATGTGTAGATCATGGATCAAGTGGGATCTCAACTACCCACATACTAGATCTAGGTCAACCCACCAAACTAGGAAGTGTGCCCTTGCTTGGATAGGCTAAATTCCTTGGGAAGAGGGTCAAATGGAGGCCGATCCTCACCAAAATATAGATCCGGGATGTCGTGGATACTATAGAGGTGGGTTTTCAATATCTTACCCAAGAAGCCACTAGATCTTAGTAGATCTGAAAAAATGTAAAAATGGGGGTTTTGATTAATTAGGGTTTTAAATGTTTTAGACAAGTGGATAGATCATGGAGATAGAAATTACCTTGAGATCATACCAGAGTGATGAAGAGAGATGCCTTGATGTTGAGGAAGGTTCCCGCAGAGATCAAATGAAAAATTATTAATTTTGCTTGCCAAATTGATGCCCTACCCCAGAAGTGCGCCCTCCTCTACCTGTCAATCCAAGGAAAATTGATTTCAATCAGAGAGGTCAAGTATGGAGGAAATACAAGTAAAATGCAATGATAACATAGAATAGAAGGTTCTAGGACAGTAATACTCCATGTTACCAAAGAAGAGATCCAAAAAAGAAGTAGGGAGAGTCTTTCCCTACCAATACTTCCTCCTCAAACCAAATTGGCCTCCACCTGTAGATGCAAGAAAAGTGGTACAAAAGATATGGCAAACAAGATATCCAATAACTTAGTGCAAAGGAAGAACCAACGAAAGAACACCAAAAACATTCACCACAACACTGGAGATAGATGCAATAATAATTTTCTATTCCAATAATCCAGAGCCACCAGTCCCCTTTACAATGAGAAGCTCTCTCCTTTAAATAGGAAGGAGAGGCATCAAAATCCTAACCACTTTTTGAATGAGTGGCTAATATTAAACGATACAAAAGTCTAATCAATGGTTGAGATGAGCTCAACAATAAAATACATGGATCACTAATAAAATATAACATAAGTGGACAAAATCGCCCTAGGAGAGGGGAATCCCACCATATCATGATGACAAAATATAATAAGAAGCTTATGGTGGGTCCAAGGTGTAATTTTAGCCACCCTTGGTCAATATCCATAGCACAGTAATAATAAAAAGTCATCAATATACCAAATCGTGCCTCTATGGACAAATCGTAGGCCTCAAAAGACCTCAGAAATCATCAGAAAGTGCCATAAGTGATGGATGCAGGTACCGATGAAGCTGAAACTACTGGAGGAGGTGTGGAAGACATCAATCCATCATCACTGATCATCCCATGCCAAGACATTTCCTCAGTAGCCCAAATCGAATTCCTCAATAGCCATTTCTACCAATCCTGAAATGCCTCGGGAAGCGTGAAACTGCCCCAAACTGCTTCCTGGAGTGCCTTTGCTGTCATGGTGAGGGCACTAGTGTGTCCAGGAGGGGGGTAATATGGTAAAAACAAGGGGCTGGACCACCCCCTCTAAGCACAGCGCCCTAGGTCAACCGGATAAAAATCACATTTGCTCTAACAAGGTCTCCGACAGACCAAAACTGCACTGGGTTAGCATACCGAGGCTCAATCATTACTCTAAGCGCCCGAAACTGAAAACAGACTATCTCATTGGACTCAGAAGGTCCAAATCCATCCAATATGTGTACTCATACACCATATGGGTCTCTGCATGATCAAAATATATATCCAATATACCGGAACAGGTCAAATAATAATAATCTGCAAATGATCAAATACTGCTGTAAACGATGAATCATCATCATAAACCTGTAGCTGCTGCATAGAATCATCATGTACATGTACATAGACCATATATCATCAATCCATATCATCACAAGGTCCAACCATCTCATGTCCTATGGTTGACCTTGGTCAAACTAGGTTTGACCAAGTCAACATGACCAAATATAACTCAGACCATCATCAGAAGCTGCTGCAAAGTGTCAAAGGTTAACGCATGCTCTAAAACTTATTCAAATAACAATTATAACACAAAGTAATCATTACTGGCGATCTAAATCCAAATATATAATGTCACTAATTATTATTATTACTCAGACTAGACTTTCAAGATCATACTCACTTCATAGCTGTGATCAATTTGCTAGTGAAGGGTGAAGGCTAAAATAACTGGCTAGGCTAAGGGATGACTTGACTGACTTAACTTTGTGACACTTTGGCAAAGGGAAAGGGAATACACACCATAGTATATACTGAATGAGCAACAACACAGGGAATGGCGGTGTCTCACAAATGGATGAGTTGTTCAAAGAGGGTTTATTCACCTTTAACAGATGCGCACAATCCATAATACAAATAAGGCCAGCAATTGTTTTGATATAGCATTTAAGTTCCATTGCTTTTGGGCCTGAAGTTTCCATAGGCTTGATGTATGTGTGTTTATAAACACATTGCATAGGTTTACATTTATTTAGGCTTTCTGTTGCAGGTGTGTTTTTAAGGCACTTGTTTACCTGAGCACTTCTAGGTGTGTCACGGACAACTTGTTTACCTAGGTATTTACATTTGCAAAAGATAAAACATTTTATTTTCATGGCCATTTTCATTTGGCATGCCTTCATTCATGTGTGTTTAGAAACACATTGCATGAATGGGCTTTTCATACAAGATATAGCATTTCATTTTTTCCATAATTTGTATTCATGGCAGCACTAAAAGTTTTAGGTTTAGCCAACACAACTTTAGTGACTAGGGGGAGTTCCAAGGAACTCCAACTCACCATAGGTAAGTTTTGTCACCAAATCAAAGCCGAGACACAATAAACAGGGAAGCTCATCCAATACGGAAGCTACAGTGGGGAAAAGTCCTCCATGCCACTAGTCAAGTAGTAAGTCAGGGTTATAAACTAAAAGGTAGGCAATGGATGGATGAAGACAATGAGTAATGGAGCCAACACTAGCAAGCCAAGGTATGGTCGAATGATCACCTCTATTCTCCCTAAGGAGGGTAAGACCAATGAGTATGAATAGTGAACTTCTAAGTCTGAGTAGGGACAATATAGTATATATAATAAATTCAACCAGGTCCACATATCTATATGATCGCCAGATCATGACACTAAGTGCTAAGACATGCTATAAGAATAACTATAAAAGCAATATAAACATAACACAACGATATACCTACTGATTCATAATACCTGAACGCTCATCAACCTGTACCATCATCTGTCCTCTGAAACGGCTGCTGTAACTCTGGGAACTACTGACTGCTCTGTACCAGTGGTATAATGGCTACATCGGTCATCTCTCTGAGTGTCTTGAGAATTAGTCATGGCATGGGGAATACAACTGCTGTCCAAAATCTGATAGTGATCCAATATAGATGCTCATCTCAGCATCTCAATGTAAGGAAACTGGATGAATAGTGTACTGGAATCAGAAAAATAATGTATGGTAGCCCGGCTACTATATATGTGATAACATCTGGCTCTGGCTGGGACAAGTGCTCTGCTGAAATGATCTCTTGAGAACCTCAGAATCTCTGGTCCTCGAACTCCGCTACTCGAATCGACAATCCAGCACTCTACCATTTTGCTTCCAGCTTTTTAATTTTGCAACCTATTTCTGCATTCACAAACATCAAAATACCTCATGCCGCAATCTAGAACCTTCCCCTAAAGGAACAGGAATGACCATGTTTTCCAATCTAGTAGAAACTGACTCAGGATGAAATGTAGAGGAACTAGGAATGTGAGAAAGATCATGAGTATGATGACTAGATGAATCAGATGGTAGGATAAAATTAGGGATATGAGGATATATAGATAAAGCTTGGCTTTGAGGTTCTGAAGGAGTTTGAAAAATAGCAAGGTTATTTAGATTATATTCTCCTTCAGGTGCATCATTAATTAAGGCATCCTCTTCCCAACTTAGAGAGTTATCATGAACTTGAATTAGGCTACCATCGTCTAGAGATAAATGAGATAGAGAATCTTCTACATTAGAATAATAGGGGCTTCAGACTCTTCATTTGTTTCAAATCTAGTAGATGTTGCAAGAATTTTTTCTCATGAGTAAATAGGTGCAAGCCCTTGGCTTTCTCTTTCTCTATTATGATCAGTCAAGGCAAACCATTCCCTAATAGTAAAAGGAATTCTTTCTCCCTCCTAATATCATCAAATTCATCTGAATGTATTGGATTCTCAATATTTTCTTTAACATTTGTTTGATCATGAAGGCTTTCTAATGGGGGATTTGGTTCGAAATTTTGATCATCAGGCAAATGTTCACTTCTTCCTATATCTCTTATGCTATCATCAACTTCCTCAGGTGCTTGATTTTCAACAATAGGTCTTTGAATGATTTCATTGTTTTGTTCATGACCTTGAGGTTGATTCTCACTTCTTCTCAATTCATCTATTTCCTCAACAAATTCATTTCTAAGTAACTCCAAATTGATTTCTCTTTCAATTTCAATTGCTTGCTCCTCTTCCCAAGAGGAATCAGAATCTTCCATGACCATATACATATTTTGATCAACTTCATATAATTCATCCCTATCTTCAACAAGGTTAGTTTTGGCATTATTCAATAATTCATCTCCATATGTGTTTTTTAGTCCTTCATCAAATGATTCAACATGCTCATTATAACAAGGTTCTCTGTTTACCCGAATCAAATCTCCATTAGGGTTGGGAACACAAATAAATGATAAATCCATCATAAGGTATCCACCTAGACCAGCCACCCACTTTCTAGATAATAGCATTCCATATGCTGGGGGTAAGTCAACGACAACTACATCCATCATGGTAGAAATGTTTGAACATGCAAAAAGATCAGCTCTAAGGTTTTTGATCAAACCATAAGATGGCACTCGTCGAGAATCTATACCACAGACATTTCCATAAGGTCTAGTAACCTCTAATCCCATTTCCTTCATAACTTGTAAAGGCATAACATTCATTGCTGCTCCAGAATCCAACATACAATTGTGAAGGAGCATGTTTTGAATGTATAAGGTAAGGTGAAAGGGAGAGTGACCACCACTCTTTCTTTCATAAATTGCTGAATGGATGTTTATTGGTGGATCTTTCTCTGTTTCACTAGGTTGTGTTCCACTAAGCTTTTGGATATGACATGATTCTAGGACCAGTTCAGGATTTTTCTCTTGGTCAATACCATCGAAAAATTCCTCTACTTGGCATCTAATAGAAGGCACCTTCATTAATTCGGTGACAAGGATATTACACATTATCTTGTTTAACTCTTTCTTCATATCAATATTCAAATCATAATCACCCATAGCAAGATCTTCTTCTTCCGTTTTATCTTCATTAGTCTTCTTATGTTTATCAAGGAAAGAAGGTTGGGAAGTACTTCCTCGTTTATAAATCTGATACTTTGTTTGCTCTTTAGGTTTCGGGAGCTCTATGGCATGACATGAGGAACTAGGTTCTTAATTATGTCTTCTTCTTGCTCCCAAGGCTCTTCTTCTAAAAGAATTCTTCCAAAGTTTTCATCTTAAGATAAGTCATTTATAAAGTTGATGTTTTTTGGTTGGTCATCATGGTCAATGGTGTCAGAGGGTTCTTCTTCTTTTTCATCACACCAATTAACTTCCTTCTTCTCAGAGTTTTCTGGATACTGAAGTCGTCGCCTATCCCTATCCCCATCAGGCCTCTTATTATTATTCCCATAAGGTTTAGGGCCATAAGGATTTCTATGTCTCTCAGGGTCATTCAAACTTGCCACATTCTTTGTTAGGACAGTTAATTGCTTCATCATTTCTTGCATGACTTCCAAAGTGTCCTTTGATTTCTTTGGCACACTCATAGGTTCCTTTGGTTTTCGAAGTCTAGGGTCAGATCTGGAAGTAGATGGGGTAAATTGATCGAAAAATGTTTGTTTCCCCATGGATGCTACATTTTCTTCAGCCATCTTAGCATTTGATTGAGCGGTCTTTAAGTCATTTGGGTTTTTATCCTTTAGCTGATAACCAAGCCATCCCTCAAAAGCATTCAAGTGGTGAATAACAACTGCTTGGTCTTATGGTCTAATTTCTTCAGGGATAACAGCGACATTCTTGTCGAATCTTATGTTAAACTCATGGATTGTTTCATTTTCTCTTTTCTTATTGTCAAAAAGTTGATGTAAGAGAAATTTCCCATCTAACTTTCGGGACCACTCACTATTTAGCTTGTTGACAAAGTTAACATACCCATGAATGGATGAGGCAGGAAACCTGTCAAACCACTTCCTAACATCTCCTTCTAAAGATGCCAGGAGACCCCTGATGAACACATCTTCCTCAGATGCTCCATATGCTTCCATGTATTCCCATACTTTATCAATGTGGTCTTCAATTGATATAGAAGATACTCCATCAAATCTGGAAACCTTTTCAAAATACTTTTCAGGCATGTCATGGGGTGCACCCTAGATTTGGGAAAATTCCAAAGGAGATGGTTTTGCCTTCCTTCCAAAAATCCTAGGAGCTTGTGGAGGAGGAACATTTTGGTTTCCCGAGTTTGTTTCGGCCATTGGATTTAGTAAATTTGTGTTTAAGTTTGAAGTAGGAGATGAGGGAGGAACCGAATTAATCAAAGGGGATCCTGAAGCTCTGTTTGGAGAATCGTTAACCAATTTCCAAAAGAAGTTAGATGATTGTGCTTTGGGATCTCTTTTACGATATGTAATTGGGGTTCCTTCAACTTGATCCAAGTTTACTTTACTTCTCGTGTTATAAGGATGTAAATGAGCTCGCTCCTCAGCGGAGTCACGGTTGGGAGTCGCCAGGTAGATTTAAACTCTTCTACTAAGATATGTGTCGTTGTATATGCAGGAGAGAGTGACTAATGACTACTAGTTTGTCCAAGGTAAGCGCTATGCCTTTCAATGCAAAAATGTTAGGCAAAGAAAATGGGAGGGCTTTAAGAAATGTATGTCAAACCAGGGTAGGCTATTGCCTCCCCAGCAACGGCGCCAAAATGTTGTCACCTAAACTGTAGTTATCCCTATGGATGTATCCACTCATGGATGGAAATAGGGAAGGGCAACTCAAAAGGTGAAACCACGATCACCTCGACCTCCAATAGATGGTTTTCATGCCAATCGAGGCAACCTTCACTTTATGTTATCTAGCCCAGACAACAACGGGGGAGACCCGATCTACTCCCGACAGGAGAGATCAAAACCAAGACACCAAATCTAAGTTAATTCTAAGTGAAGTAAGGTGTATGGTTTATCCTAGACCTTAGGATGAAGTCACAAGATAAGTGAGGGGTTCAATGAGTATAGCTTTGGTTCGTTATTGATGTGAAAGTGACTTATGATTTGTGAAATAGGATCCAGGATTAAAGTACTAGTTTAATGGGAGAAAATTCACTGCCTTGGGAACCATGTCCAGTGCAGGGTAGTTTAGGGATTGAGCTGGGGCTAACTAGTACAAGTGACAAGCTTGATCATGAAGTATGATGGCATCAAAGGGTTTATCTCACCAATCAAGGGTCAAACCACAAGTTAATCCAACAATCTAGGAAAGTCGAATTGACTTGGAGAGAGACCAGTGCCTTGGGAATTGGGATAATGGAGTCAAAGTAAAGTTAACCTGTGGTTAAGGACTCTTATTTCACGAGACAAGTGGGCAATTAAATTCTTGATGGATGAATAGGTCTAGATATAGGTTTGACCTAAGTGGACCACAATCCCTTAAAACAAGGAATGCTATCCCCAAGGCAAGATTTGACAAGGTGACCTACTAGACCTAGGTTTTGAATTACTCCCATTCCAAATCCACTGAAATCTCAAGTACCCACGTCCTAGAAGTGGTTTAACTAACTTCTCCAAGGTGGTGCGACTTTACCCAAGGAGGCCTAAAAGTGGGATAAGTGGGGTCAAGACAAGTCCAATAGCATCCAAACTTTAGATCCAAGTGGTTTAAGCAAGTGAGAGTATGGATCTACAATTTCAAGGAAATCCAATGGCTAGATCTTACTAGATTTGAGTTTGAAGATACCAAGTGGTCCAAAATGGGGATTAAATCCCTTAAAATGTGGAATAGGGCCCACAAGGTAGAAATCAGAAAAGTGACAATCTAGGGGTAGGTTATTGGATGTGTAGATCATGGATCAAGCGAGATCTCAACTACCCACATACTAGATCTAGGTCAACCCACCAAATTAGGAAGTGCGCCCTTGCTTGGAGAGGCTAAATGCCTTGGGAAGAGGGTCAAATGGAGGTCGATCCTCACCAAACTATAGATCCGAGATTCCATGGATACTATAGAGGTGGGTTTTCAATATCTTACCCAAGAAGCCACTAGATCTTAGTAGATCTGAAAAAATGTAAAAATGGGGGTTTTGATTAATTAGGGTTTTAAATGTTTTAGACATGTGGATAGATCATGGAGATAGAAATTACCTTGAGATCATACCTGAGTGACAAAGAGAGATGCCTTGATTTTGAGGAAGGTTCCCAATGAGATCAAATGAGAAATTATTGATTTTGCTTGCCAAATTGATGCCCTAGCCCACAAGTGAGCCCTCCTCTACCTGTCAATCCAAGGAAAATTGATTTCAATCAGAGAGGTCAAGTATGGAGGAAATACAAGTAAAATGCAATGATAACATAGAATAGAAGGTCCTAAGACAGTAATACTCCCTTTTACCAATGAAGAGATCCAAAGTAGAAGTAGGGAGAGTCTTCCCCTACCAATACTTCCTCCTCAA
This sequence comes from Larix kaempferi, assembly GCA_027924585.1. Lineage (NCBI taxonomy): Eukaryota > Viridiplantae > Streptophyta > Pinopsida > Pinales > Pinaceae > Larix > Larix kaempferi. Next base: position 10,972,540 of record BSBM01000232.1, read on the forward strand.
AGCAAATCGGCCTCCACCTGTAGATGCAAGAAACGTGGTAGAAAAGATATGGCAAACAAGATCTCCAATAACTCAGTGCAAAGGAAGAACCAACGAACGAACACCAAAAACATTCACCACAACACTGGAGATAGATGCAATAATAATTTTCTACTCCAATAATCTAGAGCCACCAGTCCCCTTTACAATGAGAAGCTCTCTCCTTTAAATAGGAAGGAGAGGCATCAAAATCCTTACCACTTTTTGAATGAGTGGCTAAGATTAAAAGATACAAAAGTGTAATCAATGGTTGAGATGATCTACACAATAAAATACATGGATCACTAATAAAATATAACATAAGTGGACAAAATCGCCCTAGGAGAGGGGAATCCCACCATATCATGATGACAAAATATAATAAGAAGCTTATGGTGGGTCCAAGGGGAAATTTTAGTCACCCGTGGTCAATCCCCATAGCACAATAATAATAAAAAGTCATCAATATACCGAATCGTGCCTCTATGGACAAATTGTAGGCCTCAAAAGACCTCAGAAATCATCAGAAAGTGCCATAAGTGATGGATGCGAGTCCCGATGAAGCTGAAAATGTTGGAGGAGGTGTGGAAGACATCAATACATCATCACTGATCATCCCATGCCAAGACATTTCCTCAGTAGCCCAAATCAAATTCCCCAATAGCCATTTCTACCAATCCTGAAATGCCTCGGGAAGCGTGAAACTGCCCCAAAATGCCTCCTGGAGCACCTGCGCTTTCAAGGTGAGGGAACCAGTGTGTCCGGGAGGGGGGTAATATGGTAAAAACAAGTGGCTGGACCACCCCCTCCAAGCACAGCGCCCTAGGTCAACCGGATAAAAATCACATCTGCTCTGACAGGGTCTCCGACAGACCAAAACTGCACTAGGTTAGCCTACTGAGGCTCAATCATCACTGTAAGTGCCCGGAACTAAAAACATACTATCTCATTGGACTCAGAAGGTCCAAATCCATCCAAGATGTGTACTCATACACCATATGAGTCTCTGCATGATCAAAATATATATCCAATATACCGGAACAGGTCAAATAATAATAATCTGTAAATGATCAAATACTGCTGTAAACCATGAATCATCATCATAACCCTGTAGCTGCTGCATAGAATCATCATGTACATGTACATAGACCATATATCATCAATCCATATCATCACAAGGTCCAACCATCTCATGTCCTATGGTTGACCTTGGTCAAACTAGGTTTGACCAAGTCAACATGACCAAATATAACTCAGACCATCATCAAAAGCTGCTGCAAAGTGTCAAAGGTTAATGCATGCTTTAAAACTTATTCAAATAACAATTATAACACAAAGTAATCCTTACTGGCGATCTAAATCCAAATATATAGTGTCACTAATTATTATTATTACTCAAACTAGACTTTCAAGATCACACTCACTTCATAGCTGTGATCAGTTTGCTAGTGAAGGGTGAAGGATAAAATAAATGGTTAGGATAAGGGATGACTTGAATGACTTAACTTTGTGACACTTTGGCAAAGGGAAAGGGAATACACACCATAGTATATACTGAATGAGCAACAACACAGGGAATGGTGGTGTCTCACAAATGGATGAGTTGTTCAAAGAGGGTTTATTCACCTTTAACAGATGCGCACAATCCATAATACAAATAAGGCCGGCAGTGTTTTGATATAGTTCCATTGCTTTTGGGCCTGAAGTTTCCATAGCCTTGATCTATGTGTGTTTATAAACACATTGCATAGGTTTACATTTATTTAGGCTTTCTGCTGCAGGTGTGTTTTTAAGGCACTTGTTTACCTGAGCACTTCTAGGTGTGTCACGGACAGCTTGTTTACCTAGGTATTTACATTTGCAAAAGTTAAAACATTTTATTTTCATGGCCATTTTCATTTGGCATGCCTTTCATTCATGTGTGTATAGAAACACATTGCATGAATGGGATTTTCATACAAGATATAGCATTTCATTTTTTCCAAATTTTGTATTCATGGCAGCACTAAATTTTTTAGGTTTGGCCAATAGAACTTTAGTGACTAGGGGAATTCCAAGGAACTCCAACTCACCATAGGTAAGTTTTGTCACCAAATCAGAGCCGAGACACAATAAACAGGGAAGCTCACCCAATACAGAGGCTACAGTGGGGAAAAGTCCTCCATGCCAGTAGTCAAGTAGTAAGTTAGGGTTATAAACTAAAAGGTAGGCAATGGATGGATGAAGACAATGAGTAATGGATCCAACACTAGCAAGCCAAGGTATGGTGGAATGATCACCTCTATTCTCCCTAAGGAGGGTAATACCAATGAGTATGAATAGTGAACTTCTAAGTATGAGTAGGGACAATATAGTATATATAATAAGATCAACCAGGTCCACATATCTATATGATCGCCAGATCATGACACTAAGTGCTAAGACATGCTATAAGAATAAGTATAAAAGCAATATAACCATAACACAATGATATACCTGATGAATCATAATACCTGAATGCTCATCAACCTGTACCATCATCTGTCCTCTGAAACTGCTGCTGTAACAAAGGACACTACTGACTGCTCTGTACCAATGGTATAATGGCTACATTGGTCATCTCTCTGCGTGTCCTGAGACTTAGTCATGGCATGGGGAATACAACTGCTGTCCAAAATCTTATAGTGATCCAATATAGATGCTCATCTCAGCATCTCAATGTAAGGGAACTGGCTGAATAGTGTACTGGAAGCAGAAAAATAATGTATGGTAGCACGGCTACTATATATGTGATAACATCTGGCTCCAGCTGGGACAAGTGCTCTGCTGAAATGATCGCTTGAGAACCTCAGAATCTCTGGTTCTCAAACTCTGCTACTCGAATCCACGATCCAGCACTCTGCCATTTTGCTTCCAGCTTTTTATTTTTGCAACCTATTTTTGCATTCACAAACATAAAAATACCTCATGCCGCATGTGTGGGAAATATATAAAACCAACTGAAATAAATTATATTCTATGTCAGAAATATAAATGCATGAAATATAAATGCAGCAAGAAGATTAAACTAGTAACATAATTTGCAAAATTTGAAATTTATTGCGCAGGAAAAAGAAAAGTGACAGGTACTCAACTAAACTAGTAGCTTACAAGGGAGCTTAGAAATAAACAAGGTGCCAGACTCAATGGCTGAAAAGACTAACTACTGCCCAAGCAGGCTTATTTGGTTTCCTACCTACTCTAATCTACTAGGCAATGCAAGCGAAGAGATCTCAACTATGTGGGATCAGGGATGTGATCCCTTAAGTCTCTCTGATTGACAGGATATAAAATACGTCGTCCACTACCAGTGGTCAGAAAGCACATGCCATCAATGCATTGCTCTACAGTGAAAGGTCCAACCCATAAGTCATCAGCATGTTCCAATCTTATATGCAATAAATGGTTGGGAATGATGACTTGTCTTCCTGTATGAAACCTATTTCTATTGACAGACTCAGGAATTACTCCAATATTACGAATAGGCATGGGATGGATTTCAGCAGGGTTTTGCAGTTGAGGTGTGACAATCCTTGAGCTCCTCCTAGAAGGAACTGCATCAACTCTGGGTGAACCACCATCTAAACAAATAGAAACTCTGCCAACAAGGACTTCCCTAACTTCTCTTCTTGTTTCTTGGACTACTTCATTTGATTCTTCCTCATGGGGAGACACAACTCTTTTAACAACTTCTCCTACAGTCCAGAAATCTCTCTGTTCTTCCAAGGGAGGTGGCTCATGAGATATGACAGTGTTATGACTAGAACCTTCCCCTGAAGGAACAGGAATGACCATGTTTTCCAATCTAGTAGAAACTGACTCTGGATGAAATGTAGAGGAGCTAGATTACCATGTTTGCCAATCTAGTAGAAACTGACTCTGGACGAATGTGAGAAAGATCATGAGTATGATGACTAGATGACTCAGATGGTAGGAGAAAATTAGGGATATGAGGATATGCAGATAAAGCATGGCTTTGAGGTTCTGAAGGAGTTTGAAAAATAGCAAGGTTATTTAGATTATATTCTCCTTTAGGTGCATCATTAATTAAGGCATCCTCTTCCCAACTTAGAGAGTTATCATGAACTTGAATTAGGCTACCATCTTCTAGAGATAAATGAGATAGAGAATCTTCTACATCAGAATAATAGGAGGCTTCAGACTCTTCATTTGTTTCAAACCTAGTAGATGTTGCAAGAATGTTTTCCCATGGGTAAATAGGTGCAATCCCTTGGCTTTCTCTTTCTCTATTATGATTAGTCAAGGCAAACCATTCCCTAACAGTAAAAGGAATTCTTTCTCCCCTCCTAATATCATCAAATTCATCTTCATGTATTGGATTCTCAATATTTTCTTCAACATTAGTTTGATCATGAAGGCTTTCTAATGGGGGATTTGGTTCAAAATTTTGATCATCAAGCAAATGTTCACTTCTTCCTATATCTCTTATGCCATCATAACCTTCCTCAGGTGCTTGATTTTCAACAATAGGTCTTTGAATGATTTCATTGTTTTGTTCATGACCTTGAGGTTGATTCTCACTTCTTCTCAATTCATCTATTTCCTTAGCAAATTCATTTCTAAGTAACTCCAAATTGATTGCTCTTGCAATTTCAATTGCTTGCTCTTCTTCCCAAGAGGAATCAAAATCTTCCATGACCATACACCTATTTTGATCAACTTCATATAATTCATCCCTATCTTCAACAAGGTTAGTTTTGGCATTATTCAATAATTCATCTCCATATGTGTTTTTTAGCCCTTCATCAAATGATTCAACATGCTCATTATAACAAGGTTCTCTGTTTACCCGAATCAAAGCTCCATCAGGGTTGGGAACACAAATAAATGAAAATCCATCATAAGGTATCCACCTAGACCAGCCGCCCACTTTCTAGATAATAGCATTCCATATGCTGGGGGTAAGTCAATGACAACTACATCCATCATGGTAGAAATGTCTGAACATGCAAAAAGATCAGCTCTAAGGTTTTTTATCAAACCATAAGATGGCACTCGTTGAGAATATATACCACAGACATTTCCATAAGGTCTAGTCACCTCTCATCCCATTTCCTTCATAACTTGTAAAGGCATAACATTCATTGTTGCTCCAGAATCCAACATACAATTGTGAAGGAGCATGTTTTGAATGTGTAAGGTAAGGTAAAAGGGAGAGTGACCACCACTCTTTCTTTCATAAATTGCTGAATGGATGTTTATCAGTGGATCTTTCTCTGTTTCACTAGGTTGTGTTCCACTAAGCTTTTGGATATGACATGATTCTAGGACCAATTCAGGATTTTTCTCTTGGCCAATACCATCGAAAAATTCCTCTACTTGGCATCTAACAAAAGGCACCTTCATTAATTCAGTGACAGGGATATTACACATTATCTTGCTTAACTCTTTCTTCATATCAATATTCAAATCATAATCACCCATGGAAAGATCTTCTTCTTCCTTTTTATCTTCATTAGTCTTCTTATGTTTATCAAGGAAAGAAGGTTGGGAAGTACTTCCTCGTTTATAAATCTGATACTTTGGTTGATCTTTAGGTTTTGGGAGCTCTATGGCACAACATGAGGAACTAGGTTCTTCAATTATGTCTTCTTCTTGCTCCCAAGGCTCTTCTTCTAAACAAATTCTTCCAAAGTTTTCATCATAAGATAAGTCATTTATAAAGTTGATGTTTTCTGGTTGGTCATCATGGTCAATGGTGTCAGAGGGTTCTTCTTCTTTTTCATCACACCAATTGACTTCCTTCTTCTCAGAGTTTTCTGGATACTCAGGTCGTCGCCTATCCCTATCCCCATCAGGCCTCCTATTATTATTCCAGTAAGGTTTAGGGCCATAAGGATTTCTATGTCTCTCAGGGTCATTCAAACTTGCCACATTCTTTGTTAGGATAGTTAATTGCTTCATCATTTCTTGCATGACTTCTAAAGTTTCCTTTGATTCCTTTGGCACACTCATAGGTTCCTTTGGTTTTCGAAGTCTAGGTTCAGATCTGGAAGTAGATGGGGTAAATTGATCGAAAAAGTTTTGTTTCCCTATGGATGCTACATTTTGTTCAGCCATCTTAGCATTTGATTGAGCGGTCTTTAAGTCATTTGGGTTTTTATCCTTTAGTTTATAACCAACCCATCCCTCAAAAGAATTCAAGTGGTGAATAACAACTGCTTGGTCTTTTGGTCTAATTTCTTCGGGGATAACAGCTACAGTCTTGTCGAATCTTATCTTAAACTCATGGACTGTTTCATTTTCTCTTTTCTTAATGTCAAAAAGTTGATGTAAGAGAAATTTCCCATCTAACTTTCGGGACCACTCACTATTTAGCTTGTTGACAAAGTTAACATATCCATCAATGGATGAGGCAGGCAACCTGTCAAACCACTTCCTAACATCTCCTTCTAAAGATTCCAGGAGACCCCTCATGAACACATCTTCCTCAGATGCTCCATATGCTTCCATGTGTTCCCATACTTTATCAATGTGGTCTTCAATTGATATAGCAGATTCTCCATCAAATCTGGAAACCTTTTCAAAATACTTTTCAGACATGTCATGGGGTGCACCCTGGATTTGGGAAAAGTCCGAAGGAGATGGTTTTGCCTTCCTTCCAAAAATCCTAGGAGCTTGTGGAGGAGGAACATTCTGTTTTCCCAAGTTTGTTCCAGCCATTGGATTTAGTAAATTTGTGTTTATGTTTGAAGTAGGAGATGAGGGAGGAACCGAATTAATCAAAGGGGATCCTGAATCTCTGTTTGAAGAATCATTAACCAATTTCCAAAAAACGTTTGATGATTGTGCTTTGGGATCTCTTTTACGATATGTAATTGGGGTTCCTTCAACTTGATCCAAGTTTACTTTACTTCTCGTGTTATAAGGATGTAAATGAGCTCGCTCCTCAGCAGAGTCATGGTTGGGAGTCGCCAAGTAGATTTAAACTCTTCTTCCAAGATATGTGTCGTTGCATATGCAGGAGAGAGTGAGTAATGAATACTAGTTTTTCCAAGGTAAGCCCTATGCCTTTCAATACCAAAATGTTAGGCAAAGAGAACGGGAGTGATTTAAGAAATGTATGTCGAACCAGGGTAGGCTATTTCCTCCCCAGAAATAGCGCCAAAATGTTGTCACCTAAACTGTAGTTACCCCTATGGATGTATCCACTCATGAATGGCAATAGGGAAGGGAAACTCAAAAGGTGCAACCACAATCACCTCGAACTCCAATAGATGGTTGTCACGCCAGTCGAGGCAACATTCACTTTATGTTATCTAGACCAGACAACAAAGGGGGAGACCCGATCTACTCCCGACAGGAGAGATCAAAACCAAGACACCAAATCTAAGTTAATTCTAAGTGAAGTAAGGTGTACGGTTTATCCTAGACCTTAGGATGAAGTCACAAGATAAGTGAGGGGTTCAATGAGTACAGCTTTGGTTCGTTATTGATGTGAAAGTGACTTATGATTCGTGAAATAGGATCCAGGATTAAAGTACTAGTTTAATGGGAGAAAATCCACTGCCTTGGGAACTATGTCCAATGCAGGGTAGTTTAGGGGTTGAATTGGGGCTAACTAGTACAAGTGACAACCTTGATCATGAAGTGTGATGGCATCAAAGGGTTTAGCTCACCAATCAAGGGTCAAACCACAAGTTAATTCAATAATCTAGGAAAGTCGAATTGACTTGGAGAGAGACCAGTGCCTTGGGAATTGGGATAATCGAGTCAAAGTAAAGTTAACTTGTGGTTAAGGACTCCTATTTCATGAGACAAGTGGGCAATTAAATTCTTGATGGATGAATAGGACGAAGAGAGATGCCTTGATTTTGAGGAAGGTTCCCAATGAGATCAAATGAGAAATTATTGATTTTGCTTGCCAAATTGATGCCCTAGCCCACAAGTGCGCCCTCCTCTACCTGTCAATCCAAGGAAAATTGATTTCAATCAGAGAGGTCAAGTATGGAGGAAATACAAGTAAAATGCAATGATAACATAGAATAGAAGGTCCTAAGACAGTAATACTCCCTGTTACCAACGAAGAGATCCAAAGGAGAAGTAGGGAGAGTCTTCCCCTACCAATACTTCCTCCTCAAAGAAAATTGGCCTCCACCTGTAAATGCAAGAAACATGGTACAAAAGATATGGCAAACAAGATCTCCAATAATTGAGTGCAAAGGAAGAACCAACGAACGAACACCAAAAACATTCACCACAACATTGGAGATAGATGCAATAATAATTTTCTATTCCAATAATCTAGAGCCACCAGCCCCCTTTACAATGAGAAGCTCTCTCCTTTAAATAGGAAGGAGAGGCATCAAAATCCTAACCACTTTTTGAATGAGTGGCTAAGATTAAAAGATACAAAAGTCTAATCAATGGTTGAGATGATCTCAACAATAAAATACATGGATCACTAATAAAATATAACATAAGTGGACAAAATCGCCCTAGGAGAGGGGAATCCCACCATATCATGATGACAAAATATAATAAGAAGCTTATGGTGGGTCCAAGGGGTAATTTTAGCCACCCTTGATCAATCCCCATAGCACAATAATAATAAAAAGTCATCAATATACCAAATCGTGCCTCTATGGACAAATCGTAGGCCTCAAAAGACCTCAGAAATCATCAGAAAGTGCCATAAGTGATGGATGCGGGTCCCGATGAAGCTGAAAATGCTGGAGGAGGTGTGGAAGACATCAATCCATCATCACTGATCATCCCATGCCAAGAAATTGCCTCATTAGCCCAAATTGAATTTCCCAATAGCCATTTCTACCAATCCTAAAATGCCTCGGGAAGCGTGAAACTGCCCCAAACTTCCTCCTGGAGTGCCTGCGCTGTCAAGGTGAGGGCACCAGTGTGTCCGAGAGGGGGGTAATATGGTAAAAACAAGTGGCTGTACCACCCCCTCCAAGCACAGCGCCCTAGGTCAACCGGATAAAAATCACATCTGCTCTGACAGGGTCTCCGACAGACCAAAACTGCACTAGGTTAGCCTACTGAGGCTCAATCATCATTGTAAGTGCCCGGAACTGAAAATAGACTATCTCATTGGACTCAGAAGGTCCAAATCCATCCAATATGTGTACTCATACACCATATGAGTCTCTGCATGATCCAAATATATATCCAATATACCGGAACAAGTCAAATAATAATAATCTGTAAATGATCAAATACTGTTGTAAACCATGAATCATCATCATAACCCTGTAGCTGCTGCATAGAATCATCATGTACATGTACATAAACCATATATCATCAATCCATATCATCACAAGGTCCAACCATCTCATGTCCTATGGTTGACCTTGGTAAAACTAGGTTTGACCAAGTCAACATGACCAAATATAGCTCAGACCATCATTAAAAGCTGCTGCAAAGTGTCAAAGGTTAATGCATGCTCTACAAATTATTCAAATAACAATTATAACACAAAGTAATCATTACTGGTGATCTAAATCCAAATATATAATGTCACTAATTATTATTATTACTCATACTAGACTTTCAAGATCACACTCACTTCTTAGCTGTGATCAATTTGCTAGTGAATGGTGAAGGCTAAAATAACTGGCTAGGCTAAGGGATGACTTGACTGACTTAACTTTGTGACACTTTGGCAAAGAGAAATGGAATACACACCATAGTATATACTGAATGAGCAACAACACAGGGAATGGCGGTGTCTCACAAATGGATGAGTTGTTCAAAGAGGGTTTATTCACCTTTACAGATGCGCACAATCCATAATACAAATAAGGCCAGCAGTTGATTTGATATAGTTCCATTGCTTTTGGGCCTGAAGTTTCCATAGCCTTGATCTATGTGTGTTTATAAACACATTGCATAGGTTTACATTTATTTAGGCTTTCTGCTACAGGTGTGTTTTTAAGGCATTTGTTTACCTGAGCACTTCTAGGTGTGTCACGGACAGCTTGTTTACCTAGGTATTTACATTTGCAAAAGATAAAACATTTTATTTCCATGGCAATTTTCATTTGGCATGCCTTTCATTCATGTGTGTTTAGAAGCACATTGCATGAATGGGCTTTTCATACAAGATATAGCATTTCATTTTTTCAAGATTTTGTATTCAAGGTAGCACTAAAAGTTTTAGGTTTAGCCAACACAACTTCAGTGACTAGGGGGAATTCCAAGGAACTCCAACTCACCATAGGTAATTTTTGTCACCAAATTAGAGCCGAGACACAATAAACAGGGAAGCTTGTCCAATACAGAGGCTACATTGGGGAAAAGTCCTCCATGCCACTAGTTAAGTAGTAAGTCAGGGTTATACACTAAAAGGTAGGCAATGAATGGATGAAGACAATGAGTAATGGAGCCAACACTAGCAAGCCAAGGTATGGTGGAATGATCACCTCTATTCTCCCTAAGGAGGGTAAGACCAATGAGTATGAATAGTGAACTTCTAAGTCTGAGTAGGGACAATATAGTATATATAATAAGTTCAACCAGGTCCACATATCTATATGATCGCCAGATCATGACATTAAGTGCTAAGACATGCTATAAGAATAAGTATAAAAGCAATATAACCATAACACAATGATATACCTGTTGAGTCATAATACCTGAATGCTCATCATCCTGTACCATCATCTGTCCTCTGAAAATGCTGCTGTAACTCTGGGCACTACTGACTGCTCTGTACCAATGGTATAATGGCTACATCGGTCATCTCTCTGCGTGTCCTGAGACTCAGTCATGGCATGGGGAATACAATTGCTGTCCAAAATATGATAGTGATCCAATATAGATGCTCATCTCAGCATCTCAATGTAAGGGAACTGGTTGAATAGTGTACTGGACTCAGAAAAATAATGTATGGTAGCCCGGCTACTATATATGTGATAACATCTGGCTCCGGCTGGGACAAGTGCTCTGTTGAAATGATCGCTTGAGAACCTCAGAATCTCTAGTCCTCGAACTCTGCTACTCGAATCCACGATCCAGCACTCTACCATTTTGCTTCCATCTTTTTATTTTTGCAACCTATTTCTGCATTCACAAACATCAAAATACCTCATGCCGCATGTGTGGGAAAAATATAAAACCAACTGAAACAAATTCTATTCTATGTCAGAAATATAAATGCATGAAATATAAATGCAGCAAGAAGATTAAACTACTAACATAATTTGCAAAATTTGAAATTTATTGTGTAGGAAAAAGAAAAGTGACAGGTACTCAATTAAACTAGTATCTTATAAGGGAGCTTAGAAATAAACAAGGTGCCAGACTCAATGGCTGAAAAGACTAACTACTGCCCAAGCAGGCTTATTTGGTTTCCTACCTACTCTAATCTACCAGGCAATGCAAGCAGAGAGATCTCAACTATGTGGGATCAGGGATGTGATCCCTTAAGTCCCTCTGATTGACAGGATATAAAATACGTCGTCCACTACCAGTAATCAGAAAGCACATGCCATAAATGCATTGCTCTACAGTGAAAGGTCCAACCCATAAGTCATCAGCCTATCCCGATCTTATATGCAATAAATGGTTGGGAACGATGACTTGATTTCCTGTATGAAACCTATTTCTATTGAAAGACTCAGGAATTACTCCAATATTACGAATAGGCATGGGATGGATTTCAAAAGGGTTTTGCGGTTGAGGTGTGACAATCCTTGAGCTCCTCCTAGAAGGAACTGCATCAACTCTGGGTGAACCACCATCAAAAGAAATAGCATCTTTGCCAACAAGGACTTCCCTAACTTCTCTTCTTGTTTCTTGGACTACTTCATTTGATTCTTCCTCATGGGGAGACACAACTCTTTTAACAACTTCTCCTACAGTCCATAAATCTCTCTGTTCTTCCAAGGGAGGTGGCTCATCAGATATGACAGTGTTATGACTAGAACCTTCCCCTGAAGGAATAGGAATGACCATGTTTTCCAATCTAGTAGAAACTGACTCAGGATGAAATGTAGAGGAACTAGGAATGTGAGAAAGATCATGAGTATGATGACTAGATGACTCAGATAGTAGGAGAAAATTAGGGATATGAGGATATATGGATAAAGCATGGCTTTGAGGTTCTGAAGGAGTTTGAAAAATAGCAAGGTTATTTAGATTATATTCTCCTTCAGGTGCATCATTAATTAAGGCATCCTCTTCCCAACTTAGAGAGTTATCATGAACTTGAATTAGGATACCATCTTCTAGAGATAAATGAGATAGAGAATCTTCTACATCAGAATAATAGGAGGCTTCAGACTCTTCATTTGTTTCAAACCTAGTAGATGTTGCAAGAATGTTTTCCCATGGGTAAATAGGTGCAATCTCTTGGATTTCTCTTTCTCTATTATTATCAGTCAAGGCAAACCATTCGCTAACAGTAAAAGGAATTCTTTCTCCCCTCCTAATATCATCAAATTCATCTTCATGTATTGGATTCTCAATATTTTCTTCAACATTTGTTTGATCATGAAGGCTTTCTAATGGGGGATTTGGTTCGAAATTTTGATCATCAGGCAAATGTTCACTTCTTCCTATATCTCTTATGCCATCAGCAACTTCCTCAGGTGCTTGATTTTCAACAATAGGTCTTTGAATGATTTCATTGTTTTGTTCATGACCTTGAGGTTGATTCTCACTTCTTCTCAATTCATCTATTTCCTCGGCAAATTCATTTCTAAGTAACTCCAAATTGATTGCTCTTGCAATTTCAATTGCTTGCTCTTCTTCCCAAGAGGAATCAGAATCTTCCATGACCATCCACCTATTTTGATCTACTTCATATAATTCATCCCTATCTTCAACAAGGTTAGTTTTGGCATTCTTCAATAATTCATCTCCATATGTGTTTTTTAGCCCTTCATCAAATGATTCAACATGCTCATTATAACAAGGTTCTCTGTTTACCCGAATCAAAGCTCCATCGGGGTTGGGAACACAAATAAATGATAAATCCATCATAATATATCCACCTAGACCAGCCGCCCACTTTCTAGATAATAGCATTCCATATGCTGGGGGTAAGTCAATGACAACAACATCCATCATGGTAGAAATGTCTGAACATGCAAAAAGATCAGCTCTAAGGTTTTTTATCAAACCATAAGATGGCACTCGTCGAGAATCTATACCACAGACATTTCCATAAGGTCTAGTCACCTCTCATCCCATTTCCTTCATAACTTGTAAAGGCATAACATTCATTGCTGCTCCAGAATCCAACATACAATTGTGAAGGAGCATGTTTTGAATGTGTAAGGTAAGGTAAAAGGGAGAGTGAACACCACTCTTTCTTTCATAAATTGTTGAATGGATGTTTATCGGTGGATCTTTCTCTATTTCACTAGGTTGTGTTCCACTAAGCTTTTGGATATGACATGATTCTAGGACCAGTTCAGGATTTTTCTCTTGGCCAATACCATCGAAAAATTCCTCTACTTGGCATCTAACAGAAGGCACCTTCATTAATTCAGTGACAGGGATATTACACATTATCTTGCTTAACTATTTCTTCATATCAATATTCAAATCATAATCACCCATAGCAAGATCTTCTTCTTCCTTTTTATCTTCATTAGTCTTCTTATGTTTATCAAGGAAAGAAGGTTGGGAAGTACTTCCTCGTTTATAAATCTGATACTTTGGTTGCTCTTTAGGTTTTGGGAGCTCTGTGGCACAACATGAGGAACTAGGTTCTTCAATTATGTCTTCTTCTTGCTCCCAAGGCTCTTCTTCTAAAAGAATTCTTCGAAAGTTTTCATCATAAGATAAGTCATTTATAAAGTTGATGTTTTCTGGTTGGTCATCATGGTCAATGGTGTCAGAGGGTTCTTCTTCTTTTTCATCACAACAATTGACTTCCTTCATCTCAGAGTTTTCTGGATACTCAGTTCGTCGCCTATCCTTATCCCCATCAGGCCTCCTATTAGTATTCTAGTAAGGTTTAGGGCCATAAGGATTTCTATGTCTCTCAGGGTCATTCAAACTTGCCACATTCTTTGTTAGGACAGTTAATTGCTTCATCATTTCTTGCATGACTTCTAAAGTGTCCTTTGATTCCTTTGGCACACTCACAGGTTCCTTTGGTTTTCGAAGTCTAGGGTCAGATCTAGAAGTAGATGGGGTAAATTGATCGAAAAAGTTTTGTTTCCCCATGGATGCTACATTTTGTTTAGCCATCTTAGCATTTGATTGAGCGGTCTCTAAGTCATTTGGGTTTTTATCCTTTAGCTGATAACCAACCCATCGCTCAAAAGAATTCAAGTGGTGAATAACAACTGCTTGGTCTTTTGGTCTAATTTCTTCAGGGATAACGGCTACAGTCTTGTCGAATCTTATGTTAAAATCATGGACTGTTTCATTTTCTCTTTTCTTAATGTCAAAAAGTTGATGTAAGAGAAATTTCCCATCTAACTTTCGGGACCACTCACTATTTAGCTTGTTGACAAAGTTATCATATCCATCAATGGATGAGGCAGGAAACCTGTCAAACCACTTCCTAACATCTCCTTCTAAAGTTGCCAGGAGACCCCTCATGAACACATCTTCCTCAGATGCTCCATATGCTTCCATGTGTTCCCATACTTTATCAATGTGGTCTTCAATTTATATAGCAGATACTCCATCAAATCTGGTAACCTTTTCAAAATACTTTTCAGGCATGTTATGGGGTGCACCCTGGATTTGGGAAAAGTCCAAAGGAGATGGTTTTGCCTTCCTTCCAAAAATCCTAGGAGCTTGTGGAGGAGGAACATTCTGGTTTCCCGAGTTTGTTTCGGCCATTGGATTTAGTAAATTTGTGTTTAAGTTTGAAGTAGGAGATGAGGGAGGAACCGAATTAATCAAAGGGGATCCTGAAGCTCAGTTTGGAGAATCGTTAACCAATTTCCAAAATAAGTTAGATGATTATGCTTTGGGAGCCATCCTTCAAATGAGTCTAGATAATGTATCAGGATGGTGGGGTCCTTTGGGCGAATGGTTTTAGGTATCTGGGCCACCACTTTATCAAACTTGATGTTGAATTCGTGAGTGGTTGCATTCTCTCTTTTTTTTATTCCTGCTACCTGGCTAAGTAAATACTTGCCATCCAGTTTGACCGACCACTGACTGTTGAGTTTGGTTACGAAATCATCATAACTAGTGACTGATCCGGCGGCTAGTCGATCAAACCACTTGCAGGCATCGCCCTCAAGTGACATAAAAAGATCTCTCATGAAAACATCTTCGTCGGTGGCCCCATAGGTCTCCATGTGTTGCCACACAGACTCGATGTGATCTTCAATTGTGATGGCTGTGCTCCCACTAAACTTCAAAATCTTTTCAAAATACTCGTCTGGCATATCGTGGGGAGCACTCTGAATTTGAGCAAAGTTGAAGGGTGAAGCTCTGGCCATACGGCCAAAGGCATGTGGACCAAGATTGGGGTTGTCCATTTGGTTGTTGTTTAGCGGCGGGTTGGGAGCAATGGAACTAGGGGAGTGCTCACTAAGGTTTCGTATGTGATAGGTGTGCAATGCAATGTGTCAGTACGATCAAGGATACATAGTTTGTATGGATGGGTTCGGCCTCCAGTGGAGTCACGGGGTGGAGTCGCCAGGTGAACTAGTTACCTTGTTCACCGAAGGTGGTATGTCGTGGAGGGGAAGTGGTGAATGAGACAAAATGGTGTTGGCTGTAAAAATTATGAAAATGAAAATCAGCCAACAAAGTTAAGTGTAAATGCGAAAATGAAAAAGAAAAGGCAAGAAGACTCAAACTTCAAAAACCACGGGGAGGTCTCTACTTCCCTGGCAACGGCGCCAGAAATGTTATCACACAAACCTTACCTGTTGGTGGTAGGTGTCCCAATAGGGATGGTAGAGGCGAACAGTTAGGAAGGTGTAACCAATAGTAGCCAGGTCCTCCGTCCAAGGGACAGAAGTCACACCGGACAAGGCTACAGTCACTTTAGACGAGGCACGTAGCCAAGTCAAGGGGGAGACCACACTCAACCAGTTATGGTTGAGACTCAACAGTCAAACACCCAAGCCCAATAGATAAGTGAAACAAGAAGTAAGATGGATGACTAAACGTGAGGTTTCTTCCAGCCTAGTGAGATCGAGATTAAGGATTAGAGAATATACTGAATGAAATGATCCCGGATCTGATTATGGGTGTTAGATGATGAATTCTTTTAAGATTAGGAGGCTGGAAACTAAATCAGCAAACAGAAATTGACTAGAAGAACGATTGAGAACCCTGCCTATGGGGAATGAAGCTCGTTATGATTTACTCATACATGGCAGCAGCGCACTAAGAAATAGAAACACATCTTCTAGCAACTATAAATTGATTTACTTAGCTGATTTAGAACAAAAAAACAGACCATTAAGAAGTGATGTGAAACTGCCCTAGGGGAATGAGTTAAATAGTGGATAAATGGACCTAGGGCAATGAAAAATAAGCGTTTATACTCACTTCCAGCCAATGATATTATTTATCCTAATGTAAAACGACGTTTTAAAGTCAAATATCAAGTACCCGAAACCCAAAAATCTACCAGACAGCGTGATTGGACAGTTTGCCCAAGTGGGGCGAATTCAGTGAGGGACTAGTGCCTGGTTAAGTGGGCAGATGGAGTCGAAATCAAATGAAATTTGAAATATTGAGGTTTAAGCATATATCATTTGTGGGTTTGCAAAATAAACTAATTCTAACAGTTGATTTTGTAGATTTTAATTTTTAGGGGTTTTAGTGAATTTTCTCTCTAAGACTATTTCAGAAAATGAAATGGTAGAGCAAGAAATGGAACACCTACTTGGAATGAGCTGAAGTTGTTGACTTTGCTGAGGATATAGCATCCCGAAGATCAAATAGAGAGGATTGTTGAATCCCCTAAGTGAGTTCAATTTTGCCCAGCTCCACCAACTCGCCTTTCTTGCTTGCCAACACCAATGGACAAATAAATCAGATTAGCATTGACAAATAAGTAAATCTACAACAATACAAACAAGAATGAGGAAAATGTTTAGCTGAAATGGCAAAAAACACTTCCCTTTGTTACCGATCTTGAAGAGTGGAGCAGCAGTGGAAGCCAAATGGTGCGCCCTCCTCCAAGACTTGTATTCGCTGCAAACGATGGTGAGAAACAATGCTGGAAACAAACAACAATCTATACTAGTGCATCAATATAGCTTATCAATCAACAAAACTCAAAGCAACATCACCACGAGACACAAGTAGAGAGCTCCAAGTCATTTTCTCTTCTATTCCAAGTCCAAAAAATGCCAAGAGAGGAGTAAAATGGTGTGAGTGCCTTCTCTTATAGAGAATGGCCAGTCCCAAAACAAGTTTCCCTCAAGAAATGAAGGGCTAGGATCACTCCCCAACCATCAACTCGAATGGTGGAGAGAGAGGCCAAGTGGGGGTGCGAATTACCTAAGGAGAGCGCACTAGTGGAGAAAGGAGGACCCATGTGGGGTCCATGCAATACATATAATGTGGGTGGGGGGTGCCTATGGGATGTTTTATCCCCCCAACATAATACATCAAGGCCCATATACAAAGTACCAACCAAATCGAATTCCCCTAGGTGGAGAAAAACGCCCCCCATGGGCAATTCGACCTCCAATGGTGAGCTAGGCAATAGAGGGCCCCACAATACACAAATAAAATGTTAAACATTACCAAATTACCTTAGGAATCACCTTTTCACTTGCTGACCTCTGATTTTGCCATTTGCTTATAGTTGCCTTAGTCAAATTTTGATTTTCCATGTAATTTTTGCTGGTTTATATGGCTGAAGATGAAATTTGGGCTTTTGACCCACTTTTAGTGCCCGGATTGCCGAACCGTCTGCTGCAACGTGATTGTGGACCCCAAAAGTAGTAGGAATGACCACTCGAATGACCCCGATCCATCACTTTGGCATTATTTTCCCAAAATCCATAATTTTTAATTAAAACGGGTCAAAATTGACCAATAATGATTAAAAATTTCTCAAATGCTTCAATATTTTGCAGTTCTGACACCTGCATGCTCATATGGGACCCCTGTAGATAATAATTGACCGAAATCGAAATTCCAGTTGCAAAATTTTTTTGGGCCCATTTTTGGCCTAGTCAACTCAGTTTGACCAAGTTAAAGTTGGTCAACAATAGTGCTAGCTGAATACCTGTGTGCAAACATGAAGTGACAAGGCTCAATTATACAAGTTAGTACATTACTAAGCAATATAATGATAACATGGTGATCAAAAATACATTAAATCCCGAGATAATACAAGGCCCTGATGAGGTGGGCCCACCACCTTCAAAAGACTAAAATGCTATGCACATCTTATAGAATTGACCACTTTGTTGACTTTAGGTGATGTGGAAACAAGGCAGAGGATAGCGGGAGGACAAGGATAAAGATCATGTGACCCTTTGGACAACTCGGGAAGGCAGGGTCCACTGAGATAAGTATGCCATGATAGAAGACGAGGAAGGGCGGTGCCTCACAAATGGGTATAGTGCAAGGAAACCACCACTAGTCATCTAACAAGTATCTCACAACTCACATCCGTGCCCGAAGACTCTGTGAGGTTCTTTTCTAGAGCCGCCAAACTAGGTGTCCGGCAAACCGTAACTTGAGACTCTAGGGGACAATCTTGAGCTTGTCCCTTGCTCCCTCTCACCTCCTTGCCCCGCAGGAGTAAGTGAGGAATAAACACTACAAATGCTGACATGTATAGCTGACCTATGTCGATGTGTGTTTATAAACACATTGCATGGACTTTACAATGAGTTTCATACTTAGCCCTTTTTTGGCTAGATTTTACATTTACAACATAATAGCCTTTTTGGCTTGATTTACATTTCTTCATTTCTTCATTTACATCAAGGCCCTCTTGGGCTACATACATATCTCAAAAGATATAAACATGGTGCTTATATTGCAAAGGTAATGGGGGTGAGCAATACATGCTTCGATGACCAATGGGGAATACCCAGTGAGGCTACACAATCCTAACTACATTGCAACATCGAGGGTAACCGACGGGAGCAAATCCCAGGTCTAAAAGTGTATCTCACACACTAAAGAGCCGAGGCACAATAAACGGGGAGTCATGGCAAACTCAGAGATCAGTGGGGAAGGGGTCCTCGGGATCACCAATCAGAATCCAAGTCAGGAACAAGTATCATAGATGAGTCGGATGGATGGCGAAAGTGAGAGTGGAGCTAAAGTCAGCTACCGAGAGGGACTTGGTGACCAAGTCTATGCCAAGTGTAGGAGACATGACCCAGCGTGCATATGCATAAGTATAACAGGAGGGGTGGACTGACATCACCAAGGGCCCAATCACATCATACAATAGCTAGATCACCAAATATATCATCTCATGCAAAGTTAGTGTACTAACAAGTATAAAGAAGTCTAATCTACATCATGAGCAATGATCATCAAATGCAATACCTGTTGCACCATATACCTGCTGCTACTAAAGCTATCTCTGAGCTGGATCTCTGCTGAATCCGGGAAACATAGTAAACTAGCAATATACTGTGATGGTCTCGATCAAAACAAGAATAGGCAACTGTCTCAAATGGGCTTATGTCAAAGCCTTGCAAGGAAGAGGTGACCCTGTGGTAGATGGTAAGTGACAATGTCTGTGACACTGTACAACTGTCTGTCCCCTCTGATATATCTGCTAGGGGAAATCTGAACAAAAATGCCTCCTTTGAAGGTGGCTGATCTCTGATCTGGAAAAAAAGTAATGTGCGGTTCTTGGCTGCACAGTCTGCAGTATGGTAGCTCCAACTAACATAGATGTGATAATAGTAGTCAGGGCGGGCTAGGACAGGGAAAGAGGATATGGCCCTTTTTAATTTTTTGAATGCAATTTCGCACTTCTTCTCCCACAAAAAATTGGCATCCTTCTTCAACAAGGCGTTCAAAGGATTTGCCAACTCAACAAGGTTAGGGATGAATCTTCTCACAAAGTTAATCTTCCCAAAGAAAGACCTGAGCGAGGTGACATTGTGGGGAGGTGGGATTTCTTTGATGGCATAGATTCTTTCTGGGTCATTCCTAATTCCCTCCTTGGACACAATATGTCTTAATAACTTTCCTTCATTAATCCCGAAGTTGGACTTTCTTGGGTTAAGGGATATCCCAAATTTCCAACACCCGTCGAAAACTTTTCTCAAGTGGTCCACATGATCGGCCCGTTCCTTGGAGAAAACAGTCAAGTCATCTTGGTAGATCATGCTGATCTTCCCAATCAGGTCGCTGCAAGCCTGGTCCATAGTCCTCTGGAACGTGGATCCATCATTTAGTAATCCAAACGGCATGCGGATGTACTCATAGGTTCCCCACGGGGTGGTGAACGTGGTTTTCCCTCTGTCTTCCTTCTTGATCTGGACCTGATTGTACCCGGAGAAACCATCTAACATGGACAACATCCCTCCTCCGATGACACTTTGCAACAAGTTTTCCATGTTGGGAAAAGGGTAGTTGTCTTTGAGGCAAGCCCGGTTCAGATTCCTGAAATCACCACCGGGTTAGACACCTAAGAGGTATGCCTTACAGGTCTAATGATTCCAGCTGCCAGCATCTTCTCAATCTCCTTCTTGATTAAAGGGGCTAGTTTCGGGTTGACATTTCTCAACTTTTTCCTGTATGGTGTGGCACCCTCTACTAGCGTGATAGTATGCTCGATAACGGATTTATCGTAAGTTTTTAAATCATCATATGTCCAAGCGAAACATCTTTGTACTTGAGGATCAACTCTATGATTCTTCTGCGTTCCTCTTTGGATGCATTCTTCCCAATCCTTATCATTTTGGGGGAAACCAAAGAGCCTATATTTACTTCAATTACTTCATCAACAAGCTCAGCTCTGCCCCCCTTGTACTCGTAGTGTCTGTTGAAATTCTTTTCGAGCGGTAAGGATAAATCCAACAGGTTAGCACCACAGAGTGATTGTCCCGAAGACTGGTCCTCAAAGTTGATCATTGGATCAAGGGTGTTTTCCACTCCTTGCAGAAAACGCACTATGTGGGCATCATCCTACAACACTTTCCAGTAGTTTTGGTTAACGGGCACATAAGGCTTGAAAAGGACCTCGACCTTGCACTTTCGCTCAGTTAAGGCATCCAGGACTTCAAAGGTACTGGCATCCACAGCTAGTGCGTCTGCCAAGGAATTGTCTTCCCTAGGGACAGCCTTAATTGAGAAAGCGTCGAATAACTCGATAGTGTCCCATACTGCATTTCTGTAGGTGCGCAATCTATCGTTCTTGGCAGCAAACTGGTTTCTAACTTGGGAGACTATAAGATCAGAATCACCCACAACACTCAAGCACTTGATTTTTCGGTCTCTGGCAATTTCTAGTCCGAGGAGAAGGGCCTCATACTCCGCCACATTGTTAGTGCAATCAAACTCTAAGCGGAAAGAATATATGGTTTCTTCACCAGAGGGCGAAGTTATGACCACCTCGACACCTGCACCGCCTAGAGTGAACTCCATCGAAATGCATCTTCCAGACCTCACTAGGAGGAAAAGCGTGCAGCGTAATGTCTTCCCAGTAGTTTGCTAACACCATAAACTTTCCGACCTCAGCCATGAGGCGGATTGCTTCTTCATAAAGGTAATCGGGGGTTTCCACATGTTCTTTCATCGGAGCTTCGTTAATTAAGGTGATGTCTTTGCCTGGTCCCCTTGGGATGGTTGCATATGTGAGGTCAATTTGGATGTGTCCACCCAACTTAGCGGCCCATTCTCTGGATAGGAGCATGCCTCAGACATCTGGGACGTCGATGACGATACCATCCATGGACATCTCGATTTCGGGGCACGCATTCAACTTCATATGGAGGTTTTCAATAACTCCCACTGCTTTTACCAGTCGGGAGTCCATCCCACACACATTTCTAAAAGGCCCAAAAGGGGTCAACTCGAGTTGTTCCATGACACGCAGTGGCATGACGTTGACCTCAGCCCCTGAATCAAGCATGCAATTGTGGAGTATAAGTTGGTTTACCTCGAGGGCAACGTAAAACGGGGCGCACCCTTAAGAGTTACCTGATACACTATGGAAGTTTATTGGCGAGTCAGGCGCAATCTCAATTGGTTTCTCAGGAGGGGTTCCCTTTAATTGTATCCCCCAAAAGGTACGGGCTCTATCATGCATCTCAAGAATCCTCAAAATCTCATTTAGGGGTATGGGCATGTTAAGTTTGGATAGAAAGTTTCCTATGTCATATTGAAAGGCATGATGTTTCAATTCGTTAGTTTGAGGGGTTTTTATGCTGAGGAATTCCATGATCCGAGCTTTGATGACTGAGATTTTGACCAATTCCTTAAAAGGGACGTGGATCAAGGAGTTGGAGAGCTTACCTGATACGTTCACCTTAATGGGGCCAAAACTAGGGGTTCCTTACCCAAGGTCCTTTCGGGACATTTGACCTCCCTCTTCCACCTGTTGGCTTGCAAAGGGATGGCTTTCGCTTCAGGTTCTGAGCTAGGATTGGTTGCACCCTTAGGTGCACTCGTTTCCCTTGTTTGAGGGTCCCCCTTTTCTTTAGTCATAATCCCAGGGTTAGGTTTTGGGATCATTTTCCCTTTTGGGCTAGGTTTATCCTTTCCCTAGAATCTCTCAGGACTAGGAGTAGGCTGAGGATTGTTCCTTTTAAGGATTTCAGGATTAGCTTTCGTATGACCACAGTCAGTTGGGCCACCTCTCTTCTTAGCCAATTGGCTCCGGGTGAGGACCTGGGCGGACGCGGTGGAACAACTATAATCTCCCTCGTAAATGTACTGGATGTGTCGGTCACGTTCCCTATTTTCTTGATCTTGTTGTTTTAGCAGGAGCGTGACATTGGTGACCAACTCAACTAATTGAGATAGTACTTTCATGGTCATCCCGCACACCATGGTGTCCTTTTCGGGGGCGGGCATACTAACAAGCGTAGGGGAGTGTTTTCTCAAAGTTTTCGTCCAACGTAAGTGATAGGCGTACTATGCAATATATCAGAACGATCAAGGTTGCGAAGGTTATATGGGTGGTTTCAACCTCCAGTGGATTCGCGGGGTGGATTCGCCAGGTGAACTTGGGAACCTTGTTCACCGAAGGTGGAATGTCGTAGGGGAAGTGATGAGTGAGACAAAATGTGTTGGCTGCAATAATTACGTGAATAGAAATCAGCCAACAGAGTTTTAAGTTCTGATGCGATGATGAAAGGAAAAACAAGCATAAAAGACTCAAAACTCAAACAAAACACGGGTAGGCCTCTACCTCCTCGGTAGCGATGCCAAAAATGTTATCACACAAACTCTAGCTATTTGGTAGTAGGTGTCCCAACAGGGATGCTAGAGGTGAACAACTAGGAAGGCGTAACCGGTAATAGCCAGGTCCATTGTTCAGGGAACGAAAGTCACACCGGACAAGGCTACTGTCACTTTAGACAAGGCACGTAGCCAAGTCAGGGGGGAGACCCTGACGTAGCCAGGTGGTGTTCGAGAGACAAAAGTACACCCAAATCTAAAAGATGGAAAGACAAACAGGAAAGAGATGAGTGTAAGTAGGTCCTAAGTCTAGTTTCAGCCACCAGTTGGACACACGGGTGAAATAAATACTTAAATGAAACATGACCAACAATCGAGTGTGATGGATCGGATAGATTAGATTAAAGATGAGATGGCTGAAAATAGTCTAAGGATGTAAATTGAGTTGGAAGTGAGATAGTGAAGTAAACTGCCTAGGAAAGGGTTTAAGTAGTGGACAAATGGACCTAGGGAAGAGAATAATTAGCATTAATAATCACTTCCAGCAATCGGTACTTGATTTCAAAAGGTAAAACGACGTTCTGAACCCAAATCAAAAGTACCCAGAACCCCAAAGTGACCCTAAATCAGCAGAATAGAAAAACGCCCCAGGTGGGCATTTTTGCCAAGTGGACCAGTGCCTAAACTATGGGTTAATGGAGTCGGAATTGTTTCAAACTTGAGATATAGGCTTTTAGGCACAAATAACAAGTGGGTTTGCAATAAAAACAAAGTTCTAAGGGTGGGAAATTTAGTTTTTGTATTTTAGGGTTTATTAAGTGTTTTTGCAGCTTAACATCAATAGTGAGAGGGAGAAGATGAGAAACAAGCAAGGATCCCGTACTTGGATAATGGAGATGAAGATGCCCCGTGTTGAAGACAAACCCTGAAGATCAAATGCTGAACTAGAGTGCATTTTCCCGTAAGCGTTTGATGCTTCCAATGAGCCAATGCGTTTTTGTACCTGCCAAAGAGAGATAAAATCAGTTTCTATAGAAAATGACAAAAATAAACTAGCAAAATGAGTGACAAATGATGAGGAAAGCAAATAACAACTATGCAAATTCACTTCCCTGTTGAAATCCCGAAGAGAAACGCTAGCATGGAGCTGCTGGCTCAATTGCTGCATTTTCCTCCAGTGGCCAGCTTCACCTGGAAATCGAAATGCTCAAGGAGAGATGGGGATACCACAAACAACTTAGCAATGCATCAGAAATATGATCTCAATCAACACAAGAAAGATCTCACTCCATATCACAAGTAACTCAATAGAAATGTCTCTCAATAATCTCAATATCAAGTCTCAAAAATGCCAAGAGGCTCTACAATGGAGTGAGTGCCTTCTCTTATAGAGGAAGGCCACTCTCAAAACAAGTTTCCCCCCAAAATGGAGGGCTGGGATCACTCCCCATCAAGCAAATCGAATGATGGAGAGCTCTCCTAGTGGGGGTGCGAATTGCCCAAGGATAGCGCACAAGTGGAGGAGAGGGGCCCATTGTGGGGCCATACAATAGATAGAACAATGTTGGGGGGTGTCTATATGGGGTTTTATCCCCCCAACTCAATACACATGGTACCACATACAATATAACCATGAAATCGAATTTCCCCAAGTGGAGAAAAATGTCCCCCATTGGCAATTCATCCACCTAGGTGAGTAGGGTAAGAGAGGGCCCCACAATACATAATACCATGCCAAAACATTACCAATTTACCTTAGGAATCACCCTTTTATTTTCCAGCCATTGATTTTCGCCCTTTGCTATAGTTGCCTTTGTCAATTTTTTATTTTCCATGTATTTTATTGCTGGTTTATACTGCTGAAGATGTAATTTGGGCTTTTGACCCATCTAAAGTGCCCGGATTGTCGAACTATTTGCTGCAATGTGATCGTGGACCCCAAAAATAGTAGGAATGACCACTTGAATGACCCCGATCCATCACTTAGGCATTATTTGCCCAAAATCTATGATTTTTAATTAAAACAGGTCATTAATGACCAATAATAATTAAAAATCTCACAAACTCCTCGATCTTTTTGCATTCTGTCACTTGGAAGCTCATATGGGTCCCCTGTAGATAATAATTGACCAAAATCAAAATTTCGGTGGCAACATTTTTTTGGGTCCATTTTTGGCCTGGTCAACCTAGTTTGACCAAGTCAAATCTGGTCAACAATGGTGCTAGCTGAATACTTGTATGGAATCATGAAGTGAAAGGCTTCCTTATACAAGTTAGTACATTACTAAACATCATGACAATAATATGGTGATCAAATATTGCATTAAATCTCGGAAAAATACAAGGCCCAAGGTGAGGTGGGCCCACCACATCCAAAAGACTCAACTGCTATGCACAACCTTTAGACTTGACCACCTAGCTAACTTTGGGTGATGTGGAACACATGGCAAAGGATAAGGGATGACAAGGATGAGGATCAAATGACCTTTTGGATAACTCGGGAAAGCAAGGTCCACTGAGATAAGTATACCATGAAAAAACACGGGGAAGGGCGGTGCCTCACAAATGGGTATAGTGCAGGGAAACCGCCACTGGTCATCTAACAAGTATCTCACAACTCACATTCGTGCCCGAAGACTTTGTGAGGTTCTTTTCTAGAGCCTCCAAACTGGGTGTTCGGCAAACCGTAACTTGAGACTCTAGGGGACAATCTTGAGCTTGTCCCTTGCTCCCTCTCACCTTCTTTCCCTGCAGGACTAGGTGAGGAATAACCACTACAAATGCTGACATGTACAACTGACCTGTGTCCATGTGTGTTTACAAACACATTGCATGGATTTTACAATGAGTTTCATACATAGCCCTTTTCTGGCTAGATTTTACAGTTACATTAGCCTTTTTGGCTTGATTTACATTTCTTCATTTCTTCAATTTACATCAAGGCCCTTTTGGGCTACATACATATCTCAATAGATATAAACATGGTGCTCATACTGCAAAGTAATGGGGGTGAGCAATACATGCTTCAATGACCAATGGGGAACACTCGGTGAGGCTACACAATCCTAACTGCATTGCAATATCGGGGGCAACCGTCAGGAGCAAATCCCAGGTTTGAGAGTGCATCTCACACACTAAAGAGCCGAGGCACAATGGAAAGGGTATCATGGCATACTTAGAGATCAGTGGGGAAAGGGATTCTCAAGGTCACAAATCAGAATCCAAGTCGGGAAAGTATATCATGTATGAGTCGGATGGATGGAGAAAGTGAAGGTGGATCCAAAGTCAGCTTCCTAGGGGGACTAAATGACCAAGTCTATACCAAGAGTAGGGGTGTAACCCGGTGTGCATATAACAGGAGCCTACTAGGAAGGGGTGGACTGACATCACCAAAGGCCCAATCACATATCATAAAAAAATAGCTAGATCACCAAATCAATCATCATATGTAGATTTAGTGTACTATCATGTATAAACAAGTCTAAGCAACAATCATGAGAAATATACATCAAATGCAATACCTGCCACACCATATACCTGCTGCTAAGGCTGTCTCTGAACTAGATCTCTGCTGAATCCGAGCACAAATAGTAAACCAGCAATAATTTGTGATAATCTCAATCAAAACAAGACTAGGCAACTGTCTCAATGGGCTCATATCAAAGCCTGGCATGGAAGGGTGACCATGTGGTAAATGCTAAGTAACATGTCTGTACCACTGTACAACCATCTGTCCCCTCTGATCCATCTGCTCGGGGCAATCTAAACAAAAATGTGTGCCTCCTCTGAAGGCATCGGATCTCTGATCTGGAAAAAAAGTACTGTGCGGTCCTCGACCGCACGGTCTGCAGTATGGTAGCTCCAGATAACATAGATGTGATAACACACCTCTTACCCACAAATTTGCACATTTATCAGCATTTCTCAACTATGGCCATCCTTGGTACTCTTAGTTGAACATCGCCCACAAATGGGTTAGGATTCCATTTTTGTTGACTACCTAATAGGAATTCATGTTGATACAATTCAGAGAATAAATTCCTATACTCTTCATGACAACTAGAGTACACTTGGAAAACTTCATCCCATGTAAAGACTAGAGTAAATTACAATGACAATGTTTCCAATGGGATTGGAAAACGTCTTACAAAATTGAAAATGAAGTTGCTCAATGCTGGGGGTTTGTGATATAATGAAACAGATCATAATCCATGGATTTCTTCTTGTGTCTTTCTAGAGATGAATCTTAATCCAAACAAGAAGAGGAGAAGAAGTTGTGGAGGAAAGGACATAAATACTCATATCGATATCTTCTGTCATTCAAAGGAGTATCATACAGACGATCTCTCAATATCAATTTGCAATGCCTTGAGTTCACAGTTTAGAAGAGGAAAATAGCTGACATAATGCAGATGGAATTAGTTGAATCCCTTAACGTAGAACATGGGCTTACTTCAATACAGAAATATGAGGTTATCCTTAGCCACTATACAAGTATTTTTGGCTTCAAGAAAGAGAATAGAGTGGATAAAGATGAGAGAAACAAGAAGCACTGTGAAGAAAAGAATACTTTCAACTTTCAAGTGTTCTATGTTTAAGTCAATTCTGAGATAACTAACACCCAATAAAGAATCTTTGTAGAATATTTGTCAAACATCCACATTGATGTTAGGGGTGTTTCAGAGTTGTTCAAGGCAATGAGGAAGCTCATTCATAAGATAAATAAGGTCAATCATTTAATGATGATCACAATCAACTTCATGTACGTGACATTGTCAGTTGGGATTCATTTCGAGAAGTGGAACCTGGTCAAGGTGACAATAGCAAAGAAGAGGATAAAGGATGTGCCTCATTCAAATCCATGAGATTGGGAAACTACTATACTTTTGCAATGGATCCAGACAAATCTATGAAATTGAATGAGGGATTTTGTGAATTGTTTTCTCTGAGAAATAGTACCATTTTTTTACTCCTGTTTGGATAATGATATTGGATCAGCTTCAATTGACCAGCTTTCCTTTGATGTTGGTTTAGAAGAATCAATGACGGTATATTTCCATAATCTAGAAGGGATTGATTGTCATATTTTAGAAGCATCATGCTCCTTTGGCTATCTTTCCTTGGATAAAACAACTTTGGAGTGAAATATTACCGACCTGGACCAAGATATGTATTCAATTAGCCATCTGGAACTACCATGTTGCCTGACAGTGTGATTAATCGCCATAATCACTTTGGCTCCTCAAATGACAACCTTTAGAAATATTGCATGCATCCTTCCCCGCCTTTTATTAAGATTTTTGGTTTTCTTGAGGTATCATGGGACAAGAAAATTCTTGTGAATTCTCTCGTCTACAAGAGGGATGAAAACTTGAAATCTATGCAATTGAGTTGCAGTTATCAATAAAAGAAGGTCAAAGTTCTGAAATTCATATGTAGAGATGTTTTTCAAGACAAGAGGTGTTAGGTAATTTCATATTCTGTTTCATGTTACACTACTAAGAAGATACCATTTTGAATGATCCATCGACAATATGTGAAACCTTTGTATCTACAATTTTCTGCATTTTCTAATAAATAAGAAAAGTGATATACAAATGACTGGTTTGTGTTTTGGTGAAGTGAACATGATGAGAAAGATGATTGCATTATCGATCTCCATTGGGGATAAAATAATAATACCCACATTCAAAGTGAAAATATGGTATATGCATCAATTGTTTTGCATTGTGGAGAGAGTAAACAACTAATTCAAGTCTCTGTTCAAGAAATGCTCTCTAGAGAAGGAACTCCAGTATATGGTCAACATAGTGCCGATATACAGAGTTGGCTCTTATCTATCTTTGCATTTATTATTAATTTTGATTTTTAACAGTGCAGATTCTGTAGAATCAGTTATTTTCCTTATACTTTAAGCCAATTTAGATGATTCCTTAGTACTTGCAAGTCTAAATGTGAGTATGTATTTCGTTATCGACCTTCTAAAACTTTCCATTCATTTATATTGGTAGTATCTAACCACAAGTTGATTCAAATGATGAGAAATTATAACCATTATTCTTGTACAGATCCATTGACCTTAAAAGAGAAAGCTTCGTGGAAGATGACCCCTTCTAAGAAAGAAAGAAGGAATTATATTCTTCTGGATGAGGGAAATATCAATGACCTTCAAATGCCTGACTATAATAAAATATCATATCACCCTTATTTTAAATGCCAAGAGGGAATGGATTAGGCTAAAGGTAAAATAGAGGAGTACATCAGAGAAATGCTTAACCCATCTGAGAAAATTTCATGTCTAACTAAAGATTTAAATGATAGAAAACTCAAAGGATTTGCAGGTTTCTAGTCTACTACCCATGCAAAAAATCCTTTCCCAACACAATTCTTGAGGGGGAAACAAGAACCAAGGAAATATAGGATGTTCATTTTGGAATCTGTGAAAGAGATGTTGGATTCACCAGGAAAACTGTATGTCATTGACTTTCTAACATAATCCTCTATCAAAGAAGGTTTTGGCCGTGAGCAGTTAGCAAAGGAAATATGTAATCAAATCTGTACACAGAAGAAGGATGAGACAAATATTTTAAGAAAGGATGGTACAGATAGCATGGAAGAAAGAAGAAGAAGAGTGGACAAATTTCTGGAAGGAAAAAAAGGAGATAGGAATTGAGATAGAAGTATTGATTTTTGGAATCCTTATTGAAGAACTTGTGGAATATCTTGCTCATATTCAACTGTGATTATATTTCGTCTTTGTTTAGGGGAATCCCACTCCATACTTTATGGGACACCAATATCTACAATGTTTTAGTTCATCATGTGTATACCCATATGACAATAGATTAGTGAAGCTGTGAATATCTGCAACTTTAGTTCTTCACAATTCATGAGAAATAATGTTCTCTCCGACTCTGGTATTTGAGAGGCTTGGTAGAGATTCCTTTATGCATTTTTCACCTCTGATGAAGATTATAAATTTATATCATTTAGTAGTATGATTCTCATTAACACTGTTAGTTTGAATGTGCATTTAATAAGTGGCAGATGAATTGATCAATAGATAGTAGAAGCAATCTTTATAGATTGTCTTTAAAGATGTAAGCAAAGAATATCTTTTGTGAATAAAAGGGACTAACTTGTAATTTTGTACTTCATATACTTATGGGATGTTTAAATAATTGTATCATTAAAAATGTTAGATTAGTGTCAATCTTCATAAGCTGACCTTACAGCATATGGAAAGCACCTCAAAAGATGCAGGATTGTTGGAATTGTTTAAAGATGAAATATGAGGATAAGATGTGCACTAGTAAGAGTGAATTTTATCTTATTCTAAAATAGATTACAGATGAGACAAATGAGTGAATGCCATTCGGAAATTCAGCTCAATAAATTTTCCATGTCTACTAGTAGAAAAAAACCTCCTATTAGTTCATGCCTCTGTTTGATACTCTAAGCTTTTATTTTCCAGTGCTACAAAATTACCAATATTATCCCATCATTACTAGTGCTGTTGAAATTTGGATTCATTTTTACCCGTCTCACTAATTGTTTTCCTTTTATGGATTTATATCTCACAAATTTTTTTATTTAAATTTATATGACTTAATATATCTTTTAAAAAATATATATAATCTTCGATAATAATGTTTGGTTAAAGACTACAACCTTCAAAATCAGAAAATAATATATATTTAGATAGCAAAAACGATGCAGACTTAGATGTCCACATGCATGTAGGATGAAGCAAGGCAATTTAGAAAGAGTGACACTAGTTTGAGACAAAAAAAAACTCAAATATATCATCATTGATAAAAAACTACTAAACCATTTTGCTACAATATCATCATCCAAGGTATGAATCTGGAAGGTATTCATTGTTATTTTAGGAAAATGACATAAATAGGGGAAGTTGGCCGAGAAGTAAGAGATTCAAGGGCCGATTAGAGCATCCTTTTCTTATTCAATTTCAACTTATTCACCTGAATTGTCATCTCCTAAGCAACGTATAGAGACTTTTTCATGCTATCCCATTTTTTCCATAGAAATTCCCTATTCCTACTTGTTTGGAATAAAATTTGGTTCACTGTACTCAAATGTTGCCTATACCTAGTTATGTGCTTGCAATCAAATGATGTCTTGGCCAAATGAGTCAAAAAATATCTTCACTTCATTAGTTCAACTTCATCCTTCAGTTGAAGGACATCAAAGGATAGCAGGGGTGTAGCAGTGGGTGGTGTCATATGACATGCAATGGTGTAGATGGAATGAAGAATGGGAAGGAAAATTCATTGTGGAAAATCTATAAATAGACAATTTTCCTATTGAGACAATTGTTCGGCAGAGGTAAATATGGGTGTTGGGGCAAGGGTTGAGTGCTTTCATGCTAATCCAATACAACAAGATTCTGGAGTTAGATTTGAAGGTGCATTTGGTGGTTTCTCTTGTCTCTTGTATTTTTGTTTCTAAAATTCACTAGGGAGGTATCTTAGTCCCCTCCACATCAAAATTCCCTTCCAGTATGGCCTCAGGGGATGAAAGCCTAAATGTGCAGATCTGCCACAAGCTGGCTTTGGAAGCCGTTGGAGCAGAAATACATCCTTGGGATAAATTTATGCCATTTATATGACAATTTATGCAACAATACATTATGACTAGTGAGGTCTATTATCCACATTCAAAAGGATAAGGCTAAACGAATGCATAGATTCGAAATGAGATAATGGGTATTCTAGGCAAGTTATTATTCAAAATTTAAGATGAAAAATCGGAAGGCAAAATTTTAAAAAATGTAGTCTATTGTTACTGACCCACTTATATGGGAAATTTATAACAAAAATAACTCATCAAAACAAATCAACATTCAGTCCCAATAATGGGACAACTGTGTTTGGATGCAACTAAAAAATTAGGCAAGCAAAATAATTGGCCATATCCTTTTTAGCCTTATTTGTTCATTTTCCTTAAATAGTCAAAGAGAATAAGCCAAATTATGTACCTTCTCTTCCTCTTCAATTTCCCTGCTCAACTCTACACCTCTCAACATCAACTTCAACTCCTCTTCAATAACCAAGGGTTCAATCTGAACAATAATAATAGATAGCAAAATATAAGTTTGAAGATCAAATATACAATATCAAACACAGACACTTCAACGACTTTTAAAATTGTAATGTTTTCCATATTCTTTCCTATGTGCAGGAGAGATCACTAATCATTGAATATTCCAAGAGAATTAACATATTAATTGGCTTCCTTTTCTTCTCATCTTGGTTTGTCCATTGATTTTAAAGTGCATGATGCACCACTTATACCCTGTCTAGGTTAGTCTTTCAGTAAGCTTATAGTTTAAGGGTAAAGTAGTTACTAGCAGAGTTGGATAAGAAATCAGAGAGGATTTTCACTGGAGGAAAAATATGCAATATAGATATATATCTTCTCAAAATATGGGATATGTATATCCTAGGGGAATCCAACCCATACCTGTATCTGCAATGAACCAAATAAGGATAGAAATCACATGGGGAAAGCACTAGGTAATACAACTGTGAGTTGAGAAATATTTCTGATAATATATAGAAATTATTTATCCCTTCTATCCAGGCTATTCAAATGGTGGAAAATAAGTGACCTTCTCTACTCTTCAGTCCCGGGATATTCAGCATGCCCATGGAAAAAACAGACACAATTCTACCAACTAGATACAATACTAAGAAAATCCATGTTATGGGTCTTACCTGCAGCAAATTGTGAATGAAAATCCCATTGTGATAGCTATCAAAGAATCAATATTTCAAAGATAAAGGATGAAGCTAGCTTAAGTAGCCTGCACTCCATGCATTGCTATACACTCCAACAACCAAGAAACATTATTAGTGTTATAAAGCATACAACAAATGATCTTATCACAATATCATGAAAAGGTTAAAAGTTATCCCTACGATTTTCCATAATATTATTTTTTTCAAATAAAATCAAGCCTTACCACAAAGCGTGCCACTTTTGTTGCAATATGGACAACTATGCTTTTTAGAGTAATTTTTGTAACCAATAAAATAAACCTACCAAGAACATTCCATCAATAAATTGATATTTTACAGTAAGGAAACCGGTCTGATTCAACATCCAGTGATGAGAAATCCATAAGAGAGGATATTCAGACATTAATTTCCATGAAAAATGAATTTAAGATGTCACCCAAATATAAAAATATTTATGAAAACTGGTTTGAGATTATACTTTTGCATTTTACTAATTTTCCAATTTAATGATCTGGAATATAGCTAGCACAAGAAATTTTCACATCTTATATCCCAAGGGGGAACTATGAACTTCTATGACCACAACTATTTGGGGTCAAAAATTCAGTTATGACAGAAATAACTCCTAAAAATATCTTGAAGGATGATATGCTTTACCAGAAATCGACATGCGCAGAAAATTTAGATGCCAAACTTCCTGAAATCAACATGCGCAGAAGATTTAGATGCCAAACTTCAAATTTTGCCACAAGAGTTGACACATTCTTGATTTTCTAAATACAAGATTGGCAACAGTTCAAACCTTCCAAGCAATTTACTAATACTAGAGGCTACTGGCATAATAGAATTGTTAGTGAACGACCTTTCACACCTGAAACACATGCATAAAATACAAACTAATAGTTTTAGTGCCTAGCATCAATGCATAACTTGTTAATCAAGCAGGGTTATATATTATTAAATAATGAATCCAATACACAGTGGGAAGAGCCACATCATAACAGAGCGGTATATGTTCAGTGCAAACCAACGAATGAACACCCTCTACTGGAAATTTCATAGAAACAAAATTGCTCCCCTCCTTCCCAAAAACTCCATTAATGAAAATCAAGGGGCGATTCAACCTTGGGCATCCTCCATTAATGAAAATCGAGGGTGATTCAACCTAGGGAATCTTCCATTAATAAAAATCGAGGGCGATTCAACCTTGGGCATCCTACAATAATGAAATTTGTGGGGCGAATCAACCTTGGGCATCCTACAATAATGAAATTTGAGGGGGGAATCAACCCTGGGCATCCTACAATAATGAAATTTGGGGGGCGAATCAACCCTGGGCATCCTACAATAATGAAATTTGAGGGGCGAATCAACCCTGGGCATCCTCCATTATTGAAATTCTGGGGCGAAGGAAATATTTAACACGATTTTTACTATAAATCGAAGGGCGAAGTCGGGATTTCAGCTTTTATCTGAAAGGGCGACTTGCTCTTCATTTATTATTTCTTTAATAAATATTGAACTAATTTATTAAATTTTAAAATATTTTTTCTATATTAAAAATTCGCCCACCTTTTTTTCTAAACCTCCTTAATTTCGCCCATGGGCTAAATTTCACCCCTATAATTTTCCCTGGTCGTGAGGGTTTGAGGAGACCAGTGCCTTGGGGATTGGGCCTATGGAGTCCTCCAATGATGATGTTTTGAAGAACCCACTTCAATAATCACAAGATGCCAAAAACGCAGAAATGGTTATGCTGTTAACCAAGCCTTTTGAGCTGTAGAATTTTTCGAAGGATTTTACCTAGGATTTTTAATGTAAATGACAGATGGGTAGTTTTGAGAAATAGAATCTTACCTCACAAGCGTACCTGAATGATGGAGATGATGACATTTTGGAGAACCCACTTCAATAATCACAAGATGCCAAAAACCCAGAAATGGTTATGCTGTTAACCAAGCCTTTTGAGCTGTAGAATTTTTCGAAGGATTTTACCTAGGATTTTTAATGTAAATGACAGATGGGTAGTTTTGAGAAATAGAATCTTACCTCACAAGCGTACCTGAATGATGGAGATGTTTGCCAAGGTGTTGAGGATTGCTCCCGCAAAGATCAAATGAGAAATTGTTGAGTTATCTTGCATCCACGAATTGCCTAGCTCCACATGTGCGCCCTCCTCTACCTAATGAACCAAGGACAAAGAAAATCAATCAGTTCAAACAAGCATGCAAGAAATACAAATGACGAGTAAAATCACAAAGAGTAAGAGGTACATAGACAATAATACTCCTTGTAACCGATGAAGAGAAGAGAAACTTGCAAGGAAGGTCTCCCTAGCCAATGCGACTTCCTCACCAATTCGGCCTCCTCACCTGTAGATAAAAGCGTAGAGAAATAGATATGCAAAATAATCACCAACCCTCAGTGCAGAGGAAAAGCAGTTTCAATCAACACCATTGACTTCCAAAACCAAGAGACAAGTATCTGTGAGAAAATATTTTATTCCAGAAATCTAGAGCTAAAAGTCCCTTTACAATGAGAAGCTCTTTCCTTTAAATAGGATGGAGAGATACCAAAACCGTAACCACCTTTGGAATGGATGGCTAAGCTTAAAAGATCAAAATGTTCTAATCTATGGTTGAGATGGGCTCAACAATAAAGTACATGGATCAACTCAAAAATATAACATACATGGACAAAATTGCCCTAGGAGAGGGGGTCCCACTCAATGTGACAAAATAAACATGAATAAAATCACATGGCGGGTCTAGGGGGTAATATCTAACACTCCTAGTGTGTCCCCATGGCACAATAACATCAAATGACCAACACAAGCACCAAATCGTGCTCCTCTGGGAAAGTCATGAGCCTCCAAAGGCTCCAGAAAATCATAAAATGTGCCGGAGAGATGGGTGTGGGC
Source organism: Larix kaempferi (assembly GCA_027924585.1). Classification (NCBI taxonomy): domain Eukaryota; kingdom Viridiplantae; phylum Streptophyta; class Pinopsida; order Pinales; family Pinaceae; genus Larix; species Larix kaempferi. The sequence continues at coordinate 11,008,510 of BSBM01000232.1, forward strand.
CCCACTGAATGCTAAAACTGCTGTGGAAGGGGTGGAAGACATCACACTTATCATCAAAACTCATCCCGTGCCATTTTCTTGCCTCAGTAGCCCCAATCAAATTCTTCAGTAGCCAATTTAACCATTTTTTATCCTCTATAAATAATCAAAATGACTGTAACTCTCTTCCTGGTCACCTAGGGCCAAATCTGACTACACCAATGTGTCCGGGAACAAAGCAATATAGTAAAATCAAGTGGCTACATTGCATGTACCCTCTGTAGCGCCATAGGAAAACCAATAACATCATCACTCTACTATGACAGGCCATTTAACATGGCAAATATGCACCAGAATGATAAACTGAGGAAAATACTCACTGTAACTGATCAGAATTGAAAACCAATTGTCTCATTGGACTCAAAGAGCCCGAATCCACTAGAGGTGTGTACTCATACACCCTATGGATCTCTGCATGATCATATAAAATCTCCAATATATCCAGACAGATAAAATAATAATAATCTGTAAATGATCAAATATGCTGAAAATCACAAATCATCATCATAAACCTGTAACCAATGCATGGAACCATCTGGTGACTTGCAATAGACCATATATCATCCATCTGCATCAAACAAGGTCTATCCACCTCATGTCCTGTGGTTGACTTTGGTCAAACTAGGTTTGACCAAGTCAACATGACCCATAAAATGACCCAGGATAAAATCAAGTTGTTGCAAGTGTTAGAGGTTAAGAGATGCTCTACAAATCATTCAAGTAACAATTATAACATAGAGTAATCAATTCTCTGGCGATCTAAAACCAAATATAAAGTGTTTTCAATATTTATCATGACTCAGACTAGACTTTCAAGACCATACCCACTTCATAGTTGTGACCAGTTTGCTAGTGATGGGTGAAGGCTAAAACTTATAAGGCTAGGATAAAGTGTGACCACTGAATTGAAACTATGACACTTTGGAAATGGAAAGGGGATACACACTTTAGCATATGCTGGATAAGCAGTAACACAGGGGATGGCAGTGTCTCACAAATGGGTAAGTTGTTTCAGAAGTGCTTATTCAACCTTGACAGATGCCTACAACTCACATCCAAGCTGATACAGCTCTCTGAGGATCTTTTCTAGAGCCGCCATGACTAGGTGCCCGACAAAACGTAACTCAAGGCTCTAGGGGACATAACTTGAGCTGTCCCTTATTCCTTCTCTCTTGATAACTCGCAAGCTAGTGAGGGATAAATCAATACAAGGGAGGCCAGTAATCATTCAGATATAACATTATTTGAACCATTGCTTTTTGGGCCTTTCAATTTCCATAGCCTTGATCCGTGTGTGTTCAAAAACACATTCTTGGATTTACATTTATTAAGGCTTTCTGATCCGTGTGTGTTAAGAAACACATTCTTGGATTTACATTTCACATTTACATTCAAAGCCAATTTCATTAGGCTTTCCTTGCATTCACGTGTGTTAAGAAACACATTCTAGAATGGGCTTTTACATAAGATATACATTTCATTTCCATATACACTGTACTGATGGTAGCACTATCTATTTCAGGTGTAGCCAACACAACCTAGGCAACTCAGAGCCGAGACACAATACAACAAGGGAAGCTCATCCAACACAGAGGCTAAAGTGGGGGAAGGTCCTCCATGCCACTAGTCAAGTAGTAAGTCATGGTAATAACAACAACATGAAGGTAATGGATGGGTGGAGAAAGTGAATAATGAGACCAACACTAGCAGGCTAGAGGATGGTGGGAATGATCACCTCTATTCTCCCTAAGGAGGGTAAAACCGATGAGTATAAGTCAAGAACTTCTAAGTCTAAGCAGGGAAAGATATATATATATATATATATATATATATATATATATATATAATACAACCAAGGTCCAAATATCTATATGATCGCCAGATCATGATACTAAATGTTAAGACATGCCACAAGAATGAGTATAAAATCAAAATAACCATAAGACAAGATAATACCTGCTGGGTCATATACCTGTGCATAATAAATTTGAACCATCATTTGTCCTATGAGAACCTGTTGCTGCAACTCTGGGAAATACCAACTGCCCTATAAATGGCTGAATGGCTACATCAGTCATCAAATCTGAGTTTCCTGAGAATCAGTCATGGCATAGGAATATAATACTGTCCATACTCATAATAGTGATCCGATCATAAATGCTCATCTCAGCATCTCAATGTAAGGGAACTAGCTGAAAAATACACTGGAATCTGGAATAAAACATATGGTAGCCCAACTACTATATATGTGATAACATCTGGCTCCAGCTCGGACAAGTGCTCTGCTGAAAAGAGCACTTGAGAACCTCAGAATCTCTGGTCACCATCACTCTGCTACTCGTATCCTCGATCCAGTACTCTAGCTCTGCAATAGCGACCCAAAATAACACCTGCTATCTGCAAAATGTCCAGAGCTATACCAAACTCACAGACCGGTCATCAGAACAATGCATGTATATACATAAATCTCAAAATAAAAACAATACTAAAACTGAAATGCTAAAAGTAAAAACTAATCTACTAACATATCTTTGAAAAAGTTTTATTTTATTGTGCAGGAAAAGAAAATTGCAAGCACTCAGGACTACACTACGAGCTTCAAAGGCGAGCTTAGACAATGACAAAGGTGCCAGACTCAATGGCTAAAAAGACTAAACTACTTCTCAAGCGAGCTTATTCAGATTCTACCTACTCTAATCTACCCGGCAAGCAAGAAGTACTAAGTAAAATCATAAATCCAGTGTAACCACTTGCTTAACAGATCAATTGATCTTTCTTTACATTTAATAATACAACAAGTCAGAGATGGTTTAGAAGTAACTTGAATGAAAAGTGATTCCATTCTAATTTGTTGTTTGATATTCAAAGAAAGATATAGATAATGGGAAATGAAATCATGCAAGGGTTGAGAATTAATTTTGCAAACTTCATCCATCAATATACCGATAGGATCATAGAGATAAGGCAAGTTCAAAATTGATGGAAGAATAAAATATGACACATGATTCAACTCAACTAAGCTATTTTTTGCTTGCTCATCTACTTGTCTAGGAAAATTAATTCTTTTTACTCCAAGAATCACTAGTACAAAATGAGGAATTAATGACTAAAATTCGGCTATAAACGACTATGTTTGAGTCGGCGACTAATAGTAGCTAATTTCCACTATCTTATAGCTAGACGTATTTCACTAGTCATTAATTGGTTGACTTATTATTCATTGATTTAGTCATTGATAGTCACTGATTTAGTCATTGATTTAGTCATTGATTGCCACAATTAATGACCAAATATACAACTAAATAAACTACTACATGATAACATATTAATGACTAAGCTAAATACGACTAAATGTTAGTCGTGCTATAAGATACTGGAAATTAGCCACTAATAGTCGTATATATGTGAATTTAGTCATTTTCGTAGTCACTAATTTATGATAGAGTACGGAGGAATCGAACCACCAATCTCCTGCCTATAATTAGGAAGGTGCTCTACCATTGAGCTAGCACCCTTTAAGAAGTTGTTATTGCTTGACAATGATGATATTCAAACAAATTTTGATGTATTAAGTGTCATATAAGCCTCAACTCGAAAATATGGTTGTAATAAGTGTCATAATTGTAGGTTTCATGCCAAATAAGTGGACTTTGGCACTTGAGTTTAGAATAATTATGAAAGGGGAAGTATGGATGAGCAAAAATTTTAATACAAACAAATAGCTGCACTTATAGAAATGAAAATTCTCAAAAGAAATTGGGATAACACATATTCAACTTCAGTTGGCAACAGGTTTTAACACATACCAAGAATTTCCACCAGCATTGGAAATAATATCAAATAAATTCTGTGTGTTCAGACCCAAACGAGCTCCAATGCCATTGCTTCAGCAGCAGATGCAATGTGAACTCCAGCAAGAAGTTGATTTACCATTTTCACAGAACTAGCAAAACCAACAAACTTGTAAAAGTGAGATTAAATTGCCTTTGAATAATGAGTATTTGTACACTCTGCACAACCCAAGTTAGACATTAAGAACTCTAACATTCCTACTTGAGCAATGCATTCACAATCTCAAGAAAGCATACTGCTGACCTACAAATGTTTGCTAAAAAATATTACTTTCTTTCACTGCCTGGAAAATACTTTAGAGAATGATACTTTTCAGTGATATATGAGAATGATACTCTGAATCTATCATTTGAGACTCGAGATTTTCCATCCTTTAAAAAATTCAACACTGCAAAGATGAAGAGACAAGGTTAATATTAGTTAATATTGAATTAAAGAATGCTGGAACTTAATATTCTTCTCAGTCTAGCATAATTGAATATAATGGATACCTTGGTATTGCTTTCAGTCTAAAACCCTGAATATAAAATTAAAATATAAGAAATTTCCAACTTTTTCATATACATTTTAATTCAATACACATAACCAACTTGAAATTTGAACAGTGCCTTCAAAAATTCCAGATGCTACATGAAGGTTACAGTGGAAAGTTTATGCATGTTCAGAAAAGGAAGAGTGAAATGCTACATTCAAACTCTTTGCATTGTTTCCTGAGATACCAAAATATACTCTCTGCTACTATGAGGAATGGATCTGTCGAGTGGTGGGTGCCCTGTTCTGAATATGTCTAAGGCTGATCCCTCTGCTACTATGAGGAATGTAGCCCTGACTTCACTTCATTCAGAAGTGCAATACAGTGGGATGACCTTGAGAAGCCTTGCTTCTTTTAGAGTTCACCAAATGAAGATTTTAAAAACCTGCCTGTGGATTCACACGATTGATAAGAAAAAAGAGTAAAATCAATTATTTGATATGTCAAGGTTAATAATACTAGCCCAGGCTCTAATGATAATTCTGCTTCTATATTGTATGGGAGACCGAGAATCACTTCATTATTTTTTCAACTTTTCTTACTTCAACTAGATAAATCTCTGGGCATTACTTACATTCATCCTTTGGAATCTGCATATATCCTGCTCATATAGACATATATCCACACTATGAGATATAATCAAGAGATGCTTTGTTTCTATCATCTCTGGATCAAAAGGAAAAATATATTTGGATGGTCTATGGCACAGTGCTGGATCATCTTCTCATAGAAATACTACTTTCCCACAGAGTTCATAAGTGCATAATTTTCAGACAGAGGTCTCCCGAAACCAAACAAATGGAGGATAGATGTCTTCAACGTAATGCCTTAAATTTCTAGCCTAATTCCATGATGTCAATCTTTCCTCCACTCTGGAGTGACTCTTGAGGCAGATCAACTACTGGGCATCATTTGTTAATAGTATGCACTTGAGGGTGATCATTAATACAAACACAATTATGGTCTTGAACACCACCCTCGGTCCATATCATGGCTAAAGAAAAATTGTTGTGCGCATATATCAGAATAATTCTGCAGACTCCAAATTCAGTATTTACCCTTAAATTCAAGGTGATGCAAAAGGTATGTATCAAGCTTCAATTCTAGTACATCTGCATTAGAAAAAAAATTCACACAGCGGGAAGGGGACATTTTTTTTCACCAGATTGGACCAGAGAATTTCATGTTTCAATAAGTTATACAGTGCAAGTCTGCTGTCACTTAGCTATATATATTCCATGTTCTTATAGTCCACTTTGGCCACTGGCAAGTGTTACGTAATTTATTTATTTATTTTTATATCTCCCTACAAAGTGCACTTATAATGTCTCCATCTAACCCATTCAAATTGCAATGGGAGCAACTAGTTCTAATTTCTATACTAGTAATTCCCCAGGTTATAATTCCTTCAGATATCTTCTATGATCTACCTTTTCTCTATTTTTTTGGGTTTATGTTTCCCTATCAATGTGTTGCAAAACCAGTTTACATTTGCATGAAACTGGGTAAATTTGAGCTACAATCCTAACATGAATAAATATGCAGGGTCTGTTAGCCAAACAACTTTTTTAGTATACAAAAATTGTAAAGAACATCGGACCAGCATATGAGACCATACATGAATGCCAAGTCGAGCTACTGTAACTATCACCATTTTTGCATTTGCACTTACCAAAGGCGAATAAGCAATGTAAAGGCGAGATGAGTACCGGCCAGTCACAACACATAGAAGAACATGCATTGGAATAAGATTTAATATGAAAGTGTAACCTCCCCAGGAATAGACCTACAAAGAAGAACCTGTATTAAAACTATCTTTATAATATCAATAGCAATAATTGCATCATGCATGGATATCATTTGTTATTCCTATGACCTACTTACCATATAAAAGTAAGCCAAGGCATTTAAAGTAGCATAAAAGAGAGATCCAGTGTTCAATGTCTGCAAAAGTTCAAAATAATGATCACGTTAACAAAACATAAATCTCCAGCATATTAAAATTATTTTCAGGCCATAATAAGATTAGTTTCATTGCAGACTCTAGTCAATTTCCTCAGCAGTGTAACTACATATTATAAGACAATATGTGCAAATCTTCATGAATGGACATGACTTAGGTACTAAGATTTACAAAATACTTATACCATCATTTTCAGATTTCTTCTATAATTTAAACTAAATAAGGTTTGCACATGGATGAACCTTGATATATAGATGGAATGTAATGATCAAAGCAAATATAGCTACAGCCTCATTATCATAACTTCCAGCCACAGATCGTGATATATATGAAGGCACCTGCAACCAAACAATTAATTATAAAATCAGAAACATGTTATCAACTTTAGCAATTGAACAATAGACTAAAATAATAAATACAATGACTAAAGAAAATACACAAAAAAGATGAATGCTTTCTCACAAAACACATTCTTTTCTTAGTTGGATAGTTGTCCTAGCACTGAAACTAAGTATACATGTTAAAAGTTCGGGATAGTATTTGCCACCTTATACTATTCATGCAGGCATGCTTCCAATTATTTTGTAGTCAACTGCCAGTCCGATATAATCATTTGGTAACAACAGAATGTATGGATAATGAATTTATGGAGATTTCTTTGAGTAAATAGAACAATCTTAACTCCAAAGTATGAAATGGTCATAGTATAGACTCATTTTCAACTATGACAGCACCAAAAACATTGTATTTTTTACCTAGGTTGTGGGGAAGAGGTTGACCTACCTTACAATTTGTTGGGAGGATGCTAGAACATTGTTGAGAGACAATCAAGGCCGCAGTGGAAATCAATCCACTTAAGACACCTATCATTTTTTGCTTTTGACTTGAAGTTGGTTGCTGTATGGACTGGTTTCATTGATTGAAGTTTCCAGATATATGATGGAAGTGGTTGTCCAGGAGAGCATACATTCTGTGAACTTCTTTTGGATCGTGGCAGGTTGTAGAATTGAAAGAGAGAACTTTCCTTAGCACCAAATTAGAATGGCAATAAGGAACTCAACCAAGCAAAAGCTTTGATCAGGTGTTTGCTGACTACTGAAAAGATCATAAATTTTTTTTCCTGACATGGCCTTTTGTCCCAAATAAATCAAACAAACACGATATGATAATTTGTTAGAACAATCAAAATCATGGCAAATTGGCTATAACGTCTGAAAATGGTACATTCCAGCTACAAATGGCACAATGACAATCTATACCTTAAAATAAGTTGCATACAACACCATAATCTATGCCTTCAAAATTGAAAGAAAGCATCACGGGTTATGAACTTATAGAAGATATGTATCCCTCATAGAAGTAGGCTATAAAATTGATTATCACAGGGATTCACTACCTAATCATAGGCATTCCTACTTGAATGTCACCCCAAGCCAAGGCAATGACATGGAAAAGAGTTAATCAACATATAACAAGTCCTTATCCAATCTTCAATAATTACCAACTCAAAACCCTTAGTAGACTCATATCTAGATCAAGGCAATTGGTTGGTTACAACAGCTATAACCCTTGATATACTACTCGCTTTTTACAATGAGAGCCATAATAGCACAAGACTTCAACATCGAATGTATCACTACTACAAGCACCAACAATTTTTCTAGCCCACTTGCTAGTACAAGGTCTCCTTGCTATCCCCCTCACTACAATAAGATAAACTCCAATAAACTTACGGCAACATGGTTTCTGCTTCCATCTCCATAGTCATCCTCTCATAGGTGCATGTAAACAATGTGTACATGCAACAAAAGATGTTGGAGATAGCGACGATCACAAATCTAGATCCATGAACAAAGAGTATGAGTTGGGATGCAAAATTTTCCTAAGAGATATCCTTGCATCTACAAGTATGTTATATGGACTTGTACCATTTTGAATGAATAGAAATGCAAGACTTACAGTCACTGAAGTGATTTTCCAACATGTGAACTACTTACAATGTTCAGTAATACAAAATGCATGCTACACCCAGGAATAGTATTGACCAAATGCCTCAAGCATAACGAGTGAATATATGGAACTATGATCCTTTTCCCTGGGATAAAACAGGCGCCCAAAACAGGCCCTGCAATAGCTCACGCATCAAATATGATTCATTTAGTTTCTGATCTGCTTGTCCTCAATCACACTTGATATTCCGATAAATTCTTCTTACAAACAATGTAGAGCCCAAGTAACCAACAACCCCTACATTTATCAAATAAAAAATATTTATATAAGTGAAAAGCATTCAATGGAAACATATCAGCTGCAATAGAAAAACATAGAGATATTGCCAACTGCAAAAACTTTGCTACAGAGAAAAGAACTCACCACAAAGGATGCCTAAACCAAGGCAGAACATTAGAGTGTAGCCAAAAAAGAAACTGGTCTGGAAGAAACCAGACATCTTTGTCTTCATGTGGTAATAGTATATGGAATAAAGATACGCATAGGCAGCCGAGAAGAATGATGTCCATTGCCAATGATAGTTTTCAGCATTAAGCAAGAAGTATGTTCCGACAAAGACACTTATGAGTCAAGGGCATGGGGGTGTACACCTGTATTTAACAAGTGGCAAGAACTTTATACTAAAAAATGTGCCTTGTTTTCCTAGCTTAAGTAAAAAAATTGCTTCATCAGATGGATTATAAAAGTAAAGTCCAGATATTGAAGTCTTGTTCACAAAAGGCATATGTCTAGTCAAGAGAAAAGAAGGGATCATTGCTTCTGAAGGGGAGGAGCATGCACTGTACGAGTTTCAGAAAGTGTTTGTGACTGATCCACAAATGTGATATCCCCTGCTGTAGAAGACTGATTTTCTAGACGATTGCTAGTGTATGTTGTTGAATAACTTTTTCCAAACACTTTGACGGCTTCACTCTACTTCCACACTGTGAGGTCTTTATGTCCTAATAATTATTTATGGTGTATTATTGGTATAATTTGAGAGACAACCACTGTTAAATACATGAGACCAATGGTGTTTGGAAGAGCTATGTTCTATTGTAGACTTGAGGTGTTGCTGCACTTGTTTGAAATGAAGTGTCTCCAGATTTATACTCAGAAATCGTTACATACACAAGACCCAATATTTAAGATGAAAACATGATCTATTTCAGATTCTAAATCACCATTGACATTAATTACCAAAATGCTTCTCAATCATTCATATTCAGATCTGATATACAATGATTTATATAACCCTTTAGGTTACTGTTATCACCAATCTTGTAACTACCCCTAAAGATGGATCCAAGGTGGATGGTAGAGGGGATAGGCAACTAAAGTGGTGAACCAAGAGAGCCCTAGTTCCCAAATGGATGGTTGTCACGCCAACCAAGGAACTCTTCGCTTTTGCTACCAAATCCAAGGTATCTTCGCTTTTGCTACCAAAGCCAAAGTAGCAAGGGGGAGACCCAGATCTACTCCCAATAGGAGAGATCAACCCAATCACCAGATCAAATCAATCAGATGAAGTACGTAGGGTGACAGGTATGGAACCTGTTATCACATTTTATGTTAGCTGGAGCTACCATACTGCAGACTGTGCAGCCAAGGACCGCACAGTACTTTTTTTTCTAGATCGGAGATCAACTGCCTACAGATGAGGCATTTTTGTTCAGATTGCCCCTAGCAGACACAGCAGAGATCCAGCTCAGAGACAGGTTCAGTAGAAGCAGGTATATGGTACAGCAGGTATTGCATTTGATGATTATTGCTCATGTTGTAGATTAGACTTATTTATACTTGTTAGTACACTAACTTTGCATGAGATGATATATTTGGTGATCTAGCTATTATATGATGTGGTTGGGCCCTTGATGATGTCAGTCCACCCCTCCGGTTAGACTTATGTATATGCACGCTGAGTCATGTCCTCTATACTTGGCATAGACTTGATCACTTAGTCCCTCTCGGTAGCTGACTTTAGCTCCATTATCACTCTCCCCATCCATCCGATTCATCCATGATACTTTTTCCCGACTTGGATTCTGACTTGTGATCCCGAGGACCCCTTCCCCCATTGATCTCTGAGTTTATTGTGCCTCGGCTCTTTAGTGTGTGAGATACACGGTTAGACCTGGGATTTGCTCCTGTCGGTTTATCCCAATGTTGCAATGCAGTTAGGATTGTGTAGCCTCACCGGGTGTTCCCCATTGGTCATCGAAGCATGTATTTCTCACCCCCATTACCTTTGCAGTATGAGCACCATGTTTATATCTTTTGAGATATGTATGTAGCCCAAGAGGGCCTTGATGTAAATGAAGAAATGAAGAAATGTAAATCAAGCCAAAAAGGCTATTATGTTGTAAATGTAAAATCTAGCAAAAAAGGGCTAAGTATGAAACTCATTGTAAAATCCGTAAATCAGGCTAAAAAGGCCATTATGTTGTAAATGTAAAATCTAGCCAAAAAGCGCTAAGTATGAAACTCATTTTAAAATCCATGCAATGTGTTTATGAACACACATGGATTCTGGTCAGCCATACATGTCAGCATTTGTAGTGGTTATTCCTCACCTATTCCTGCGGGACAAGGAGGTGAGAGGGAGCAAGAGACAAGCTCAAGATTGCCCCCTAGAGTCTCAAGTTATGGTTTGCTGGACACCCAGTTTGGCGGCTCTAGAAAAGAACCTCATGGAGTCTTTGGATACGCATGTGACTTGTGGGATACTTGTTAGATGACTAGTGGTGGTTTCCCTGCACTATACCCATTTGTGAGGCACCACCCTTCCCCGTGTTCTGTCATGGCATACTTACCTCAGTGGAACCCACTTTCCTGAGTTGTCCAAAGGGTCACATGATCTTCATCCTTGTCTTCCCGTGTCCTTTGCCTTGTTGTCCACATCACCTAAAGTAAAAAAAGTGGTCAATTCTATAGATGTGCATAGCATTTTAGTCTTCTGGAGGTGGTGTGCCCACTTCACTGGGGCCTTGTATTATCTCGGGATTTAATGTATTTTTTATCACCAAGTTATCATTATATTGCTTAGTAATGTACTAACTCGTATAATTGAGCCTTGTCACTTCATGCTTGCATAAAGGTATTCAGCTAGCACTATTGTTGACCAGATTTGACTTGGTCAAATTGGGTTGACTAGGCCAAAAATGGGCCCGAAAAAATGTTGCGATCGGAATTTCGATTTCAATCAATTATTATCTATAGGGATCCCATATGAGCATGCAAGTGTCGGAATTGCAAAATACTGAAGTGTTTGAGAAATTTTTAATTATTATTGGTCAACTTTTACCTATTTTAATTAAAAATTATGGATTTGGGGCAAATAATGCCAAAGTGATGGATCGGGGTCGTTCGAGTGGTCATACCTACTACTTTTGGGGTCCACGATAACATTGCAGTAGACGGTTTGGCAATCCAGGCAATAAAAGTGGGTCAAAAGCCCAATTTTCATCTTCAGCCATATAAACCAGCAAAAATTACATGGAAAATCAGAATTTGACTAAGGAAACTATAGGCAAATGGAAAAATCAATGGTTGGCAAAGGTAAAGGTAATTTCTAAAGGTAAATGGTAAGGTTTGATGTATTATTGGCACTTGGTGGGGCCCTCTCCATGGCAGCTCATCACTTGAGGTCGATTTGGCCCATAGGGGCGTTTGTTCTCCTTAGGGGAGAATTCGATTTTGTTGGATATGGGCATGAGGGCCCTTATTGTATTAGTTGGGGGGATAAAACCCCATATAGACACCCCCCAACTCTATGTATCATGTGTGTGGCCCCCACAATTGGCCCCTCTCCTCCACATGTGCGCTCTCCTTGGGGCAATTCGCACCCCCCTCCATAGAGCCATCTCCACCATTCGATTTTGATGGTTGGGGATTGATCTCCACCCTCTGTTTTGGGGGGGAACCTAGTTTGAGAGTGAGCCATCTCTATAAGAGAATGGACTCTCTCCATTGTACTTCTTCTTGGCATTTTTCAAATTCGAGATTAAGTAATAGAGAGACAATTCTTCCAAATTTGCTTGTGATATGGTGGTGAATGCTTATGGTGCTGATTTTTAACATATTGTTGGTGCATTGCTAAGTAATTTTGTGGTTTCTCCATCACTCTTTGGCCAAAAACGAATTGCAGGTGACTTGACCACTTGGGGAGGGCGCAGCTCTTGAGTTAGCAGCTCCCTGTTGCTTCTCTCTTCGGGACTTTAACAAGGGAAGTGAGATTTACTATTGTACCTCGCTTTCTTTCATTATTAGTCTTTCATTTGCTGATTTCCTTGATTATTTGCCATAGTTTCTGACTTAGCTCTCTCTCTGGTAGGTACAAGGGCGCATTGGTCAACTGGCTGCAACAAAAATGCAAAGGGAAAACGCATGATTGCTTAGCACTTGGTCTCCGGGGTTTGTCTTTAGCTCTAGAACATATTCATCTTCATTATCCAAGTAAAATCCTTGCTTGTCTCTCCCATTTCAGTTTCATTTGCAAATGCTTGGCTACAATCATAAATAAAAACCCTAAAAAATTAATAACTTAATTTCCAACCGTAGGAACTAAATTTTCTCTTTAAACCCGCTTATGATTTGTCCTTAAACGCCTAAATACCAAGTTTCATAGCATTCTGACTCCATATGCCCATAGAACCAGGCACTAGTCCATCATTGATTTCGCCCTACCTGGGCAAAACTGCCAATCACGCCTTTGGGTCAAATTTGGGGTTATGGGTACTTGATAATCTGATTTATAACGTATTTTTACCCTAGATACCAAGTATCAGTAGCTGGAAGTGAGTTTAAACGCCTTTTTTTGACTGCCCTAGGTCCATTTTTCCACTGTTTAACCCATTCCCCTAGGGTTGTTAATTTCACTTCTTGCTGGTCCGTTTTTCTGCACTAAATCAATCACATAATCACTCTACAATTACTAGAAGATGTGTTTAAATTACTTGATTCAACTCTGCCATGCTTGAGTAATCACTATATGCTTCATTCCCCCATAGGAAGACTTTTTAGCCACTCTTCTAGTCATCTTTCATTTTCTGATTTAGTTTCCAGCCTTGAGATCTTCCCTTTATTCATTAATCATACTCGTATCGGATCTGATTTCATCTTCCACAGACTACCCTCTCATTTCAAAATCCCGATTCTACTAGGCTAGAAGAAATCTCACCTTCAGTCATCCGTCTTGTTTACTGCTTTGATTATCTTTTGGGTTTAGGGTGTCTGATTGTTGAGTCTCAACCTTCACCGGTTGAGTGGGTCTCCCCTTTGACTAGGCCAAGTGCCTTGTCTAAAGTGACTGTAGCCTTGTTCGGTGTGACTTCTGTCCCTTGGACAAAGGACCTGGCTATTGTAGGTTACACCATCCTGGTTGCAGATCCTCTACCGTCCCTGTTGGGATACCCCTCATTAAGCAACTAGAGTTTGTGTGATAACAGAACCCTATATTTAAGGAGACTGAGACACTGTGGAGGATTAGAGATGATATGACTTGATGAATAGATCTTAAGCACAGTGATTCAGGGATTAGGTATGATTCCAGGATTCAATGCTAGTTTAAAATGGTCAAATTTAACTGCTTTGGGAAACGTGACCCTTAAAACAGGGAAAGTGTCCCAAAACGTAGATTTGATAGTTAGGGATTTCTAGAAAGGCTTGATTGATGGATATGACAATGTCAAAGTGTGCAAGCAACCAAATAGAGATCAAACCACAGGAAAAATGGGCAATCCAGGAAAGTCGTGAGGGTAGGGAGAAAGCTAGTGCCTAGGAAAATGGGCCAATGGAATCCCCAAGGGTGACACCCTTGAAAACCCACCTTGGGATTTACCCGATCTACAATACCCAGAAATGTTTTTCCAAATGATCAAGGGGTTTGATCAGTAGAATTTTCAGTAGATTTTTAATGGAGGTTTTGAATTAAATTAACAGATGGGTAAATCAATGGAATGAGAAACTTACCTTGAGATCATACTTGTGTGATGGAAGTTCTTGCCATGTTGTTGAGGAATGTTCCCGCCGAGATAAAATGAGAAATTGTTGTTTTTTCTTGCCACAATGAGATGCCCAGCTCCACATGTGCACCCTCCTCTTCCTGTCAAGCCAAGGAAAATCGATTCAATTAGATTGAGCAAGAATGGAGGAAATACAAGCGAATAAGCAATGATAACATAAAGTAGAAGGTACTAAGACAACAATACTCCTTGTAACCAACAAAGAAACCCAAAGAAGAAGCATGGAGAGTCTCCCCAACCAATGCGTCCTCCTTGAAGCAATTCGGCCTCCACCTGTAGATGAGAAAAATGTGTAACAAAAAAGATAGCAAGATAATCTCCAATATCCTAGTGCAAAGAAAGAACAAACAGTCGAACCCCAATAGCATTCACCACCACAAGACAAGTAGATGCAATAATAATTTTCTATTCCAATAATCCAGAGCCAAAAGTCCCTTTACAATGAGAAGCTCTCTCCTTTAAATAGGATGGAGAGATACCAAAAACCTAACCACCTTTTGAATGGATGGCTAAAGTTTAAAAGATCAAAGTGATCTAATCAATGGTTGAGATGAGCTCAACATAAAGTACATGGATCAATATAACAATATTATACATCAATCGACCAAATCACCCTAGGAGAGGGGGTCCCACCAAATGTCAATGATAAAACATAATAAATAGATCATGGGTCTAGGGGGTCATGTCTAGCCTCCCTAGTGTGTCCCCATGGCACAATATCAATAAAATATAACTCTAAGTGCAAGATCGTGCTCCCTCTGAGGAAGTCGTGAGCCTCGAAAGGCTCCAGAAAACCATAAAAAGTGCCGGAGAGATGGGTGTGGGTCCCACTGAATGTTGAAACTGTTGTGGAAGGTGTGGAAGACATCACACTCATCATCAAAACTCATCCCATGCAATTTCTTTGCCTCAGTAGCCCACATCGAATTCTTCAATAGCCATTTTCACCATTTTTAATTTGCCTCGGGAAATGTGAACCTGCCCAAACTGCCACCTAGAGTGCCTGCGTTGTCCAACTCAGTCCACCAAGCTCTCTGGGAGGGGGGTATAATGGTAAAATCAAGTGGCTGGACCATCACCTCCTCATACAGTGCCCTAGGTGAACCAATCAAACCATCTCTCTGCTCTGACAGGCCATCTGACATGGAAAAACTGCACCAGAATGGTGAACTGAGGAAAATCATCACTGTAACTGCCCGAAACTGAAAACAAACTGTCTCAATGGACTCAAAGAGCTCAAATCCATCCAAGGTGTGTACTCATACACCCTATGGATCTCTGCATGATCATATAAAATATCCAATATATCCAGACAGATAAATAATAATAATCTGTAAATGATCAAATGATGTTGAAAACCACAAATCATCATCATAAACATGTAGCCACTGCATAGAACCATTTGGTGACCTGTAATAGACCACATATCATATCTTTGCATCATCGGAGGTCTATCCACCTCATGTCTTGTAGCTGACTTTGGTCAAACTAAGTTTGACCAAGTCAACATGACCAATAATATGACTCAAGCTAACATCAAACTGTTGCAAGTGTCAAAGGTTAAGACATGCTCTACAATTCATTCAAGTAACAATTATAACAAGTAGCAATCATTTCTCTGGCGATCTAAAACCAAATATACAGAGTTTTAAATATTAATTATGACTCAGGCTAGACTTTCAAGACCATACTCACTTCCTAGTTGTGATCAATTTGCTAGTGAAGGGTGAAGGCTAAAAGTCAAAAGGCTAGGCTAAAGGATGACTACTTACTTGACATTGTGACACTTTGGATATGGTAAGGGGATACACACTCTAGCATATGTTGGATGAGCAAATAACACAGGGAATGGCCATGTCTCACAAATGGGTAAGTTACTTTCAGAAGTGCTTATTCACCTTGACAAATGCTCACAATCCATATCAAATACAAAAGAGGCCAGCAATCTTTTGATATATAACATTTAAGAACCATTGCTCTTTGGTCCTTTAAGTTTCCATAGCCTTTGATCCACGTGTGTTCAAAAACACTTGTTACATGGATTTGCATTTATTAAGGCTTTAAGCTCCACGTGTGTTCAAAAACACTTGTTACATGGATTTACATTTATTAAGGCTTTAAGCTCCACATGTTCAAAAATACTTGTTACATGGGCTTTACATTTCACATTTCACATTTCATTTCAAAGCCAGATTTATTAGGCTTGCCTTGCATTCACGTGTGTTCAAAAACATTTGTTACATGAATGGGATTTCACAAGATATACATTTCATTTCCAAATACATTGTATTGATGGCAGCGCTATCTGTTTTAGGTTTATCCAACACAACTTAAGGCAACTCAAGGATGAGACATAATAAACAAGGGGAGGCTCATCCAACAAAGAGGCTAACGTGGGGGAAGGTATTCCATGCCACTAGTCAAGTACTCAGTCAGGGTTAAAACATAACTGGAAGGAAATGGATGGGTGGAGACAGTGAACAATGATACCAACACTAGCAAGCCAAAGAATGATGGGAATGATCACCTCTATACTCCATAAGGAGGGTAAAACCAATGAGTATGGGTCAAGAACTTATAAATCTGAGTGGGGACATATACATAATATCAATACAACCAGGTCCAACTATCTATATGATCTCCATATCATGATACTAAATGCTAAGACATGTCACAAGAATGACTGAGCCCACCGAGCTCTCTCGGAGGGGGGTATAATGGTAAAATCAAGTGGCTAGACCACCCCCTCCTCATACAACGCCCTAGGTGAACCAATCAAACCATCTCTCTACTCTGACAGGTCATCTGACATGGCAAAACTGCACCAGAATGGTGAACTGAGGAAAATCATCACTCTAACTTCCCGGAACTGAAAACAAACTGTCTCAATGGACTCAGAGAGCTCAAATCCATCCAAGGTGTGTACTCATACACCCTATGGATCTCTGCATGATCATATAAAATATCCAATATATCCAGATAGATAAATAATAATAATCTGTAAATGATCAAATAACGCTGAAAACCACAAATCATCATCATAAACCTGTAACCACTGCATAGAACCATCTGGTGACCTGTAATAGACCACATATCATATCCCTGCATCATCGGAGGTCTATCCACCTCATGTCCTATAGCTAACTTTGGTTTGACCAAGTCAACATGACCAATAATATGACTCAGGCTAACATCAAACTGCTACAAGTGTCAAAGGTTAAGACATGCTCGACAATTCATTCAAGTAACAATCATAACAAGTAGAAATCATTTCTATGGCAATCTAAAACCAAATGAATAGAGTTTTAAATATTAATTATGACTCAGACCAGACTTTCAAGACTGTACTCACTTCATAGTTGTGATCAGTTTGCTAGTGAAGGGTGAAGGCTAAAAGTCAAAAGGCTAGGCTAAAGGATGCCTACTTACTTGACACTATGACACTTTGGATAGGGAAAGCGGATACACACTCTAGCATATGTTGGATGAACAAATAACACAGGGAATGGCCATGTCTCACAAATGGGTAAGTTACTTTCAGAAGTGCTTATTCACCTTGACTAATGCTCACAATCCATATCAAATACAAAAGAGGCCAGCAATCTTTTTGATATATAACATTTAAGAACCATTGCTTTTTGGGCCCTTAAGTTTCCATATCCTTTGATCCACGTGTGTTCAAAAACACTTGTTACATGGATTTACATTTATTAAGGGTTTAAGCTCCACGTGTGTTCAAAAACACTTGTTACATGGGCTTTACATTTCACATTTCACATTTCATTTCAAAGTCAGTTTCATTAGGCTTTCCTTGCATTCATGTGTGTTCAGAAACACTTGTTACATGAATGGGCTTTCACAAGATATACATTTCATTTCCAAATACATTGTATTGATGGCAGCGCTATCTATTTCAGGTTTAGCCAACACAACTTAAGGCAACTCAGAGCCGAGACATAATAAACAAGGGGAGGCTCATCCAACAAAGAGGCTAAAGTGGGGGAAGGTCTTCCATGCCACTAGTCAAGTATTCAGTCAGTGTTAAAACATAACTGGAAGGTAATGGATTGGTGGAGACAGTGAACAATGAGACCAACACTAGAAAGCCAAAGAATGGTGGGAATGATCACCTCTATTCTCCCTAAGGAGGGTAAAACCAATGAGTATGGGTCAAGAGATTCTAAGTCTGAGTGGGGACATATACATAATATCAATACAACCAGGTCCAACTATCTATATGATCGCCAAATCATGATACTAAATGCTAAGACATGTCACAAGAATGAATATAAAAGCAATATAACCATAACACAAGATTATACCTGCTGGATCATATACCTGAATGCACACAATCTGAACCATCATCTGTCCACTGAGAACATGATGCTACAACTTTGGGAAATACCAACTGCTCTGTACATGGCTAAATGGATACATCAATCCTCAAATCTAAGTGTCCTGAGACTTAGTCATGGCATGGGAATATATTGTTGTCCATCATCAAATAGTGATCCATCATAGATGCTCATCTCAGCATCTCATATGTAAGGGAGCTGGCTGAAAAGTGTAGTGGAATCTGAAAAATAGAATATGGTATCCCGGCTACTATATATGTGATAACAGTTACTATCTTGGAGACATCCACTGCTACTAGATATAAATGATAAATGTTAACACAATAAATTCAATACTAAGTGTACCTTCAAACCCAGGTAGCTATAGATGACCTTTAGAGGTAGAAATAGACGACAATAAATACTAAATCGGCATAGACACCAGATCTGAATATTATATTAAATGAGGATGACTGTCATACATGTCTGGCAATGCCTGAAGGTAGATCTGAGGTACAGATATGCTCCAATGCTTGAGATGAGAGATCATATTAGTGGATGTTAATTGATGATGTCTTTTATGCTTGGAGCAAGTATAAGGTCTGTTGTACTCACAAAGCTTTTCCAAACTGATTCTGGGCTGCCTTGAAGGTGGACGCCTTATACCACATAGCATACAATAAACACTCAATCCCTTTATGATCTCACTTTCCAAATAAAGGTGCTACACAGCTCCAAAGTGGTCACGGTTCAGTAGGGGATGAAGACGCTCCTTTTAACCTGTGTTCGATTCATAATTTGTCATTCGTGCACAACCCACGACTTCTCAGAATCGGATCCCAGCTATATGACAGTCCACAAGGGATTCACGCCATTCACAATCAGCTAGCTACCTCTTCATGTGATCACACGACTTTGGGAGGAAGATCGTTGTTTAATTAAAGAGTATGAGCTACCTAAAACTGACCACGCCCCTCTCCAACCAGATTTGTGGCATGCAGCCCCTGAATAAGGAAAAGACCCTCAACATGTGAACTCGTGGTTTCTCCCATCAATACACAGCTGATAAGAATGTGAGTGTTACTCCCGTAGAGGTGATGCGCCCTCATGCATAGAAATAATGCTGCTTAGAACAATGGAGAAGTCACCCTTGACCCACAACACTGATGTGCCCTACCTCAGCAATCAACGACTTCTCACCACGATGCACCCTTGCTCACCCAACAATGGTGTCTCTATAATTAATATGCCCCTTGTACTCAGGCTTCCAAGGAATTTCGCCCTGTCTGCACAAACCACAAGAAAATACGCAGCTGCTACACAACTTGAACTCTGATCAATAACTCGATAACTTGACAAATTACTCTATCATTATGAAGCACACGATGGTAAACCTGGATGATTTACCACTCAGCTTAGCTAGGATGGATAGATTTCGCCATCGAAACCAAGACTTGTCGAGGGTTTCCATCCTCAACACCAATAAGCTCACTGAGCTCTCAAATCCAAATCTCAATCATGAATAATAACAATAGATACTGAGTAACTCACTTTATCTTTCTTTTATAGCCTTGACATTGCATTCCCTATACCTAAGTCACTTTTCTTTTCTATTTCTCCATTGAGTTGCATGCCTCTCATTTGTTGCATGTTTGCATGCATCTCCCTTTTGCCTGTATGCATGATTGCATGCACCTCACTTTTGCATGCCTGCATGATTGCATGCATTTCACTTTTGCATGCATCTTACTTTTGCATGCATGCATGCATGCTCTTGAGCTAGGGCTCGCATGCTCTCCATGTCCTTTGTTCCAGTTTTACCCAAAACAGAACATTACAACAAATGTTGGTGGCCAGTTTAGGTCCGAGTGTAAATTTTCTTTGCCGTATTGGCATCTCAATTTCTAGTGTGTTTCTCTCTGACTAGGATAAACAAGGTGATTAGTCTACCTTCTACCTAGAAAAAGGAAGAGGTTTTGGAAGCATGTTCAACAAGGTAAAAGCACAAGGAGGGTTTTGACATAGGAAACATTTGGAGTGCAAAAACTATGTTGGATCTCAGGCATGCAGATATATGCGGTCCAATAAATATTGCATCATTGGTGGAGGCCAATTATTTTCTGCCTTTTATTGATGGAATTTCACAAAAGATATGGATTAATATTATTAAGGAAACATCAAATCTATTATGATCCTGTAGGATTCAAAGATCAACTTAGTCCATGAGAGTTGGAATCGCACAAAGGAGAATTTCAACCATAATCTATTAAAGTGTTGGCATGTAGAATTAGTCGTTTAAGAGGTGTGAAAATATTGTGCAGAAGAATTGGCACAAGCTATAGATTATAGTGAGAAACCCCTTCAACAGTAAACGACACCCTGTAGAAGATGCACTAAAATCCAGGTCACATAGTTCAGCACTACAACCCAGTTGCACAATAAAAATGTTTGGCTGCACTAAAATTTCATTACACAACCTAATATGCTAACTTTCACCCATTGCTCATATTTCTTCTTGTATATTTTAGTCTGTTTTTGAAATTTCGAGTTCATGTGCTGTCCAATCGGATAATGTTAGTTATTGCCCGAAGAAGATCTTTGAACTTCGGGGAGGATTTTGCCATAAAAATAGTTTTGAATTTTGTAGATTTTGCCCCATGAAAACCATAATTTGAACTTCGGGGAGGATTTTTCCATAAAAATAGTTTTGAATTTTGTAGGTTTTGCCCCATGAAAACCATAATTTGAACCTCAGGGAGGATTTTGCCATAAAAATAGTTTTGAATTTTGTAGGTTTTGCCCCATGAAAACCATTAAATTTATGGTAAAATGTGAGGGATGATTTTTCAAGTGGCTGATGCCTGTGTTTAATTGGAATTTGCATATGAGCATGTTCAGAAATTTAGCATTCGAGTGATGGAGTTATCTTTCACTCAAGGAAGGTGGGATTATGAACGATTGGGAGGATTTGATCCTTTAACTAGTGCCAATGCAAAACCTCCCGGTGTTGAACAGTGGGCCTCATTTGATGTTCCCCTAGATCAAATCGATGCAACATGGTAGAATCTGACTCATGCCCTTTCTGGCCTATTTTGTGCTTCTATAAATTTTTAGAGTCATCAACAACTTATGCTTCTCCATATTGGAGTTTTCATCCCAATTTGGTTAATGATGACAATAAGATACATGATGCAGAACATAATATCACTGTAGACAAGGTAAAAAGACCTTCCAGCAGGTTAAGATATGGTGCATTTCCACGAGAAGTAGTATGCACTGAAAATCTTACTCCCTGGCTTAAGCTGCTCCCTTGTCGAGAATCGAGATAAAGCTAGTCTTGCTGCACTTATGGACAGACCTTCAATTTAAAGAGGGTTCTATCACTCCCAGTGGTTGCATGTTTTGTCTAGTGAGTTTAATTCTGAGAAAATAGACAAGCAACATGAGGGAACTATGTTGCAACAGACATTAAATCTTGTTCTGCTACCTTCAAATGTGCACACTTCGGCTAACAGTAATGGACAAGTACATCAGCCTAGTTGGTCTTTTAGTTCTTTGTTTGGACGAGAACTGATTGGGCAATGTGTTCTTGCAAAGTCCAACAATGTATTTCTGGCGCTAGAAAGAACATTAATTGAAAGGCTGGAGAGTTCAACAAAAGAGAATACAAGCAGTTTCTTTTTGCTGGCATGAATAACCGAAGTTTTCATCAGAATACTGTCCCAGATAGGGTGCTGAAAGAAGCAATTCTGTCAGAAAGTAGGGTTGGCATGGTTGATGATTTCATTATGTTTTGAGTTTTTGGTCAATAAGTATAATGAATCCCATCCACTAAATGTGGGACTTGCATGGAAGGTCCCTGTTCTTTGGTTGTCTCTCTCAACACCTTTCCGTGCAAGCAGGTTCTTGATGGGCAACGGAAATGCACGAGGCTCTATTGTGATTTCTTTGAAAGTGGAAAAATCTCATAAAGAGGTTGGGGCGATAATGGTATATATCCTTCATCAGGTGTACCTGGTTGCCATACAAGTCTCCTTGTTTTTCAGGTTGTGCCTTGGTACGTTCGGTTATATTTTCACACATTTCAGGTTTTTATCAATGGACAACCAAAGCCAATATGGGATGTGGTTAAGAAGATGCAGATTTATCCTGCAGAGGATAGGAAATCACCTGCAGTGATGGAGATTGAGCATGATATTCCATGTAATACAAGCTCAGCTGCACAGATTGTAAATTTTGATAAGCTCAGTTTTTGTACATATATTCAACATTCTTCATTATATTGACATGTTCTTGACTTTTTTTGTGTCAAACGTCTAAAATATGCACCAAAAGTCATCATATCCACTCTACTTGATTTTGTTACGTCAAACTTCTAGAATATGCACCAAAAGTCATCATATCCATTCTACCTTTTTTCGTTGATGTGAAGTTTTGTAAAAAACAAGGAAGTAATTACGCGATCTTAGCATCATGCAGAAAACAATTCCAACATAAATTTTTTAAAATTCAAGTGGTTTTGGTGCTGTTAACATGGAAACTAGAGATCCCTGAATATATTTAGAATCAATCACACAGTATAGTCTTGTTTACTAAAAAAGGTATTTGTCTCCTTATTATGTATAAATACTTATATGCATGTTAACATTCATGCCTATCGTTGACATGGGCCACAAGTAGTATTATACCAAAATAACCATTATATGTTATCCTACCTCTATTGCTTGGCTTGTTATATACTAGAACCCGCCCTAAAAGCTTATTATTTGGCCAACTAAACCAAGCACCACATGTAATTGCCTAACTATTATTGTATGCTTAGGACATATTGTCTTTAACTCTATAAGATTGCATGGAGACTGATTGTGTTTCACTCCTTTGCAGTGAACACATCCCCCTCCCATGGGACTAGAGATGCCTCACCCTTTCAAAATATAGAATTATATCTAGCTAGCAGGTGTGCTCGCATAGATAATGATGATAAGCTAATACTAGTTACCGACATGGACCACTCTATTTTATATAACCTTTTGAGGTTTGTATGTAACCAAGCTGCATCAGAGGACATGTGCCCTGTTGAGGCCTTGACTATATGTGATAAACCTTCTCTCTTGACTATTCGAGAAAATCCTTCACCTATCCATTTGTAAGCTATATTAGTGAACCTCTCTCCTCCGATGGTCTCCTGCGTCCTGACTGTAAAGAAACGATTTCTTTAGGTTGCTTACTAGGCTATACCATAGAAAGTTGATGAGGCCTTTGCTCTCTACCCAAGAAATGGACTTAGTCAAATATTGGTTAGATTCAGCAAATGCATTCTGGTAGCTAGCTCAAATCCCCATAAGGGCATCTGGGTTAATTGCTAAATTGTATGCTCACCACTGGGAAATTATCTTGGGCTTGTAGATATTCAATATCTATTCATGGTCATTTTATATAAAGCAAACCAGATACAGTTAAGTTATAATTCCAATGACAACCAAGTAAGCTTACCATGAAATACCATGACAAAGCAGGGTTTCCAGGCCCAATTAGAGATGAATGAATTTCCAGGAAACTCGTTGGAGATCAAATTAACTTTTATCTTCAGTAATTTCAACAACCTCCTTTAAAGTTCAACTCATCTTCCTTTGGAGATCATTACTATTTGCACGAATCTCGTTGGAGATCAAACTAACTTTTATCTTCAGTATTTTCAACTTCTTTTCGAGATCAACTCAACTTTTATCTTCAATATGCTCAACAAACTTTTTTGGATGACAACTTTATCCTTAGTATTTGCTACAAGTTCCTATGGAGATCAAGACAACTCTTGGATAAAGCTTTATGGAATGTGCTATGCTCTAAAGGCTGTTGATGTGTAGGTGAGCTTTTAGCAGCTTCCTGGAACCAAAATAGAGTGTTTTTTTCCAAATAAAACCGAAGTGAAGTGAGGGTGACCTCTTTTTGTGGTTTAGCCTCTTGAATGGATCTTTATGATCATGTCAGAGGAGATTGCTATTCCTTAAGGGATTTATCTGGGATGTTATTGTTAAGATTTAATATGCTAAGACAAAAAATAGCAGCATTACATTCCATTTCACAATAATAGCATATACAGGATCATTGAAGAAACAACAAGCATAGCATAAACACAAGAGACACAGATTTATCCTGGGAAACCCTCATGGGGTAGAAAACCCAGTAAAGCTTCCTCAATATAGATGACCAGCAATATACAAAGATGCAAACCAAAGACATGATATCCTCCTCCACCATAGCAGACCTATCCTCCACAAGTGCGCCTCTCTCAAGTGTGTGAGTGTATCAAATGAGGAATACACCTCCTCTATTTATACACTACTCTGACATATCTTTTACACAAGTACATGCAGGCTTGTATTTAACCAATGGGTTAAATACCCCACTACAAATGACTGGGCCGACCCCTCTAGGGTGGTCTAATAACCCTTTGACCCACATAACACATACAGGGCCGACCTCCACTAGGGAAGTCTAATAACCCGAGTTACCAAATTCCGACGGAGGAATACACATCTCCGGATATACAATAAGATCTTTACGGAGGAATGAAACATCTCCGGAATAATAAAGTACAATTATAATATTCTTTGAAGTTACAATATTTCAACACTCCCCCTTAACGAGAAGGATATTATAACAACATCTACACGAGCAAGGAGTCATCAACATCATACATGATACATCTATAAATCATTGGAAGCTTTCTCAACATCATCAGTAACTCAACCAGTTACTGGAAGATCTTCAATACTGGAACATCAACATCTTCAGTACTGAGTCTTTATCTTTTGCAGCACTCAAACAGCTACAGCAACATCAATATCTGAATCCTCATGATCGTCAGCATCGTCATCACACGATCATCAGCATCGTCACATCATCTTGATCTACAACATCTGGTTCATCACGATCTACAGCATCATCATCATATGATCATCAGCATCGTCATCATACAATCATCAACATCGTCATCATATGAACATTAGCATCGTCATCATACGATCAACAGTATCGTCATCAGCATCGTCATCATATGATCAATCAGCATCGTCATCATGCGATCAACAACATCGTCATCAACATCGTCATCATACGATCAACATTTTCCAGGGTGATCAATCCTGCTCTCTTTAGGACATACGTCCATGGATGATGCAATCCAGTCATGTACCTTTTGAACCGAAGTCCAGGGATGATCCAGTCCTATCATGTACCTTTTGAACCGAAGCTCAGGGACGATCCAGTCCTATCATGTACCTTTTGAACCGAAGCTCAGGGACGATCCAGTCCTATCATGTACATTTTGAACCGAAGCTCAGGGACGATCCAGTCCTATCATGTACCTTTTGAACCGAAGCTCAGGGACGATCCAGTCCTATCATGTAACTTTTGAACCTAAGCTCAGGGACGATCCAGTCCTATCATGTACCTTTTGAACCGAAGCTCAGGGACAATCCAGTCCTATCATGTACCTTTTGAACCAAAGCTCAGGGACGATCCAGTCCTATCATGTACCTTTTGAACCGAAGCTCAGGGACGATCCAGTCCTATCATTCAATTCTCAGAGACCTCATGTCTACGGCTCAATTCATAGGACCAAAGTCCGAGGACTTTCCACTCCCCTTACCTGTTCATTCAAGATTTTGTTCTCGGAGACATCATGTCTACGGCTCAATTCAAAGGAATAAAGTCCGAGGACGATCCAATCCCCTTACCTATTCATTCAGTATTTTGTTCTCGAAGACATCATGTCTACGGCTCAATTCAAAGGACTAAAGTCCGAGGACGATCCAATCCCCTTACCTGTTCATTCAGGATTTGTTCTCGGAGACATCATGTCTACGGCTCAATTCAAAGGACTAAAGTCCGAGGACGATCCAATCCCCTTACCTGTTCATTCAGGATTTTGTTCTCAGAGACATACGTCTACGGCTCTCTTTAGGACTGAAGTCCAGGGATGATCCAATCCCCTCAAGTCCACCAAGGACTTCATTCTCGAAGACATACGTCTACGGCTCTCTTTAGGATTGAAGTCCAGGGATGATCCAATCCCCTCAAGTCCACCAAGGACTTCATTCTTGAAGACATACGTCTACGTATCTCTTTAGGACTGAAGTCCAGGGATGATCCAATCCCCTCAAGTCCACTAAGGACTTCATTCTCAAAGACATACGTCTACGGCTCTCTTTAGGACTGAAGTCCAGGGATGATCCAATCCCCTCAAGTCCACCAAGGACTTCATTCTTGAAGACATACGTCTACGGCTCTCTTTAGGAATGAATTCCAGGGATGATCCAATCCCCTCAAGTGTCAATCATGGGTATAAGTATCTTCATCCATACAAGTACATCAAGGCATCATGTATCCTCATCATCAAAACATGTATATCAAAACATGTATCCTCATCATCAAAACATGTATCCTCATCAACAAAACATGTATATCAAAACATGTATACATCTATCATCAAAAGCATGTATTCTCACTAATACATCTATCATCAAAAGCATGTATACATCTATCATCAAAATCATGTATTCTCACTAATACATCTATCATCAAAAGCATGTATACATCTATTATCAAAAGCATGTATTCTCACTAATACATCTATCATCAAAAGTAAAAATATAAGGGTCCTAAATCTAAATAATTCTAAGTAACTAAGTGCAGTAAATAGGTAACCTCATCATTGATGAGACAGACTTGTTATCAAATACTATGCTACTCCCCCTTTCGACGAGAGTCCTTTTGAACTATACCAAGCTTGTCTCGAAAGTATTCAAACTTCACTCGAGACAGAGGTTTAGTCAAGATATCAGCAATCTGATCCTCAGTTCTTATATATTCAAGCTTGATAGCTCCTCTCTGCACCATATCTCGTATATAGAAGTATCGGATCTCTATGTGTTTTGACTTATCGTGGAACACAGTATTTTCAGTCATCTTAATGCAGCTTTGATTGTCACACATAATCACAGTGGGATCCATTTCTAAGTCAAACACTCCATATAATAGCTTCTGAAGCCACACTGCTTCACAGCTGGCAGAGCAGATAACCATATATTCTGCTTCAGCAGTACTAAGAGCCACACTAGATTGTTTCTTGGTGAACCATGAGATCATAGCAGATTCAAGACTATAACATCCACCTGATATACTCTTTCTGTCTGAGACACTTCCTGCCCAATCAGAATCTGAGTAACTATGTAAACGGAGTTCATGACCTCCAAGATAATATAGACCAAAATCTAATGTACCTTTTAGGTACCTCACTACATGCTTTGTAGCTATTAAGTGAACCTTTCTAGGTTCTACTAGATACTGACTTAGGGTATTTACAGCAAAGCATATATCTGGCCTAGTATTTGTTAAATACATCAATGACCCAATGATTTGTCTATATAGGGTTAGGTCCACTAGATACGATGAGTCATTAACTAATAACTTCAAGTTGGAGTCCATGGGAGTGGCCATGGATTTATACTCCAACATATCAAATCTTTTTAGAAACTTCACAGCATACTTACCTTGATTTAAAAGATTCCTTTTGGATCTTGCCATACTTCTAGACCTAAGAAGTAGTGCATTAATGTAGTGCTCTGGTTTTTACAGCAGAGCACTATGTAAAATTTCAGGTTTAATTTTCTACGTTTTAACTTTACCAGTTTATGGAAGTGAATTTCTAAGAATTACTATGTGCCTAAATAATATTTAGTATACTGTCGTGTTTTCTTTTATCACCTTGCATTCGAAATTTAAAATAGACAAACATACTAATATTTCCTTTCCAACAATCATGATCTAGCATAAGAATATGTTTCACAACTCAGTAAATCAGTAAATAGCAGTAAATCAGTAAATAGCAAGTTATGCATGTTTACAGTAAGTTTTAGCATAATAGTAAATAACGGAAATTACCTGATGCTGATGCTAACCGTAAGTTGTAGCAGGTTGTATAACCCCTTAGACAGCCAAACTGAAGTGTCCACCCTACCGACCAGCTATAATCTTGCTGGCCCTTGGAAATCAAAGGATTTCCAAGCCCCCGAGCCCACAATCTGATAATCCCGAGAGCAGTCTTTCCTTCTGTTCTCAAAATCTTTCTGTTCGCCAAACTTTCTGTTCTCCCAACTTCTGTTCTCCCAACTTCTTTTCTTCCCCAATCAAAAAAAAACCTCCCCTTTCTCCAAGCTCTCCCCGTCTATATAATTTCCCTTCCTCGAGAATATCTTGGGCTTACTCCACCGCCCCAAAATCCCCCTCTCGAGCCCCTCAACATTTACCCCTATGACTAGTTCATTCATACACGGTTC
The DNA here is from genome assembly GCA_027924585.1 of Larix kaempferi. Taxonomy (NCBI): domain Eukaryota; kingdom Viridiplantae; phylum Streptophyta; class Pinopsida; order Pinales; family Pinaceae; genus Larix; species Larix kaempferi. The sequence continues at coordinate 11,037,582 of BSBM01000232.1, forward strand.
TTTATAAAAATGTATAATTAATTACTCTCATGGAAAAATTAGTTGGTTTTGGATTGACGGTCGTAAATATTTATTACGGTGGGGATTATCACCCCAAGGTTATCCATTCGGGACAGTTTCATTAAATACAAGTCTATCCGCCATCCTTGATATTTTAATGTTATTAATGTAAATAAATAAAATATTATATAATTAGTTGCCCCTCGTCAACTTGGACATGATGTGTCTTAATGATCCACCTTATCCGTCGAGACTACTTAGCTTGAGGTTTAAATTCCAAGATTAACATTGAATAATTAAATATCCATTTTCCATCACATCACGTTTATTCCAAAAATGATTATCTTATTATGGCTAACTTTTGAAATGGAATTAATCACACAATACTAATTTATAAATCAATATTTTAAATCTTACTTATATTGCATTTGTTACGATAGGGATATAAATGTCGCTGGAATATCATTTATTAATTAATAATAATAATTAAATCACCCTTTGACAATAATAAAAGGTGAATCAATCATAGTATTCTTAATTATTTGTTTATCACATGGGTACCCTATCATCAACATAGCATCCTTGTTCTTATAAACAAAGCACTTGTGAGGGCTTAAACAATTTTACTAATTAATTAGACACTATCATTACCCTATTCACAACAGTTCTTCTATGACAATGTTAACTGACGATACTTGTCTTAGTTTATTATTACAATGTTTTCATATAATTACTAATTCACTTATTTACACATTGACAACCTAACCATTCATTACCTAAGTTGATTGATGTATCCTTAACTGAGTTATCTATGACATTTATACTACTATTCAAGCATGACAAGTATGTTATACACCAGTAATATTGTACACGTACAAGGTGTGCATGCATGGCCAGTGTATGCACATGTCGGACATGTACTATAAACAAACCCCATTCCGCCTATGCATACTTGCTAACTAACAATAGTATCTACCCCCATGCAGAAGAGAAAGCATAATCTATAGTATAATTACTTTAACATCCTCGGTTATTTAACAGTTAACCCTTTACGATTTAACATCATTGTCTTTATGTTTACATTAGTTTAATCAATCAAGTACAGGAAGGGTGCCTACTTCCACTAACTCGGAATCAAGGAATACTAAACCCTCAACAGTACTAACTAACACATCCTCCCATCATAACCTACGTCCAGCATCCTCCCTATCCTTCCTCTGCTAGTACAACAGTGGATGTCAGACTCACCGATCTGACCACATAGAACTTGAGAGCGATAGCGTCGGCTGAACAGCGGACCTATCCTCCCCTAGCAGGCATCCGACAATCGTCATCACAACAACATGGGGAGCGTGTCTCAGCACGGCCCTCCCACGACCTCGGGTCTCATGGAACATAGGGTGGGAAACACATCCATCCCTCTCAACATACTGGGCCTACGCCCTTATCGACTCATACTTGCTGCTATCGGGATTATTAGTTTGTGTTATCGTATCCTCATTTTGGCTGCTAAGGTTTGCTGTATGAACATGTTTTTCCTTTTCAATATATATCAGATCAAGTAACTGGCTATCCCATAGCCCCTGTGTCCTGTAGGTTAGTGTTTTGCAAAATACAATTTATAGAAAGCATTTTCCATTGATCGCCAATTGATCCATGTTATCATTATATTTCATGTAACCTTTTAGCTCATCATAGATGCATATGACATATAACATTTCAGCAATTCATATAAGAAGATGGTATCCACGTACCGAATCATATATTTCACATTTCATTAAGGAAAACATATAAACATATACTGAAATCGTAAAATAAGGAAATCATATGATAATCATGACATCATAACTGCATAACATAGTAACATCATAATCATGGTGAAATCATAAGACAGAGTAGCATCATATAATGAGGTCCAATATAGTTTACTCAGTCGAGCTGAGTTCGACAAAATATATAAGAAGTAAAGTATGGTGTGTCTAACTAATAAATATGCCGAATCAAAATATGGGCATTACATACACCCACCCTTCGGGAAACTTCGTCCCGAAGTTATGGTCAAAATAGTGAGGGAAAATCTCGACGCATGGTCTCTGCATCCTCCCAGGTAGCAGACCCTGGGCTATACTTGTCCCATTGGACCTTAACTTGGTCCACATGGCGACTACGGAGCTGTCGAACCCTACGATCAAGTATACGTAATGGTTCGACCCTGAAGGTTCCCTCGTCCGAGACCTGCAATTCCTTCCAATGAATTTTGTGAGTCTCATCAGCTATGTAATGTCGTAATACAGAAACATGAAATACATTATGAGTTTTATGCAAGTGGGGGTGGCAGCGCGAGACGATAAGCAACTGGTCCGATTTTCTCCAGAATCTCAAATGGACCTATAAAGCGAGGTGACAACTTGGTACCCTTCCCAAACCGAATGGTACTTTTATTTGGTCTGATGCGAATAAATACACGATCCCCTACTCCATAAGTTCTATCTGATCTGTGTGCATCAGCGTAACTCTTTTGCCTATCCTGTGCTTCCTTCAGCCGCTGCCTAATCTGTATCACTTGCTCCTCCATTTCCTGAATCAATTCAGGCCCAATTAAAACTCGATCCTCTAACCTGTCCCAACTGAGTGGTGTCCTGCACGGCCTCCCATACAATGCCTGATATGGCGGCATACCAATGGAGCTGTGATGACTATTGTTGTATGCAAACTCCACTAAAGGAAGATATTTCTCCCACTGTGTCTGTTGATCCATAACATACATCCTAAGCATGTCCTCCATCACTTGATTCACCCTCTCAGTCTGTCCATCTGTCTCGGGGTGATAAGCTGAGCTTAAGTTCAACTGTGTCCCTAATGCTGACTGCATGCTTGTCCAAAATCTGGAGGTGAACTTAGGGTCTCTGTCAGAGATTATCTTTTTAGGAACTCCATGAAGACGTACAATCTCATTTATGAATACCCTTGCCACATCTGTCACATCATAGGTGTCTCTGACTGGAATGAAGTGAGCACTTTTGGTCAGTTTGTCGACTACCACCAAAATAGCATTATGTCTCAGAGATGTGAGTGGTAATCCTACAACGAAGTCCATGGAAATGACTTCCCATTTAGTCATAGGAATATCGTGCGGTTGTAGGAGACCGGCCGGGTGACGATGATCTGCCTTAACTTGTTGACACTCAAGGCACTTCGAAACAAAATCCACTACATCCATCTTCATACCTGGCCAAAAGAAGAGTTGCTTCATGTCAGCATACATCTTCTTCACCCCTGGGTGCGCACAGTAATGCGATCTATGGGCCTCTCTAAGGATGGTTTCCCTGATATCACCTTCCTTAGGAACATACATCCTTCCTTGATACCGCAACAATCCATCTTCCTCAAGATGGTACCCATCATACTTCAATTCCTGTTTCTTTCCATTCTGAATAGCTGAGGTTACTTTTAGATACCAACTATCACCCAATAGTTGTCCTAATACCCTTTCCCTCAAGTCAATCTTCAAGGGAATTAAGGAGAAAAGTCTCGGCCTTCGGCTTAGAGCGTCTGCCACCACATTCTCCTTTCCTTTGATGTAAGAGATACCAAAGTCATACTCACTCATGAACTCACTCCATCTCCTTTGCCTAGCATTCAAATCCCTTTGGGTAAAGATGTACTGCAAGCTCTGATGGTCTGTTTTAAGGGTGAAGCTTCTACCAACTAGGTAGTGCCTCCATAATTTTAGTGCCAACATTACTGCTGCCAATTCTAGATCATGCATGGCATACTGCTCCTCATGAGGTTTCAACTTTCGAGATGCATAAGCTATTACCCCACCTTCCTGCATCAACACCGCTCCTAATCCTTGCTTCGAGGCGTCGGTGCATACCATGAAATCTTTATCCATGTCTGGTACCCGCAAGATCGGTGCACTTGTCAACAATCTTTTTAACTCTGTAAAAGCGGCATCGCATTCATCGGTCCATTCATACCGGACTCCCTTGCGTTGCAAGGTGGTAATAGGTTTTGCAATTTTAGAAAATCCTTCCACAAACCTCCGGTAATAGCCTGCTAACCCCATGAAGCTGCGCACCTCATGAGCATTCCTTGGAATTGGCCAATCTTCAATGGCCTTTACCTTTTCTGGGTCTACAGAGATCCCTTCACCTGAGATGATGTGCCCCAAGTAGTGAATCTCTTTTTGGAAGAAGGAACACTTTGACAATTTACCATAAAGTTTATGTTCCCTTAAGCATGTCAAGACTAACCGCAAGTGTTCCTCGTGCTCCTTCTCATTCTTAGAATAGATAAGAATATCATCTAAGAAGACCTGAACAAAGAGGTCCAAGTATTTTCGGAAGACCCCATTCATGAGGCTCATGAATACAGCTGGAGCATTGGTCAAACCAAATGGTACCACTACAAATTCATAATGCCCAAATCGAGTTCGAAAGGCAGTCTTAGGAATGTCGCCTTCCTTGATCCTCAACTGGTGATATCCTGATCGCAAATCAATCTTTGAGAAGACTGACGCACCTTTCATTTGATCAAAGAGGTCATCAATTCTTGGTATGGGATACCTGTTCTTCACGGTGGCCTTGTTCAAATCTCTGTAATCTATGCACAGTCGCAGAGATCCATCCTTCTTCTTAACGAAGATCACTGGTGCTCCCCACGGTGAGATACTAGGTCTAATCAGTCCCAAATCTAGCAATTCTTTTAACTGGATCTGTAACTCACGGAGCTCTGGAGTTGTCATTCTATAAGGAGTTTTTGAGATAGGTTCTGCACCAGGTTTTAGTTCGATTGTGAAATCGAGCTCTCTTTCTGGAGGTAGTCCTGGTAATTCCTTCGGAAAGACATCCTTAAACTCAGAAAGCACTGGGTAAGAATTCAAGGAAGGTCCTTTACTATCGCTCACGGCCTCCACTACGAACAACTGGCATCCTTGTCTTAGGCATCGCTTAGCTTTCACCATAGAGATGAAACGGAGGGATACCTTCCTCTTCAAGCCTTGGATTTGAATTGTCCTTCCCTCGTCATCGAGGCACAACACCTTCTTTGCATAGCAGTCTATGAAAGCTCTATGGTCTTCTAACCAATCCATGCCAATAATGAGGTCATAAGTCCCCAAATTGGTGACATAAGCATCCAACTTAGTGGTGCAAACTCCTAAGTCAACCCCACAACCTCTCACTTTAAGACCTACTGGTTGCTTAGTTCCTGAAGCCATTTCAACCGGTTTGAAATCATCGTGCTCGTAGGCTGCCAACCCACATTTATCTAATGCAAATGGTGAAATAAAACTATCAGTTGCTCCTGGATCAAACCAAATTTTAAGTTTGACATTGTTTACATTACCAGTGGATTCTACTACGGTAGACTGATGTTCTGCCTGGTGGTTATGCACCGCTGCATGAATCCGATGACTGTTACCCGAACTATCCATGGGTTCTTTTCCTTCCCTGTGCCTGCTGCTTGACTGACCCTTGGGACAGTCTCGCTGGAAATGAGGACCTCCGCATCCCCAACAAGAGAGATTGGGAGGGGCTTGCCTGTTGCTCGAAGGAATCCTCTGAGATGAGTTCCTTCCCCTGGTTCCTCTAAAACCCCTTGCTCCTCTATAGGAACTTCCCTGTGTACGTCCCTGGCTTTGGTGGGTTGCGAACGATGCCTGCGATATTGAGTTAACTGAAGTATTACCCCTCGGTGTGAATCGGTTACCATAAGGAGGAGGTCTAGATTGTCCTCCCCTGAAGTAAGGACGTGATGCCTTCCCTGAAACATACTGATTGGTTCCTGTCAACTTACTGCCCCCTTTTCCATCTGACATATCAGCTGCATAACGAGCATACTCAACTGCCATGGCAACTGAAGTTGGCTTCCACATCCGCACAGCAGCTCTAATCTTGTAGTTAAGTCCATACACAAAACGCTCAACCTGACAATCATCTGCATCTAGGTAAGGAACATATTTTACCAGTTCCATAAATCGAGATTCATACTCCTCCACTGTCTTGTCTCCCTGTACTAAGGCATGGAGTGCACCTGCCTGTTCTTCCTTGTAATAATTTGGCAAATACTTCATGTGGAACCTCTCCTCGAACAGTTCCCAAGAAGTTGTAAGAGGAGTAAGGTGCAACTGCTTCTCGAGGTCTGACCACCAATTCAAAGCATCACCTTTAAGCTGAAAGACGGCCATCCTAGCCTTGGAACTAGATGTGTACTCATTCAATGCGAAGCATCTCTTCATGCCTTCCAGCCATGCTTCGACATGCTTACCGGGTCGTCCTCCAGAAAACTCTGGAACCTTTATCTTTTGCAACTCCCTCGATATGTCCTGAAGCGGTTCCAGTCTTGGGCCATGTGCCCTTTCAGAGTTCTCTCGACTCACTTGAGTGGTTTCCACCTCGGCGGCCCTTTCCGACTTCCTGTTCATCGTGGTCATAATAGCCTCCAATGACCTCATTATGATCTGCATTTCTGGTGTGGAGGTTGTTTGTGGCGGTGTTGGCGGCGACGACGGTGGCGGAGGTGGCGGTGACGGTGGTCGACCTTGACCCCGACCTCGACCTCTGCGTGTTGTCACCATGATAGTCCCTGAGTTATTAATATAAAGTCATATCCTTAGTTGTTCAATCAAATATACGCGGAACTAAAATGTAGGTATTTAATAACTTGCATCATGAGATAACAAATTGTCAAGATTAGCGCAGTAAAATCTATAGTCGTTTTTATTTAAACAATCTTGTCATGGTGTTCAGCTCGTCGTGCTGGTCTTAATGGTGTCTTGTTTTTGAGATTTCAGGTCTCTTCCATCCCTTCGACTAGGAGTTGAAATCTCGGCAAAATTTTTAATATCTCTATTCTTAGTTAACTTTAAACATTACCCTTTAATCTAAACAACTTAATTAACATTAATTGTTTAAACCTTAACCAATCGCAGTTAAGTTTAATAAAAAAAAGAATTTTTTTTTTAAAATTCCTATAAAACATATTTTTAACAACATATGTTATAAAAGAAAATTAATTCTTATAATACATATTTTCTAACAAAGTCTGAATAAGTTAAAAAAAAATTATAAGACATATATTCTATGAGAGTATATAACAATAAATTTTAAATTTTAATACAACATCTATTATAACAGAAAGTAAAATTAATCTTTATAATACATATATTCTAATCAAAATATGAAAAATATTTAAATTTTACAAAACATATATTCTAGGAGAATATATAAAATAATTTAATTTTTAATATAGCGTATTTTATGACAGGAAAGTAAAATTAATTTTTATTTTACGTATATTTTAACAAAATATGAATAAACATATATAAAACATATATTCTAGGAGAATATATAATAAATAATTTAATTTTTAATATAGCGTATTTTATGACAGGAAAGTAAAATTAATTTTTATTTTACGTATATTTTTAACAAAATATGAATAAATTAAATTTTTGTACAACATATATTCTATCATAATATATAACACTAAATTTAAACTAGCCCTACACCTTCCTATGTCTAAAGGTTTGAAAGCCACGCGGCCTCTCACCGCCATGCAAAGAGCGAGTCCGCATGAAGGACACGCGGCCTCTCCAAGCAACCCACCGCCATGTGAAAGTGAGGAAACCCTAAATAGGGTCAATCCCCAAGACGCGGCCATTTCTGCCCCTCTTTTCCATAGTTGTTCCGCTCTGCAACCATCAGCGAGCGCAACTCCATGGCCGGGGATACAAGGTTTGGTGTATGTCGGCGAGATATGTGCCTGAAGGAGAGGGTGCGACTGGTAAAAATAGAAGATTATGAAGGTATTTGTGAGAGCCTGTTACTTTCTTTTTCTCCAAGGAAGTAAAACGCGCCCGTGACCGTGCAGTCATCACTTCCATTAGGTGGCTCCGTGAAATAGCCACACGGTTGCTTAAACAGGCTTTTAACATGGCTACGGGTGAGGCTCTCGGTGCGTTCTGGGCACTTAGGCGTTGGCTTGGCCGTTCTCGGCACAAATGAAAGAGAGAGCTCTTGGACTTTACGCTTGGATGATGCGTGGGCCGTTTGGGCTCAGCCGCTAGAGGGCGCTTAGCATTTGGTATTGGTGCTTTAATTATGGCGTTCACTTCAAACCTGGTGGCCTCGGTCTCGATTCCCATCCTAACGCGTGGAGCAAGGTTTAATACCTGTCGTGAGTTCCCTTGGATGCTTGCCTTAGTTCTTGTGATGATAACTCTTTGAGTGCGTTAATGGCTGGTAAATATTGGGCTCGACCCCAAGGGGTTTTTTTTTTGTAAGCTCTCAGCTGTCGAGCTCTCAGCTCTCAGCTGTCGAGCGCTAGGGCTGGGCTGTCGAGCGCTAGGTAACAAAATGAAGGACACGCTCTTGGCGTTCGCGCTTTGAGGATGGAGGTATGCGTGGAACCCCTTTGTCCCGGCACTCGGTCTCTGGATAGGCTCTCGGTGCTGAGCGCGCATGCATACTGGGCATACTCGGTCCCTGATTGGGCTGGCAAGCCATGCATACTGGGCATCGATGAAGCTGGCAGAGGCCCAGTTTTAGGTTAAGCACACTTTCATCGACAACAATCTCTATCTGCAACCTTTAACGCCAGAAACTGGCCTAATTAATTTTTTTATTCTCAGGTCCCATGGTGTATGGATGTTTATATTGTTCAGCTTCTTACCAGGAAACCCTTGCTACATTGAAGTTTGCAGGTCATTCTTCTTTTCATTACTTTTTCTTTTCGTCTGTTAGAAACTTAATTAACTAACACTGATTTAATGTCCGCACTAAATGCTAGATGGCTTTCAGTATTAGGATGGCTTATGTTCTATATTATGGTTGAATCTTAAGTAATTGGTCTACTGCCCGTATTCCCTTATTGTGAAGCATTCTCTCTCTTGTGGGAAATCGTGTGACCCATTCTCAACACATTGTTGGTTTTGGAGGGCCTTCTCTTCATCTCTAGAGTTTGTAGCACAATTGCATAAGTCAAATGATTTCCCTCAATTTCTACTTGAATTTGTTTCTTGTTTACTGTAGTCTGTAGTGCGTCCCTTGGAGTTATTCTTATTCTTAGGTAAAGTAATTTAACCCCAATATGCGTTTTCTGTATTATCTAATTACTGTAGCCTGCATTCATTGTTAATACCCTTATACCTTACGTTCACAGGATTTCACGGTTGCTCAGCCCTTGATGGAACCTCAGTTATAATTAACAACTTAAATTTTTATTATTCAATTTCTACTTAGTTTATTATTGAATTATCATAAAAGATTTTAACCCTGCTTATGCCTTTGAATTTTCTTACCATGTCTTATCTTAATTCAACTCGTTAGGGTTTTGTTACCCCGATATCGTGGGAAGATTTATTTTTTCTGTCGACGAGCATGGCTAAGCTGATGGCTGAAACACCATTGAATTTTCTTACCATGTCTTATATTCATTCAACTAGTTAGGGTTTTGTTACCCAAACCCCAATATTATGGGAAGATATAGGAAGATTTCTTTTTCTGTCAACGAGCATGGCTGAGATAAGTTGCAGATTTCCATTCAGAGAAGATATAGCCCTACAGTTGGATCGTTTTGGTTTCATATAAGTCGTGGGCTCTTATGCACAATCTATTGGTTATAACTCTCGATTTCTATAAATACTATGTTTCTTTGATGTGGATATTTTAATTTCTCATTATGTAAATTTTATTTAATGCCCGGGTCTGGTTATATATGTGCAGGTACCTTGAAAGATGACTATGGCTCGAGGTCAAGTAGGTAAATTATCAAGTAAATTTTCTAGGTGAAGCATGAATAGGCCTATAGGTTCAAGAGTATGAACAAAGGCTCTGATACCATCTGTAGTGCTCTGGTTTTTACAGCAGAGCACTATGTAAAATTTCAGGTTTAATTTTCTACGTTTTAACTTTACCAGTTTATGGAAGTGAATTTCTAAGAATTACTATGTGCCTAAATAATATTTAGTATACTGTCGTGTTTTCTTTTATCACCTTGCATTCGAAATTTAAAATAGACAAACATACTAATATTTCCTTTCCAACAATCATGATCTAGCATAAGAATATGTTTCACAACTCAGTAAATCAGTAAATAGCAGTAAATCAGTAAATAGCAAGTTATGCATGTTTACAGTAAGTTTTAGCATAATAGTAAATAACGGAAATTACCTGATGCTGATGCTAACCGTAAGTTGTAGCAGGTTGTATAACCCCTTAGACATCCAAACTGAAGTGTCCACCCTACCGACCAGCTATAATCTTGATGGCCCTTGGAAATCAAAGGATTTCCAAGCCCCCGAGCCCACAATCTGATAATCCCGAGAGCAGTCTTTCCTTCTGTTCTCAAAATCTTTCTGTTCGCCAAACTTTCTGTTCTCCCAACTTCTGTTCTCCCAACTTCTTTTCTTCCCCAATAAAAAAAAAACCTCCCCTTTCTCCAAGCTCTCCCCGTCTATATAATTTCTCTTCCTCGAGAATATCTTGGGCTTACTCCACCGCCCCAAAATCCCCCTCTCGAGCCCCTCAACATTTACCCCTATGACTAGTTCATTCATACACGGTTCTTTATAAAAATGTATAATTAATTACTCTCATGGAAAAATTAGTTGGTTTTGGATTGACGGTCGTAAATATTTATTACGGTGGGGATTATCACCCCAAGGTTATCCATTCGGGACAGTTTCATTAAATACAAGTCTATCCGCCATCCTTGATACATTAATGTTATTAATGTAAATAAATAAAATATTATATAATTAGTTGCCCCTCGTCAACTTGGACATGATGTGTCTTAATGATCCACCTTATCCGTCGAGACTACTTAGCTTGAGGTTTAAATTCCAAGATTAACATTGAATAATTAAATATCCATTTTCCATCACATCACGTTTATTCCAAAAATGATTATCTTATTATGGCTAACTTTTGAAATGGAATTAATCACACAATACTAATTTATAAATCAATATTTTAAATCTTACTTATATTGCATTTGTTACAATAGGGATATAAATGTCGCTGGAATATCATTTATTAATTAATAATAATAATTAAATCACCCTTTGACAATAATAAAAGGTGAATCAATCATAGTATTCTTAATTATTTGTTTATCACATGGGTACCCTATCATCAACATAGCATCCTTGTTCTTATAAACAAAGCACTTGTGAGGGCTTAAACAATTTTACTAATTAATTAGACACTATCATTACCCTATTCACAACAGTTCTTCTATGACAATGTTAACTGACGATACTTGTCTTAGTTTATTATTACAATGTTTTCATATAATTACTAATTCACTTATTTACACATTGACAACCTAACCATTCATTACCTAAGTTGATTGATGTATCCTTAACTGAGTTATCTATGACATTTATACTACTATTCAAGCATGACAAGTATGTTATACACCAGTAATATTGTACACGTACAAGGTGTGCATGCATGGCCAGTGTATGCACATGTCGGACATGTACTATAAACAAACCCCATTCCGCCTATGCATACTTGCTAACTAACAATAGTATCTACCCCCATGCAGAAGAGCAAGCATAATCTATAGTATAATTACTTTAACATCCTCGGTTATTTAACAGTTAACCCTTTACGATTTAACATCATTGTCTTTATGTTTACATTAGTTTAATCAATCAAGTACAGGAAGGGTGCCTACTTCCACTAACTCGGAATCAAGGAATACTAAACCCTCAACAGTACTAACTAACACATCCTCCCATCATAACCTACGTCCAGCATCCTCCCTATCCTTCCTCTGCTAGTACAACAGTGGATGTCGGACTCACCGATCTGACCACATAGAACTTGAGAGCGATAGCGTCGGCTGAACAGCGGACCTATCCTCCCCTAGCAGGCATCCGACAATCGTCATCACAACAACATGGGGAGCGTGTCTCAGCACGGCCCTCCCACGACCTCGGGTCTCATGGAACATAGGGTGGGAAACACATCCATCCCTCTCAACATACTGGGCCTACGCCCTTATCGACTCATACTTGCTGCTATCGGGATTATCAGTTTGTGTTATCGTATCCTCATTTTGGCTGCTAAGGTTTGCTGTATGAACATGTTTTTCCTTTTCAATATATATCAGATCAAGTAACTGGCTATCCCATAGCCCCTGTGTCCTGTAGGTTAATGTTTTGCAAAATACAATTTATAGAAAGCATTTTCCATTGATCGCCAATTGATCCATGTTATCATTTTATTTCATGTAACCTTTTAGCTCATCATAGATGCATATGACATATAACATTTCAGCAATTCATATAAGAAGATGGTATCCACGTACCGAATCATATATTTCACATTTCATTAAGGAAAACATATAAACATATACTGAAATCGTAAAATAAGGAAATCATATGATAATCATGACATCATAACTGCATAACATAGTAACATCATAATCATGGTGAAATCATAAGACAGAGTAGCATCATATAATGAGGTCCAATATAGTTTACTCAGTCGAGCTGAGTTCGACAAAATATATAAGAAGTAAAGTATGGTGTGTCTAACTAATAAATATGCCGAATCAAAATATGGGCATTACAATTAATCCGAGATCTTTCATTTTCATTTCTGCAGCCATTTTCATGACCTGTTTCTCATTCCTTGTCAGAAAGAGATCATCGTCATACAATAATGGTATGATAGGTTCATCATCCACAACCTTAAGGTAAAGGTTAGGATCAAATTTACTTCTGGTCCCAAGCTTTGTCATGAAGCTTTCAATTGTCCATTATTCACACTCTGCATTGAGTGATCTTCTGCATATCTATCTGTGCCATCTCTCGTCAGATGGGTCTACTAATATGAGCCTCAAAATCATTCGAACTCTGTGGTGAGTTCCTTCTTGCATCCATGTCATATGTGTATAGAAGACATATTCAACCTTGTAGCAAAGGTTGAGATCCACATCACCCATGATGATCATTAAGCTCATCAATTGACTACCGATCCTGGGTACCCATACAGAACCTGATTCACACTTCTTCTTTAATTACATCATTAAGAGAATGGTCTTATCTAGTATCTTGGAGCAAAACATCTCATCATGATTCTCTTCCTCTTTCTAAGAGAATCTCTTAACCACAAGCTTTCTATAGTGTGTTTGATTTGTAAATCTTTTGTTGAACATCCATAGCTTGTTCAGAGTTCATCATTCATCATGATCTTTCCTACAAATCAAAATTAAGTACATGATTAGTAAAACTTCATAATCATCAAATCATATTGACATGATAACCTATTATGCATACAGATATCATTTACATAGTTATGCAACTATTTTGACCAATACTTTGGCACAACACTTTCCCATATCCTGTATGCATACAATGGCTATCTAGATGCCTTCCATCTCTACCAGAACATACTATCGAGAGTGTGCACAGCTCTCAGCATGTCAGCAAAGAGGTTTCATTCTAGACAAGCAACAATGGAATGTTTGTCCAACTTACCAATCATATGCATATTAGTAGTATACTGTTCAATGCTTTATGAATGTTTACACTCAGCATGATATATTCTAGGAATACAAATATGCATACAAGCAATATCATTTACTATTTTTAATAACAACTCAAATACTTATCTTTTATGTTTGTGTGATTGCCTCCCGCTTGATCTTCTGTATGTCTTCTGAATTTCTATTCATTCTGTACCACTGTGCATGCTCAAGTGTACACTAGTGTCATCCTCATGATCTCATACACAAACATACATTCATTAGTATATTCTCAATATTATCAAAACATTCTAATTCTAAATAATCTTGAATATGTACAGTCATGATCACTAGTATTCAGGGTTTCAAGGAAGTCTTCTTTTACTCATGCATATTCTTGTTTGATCTAGTTAGTTAAATCATCAACCAAGATAAGAGACATAATATGCATAAACCCTTGATTACTAACCAATCATACCAAGTATACTTACATAAGGGATCCTAACACAAGGTAAGATTCTAACATGACATAGGAAAACATACCTGGATTAGTATACCTGCTTAGTTATGTACAACATACCTAAACAATCTCTTCAATGATTTAGAGATCTTGAGCTAGAACCTGCATGTCTCATAGGTTAAACATAATATAACAAAGTCATACATACCTCGTGAGTCTTTGTCTTCATGTTGTCATGGTCATGGAACTTGATTTGTCTTTTGTGATGTACCTGTATCTTGTTAGCAGACAACATCAACCTTACACAACACCATAATGTATAAGTACAATCATATATCCCTAATCAATGAATGTCTTCGATCATTCACATGCATTCATATTGTTACTCGGGTGATAATACAATTAATAACATTTATCAATATTGTACTAATAAATAACATGAAGACAAACACATTATGAACTTAATCAAGAATCAGATTTCAAGGCATACCTGAACCTCCTTAAGTCATACCTGTCGAGACTTTTTGTAGTCTTCTTATGTAAGGCCTTAGCCTCAACTCCCCCTGAAACTTGATCTGGAGCTTGATTAGGGTTTGCTAGAGAAACCCTAAAAATTCAATCTTTGACTTTCACACTTCTGAATGGATGGAAGAATGTGTCTTGCTGAGCTGATCAAACTAGCATTCTTCAATTTTGAAATCTCCAAAATTTGACCCCTCAAAATTGCCTTCGAAACTTTTGGATCTTCTGGACAAGAACCCGAACTAGGGTTTGATGAATCCCACCCTTCTGTCCAATCAAAAGGTTCGATCCAAGGCTCTAAACTCTTATTTTTCTTAGGAGCTTCCAGCCGTGGTTAGAGACTTCAAAAATTCCAACTTTTGTTGAAGCCCTAATTTTCCATCTTTTCGATCAAAATCCCGAGCTAGGGTTTAATCAAGCCCGGTCTTCTACCCAACCAAAAAATTCGATCTTGGTCTCTAAATTTAAATTTTCCTAAGTAGCATTCAGCAGTGGATTCCGATTCCAAAAATTCTAACTTTCTCCGAAACCCTAAATTCCGGAAGCCATGAATAAAGGTGCTACAAAAATAATTCTGTTTTGACAGAAATATGTACCTAATTGTTTCTGCTATAACTCTGAAATTTTTGCTCCACAGGGTCTGAAAATTTTTTCTGCAGTAGCCTGACCTGTCATCTTTCCATCCTGATAGGTCTGACCTCAATTGGATTTTCTGAGAGAGAGTTATGCCAAGTGTCGCAACGTGACCTATTTATGGGATAAAACAGGAGAGCGAACTTGTACGGCGTGCCACGTGTCACTGTTTGAACTTCGGCCTTTGAAAATTTTTCCTGATATATATCTCCCTGTTATCTTTCCATCCTAATAGGTCTGACCACAATTGGACTCTCTGAGAGAGAGTTATGCCAAGTGTCGCAACATGACCTGTTTATGGGATAAAACAGGAGAGCGAACTTGTACGGCGTACCACGTGTCACTGGTTCACCTTCGGCCTCTGAAAAAGTTTCCTAAGATATTACAGTATGTGTACTACCTGTCACTTTTTACTAAATTTCATTTGGAGCTTCCTAGCCCATGTTATGACCTTTTTTCCAAGGTCACCTGATTTTGACTGAGATCTGGAAGAGGTAGAAACCCTAACTTGTACTGATCATAACTCATAAAGTACAATGAATATAAGGGTGCCCTTTGGACACAAGGTACCTGGGGATGTTATATTCTACCTGTAAACTTTTCATACCCTGAAACTTCGCAGAAATGGATTTATAGTGAAAGTTCCACGATGACCTGTTTTTGCTATGTAAAACCCTAACCTTCAAATTGTCGTAAGTAAAGCAAGTGTCGTAAGTGCCATACCTTGTCTTCCTTTAGGTTAGCTCTGATACCATGTTAAGATTTAATATTCTAAGACATAAAATAGCAGCATTACATTCCATTTCAAAATAATAGCATATACAGGATCATTGAAGAAACAACAAGCATAGCATAAACACAAAAGACACAGATTTATCCTGGGAAACCCTCATGGGGTAGAAAACCCAGTAAAGCTTTCTCAATATAGATGACCAGCAATATACAAAGATGCAAACCAAAGACATGATCTCCTCCTCCACCATAGCAGACCTCTCCTCCACAAGTGCGCCTCTCTCAAGTGTGTGAGTGTATCAAATGAGGAATACACCTCCTCTATTTATACACTACTCTGACATATCTTTTACACAAGTACATGTAGGCTCGTATTTAACCAATGGGTTAAATACCCCACTACAACTGACTGGGCCGACCCCTCTAGGGTGGTCTAATAACCCTTTGACCCACATAACATATACAGGGCCGACCTCCACTAGGGAAGTCTAATAACCCAAGTTACCACATTCCGACGGAGGAATAAACATCTCCGGATATACAATAAGATCTTTACGGAGGAATGAAACATCTCCGGAATAATAAAGTACAATTATAATATTCTTTGAAGTTACAATATTTCAACAGTTATTGCATCACGAAAAACACGAGGCCCTCAACACGGATATTATGTCTACATTTGATTCAGGTGAAAGATTCAAGGTGGCCTTAAAATGCAGCAAACCAAGCTGGAAATAAAGGTTGTACCACAATGGTTGACCTATTTTATGGTATAATAACCATGCTCTCTATTGGTGGATTAGTTAAAGACCTTCAGTGATTGATAATCTTATCATAGATGAAAAATTCATGATGCAAAAGGCAGGTGGCTGAAAAGAATTGATGCTATAATGTAGCCCCTTATGAGCTTTTGAGCTCAGAGTTATGTTTTGGCTCATTCTTCATCAAGCATAGGTGAGCTAAGACTGGCCTCCTGGATGGCCTTCTTCTTGCACTGTGGAAAAATAGAAGACATTGAGCATATATTTTGGGATTATTTCTTTGTGAAGTCCTTGTGGAAGGCTATTTTGCAACATTTCTCTTCTCTGTTTTCCTGTCCACTTGGTTGGAGGCGGTTCTTGTTGGCAACCCTGATTTGTTTTGATTGCTTGTTCAACCTGTTTTGTCAGTGGTCAGATTAATGGATTTTTCATTTTGATGGTCCATAAGAGACATAAATACACCATGAAGGTAGCAGTTGCACTGTTGTGGAATTATGATCCATAGATATTTGGATGGATAGGAAGGTTGTGTCTCTACTAATCTTGTGTATAAAGTATATCAGAAGAGCTGATATGGGGCTCAGTCAAATATGCTTGCTCTTCTGGCCTGGGTAGGCAGGGAGTCTAATGCTCTTTATTGTAATTGATGTAAATTTGTTCTATTTTGTAATACAAGGCTGAGTTTTTCTGCAAATGCCCATCGTATGATGAATGAGTGATTCAAATGGGCGATCTATACAGATAAGGGTGCTCACTGCTTATCAACATATATGCATGCTCACTTCTTAGTTGAGCCCTTTACGTTGACTGACTTCCCTCTAAAGACCTCTGATTCTTGAAGGTTTGCATGTCTTTTTATCTAAGGCAGGAGGAATTCCAAGAAACATTGGCATTTTGTTCTGCTTGTTAGTTGCCTATACAACTATACTAAAGTAAGGTAGGGAATTCCCCTAAACAATCCAGGGTACAATCTATGACAAAAACTAAACTAATTTGCTTGAACTGAGCACAGGTGGGTTTTCTGAAAATGCCATCATATCATTACTGATAAGATAAGATAATTTTATTAATGTCTAACAAAGGACCAAAAAGAAGCTCAATGGGACTAAGAAGAACAATCAGTGAGATCAATCTGTAAGGGTGCCCTAAGAAAAAAATGAAATGAAAAGGTAATTATATTGTGTTTATATCAACATTGCAATGTTATCTTCCAATAATGGATTGCAGGTATGTTGATCCTGCAACATTGGGTTGTAGGTGTGCTATCTTTGTGATGAAAACTCAACAATGTTGTTTTATGAGTCCATTGCTTCAACAATGTTAGGTTGTTAGTATGCTCAATCTACAATAGTTCTTCCACAATATTGGACTGAAGGTTCACTATTTACACAATGTTCAATGTTTGAATACATATATTATTAATTAATCAACTCACTGTGTCTTTAAATAATATCTTTCTCTACCAAATATGCATCATTTTTCAAATAAGAACAATATAATCATATCCATGTTTATCTATTGAGATAATGCCAAAAACATGGCACAATAGCAAAAGCTATATGCAAATGTAAAATGTGAATGTGTGTAAAGAAAACTAAGGAACATTAATAAATAAGCATATACTAGACTCCATAAACTTATATCGTATGCTCATTTGTTCAGAGAATATCACACTTCTGCTCATAACCGATTTTCTCACTTGAAGGTCTATGCACAACCCACCTTATAAAACAAAGACCACATAAGTCTTCATTGTTTTCAACCAACAATCTATTGTGTATACTACACCAAAAGAACTTGCTAGGAGTAATGTTTATCTATTATATCTTCCAGTTTACAAAACCAAAGAATCCCAAGTACTTGACAAGACATACCTGATGCAAAAGGGCATCCCATTCCTGCAAGCTTTTACCAAGTTTACGGTGTTGATATATTATCCCGACTAATGTGACATCAATGTGATAATTCCCACTCAACATTGATTGAGCAATAAGAACTCTATTACAATATTTTTCTCTTCGTCCTAGAAGGACAAGAAAACTTCAACATATTGTAAGAAGGTTTCCCCTAGGATGTTAAAATAATGTAACTACGGAGGATATTCTAATTATATTATTGTATTCCTCCTACGGGAGTTGATGGTCATGTAATTAATAATGTAAAGGTCATTGAAAGAATCAATGTAAACCCTAGTACATGTGTCGACCTAGAAAATCCCTGGAAAGATTATTATATTATGTAATTGACCATTCAGTTAGACAAGTCGACACCATTAAGGAATTAGTCATCTCAAGGGAAGAATATAAATAGGCATGCTCTCTCTCATTTGTATTATCTCATTCACTCAAGCAAGCTCGCATTAGTGGAGAAGAGAGTGGCACACAAGCAAGGGAGTAGCTGTTTTGTCTTGGGGTTATCTTGTACTTTGTGATTTCTATATTGAGGAAGGCTTTGTTGGGTTTTCTACCCCAAGAGGGTTTCCCAGGATAAATTGTGTCTCTTGTCTTTTATGTTGTGCTTGTTTATCTTTCAGTAATTGTTTATATGCTATATGCTGCTCAAATGATAAGTAAAAACTAACATGGTATCAGAGCCAGCCTGAAATATTACATTGTGCAGCCCCCGTAACTGCAGAAACTAGGGTTTCTTATTCCGGGAGCCACCTCCACACTTTTGTCAAAAAAGAGAGTGAATCTACCTCGCCTCCCTAAGGTGCATTTTTCTGTCGAAGCAGAATTTCATTCTGAGCATTTTCATTTTTGGGTCCACCACTATAGCCCAGGAGAATTAGGGCATCAAGTTTTTGGATCATTTGCTCACTGATTTTGGAAAAGGAGTACATTTATCAACTCCTCTTGAGAAGGTGAATTTACTCATCCAATTAGTTTTTCAAATCCCGAAGTCAGAAAATTAGGGTTTCTCTGACAAACCCTAAGTCAAGGAGGAGCAGATCTCAGAAGGGCAAATTTTCTGGTAAGTCTCAAATCTATTTCTATTTCCATTTGAAGTACTCATTATAGCAAGATGACAAAGAAATACCAAGCTTGATGAAAAGATTGAAGGATCTGAGAACTTCAGATCCTGGAAGTATAGAGTCATGCTCATCGTTGAGGAGCATGAGTTAGAAGACTATGTGAAGGAAGGACTTACAGAACCAGAGGGAGATGAAGAGAAGGCTAGGCACAAGAATAATCTCATCAAAGCAAAGAGGATCATTGATGATTCCATCAAGGATCACCTGATCCCCCATGTGTCTTCCAAGAAGACACCAAAGGATATGTTTGATGCCTTGACTAGCCTGTTTGAAGAAAAGAATATCAACAGGAAAATGACCTTGAGAAACCAACTCAAGGGTGTGAAGAGTATGAAGTCTGAGTCCATGCACTCATACTTCTCAAGGGTATCCCAGATTAAAGAAAAACTAGAAGCCATTGGGGATATGATCGAGGATGCAGAAGTTGTGATGAATACCCTGAAAGGTCTCCCCTGAGATTGGGAACCATTTGTTTGTGGCATTTGTGCCAGAAAGAAACTAATCAAGTTCATAATTCTATGGGAAGAAAGTGTCAAAGAAGGAGAAAGATTAGTCGTTAGAGAAGAGAAATTAAATGACGATGAAGATCAAGCTTTAGCTACCCATGTTAAAGGTGGGAAGAAGAGGAAGAACAACCCTCATCCCCGAGAGGACTCTCCAAGGAGACCCCAGAAGAAGAGAAGGAACAGGAAGGATTTCTCTTCAATTGAGTGTTACTCATGCCACAAGACTGGACACATTGCAAGAAATTGTCCAAACAAATCTGGACACCACAAGAAGCAGAAGAAGAGGTTTCATGCTCATGCAGCGGAAGATAGTGATGATGATAACAAGACCAATGAAGACTCCAGTGAAGAATATGTTCTTATCTCAGCACTCACTGGTTCAGTATCTCATGGAAGTGATACTTGGCTAGTGGATAGTGGAGCTTCAAAACACATGACGGGATACAAAGAATCCTTGTCTCATCTCATCCAGAAGGAATCTCCACACAAGGTAAAGCTCGGAGATGACTACCAATATCCCATCAAGGGTATGGGAGAAGCCTCTTACAAGTTGGACTCTAGGAAGTCCATGAATACGAAGGATGTACTTTATGTACCTGGGTTGAAGAAGAACCTTCTATCTATTTCAGCATTAGATAAGAAAGGTCTTCGCGTTGCATTTGTAGATGGTGAATTTCTCATGTGGCCTAAAGGAAAGACTATTGATGATGCAATAGTCATTGGAGTAGAAGAAAGAGGACTTACAAACTGAAGGGTCATGCAGATCCAGCACTCATGACTAGTACCATGAACCCCTGTGAGCTATGGCATAGGAGACTAGCTCATGTACACTACAAAGCCTTACCAATTGTAAGTAAGGTAGTGACTGGTTTACCAGAAATCCAGGTGGATCATGAAGGAGTATGCAAAGCGTGTGCTCAAGGGAAGAGTATGAAGAACCCTTTTCCAAGTAGCGATAGCCAAGTGAAAGGTATTCTGGATATCATTCATTCAGACATCTGTGGACCAATGTCCACCACCACTCTAAGCGGTTATGAGTATTATGCATATTTTATTGATGATTATTCTCGCAAAACATGGATTTACTTTCTAAAGAATAAGAATGAAGTCTTTGAAAAGTTTAAAGAGTTCAAGGTACTCGTAGAGAATCTTTCTGCAAAGAAGATTAAGATCCTGAGGTCAGACAATGGAGGGGAATATACCTCAGGGGATTTCAAATATTTCTGTAAGCAAGCAGGGATTAAGAGGGAGCTCACTGTCCCCTATAATCCACAACAGAATGGTGTAGCCGAAAGGAAGAATAGGACGATCATAGAAGCAATAAAGGCTATGATCCACAATCAAGACTTACCCATGCATCTATGGGCAGAGGTTGCCAGAACCGCAGTCTATGTACAAAACATGATCTCTCATAGTGCTCTTGGAAACAAGACCCCTGAAGAGATGTTCATCGGAAAGAAGCCTGAAGCCAGTCACCTAAAGATATTTGGATGTCTAGTGATCATCCACATTTCGAAGGAGAAGAGATCGAAACTAGAACCTTCAGGAAAGAAGGGAATATTTGTGGGTTATAGTGAGCAATCTAAGGCTTACCGCATATACATCCCAGGATTCCGCCAGATCGAGATTAGTCGGGATGTCACATTTGATGAAGACACAGCCTTCAACAAGTCTAAGAAGAATAATGAGGATGAAGGAGATCAAGAAGCTCCCAGAGTTACAGAATCAACCAAAGAACCAATTCAAAATATTGAAGAGGATCCTATTCCAGAGGATCATGACATGGCAGAACCTCAGAGACCTGAGGAGATACCTCATAAAGAGATCTCTCGAAAGAGAAGACCAGCCTAAACACGAGAATTAATCCAAGATGTTGGAAAGTATGGTGCCCCAGAAGGATCCAGTAGAGAGAGCAAGAGACCAAGGCCATACTCCAGCTACGTAGCCTTGATGTGAAATCTTGTTGAAGAAGCAATGAAGAAGAAGGAATGGTTGGATGCCATGAATGAAGAGTATCAGTCCATCATCAAGACTGATTTTTGGGACGTGGTACCAAGACCAAAGGACAAATTGGTTGTCTCATCAAAGTGGATCTTCAAAACAAAACATTTAGCAGATGGAAGCATTGAAAAGTACAAGGCAAGATTTGTAGCCTGGGGATTCTCGCAAAAGGAAGGAATTGACTACGAGGAGACTTTTTCCCCGGTAGCCAGATATACTTCGAATAGGACCATTCTTGCCTTGGCATTCAAGATGAAATGGAAGCTACATCAGATGGATGCGAAAACTGCTTTCCTGAATGGAAACATAGAAGAGGAAGTATATATCGAGCAACCAAAAGGATTTGAAGTAGAAAACAATAAGTCACATGTATGCAAGTTGAAGAAAGCGTTGTATGGGTTGAAGCAAGCTCCCAGAGCATGGTATGGAAGAATTGACAGCTTCCTGATGAGCTTGGGCTTTACCAAAAGTAAAGCGGACTTTATTCTTTACTACAAGATTATGAATGATGAACCATGATACTATTACTGTATGTAGATGACTTATGTCTGACTGGAGAAGACAAGCCTATTGTTGAATGTAAGAAGAGGCTTGCAGTAGAATTTGAGATGAAAAACCTTGGCAAGATGCACTACTTTCTAGGTCTTGAAGTATGCCAGTTTCCAGACGAGATTTTTCGGAGTCAAGGAAAATACATAGTTGAGATCCTAAAAAGATTTGGGATGCTGGAATGCAAGGCCATGACTACTCCGAATGGTGACAAATTTGAAGCTTCTGAGTGATGCTTCTTCAGAGAAAGTGGATGTCACCATGTATAGACATATTATTGGGTCATTAATGTATTTGACCAATACTCGTACAGACATATGTTTTGCAGTAAACATTTTGAGTCAGTATATGGTGGAACCCAGAAATGTCCACCTAATTGCAGCAAAACACGTGATGAGATATCTGACGGGTATATTGGATTATGGGATCAGATATGCCCCACATAGTGAGTTCAGGCTATATGGGTACACAGACTCGGATTGGGATGGAAGTGCTGAAGACAAAAAGATCACTTCAGGATGTTGCTTTAGTTTGGGTTCAGGCATGATCTCATGGCTCAGTAGAAAGCAACCCTGTGTTGCACTTAGTACAGCAGAAGCTGAATATGTAGCAGCTTGTTCAGCTTGTGGTGAAGCAGTGTGGCTTTGCAAGATGTTGACAGGATTGTTCGATGCAGAGATTGATGCTACAGAGATACTCTGTGATAACCAGAGTTGCATCAAGATGACTGAGAATCCTGTGTTTCATGATAGATCAAAGTACATTGAAATTAAGTTCCACTATATCTGGGATATGGTGCAGAGGGAAGCTTTGAAGCTCGAGTATGTGCCTACAGAGGAACAAGTTGCTGATGTGCTGACTAAGCCTATGGCTCGTGTGAAGTTTGAGTACTTTCGAGACAGGCTTGGTGTGGTACAGAGGGACCTCTCTCGAAAGAGAGATTGATTGATGATGCCTATCCGAAAGGATAGATGCCTGTCCGTAGGGATGGATGCCTCTCCAAGGGTGAGGGAAGATCAATACTAGCTGACTGATGGTTCCAACTCTCACGAGTTGATGCCTGTCCATAGGGATGGATGCCTCTCCAAGGGTGAGGGAAGATCGGTACTAGCTGACTGATGGTTCCAGCTCTCACGAGCTGATGCCTGTCCGTAGAGATGGATGCCTCTCCAAGGGTGAGGGAATATTAGTACTAGCTGATTGATGGTTCCAGCTCTCACAAGATGATGCATGTCCGTAGGGATGGATGTATCTCCAAGGGTGAGGGAAGATCAGTACTAGCTAACTGATGGTTCCATCTCTCACAAGCTGATGCCTGTCCGTAGGGATGGATGCCTCTCAAAGGGTGAGGGAAGATCAGTACTGGCTGACTGATAGTTCCAGCTCTCACAAGCTTATGCCTCTCCGGGGGTGAGGGAAGATCAGTACTGGCTGACTGATAGTTCCAGCTCTCATGAGCTGATGCCTCTCCAGGGGTGATGGAAGATTAGTACTAGCTGACTGATAGTTCCAGCTCTCACGAGCTGATGCCTCTCCAGGGGTGAGGGAAGATCAGTACTGGCTGACTGATAGTATTAGTATGTAGATACTGATGTTTGTTGCAGGTGTTCTAGCTGATGGTATTGTTCCAGCAGATGGTGTTCCAACTGACAATGATGTGGTTTCAGCTGATGGTGCTGCTGATGGTGTTGTTCCAGCAGATAGTATTCCAGCTGACGATGATGTTGTTCCAGCTGATGGTGCTCCTGATGTTGCTATCCCAGTAGATGATGTTCCAGTTGACGAGGTTGCTGACAGCAAAAGATGTTCCAAATCATGATGTTGTTGATGAGGATGTTCCAGTAGATGATGTTCCAGTTGATGATGTCGTTGTTCCAGCAAATGATGATTATTGATGATGATGCTGCTAATGATGATCATACTCGGCAGATGATGATGTTGCTACTCCACAGATGATGCCCCAAGACAGATGATGATCCAAAGCCTTCCTACGACATATAGCAGTTCACAAGTCAGTTGTGCAGAGGTTGTTACCCGTAGAATACCTTCCTAGTTAAGAGGGAGTGTTAAAATAATGTAACTGCAGAAGATATTCTATTTACATTATTGTATTCCTCCTACGGGAGTTGATGGTCATGTAATTAATAATGTAAAGGTCATTGAAAGAATCAATGTAAACCCTAGGACATGTTTCGGCCTAAAAAATCCCCAGAAAGATTATTATATTATGTAATTGACCATTCAGTTAGACAAGTCGGCCCCATTGGGGAATTAGTCATCTCAATGGAAGAATATAAATAGGCGTGCTCTCTCTCATTTGTATTATCTCATTCACTCAAGCAAGCTCGCATTCGTGGAGAAGAGAGTGGCGCCCAAGCAAGGGAGTAGTTGTTTTGTTTTGGGGTTATCTTGTACTTTGTGATTTCTATATTGAGGAAGGCATTGCTGGGTTTTCTACCCCAAGAGGGTTTCCCAGGATAAATTGTGTCTCTTGTCTTTTATGCTGTGCTTGTTTATCTTTCAGTAATTGTTTATATGCTATATGCTGCTCAAATGATAAGTAAAAACTAACATGGGATTACCAACAAAGGAAAGATATCATGATGAACTGTTACACCCCATTTTGCATGGGTGTCCATGTGTGATTTTGATCACTCTTGAGAGGCATGACATCATCCATGATGATGTGTTGGTGCCTCAATGATGATCATGAGCATTTATATGGACTATTTGAGGCATGGTGACTTGGTTTTGAGCATAAAGAAAGGCAAGTCTATGATATTCAATTGTTCTAGGTATGTTTTTATCATTGAATAACACTGAAAAGGTATTATCTTGACTTCTAGGTGCATTTCAGAACATAAAACAACAATCGAACACCCCAGACCTCAAATCTGAGTCAATTTGAGGGCAAAAGGAAAAATTTATCAGCCATGTAACAACAAGATAAAGACTTTGAACTATTATAGCAACCGACCTTCTCTCATTTTAATGGAAGATTCAACCTTAGAGGCATGTGCACAAGTCTAGAACTTGTCCCCCTCATTGATTGTATGGATTAGGTTTGAATATGGAATCCTTACATAAGTTTTCACTAGCCCACGAGAGGTTTTGGAGATGATTTACAAATGCGTAGTATTGAATAGTAGTCACAACATCCCTTTGAAACCTAAGATATAGAATTCAATGGACCTTTTTGGAGATTACTTTGGGTTCTTGTAAATGTACAACAACAGGTTAATGAGAATTATAGGAAATTTCAAATATTATCAGACAAAAGTAAAACTTCACACTGAGCACTTCTAATTTTGGGAAATGATCAAGCATTTCAGTGTCAGTCTAGGCAATTTCGAGGAGTCGTTTTCATGAGAGAACACTTATATACAGAGCAAGGTTCCTCTAGCCACCCTCTTCCCTAACTCGCTACCTTGGATTCGTTCTCTACAAGCACCCAAAAAATATTTTGGGTGCAATCTAAGCATGAAGAACATTAGTCCTGTGTTTGTTGCAACCATGGCGAAGGCCTGATCATTGACGTATCTTAGGATACAGTCGGCAACAATAACATCCACCTTCAACCCTATCTCAAAGGACAACAACCCTGTTTCAAAAGAAGGTTTTTATCGTTTTATGTGGAAATTAGAAGTTTAGAGGGAGGTCGCAACCACAATATCTACCATCTATCCGCAATATGGAGGGTGCATAGCTCTTTGGGGCGTTTCTTATGTTTCCCTCAGATCAACCTTGTTTCAAGCCTGTGGTGAAGTTAGATCCTTTAAGGAGGAGGTTCTTCATTCTCAAGACACTTGGGATATATGTCTTGAACCTAAATTGCAATACCTTTCTTCAGCTTAGTGAATTCCTTAGCTTCAAGACTTATCCACCTCAAAACACTTTTGTTCACCATCCTCTACATTATCCCCGTCCCTAGAATGAATTTTTTAGCTCAATCGCATCCATTGGAGCAGTTACAAACTACTTCGGGCAGCAGCATGAAGGCACCTTAAAGGGGAATTTATAGACTATTGTAGGAAAAAACGTGAGGATAGAGTAGCGAACATGAGGTGTGCTCTCCTATATTTCTAATCCTATATTTGGAAGCATGAGGTGTGCTCTCCTTTCTCGTCCCACCAATCATGATTCTGCTTGGACTCAGAGTCCCTCCTCCAAGATGTTGCACTCTTTGATAAGTTGATAGTCCAAAGCTCCCTCTTCCGCTCTATAAGTATCCTCCCATAAGGATCTCCTCTAGCTCTATGCAAGATGTCCTCTCTATGCAAAATACTACTTTGATGTTTGCCAATATGGTCAGAAAGCTTGAATGATCCTCCTCCACAAATGTGTCTATGTCCATCGCTAAGTCCATGAAGCATTGTCCTCATCCCAAGCTTCCTCAATTTAAGTGTCCAACATCCAAGGTATATATCACATGGACCTAATCTCCAAGGGCTAAGTATGCTCATCCAAGTGCCCAAAACCCCTCCTCCTAGCTAGTTACCTCCCATGACCGAGAATTGGAATCCCTCTTTGTGTGCCTTTATGGACATATGCATGGCTTGGTTTGGGTGGATGCTTGACCTTGGTTAGAGAGGTAACATGGCACTCTTAGCTAGGAGGTTGTTACCCTAATGCGCATGATGGCACCCCCATTGTGTGCACCCAATGGGTCGGTCATTATGTCGATCAGGGTAACAACCTTCTTGCTAAGAGTGCCATGCTACCTCTCTAACCAAGGTCAAGAATCCACCCAAACCAAGCCATCCATATGTCCATGGAGCATCTCCAAGGGGCTAGGACACACACTGCTTTCGTAGCAAGGTGAAAACATTTTTGGAGTAACCTAAAAAGCTAAGAAAATAACATTAGGATCACCAACAAAGCCAAGATATAGTGATGAGAAATGCTATAAGTGTAGTGGTTTACACCAACTACAACAATAACGTAAGTTGTTGGTAGTGGTATAATGATTGCAATGGAAAAGGACAGTGGAGCTACCAACAAAGGAAAGATATCATGATGAACCCCATTTTGAATGGGTGTCCATGTGTGATTTTGATCACTCTTGAGAGGCATGACATCATCCATGATGTTGTGTTGGTGCCTCAATGATGATCGTGAACATTTATATGGACTATTTGAGGCATGTTGACTTGGTTTTGGGCATAAAAAAAGGCAGGTCTATGATAAATCAGTTGTTCTAGGTATGTTTTAATCATTGCATATCAATGGAAAAGTATTATCTTGAGTTCTGGGTGCATTCCATAACATAAAATAGCAATCGAACACACTAGACCTCAAATCTGGGTCAATTTGAGGGAAAAAATAAAAATTTCTCAGCAATGTAATAGAAAGATAAAAAATCTGAGTTGTCATAGTAGCGAGCCTTCTCTCATTTTAATGGACGATTCAACCTGGTGGCATGTGCACAAGGCCAACATTTGTCCTCTTCATTTATTGTATGGATCAGTTTTTAGTTTGGAATCCTTATATCAGTTTTCACTGGCCTACGAGAGGTTTTGGAGATGATTTACAGACCTATAGTATTCAGTAGCAGTCAGAATATCCTTTCGAAACCTAAGATACATAATTCAGTGGACCTGTTTGGAGATTACATCAAGTGCTTGTAAATAGACAACAACAGGTTAAGGAGAATTCTGCGTAGTTTTAAAGATCATAAAACAGAAATTAAACTTCACATCGAGCACTTTTAATACTGGGCAATGATCAAACATTTCAGTGCCATTCTGGGAAATTAAAAAGAATTTTTTCTATGAGAGAATAACACTTATATACAAATCAAGGTTCCTCCATCCACCCTCTTCCCTAAATCATTGCCTCCAATTCGTTCTTTGCAAGACACAAAAAGAATATTTTGGCTGCAATCTCAGCATGAAGAAAACCAATCCTTGATTTGTTGCAACCATGGAGATGTCCTAATCATTGATGTATCTTAGGATACCATCAACAACAATAACATCCACCCTCAACCCGGTCTCAAAGGACAACAACCCTATTTCATAATTGAAGGAGGTTTTTTATCATTTTATGTGGTAACTGGAAGTTTAGAGGGAGGTGGTAGTCACAATATCTACCAACTATCAACAATAAGGAGGGGACGCATCTCTGTGGGACGTTTCTTTTGTTGCCCTCGCATCAACCTTGTTTCAAGCTTGTGGTGAAGTCGCATCCTTGAAGGAGGAGGTTTTTCATTGCCAAGACAATTGGGAGATATGTCTTGAACCTAAATAGTCATACATTTCTTCAGCTCAGTGCATTCCTCAGCTCCCAGACTTTCTCCACCTCAAAACACACTTGTTCATCAGCCTCTACATTATCTGCAGCCATAGAATTAAGTCTTTACCTCAGTTGCCAACATTGGAGCAATTACAAACAACTCTGGGCAGCAGCATGAAGGCAACTTAAAGGGGCCGTTGTACACTATTGTAGGCAATAACGTGAGGACGTAGTAGTGAGGAGTTACATATCGAGCATGAGGGTACTCTTCTTGATGCTAGTTACATCCTATTATTGGCAACATTAAAAAGGGCCTCACCTGTGGCTATGACATTCTATGAAGGGCATACTCCCTTTCCTATATTTCTCATCCTATTCTTGGAAGCATGATGTGTGCTCTCCTTTCCCGTCTCACTAATCATGATCCTCCTTGGGCTAAAAGCCCCTCCTCCAATATGATGCACTCTCCGATAAGTTGGTGGTCCAATGCTCCCTCTTCAGCTCTATGCAACATGCCCTCTCTGTGCACAATACTACTTTGATGTTTGCCAATATGGTCACAATGCTTGAACGCTCCTCCACCACAAATGTGTCTAGGTCCATTACTAAGTCCATGAAGCATGGTCCTCATCCCAAGCTTCCTCTAGTTAAGTGTCTAACATCCAAGTTATATATCACATGGACCTAATCTTCAAGGGCCAAGTGTCCTCATCCAAGTGCCCAAAAACCGCTCCTTGTGCCCAAAACCCCCCTCCTCCTAGCTAGTTACCTCACGTGACTGAGAATTGGAATACCCCTTAGTGTGTCTTCATGAACATATGCATGGCTTGGTTTGGGTGGATACTTGACCTATATTACAGAGGTAGCATGGCACTCTTATCTAGAAGGATGTTACGTTGATCGGCATGATGACTACCCCAATGTGTGCTCCCAACGGGTCAATCATTATGCCAATCAGGGTAACAACCTCCTAGCTAAGAGTGTCGCGCTACCTCTCTAACCAAGGTCAAGCATCCACCCAAACCGAGCCATCCATATGTCCACGAAGCATCTCCAAGGGGCTAGGACACACATTGCTCTCCTAGCAAGGTGAAAACACTTTTGGAGTAACCTAAAAAGCTAAGAAAAAAACATTAAGATTACCAACAAAGCCATGATATTGTGATGGGAAATGCCATAAGTGTAGTGGTTTACACCAATTACAACGATAATGCAAGTTGTTGGCAGTGGTACAATAATTGTAAAGGAAAATGACAATGGGGCTACCAAAGGGGAGCTAGTGTTAGAAAAAGGACCAAAAGGTAGATCATAAAATGCTTTTTGTTCCAAATCTAGTTGGGGTGGGGGCACACTAGGAAGGATATGCAAGTTAAGAAGCTTAGTGTAAAAACGGGAAAACCAAGAGCAACAACTAAAAAGTGGGGGAAATGAGTGGATAGACACATATTGATAAACTAAAGTTGGAGAGGTTAGTCCTCAAGCCTTCTTCATTGAAAGTGTAAAGCATTGCAATAGTAAGGAATGAAGAGACGACCTCAAGCCCCGTGAGAAGAATGAGGATTCCATACTATAGATTAAATGCCATCGATCATGTAGGCTCATGGTACTGCTGGGCTGTGGCATTCTAACACCACAATCTACATCTCAGTAGGATATGCCAGTTGTGTCAATTGGTGGAGATTGAGACATAGGAGCACTTCATCTCCAAGTGTATGATATATTGTAAGAACATATGGAGATATCATTGTTTATTCCATGATCAAGGTTGTCCCTTTGTCAAAGCTTTTTGGCAGTCTATATCGGGTGGTGATTCCTCACACACCAAACTTATGAGGATTATTCAAGCCCATCTCTACTAAGTTGATCACTTGTTAGGAGGTGTTATCACCTATTTTGTACAAATAGTTGAAACTCCATTGAGCCGCCAGTTTTGGAACACATTAGTGTTCACTTCCAGAGTATCAGGGTTTCAGATGACAACAATCAGCCAATTTTGGCTAGCCCGTTTTTATTTTTAGTCAAAGTGACCATGGCCCAATGGGGTTTGTAATAAAGTGTGCTAGTAGGATTTTTTGAGTGGCTCGGTCCCCCATGCCTTGTTTAAGCAACTAAGGTATTCCAGGGAGTTTTTTCTCTTGTCAATTATACTTTTCCTATAGCCGAGCTATAATCGATGAGGTTTTCTCCCGCTTCCTCCAAAGTTGGAATGCCCGATTTTGAAAATTGAGCCTTGGGGGGTTGTTAGAGTCCAAATGATGTATATAAGCCTACTAGACACTGTTAGAATAGACTATGGTCATGTCCTAAGTCACTAGAACCCTCGGAAAAAATTTTGAATTTTTTTTACCGGGTCCTCCAATTTTGGGTTTTTTAATTATTTTATTTTTTAATTAAATGTTCCATAGTTTAAATGGAAAAATTTCAATTTGTAATATGTCAGTCATTCGGGGTCCGAATTCAGAGTTTGAAAACTTAAACCTTAAGCCAAAAATCATTCATGACCCCCGGACCAACTTGGCCTAAGTTTCAGACAATTATTTGGCTTCATAATTAATATTTTCCCAAAAAATAAAAAAATGACAAATATTAATTAAAATATTCAGAAAAAATAATAAATTGGAGATAATTTAAATCTCTCCAAAAAAGGCCAAATTAAATAAAGTAAAAGTCAAAATGATATCGAACTAAGCATTTATGATGATTGCAATCATCACCCACCCGTTTCAGATCAACATCGAAGCACTAGGAGTGATTTTAAGTCAAGAAATTTGCCCTCTCCTTTAGCTTGACGTTTTTGGTAATGTGGCATTTGTTTGTTGGTTGGGTGATGATCCCAATGAAGAGTGGAGGTGCCTTGCCTAGGTGGAGGCCACCTGCTCACTCTACATCAATGCAAACTCAAGTTTAATGGTAAATCTCACTCCAAGCTTTGATTTTTTGGAGTTTGTGATTGGAATTTGCTTTTCTCAAGGTGCCATTTGTCTCCCACAAGGCAAATTCGAATTAGGGTTTTAGTTGGCTAGTTTTTGTATAAATAAGAGTGCTTTGCTCTCTCTTATTCATGGAGATTTTGGGCAAGAGAACTTTGCCAAAATATTGTAAAGTACTATTTGTTTAAGTTTGGAATAAAAGTGACTTTGGAGGTCTATGCATGAGTTATTAGCATTGTGAATTCATCTTGTGGGAGGTGATATTTCTCTAACCCTCACTCTTTCTTTATGCAAGTGTATTTTTTCATTGCTAACTTAGGAAGGCTATCAATCTAGCACGCAAGGTTAGCCATTTATTGTCTTTAATTTGGTTATCTATGCAATATCTTTGATTATCTAAAGCGGACAGGACGTAGTTAGTTATACTAATCTCTTTTGGATCTTCATTTGATTTAGCATTCTAATATTTGATATCACTTGCATCTTGAAGTTTGTGGCTTTTCAGGGATCACCAAAGGTGGAGAAAGGTGTGAGCTCGGTTGCATCTATCCTCTCTTCACAAAACAAGAGCTCTTTTCATCTAATGCTTTCATTGTGCAGGATTTACAAGGCCTTTCTACTTCCAAAAGAAGAAACATAGCCACAAAGGGCTTGCTTGCCTCATCCATCAAACAAACTATTTCAATCTTTCTTTTGGTTACATTGGTTTCTACAAGTGGATCTCTATTTTTCAAGGTTCTATTCTATCTCTTTTCCACTATTTCTAGAAGTTATCGAGTCATTTAAAATTTGTATTTCAAGCTTGCTTGGCTTCTACTAAATTATATCTAGGCTTTCTAGCCTTAGATCTACTTTTTTCAAAGCTAGATCCATCTTTTCAAAGACTCATATTTAAAAATCTAGTTTCATTTTCCAAAGTTGTAAATTCATCTTCTTCTCTTCTAAGTTTTTCCTTGAGAAAGTAGCTTGGGATTTGATCTCAAGTGCCACATAATTTTGTGGCTACTTCTCTTTCTTCATTAGCATCCTTGCAGACATCCAGCTAGCTAGAAGGTTTTCGGGACTAGTGGTTCTAGTGGTCACCTTGTTCCAGGGTTGATCCCACCTTGTTTGTTTATTTCTTGGTTTATTGCTTGATTTGGCCTTGTCTTTTTCTCTCCCATTGATTTTTCCTTTCATTGCTTGTTTGCCTTGGAAAACACGCATTAATTTTCTTGAAAAGCATGCATATTTTCCACTTTTTAGCTTGCTGGTTTTTTCTATGTTTTCCGCTTTTTTTTCAATTATGGAATTTCTTGAAAAATATTAAAAGTTCAAAAAAAATTCGAAAAAAATCATTTTTTCTCAATTTTTAGTGTTTTTCTTGAAAAGCGTGCCATTGTCGGCTTGCTGTTTTTTGACTGATTTTTTCAATTTTTTTTGCTAATTCTCAATTCTGGAAATTAGCTTGAAAATTTAAAAATTTTCAAAAAAATTAAATTTTTTGATTTTTTGATTTTTTTTTACTTTTTCTCGAAAAACGTGCAATTTTGTACTTACTGATTTTTTATTGATTTTCTGCAATTTTATGTTATTTTCTAGATTCCGGAAATTAGCTAAAAATATTAAAAAATCCTTAAATTGCATTTCTAAAAAAATCTCAAGTCATTTCGCTGAAAACGTGCATTTTACATAAAAAACAGTGAGCTTGTCTTGTCTTTTCCAAGGTCTGATTTTTGGTCTCATTTCACTGTTTTGGGCTCTTATTTCATCTCATTGGGCATTTATCTTGTTATTCACTTCATCTTTTCAAATCATAGTTAAAATTTTGCTTTCCTAACACTCTTACTAGTTGTTGTTTAGAGCTCTTAGTCACAAGTGAACCCAAAGCAAATCCATGCAAGAAAGAGCAAGCAAAACTATATCCAAAGACAAGGATCCAAAACCAAAAAAGAAACCATTTATCCTTTGTACAAATTCATAGGAGTTTTCATTTCACTTAACTTATTTCTCAAAAGTCCTTTCAAGGGTTTCAATCCAAAAGACACTTGTAATTTTTCAATAAAAGCTTGAGTGGAGTTTTTAAGCCCCCACTTCCAACTTCCCCCACCTGGGGAGGTTTGTGGTATCTTGATGTGATTTGCTTTAGTATCTTAGAGTAGTTTCTATTTTCATGTACTTAGAAATAATTTGCTAGATTAACTTCTTTTCGCTTTAGAACACTAATTGTTAGTTACCTTCCATTTTGCAACTTAGAAACTAATTGTTAGTTTAGTCAATTATTTTATCATTATTGAGCTATCATGTGTGTTCTTGTTTATAAGCTGCTTCCATTTTAACAAAGAACCAAAGTCTCTTGAACTTGCAATAACACAAGTCAAGAGCACTCTCTATCAGAGAGCATTCCCACTGCATATACCTCCAATTCAATCAAGAAACAACAACTTATGAAGCCACGAAAACATAGCCTCTCTACTTTATCTCAATGTGATAACTCCCACCCAACATTGATTGAGCAATAAGACGTCTATTAAAATATTTTTCTCTTCGTCCTAGAATGACAAGAAAACTTCAACATATTCCAAGAAGGCTTCCCCTAGGATTACCAACAAAGGAAAAATGTCATGATGAACTGTTACACCCGATTTTGCATGGGTGTCCATGTGTGATTGATCACTCTTGAGAGACGTGACATCATCCATGATGATGTGTTGGTGCCTCAATGATGATCATGAGCATTTATATGGACTATTTGAGGCATGGTGACTTGGTTTTGGGCATAAAGAAAGGCAAGTCTATGATAATCAGTTGTTCTAGGTATGTTTTTATCATTGAATAGCACTGAAAAGGTATTATCTTGACTTCTAGGTGCATTTCGGAACATAAAACAACAATCGAACACCCCAGACCTCAAATCCGAGTAAATTTGAGGGCAAAAGGAAAAATTTATCAGCCATGTAACAACAAGATAAAGACTCTGAACTATTATAGAAACTGACCTTCTCTCATTTTAATGGAAGATTCAACCTTGGAGGCATGTGCACAAGTCTAGCACTTGTCACCCTCATTGATTGTATGGATCAGGTTTGAGTTTGGAATACTGGGTTTGTTGCAACCATGGCGAAGGCCTGATCATTGATGTATCTCCAGATACAGTCGGCAACAATAACATCCACCTTCAACCCTATCTCAAAGGACAACAACCCTGTTTCAGAAGACTGTTTTTATCGTTTTATGTGGTAACTAGATGTTTAGAGGGAGGTCGCAGTCTCAATATCAACCATCTATCCGCAATACGGAGGGTGCATAGCTCTGTGGGGCGTTTCTTATGTTGCCCTCAGATCAACCTTGTTTCAAGCCTATGGTGAAGTTGGATCCTTTAAGGAGGAGGTTCTTCATTGTCAAGACACTTGGGAGATATGTCTTGAACCTAAATTGTCATACCTTTTCTTCAGCTTAGTGCATTCCTTAGCTTCCAGACTTCTCCACCTCAAAACACACTTGTTCATCATCCTCTACATTATCCCCGTCCCTAGAATGAAGTTTTTAGCTCAGTCGCCAACATTGGAGTAGTTACAAACTACTCTGGGCAGCAGCATAAAGGCACCTTAAAGGGGAATTTATACACTATTGTAGGCAAAAACGTGAGGATAGAGTAGTGAGCAGTTACATATGGAGCATGAGGAAACTCTTCTTGATGGTAGTTACATCCTATTCTTGGCAACATTAAAGAGGGCCTCACTTGTGGCTATGACATTCTATGAAGGGCACACTTTCTTTCCTATATTTCTAATCCTATTCTTGGAAGCATGAGGTGTGCTCTCCTTTGTCGTCCCACCATTCATGATCCTCCTTGGACTCAGAGCCCCTCCTCCAAGATGTTGCACTCTCTGATAAGTTGATAGTCCAATGCTCCCTCTTCCGCTCCATATAAGTATCCTCCCACAAGGATCTCCTCTAGCTCTATGCAAGATGTCGTCTCTATGCAAAATACTACTTTGATGTTTTCCAATATGGTCAGAAAGCTTGAATGATCCTCCTCCACAAATGTGTCTATGTCCATCGCTAAGTCCATAAAGCATTGTTCTCATCCCAAGCTTCCTCAAGTTAAGTGTCCAACATCCAAGGTATATATCACATGGACCTAATCTCCAAGGGCTAAGTATGCTCATCCAAGTGCCCAAAACCCCTCCTCCTAGCTAGTTACCTCCCATGACCGAGAATTGGAATCCCCCTTTGTGTGCCTTTATGGACATATGCATGGCTTGGTTTGGGTGGATGCTCGACCTTGGCTAAAGAGGTAACATGGCACTCTTAGCTAGGAGGTTGTTACCGTAATGGGCATGATGGAACCCCCATTGTGTGCACCCAATGGGTCGGTCATTATGTCGATCAGGGTAACAACCTTCTTGCTAAGAATGCCACGCTACCTCTCTAACCAAGGTCAAGAATCCACCCAAACCGAGCCATCCATATGTCCATGAAGCATATCCAAGGGGCTAGGACACACACTGCTTTCCTAGCAAGGTGGAAACATTTTTGGAGTAAGCTAAAAAGATAAGAAAAAAACATTAGGATCACCAACAAAACCAAGATATAGTTATGAGAAATGCTATAAGTGTAGTGGGTTACACCAAATACAACAATAATGCAAGTTGTTGGTAGTGGTATAATGATTGCAATGGAAAAGGATGGTGGAGCTACCAACAAATGAAAGATATCATGATGAACTATTACCCCCCATTTTGAATGGGTGTCCATGTGTGATTTTGATCACACTTGAGAGACATGACATCATCCATGATGATGTGTTGGCGCCTCAATGATGATCACGAGCATTTATATGGACTATTTGAGGCATGTTGGCTTGGTTTTGGGCATAAAAAAAGGCAGGTCTATGATAAATCAGTTGTTCTAGGTATGTTTTAATCATTGAATAACACTGGAAAAGTATTATCTTAAGTTTTGGGTGCATTCCAGATCATAAAATAGCAATCGAACACACCAGACCTCAAATCTGGGTATATTTGAGCGCAAAAGGAAAAATTTCTCAGCAATGTAATAGCAAGATAAAGACTCTGAGTTGTCATAGCAGTGGGCCTTCTCTCATTTTAATGGAAGATTCAACCTTTGTGGCATGCGCACAAGGCCAACATTTGTCCCCTTCATTTATTGTATCGATCAAATTTCAGTTTGGAATCCTTATATCAGTTTTTACTGGCCTACGAGAGGTTTTGGAGATGATTTATAGACCTATAGTATTCAATAGCAGTCAGAACATCCTTTTGAAACCTAAGATACATAATTCAGTGGACCTGTTTGGAGATTAGACCAAGTGCTTGTAAATGGACAAGATGGTTTCCTAGGATAAATTGTGTCTCTTCTAATATTGGGCAATGATCAAACATTTCAGTGTCATTCTAGACAATTCAAAAGAGTTTTTTCGATGCAATCTCAACATGAAGAACATCTGTCCTTGATTTGTTGCAACCATGGAGATGTCCTGATCATTGATGTATCTTAGGATACCGTCAGCAACAATAACATCCACCCTTAACCTGGTCTCAAAGGACAACAACCCTATTTCAGAATCTAAGGAGGTTTTTATCATTTTATGTGGTAACTGGAAGTTTAGAGGGAGGTGGTAGTCACAATATCTACCAACTAGCAGCGATAAGGAGGGGTGCATCTCTCTGGGACATTTCTTTTGTTGCCCTTGAATATCCTTGTTTCAAGCCTGTGGTGAAGTCGCATCCTTGAAGGAAGAGGTTTTTTGTTGCCAAGACAATTGGGAGATATGTCTTGAACCTAAATGGTCATACATTTCTTCAGCTCGGTGCATTCCTAATCTCCCAGACTTTCTCTGCCTTAAAATAGACTTGTTCATCATCCTCTACATTATCTGCAGCCGCAGAATGAAGTCTTTACCTTAGTCGCCAACATTGGAGCAATTACAAACTACTCTAGGCAGCAGCATGAAAGCAATTTAAAGGGGCAGTTATACACTATTGTAGGCAATAAAGTGAGGATGTACTAGTGAGGAGTTACATATCGAGCATGAGGGAACTCTTATTAATACTAGTTACATCCTATTATTGGCAACATTAAAAA
Source organism: Larix kaempferi (assembly GCA_027924585.1). NCBI lineage: Eukaryota > Viridiplantae > Streptophyta > Pinopsida > Pinales > Pinaceae > Larix > Larix kaempferi. The sequence goes on from BSBM01000232.1 coordinate 11,075,519, forward strand.
GGGCCTCACCTATGGCTATGACATTCTATGAAGGGCACACTCCCTTTTCTATATTTCTCATCCTATTGTTGGAAGCATGAGGTGTGCTCTCCTTTCCCATCTCACTGATCATGATCCTTCTTGGGCTAAGAGCCCCTCCTTTAATATGCTGCACTCTCTGATAAGTTGGTAGTCCAATGCTCCCTCTTCCGCTCTATAAGTCTCCTCCCACAAGGATATCCTCTAGCTCTATGCAACATGTCCTCTCTATGCACAATACTACTTTGATGTTTGCCAATATGGTCACAATGCTTGAACGCTCCTCCACCACAAATGTGTCTAGGTCCATCACTAAATCCATGAAGCATGGTCCTCATCCCAAGCTTCCTCCAGTTAAGTGTCTAACATCCAAGTTATATATCACATGGACCTAATCTCCAAGGGCTAAGTGTCCTCATCCAAGTGCCCAAAAACCGCTACTTGTGCCCAAAACCCCCCTCCTCCTAGCTAGTTACCTCACGTGACCGAGAATTGGAATACCCCTTAGTGTGTCTTCATGGACATATGCATGGCTTGGTTTGGGTGGATACTTGACCTCTGTTACAGAGGTAGAATGGCGCTCTTAAATATAAGGATGTTACCTTGATCGACATGATGACTCCCCAGTGTGTGCACCCAACGGGTCAATCATTATGCCGATCAGGGTAACAACCTCCTAACTAAGAGTGTCGCGCTCCCTCTCTAACCAAGGTCAAGCATCCACCCAAACCGAGCCATCCATATGTCCACGAAGCATCTCCAAGGGGCTAGGACACACATCGCTCTCCTAGCAAGGTGAAAAATCTTTTGAAGTAACCTAAAAAGCCAAGAAAAAAACATAGGATTACCAACAAAGCCATGATATTGTGATGGGAAATTCCATAAGTGCAGTGGTTTACACCAATTACAACAATAATGCAAGTTATTGGTAGTGGTACAATGATCGTAAAGGAAAAGGACAGTGGAGCTACCAAAGGGGACCTAGTGTTAGAAAAAGGACCAAAAGGTAGTGCATAAAATGCTTTTTGTTCCAAAGCTAGTTAGGGTGGGGGCACACTAGGTAGGATATGCAAGTTAAGAAGCTTAATGTAAAAACGGGAAAACCAAGAGCAACAACTAAAAAGTGGGGGAAATGAGTGGATGGACACATATTGATAAACTAAAATTCGAGAGGTTAGTCCTCAAGCCTTCTTCATTGAAAGGGTAAAGCATTGCAATAGTAAGGAATGAAGAGAGGACCTCAAGCCCCATGAGAGGAATGAGGATTCCATACTATACATTAAATGCCATCGATCGCGTAGGCTCATGGTACTGCTGGGCTGTGGCATTCTAACACCACAATCTACATCTCGGTAGGATATGCCAGTTGTGTGAATTGGTGGAGATTGAGACATAGGAGCACTTCATCTCCAAGTGTATGATATATTGTAAGAACATATGGAGATATCATTGTTTATTCCATGATTAAGGTTGACCCCTTTTCAAAGATTCTTTGTAGTTTATATCAGGAGGTGATTCCTCACACACCAAACTTATGAGTCTTATTCAAGCCCATCTCTACTAAGTTGATCACTTGTTTGGAGGCATCACATGTTATACAAATACACAACCCATCAATACAGAGGACACTAGGCTGATAATAAACTGAAAATCCCTCCATATCTATCAAGAAACAACTTATGAAGCCACGAAAACATAGCCTCTCTACTTGATCTCAATGTGATAATTCCCACCCAACATTGATAGAGCAATAAGACATCTATTACAATATTTTTCTCTTCATCCTAGAAGGACAAGAAAACTTCAACATATTGCAAAAAGGTTTCCCCTAGGATTACCAACAAAGGAAAGATATCATGATGAACTGTTACACCCCATTTTGCATGGGTGTCCATGTGTGATTTTGATCACTCTTGAGAGGCGTGACATCATCCATGATGATGTGTTGGAGCCCCAATGATGATCATGAGCATTTATATGGACTATTTGAAGCATGGTGACTTGCTTTTGAGCATAAAAAAAGGCAATTCTATGATAATCAGTTGTTCTAGGTATGTTTTTATCATTGAATAGCACTGAAAAGGTATTATCTTGACTTCTAGGTGCATTTCAGAAGACGGTTTTGATTGTTTTATGTGGTAACTAGATGTTTAGAGGGAGGTCACAGTCACAATATCTACCATCTACCCGAAATACGGAGGGTGCGTAGCTCTGTGGGGTGTTTCTTATGTTGCCCTCAGATCAACCTTGTTTCAAGCCTATGGTGAAGTTGGATCCTTTAAGGAGGAGGTTCTCCATTGTCAAGACATTTGGGAGACATGTCTCGAACCTAAATTGTCATATCTTTCTTCAGCTTAGTGCATTCCTTAGATTCCAGACTTCTCCACCTCAAAACACACTTGTTCATCATCCTCTACATTATCCCTGTCCCTAGAATGAAGTTTTTAGCTCATTCGCCAACATTGGAGCAGTTACAAACTACTCTGGGCAGCGCAGCATGAAGACACCTTAAAGGGGAATTTATACACTATTGTAGGCAAAAACGTGAGGATAGAGTAGTGAGTAGTTACATATGGAGCAAGAGGGAACTCTTCTTGATGGTAGTTACATCCTATTCTTGGCAAAATTAAAGAGGGCCTCACTTGTGGCTATGACATTCTATGAAGGGCACACTCCATTTCCTATATTTCTAATTGTATTCTTGGAAGCATGAGGTGTGCTCTCCTTTTTCGTCCCACCAATCATGATCCTCCTTGGACTCAGAGCCCCTCCTCAAGGATGTTTCACTCTCTAATAAGTTGATAGTCCAATGCTCCCTCTTCTGCTCTATAAGTATCATCCCACAAGGATCTCCTCTAGCTCTATGCAAGATGTCCTGTCTATGCAAAATACTACTTTCATGTTTTCCAATATGGTCAAAAAGCTTGAATGATCCTCCTCCACAAATGTGTCTATGTCCATCGCTAAGTCCATGAAGCATTGTCCTCATCCCAAGCTTCCTCAATTTAAGTGTCCAACATCCAAGGTATAGATCACATGGACCTAATCTCCAATGGCTAAGTATGCTCATCCAAGTGCCCAAAACCCCTCCTCCTAGCTAGTTACCTCCCATGACCGAGAATTGGAATCCCCCTTTGTGTGCCTTTATGGACATATGCATGGCTTGGTTTGGGCGGATGCTTGACCTTGGTTAGAGAGGTAACATGGCACTCTTAGCTAGGAGGTTGTTACCCTGATGGGCATGATGGGACCCCATTGTGTGCACCCAATGGGTCGCTCATTGTGTCGATCAGGGTAACAACCTTCTTGCTAAGAATGCCACTCTACCTCTCTAACCAAGATCAAGAATCCACCCAAGTCAAGCCATCCATATGTCCATGAAGCATCTCCAAGGGGCTAGGACACACACTGCTTTCCTAGCAAGGTGAAAACATTTTTGGAGTAACCGAAAAAGCTAAAAAAAAAAAAAAGGATCACCAACAAAGCCAAGATATAGTGATGAGAAATGCTATAAGTATAGTGGTTTACAACAAATACAACAATAATGCAAGTTGTTGGTAGTGGTATAATGATTGCAATGGAAAACGACAGTGGAGCTACCAACAAAGGAAAGATATCATGATGATCTATTACCCCCCATTTTGAATGGGTGTCCATGTGTGATTTTGATCACTCTTGAGAGGCATGACATCATCCATGATGATGTGTTGGTGCCTCAATGATGATCATGAGATTTTATATGGACTATTTGAGGCATGTTGACTTGGTTTTGGGCATAAAAAAAGGGAGGTCTATGATAAATAAGTTGTTCTAGGTATGTTTTAATCATTGAATAGCACTGGAAAAGTATTATCTTGAGTTCTGGGTGCATTGCAAATCATAAAATAGCAATTAAACACACCAGACCCCAAATCTGGGTCAATTTGAGCGCAAAAGGAAAAATTTCTCAGCAATGTAATAGCAAGATAAAGACTCTGAGTTGTCATAGTAGCATGCCTTCTCTCATTTTAATGGAAGCTTCAACCTTGGTGGCATGTACTCAAGGCCAACATTTGTCCCCTTCATTTATTGGATCGATCATATTTCAGTTTGGAATCCTTATATCAGTTTTCACTGGCCTACGAGAGGTTTTGAAGATTATTTACAGACCTATAGTATTCAATAGCAGTCAGAACATCCTTTTGAAACCTAAGATATAGAATTCAGTGGACCTGTTTGGAGATTACATCAAGTGCTTGTAAATGGACAACAACAGGTTAAGGAGAATTCTGCGTAGTTTTAAAGATGATAAAATAGAAGTTAAACTTCACAACACACACTTCTAATACTAAGCAATGATCAAACATTTCAGTGTCATTCTGGGCAATTGAAAAGAGTTGTTTCAAGCCTGTGGTGAAGTTGGATCCTTTAAGGAGGAGGTTCTTCGTTGTCAAGACACTTGGGAGATATGTCTTGAAACTAAATTGTCATACCTTTCTTCAGCTTAGTGCATTCCTTAGCTTCTAGAATTCTCCACCTCAAAACACACTTGTTCATCACCCTCTACATTATCCCCGTCCCTAGAATGAAGTTTTTAGCTTAGTCGCCCACATTGGATCAGTTAAAAACTACTCTGGGCAGTAGCATGAAGTCAACTTAAAGGGGAATTTATACACTATTGTAGGCAAAAACGTGAGGATAGAGTAGTGAGCAATTACATATGGAGCATGATGGAACTCTTCTTGATGGTAGTTACATCCTATTCTTGGCAACATTAAAGAGGGCCTCACTTGTGGCTATGACATTCTATGAAAGGCACACTCGCTTTCCTATATTTTGAATCCTATTATTGGAAGCATGAGGTGTGCTCTCTTTTGTCGTCCCACCAATCATGATCCTCCGTGGACTCAGAGCCCCTCCTCCAAGATGTTGCACTCTCTGATAAGTTGATAGTCCAATGCTCCCTCTTCCTCTCTATAAGTATCCTCCCACAAGGATTGCTACAACCGTATCCGGTTGGATAGTTATGAAGCGAATCCGTCTTCCATATTTGAGATAAAATGATAATATTATAGATAGATGATGATTGATTACAACTGGCAGCCACCTTTATATAAAGTGTGGGCAACCATGAATAAGGAGACGCACCCCTTAACCTAGTACTAATTATTATTATTACATATATACTTTATATTCGTTGCATTTCCACCCCCTTTAAGGGCAGCTTTGTCCTCAAAGCTGATTTTACTGATATCAACCTGATTCTGGATCTGCATTGAAGTGTTGAATGAGATGTATATTCTGGATTGGTTCCTTTCTTTGGATGTGAACCTGGACGTTCGTGTTGTAATCCTTTTTGTTTGAGTGGTGAGTTTTTGAAACAATACACTTTGTAATTATTTGTTTTCCATATCACCTTTTGGATTCCATTTATGAACAATTGTGGACCTCTTGTCACAATTGCTTTTGATTTGGACAACTTTTTAATCATACCATCATCAGTGGCGTCTTGAAAATAACATCTCACTTCTTTCAAAACGACTATTTTTAAGGCTAAAAGTCTATGTTCGTGCTCTTCTTCTGTTGTATGTCTTCTCGTGGATTTTTCGGGGTTCTTGACTACCTTGCATGATGATTCACTTGATGAGCTTATTTCGAGCACCACTTTGTGGGTATAATTAGAAGCACTCGCATCATCTTGCGTTTGTTTTTGTTGGTCGTTGAGATCAATGGAAAACTTTGCCACAGTTGATTCTAATAACATTTTTGATTCAATTGTTTCTAATCTTGAGAATGAAGTTTCTTCTTTCTCTTTATCATTTTTATGCTCTTTATCTGGTTTTTCTTTCGGACTTTGAAAATCACATTTAGATTTAGTTTCGGAGTCCTTGTCTTTAAAGGCCTTCGGGTTGCTTTGTTGGCTTATTTTATTGAAGGTGTCGTTAATAGCTTTTTGAGCAGCTCTTACAACTGATTGTTCCATCTGATCAAACATTTAGTCCATTTTTCTATGAAATTGATTGGATATTTGATCCAATTCTTCCCACGTTGACTTCATGGCTAATTGTAAAAGTTTTCAAGAGGGAATCAATAATAGATGATAATAATTATTATTATTCTAAAAATAATAATATTATTATACACATATATAGTTTTCAATAGTTTTTTTTTAATATAATAATAATTATAAATAAAAATTATTATAATATTTTTTGAAATCCCATGGAGGGAATTAGGGTTACGAAGATGGAGTGGCCGACTGGAGCATCTAAGGTGGAAGTATGGGTCGTGGAGCTAGGGAAGAATCGGATGGAGGGGAGAGGCTGGAGCAATGGAGGGGGGGGTCTGTTGGATGTGGCCGATAGAGGGAGAAGGAGGCTGAGGTGGTGGTGGGAGGAGGCGACGGAGGGTGCAGTGGGATGGTGGAGGGCGCTGTGGATGGTGGAGCCGCTGCACGGGGAAGAATGTAGAGCGTGGGGAAAGCAAGAGAAGGGCGCAGTAGGAGAGCGTGGGGGGAAGGGTGCAGCAGGAGGGAAGAGCGCGGAGGGAAGAGCGTGGGGTGGCTGGCGGGAGAGGGGAGGATGAGGGGAGGTGCGGTGGTGGATGGGAAAAGGTTGTGCAGAAGGGAAGAGAATGCAGGCGCGTGGGGAAGAGGGAGATGAGTGATGGAGAGAGGCCGTTGCGTGAAGTGAGGGGGTGAATGGGAGGTAGAGGCGATCGCAGCGAGAGTTGGGAGTAGAGAGATGACAGTGTGATGGAATAGGAGCAACTAGAGTAAAGGAGATGGGCGCGTGAGTAAGTGGTGGAATGAAGCGTGAAAATGGAGAGGACAGAGATGGATGGAGTAGTGTAATGGAGGATATGAGAAAATGAGTTGAATCCGAGCTCTACAGGGGAGGAGCGAAAGCTCTGATACCAAATGCTACAACCGTATCCGGTTGGATAGTTATGAAGCGAATCCGTCTTCCATATTTGAGATAAAATGATAATATTATAGATAGATGATGATTGATTACAATTGGTGGCAACCTTTATATAAGGTGTGGGAAGCCATGAATGAGGAGACACGCCCCTTGACCTAGTACTAATTATTATTTATTATTATTATTACATTTATACTTTATATTCTTTTATTGAGGAACAAAAGTTCCTCAATACAAGAATAGCCAGAACAAGTAACGTAAGAAAGCCATAAATGACTAAGTAGTAATGTAAAATGGAGTGTATGATAGATGATTAATAGTTACATAGGTTTGGGATTTATATAATCCCGTCATGCACCTTTTCGTAAAAGGGCATGACTATTTACTTAAATAGTCTTTAATTAATAATAAATTAATATTAATATTAATTTATTATTTTGTTACATTGCCTTCCCCTTCAGGGAATCTTTGTCCTCAAAGCTTCATTGACAGAAATGTCTGGAAGCTTTGCGACACTTGATGAAATAAGACAATATGAGTTCTGGATTCCCCAGGAGAATTGTCGCATCGTATCTGCTGTGGTCCATCCTATATCTATCTTAAGCGGACCTCTGAGATCATTTTGGGGAATGGGTCGTCTCAATTGTTGCTTAGTATGTTGAATTGTTTGCCTATCAACATAACTCTCTTGTGAATGCTCATTTTGACCTTGTTGTTGGTCAAAATGACGATTATAATTGGGATGTCTGTAAGGTGTATGTGTTGCTTGTTTTTCATTCTTTTGAATTGTGGCAAGGACTGCCTTCACTTTCTTGATTTGATTTTTGGTTGCATCTTCCTGGAAATGCGCTTCTTGGTTCTCCAGTAGATTGTGATGATTCTGAATCTTTTCGATTCTTTCCTCTTGCGACTTTTTGTCAATTTCTAACTTCTTGATATGATTCTCTAGGTCCTGATTACGATTCTTTAGAGACTGGTTTTCTTTCTGCTTTTCCAGTGTTCTTCCTTCGAGGTCTTCAACTACGTGTTCCCTCTTGCTACTGTTTTTCAATTTTTTAATCTTTGTAATCAGTGTTTTGTTATGATTTCGTAGTCGAAATATCTCTTTGGTATTGCTTGATAACACATTGTTGACTTTTGTCAGTTCCAACTTATGTGTCTTCTTACTGTCGTCATACTGCTGCTGGAGTTTTTCTTTTTCCTGTTGATGATGACGTAACTCATTTTCCTGATTTTTTTAACTTTCTCTGGACGTGCTCCAACTCACTATCTTTGTCCATGATGAGTTTGTTTAAAATATTTATTTGTTATTCTAACTCTTCATATCATCCATCAGTTGATTCTTCGTTTGTAGTTTGCGATAAGGGAACTATCACTAAGAAATCCCGTAGCGTTATTTTCTTCTTCTCATGGAAGAAGGTGATGCACTTCTTTTTTGCATTGACGGAGAAAGTTCCCAGTGTTTCCAACCATTATAACCCAACATTATGTCGATGAGATGGTCGTCTATACCTGCAACGGTGAATTGAGCTGCAAAATGATAGTCATCAATTTGTAATGGTACTTCTATTTGATCTTCGTTTGAATCATTCTTCATTGATTCTTGAACTTGTACTTGATTTGCGACATCAATGTTTATAAAATTTTACTTGTTGCATGGACAAATAGCGATGGCAATTGGACTTTCATCAAACATCCCATTAACTTTCAGCATGGCCATCGACACTTTTATTAGAAAGTTGAGAAATCTTTTCTCTGTTTTATTATAATCCGTCTCTTTCATTTTTGCTTGTCTTCTTTCCTGATTTTTGGCTTCCTTCCCCTTTTTATAAAATAATTGTAATTAATTACAATTATTTAATAATATTAATTATTACTAACACTAATAATAAATATTATAATTTTTTGTGAATAGAAAGGGTATAGAGTTTTGAAACTATACAATATATATATTATTATAAATAATAATAATATTATTTTAATTTTTGTTTGAATACAAATAATAAGTATTATATTTAAATACTTTTATTATAAAGGTGGAGTAATAAGTTTCTAATAAAATTAAAATATTATATAATAATACTAATATTATTGTAATAATATATAAAACTAAGAGTGGGTTTGATAAAACCAAGGGACGGTTTTATAAAACCAAGGACTCACAAAACCATGTGCACTGTCATAAAACCATGTGTGGTTTCGTGAATGTTATTCTTACTTCTTGTTCTTACTTATTTTCTCTTCTTCTTGTTATTTTTTTTTTTACTTCTTTTTTCACTATCTTCTTTTCTTTTTCTTTTTATTTTCTTTAGGTCAAAGACCTAATTTGGGGAAACTGTCCAATTATTTGGCCAAAAGCCAAATCAACGAAATCACTTCTTGTTTCTTTTCTTTTTTATTTTTTTATTTTTATTTTTTTACTTTTGTCTTTTTCTTTCTTCTCTTTTCTTTTTTTAGTTTTTTGGAGTTGGAGAATGGATTTTGGCCAAGGACCACTTTATGGTCAAAAACCAATTGACGGGAGAAACACCCAATAATAGTCAATGGCTGGAATCTGCCCAAGAAGGGGCTCTGATACCACTGAAGCAACAAAACTTCCTCAATAAAAGAATAGCCAGAACAAGTAACGTAAGAAAGCCATAAATGACTAAGTAGTAATGTAAAATGGAGTGTATGATAGATAATTAATAGTTACATAGGTTTGGGCTTTATACAAGCCCGTCATGCACCTTTTCGTAAATGGACATGACTATTGACTTAAATAGTCTTTAATTAATAATAAATTAATATTAATATTAATTTATTATTTTATTGTTACAAGGATCTCCTCTAGCTCTATGCAAGATGTCCTCTCTATGCAAAATACTTCTGTGATGTTTGCCAATATGGTCAGAATGCTTGAATGATCCTCCTCCACAAATGTGTCTATGTCCATCGCTAAGTCCATGATGCATTGTCCTCATCCCAAGCTTCCTCAAGTTAAGTGTCCAACATCCAAGGTATATATCACATGGACCAAATCTCCAAGGGCTAAGTATGCTCATCCAAGTGCCCAAAACCCCTCCTGCTAGCTAGTTACCTCCCATGACCGAGAATTGGAATCCCCCTTTGTGTGCCTTTATGGACATATGCATGGCTTGGTTTGGGTGGATGCTTGACCTTGGTTAGAGAGGTAACATGGAACTCTTAGCTAGGAGGTTGTTACCCTGATCGTCATGATGGCACCCCCATTGTGTGCACCCAATAGGTTGGTCATTATGTCGATCAGGGTAACAACCTTCTTGCTAAGAGTGCCATTCTAGGTCTCTAACCAAGGTCAAGAATCCACCCAAACCGAGCCATCCCTATGTCCATGAAGAATCTTCAAGGAGCTAGGATACACTGCTTTCCTAGCAAGGTGAAAACATTTTTGGAGTAACCTACAAAGCTAAGAAAAAAACATTAGGATCACCAACAAAGCCAAGATATTGGTAGTGGTATCATGATTGCAATGGAAAAGGGCAGTGGAGCTACCAACAAAGGAAAGATATCATGATGAACCCCATTTTGAATGGGTGTTCATGTGTGATTTTGATCACTCTTGAGAGGCATGACATCATCCATGATGATGTGTTGGTGCCTCAATGATGATCATGAGCATTTATATGGATTATTTGAGGCATGTTGACTTGGTTTTGGGCATAAAAAAAGGCAGGTCTATGATAAATCAATTGTTCTAAGTATGTTTTAATCATTGAATAGCACTGGAAAAGTATTATCTTGAGTTCTGGGTGCATTCCAGATCATAAAATAGCAATCGAACACACCAGACCTCAAATTTGGGTCAATTTGAGGGAAAAAGGAAAAATTTCTCAGCAATGTAATAGCAAGATAAAGACTCTGAATTGTCATAGCAGTGGGCCTTCTCTCATTTTAATGGAAGATTCAACCTTGGTGGCATGTGTACAAGGCCAAAAATTGTCCCCTTCATTTATTGTATCGATCAGATTTCAGTTTGGAATCCTTATGTCCGTTTTCACTAGAATACGAGAGATTTTGGAGAAGATTTACAGACCTATAGTATTCAATAGCAGTCAGAACATCCTTTTGAAACCTAAGATATAGAATTCAGTGGACCTGTTTCGAGATTACATCAAATGCTTGTAAATGGAAAACAGAAGGTTAGGGAGAATTCTGCGTAGTTTTTTAGAGAATTCTGTGTAGTGGTTTACACCAATTACAACAATAATGCAAGTTGTTGAAATGGTACAATGATTGTAAAGGAAAAGGACAGTGGAGCTACCAAAGGGGACATAGTGTTAGAAGAAGGACCAAAAGTTAGGCGATAAAATGCTTTTTGTTCCAAAGCTAGTTGGGGTGGGGGCACACCAGGTAGGATATGCAAGTTAAGACACTGTTATCACACCATAGTAGCAGGGCTACTATTCTTGCTTAGCAGATATCTGCACATTCCAGAGCTTCCATTAGTCAGAGCTTGGCTATGATGATTGTATATTTTGAGATCACTCATGATCAGAGCAATGTATTATTCAGACTTATGTTAGACCTTGTGTCGAGGCTGATCCTTGAGAGTTCAGATTTGATGACCGATGTGACCCTTTATCCCATACAGTTCAGTTCAGTGCTTAGAGATGTATTGCAGTAGTGTTTCAGATGATATATGATGATTATCATTGTGATGATGTTATATGACCTATGGATATTTTATCATTGATTGTGGATTATTATCTTGTTAATTTAGTCATCATCACAGCATCTACTTGGTATATTATTCCTGATGTGGCAAACTTTTTAAAATGAACTATAAATTATAAAATGGACGTTTACTTGCACATTTAGGTTGTTTGACAAAACTCACTGGTTTACCACCTTACATAGATATGGTCTTTCTTGACACCAGTTGTCTGCTAGCTTAGGCTCCAAATTCACTTGACTCCATCCATACATGACTTTCCTTATTTGACTTTAAACCTTGACCTGTCTTATTTGACTTTCTAGTACTGAGGACTTCCCCATTTTCTACCTCTATGTTTGGACTGCATCCCTGTATGTTTAGTGTCTCAGCTCTGAGTTGGTGACAAAACTTACCTTTGGTGAGTTGGATTGTAGGCCTAAATCATTCTGGTCGGTTGTCCCGATGTTTGGCATTGGCTCGAACTCCCCCTAGTCAGTTGAGATGTTGTTGGCTAAAACTGAAAGCTCATGTACTACTTATGGAAACTTATAAATTTGCCCATGGAAACTAAAAAGGGAAAGAGCGATGAACTGCTAAAAATACTCCTCGAAGAGTATATGAAAGGTCCAAAAACCAATGGTTCTTAAAAGCTATATCTAAATAATTGCTGACCTTATATGTATATGAAAACATGCCCTGGATGCAAGCTGCAACTAGTTGTGCTTATCAGCACACGTGAGATCCGAAGGGTTATGTAAGCCAAAAAGACCATGAAATGAAATTGAATGATCCTAATGAACCTGGATCAACTTGATGTAGACATGATGCCTAAGTTGAATAAGCACTCTCTAAACAACTTATCCATTTGTGAGGCACAGCCATTCCCTGTGTTATTTTGTCCAGCACAGAGTTTGTAGCTTTCCCCTTCTCCCAGTCCAAAGTATTCTTGTGTTGAGTGAAACAAGTCAACCCCTTGGCCCAACCTTGCTCCTAGCCTTCATCCTTCACTAGCAGTTTGACCATGTCCAATGGGTAAGTTTGTCATTTAAACTATTGTGCAAGTAATTTCATATAACAAAGGAATATGCTAACTTGATTAATTCCACTGAATGGATGTTATACTTTGAGCTAAGCTGCGAGAATGATTAGAGGAACATGTCTTAGTCAACTGATATGATTTTTCCTTGGTTATATATGGACGTTTCTTACGTTGCCCTCAGATCAACCTTGTTTCAAGCCTGTGGTGAAGTTGGATCCTTTAAGGAGGAGGTTCTTTGTTGTCGAGACACTTGGGAGATATGTCTTGAACCTAAATTGTCATATCTTTCTTCAGCTTAGTGCATTCCTTAGCTTCCAGACTTCTCCACCTGAAAACACACTTGTTCATCATCCTCTACATTATCCCCATCCCTAGAATGAAGTCTTTAGCTCAGTCGCCAACATTGGAGCATTTACAAACTACTCTGGGTAGTAGCATGAAGGCACCTTAAAGGGGAATTTATACACTATTGTAGGCAAAAACGTGAGGATAGAGTAGTGAGCAGTTACATATGGAGCATCTGGGAACTCTTCTTGATGGTAGTTACATCCTATTCTTGGCAACATTAAAGAGGGCCTCACATGTGGCTATGACATTCTATGAAGCACACACTCTCTTTTCGATATTTCTAATCCTATTCTTGGAAGCATGAGGTGTGCTCTCATTTGTCGTCCCACCAATCATGATCCTCCTTGGACTCAGAGCCCCCCCTCCAAGGTGTTGCACTCTCTGGTAAGTTGATAGTCCAATTCTCCCTCTTCCGTGCTATAAGATCCTCCCACAAGGCTCTCCTCTATCTCTATGCAAGATGTCCTCTCTATGCAAAATACTACTTTGATGTTTGCCAATATGGTCAGAAAGCTTGAATGATCCTCCTCCACAAATGTGTCTATGTCCATCGCTAAGTCCATGAAGCATTGTCCTCATCCCAAGCTTCCTCAAGTTAAGTGTCCAACATCCAAGGTATATATCACATGGACCTAATCTCCAAAGGCTAAGTATGCTCATCTAGGTGCCCAAAACCCCTCCTCCTAGCTAGTTATCTCCCACGACTAAGAATTGGAATCCCCCTTTGTGTGCCTTTATGGACATATGCATGACTTGGTTTGGGTGGATGCTTGACCTTGGTTAGAGAGGTAACATGGAACTCTTATAAGGGTAACAAACTTCTTGCTAAGAGTGCCACGCTACCTCTCTAACCAAGGTCAAGAATCCACCCAAATCGAGCCATCCATATGTCCATGAAGCATCTCCAAGGGGCTAGGACACACACTGCTTTACTAGCAAGGTGAAAACATTTTTGGAGTAACCTAAAAAGCTAAGAAAAAAACATTGGGATCACCAACAAAGCCAAGATATAGTGATGAGAAACGTTATAACTGTAGTGGTTTACACCAACTACAACAATAATGCAAGTTGTTGGTAGTGGTATAATGATTGCAACGGAAAATGACAGTGGATCTACCAAAGGGGACCTAGTGTTACAAAAAGGAACAAAGGTTGGGGCATAAGTCTCCTTCGTCCAATGCCTCCTCTTCTGCTCTATAAGTCTCCTCCCACAAGGATATCCTCTAGCTCTATGCAACATGTCCTCTCTGTGCACAATACTACTTTGATGTTTGCCAATATGGTCACAATGCTTGAACGCTCCTCCACTACAAATGTGTCTAGGTCCATCACTAAGTCCATGAAGCATGGTCCTCATCCCAAGATTCCTATAGTTACGTGTCTAACATCCAAGTTATATATCACATGGACCTAATCTCCAAGGGCTAAGTGTCCTCATCCAAGTGCCAAAAACCACTCCTTGTTCCCCAAACCCCCCTGCTCCTAGCTAGTTACCTCTCATGACTGAGACTTGGAATACCCCTTAGTGTGTCTTCATGGACATATGCATGGCTTGGCTTGGGTGGATACTTGACCTCTGTTACAGAGGTAGCATGGCACTCTTAGCTAGAAGGATGTTACCTATGTTACCTTGATAGGCATGATGACTCCCCCATTGTGTACACCCAACGGGTCAATCATTATGTCGATCAGGGTAACAAACTCCTAGCTAAGAGTGTCACGCTCCCTCTCTAACCAAGGTCAAACATCCACCCAAACCGAGCCATCCATATGTCCACAAAGCATCTCCAAGGCACTAGGACACACATTGCTCTCCTAGCAAGGTGAAAACACTTTTGGAGTAAGCTAAAAAGCTAAGAAAAAAATATTAGGATTACCAACAAAGCCATGATATTGTGATGGGAAATGCCATAAGCGTAGTGGTTTACACCAATTACAACAATAATGCAAGTTGTTGGTAGTGGTACAATGATTATAAAGGAAAATGACAGTGGAGCTACCAAAGGGGACTTAGTGTTAGAAAAAGGACCAAAAGGTAGGGCATAAAATGCTTTTTGTTCCAAACCTAGTTGGGGTGGGGGCACACCAGGTAGTATATGCAAGTTAAGAAGCTTAGTGTAAAAAGGGGAAAACCAAGAGCAACAATTAAAAAGTGGGGAAATGAGTGGATGGACACATATTGATAAACTAAAGTTGGAGAGGTTAGTCCTCAAGCCTTCTTCATTGAAAGGGTAAAGCATTGCAATAGCAAGGAATGAATAGACGACCTCAAGCCCCATTAGAGGAATGAGGATTCCATATTATACATTAAATGCCATCGATCGTGTAGGCTCATGGTACTGCTGGGCTGCGGAATTCTAACACCACAATCTACATCTCGGTAGGATATGCCAGTTGTATCAATTGGTGGAGATTGAGACATAGGAGCACTTCATCTCCAAGTGTATGATATATTGTAAGAACATATGGAGATATCATTGTTTATTCCATGATTAAGGTTGTCCCTTTCTCAAAGATTTTTGGCAGTCTATATCGGGAGGTGATTCCTCACATGCCAAACTTATGAGGCTTATTAAATCCCATCTCTACTAAGTCGATCACTTGTTTGGAGGCATCACATGTTATACAAATACACAAGCCATCAATACAGAGGACACTAGGCTGATAATAAACTGAAAATCCTCCATTTCTACCAAGAAACAACAACTTATGAAGCCACAAAAACATAGCCTCTCTAATTGATCTCAATGTGATAATTCCCACCCAACATTGATTCAGCAGTAAGACGTCTATTACAATATTTTTCTCTTCGTCGAATAAGTACAAGAAAACTTCAACATATTGTAAGAAGGTTTCCCCTAGGAGTGCCAACAAAGGAAAGATATCATGATGAACTGTTACCCCCCATTTTGTATGGGTGTCAATGTGTGATTTTGATCACTCTTGAGAGGCGTGACATCATCCATGATGATGTGTTGGTGCCTCAATGATGATCATGAGCATTTATATGGACTATTTGAGGCATGCTGACTTGGTTTTGAG
This sequence comes from Larix kaempferi, assembly GCA_027924585.1. Classification (NCBI taxonomy): domain Eukaryota; kingdom Viridiplantae; phylum Streptophyta; class Pinopsida; order Pinales; family Pinaceae; genus Larix; species Larix kaempferi. The sequence continues at coordinate 11,091,543 of BSBM01000232.1, forward strand.
CATAAAGAAAGGGAAGTCTATGATAATCAGTTGTTCTAGTTATGTTTTTATGATTGAATATCACTGAAAATGTATTATCTTGACTTCTAGGTGCATTTAAGAACATAAAACAATAATCGAACACCCCAGACCTCAAATCTAAGTCAATTTGAGGCAAAAGGAAAAATTTCTCAACCGTGTAACAACAAGATAAAGACTCTAAACTATTATAGCAACCGAACTTCTCTCATTTTAGTGGAAGATTCAACTTTGTAGGCATGTGCACAAGTCTAGCACTTGTCCCCCTCATTGATTGTATGAATCAGGTTTGAGTTTGGAATCCTTATATAAGTTTTCACTAGCCTACGAGAGGTTTTGGAGATGATTTACACACATGTAGTATTGAATAGTAGTCACAACATCCTTTTGAAACCTAAGATACAGAAGTCAATGGACCTTTTTGGAGATTACTTTGGGTTCTTGTAAATGTACAGCAACATGTTAATGAGAATTATAGGCAATTTCAAAGATCATCAGACAAAAGTAAAACTTCACACTGAGCACTTCTAATTCTGGGCAATGATCAAGCATTTCAGTGTCAGTCTGGGAAATTCCGAGGAGTTTTATTCATGAGAGAACAACACTTATATACAGATCAAGGTTCCTCCATCCACCCTCTTCCCTAACTCCCTACCTTGGATTCGTTCACTACAAGCCACCAAAAAATATTTTGGGTGCAATCTAAGCATGAAGAACATCAGTCCTGGGTTTGTTGCAACCATGGCGAAGGCCTGATCATTGATGTATCTCAGGATACAGTCAGAAACAATAACATCCACCTTCAACCCTGTCTCAAAGGATAGAAACCCTATTTCAGAAGATGGTTTTTATCATTTTATGTGGTAACTGGAAGTTTAGAGGGCGGTCGCAGTGACACTATCTACTATCTATCCGCAATACAGAGGGTGCGTAGCTTTGTGAGATGTTTCTTATTGTGGACTCAGATCAACCTTGTTTCAAGCCTGTGGTGAAGTTGGATCCTTTAAGGAGGAGGTTCTTCGTTGTCAAGACACTTGGGAGATATGTCTTGAACCTAAATTGTCATACCTTTCTTCAGCTTAGTGCCTTCCTTAGCTTCCAGACTTCTCCACCTGAAAACAAACTTGTTCATCATACTCTACATTATCTTCGTCCCTCGAATGAAGTCTTTAGCTCAATCGCCAACATTGGAGCAGTTATAAACTACTCTAGGCAGTAGCATGAAGGCACCTTAAATGGGAATTTATACACTATTGTAGGAAAAAACATGAGGATAGAGTAGTGAGCAGTTACATATGATCAAGGAACTCTTCTTGATGGTAGTAACATCCTATTCTTGGCAACATTAAAGAGGGCCTCACTTGTTCCTATGACATTCTATGAAGGGCACACTCCCTTCCATATATTTCTAATCCTATTCTTGGAAGCATGAGGTGTGCTCTCCTTTGTCATCCCACCAATCATGATCCTCCTTGGACTCAGAGCCCCCCCTCCAAGATGTTGCACTCTCTGATAAATTGATAGTCCAATGCTCCCTCTTCTGCTCTATAAGTATCCTCGCACAAGGATCTCCTTTAGCTCTATGCAAGATGTCCTCTCTATAAAAAATACTACTTTGATGTTTGCCAATATGGTCAGAAAGCTTGAATGATCCTCCTCCAAAAATGTGTCTATGTCGATCGCTATGTCCATGAAGCATTGTCCTCATCCCAAGCTTCCTCAAGTTAAGTGTCCAACATCCAAGGTATATATCACATGGACCTAATCTCCAAGGGCTAAGTATGCTCATCCAAGATCCCAAAACCCGTCCCTCCTAGCTAGTTACCTCCCATGACCGAGAATTGGAAACCCCCTTTGTGTGCCTTTATGGACATATGCATGGCTTGGTTTTAGTGGATGCTTGACCTTGGTTAGAGAGGTAACATGGCACTCTTAGCTAGGAGGTTGTTACCTTGATCGGCATGATGGCACCCCATTGTGTGCACCCAATGGGTCGGTCATTATGTCGATCAAGGTAACAACCTTCTTGCTAAGAGTGCCACGCTACCTCTCTAACCAAGGTCAAGAATCCACCCAAACCGAGCCATCCATATGTCCATGAAGCATCTCCAAGGGTCTAGGACACACATTGCTTTCCTAGCAAGGTGAAAACATTTTTGGAGTAACCTAAAAAGCTAAGAAAAAAACATTAGGATCACCAACAAAGCCAAGATATAGTGATGAGAAATGCTATAAGTGCAGTGGTCTACACCAACTACAACAATAATGCAAGTTGTTGGAAGTGGTATAATGATTGCATTGGAAAAGTACAGTGGAGCTACCAACAAAGGAAAGCTACCTTGTTTTAAGCCTGTGGTGAAGTCGCATCCTTGAAGGAGGAGACTTTTTGTTGCAGAGACAATTGGGAGATGTCTTGAACCTAAATGGTCATACATTTCTTCAGCTCGAGGCATTCCTAAGCTCCCAGACTTTCTCCTCCTCAAAACACACTTGTTCATCATCCTCTACATTATCTGCAGCCGTAGAATGAAGTCGTTACCTTAGTCACCAACATTGGAGCAATTACAAACTACTCTGGGCAGCAGCATGAAGGCAACTTAAAGGGGCAGTGATACACTATTGTAGGCAATAACGTGAGGATGTAGCAATGAGGAGTTACATATCGAGAATGAGGGAACTCTTCTTAATGCTGGTTACATCCTATTACTGGCAACATTGAAAAGGGCCTCACCTGTGGCTATGACATTCTATGAAGGGCACACTCCCTTTTCTATATTTCTCATCCTATTCTTGGAAGCATGAGGTGTGCTCTCCTTTCCAGTTTCACTGATCATGATCCTCCTTGGGCTAAGAGCCCCTCCTCCAATATGCTCCATTCTCCGATAAGTTGGTAGTCCAATGCCCCCTCTTCCACTCTATAAGTATCCTCCAACAAGGATATCCCCTACCTCTATGCAACATGTCCTCTCTGTGAACATTACTACTTTGATGTTTGCCAATATGATTACAATGCTTGAACGTTTCTCCACCACAAATGTGTCTAGGTCCATCACTAAGTCCATGAAGCATGGTCCTCATCCCAAGCTTCCTCTAGATAAGTGTCTAACATCCAAGTTATATATCACATGGACCTAATCTCCAAGGGCTAAGTGTCCTCATCCAAGTGCCCAAAACCGCTCTGTGTGCCCAAAATACTCCTTCTCCTACCTACTTACCTCACGTGACCAAGAATTGGAATACCCCTTAGTGTGTCTTCATGGACATATGCATGGCTTTATTTGGGTGGATACGTGACCTCTGTTATAGAGGTAGCATGGAACTCTTAGCTAGAAGGATGTTACCTTGATCAGCATGATGACTCCCCCAATGTGTGCACCCAACGAGTCAATCATTATGCCGATCAGGGTAACAACCTCCTAGCTAAGAGTGTCGCGCTCCCTCTCTAACCAACGTCAATCATCCACCCAAACCAAGCCATCCATATGTCCACGAAGCATCTCCAACAAGCTGGGACACACATTGCTCTCCTAGCAAGGTGAAAACACTTTTGGAGTAACCTAAAAAGCTAAGAAAAAAACATTAGGATTACCAACAAAGCCATGATATTGTGATGGGAAATGCCATAAGTGTAGTGGTTTACACCAATTACAACAATAATGCAAGTTGTTGGTAGTGGTACAACGATTGTAAAGGAAAACGACAGTGGAGCTACCAAAGGGGACGTAGTGTTAGAAAAAGGACCAAAAGGTAGGGCATAAAATGTTTTTTGTTCCAAAGCTAGTTGGGGTGGGGACACACCAGGTAGGAAATGTAAGTTAAGAAGCTTGGTGTAAAAAAGGGAAAACCAAGAGCGACAACTAAAAAGTGGGGGAATCGAGTCGATGGACACATATTGATAAACTAAATTTTGAGAGGTTAGTCCTCAAGCCTTATTCATTGAAAGGGTAAAGCATTGCAATAGTAAGGAATGAAGAAACGACCTCAAGCCCCATGAGAGGAATGAGGATTCCATACTATACATTAAATGCCATTGATCGCGTAGGCTCAACGTACTATTGGGCTGTGGCATTCTAACACCACAATCTACATCTCGGTGGGATATGCCAGTTGTGTCAATTGGTGGAGATTGAGACATAGGAGCACTTCATCTCCAAGTGTATGATATATTGTAAGAACATATGGAGATATCATTGTTTATTCCATGATTAAGGTTGTCCATTTCTCAAATATTTTTGGCAGTCCACATTGGCAAGTGATTCCTCACACACCAAACTTATGAGGCTGATTCAAGCCCATCTCTACTAAGTTGATCACTTGTTTGGAGGCATCACATGTTATACAAATACACAACCCATCAATACAGAGGACACTAGGCTGGTAATAATCATAAAATCCTCCAATTCTATCAAGAAACAACAACTTATGAAGCCACAAAAACATAGCCTCTCTACTTGATCTCAATGTGATAATTCCCACCCAACATTGATTGAGCAATAAGACGTCAATTACAATATTTTTCTCTTCATCCTAGAAGGACAAGAAAACTTCAACATATTGTAAGAAGGTTTCCCCTAGGATTACCAACAAAGGAAAGATATCATGATGAACTGTTACACCCCATTTTGCATGGGTGTCCATGTGTGATTTTGATCGCTCTTCAGAGGCGTGACATCATCCATGATGATGTGTTGGTGCCTCAATGATGATCATGAGCATTTATATGGACTATTTGAGGCATGGTGACTTGGTTTTGAGCATAAAGAAAGGAAAGTCTATGATAATCAGTTGTTCTAGGTCTGGTTTTATCATTGAATAGCACTGAAAAGGTAATATCTTTACTTCTAGGTGCATTTCAGAACATAAAACAACAATCGAACACCCCAGACCTCAAATATGAGTTAATTTGAGGGAAAAAGGAAAAATTTACCAGCCATGTAACAATAAGATAAAGACTCTGAACTATTATAGCAACCGACCTTCTCTCATTTTAATGGAAGATTCAACCTTGGAGGCATGTGCACAAGTCTAGCACTTGTCCCCCTCATTGATTGTATGGATCAGGTTTAAGTTTGGAATCCTTATATAAGTTTTCACTGGCCTATGAGAGGTTTTGGAGATGATTTACAAACGTGTAGTTTTTAATAGTAGTCGCAAAATCCTTTTGAAACCTAAGATACAGAATTCAATGGACCTTTTTGGTGATTACTCTGGGTTCTTGTAAATGTACAGAAATAGGTTAATGAGAATTATAGGCAATTTCAAAGATCATCAGACAAAAGTAAATATTCACACTGAGCACTTCTAATTCTGGGCAAGGATCACGCATTTCAGTGTCAGTCTGGGCAATTCCAAGGAGTTGTTTTCATGAGAGAACAACACTTATATACATAGCAAGGTTGTTACACCTAAAATCCTACCATCATGATATTCAGTGTATACATCCCTAAAGTTTCATTGACTAAGTTATTGGCCTGGAAGAGATATAACCCAGTTTCACTAGGTTTTGAGAGGTCGTCGCATGCTGCACTCATGCAACCTGCGACGTCGCATGTTGCTCTCTTGCAGAGTGCGACGATGTCAGTTAATGGACAAAAATAGCTCCTTCGAGCTCATTCTCGAAGCCTGCTGACATGGATCCTTATCCCTGACCTCTTGGGGGAGTTGGCACTCTGTTCCTAAACTCTTTGGGGGATCCCCTATCTCTCTCCTACCATATCTCAACCTACCCTATCCATATCCTATCCACTTAGTCCCATATAAGTGAAGCTCTACCACTCTCCAAGGGGCAGAAGTCTATAGTGTCTACATGATGGTGAAATCATCTTGGAGAGATCTCTAATTCATCCATTGAGAGACTCACACTTCCTTGGGAAGATATGGCAATTGGTTTGGATGGATAAGGGCTACTACGTTAAGATTTGGTTGTAGTCATTCTTACCTATGTACTTTCTCTATATTTACAAAATGCTTTCCACCAATATTGCTGTGTTGATGATATTGCGTAGTTTACCTGCTTAACTGTTTACATAGATCGGTTATTGTATAGATGCTTTTTTACTTGTTTGTTTTGTCACATGTGTCTTGACAGGTCTTGCAGCTGAGATCTGACGACCGCGAGGCATGGAGAAACATCCAGGAGGAAGGACTTCAAGTTTAAGGTAAGACATCTAGTGACCCGATCCTTAACTAGATCTAGGAAAGTGGTTTATAGATTGTACTATTTCTTCTAGACTCACATTGAGCTACAGAGATCCGGCTCGCATCTGCTCAAGTGGATTTTCCGTCAAACAAAGCTTCCTCCAGCCACCCTCCTCCCTAACTTGCTACCTTGGATTCGTTCTCTACAAGCCACCAAAAAATATTTTGGGTGCAATCTAACCATGAAGAACATAAGTCCTGGGTTTTTTGCAACCATGGCAAAGGCCTAATCATTGATGTATCTCAGGATGCAGTCGGCAAAAATAACACTCACCTTCAACCCTATCTCAAAGGACAGCAACCCTGTTTCAGAAGATAGTTTTTATAGTTTTAGGTGGTAACTAGAAGTTTAGAGGGCGGTCGCAGTGACACTATCTACCATCTATCCGCAATACAGAGGGTGCGTAGCTCTGTGAGATGTTTCTTATTGTGGCCTCAGATAAACCTTCTTTCAATCCTGTGGTGAAGTTGGATCCTTTAAGGAGGAGGTTCTTCGTTGTCAAGACACTTGGGAGATATGTCTTGAACCTAAATTGTCATATCTTTCTTCAGCTTAGTGCATTCCTTAGCTTCCATATTTCTCCACCTGAAAACACACTTGTTCATCATCCTCTACATTATCCCCGCCCCTAGAATGAAGTCTTTATCTTAGTCTCCAACATTGGAGCAGTTACAAACTACTCTGGGCAGTAGCATGAAGGCACCTAAAAGGGGAATTTATACACTATGGAGCATGAGAGAAATCTTCTTGATGGTAGTTACATCCTATTCTTGGAAACATTAAAGAAGGCCTCACTTGTGGCTATGACACTCTATGAAGGGCACACTCCCTTTCCTATATTTCTAATCCTATTCTTGGAAGCATGAGGTGTGCTCTCCTTTCTTGTCCCACCAATCATGATCCTCCTTAGACTCAAAGCCCCTCCTCCAAGATGTTGCACTCTCTGATAAATTGATAGTCCAATGCTCCCTCTTCCGCTCTATAAGTATCCTCCCACAAGGAGATCCTCTAGCTCTATGCAAGATGTCCTCTCTATGCAAAATACTACTTTGATGTTTGCCAATATGGTCAGAAAGCTTGAATGATCCTCCTCCACAAATGTGTCTATGTCCATCGCTAAGTCCATGAAGCATTGTCCTCATCCCAAGCTTCCTCAAGTTAAGTGTCAAACATCCAAGGTATATATCACATGGACCTAATCTTCTAGGGCTAAGTATCCTCATCCAAGTTCCCAAAACCCCTCCTCCTAGCTAGTTACCTCCCATGACCGAGAATTGGAATCCCCCTTTCTGTGCCTTTATGGACATATTCATGGCTTGGTTTGGGTGGATGCCTTACCTTGGTTAGAGAGGTAACATGGTACTCTTAGCTAGGAGGTTGTTACCCTGATAGGCATGATGGCACCCCCATTGTGTGCACCCAATGGATCGGTCATTATGTCGATCAGGGTAACAACCTTCTTGCTATGAGTGCCACGCTACCTCTCTAACCAATGTCAAGGACAGTGGAGCTACCAAAGGGGACTTAGTGTTACAAAAAGGAACAAAAGTTGGGGCATAAAATGCTTTTAGTTCCAAAGCTAGTTGCGTTGGGAGCACACTAGGTAGGATATGCAAGTTAAGAATCTAAGTGTAAGAATGGGACAACCAAGAGCAACAACTAAAAAGTGGGGAGAATCAGTGGATGGACTCATATTGATAAACAAAAGTTGGAGAGGTTGCGCCTATAAAACTTTCTTCATTGAAAGGGTAAACCATTGCAATAGTAAGAAAAGGAGAGATGATCTCAATCCCATGAGAGAAATGAGGATTCCTTACTATACATTAAATGCTAAGTTGCCAGAAAACTTGGGGACGTGGACGCCACTTTTTGAAGCAGGGGACATGGGTACGTCGGGGTACTGTAGATATATATATATATAATCAAACCTTTTTAAAATTCAAATCATTTTCAGTAGTATTCATTGTTCAATAAGTAACATGCCCATTCCTTCAAAGTTCATGAATCATTGATATTTACATATGAACCTCAAGTCTCAACATGATATCAGACAATCATTAATTATTAATGACATAAAACAAGTGGAAATTCAAATTATTGTTTGCATATTGATATGATTCATATGAATAATGATTCACCAATCATGATATATGCCGAATGTCATACAACATGCAGTATGACAACTCTCCTCTGCAGGCCGCCTTCCTTTTCCATTGCCGCCTCTTTCCAAGGGACAAATCCAATGTGAAATGAAAGTCAAAAATGCATTGCGAGGGAAGGGCATGGTGTTAAGAGAGTAGGGAAACCCACGCCCACCCCTTCCCTCTTCAAAGTGCTAAAGAAAATTATAATTTTTTTTTAATTTTCAGTCAACGAAGTCTCCTTGGAGTCCCCAAAATCAGTGGACGGGGTTCCCAAACCGAGCGAAGTTTCCAATTTTTTTGCCAAAGGTTTTCGATACTCGGGTACTTCGACGGGGACATCAAGAAACGTTTGAGATGTATCCAACTCAATTTCCGAGACGTGGGACGGTACCTAGAGCGGGGACACGAATCTAGCCCTGGGGGACAGGTACCCCTGCAACACAAATTAAATGCCATCGATTTCATAGGCTCATGGTACTGCTAGAGTAATTGAAAGTATATTCTCACCACTTATATATGGCATTCTCACACCAGATTCTACACCTGGATAGGATATGCCAGGTGTGTCAATTGGTGGAGATTGAGACATAGGAGTACTTCATCTCCATGTGTATGGTATATTATACGAACATATGGAGATATCATTGTTTATTCCATGATTAAGGTTGTCCCTTTCTCAAAGGTCTTTTGGAGTCTATATCAGGAGGTGATTCCTCACACACCAAACTTATGAGGCTTATTCAAGCCCATCTCTACTAAGTTGATCACTTGTTTGGAGGTATGACATGTTATACAAATACACCATCCATTAATACAAAGGATGCTAGGCTAATAATAAAGTGAAAATCCTCCAATTCTATCGAGAAATAACCTATGAAGCCACGAAAACAAAGCCACTCTACTTGATCTCAATCTAATAATTCCCTCCCAGCATTGATTAAGCAATGAGATGTCTATTACAATATTTTTCTCTTCGTCCTAGAATGACAAGAAAACTTCATCATATTGTAATAAGGTTTCCCTTAGGATATCCTCTAGCTCTAGGTAACATGTCATCTCTGTGCACAATACTACTTTGATGTTTGTCAATATGGTCACAATGCTTGAACGCTCCTCCACCACAAATGTGTCTAGGTCCATCGCTAAGTCCATGAAGCATGGTCCTCATCCCAAGCTTCCTCTAGTTAAGTGTCTAACATCCAAGTTATATATCACATGGACCTAATCTCCAAGGGCTAAGTGTCCTCATCCAAGTGCCCAAAACCGCTCCTTGTGTCAAAACTCCCCTCCTCCTAGCTAGTTACCTCACGTGACCGAGAATTGGAATACCCCTTAGTGTGTCTTCATGGACATATGCATGGATTGGCTTGGGTGGATACTTGACCTTTGTTACAAAGGTAGCATGGCACTCTTAGCAAGAAGGATGTTACCTTGATATCCATGATGACTCCCCCAATGTGTGCACCCAACGGGTCGATCATTATGTCGATCAGGGTAACAACCTCCTCGCTAAGAGTGTCGCGCTCCCTCTCTAACCAAGGTCAAGCATCCACCCAAACCGAGCCATCCATATGTGCACGAAGCATCTACAAGGGGCTAGGACACACATTCCTCTCCTAGCAAGGTGAAAACACTTTTGGAGTAACCTAAAATGCTAAGAAAAAAACATTAGGATTACCAACAAAGGCGTGATATTGTGATGGGAAATGCCATAAGTGTAGTGCTTTACACCAATTATAACAATAATGCAAGTTGTTGGTAGTGGTACAATGATTGTAAAGGAAAACGACAGTGGAGCTACCAAAGGGGACCTAGTGTTAGAAAAAGGACCAAAAGGTAGGGCATAAAATGCTTTTTGTTCCAAAGCTAGTTGGGGTGGGGGCACACCAGGTAGGATATGCAAGTTAAGAAGCTTAGTGTAAAAATGGGAAAACCAAGAGCAACAATTAAAAAGTGGGGAAAATGAGTGGATGGACACATATTGATAAACTAAAGTTGGAGAGGTTATTCCTCAAGCATTCTTCATTGAAAGGGTAAAGCATTGCAATAGTAAGGAATGAAGAGACGACCTCAAGCACCAATGGAGGAATGAGGAGTCCATACTATACATTAAATGCCATAGATCGCGTAGGCTCATGGTAATGCTGGGCCGTGGCATTATAACACCACAATCTACATCTCGGTAGGATATGCCATTTGTGTCAATTGGTGGAGATTGAGACATAGGAGCACTTCATCTCCAAGTGTATGATATATTGTAAGAACATATGGAGATATCATTGTTTATTCCATGATTAAGGTTGTCCCTTTCTCAAATATTTTTGGCAGTCTATATCGAGAGGTGATTCCTCACACACCAAACTTATGAGGCTTATTCAAGCCCATCTCTACTAAGTTGATCACTTGTTTGGAGGCATCACATGTTATACAAATACAAAACCCATCAATACAGAGGACACTAGGTTGATAATAAACTGAAAATCCTCCAATTCTATCAAGAAACAACAACTTATGAAGCCACAAAAACATAGCCTCTCTACTTGGTCTCAATGTGATAATTCCCACCCAACATTGATTGAGCAATAAGACGTCTATTACAATATTTTTCTCTTCGTCCTAGAAGGACAAGAAAACTTCAACATATTGTAAGAAGGTTTCCCCTAGGATTACCAACAAAGGAAAGATATCATGATGAACTGTTACACCCCATTTTGCATGGGTGTCCATGTGTGATTTTGATCGCTCTTCAGAGGCGTGACATCATCCATGATGATGTGTTGGTGCCTCAATGATGATCATGAGCATTTATATGGACTATTTGAGGCATGTTGACTTGGTTTTGAGCATAAAGAAAGGCAAGTCTATGATAATCAGTTGTTCTAGGTATGGTTTTATCATTGAATAGCACTGAAAAGTTATTATCTTGACATCTAGGAGCATTTCAGAACATAAAAACAATCGAACACCCCAGACCTCAAATCTGAGTCAATTTGAGTGCAAAAGGAAAAATTTATCAGCCATGTGACAACAAGATAAAGACTCTAAACTATTATAGCAACCGACCTTCTCTCATTTTAATGGAAGATTCAACCTTGGAGGCATGTGCACAAGTCTAGCACTTGTCCCCCTCATTGATTGTATGGATCAGGTTTGAGTTTGGAATCCTTATATAAGTTTTCACTGGCCTACGAGAGGTTTTGGAGATAATTTACAAACGTATAGTATTGAATAGTAGTCACAACATCCTTTTGAAACCTAAGATATAGAATTCAATGGACCTTTTTGGAGATTACTTTGGGTTCTTGTAAATGTACAGCAACAGGTTAATGAGAATTATAGGCAATTTCAAAGATCATGAGACAAAAGTAAAACTTCACATTGAGACCTTCTATTTTTGGGCAATGATCAAGCATTTCAGTGTTAGTCTGGGCAATTCCGAGCAATTCTTTTCATGAGAGAACAACACTTATATACAAACCAAGGTTCCTCCGTCAACCCTCTTCCCTAAATCGTTGCCTCCAATTCATTCTTTGCAAGCCACAAAAAGAATATTTTGGCTGCAATCTCGGCATGAAGAACATCAATCCTTGATTTGTTGCAACCATGGAGATATCCTGATCATTGATGTATCTTAGGATACCATTAGCAACAATAACATCCACACTCAACACGGTCTCAATGGACAACAACCCTATTTTAGAATTGAAGGATGTTTTTTATCATTTTATGTGGTAACTGGAAGTTTAGACCAAGGTGGTAGTCACAATACATACCAACTATCAACAATAAGGAGGGGACGCATCTCTGTGGGAAGTTTCTTTTGTTTCCCTTGAATCAGCCTTGTTTCAAGCCTATAGTGAAGTCACCTTGTTTCAAGCTTGTGGTGAGGTCGCAACCTTCAAGGAGGAGGTTTTATGTTGCCAAGACAATTGCAAGATATGTCTTGAACCTAGATGGTCATACATTTCTTCAACTCGGTGCATTCCTAAGCTCCTAGACTTTCTCCACCTCAAAACACACTTGTTCATCATCCTCTACATTATCTGCAGCCATAGAATGAAGTCTTTACCTCAACCACCAACATTGGAGCAATTACAAACTACTCTGGGTAGCAGCATGAAGGCAACTTAAAGCGGCAGTTATACACTATAGTAGGCAATAACGCGAGGATGTAGTAGTGAGTAGTTACATATCGAGCAGGAGGGAACTCTTCTTAATGCTAGTTACATCTTATTATTGGCAACATTAAAAAGGGCCTCACCTGTGGCTATGACATTCTATGACGGGCACACTCCCTTTCCTATATTTCTCATCCTATTCTTGGAAGCATGAGGTGTGTTCTCCTTTCCCATCTCATTGATCATGATCCTCCTTGGGCTAAGAGCCTCTCCTCCAATATGCTGCACTCTCCGATAAGTTGTTAGTCCAATGCTCCCTCTTCCGCTCTATAAGTCTCCTCCCACAAGGATATCCTCTAGCTCTATGCAACATGTCCTCTCTGTGCACAATAGTACTTTGATATTTGCCAATATGGTCACATTGCTTGAATGCTCCTCCACCACAAATGTGTCTAGGTCCATCACTAAGTCCATGAAGCATGGTCCTCATCCAAAGATTCCTCTAGTTAAGTGTCTAACATCCAAGTTATATATCACATGGACCTAATCTCCAAGGGCTAAGTGTCCTCATCCAAGTGCCAAAAACCGCTCCTTGTGCCCAAAACCCCCCTCCTCCTATCTAGTTACCTCACGTGACCGAGAATTGGAATACCCCTTATTGTGTATTCATAGACATATGCATGGCTTGGTTTGGGTGGATAATTGACCTCTGTTACAGAGGTAGCATGTCACTCTTAGCTAGAAGGATGTTACCTTGATCGGCATGATGACTCCCCCGATGTGTGCACCCAATGGGTCAATCATTATGTCGATCAGGGTAACAACCTCCTAGCTAAGAGTGTCGCGCTCCCTCTCTAACCAAGGTCAAGCATCCACCCAAACCGAACCATCCATATTTCCATGAAGCATCTCCAAGGGGCTAGGACACACATTGCTCTCCTAGCAAGGTGAAAACACTTTTGGAGTAACCTAAAAAGCTTAGAAAAAAACATTAGGATTACCAACAAAGCCATGATATTGTGATGGGAAATGCCATAAGTGTAGTGATTTACACCAATTACAACAGTTCCACCTCAAAACACACTTGTTCATCATCCTCTACATTATCCCCGTCCTGAGAATGAAGTATTTAGCTCAGTCGCCAACATTGGAGCAGTTATAAACTACTCTTGGCAGCAGCATGAAGGCACCTTAAAGAGGAATTTATACACTATTGTAGGCAAGAACATGAGGATAGAGTAGTGAGCAGTTATATATGGAGAATGAGGGAGCTCTTCTTGATGGTAGTTACATCCTATTCTTGGCAACATTAAAGAGGGCCTCAATTGTGGCTATGACATTCTATGAAGGGCACACTCCCTTTCCTATATTTCTAATCCTATTCTTGGAAGCATGAGGTGTGCTCTCCTTTCTCGTCCCACCAATCATGATTCTCCTTGGACTCAGAGCCCCTCCTCCAAGATGTTTCTCTCTCTGATAAGTTGATAATCCAATGCTTCCTCTTCCACTCTATAAGTATCCTCCCACAAGTATCTCCTCTAGCTCTATGCAAGATGTCCTCTCTATGAAAAATACTACTTTGATGTTTGCCAATATGGTCAGAAAGCTTGAATGATCCTCCTCCACAAATGTGTCTATGTCCATCGCTAAGTCCATGAAGCATTGTCCTCATCCCAAGCTTCCTCAAGTTAAGTGTCCAACATCCAAGGTATATATCACATGGACCTAATCTCCAAGGGCTAAGTATCCTCATCCAAGTGCCCAAAACCCCTCCTCCTAGATAGTTACCTCCCATGACCGAGAATTGGAATCCCCCTTTCTGTGCCTTTAGGGACATATGCATGGCTTGGTTTGGGTGGATGCTTGACCTTGGTTAGAGAGGTAACATGGCATTCTTAGCTAGGAGGTTGTTACCTTGATCGGCATGATGGCACCCCCATTGTGTGCACCCAATGGGTCGGTCATTATGTCGATCGGGGTAACAAGCTTCTTGCTAAGAGTGCCATGCTACCTCTCTAACCAAGGTCAAGAATCCACCCAAACCGAGCCATCCATATGTCCATGAAGCATCTCCAAGGGGATAGGACACACACTGCTTTCCTAGCAAGGTGAAAACATTTTTGGAGTAACCTAAAAAGCTAAGAAAAAAACATTAGGATCACCAACAAAGCCAAGATATAGTGATGAGAAATGCTATAAGTGTAGTGGTTTACACCAACTACAACAATAATGCAAGTTGTTGGTAGTGGTATAATGATTGCAATGGTTGTCTATGTCCATCGCTAAGTTCATGAATCATTGATATTTACATATGAACCTCAAGTCTCAACATGATATCAAACAATCATTAATTATTAATGACATAAACCAAGTGTAAATTCAAATTATTGTTTGCATATTGATATGATTCATATGAATCATGATTCATCAATCATGATATATGTCCAATGTCATACAGCATACAGTATGACAATTCTCCTCTGCAGGCTGCCTTCCTTTCCCATTGCCGCCTCTCTCCAAGTGACAAATCCAATGTGAAATGAAAGTCAGAAATGCATTCAGAGGGAAGGGCATGGTGTTAAGAGAGTAGGGGAACCCACGCCCACCCCTTCCCTCTTCAAACTGATAAAAAAAATTATAATTTTTTTTTTAATTTTCAGTCAACGAAGTCTCCTTGGACTCCCCAAAATCGGGGGACGGGGTCCCCAAACCAAGCGAAGTTTCCAAATTTTTTGCCAAAGGTTTTTGGTACTCGGGTACTTCGATGGGGACTTCAAGAAACGTTTGAGAGGCATCCAACTCGATTTCCAAGACATGGGACGATACCTAGGACGGGGACACGAATCCAACCCCCGAGGATGGGTACCCCTGCAACACAAATTAAATGCCATCGATTTCATAGGCTCATGGTACTTCTAGAGTAATTGAAAGTATATTCTCACCACTTATATGTGGCATTCTAACACTAGATTCTACACTTGGATAGGATATGCTAGGTGTGTCAATTGGTGGAGATTGAGACATAGGAGCACTTCAACTCCATGTGTATGGTATATTATAAGAACATATGGAGATATCATTGTTTATTCCATGATTAAGGTTGTCCCTTTCTCAAAGTCTTTTGGAGTCTATATTAGGAGGTGATTCCTCACACACCAAACTTATGAGGCTTATTCAAGCCCATCTCTACTAAGTTGATCACTTGTTTGGAGGTACGACATGTTATACAAATACACCATCCATCAATACAAAGGACGCTAGGCTAATAATAGAGTGAGAATCCTCCAATTCTATCGAGAAATAACCTATGAAGCCACAAAAACAAAGCCACTCTACTTGATCTCAATCTAATTATTACGTCCCAGCATTGATTAAGCAATGAGACGTCTATTACAATATTTTTCTCTTTGTTCTAGAATGATAAGAAAACGTCAACATATTGTAATAAGGTTTCACCTAGGATTACCAACAAAGGAAAGATATCATGATGAACTGTTACACCCCATTTTGCATGGGTATCCATGTGTGATTTTGATCACTCTTGAGAGGCATGACATCATCCATGTTGATGTGTTGGTGCCTCAATGATGATCATGAGCATTTATATGGACTATTTGAGGCATGTTGACTTGGTTTTGAGCATAAATAAAGGCAAGTCTATGATAATCAGTTGTTCTAGGTATGGTTTTATCATTGAATAGCACTAGAAAGGTATTATCTTGAGTTCTGGGTGCATTTCAGAACATAAAATAGCAATCGAACAAACCAGACCTCAAATCTGGGTCAATTTGAGGGCAAAAGGAAAAATTTATTAGCAATGTAATAGCAAGATAAAGACTCTGAGTTGTCATAGCAGTGGGCCTTCTCTCATTTTAATGGAAGATTCAACCTTGGTGGCATGTGCACAAGGCCAACATTTGTCCCCTTCATTTATTTTATGGATCAGATTTCAGTTTGCAATCCTTATATTAGTTTTCACTGGCCTACGAGAGGTTTTGGAGATCCTTATATAGTATTCAATAGCAATCAGAACATCCTTTTGAAACCTAAGATACAGAATTCGGTGGACCTGTTTGGAGATTGCATCAAGTGCTTGTAAATGGACAACAGTAGGTTAAGGAGAATTCTCCGTAGTTTTAAAGATCATAAAGCAGAAGTTATACTTCACACTGAGCACTTCTAATACTAGGAAATGATCAAACATTTCAGTGTCATTCTGGGAAATTCAAAAGATTTTTTTCCATGAGAGAACAACACTTATATACAAACCAAGGTTCCTCCATCCACCCTCTTCCCCAAATCGCTGCCTCCAATTCGTTCTTTGCAAGCCACAAAAATAATATTTTGGCTGCAATCTCAGCATGAAGAACATCATTCCTTGATTTGTTGCAACCATGGAGATGTCCTAATCATTGATGTATCTTAGGATACCATCAGCAACAATAACATCCACCCTCAACCCGGTCTCAAAGTACAGCAACCCTATTTCAGAATTGAAGGAGGACGCATCTCTGTGGGACGTTTCTTTTGTTGCCCTCAAATCAACCTTGTTTCAAGCCTGTGGTGAAGTCGCATCCTTGAAGGAGGAGGTTTTTCGTTGCCAAGACAATTGGGAGATATGTCTTGAACCGAAATGGTCATACATTTCTTCAACTCAGTGCATTCTTAAGCTCCCAGAATTTCTCCGCCTCAAAACACACTTGTTCATCATCTTCTACATTATCTGCAGCCGTAGAATGAAGTCTTTACCTCAGTCGCCAACATTGGAGCAGTTACAAACTACTCTAGACAGCAGCATGAAGGCAACTTAAAGGGGTAGTTATACACTATTGTACGCAATAACGTGAGGATGTAGTAGTGAGGAGTTACATATCGAGCATGAGGGAACTCTTCTTAATGCTAGTTACATCCTATTATTGGCAACATTAAAAAGGGCCTCACCAATGGCTATGACATTCTATGAAGGGTACACTCCCTTTCCTATATTTCTCATCCTATTCTTGGAAGCATGAGGTGTGCTCTCCTTTCCCGTCTCACTGATCATGATCCTCCTTGGGCTAAGAGCCCCTCCTCCAATATGCTGCACTCTCTGATAAGTTGTTAGTCCAATGCTCCCTCTTCCGCTCTATAAGTCTCCTCCCACAAGGATATCCTATAGCTCTATTCAACATGTCCTCTTTGTGCACAATACTACATTGATGTTTGCCAATATGGTCACAAAGCTTGAACACTCCTCCACCACAAATGTGTCTAGGTCCATCACTAAGTCCATGAAGCATGGTCCTCATCCCAAGCTTCCTCTAGTTAAGTGCCTAACATCCAAGTTATATATCACATGGACCTAATCTCCAAGGGCTAAGTGTCCTCATCCAAGTGCCCAAAACCCCTCCTCCTAGCTAGTTACCTCAAGTGACCGGGAATTGGAATACCCCTTACTATGTCTTCATGGACATATCCATGGCTTGGTTTGGGTGGATACTTGACCTTGGTTACAGAGGCACCATGGCACTCTTATCTAGAAGGATGTTACCCTAATCGGCATGATGACTCTGCCAATGTGTGCACACAACGGGTCAATCATTATGCCAATCAGCGTAACAACCTACTTAGTCAACGCTGATCGATTACAATTAGTACCCTGGCCTTCAGTAGGGACTAATAAGAGGTTTACTGTAAGGAAAAAATATAATTGAATCTTGAGAGCAAATATCCATGCTTTACCATCTAATTTAACCAAAGGAGTTGTGAATAAGGACAAGGCACCATAAAAAAATAAGAATAAGAAAAAATCGCAAGAATTGAAGAAATAATTTGTTTACATTATTTTTTTATAATTTTTAATGGAATTTTATCCCCCATATTAAGATTTTAACATTCCATACTAAATCTAAGTCTCGTTTCTCATTCTTGTGCGTAGATCTAGAGATGTGTCCAAAAAGTTATCAGTTGGGTTTCTCCATTCTATCTCTTGAGACGAACTGGGTTTGAGACCATTTCATTAATGGTTGTATAATCAATTGGCTCATTGTTAAAATTCAGAGTTGTGGCTATAATGAACCATTTCTCATGAGTTACAATGGACATTTTCAAGCATCTGTACTCCCCAAAGTGCTTAACATACAAGAGGCCTTGGGAAAGGAAAACCTTGCTAGACAAATAAAAGTTTTGGTTCCCTTCAATGCTGATTTCTATCACTCTAAGATGCCATCAAAAGGAATCTCCAGGCCTAATGTGAATAAAACCATGCAACAAATTGTTTCATTTCTCAACAAAAATGGATCTCCCTTTGTGATGAATATTTTTCCCTTTTTAAATATTTATCAAAATAAAAAATATTCAGTAGATTATGCCTTCAAGTGAGTCATATGCTTCTAGTCTGTACAACAGTGCAATGATACACTGGAATTTTTGGATATAACTATTTGCAAATATGCAAATATTTATAAGTTCAATAACTAATTGACAATTTATTTTATAGATTTTTTTCAAATTTCGATTAAACAATTATAGATATATATATATATATAATGAAAGGATAGATAATGAACAATTTATGGTAATTAACTTGAATACAAAAACTAATTTTATTAATGACTATGCTAGGCCACTTATTCAAACATATCTTCAATAATGATACACTAGCACAAAAATCAGACTAAACCCTAAAATTCTCATATACTTAATAATAGAATTGTTATAGGTGTTTTCCAGAAATTAGAGTTAAGCTGCACCGGCTTTTGTCTCCTTTTTCTGATGACTTTGTGACCTCATTGATAGCATTTTCCAAGTATTCAACATTGCACCTACAATATTGTTTTAAACACAAACCAATTAAAAAACATTTCAGGTGTATCAAGAAGCAGTATACTGGGCATAAGGAGCAAGGGTGCATCAAAGTAATAACTTAATCACTTTTAATAAAACAATAATGTTGATACACTGCCTCATGCGACCATTTTTGGTTAAGAAAATATGAAATTCACTTGTCAAGTGGTCCACTTGCTCTGGAGTCATACCACTATAAGAAAACATTCCAATCTGCATAAGTGTTGAAGAAATTAGATCCAGTAATGTACATATTTCACCCATATATCATCCATGATTATTTCATGATATGGCAGAACAACCCCCATTATATCAAACTCTAATTAATTCATGCTTTAGCATAGAAATAAAGTTCTTAACTTGTAGTGGAACTCATTAAAAACCTATTCTGTAACATGCTTCCAATTGAGATGAGACCCTAGATTTTCAAGTTTGCCTCGCAAAATTTCTCATATGAGGACTTGCCTTGCAAACTGGATTCTGTATAGGTTGATTGTATATCTTTCAAGGACGTTACAAGCTCCACTCTAGGATCGATAAGTGCACTTTCTACCTTATCAAACATTTCAAACTTAGTATCAGTCCTCCACTTGTACCTTTATTATTTGATTTATTGTAAAATGAATATGAATTTCCTCTCTTCGCACATACCTCTTTATCAAAATTCATGCCAAGAATAACCTTGTTAGTTGTGTATGGTGGAATTTTCCCCTACGGATAAGTCAAAATTCCCTTAACTTAAAGCATACTTTCACTAACTCTAAGCTAAGAAAAAAACACAACAAATGCTACCTTGAAATTCCTGAACTAACTTTTACAGCAAGATTGAATGTATTCAAAAACAATGAGAGATGAGACACACCTTTCAAACTGACGTTTGTCCCGCTTCTAGCTCTTGATCCAAAGCTCCAATGTAGAACCTGTTAAGATCAACCAAAGAACAAACATGCAAACTTCCAGATACCTTGAATGTAAAGGTTAGATTCAAATCTAGATTAGATACATTCCATGCTAAGAACTTATGCTATACACATGAAATGGGAAAGACAAGACAAGTTATCTTATTACAACTTGAAGAATGCTTACAAAGGTTTGCTTGATGCCCAAGCCAATCCTCCAGCTCCAAGTGCCTTCTCCTCTAGCTATCTCCACAAGGCTGCAAGATCATAGGTTTGATACTCTCAAGAGTCCCCCCCATTCCCCATGGAATGCCTCTCTTTTATAGTGTATGGTAGGGTTAACCAACAAGAGATATGGGTGGATCTAGGGAGAGATAAGTGGATCAGGGTTTCTAATCACAGAGAATGAGTTGAGATCGAATCAGGGACCCCAATCTTTCATTATCTTCGAAAATCCAAAATCCCACAAGCCATGGAAAAAAGGCTAATAAAAGAGTACCGTGCCCTGCAGTCTGAGCATAACGCGGTAGTACCGTGTTCTGGGGACAAAGCATAGCGCGGTAGTGTAGACTACCGCGCACCTATAACTGAGCAAGGCGCGGTAGTGTGAGTAAATAAAGTCTCAGCTGGGTTAAAACTTGACAGGGTGGATTTACCTTCAAGGATTACTCATCTTCTGGGTGGTTCAAATAGTAGGGAAAGTGTCGTCAACTTTGTTTATGGTGGAGATGCGACACTGTGGAATATAGAGGTATAACAGATGCCCCCTAAAGTGTGAGGTCAGAAGGGATTGATGGCCGAAAGACTTTACGAATATAGTGTGCAAAGATAGCATCGAGGAGAGCGACAAGGAGCTGAAATAGAAACAAAGTGTTAGATATACCACTGAGGCGGGAATTCCCATGCTCGGAAACAAATGACTCAAAGCATGGTTGCCGACCAATACATTGCAGATCCATGAGTACTGAGATGATATAGACTGTGGACAGATCATGGCTACTATGAACAAGCGTAGATCCATGAGACAATAATGACACAGCCACGACCAATACAATAAGTGGATCTGTGTGACAATACAAAGGACATCTCCATCGCAACCTGGACGCAATCAAGATACTGAGGTGTGCCCAGGGTCTTCTACCCGATCGCAAAAGATACGAATCTAGCCATGTGATTACAAGGTGTTGAAGTCGAACATGGTAGAAACCATTTGATTACCGGTCAATGATGTGAACCGTTAACAAATGCGAGGGAAATCACCAATGATGAGGATGATCCCTAAGGTATCTGGAGTACATCTCAACGAAATGCGAATAGATGAGTTGATGTCGAGCATTAAAGAGATCGTCCGATCAGAGGTCAATGATGTAAACCTACTGTCGAACACGAGGAAACCTGCCATTGAGGCATGCAGGTACCAAGGTACTAATGGTTGATCTCTAAGTCCAATTCCCGGATAGTGATTTGGTGTCGATGGGAGTATACTCGTCGAAGGTGGGCCATAATGATTCCCACATCATCGACACGAAATCAACATGAACGATAAGATGATGAAACAAAGGAGTATGTACTGACACAGCAGAGGCCTGGCACAATGAACGACTCTGAACAATGCAACCCTTTGAACATGTAACGGCATGTAACAGAACTTGGCAGCAGGGATTATTGACAGCAGAGGCTAGACACCGGATGAGTAGGCTCGTGGCCAGGGAGACGACTCAGGATGATGACCATAACTCAGTGAAAAATGGATACCCAATATAGACAAGAGACAGACACATGCCATGTTCAAAGGTAATGACTGACAAGCTGCCATAAACAAACTTGACTTGTTCCCCCATATTCCCCCGACATGATAGACGAGTACCTCTTTGTTGTTTTTCGAGCTTGAAGAGGATAACGGATGCTCGGTGTAGCTCATCTCATAGATGAGTCCAATCTCACATGTTTTACGAACCTGAGAAAGGAGGGGTTCGTCCCAAAGCGGGTCCTTCGATGTTAAATTTTAACGAGCCCAAGGAAGGAAAGCTCGGTAGTTTTTCGCATTTAGAGAGCCTGAAAAACTTAAAGGAAGCTCCACAATGTACTTTTTCGTAAATTTAGTCCCTCGATCCCGAAAAAGTGTAAAAAAATTCCCGAGGTTGACTGAGGTATACCTTTCTCGTAAATAGTCTAGATGGGCCGAAAAAGGGGTAACCTATCACCGAATAGACGACCTTTCAAATACTTTTACAAGTGTGAAAGAGTCAAGATCACTTGGCAATCTTTTCAATTTTAGGGAGTCTGAAAAGAGCTTAACTATGGACTCCTATGGTCTTTTTCGTAATTTTCAATTATTTTGGTCCGAAAAAAGAATAAAATACAACCAGGATAATACTTTCCTCATCGTTTAACGAGCATGAGTAAAGCTGACTATACTCGACACCATTTACTTGGGTTTGACAAGCACGACATGGGTGTGAAAGCACTTGGAATCTTTTTCAAGTTTTAAATCCAGAGCACGAAAAAGATAAAGTAGGCTCAAAATGAAAGTCAAACCATGAATAAGCGCCAGCGTGAATATATCACTTTTTACGGGGGATCCTGTCAATAAGTGCTCAAAAAACTGGATATTAGCAATGTGAAAAGGGCTTTATTTTAACCATTTAAAATAATAATTAAAAAATAGGTGAAAATGCTATAAAAGGATGGTTAAAAATAGAAATTACCATTTCATTTGTGTTTTTACCCAAAGAGGAGATTTTTACCCATTTGAGGAGCAAAACTTCAAGGATCCATATCAGGAGTTCCAGGACACCGTTTCAACAACCGTCTGCGCCAGGTAAGAGCTCTTGAGCTCCTCTTTCATTTCATGTAGGAACTATTTGCTTTCAGTAAGAAAAAATGATTTTTTGGGTGAGCCCTACTGGGAAAAAATCGCCCTTCACAGTACCGCGTGGGGGCTCTATCGAGAAACGCGGTACTGTTAGACAGTACCGCGCTGTGGTTCCAAACCGAGGCACGGTACTATACAGTACCGCCCGGCAGAGTTTGCCCCAGGCGTAGTGAAGGCGATTTTTGAGATGAAAAAATCAAATTTTCTCAAATTTTTTGCTGAAACTAAGTTGTTAAATAGTTACTAAATGTTTTCCCTGACTTTTTGCAGGAGTTTTCAACTTGTTTGGAGCAAAATGGTCAGCTGAAAGAAAGAGAGCACGAAGTAGATGATTTTGCAGCTGAAAATCACTTACCGACCGTGACCGCATTGAGAGAATGTGGTTTGTTGAAGTTCTTTAAGACCAAAGGGATTCGTCAACAACCCAAGCTTCTCACTCATCTTATCCAATTGTGGGACCCTGACATTCAAGCTTTCCGAGTGGGAGAGCATGTTCTCGAAATTCAACTCGAGGATATTTATTTCCTCACGGGCCTCTCGAAAAGAGGGGCCCGGCTGAACTTTACTGGATACTCAGCCTCGGAATCGAGTACAGATGATTTGATTGCTCGGTATTGCCCTCAGGGTTCGGGTAAGAAAAGCGGGAAGGTGGCCATAAAGGAAGTTATAGAACTCCCTGTAAAAACCGTATTGTTCACCATCACGCATGCAGCAGGAAGTGTGAGTCCGCATCAGGCGTCCCGCACACAAGTGACTCTCGCAGCGGAGTGTATGGGAGGAACAGTATTTAACTAGTGTGAGGCGGTGTTGGCCAATCTCAAAGAACAAGTGCACAAGTGTAGGGTTGGAAAGAATTCCCAATTTGGCTATGGGAGTATCTTGGTCACCTTCTTTTTGGCGAGGGTGCCATTATTGCGCCCGCAGATATCTATACCTCCCCGTCCACCGACCGAGCCATGGATGGCTCGATGTAGTGACTATGCTGGACGTCTCGGGGGACCTTAGCGCTTAGCCTTTGGTGAGGATTTCTTTTCCTGGCTCGAGGAGCAGATAGTTATGATCGATGACTACCCCTATGCTGGGGTAGACTTCTGCGAGGACATCGACTTGGCACTGCCAGAGCATGATGATTGGGACAACTCAGGTATGACCTTCATGGATATACATTTTTTCTTTTTGAATATTTAATTTTTATTGCTTTTTTAGAATGTGTAAAAGACTTCTAATGTATGCTCGCATGCATGTCGCAGATCGTGGACCACAGAGACCAGCTGGGTACTCGCCTTTACATCACGGCGGTGTTGATCGCCAAGCTGTTCCTGACGAGGAGGAGGACGAAGACGAAGCAGGAGGTGTTCGGGACATAGAGAGGAACTTACAGGGGTTGACTCATGATATCCCTGCTATGAGGATGGATGACATCCCTTATCACCTCCAGTGGCATACTGTGGGTGTGCCTAGTCGTATTGGTCGACTTCTTCGCAGGGTGGTTCGAGCCGTAGTATGTTACCACCAACAGCGGGAGGAGTCTGACAAGGGACATGATAGGTCTCCCAGATCTCCGTAGATGGTCTTTTTAGTCTTTTTGCGGCATGTATACGATATGTAGGCTTTGACAGCCAAATTTTGTATGGGATTTGGTTCCAAATTTTGTCTTTGACACAAACTCTTATGTATTTGGAAAACACTTTTATATACAGTGATATGGACCTATTTTCATGATCTAAAATATTTAAAATGACTTGTGCATTTTATTTTTTATGGTGTGTTTAAGTATGGGCAAGATGCCAATCCAAAATGTAATTAGCCAATGAATCAACTATACAATTGAATTCTCTCGGTATGTGTTGATATGTAATAAAATTAAATGATCGTTCCAAGAGGTGTACTCTCCGAAATAAACGAAGTAGTATAGGATCGCGAACTGTGTAAACACGGTTTAGATGAGAAACCACGAGTTGTAAGTCTAAAAATACTGATAAGGAGTCGATTCCGAGTGAAGCAACCTCCGTCAAGAGACCAATGACTGCATGGTACTCCGCGATATTGTTGGTTGTAGGATCTAAACAATTGGCTCCTGAAGAAATCAACTCGCCAGTGGGGGAATAAATTACCCATGTTGCGAAAGCAAGATTCCGGGTATGTCGGCTTGCACCGTCGGCGAATCCGAAGTAGGCAGACATCTGCGCATGAAATCACGAGTCAAAGTAAGAGTGGATACATGAGGTCCACGCGCACACCAAAAAAATGAGTAAAAGCAAACTAAGTAAATTATGTACAAGTAACCCGCATAGGGTAACCTTACGCGTAGAAGCGTTTGAGGTATAGCCCATTGCGGGGTCGTGCCAATGGCGTACCATCACAATCAATTAGTTCATAGGCTCCTTTTTCTAAGACACGTTTTACAACAAAGGGGCCGTACCACATAGATTCAAGTTTTCCTTTTCCAAGCTTATCGTGCATTTGATCATATGTAAGTACGAGATCACCTTCATTGAAGATCCAAGGCTGGACGGATTTGTCATATTGAGCTTTGACGCATTTTTTGTGAGCTTCATTAGCTAAAGCGACGTCGTGGCGGGTTTCATCTAGCTTGGCTAGGTATAGAAACCGTTCTTCTTCAGAAGTAGTGTGTGGAAGTAGCTCTATGGCTATCTTGAGTGATGGAATTTCACATTCAATCGGCAAAATGGCTTCTAGGCCATACACCAGTTGGAATGGTGTAAACCCAGTAGCACTTTTCACTGAGGTTCGGTATGCCCACAGTGCTGAGAACAGAGCTGAGTGCCAGTTGGATTTCTGGGTACCCACAATGCGCTGAATCATTCGTTTCAGGACTTTGTTAATGGCTTCAACTTGGCCATTAGCTTGTGGGTAATACGGGGTTGAGTTTTCATGGCGAAAACCTAGTTTGGCACTTAGTTCTTCGATCATATGGTTCCTGAAATGGGAACCATGATCGGTCACAATAGACTGTGGGACACCGAATCTAGCTATAATATGATTGAATATGAACTGCGCTGCTGTTTTACCGTCCTCAGCATACGTAGGCATCGCTTCAGCCCATTTTGTAAAGTAGTCGACAGCTACTATGACATAGCTATGCCCCCCGACTGAAGTGGGCTTACAGTGCATAAAATCTATGCCCCATTTGGAAAAAGGGCCGACGGCAATAACAGGATGGAGTGGAGCAGGGTGCGAGCATGCTTTACTATGAAAGAATTGACATGGCGGACACTTCTTGACTGTTTCAATGCAGTCTTTGAAAATTGAGGGCCAGAAGTATTATGCTCGCAGTATTTTCTGGGCCGTAGCCATCCTAGAGAGATGACCACCACATGCTCCAGCGTGGTAGTAATTAAGAACGCATTCCGCCTCATCTAAGGTCAAACAACATCGAAGAACGGTGTCGACACCACGTCGATAAAGAGTATCGTTGACTATGAGGTAGTATTTTGCGTGATGTCGGATGCGTCGCCATTCATCGCGAGTGAGGTCGGGACGAAAGCATTGGGTCTAGAGATATAAAAGAATATCCCCGTACCATGGATCAGACGTGCTAATGAGGAACAACGATTCATCAGGAAGAGAATCGATGGGCTCGGGTTGCTCAGTAGCCCGGGGCAAGTTACAAATTAACTCCGCAAAGACCAGAGACTTCTTGGACTTAGCCTTGACAAACTCCAAGTCAAACTCTTGAAGAATGACAATCCAACGAGAGTATTTGCCCCCAAGCACTTGACGTGTGAGGATATAATACATTGGGTTGAAGTTGGCTATAACGGTGGTCCGATGGAGTAAGATGTAATGACGGAATCTCTGGACAGCAAATACTGTTGCCAGAGCCAGTTTTTCAACATGTGAGTAGCGAGTTTTGGAGTCGAGAAGACTCTTACTAAGATAATATACCACATGTTCTATGCCGTTTGGGTCTTCCTGGACTAGCACCATGCCGATGGTGGAATTCGAGGCTGCGAGATAAAGGATGTAGTCTCGTGTGTAATCGGGGGGTTGAATCACAGGATCTTTGGTTAAGGCTACCTTTAGATTGTCAAAGGAGAGTTGGGCTTCGTCATCCCAAATAAAGGGAACATTCTTCTTGATAAGCCGCATGTAGCCTTTTGTTATCTCGGACAGATTGCAGATGAAACAGCGTAGAAAGTTTGCATGCCCTTGCAAACATTGAAGTTCTGGAATATTGGTGGGTGAAGGCAGAGCTAAGATAGCTGCTACCTTTGCAGGATCTAAACGTATCCCGCTTTTGGAGACTATGAAGCCCAACAATTTTCTGGCTTCTACACAGAAAACGCACTTATGCGGGTTCAAACGTATATTGTAGTGACGACACCTTTCAAAAATGGCACTTAAGTGGTCTGGATGGTCTTCCCGGGTTCGAGAGTGAGCGGGAAGGTCATCAATATATGGCTCTATAATATGTTTTATGTCATGAAATGCGTAGGACATCGCCCGTTGGAAAGTTGCCCCAGCATTTTTCAGGCCAAAAGGTAACTTTCGATATGCAAAAATCCCCCAAGGGCAGATAAAGGTCGTTTTGTGCTGGTCGGCTGGGAGGATATCGATCTGATTATAGCCAGAAAATCCATCCATAAATGAAAAGATGACACTCCCGGCACAGTTATCGATGATCTGGTCGATAAACAGAGTTGGGTAGTTGTCCTTTGGACAAGCCTTGTTCAAATCATGGTAATCAACACAGACTCTAATCGTTCCCTGTTTCTTGGCTACAGGAACGATGTTGGATACCCATTCTGTCAATGGGATAGGATAGATAAAACCAGCACGCAAAAGTTTTTCAACTTCTGCTTTAATGGCAGCTGCCTTACGAGGATGGACGGGTCGAAGCTTTTGCCGAACAGGTCGGGCGCCAGGGAAAGTTGGAATTTCGTGGACCACGATCGAGGGGTCTATCCCTGGCATTTCTTCATAACTCCAAGCAAAAACATCGCAAAAATTTTTGAAGTAGGCACTATAGAACTCCGTTTCGAGGGGAGTACATGTTTTGCCGATATGTACGTTTTCCACGATACCAGGCTTCACTGAGATATAGATGGGAGTGGTTGCCATAAGGTTGGCCAAGTTTCCTTCAGAAAATACCTCGTCGAGGGAAGTAGGGAACTTGGTTTGAACCATCCTAAGTGAAGTACTGGGTTTTGAATCAGGCTCAAGTGGCTGAATGGTGGGGAATGAAGATCGATGATGAAAATCCCTCCATGGTGGCTCATCACCGCACATAACCTCCATAATTGATTTTTCAGTGGGAAAAATCAAATTGAGAGGATCAAAAAGTGGTGGGTGTGGATAGTTTTAGCCGAGAGCTGCGCCACAGTATGATCAGTGGGACAGTCGACCCAATTTGTGGCTGATTGGATCACGTCATATGCTGCAAGGTTTCTGTTCAAAGGCATGGAATTGCCATAACCTTGAATCTGAGTGGGACTCGGAATCACCCATGAATCATCGGAAGGGGTGACATGTGACGAAATCATGTTGACTGGTTGAAGATGGGTTCCCAGCTGTGGAAAAACTCCAATGAGGGAAGAATCCTTCATGAGACCAACACCAATGTCTTGGAACTGGTACCGAGGTTGATCCAATAACGGGACGATGTTGGCGGAGTTCGGATGGGAGTTTGGGATGCAGTAATCCAGTTGATCAATGGTGACAATTTTTCCTTCATGAGGAAATTGCACGATCCGGAATACTGTAGATGCTATGGCGGTCATGGCATAGAACCAGTTCCGACCAAGTAGGAGATTGTAATCCAAAGGTGCATCTACAACTTCGATGTGTGCGGATACTGTTTTTCCCCCCAGTTCAACACCGATTGAGGGAATGATTCCATACGGTTGAAAGCCGTGTCCATCAAACACCCTGAGAGTAGTGGGAGAAGTTGTGACCTCGGGTGAGCCTAAGGCTCTCCAGTAGTTCAAAGACATAATCGACGTGGAAGCACCCTCATCCAACACAGTGCGATGGATGACATTTCCATGGATTTTAGTGTGAACCTAAAAGGCTAACTAGTGAGAAAGTCGAGGTTTAGCGTGCTCCAAGTTAAACATAATGGAGTTTGAAGTATCTGGGTCCATTGCCCCCAGTGTTGAAAGTGGGGTTCTACGCTGCGTGGGGCAGTGTTGGAGAACCTCGAGAGTCGACATAGCGCAAGGTGCTTGAGCCAAATCCTCAACAATGTTGTAGTTTTGGGCAGCTCGTGCATTAGGATTGAATGTCGCCTTTCGTATGGTGCCCTTGGATGGGCGTAGCACTGTGTCCGTAAGCGGTCTCTCGATATGGAGATGACCGGTAGGGGGGGGAATAGGAATCGGATCTTCAACAGGAGATTTGCCTTTGGCTATCTCGGGTTGTTTGTTTGAACTTGGAGGGATATCGTAAGTCTTTGAACGAGTGGTGATATTAACCTCTTCATTGCTCGTCATTAGGATCTCGCGGTTTGTGGACGTCGCTCCGCGGGTGGGATTGGTCGGGTTTCCCCCTTGTGGGTTTTCTTGGGCAACCATTTGTTGTTGCTGTTGTGGGAAAGGGTCAGTTAACACTGCCGGGCGAGAGGATCCTTTAACAAATTTGTTGACTTCGTCCTTGTAGGGACAGTCACGTGTGTAGTGATCGTCTTGACAAATGAGGCAGGGAAACTTAGCCTTTCGACGTGGTTTCTGGTCATTTTGTGTGGGTTGTGGCTTGGGGTTCTCCTGCTGGTTCTTCTTGGTTTTTCCACGATTGTTCTTCTTCTTTCCCCCGGATGGTTGTGATGTAGATTGAACTGCGTGCACTTTGGAGGAAATGGCAAGAGAAGTGGAAGCTTTTGAAGCAGCCTGGTTTAAAGCGGGGGAAGCGGAAGCTTGTTGCCCCGTCGAGTTGGTAGCGGGCTGAACCTTGACTGAACCGACAATACCATCAATGGGGGGTTCAGTGGTAGGCTTTGTTGGATCAGTGTGAACGCGGGAGGCATGTGGAAGAAGTTCATGTAAAGTACCGGATTGAGTATATACCAAATCCATGTACTATGCTGCCGAGATGGCTTGTTCTTCTGTAACCAGCCCGCGCATAGCGATGTCTCTGGCTACGGGAGGAAAAAAGGATTTTGTGAACCAATCAACAAGTAGCTGACCCATAATAGGTGCCTTTATTATCCTACGGCGTCATCGTCACTCATGGATGTGATCTGAAATATGTGTAGAAGTGGTTTGACGTAGTGATGTTAACAGTTCTGTTCCAGTCTCATACCGGATGGGGAGCTGGAAATGTGTCAGAAACTGCATAGCCAAAGTGTTGAAATCACGAAAAGAGTGTTGTGGAAGCTCGATATACCATTTTTCTGTCGTGCCAGTGAGCGTACGTTGGAAGAGCCGAAGTCGGATGGAATCATCCATTAAGGAGTTAGATGAACACCAAAGATGGAATGTCATTACGTGGTTCTTGGGGTCTTCCCCGGGTTTGGCATCGAACTTAGGAATGTCTGATGGTAGTTTGGCTGGGATAGGTGGCCAGTGAGGTTCATGCCATATAGGATCGTTAATAAGCCTCGACAAATCAGGTAAATCAAGTGTGGCCAAAAAGGGAAGTTGACGGTTAGTCTGCGGGTATGAGTAATAACCATGAGGTGCAGAGAAACCTGGAGGGCCCTGCATAACATACTGCTGCGTGTTATACCCATATGTGTTTCCAGGGGGATACTGCTAGAAATTCTGTGGATGGTAAGCCATCTGGTTAACCGGTTGATTGTAGACAACCGGTTGGTGGGTATTCTGCTGAGTGGGTATGGTACGCTGGGGTTGGTGATACCCAGGAATGGTTGCCGCTCCTTGTTGGGGAAAAGTTCTATGGAATTGTTGTGTTCCAGGAGTGGTACCACCATATTGAGTAAGTGGAATGTTTCCCATAGCAGGGTTGGGGGGTGGCTACGACTGTGGTGTCCATGGAAGACTCGTTCCTGCTTGAGGAGCGAGTGGAAATTGAAGTGATGGGTTCCATGGAGTTGTAGCAGCTGAAGGGTAAGGGAAGCCAGAATTCAAGTTGGGAGGAATCTGAGATTGCCCCCCAGCTTGGTTCCAGTTTCCAAAAAGTGAGTACCCCCCACTCTGTGGGATTTGAGGATCCCAAGAAGGAAGCATACCTGACAGGGAAGGTTGAGAGTGAGGCCCGGTTAGAACACCGGAATAAGGTTTCCCACTGCCAGGTGTGTTGTACATACCATACTGAGCAGAAGCTGCTGGTTGGGAGAGTTGTTGGATAGAACCAATGGATTGTCCGCCAGCAGATGGGTTGGATGGCCCTATAAGAGGAGGTTGTTGAGTAGGAACGGGTTTACCAAAAAAAGGTTGTCCTCCAACTAGTTGGGTTGATGACCCTACAAGAGGAGGCTGTTGACCAACAATGGGGTTCCCAACAAAAGGTTGTCCGCCAACTGGTTGGGTTGATGGCCCACCAGGGGGGGTTTGGATGTTGGAGTTAGGGATCACTGCAGTCGGTTGTCCACCTCCTGAGATAGTGTAAATGGTGGCTGAAGGTGATCCTCTAGTCCAACCGAAAGATCCAGCAGTATGACTAGGTGTTCTTCCGCCGCTGGTCAAATATGATAGCGTAGATTGGCCAACGGCGCCAAAAGTGCCGATTTGCGGAGGGGGTCTTCCATATCTGACAGGCGAGGACGGAGAAAAAACTGGGTTATCTCTCATAGAATGTGCGCCAAAAATAGGTGATGGCAGCAAATGTGGGGAGTTTAACCCAAGGGTATCGACGTCGTCCATAGCGGGTTCAATGATAGGAGGACCATCGAAAATTGGGTCCGAGTTCATTTCCTGGAAAGGGTTTTGGGGATCCGGTGGGAACCTAAGTATGGTAACGTCCGAAGGTCCGGAGCCGTCTGCGAAGGAGTGACGAAACTCTGTGCTAGACGGGATGTTGGGATCCCTATAGTTAGAAGGAAGAGTAACAGGGGGATATCTAGACGCTGTCGAGAGAATTTGCTATGTGTTGTGTCTAAACCATGCCGATGCTAACGGGGAGTTCACTAGACTAACCATACTAGACTGGATGGAAGCCATGATTTTGTGTCCTGGAGGGAGGTTGGGTAGAGCTATAGTGCGAGGTACGTTGCTAGAAGAACTGGTTTCCTGAGGATGAACACTGGGTGACGTAGTGATAGCAGGAGGAAGTTCCGCCTGGGAAGTGATGAAGCCATAATCGGGTTCAAAAGGTGTGTCAGGAAGTCGAGTGTCTTCAACGATTTCAACGTACCCACCTGGGACTGAAATCAAGCCAGGTATGTCCTGGTCGGACCCTTCTGTGGTGCCAACAGATCCGTCTGTGTCATTGTGAAAAGTGTCTGATGGACGGGAAGTGCTGACATCTGGTAGAAGGATGACCTCTGGTCTATTACTTTGGGTTGTACTAGGTTCAGCTGCGGTAACTGTGTCCACTGTGACAGATAAATCTGGAATGACAGTGGGTGAAGTGATAGTGGAGGTCTCAGATATGCTAGTGGTTGCAGAAGCTGCAATAGATTCTGAGACTGTGCTGTGAGTGGCAGTTACGGGCGGAACTGAAGATGTTGTACGTATTGGCGGTGGGATGTTTCCTCGACCAGCACCGCGTCCAGGAGGAGCAGGAATGCGTGATGCAGGCGGACCGGAAGTTCGTGGCGGTGGTGGTGGTGGAGGGATTTGGCCCTGTATTCTTCATGATCTTCATGGTTGATCTGACATGATGACAGGAAAATGAAAATCGGGGGCAGTGTCGTAAACAAAGAACTCAAAAACTCTAATGCAACCGAGTGTGCAGAAGAGGAGCTAGAAAAAGCAAGGCTCGCAGGCCAAAAAAGCAAGCTCTAAAATCTATACTGAGACCGGCATCTCAATAAGCGAGCTGATACAAAAAATGGCCAAAATGCCAACAAGCAGTCCCTATAAAGAAAAATGACCCTCTAAAAAGATGAGATAACAAGCAAACTCCTAACTAAGAGCTGGAGACCTCAACAGGCTGTATCCTCGCAAGGTGATGAAATCCAAGTCGAACAATACAACATGAGAGACCGATATAAGAAGGATATCCCTCTACCGAAAGGGATCCTGGGTAAAAGAGCCCTAGTAGAATAGATACTAAGCTAACTCGTTCATAACACATCGGAAAAGGTTTTGGGCACTTCAGCCTTCCGAATAAGACAGCGATCGATGTTGGCTTAGGGCTAAGTGGAGTGCGGTATTCCACAGAGTCCATCCGGTTCTCAATCTCGCAGCCGTTTAACCCCTGAAAGTTAAAAACAGTCAGGAGGCCCCTCCACAAACTAGATGTGACCGTGTCAATAAATACTAGAGGATTTTAGTTCCCTAAAGACAACGACTATGTCTCAGATGAAAATGACAAGGGGGAATTATTTTGATGCCTATCCCTGGTGTCCTACCTAACTACCAAATTCTTTTGATTTCCTCAAGTGAGGTTAAAGTTGGTTTAATTAGGGAGATTAATTTTAGTGGCTGTCTTACTCAATCAAGTAGTGGACATGAAACTTGATGGTGTTATTACGACTCAAACCATGCAAATGAGAATGAACAAAAAATAAGCCTTTGTCTTCGATGAAATCTAGCTAAGGAAAGGAGAGAGTTCTTCGATCAAATATGCATGAAATTTTTCACAAGCAATCAAAAACCAAAGTAAACGATTTTTCTTTTCTTTTTGTAAACAAAGCCAAACTGAAATGAACACTCTTTTCAATGCACTGATCCTACAACTAAGATGCTCCAAATGTAAGAATTTCTGTGGCAAAATCAATGGTTCATTTCCCAATGCAAAAAATAATACTACTAGACTTTTTTGATTCAAACAACAGAATTGCTCTCAAATGATAATATTTTAATTACTGAAAATGATGAACACAATGTGACTGTAAACGCTATAGGGTTCAATAACAGAGAACAGTGGTGTTGAGTTGGTTGTGGTGAAAAAATCAAGCCAATGCAATCAAACTGGAAAAATGACCCAGTGTGTCAAAAATGCCACTAATTCAAATGAATCAAGCTCACAACAAGGAAATAACCAGACCACACAAACTGTAAAATGACCAGGATGCTAACAGGCAACAGTAAACACTATCTGAGGCAGAGAGAGACTCAGGAAACCAAGCAAGAATAAAAAATTTAAAAACTTGCAGACACTACCGTGTGTCAGGATCTGACTGGAGCACGGCACTGTGACAGTACCACTCTGGTACTAATGCAGAGATCGCGATACTACCGCGCTGTAAGCAGTTCAGGGGGCACGATACTGTGGCAAGGTAAGGAAAAAGCACAACTTGAGAAAAGAAAATGAAGTTTTCAGGGTTGTTGCTAACCCAGGGGACTCAGTGAACAGACAGGGAGAAAAAATACAGCGAGGAGGGATGAATAAAGGTAAAAAAAGACCAAGATTCAAACTGGTTTGAAGTGCAATAAAACAAATCACAATCAACAGATGAATGACAGTGAATTGAATCAATCAAACAGAAATCAAAACCAGCAGAGTCGCCATTCTTGTATGGTGGAATTTTTCCCTACGGATAAGTCAAAATTCCCTTAACTTAAAGCAGAATTTCACTAACTCTAAGCTAAGAACAAAACACAACAAATGCTACCTTGAAATTCCTGAACTAACTTTTACAGCAATATTGAATGTATTCGGAAACAATGAGAGATGAGACACACCTTTCAAACTGATGTTTGTCCCGCTTCTAGCTCTTGATCCAAAGCTCCAATGTAAAACCTGTTAAGATCAACCAAAGAACAAACATGCAAACTTCCAAATACCTTGAATGTAAAGGTTAGATTCAAATATAGATTAGATACATTCCATGCTAAGAACTTATGCTATACACATGAAATGGGAAAGACAAGACAAGTTATCTTATTACAACTTGAAGAATGCTTACAAAGGTTTGCTTGATGCCCAAGCCAATCCTCTAGCTCCAAGTGCCTTCTCCTCTAGCTATCTCCACAAGGATGCAAGATCATAGGTTTGATACTCTCAAGAGTCCTCCCCCTTCCCCATGGAATGCCTCTCTTTTATAGTGTATGGTAGGGTTAACCAACAAGAGAGATGGGTGGATCTAGGGAGAGATAAGTGGATCAGGGTTTCTAATCATAGAGAATGAGTTGAGATCGAATTAGGGACCCCAATATTTCATTATCTTCGAAAATACAAAATCCCACAAGCCATGGAAAAAAGGCTAATAAAGGAGTACCGCGCCCTGCAGTCTGAGCATAATGCGGTAGTACCACGTTCTGGGGACAAAGCATAGCGTGGTAGTGTAGACTACCGCGCACCTATAACTGAGCAAGGCGTGGTAGTGTGAGTAAATAAAGTCTCAGCTGGGTTAAAACTTGACAGGGTGGATTTACCTTCAAGGATTACTCATCTTCTGGGTGGTTCAAACAGTAGGGAAAGTGTTGTCAACTCTATTTATGGTGGAGATGCGACACTGTGGAATATAGAGGTATAACAAGTTGTTGACTCTGAAGCCTTTTTCCGTTTTCTGAACTTTAGTCTTCTGCCATGACAATCAACTTTGTTTGACTGAAGAGACGCACCGAGTCCCTTCATGCATGTCGCATCCCCAGCTCCTGGGGGCAAAGGCGGCTTTCTCATACTTATAGGTATAGCTCTAAGTGCAAAAACACTATTTGTTGGAAGTATAACGGATGTAGTTTTAGTCTTGCTCTTTTGTGTTTCAATTCTAGAAAATGTTTCCTTTCTCATACTTAAAGGTATATCTCTAAATGTCGAAACACTATTTGTTGGAGGTATAACACATGTAGTTTCAGTCTTTCTCTTATGTTCTTCAATTCCATAAATGGTTAGCTTTCTCATACTTATAGGTATAGCTCTAAATGTTGAAACACTATTCGTTGCAAGTATAACAGATGTAGTTTTAGTCTTGCTCTTATGTGTTTCAATTCTAGAAAAGGTCACCTGTTCATAACTCCTTTATTGTGAAAAAAATTGTTGCTCTATCTTAGGCAAAACAGATTGTATATGAGCAGATGGTTCCCTTAATTGTTCCACAATTGAAGTTGAACTTTGCAGTTCATCTGAAATTGATCTCGAACGAAAATTGCACGATCCCCCTATAGGGAATGTTGAAGTCTCATCTCCTAACTTGGCATCCGCAATATCTGAAGTTCTATTCTTTGCCAAATTTCCTACTCCTATGACTCTCTCCTTTTGCATAGAGCCTGGAAATTTACTACTTTCTATTTTCCCACCACAAAATTTAGTTATTTCTTCTTCTTGTTCATCTTAACCCACAGTTTTTATATTCAGTGACAGGAAATCTGCGGTGAGAATTTTGCAATCCGACAAGTTTCGAATCTATTAAGCAGGTTCATCCTCAGGAGAACAAGAATCTCGAGGATGAACCTGCTTAATAGGTTCAAAAATTGTCGAATTGCAAAATTCTCACCGCAGATTTACTATCACGGAATATTTATTCTTCTTCTTCAATACAACCGAACAGGCCTGGAATTTGACATCCTGTAGGGCATTTTTTTCATCCAGGAACGTATTTGACAGGTAAATTTGAAATGAAGACGTCGATATTGGTAGGCATGAAAAAAATTAAAACGTATATTTGACGTCTATCAGGTTAGAATTCACGTCAATGGTAGTACCTATACCCTATAAGTGTTAGTAATTATCCATGAAACTCCGTGAGAGTATAATGTGTAAGTTTTTCCATTCACCATCCAATTTCAGTATATTTTAATGCAGACCTATATTGTCATTGCGGAGTGGGTATGGAGTCATGGACCATGGCAGATGGCCATCCTTGTACTTGTACTGCTCAATTGAGATCTATTTATGTACACCGTTGGCCCAATGTTTAAGAGCTCTTGGAATTTGGAAAGGGTTAAATTTTAATTATTTAGTCACCACACTTATAATAATCATTTTTATAATTTTCTCTAATCACTGTGGAATTCTGGTTTCTCTTTTTTTTTTGGGTTAAGATGAAATCACAAGTTTTTTTGTCTGCATTTTTTGGGAGACCAATGGTTTTCTTATGAACTTGAAGGCCCCAGGCATTTAGTTTTAGTATATTTATTTAGATATGGTGCTTCCACAACCCTTGGTTGTCTATCTTTAAGCGGTTTTTTGATTTTTTTTCCTTCTTTCTTTTAATGGATTTTAATTGTATAAATTATATGCTTAGTTTACACATTTCCATCCAAGGAAATATTTTATAACAACATCTTTATAGATATACGAACATAGTTGTGCGTTTTCCTGTGTTCATAGATTCTTTTCTATCATTAGACAAGATAATAGTAATATTTAAAGCATGAATTAGTATAAAAAATAATAATATTTAAAGCAAGAATTAGTATAGAATATGAAAAATATATTGACACTCTATCCATTTACATAAAACGTAAAAGACAGGCACAAAAAACATGTGACCATTGTAATGTCCCTTTTTTGTAATTTATTAAAGTGGTGAAATTTTCAACTTTTCCACTAGTTCGACCTTTGACTAGTATTGGTTTCTTGATCTCCAAATGCTCCCAACTTGTCACAGAAGGTATATGGATGATATTAGGACATGATTATGAGGTTCATGGATTATTTATAGTCTTCAAAAGTCTTATGCAACTCTCTTTAGAATTATGGCCAAGGTATAGGATTTGACTAGCAATTTTTCTTAACTAGTATTGGTCTCTTGG
Source organism: Larix kaempferi (assembly GCA_027924585.1). Classification (NCBI taxonomy): domain Eukaryota; kingdom Viridiplantae; phylum Streptophyta; class Pinopsida; order Pinales; family Pinaceae; genus Larix; species Larix kaempferi. The sequence goes on from BSBM01000232.1 coordinate 11,129,347, forward strand.
TCTCCAAATGACTCCAAATGATCCCAAATTGTTACAGAAGGTGTATGGATGATATTAGGACATAATTATGAGGTTCAAGGATGCCTTATAGTCTTCAAAAGGATTCTGCAACTCTATTTTAAGTTCTGGACAAAGTAGGGAGTTTGACTAGCAATTTGGGGTTCAAATCCCCCATGGGTAGATGCTGGAAATGGCTCTCCAAATGCTATGGGAACCTCTCAAATTTCAGAAAAGAAGTAGGGGATGTTTAGGGTACATCAATATTTTTTCATATTCAGCACCATTCAGTTTATTTATCTTCTACAACCCTCTCAAATCAGATACAAAAAGACTAGTTTCGACCTTGGGGAAAATGATAGTAAATCTTCACAATTGGTTATGAAACTTAAGAATATTGCTCGAAATGCTTGTATAATGAATATGAAACTTATTCAGAATATTAATGGAACTCCATACAACATTAATACATTAGACATTGACTGAACCATTCGAATTTGATACCACTTCAAGAGCAAATAACAAGGTATTGGGGAAATGCAACCATTTGTTCATAGTTTAGCATTTTTACATCAAATCTCTTTGAGTTTCAACCTGAAAGTATTATGAGCAGTAAAAATAGAGTATATATATCATATTAAAAATATATGGGGCCTCGATAGTTATCCCAAAGATTTCATCACCTCAACAAGTGCGTCTCTCCTCAAGGAGCAAGAATATGCCAAGAAATAGAAGAATGGTTGTAGAAGCAAGCTGAAAGAGATGTGACCATGAGCTGCCCTGTAACTTCAACCTGTAAAAAAAGACTCCATTAAATCTCCAAATAAAAGGTCTGAATGTCCTTTCCAATTACCAACTAGGATGGGAATCTTTCACCCTCGAAATTGGTGCTAAGGCAAGTAGAGTAGGACTCCACTAGCTCTCCTCTCCAAATGAAAAATGCAAATTCTGAAAATGATCAAAAGCCACCATCCTTATCTGTTATTGTATTTTATAAACTTGTAATGTCCTCCATGGGTTGAATTCCTTCCAAGAGCTTCATGCCAACTCAAGTTGGGAAGAGATTCTCAAGTATGCCACTTGTCCTTCCAATTCTAGCCCCCTCTTTCTCCAAATTCAAATTGGTGTCTCTTTGGCTGCCCTAAATCCCTTAAGCGCCCTCTTGGGGTCTATTTTTAGCCCTGACATGTCAGATGTCATCATTCAGGTCTTATTTGTGTCATAGGTGTCATAGCATCTTCATCATTGTTGTCATAGAGCTAGGGAATCTAGTCCAAGTGTCCCACTAGTTCCAAAATGCCTCTTCCTCTTCCATGGGAGTTATTCTTCCACTCCAATTCGACCTTAATTGATTCATGCCAAGTATATTGACCTTCCAACTCATCCCAAGAACATTGGGCTTCTTATGGATTCGAAATGACAAGAGGAGGATGCCATGTGGCATAGAAAATCTAGCTTGTGTGGGTCCCACATCCTCCATGTGTCTTCATGATCAATTTCCACTTTGATTTTCCCTTGTATTTGTTTATTTAGATCCTTTATTAAATATTTATTCCATTCTAATGTCCAAACATCATTTATTATCCCCTTTATTTCAAATCCCAAAGCTTCCACCCCCAACCGAGGGAACTAGTAATTTTCCTCCATGACAGTTCATTTGGATGGGTATATTACAAACTTGAATTGGGAATTTATCTTAATGTGACCCACCTTGTCCATTTGGATCTAATTTCACATTATTACTAACTTGGACATCATTCATAGCAATTATTTGACCCTTAGCATCAATTTGACAAACTATCATGAGTATGGCCAAGGGGGTTAGGCCATTGTGACCCAATGCAAAATTTTGGGACATGACAAATCCTCCCTTACCAATATTGCTTGTCCTCAAGCAATTTTAACACATGTATGTGGAATAAACTACTTTCTTTCAAAAAAATTTATTCCTAAAACTTCTCTTCTAAAACCTTGAGTAGAGCCACCCATGCACTACAATTGTGTGTTTCCAAAAGCAAGGAGATGTGGGTTTTCTTTTTCATTTTGATATCCACTGTAACATAACCACTAAACACCAAAATGTTAATTAAATCCATCAAAACCATGCTTTCACAATTACTCTTTACCTCTTTTATATTTTGGAAACCCCCTTCTGATGCCACTGCATAATTCTTGAAGTTGCCACTGTGTTGCCCAACTTTCAGTCTTCGAGATTCCATGAATATTTTAGAGAGGAACCACCATGCTTGTTGTTGCACTACTCTGATTAAAATCACTTTATTAATTGGGGATTCAATCTCCCATACTACTTTGAAATCAATGGGACTAAAAATTATCCGAGGGTCCCATTGCTTGTATTGCACTCCAACAATTAGCAGTGCTCTCCAACCCATACCATCAAGAAAGAGAGTTCCTGGATCCCATTTTCATGTATGCATAATTAAAAACTTCATGAGTACAAAATATATATCATCAAAGTACATAACAACATAGTAAAAATGTACATCAAGGAGGTGCCTCATCAAAGAAACATGAAAGTGCTTATACCTCCAAGTGAGTAGACCACCATTTTCCAAGTGCATACAAGCTTCAAGTGACCAATCAAATATGCTCCCATGACATAGGTGAGGATCCCTTGTCCTATAATGCTGCTCCAAAAGGATGTAAGATGCATCAAAGTAATCAACCATGTGTTCTTTCTGTGAAATTTCCCACATAAGATCCAAAGAGATAATGTAAACCTCACAATGAAAGAATTTAGGAATAATAGAAGAAGAGACAAGCAATAGAACTTAGGTCCAAAGAAACTTTGATTGAGGCAGAATAATTACACATGTTACTATTAACAAAATAATGAACTGGTAAATATACAATGCTGAGTATGAGGATTCGAATTCACTAGGAGGAATTTGAATTGGCCTTCATGCACAGATCCATAATCAGTGGAGAGTCATCAATGCCTAACTAGGAGTCCACCTTCTCATCAGCGAAGTCATCAATGCACAAGTAATGATCAACCAGGAGTCAAACTGAGTCTAACTGAATGCGGTTGGTGTAACTGGCACAAGGAAGCACTAGTATAGTGAAGGAGGCTCAGTGGAGGGCGCCATAGGAGTTAACCGGAGTCAGAATGGTCAATCTAGTCTCACTGGAGGTCCAACAAAGTGATAAACTCAGTAAAGAGTCAGTTAAGCCTTAAATCAAGGGAATAACTGAAGATAACTCAATATAACTGAATATAATTGGACTGGTAGGTGAAGAAGGCGCCCTTGTCATGCAGTGAAGCAAAGGAGGGCGCATTAGTCACTGGGAGGCCTAGAAATGATCTGAAAGAAGCTCCCGGGGCTAGTTTGCTGAGGACTAGGTGCTGGGACTGATGACCTAGAATGCATGCAAACCCTAATTTTGCATGCATGATTGAAAATGAAAATGACTGGAAAGCTAGTAGTACTATGATGGAGTATAGGAATATCCTAACACTTTCATCCAAGAAGTGAATGAAGAACCTCCACTAAAATTTGAACCAAGTAGGGAACAAGGAAAACAATAATCCTTCAAGGGCCTCACATAAGTAGAATTTGTGCATCCATGAACATGTGTATCATCAAGAAATAACAAAAGATGTTGCTACCAATAAGAATTTTCTCCAATCATATATCTCTTCACCCAAGTAGTGGATGAAGTTCCTCCAATATCAATTGAACTAAGCAAGGAGCAAGGAAAATCATGAGTATTCAAGTGACTCAAGTGAACATCATAAGTGCATCCATGTAGATGTGTCTCATCATAAGGTAACAAGGGATGCTGCTTCAAGTGTAAATAAGAAATGTCTCTATTAATGTCATCATATAAAGGAGATATAGGAGTTTTATGATCCTCATGTGGCACCATAAAAAATAAACCTTTCACCCATACTTCATTAGGATGACTGCTGCAAAATATGGAAGTGTAGGATGTAGGAGAATGAACCAACTCACCCAAATGATCAGAAAGTGCAGAAGTGTCCTCATGTGACTGCTCCATAATTGTAGGATCATGCACCTCCCTCAAAAGTGCAAAACTTTCCTCAGAGGTTGGTTCCAAGGTAGTGGAATCATACACTTTCAAAATTTATCTCTATGTCACCAACATAGAGGTGTGAGCACCCATCAATAGGTACTCCTTCATAGTTCAAGCATCCATCAGTAGATGTGTTGGGTTGCAATCTACTATTGTAAATCAGAGCTTCAATTTAAAATGTCAATCCGGAATCGTAAACTTAGAACCATAACCAAAATATATGGATTAGATCTAGACTAGTTTGAAGTGCATTATGTTTCTGAAAATGAATCTAAAAGTACTTAACTTTTGGAAATAAACCTAAAACTACTTAGTCTATGGAAATGAATCTAAAGTTGCTTAAGTACTATAAACTAAGGAATACAAAAACTCCCTTACATAAGTATACTCATTCGAATCCTTCAATCTATCAGCACTTTAAATATTTGAAATAATAAAATCATAAAATTAACTATAAGATTAAAACTATGTTGTTGAGTGCAGGAATAGGTTGAGTTCTCTTACAAGAAGTCAGCTCACAAAGTATTTGAATTCCTCAACAGTTCAGTGTATATTCTAATGAAAGATGAAACTAAAAAAAAACACCTAAATCGATTGATCAATCAAATATAAATGCTTAACCTTGTTTTGTAGTAAAACCCTACTTGTAGCATATGAAATCAAATGTGATTTTAAAACTCAGATTTTTAACTCAATTGAACTCTACAGGAACTCTCGAACACATACCAATACGCATCAAATAAGGAAATTAGGTGTGCAGGTTCGACAGAGGGGGCCCTCCACTGCTTCACTCACACACGCAAGAGGAATCACAGAGTTCTCAACACTAAAATCGCATTCACAGCATAAGGATAAACATAAAGATATTTGAAACTTGAAGTCTTTATTTATTCAGCATAAGTTCACCATTACCGGATCGGAATTACATCTCGAATTCAAATACTTATACAAATTATTTGAAAACTAAAAACGCTACAATCCTGGTGATTAATAATGGCATTCCCCTAATATCTCTACTATCCTCGAGATCGTCCTCCAGATCCATAAAAATAGACCAGATTGATACAAAATCGAAACTGTCCCTGTTTTTGTGCTAAGTGGCAGCGCTGGAAGATTGCTTTGACTAGTGTTGACTTGCCACTTGTAAAACCTGTTTTATAAAGTTGTTAGAAATTCATCCATCCCTGGACATCGAGGATCCTTCTCCATCTTTCAGGTTGTGCCCAGCTGTCCTGCAAGTATCCAATCTAGGAGAAATTACGGGAAGTCAATTAATCTTGTAATTTATTTAAAATCTCAATTTAAATGCATTTAAAACTGCATAATTCAATTTATTTAAGAGCAACAACAATTTATACCTTTGATAATCGAATTTAAAGGTTCTATGGATGAAAATGAGGATTTATGGCAAAATATGAAGGATAATGGGGATAGCTGAAGGATTTATAAGGCAAAATAGGTATCAAAATAGTGACCAACATCTCCCCCAAGAGGAAGCTATTGCATGTCCTCATGCACAAAACTGTTTCCAAAACAGAATCTGCATATTCCCATAAACAAAATTGTTGTCATACTGCTGCTACTCATCATCTGACATATCTCCTGTTTGTGATGATGCATCTATACTAGCTCGAGCTGCATAAAGGACCCTCGATCTCTGATATTTTGCCTTGAAAGTTTTCTTTTGCTAATACCATTTGTATGAATGTTTAGAGATTTTCATCTTTTGAACTTGAAGCTTTCTATTTTTCTCCTTTAATTTCTTATTTGCTAGCTCTAATTCCTTCACCTTCAATTTTAACTTCTCAATATTTTTTCTATTCTTGGAAGATTTCTTCTTTTTCATTTCTATTGAAGGCTGCTCAGAGATAGTGTCCATTCCAACTCCCTCTTCTTCATTATCTTGCCCTGAATACTCTTTTCCTTCTTTTTCTGTGACTTGATTTTCAAAGACAGGAGAAATGATGGCTGCGTCCTCATCTTTTTCTGTGACTTGTTGTTTAAATACAAGAGAAATGAGGGCTGCATCCTCGTCTTTTTCTGTGATTTGCTGCTCAAAGATAGGAGAAATGATGGCTGCATCCTCATTATCTTGCTCTTCTCTGTTAGTTGGATTCTTTTCAATTGTTTGAACATCTATCTCCATACTTTCTTCTATAGTTTGATGTTCAGAGATGATATTCACCTCTTCATCATGTTGCCCAATCTCATCTGCTGGACTTTCCTCTTGACCTTCCAAGGATTGAATGTATTCATAATGTTTTTGTTGTGCTTCATCATTATTCTCCAGTGCTTGCTTCTTCTTAGCTTGCTGACGTTATCTTGATTTCTTCTCATAAGTTCTGAAGATCTTATCTTTTTCTTGGAATTTCTTCTCTTCTTTCACCATGCTCTTTGTTCTTATTCTTATCTTAGGTTGTTTTGGGCTTGTTGCCTTAGAGTCATCTTCATTATCTGTTATCATCAGCACTTCATATTTTTTCCTTCCTCCCTTAGGCAGTTTTGAACTTGTTGCCTTAGGGTTATCTTCTTCAACTTCAGTGCCTGCTATTATGAGTGCTCCTTCTTTTGGTATCTCTTCTGGTTCTTCAAACTTATTATAAATGAAAAATTTATGCCATGTCAAGGATTGTTTCTGTAACTCATGTATGATGATTATCTTGATGAGCCCAATATGAAAAAGGCTTGTTAGCTTGTCTTTACTACATTTTTGGACAGCTTCAGCCATCTTAGAAAGGCTCTGTAACAGAAAATGAGGTATGTTAATCTCACAGTCACCCCTCAAATGCTACATTATCTTGGTGTGATAGAGATATATAATGCTGAACCTTCCTTCACAAGTGATGAATCTCTGGATGATATAGGCTATTTCATCCCAAGGATGAATCAACCAACTCCTTGGTATTCCTTTCTTCCATTGTACTGAGCCTACGCTTGATTTGCATAAGAAGGGTGTCCATGCCTTCTCCTCAAACTGTTTTGTCTTGAAGAACCTCTCTCCTTGTTGAGGTAACCCAATGATTTGTGCCATAATGTCCTCAGACAGTCTGAAGGTGAGATTACCTACTGTATCCCTTTCTCCATCAAATGAACAAGCAAACTCTAGGCTAACGTTGTCATTTTGTCCATCAAATTTTTCAAAGAAGGGAACCCACTGTTTCTTCTCAAAAATTTCCATACATTTTTCATGAATAACAGAGGAATCGAATTTTTCTGGTTCTAGTCTAGACACCATCTTGCAATTTCTATAGGAAGAATCCTTTTATGTAAATAAAACTTACAAGCAGAACTCAACCCTAGCTTGAAATTCAAAATTTTTTGTTCTTAACTGTTTCTCTGTCATTCAAATTTATCAAAACCTGGAAGTCAAATTTCAAATTTACCTTTCCCCTGGTGACTCCTTCCTGAACACGTCCTGAGATAAACATTTCTATGGCTGGGTGCAACTGGGGTTTCTCTTCATCATACCACGTGAAAGACTCTTGTTGAAGATGATGGATAAACATTCCCGAGTTTTACCAGTTAACAGGATGCGTTTTCTGATTTTCTATGCAGTGCCTCTGTTACTACCTCCTTTCATTGGTTTACTTATCACTCCTTCACCCCTTCAACCATTGTGCAAGTGAAGCCTGGGATTTAGCAAAGACAGTTGGAAAAAATGAAAACACTATGAATTTCAAATTGGAAGAGTGTGCCTCCCTATGTATAGGCATATTTCGTGGGGGTGAGTTTCAATAATTTCCCTCTTTCTTGTGCAATCATTTTCAAACCGGTCCTGAGTTCTTCACGTACCTTTTTAGTCCACTAACATACTCTTTTATCACTTTTTGACTTGATGTATAAAATGCAAAAATAGAGTATGTAGAGAAAATATAAGTCAAATTTTGAATTTTCTAGGTTAAAGAACCCTCTTTACTTCTTTGAAACTGAATTTAAAGCTTGCATGTAGGATGCACTTTTTAGGCATGGATTAAAAAGTCTGAAAGTGCCTCTGTCCTGGACCACTAATTTTGATACCTAGGGTAGATGAATGTGTAAGTAAATAGGTGAATGGGTAGATGGCTAGGATTGTGATGGTGATAGGCATGTTGTCATTACTTAAAAACAAAGAACCATGCAACTTTTAAAACATAAAAATCAAAATTCTTACAGACTTGTTTGATATCCCTTTGTGCTTTCATGCTACTTGGAGTGGTTGGTTTGCTATAGCTTTTGATGGTCCTTCTGCTTTTGATGTGTTCTCTGCTTTGATGTGTCTTCTGCTGCAACTGTATTGATGTTCCTTCTGGCTGTAGCTTGCTGTGTCTTTGCCTGAGGTCCCTCTGCAAATGAAATGTGTAGCTTGCTATGTCTTTTCCTCAGGTCCCTCTGCAAATGAAATTTGCTTCTTCTCAGGTCCCTCTGCAAATGAAATGTGCTTCTTCTCAGGTCCCTCTGCAAGTCTGATCTTCTTATGCTGGCGTATGTAGGAGGCTTGGAGGGTTTCAAGACTTTGAAAAGGAAAACTTCATATGCTCATGGAAAGCTTGATATGCTCATCCCTCTCGGGCCTATTTATTGACTTGTCCTCAAGTCAAACAAAATATTTATTTGCTGATAAAAACTAATATGGAAAAACTAATTATGGCAAAAATAATCCATGAAAGAACTGAAACTAGGAATTTGAAATTGTTTTTGTGAATTTTCAATGGCCAAGTAAACTTGGTTTTCCAAGGAAAATTCACGTTTATGTTGTGCTAGTTGCCTGGTTTTCACAACTAAACTCCTTTTTTTTTCTTTTTCCTTTTTTTATGTTTGTTTTTATTTGAATCAAAATATTTCTAAGAAGAAATTGAAGGAGAAACACCAGTGTGTTTGTCTAGCACCTCCATCTCCCTCTGCTGAGAAATCTATTGTATGAAATCATCTTTGTTGACAGGCTTAGTGTAGAGTTTTAACCTATGGCCATTGACCACAAATGTACTTGCTTCATCATCTATTGTTTGTAGTTTGACTGAGCCATTTTCATAGACCTCTACAATCTCATATGGACCAAGCCAATGAGTTGTGAACTTGGCTTTGAAGTATTTGAACTTTGAATCAAACAATAAGGCCCAATCACTAATGTGAAATTGTTTCTTTTTTATGAACTTATCATGCCATTGGGCTCTCTGTTGTTGTACCAAAATATTTTGTTCTACTGCAACTTGTCTCATCTCATCTAATTGATTTAACTGCAGTATCCTTTCTTGTTGTGCTTCAGAAAGATCCATCCCTAAATCAGCTACTAACTTAAAAGTATGAATTTGGAATTCAATTGGTAACAGTACTTGCTTACCATAGACTAGCTGATAGGGAGAAAAAACAGTACTATTTTTCCAAGTGATTCTGTATGCCCATAAAGCTTTAGTAAGCTTAGCTGACCAATCTTTTCTGTGCATCTGGAATGTTTTGGTGATGATTCCTTCCAAAGTTTTGTTGGTAGACTCCACCTGGCCATTTTCTTGTGGATGATAATGTGTAGATTTTATATGCTTGATATTGTACTTGGCTGATATCTCCTACACCAGTTTAGAAGTAAATTGTGCCCCTTGATCAGTAACAATATCTCTAGGAACTCCAAATCTAACAAATATTTCTTCAAAGAGAAAGTTTACAACTGTTTGTTTTGTGGCTCTTGGTAATGGTTTGGATTCCACCCACTTTGTAACATAGTCAGTACATACTAAAATGTACTTCTTCCCTTGTGATGGTGGATTGATTGGACCGATGAAATCGAGAGCCCATTTTTTGAATGGCTCTATGAGGACTTGTGGATGGATTGGCATCTCATCAGATGGTAATGGTCGTCCCATCCTTTGACAAATATCACAGCTCCTAACATACTTCTTAGAATCTTTGAAAATAGAGGGCCAATAATACCCCAAGTTGAGTATCTTGTATGCTATTCTTTTATCTGCAAAATGGCCACCACACGGTTCATCATGACAAGCTTTTAAATTTTCTAAAACATCATCTTGTCGTACACATATTCTAATGATAAGATCATATCCTGTGTAGAAAAGATCTCCATTGACCCATATGTGTCTAGAACTTTGCTTAATAATTCTTTTCTTTTCTTTGGATGACATAGATGGAGGTAGTTGTCCTAATGATAGATAGTTGGCTATATCAGCATACCAGGGAGTTATAACATAAATAACAAATAAGTGTTCATCAGGGAAACTATCTGAAACAGGAACAACCTCACTAGAATTGTGTAATCGAGACAGAAAATCTGCCACTTGATTTTCTATTCCAAGTCTATCTAGAACATTAATGTTGAATTCCTGCATCAATAATAGCCATATGTATCCTGCCATTAGTAATCGACTTGTTCATTAAATATCTTAAGGTAGAGTGATCTATATGGACAAATATTATATAACCAGTAATGTAATGACGAAATTTGTTCACAACATGAACTACTGCCAACATCTCCTTTTCAGTAACTATGTAATCCAATTCTTTAGGGGTTAGATTTTTGTTGATAAAGTAAATAACATAAGTCATGGCATTCTCTTTTTGACCCAAAGAGGCCCCTATTGCAGTATCTGATGCATCGGTAGAGATGTGAAATGGCAATGTCCAATTTGGTCCCCTTAAGATGGGTGTAGTTGAGAGCTTCTCTTTAAGTTTCTGAAAGGCAACTTGGCAGTTAGTATCCCAATGAAAATGTACATCTTTCGAAAGTAATTTAATAATGGAAGAGCTATTTTACTAAAATTTTCAATAAACCTCCGGTAATAGCCTGCATATCCTAGAAAAATTCTCACATCTTTTTGAGTTTTTGGTTCAGATAAATTCACAATGATTTGTATTTTTGCAGGATCCACATTTATCCCAGAGGATGAGATATGATGAACTAACACTATCCCTTCAATTAACATCATGAAAAAATTTTCATTGCTAAGGGAAAGATTTGATTCAATGCATCTTTTTAGGATTCTCTCTAACTTTTCCAAGGAGTCATCAAAAGTATTTCCATACACGGAAAAATCATCCATATATACTTCAACGCATTCATGAATTAAATCAGAAAAAATAGCTAGGAATGCTCTCTGAAAAGTAGTTGGAGCATTACATAGACCAAAAGGTAAAACCTTATAGGCATATGTACCCCAGGGACATGTGAAAGTAGTTTTGTCCCGGTCTTCTGATGCAATTCTGATTTGATTGTATCCGCTAAAACCATCTAAGAATGAAAAATAGTGTTTTCCGGCTAATGCATCTAACACTTGATCAATAAATGGCAATGGAAAATAATCTTTAAGTGTTGCTTTGTTTAAATCCTTGTAATCAACACAAATTCTCCATTTTCCATTCTTCTTGGGAAAAACAACTAATGGAGAGACCCATTGACTGTCAGATATAGGGTAGATAAATCCTACCTTTAATAACTTTTGCAATTCCTCCTTAACTATCTCTTTCAGTATGGGGTTCATTCTTTGTTGAGGTTGCCTTAGAGGTATGATATTATCATATGTGTAAATGTGATGAGTGCATGTTTCGTGATGAATTCCTGGCTTGTCAGTGTATTCCCAAGCAAATGCTTTGTGTTATTTATTCAACAATTCAATCAACTGTTCTTCTTGTGATAGAGTAAGATGTGCACCAATATGTAAATGTTTCCTAGGACTGATTTCAATTGTTTTGCTTTGGGCATTAGTTATTGAATGAAAATAAAAAATATCATTAAGTGATGATTCCAAAGAACTAACTATGCAATTTTCTTGAAAATTCTGGCCTAAGACCTGATCTGCAATATCATACTGTATGTTTCTTAATTATTCAGATATATATGGTTCAGAAATAAAGTAATCTAGCAAATCTTCACTAGTTTCCTCTCGAAAATAAAAAAAAAAAAGTTGATTAATAGTTAAGATGGGTTGAATTACTTCTTCCTGTTGCTCTTTTATTTCATTCATCCAAGCTAACTGATCTGTCATAGAAGGCCTTTGAGCAGGAGGATACAGTGTAATTTGTTTTGTTTCTGTTCCATGGGAAATTATCATATTTCCAGCTCTACAACCAATAAAAGCATTAGTTGTGGCCAACCAAGGTCTTCCAAGAATCAATGGATGCCCTCCTAGATTAGATTTTGGTTGAAGAACTATGAAATCTACTGGATATTCCCAGGAATCCAAAGAAACTATGATATCTTCTCGTATTCCTTCTGGTGTGATTTTAGACCTATCAGCTAGCTCTAAGACTGTAGTGGTTGGTCTGAGATTTTTCAATTCCGGATATTCCATTGTTTCCAGTGTCATTACATTGATAGTTGCACCCAAGTCAATTAATGTTTTCGAAATTGAAAAATTGTTGACAGTGATTGTTACCATTGGAATTCCTAGATCAACATATTTTTCAATAAAGATAGTATTCGACATAGGCCTGCTAGATTCCCAATGACATGAATTGTTGGTGGATCCTTCTTTCTTTTATTAAGACATAATTCCTTAATTGATTTGGTATAGATTGGAATATCTTTTATGGCTTGCAACAAAGGAATTTTGACGCAGACATTTGTTAATTTAGTTAAGACATCAAAATCAGGAAGTCCAATTGGTAATTTTTCCTTAACTAACCTTTCTGGAAAAGGAGGTGTTTGAGGAATTACTATTTTACCTTTCTGATTTTGTAAATCTAGCTACAAATTTTCTGTATTTGATTTTTTTGGATTTTTCTCTTCTTCTATGTGTTCTTCTATGATAACAGGAGATTATTTTGCCAAAGTTTTTCCAGACCGCAAGTGGATGTTTTGAATGGGAAGGATTGAATATGAAAATGTGGTTCCTTCATAAATATTATACATGGGCTTTTCCACTCTGTTATTAGGATTGGGTACTGGCTGGGCTGGTAACTATGTTGGTCGAGGTGGAGGTTGATTCGATGGTATATGAATTTGTGGAGGTTGGGTGAGTTGGGAAGTAGGGTTTTGCTGTGGAGGAAATGAGGGCTGATTCTGGTGGTACCGTGGATAAGTAAAATACTGTTGGTAAGGCTGGGGATAGGCCTGCTGATATGTTTGATTTCCATGAGCATATCCTCACCAACCTGGAGTAGATTGGTTTTGGTTTTGCTGCGGAGACCAAGTTTTCCAAGGCATAGGAGCATTCCATGAATTCTGAATAGGATATTGATAATTTTGAGAAGATTGTTGCATAGGGTCTTGAAACATACCTGGAAAGCGTGGCTGCCATGGTCTTTTCTGCGCCATAAGATAGAGAGAATCCATGCTTTGAATTTCTTCCACTCGAGCTGCCTGTAATTCTTTCAACCTAGGACAATCATTAGTGTTATGATTCTCTGTACATAATCCACAAATCTGCACATTATTTAGAGGGCATTCTTTTAATGGATGTTTCTTTCTACATTTAGGATAGAAAATTGACAGAGCTTGATCTTGTTGATCTTGTTGCTCTTGTCTCCTTTTAGTTTTTGATGTTTCAACCTATGTCCCTAAAGTACTCAGAAGGTCAGTTTTGAAATCTTCTAATAAATTTCCAAGCTTAGCTCTTGATATACGTCCTGTTGCTGATTTGGTTATCTTGGAAGTTACATCCCTTTTTCCATTTCTGGATCTTCCTCGTGAATACTTTTGACATAACTCTATAATTTAATCAAATGGTAGGTAAGAAATATCCTCTTTTCCCATTACATTCAAAATGTCAAGATACTCATCTCTTATGCCTTTCAAAAAGATTGTCCTGGTGATATTAGATGTCAAAGAATTATATTTGGATTTCTGTAGGTTATACGAAAATCTCTCAAGATAGTCTTCTAGACTTTCATCTTCTTGATGAGACATCCTGAAAATATCATCTTTCAAATCTTTGGATCTACAGTATGATTGATATTTCTTAAGAAAAATATTTCTCATGTCTTCCCAGCTGGTTATAGTATGTTCTCCTAATCCCATGAACCATTTCAATGCAGCAGCTTTAAGAGTAGTAGGGAAGAGGCGAAGTTTATGTGTCTCATTTGTATATCCATAAGTACGACATAAAATATCAAATTCAAATAGAAATGAATTTGGATATTCAGAAGTCATGCTATAAAAGTTAGGTAAAACAGATGGTGGAATGTTTTTCAGTCTTACTTCTTGTCCTAGGATAATACTAGTGTCTAAGATTGGAAATTTGAAAGTGGATTCATGTTCTTCTTCTGCTCGTTCCTCTCTTTCATTTCTTCTATCTTCTCGTCTTTTGTTTTCAAATTCCAGTCTTCTTTCATGCTCTCTTCGTTGTTATGGGGTTGGTACTCCTCTTAATGTTTCTCCTTCAGCCATTTCTCTGCGTTTGTTTTTCATATCCATCTTGCATTCATACTCCCTACATTGTTCTAGGGTTAGTCCTCCTTTTTTAGATGTTTCCTCATCAGTCATTTTTGCAGTTTCTTTTCTAGCACTTATGGTAAGGAATTCTTTCTTCTCATATGAAGAAGTTCCTGTTATCTCTATTTTTGTGGGGTTTTTCACAAATCTTCCTTTCTCGTCTCTCTGTCTTGACATAAAACTAAAGTCTATTCTGTGTTTTTGAAAAAAAAAATTATAAGAAAACTAAACTTCCTAAGTCTAACTCTAAGTATGCTTCCCCGGAAACGGTGCCAAAATGTTGGGTACCAATCTACTGTTGTAAATCAGTGCTTCAATTTAAAATGTCAATCCAGAATCATAAACTTAGAAGCATAACCAAAATATATGGATTAGATCTAGACTTGTTTGAAGTGCATTCTGTTTCTGAAAATGAATCTAAAACTACTTGACTTTTGGAAATAAACCTAAAACTACTTAGTCTATGGAAATGAATCAAAAACTACTTAAGTACTATAAACTAAGGAATACAAAAACTCCCTTACAGAAGTATACTCATTCGAATCCTTCAATCTATCAACACTTTAAATATTTCAAATAATAAAATCATAAAATTAACTATAAGATTAAAACTATGTTGTTGGGTGCAGGAATACGTTGAGTTCTCTTACAAGAAGTCAGTTCACAAAGTATTTGAATTCCTCAATAGTTCAGTGTATATTCTAATGAAATCTAAAACTAAAAAAAACACCTACATCGATTGATCAATCAAATATAAATGCTTAACCTTGTTCTATATTAAAACCCTACTTGCAGCATATGAAATCGAATGTGATTTTAAAACTCAGATTGTTAACTCAATTGAACTCTATAGGAACTCTAGAACACATACCAATACGCATCAAATAAGGAAATTAGGTGTGCAGGTTCGGCAGAGGGGGCCCTCCACTGCTTCACTCACACACACAAGAGGAATCACAGAGTTCTCAACACTAAAATCGCATTCACAGCATAAGGAGGAACAAACATAAAGATATTTGAAACTTGAAGTCTTTATTTCTTTAGCATAAGTTCACCATTACCGGATCGGAATTACATCTCGAATTCAAATACTTATACAAATTGTTTGAAAAATAAAAACGCTACAATCCCAGTGATTAATAATGGCATTCCCCTAATATCTCTACTATCCTCGAGATTGTCCTTCAGATCCATAAAAATAGACCAGATTGATACAAAATTGAAATTGTCCTTGTTTTTGTGCTAAGTGGCAGCGCTGGAAGATTGCTTTGACTAGTGTTGACTTGCCACTTGTAAAACCTGTTTTATAAAGTTGTTAGAAATTCATCCATCCCAAGACATCGAGGATCCTTCTCTATCTTTCAGGTTGTGCCCAGCTGGCCTGCAAGTATCCAATCTAGGAGAAATTACGGGAAGTCATAATCTTGTAATTTATTTAAAATCTCAATTTAAATGCTTTAAAAATAGCATAATTCAATTTATTTAAGAGCAACAACAATTTATAGCTTTGATAATCAAATTTCAAGGTTCTATGGATGAAAATGAGGATTTATGGAAAAATATGAAGGATAATGGGGATAGCTGAAGGATTTATAAGGCAAAATAGGTATCAAAATAGTGACCAAAACGATGCTCCTTGATTCATGTCCAAGGTAGAATGTGTCTTGAAATGATCTTACATGTTTTCAATAGAATCTTCTTCAAGTTCATGGGATGTATCTTCATATTTATCCTTCAAGCAATCTGATACACTTTTCCCTTTGGTTTGCTTAAGATCAATACATTTCAAATCTATTTTTGAAGAAAACCCAAAAACTCTCATCAAGTGGGAAATATATGCATTCCCTAAAGGTTCAGATATTTCACTACTCTTTTCACTTACACATATATGATTTTCTCTACAAGGTCTTTTACAAGAATGGCACAAACCTTTCTTCACTAACTCCACATCTTTTGGAGTATTAATATTTGCTTTGGAATTGAGAAATTTAGGTGTAGTAGGCCTTGGTGTTCTCTGAAATTCATTTTCTCTATTATGGGGTCTTGTGCTTGAGAAAATATGCTCATTCGTTGGCTTCTTTTCCTCATAATGAGAACTGTTGCTGCCTCCTATTACTCCTTTTCTCCCAAGTTGGATAGCCAACAATTCGAATTCTTTCATCATCTGCTTGGTCATGTCTTCAAAGAGTGGTTTCATGAGTTTCCTAAGCTCCTCACCATCATCTGAGGTTCCCTTTTCATCCCTAGTCATAGTTTCCTCAAAAAAATTGCTCTTCTTTTCCTACTTTTTCCTCTTCAACAAAAGCACTTTTGGTTTCAATATCTAATGGTGGTCCCTGACTTCTTGTCCTCGTGAATATCATACCACATCAGGTGCCAAGATCATTTTCTGATACCACTGTAATGTCCCTTTTTTGTAATTTATTAAAGTGGTGAAATGTTCAACTTTTTCCACTAGTTCGACCTTTGACTAGTATTGGTTTCTTGATCTCCAAATGCTCCCAACTTGTCACAGAAGGTATGTGGATGATATTAGGACATTATTATGAGGTTCATGGATGATTTATAGTCTTCAAAAGGCTTCCGCAACTCTCTTTAGAATTCTGGCTAAAGTAGAGGATTTGATTAGCAATTTCTCTTAACTAGTATTGGTCTCTTGGTCTCCAAATGACTCCAAATGCTCTGAAATTGTTACAGAAGGTGTATGGATGATATTAGGACATAAAATTATTTAAAAATCATTTTTAAAATTTGAATTTTATCAAATATTATTCCAACCTTTATCCAAACTATAGGCAGAGAAAAAAATTTATAGGCTAGAACCCAAGTTAATAGGTATTCAATGAAACATATATGATCCCCTTCAGGGACATACCAAGTGTCACCTTTAATTATTCAAGTTATATAAATATCAACAAACTATGATCATAAATCAAATATCTACCATCCAACCAAAAATAATTATCTTGATCATGGAGAATTGCATCTATCAACATACATGTATCATTAAATTACACTAAATCCATTCAAAGGTCAATTTCTTTAAAAAAATCAATACAATATTTTATATTAATTGAATCATTGATTGCATATAGTAAGATTCAGTATGCCATATTTGTTGCATCCCACCAAAGATATGAACTAAACAAAGATCATACTTCTACATATCACCCTAGTATAATACTCGACAAAAAACAGTCTGAATTTAAGTATCATCATAACCAACAATTAGCAACCACATTTAGGATAGCATATTTTCATCAATCATGGTATCAAAAAGATAGACATCTAAACAAATAAAAAATCGACAACAATCATTAATACATCATTTCATGACTCGGTAGTACTAACCCGGGACATGAAATGATCATCCGTACATAAATGGTGAGTGAGGAAGAAATATCTTCTTCCTCACTCACAAAACTTTTCTTCATTGCGAAGAGAACAAGATAATGCAACAACATCCTAGGTCTCTTCTCTTGCTGAAGTAGTCCTCACTGTGTATCAACCATGCATGTAAGTCTGGATAGGTAAATCAACCACAATAGTTGCTAGCTAGATAGAAAGAGACACATGTACAAGGATATACCGTGACTTGTTACTCTTCAACTTCCGTATTCAATCTAGTAGGTGTCCATGTAGTCAATGAGTCTTCATTATGGCTCACCACCCAACCTTACACAACACTCCATGGTGTTAGCATCTTACCTTTTGTGTTATGCAAACCCACCATTTCTCTGCCTTCTAGCTTCCAAGGTGTAATGTCCCCCAGGGATATCAAAGGGTATTAGGGACATATCATAACTCTCTAGGAATAATTTTATCATAACACATAAGAATAATTTTATAAATATTTAATTTCATTTTCTACAATTTAATTATGACAAAATATCGATAATTCCAAATAAATTAAAATGAAATTCATAATTGATAAAACAAATTGAACGAAGGTTGGGAAATATTATCCAACACTATCTAACATCATTATGCATCCATCCCAAGCCATAAAACTGCTTACTTTCACCTAAAAATGTCATTTTCAATTAATCATGATTAACTAGTAATTAATGTACTAATTGCGACACTTAACGACACTAATTGACGACACTTAACTTCATTTGTTTATAGACTAATCATAATTATCGATCCCAATGGCTAATTAACACCTAATATCATGTAAATAATTCCTAATTATCATTTTTCAATTAATTAAACAAAACAATTATGAAATTGACTCCACAAGACTAGTTAACTAGTATTTAACACAAACAACTAGTCTTGCACGAATTCAACACACAACCATGTCAATGAAACAAAAAGTGAACCTACATAAATTATACATATATTTAAGCATGTAGATACAACGAAATAAATTTTCACTTGCAGGTCATATCCTTTCACAGAAACGATGATTCTTTCAAGCTAAATCAATGCAACTAGTTAATAAACACTGCTAGGAATTTAACCCAATCAATTGTACTGAGTTCTGGAGCACATAGAGGCGAGAGTAAAGATATGGAAAATATATTTATACATCAAAATTAAAGTACCAAAAATAGAGCATATGGTTGTACATTCCAAAAATTACGAAAACATAGATTCAATCTACAAACTAGTTACCAATTTCCACCGACTTGAAGCTAGTTTCCGTTTCTAGTTTCCAAATGAAAAACAATAAGAAAGTATTCACTATTGTAGATCATGGAAATCATATCAGAGGTAAACTATATCCAAATGTATGTATATTTCATCTCATAAACAATCATCTTATTAATTCATCAAACTAGCTAAATCTACTTCTCCAAATTGGCTAGAAATCGAGGAATCAAGTAAGATAAATGCATAAACAATTTGCAGAGTCATTCGGAATCCATTAAAAATATAAATACCATATATTATAAATCTTATCAGAGTTATAGCTCATGTAAACATTTATTCAAACACTTCTCATGCAAATTCATAAATCCACTTAAAATAATTCTTTCGAAGGAGATAGTGAATGGAAACAAAATTAGAATTTTGATAAGCAAA
This sequence comes from Larix kaempferi, assembly GCA_027924585.1. Taxonomy (NCBI): domain Eukaryota; kingdom Viridiplantae; phylum Streptophyta; class Pinopsida; order Pinales; family Pinaceae; genus Larix; species Larix kaempferi. The sequence goes on from BSBM01000232.1 coordinate 11,148,788, forward strand.
TATATAACTATCTAGGAACTATTCCACACATTTATTCATATATTTCAAGTGTAATTATCATATCTAAGATCAATTATCTCAATCATGCATTTTCTCAAACATTTCACATGCCAAGTCTTGAAACTACATAAAACAACCCAACCGGTGAACTAGTTTTCGAATAGAGACTAGAAACACTGTAGAGAGGTGTTTCCAATCATTCATATGCTATTGCACAATAAAAGTACAAATAATATAAATAATAGAGGCACAATTATCATATCTATAGCATAGGTTCCAAATAAACATTTTTCTCAAGCAATTGCTCACAAAATACCAAAAACTAGTTATCTATTTTCCCCAAAAACTAGTAGCATAGTGTAACTAAAACCTATGAGAGATTTCTTCCATAATTAGCTCATATATTTTATCATACATTTAATGTGAAACCATATAAGAATCATACCAGAGCCAAGTAATTTAAATAAACATCAAATAAAGTACTTATCTTGCAAAATATAAAACCAAAATCGAGCGTGCCATGTTCCACCCAATCGTAGACATAATGCAATCCAAAAATCACTTTTCAATGGTAACCCCGGATCTGGAACCATGATGCCACAAGAAAGAGTGCACTCAACCAAAAAACCCATGTAACATCGGTCCAACCAAAATCCATTGGCAAGTGGATTCCACATCACTTCCCATCTAGGATCTCTAGTGGCAAATCCAGGAAAAAGTTTTCAGGAGAAATCAGTCCAACCACAACCCAATTGAAAGGATTCCCCAACTTCCACTCTAGGGAAATTCCAGTGGCTCTATGCAAAAATATTCAGAAACATATCAGTCCAACCTCAAATCCAATGTCAAGTGGATTCCACATCACTTCCAATCTAGGATATCCAACATAATAATAATAATGTGCAAACCATAGTCCCGGCACCTCGTGCCATATCACAACACAAATAATAACCACAACATATGTCTAGGGGATAAACCAGAGGGTATTACACAAGGTCACAACCCAAAAAATACTTTTGCAATTCTACACCAATATGCTCACATTCAGTTGTTCTTTGCATCATCATCTTTATCATTAAAGATCTTTTTGTGTGGTGTTGGATGTCTTCTACTTGAATGTTGTATTCAAATGTTACTGAATGAGAATGTATAATTCCTGCAAGTTAAAAATATTTCTTCTCATTGTGCATGATTTTGTAATTGCGGTAGTGGTTGACTGCTTTAGACTTGACTTGAATCAAATCGACTTAGAAGAGTCGGCTAGAGACCGACTTCATTACAAAAGTGGAGAGGATCACCTGCCTTGAAAAGACTCACGTTTCATCCCCTCTATTTTAATCGACTTCAAAGATAGAGTCACATCAGTATTAATGACTCTTTAACTCAATTATAAATTCAACAACATGACTCCAATATAAAGTCTTAGTCTTGACCAAAAGTAAGGCTCAACCATATCGACCATAATGTACAAAAGGTAATATCGACCATAAGTTTAAATACATACTTTTGCTTGTCATGACTTAAGCTCGACTTAAAGTAATATGGCTTGACCCAAAGTGAGTATCAACCATATTTTTAATAGGTATCAACCTCATTTTACAATCGACTATATTATTCATCGAGCAAAGGGTGGTATGATATTCATTTACAAAATGACTCACATATACTTTGAACTTTATGAATAAATTGACTAGCCCATTATTTGACCCAATTTTTTCATTTGACCATGTTTAGAAGTCGACCAAAAGGAGAATTCGACCAAGTAATATACCATAATTAGAAACCGACCAAAGTATGCATACTTCAAATACAATATGTAAGAAAATATGGGCTTGGAAAACTTACCCTTTGTGTAACACTTTACCGCATAAGGCTTCCATATATACTAGCACAACCACATTTTAAAAAGTGGTTGACATACGTTGATCAACGTATATCAACCATGGCCACACATTTAAAAGTAGTCGATATACGTCGATCGATGTATATCAACCACTTTTAAAAATGTGGTTGTGCTAGTTGATGGTCGGCATGTGGAGAAGGAATGGTGAATTATTATTTTATTATTATTATTATTATTATAAAAATATTTATAAATGAAAACATAAAAAATAAATTGTTGACTTAATTGTGTGGTTGACTTCATTCCATAGTTAACTTCAATCAATGGTTGACTTCAATCCACAACCACATTTTTAAAAGTGGTTGAATGACTGTGAACCATGGTTGACTTCAATCAATAGTTGACTTCTAAGCAAGGTTGACTTCAATCCAAGGTTGACTTCGGTCAAAGGGTAACTTCAATCCAAGGTTGACTTCAATCCATAGTTGACTTCAACCGAAGGTTGAATTTAATCCATGGTTGACTTCAATCCAATATTGAATTCAATCCATATTTTACTTCAATCCATAGTTGACTTTTAAGCAAGGTCAAATTCAATCCATAGTTTACTTAAAGCCAAGGTTAACTTCAATCCATGGTTGACTTCGATCCATATTTGAATTCAATGCATAGTTGACTTTTAAGTAAGGTTAACTTCAATCCAAGGATGAATTCAATACAAGGTTGACTTTAATACATGGTTTCCTTTAATCCATGGTTGACTTCAATCCAATGATGACTTCAATCCAAGGTTGACTTTAATCTATGGTTGACTTCAATCCATAATTGACTTCAATGCAAGGTTGACTTTAATAGAAGGTTGACTTCAATCCAAGGTTGACTTTGAACCATGGTTGACTTCAATTCACAACCGCATTTTTAAAAGTGGTTGAATGACTTTGAACCATGAATGAATGAATTAAGTAATTACTTAAGATGGAGTGTTTAAAATTTATTACATATGTAATATAAACTTGAGTTAATGGTGCATAAATTCTTTCTCCCTCTCCCTATTTTAGAGTGCTCGAAGTTATCAATTAAATAAAAAGGGAATGTTTGTTATTACATACATAATATTCAAGGGCCAAAGCAGTGGTCAATTTGCTAGTGACAAGGTGTCCTATCAGGAGATTCTCCTCACCTTTGCTATGCGTTTTGGGGGAAAGAAATAGCCCGCTTGGGGGAGAGAAAGCACCCAAAAACAAAGAGAGTTAATTAGGGGGATGTTATGCAAGAGAATGTGACTTCAACTGAAGGTTGACTTTAATCCATGGTTGAATTCAATCCAAGGTTGACTTCAATCCACGATTGACTTCATTCTAAGTTCGAATTCAATCCAAAGTTGAATTCAATCCATAATTGAAATTTAAGCAAGGTAGACTTCAATCCATAGTTTATTTAAATCCAATGTTGACTTCAATCCATGGTTGACTTCAATCCATATTTGACTTCAACTCATAATTCACTTTTAAGCAAGGTTGAATTCAATCCAAGCTTGACTTTAATCTAAGGATGACTTCAATACAAGGTTGACTTGAATACATGGTTGACTTCAATCCAAGGATGACTTCAATCCAAGGTTGACTTTATCCATGGTTGACTTCAATCCATAATTGACTTCAATGCAAGGTTGACTTTAATCCAAGGTTGATTTCAACCAATGGTTAACATTGAACCATGGTTGACTTCAATCCAAGGATGATTTCAATCAATGGTTAACATTGAACCATGGTTGACTTCAATCCAAGGTTGAATTCAATCAATGGTTAACATTGTACCATGGTTGACTTCAATCCAAGGTTGACTTTGAACCATGGTTGACTTCAATCCACAACCACATTTTAAAAAGTGGTTCAATGACTTTGAACCATGGTTGACTTCACTAAATAGTTGACTCTTAAGCAAGGTCTAGTTCAATCTAAGGTGGACATCAATCCAAGGTTAACTTCGATCAAAGGTTGAATTCAACCTATAGTTTAGTTTTAAGCAAGGTTTACTTCTATCCAACATTGAATTTAATCCAAGGTTTACTTCGATCCATGTTCGACTTCAATCCAAGTTTGAATTCAATCCAAGTTTGACTTCAATCCATATTTTACTTCAATCCATAGTTGTCTTTTAAGCAAGGTTGTCTTCAATCCAGGGTTGACTTCAATCCAAGGATGAATTTAATCCAAGGTTGACTTTAATACATGGTTTCCTTCAATCCACAATTAACTTCAATCCAAGGTTGGCTTCAATCCAATGTTCACTTTAATCGAAGGTTGACTTTAATCAATGATTGACTTTGAACTATGGTTTCCTTCAATCCAAGTTTGACTTTGAACCATGGTTGACTTCAATCCACAAACACATTTTAAAAAGTGGTTGAATGCCTTTGAACCATGGTTGACTTCAATTAATAGTTGACTTTTAAGCAAAGTTGACTTTGATCCATGGTTGATTTCAATCCATAATTGACTTCAACCCATAGTTTAGCTTTAGGCAAGGTTGACTTCAATCCAAGGTTGACTTCAATCCAAATTTGACTTCAATCCAAGGTCAAATTCACTATAAGGTTGACTTCAATCCATATTTGACTTCAAACCATAGTTGACTTTTAATCAAGGTTGACTTCAATCCAAGATTGGCTGCAATCCAATGATGACTTCAATCCAAGTTTGACTTCAATACACTGTTGCCTTCAATCCATAGTTAACTTCAATCTAAGAATGAATTCAATCTAATGTTGACTTCAACCCATGGTTGACTTCAATTCATTGTTGACTTCAATCCAATGTTTACTTTAATCCATGGTTGATGTCAATCCAATGTTCACTTCAATCCATGGTTGACTTCAATCTAAGGTTGAATTCAATCCAAAGTTGACTTCTATCCATAATTGACTTTTAAGTAAGGTTGACTTCAATCCAAGGTGGACTTAAATCCATGGTTGAATTCAGTCCACAGTTGACTTCAATGCATGGTTGACTTCTATCCAAGCTTGATTTCAATCTTAGGTTAACTTCAATCCATGGTTGAGTTCAATTCAAGGTTGCTTCACTCTATGGGTGACTTCAATCTAAGGTTGACTTCAATCGAAGGTTGATTTAAAGGTTGACTTCAATCCAAGGTTGAATTCAAGTCAATTTTGAATTCAATCCATGGGTTACTTCAATCAAAGGTTGAATTCAATGCAATGGTTAACTTTAATCCATTAATAGTATTAACATTAATGACTTCAATCCATGGTTGAATTCAATCCAATGTTGACTTTGAACCATGGTTGACTTCAATCAACAACCACATTTTAAAAAGTGGTTAATTGACTTTGAATCATGGTTGACTTCAATACATGGTTGAATTTTAAGAAACATTGACTTCAATCCAATGTGTACTTCAATTTTATCGTTGACTTCAATCCATGGTTGACTTCAATCCATATTTGACTTCAAGCCATAGTTGAATTTTAACCAAGGTTAACTTCAATCCAAGGTTGATTTCAATCCAAGGTTGATTGCAATCTGAGGATGAATTCAATCCAAGTTTAATTGCAATCCGAGCATGAATTCAATCCAAGGTTGACTTCAATACATAGATGGCTTCAATCCATACTTGACTTCAATCCAAGGATGACTTCAATCCAAGGTTGAGTTCAACCAATGGTTGATTTCAATCCATAGTTGACTTCAATCCAAGGTTTACTTTGATCCATGGTTGACTTTGTCGAGCTAAATATATAACATGTAAATCAACATTTAACTGTCAACCCGGGAAGGTAGACTTAGAGGAACCAGCACAGGAAATGTAGGGTTGAAGAAGGAAGTGAAAGAATGTCAACTAATATTTGAACTGCTAAAAGAAACTTGTTGGAAGAAGCTACTGTACTCTACTCTGTTCTGCACTCGTTCTGCACTACTATGTACCAATTTCATAAAACTGTTTTGCACTAATTAAAAATGATCATATGCATGTAAAACAATGGCTGAACATTAATGGCTGAAAACAATGCTTACATTTTTGCTACTTATCACTCCACACAACTCAGCAACTTCTATTTTGTAATGTAATGAAACCCTCCATTTCAATCAAATGAAACTAGTTCCGAACTATTACTTCTGCACTATGAAATCAATAAACTGAGAACTGAAATCAATGGCTGAAAGATAACATTTAAACTTGATGCTAAATCCTCTGTTATAATCTAATGAAACTGCTACTTATAGCTCCTCAATCATTTGGCAATATATTTTATAATGAAATAATTCTACTGCAATCGAATGAAACCTTCTGCATTCAAATCTGCTACTTTTGCACTATTAAATCAATGAGCAAATTGAAAATGTAAACTGAAATTGAAATCTTGTTGAAAGATAACGTTCAAGTCTGAAGATGGAATCTACTGTAAATGCAATTCATACGGCTCTGTATCAATCAAAGGGGGCCCTGCCTTCTCTGTCAACAAACCATGGCTCATCAACGCATATTAAAAACACTCTTACAACAAACTCATCATAACAAAAATTAAATGAACGAACAACTCTAATCACTTTATTGAAAATAAGAAGAACAATATGAGCACTGGAAATTCTATCTATATTCCATTATTCTATATAATCTATGCTCCCTCTATCTCCCTTCTCAAGCTTTATTTATACATGAACAGATGGACAAGATCCATCCCAAAATTCAGAAATTCGAGCAACTACTCAGAAAATGGCCAACACCAAATCTGGCAAAACCACGTCTATTATGGAAGGAATTTCTCCACATTCGTTCAGAAATTCTGAAAACTGCCCGCAATTAGGGGTAAATGGGGCCATTTGTGAAGTGGGTTTCGAACCGTTTTGAACAATTCCCAACCGATTGTTCAGAAATTGAGCCCGAAATCAGGTTCTTGATCAAGGACGGAAATGCCATTTTGAGCAAATGACATCCTCAGAACAACACTGGATAATCTTCATAAGTATCTAGAAGGTGATGTGAATCCAAGAGAAATATCTCCACTGTGGAAAGAATCCCCCAAATCGCTGGTTCAGCCAGCATAAATCTCCCTTGGAACGCCGAGACAAGTGTTGAGTCAAGTAACAAAAGACCCCTGCACAGAAAAGAGAAAAGACTTATTACTTGACCTATTATTAAATGAAACTTAAAGGCCCTATTATATGCATAAAACAAAGCAAAGTAATGAATAAGCAATTTAAAAAGTCACTTACCAAAACCTAACATTGTTGACCTTCAAAGCCATAACCATGCACAAAACAACACTAATAAAACTGATTATTATTTGGTTCCATAAGACTTAAGCTAGAAAATATTATACTGAATAGTCAAAATAGGAGACCAACATCTCCCCCAGATTGAAGGTCTTGCATGTCCCTATGCAAGAAAGTTTCAAACGGACAAAATTTGAACTCAAAGTAGATGATCAATCCTTGGATCCAACTCCAGAAACTGAGGCTGAGGTATTAAATAGGACTTGAACCTGAGGAGGAGATGGAGCAGTGTGTTGTTGTACACTAATCAACTTCTCAAACTGTTTATCCTTTTGCTTCAACTGTTTCCTAAGACTGCGATTAGCCCCTGTGATATCATCAACTAAAGTCTGTAAAGAGGCTACCTTAGCCTTCAAAATGGAATTTTCCTACTTAATAAATTTGTCCAATCTCACATACTCTTGCAATTTCTTTGTCAGCTTAAAATTCCTCTGTCTAAAATAATCAATTCCCTATTCTGAAGTATCAGATTTATGAGAGTAGGTGAAACAAACATATTTTCATGACCCTTTTCTCCCCCAGACCAAGAGCTTGCATGCCACAAACTCGGGTCTGGATAACAACTGCTCATATTCTGAGGGTTCATGCCGGTCAAGCATTGTGGAGACAGGAAAAGAGAAGACAACAAGTTAACAACGATCAGACAGTCAATTCAAAGACAAGGGAGAATTTCATCAATCTTTCTCTTTGCTGGGGATGGTAAAAACAAAAACAACCCGAAAGAATGATGGCAAAGGGTGGTAATGATAGGAAGTGAAGGTAATGATAACAGTGGACATGGTGGAAAAATCATTGTGAGCTGTGGCACAGAATGCCCACGTTGCAGTGAATTACACCCATATTAGAACACGTTTAATTCACCGTAACTTCTTGGCATTTACGAATTAGATCAATTGTTATAAATTTTATTAAAGATTGCAAATCAATAATAAAGAATGAAATATTGCCAAGGTTAACACCATAAAAATGATTTATAAATAAACGCTGGTGAATTAATTAAATAAATGCCAAGGTTATTATGGTAATCCATAGCTCATCGAACTTTGTATTAAAGGCAAAAGCATTTGATTATAATCATAATCCTTAACAATTAAGACTTGGCCAATCATACAACCTTCATTACCTTTATCAACGTTCATTACCTTTACCATGTAACATGCCAATTTCCCAATTTTTCTTTCGGCACCCCATACGGCACTCAATCCGGCACTTCAACAAATTTAAAATACATAGGTATTTTCAGGCTGATAAGGATAAACAATAATTACCAGCATATGTTGAAGGAGTGATAATTACCAGCATCTTTAGCAGCTGAAGTGCTATTAAAGCAAATGCACTCAAAACAGTGATGTTAAAACAATTAGCTTTCCAAAAATACACCACTCAAATGAGTTTAAAAAAAAAAAAAAACAAGTAAAATGGATTGAAAATTTGTTTGACTCCCAACAGTTTCGTGGAATAATTAACTCATTTCAAGGTTGCTGCTTCACCTCATCACACAGGAAATTGAGCTGAGTTATGAAATCAATTTTTATTAACAGCACAAGAAACAAAAATAACTGCAATTCACAAGCAACCAATCTTACTTCTATATTCCACACTTCAATCATGAACACATACTTCATTCTCGTCATTCATATAGAACTTTTTCCACCAGGGCATGTGCCTTAAAACACAAGACAAGAGAAGTACTCAAAGAAGCCAATGGGGTACTGGTCCACTTTGACTCAGCTTCACACAGGACAGTTTGAGTAGTGCAAAGAAAAACCAGTACTGAAATTCACAGCTATGTTCAGGACTCAGAAAATGTCAAGCATAAACCCTTTTTCACAAGGATCAGGCAACCAGAATTCAGAGCAGCTGGAGACGATTATCAACTGGATATCCACTGAATTTTACAAACAGTCTCCTTAAGTTTTATTTAACCACACATATGACCTCTCTTTGACCTTTGCATAGGTACATTGTTCATACAGACAAGTATAGATGAGGCTTTTAAAGGAGATATTAGAGTCAGAACCCACTGCCAGCGAGCCCGTTCAGTACTCCGGTGGGGTAACTGTAACATCTAAGAAGATTCTTCCCCAGGCAGATGCCCCATTACCAATAGGCCTGTTCAGTACCCTGATGGGTTTGCCTATTTATACCACAGGTCGGTACCCGCTGCCAGCAGATCTGTTCAGTATCCAGGCGGGTTAACCTCTTACACCCGTTTTCTATCAGAGGCCCTTATCCCAAGTTCATCTTAAAGATAAAGTTTATGATTTGCTCATGCATAGATGAGTTGAGGAGCAGCTCTGAAAACCATCTAGGAGTGGGATGGTATCAAAATTGGAAGAGTGTTCTTTGTACATGCCTGTAAAGATTTGCCCAAATGAACAACTAACCTTTGCAACTGTATAAAGTGAAGTCATAAAGTGGCTACAAAAAAATGTATATATGAGTATATGTATTTGATATTATAGAAGCTAATATATAATAACCAACAGACTGCTCAGTCCTGGAGACCTTTTTCCAAAATGGTTCCTGACAGAAGAATAACTCAATGCCATAGCTGTCATTATTAAAAACAATTTCCTCATTCCATCTAGTGTGAAACCAAGTCAAATGGTCCTAGTAACCCATAAGTTCATAAGTAAAAACCACTTTTGGAAGCTTAAATCACTGATGGGGACAATGCCAGGTGGAAAAGTACTCATCTGAATAAAGAGGACAAGTCTGAAAAACCTAGTAGCACACATCTATTTACTTGATACAGGCATTCCAATCTGCCAGTGAAACCCAGAAATTTAATCCAAATTAACATAGTCCTTAAAAATGCTTTGCAAAAATAATCAAAGGCTGAAATAGGGGTAGTGACAAAAAGACTTCCCTTATGCTTTCAAAACATCCTGAGCCTTACTGACATGAATATCTGCATCCTTCCCCCATGCCGAGCCTTTTGCATGTCCTCATGCAAACGAATTCACCTCTGTAACACTGACATGGTAATAGAATGTTAACAGTCCTGAAAACTGTCCATCTTGATTAATAGGAACTGCTGAGAAGAGCCCCTGTACTCTGAGCATAGTCTAGCAACTCATCCATTCATCACTTAGATAGAAAATCTTCAATCATTTCTTATTCGATTTGATGCTCTTTTATTTGCAGAAAACATAAACTATCTAAAGGTGTTATCTTTTATTCACTACCCTACCTACCTACTTAAAGAAATGAAACATTTCTTTAAGTATAGGAAAACAACCAATGTAGCCACCGTCTTATCAGAATCATCAATAAATTCATGCCCTTTGATAGAATATAGATGCATAATTACCAAGGCATGATGAGCAGGCAACACCGGTTGCTTGATGTCCAAGAATTGCTGAAGAAGAAGATTATATGAAGGCTGTAAAACAGATTGAAACTAATGTTCAATATGATTATGCATACCATGTTCTTTCTCAGCTGGATTGTCTAACTGTTCATTGTTCTCTGCAGGTTGGCAAAGGTGTTCCATCAGAACCACTGAATCAACTGATTCCTCCTCCATCTCTTGAGCTGCAGAGATCTCTTCAAGTTCCTGCAAGATGCATGAAAGTTCCTGCAACAATCTCTTCTTTCGTTCATTCATTCTTGGATCCATTAGTCAATTTTTTTTTTTTGTGATTTTTTCTTTTCTTGTAGGGGGTTTTCTAAAAACTTTGAAAGTCACACCAACTGATAATAATTCTGAAACCCACACTAGCTTGAAATAACATGAAATGCACTCTTGTTGAAAGGAAAACTGCTTCTACTGAATCAAATACACACCCTCTCATACTGATGAAATCGACTGCTGAATCAAATCTAACACTGCTGAAAGGAAGACTCTGCTGCTGTTGAATAAAACCTACTGAAATAGAAATTTCTTTGCTGCTGAATGTAATCTAATACTGCTGAAATAAACCACTTGCACACTAATAAAATCAAATCTGATCTGGATAAAAATGAAAGCACACCTACATCCACTCTCCAATCCTTTTTAGTACCTCCCCGGCAACGGCGCCAAAATGTCGAGCTAAATATATAACATGTAAATCAACATTTAATTGTCAACCCGGGAAGGTAGACTTAGAGGAACCAGCACAGGAAATGCAGGGTTGAAGAAGGAAGTGAAATAATGTCAACTAATATCTGAACTGCTAAAAGAAACTTGCCAGAAGAAGCTACTGTACTCTACTCTGTTTTGCACTCGTTCTGCACTACTCTGTACCAATTTCATAAAATTGTTCTGCTCTAATTAAAAATGATCATATGCATGTAAAACAATGGCTGAACATTAATGGCTGAAAACAATGCTTACATTTCTGCTACTTATCACTCCACACAACTCAGCAACTTCTATTTTGTAATGTAATGAAACCCTCCATTTCAATCAAATGAAACTAGTTCCGAACTTGTTATACCTCAATGTTTCACAGTGTCGCATATACCTCAATGTTTCACAGTGTCGCATCCCCGTCACAAAACAAGTTGACGACACTTTCCCTACTGTTTTAAACCATCCAGAAGAGACAGATGATGAGTCAACCTTGAAGGTGAATCCACCCTGGCAAGTTTTGACCCACCTTGGACTTTATTTTTACACACTACCGCGCCTTGTCATCTTCCCAAAACGCGGCACTAGACACTACCGCGTTCTGCTTTTTCCCCAAAGCGCGGCAGTGCCGCGTTCTGTAGCATTTGCAAAGCGCGGCACCCTTTTAATAGTTTTTTGCCCTTGGTTTGTGGGATCTTGGATTTTCGAAGATAATGGAAGATTGGGTTCCTTGATTCGATCTCAACTCATCTCCTTCGATTAGAAACTCTGATCCACTTATCTCTCCTTAGATCCACTCATCTCTCTTGTTGGTCAACCTCACCATTCACTATAAAAGAGAGGCATGCCATTGGAAAAGGGAGGACTCTTGAGAGCACCAAACTTATGGTCTTACAACATTGTGGAGATAGCTAGAGGAGAAGACACTTGGAGTTGGAGGATTGGCTTGGACATCAAGCACCCTTTGTAAGTAATCTTCAAGTTGTAATGGAATAACTTGTCTTGTTTTCCCAAATCATTTGTGTTAATCTTGTTTTAATGATATGATTTGTATCTTTCATAGATTTAGATCCTAACTCATGTTTCAGATGGCTAGAGAATAGTGCATACTTGTATGTTGGTTCTTCTTTAACAGGTTCATTTGTGAAGACTTGGAGCTTGGAGCAAATACCAAAGACAAGCATTTGGACATAAGGTCAGTTAAACTCCTTCTATCCTCTTCAGCATTTCAATACTGAAACGTTTGTTAGATCTAGGGATTCAAGGTAGCATTTGTTTTGTCTGTTCTTAGCCTAGAGTTAGTTAAAGTCTACTTTAGCCTAAGGGAATTTTGACTTATCCGTAGGGCAGAATTCCACATAACAGAACTATTACTTCTGCACTATGAAATCAATAAACTGAGAACTGAAATCGATGGCTGAAAGATAACATTTAAACTGGATGCTAAATCCTCTGTTATAATCGAATGAAACTGCTACTTATAACTCCTCAATCATTTGGCAATCTATTTTATAATGAAATAATTCTACTGCAATCGAATGAAACCTTCTGAATTCAAATCTGCTACTTTTGCACTATTAAATCAATGAACAAATTGAAAATGTAAACTGAAATTGAAATCTTGCTGAAAGATAACGTTCAAGTCTGAAGATGGAATCTACTGTAAATGCAATTCATATGGCTTTGTATCAATCGAAGGGGGCCCTGCCTTCTCTGTCAACAGACCATGGCTCATCAACGCATATTAAAAACACTCTTACAACAAACTCATCATAACAGAAATTAAATGAACGAACAGCTCTAATCACTTTATTGAAAATAAGAAGAACAATATGAGCACTGGAAATTCTATCTATATTCCATTCTTCTATACAATCTATGCTCCCTCTATCTCCCTTCTCAATATTTATTTATACATGAACAGATGGACAAGATCCATCCCAAAATTCAGAAATTCGAGCAACTACTCAGAAAACGGCCAACACCAAATCTGGCAAAACCACATCTGTTCCAGAAGGAATTTCTCCACATTCATTCAGAAATTCTGAAAAATGCCCACGGTTAGGGGTAAATGGGGCCATTTGTGAAGTGGGTTTCGAACCATTTTGAACAATTCCCAACCAATTGTTTAGAAATTGAGCCTAAAATCAGGTTCCTGATCAAGGACGGAAATGACATTTTGAGCAAATGACATCCTCAAAACAGCACTGGATAATCTTCATAAGTATCTAGAAGGTGATGTGAATCCAAGAGAAACATCTCCACTGCGGACAGAATCCCCCAAATCGCTGTTCAGCCAACATAAATCTCCCTTGGAACGCCGAGACAAGTGTTGAGTCAAGTAACAGAAGACCCCTACATAGAAAAGAGCAAAGACTTATTACTTGACCTATTATTAAATGAAACTTAAAGGCCCTATTATATGCATAAAACAAAGCAAAGTAATGAATAAGCAATTTAAATAGTCACTTACCAAAACCTAACATTGTTGACCTTCAAAGGCATAACCATGCACAAAACAACACTAATAAAACTGATTATTATTTGGTTCCATAAGACTTAAGCTAGAAAATATTATACTGAATAGTCAAAATAGGAGACCAACAGACTTCATTCTAGGGTTCACTTCAATCCATGGTTGACTTCAATCCAAAGTTGACTTCAATCCATAGTTTACTTTTAAGTAAGGTTGACTTCAATCCAAGGTTGACTTCAATCTAAGTTTGAATTAAATCCATGGTTTAATTCAATCCATGGTTGACTTCAATGCATGGTTGAATTCAATCCAAGGTTAATTAAATATTAGGTTGACTTCAATCCATGGTTGAATTCAATCCATAGTTGACTTCAATCCAAGGTTGCTTCACTTGATGGCTGACTTCAATCCAAGGTTAAGTTAAAGGTTGACTTCAATCCATGGGTTACTTCAATCAAGGGTTGACTTCAACCCATGGGTTACTTCAATCAAAGGTTGACTTCAATCCATTAATAGTATTAACATTAATGACTTCAATCCAAGGTTGACCTCAATCCATGGTTGAATTCAATCTAAGGTTGACTTTGAACCATGGTTGACTTTGAACCATGGTTGACTTTAATCAACAACCACATTTTTAAAAGTGGTTGATTGACTTTGAGTCATCGTTGACTTCAATCCATAGATGAATTTTAAGAAATGTTGACTTAAAACCAAGGTGTACTTCAATTTAATGGTTGACTTCAATCCATTAATAATATTAACAGTAATGACTTCAATCCACAACCACATTTTTAAAAGTGGTTGATTGACTATGAACCATGGTTGACTTCAATTCATAGTTAACTTTTAACCAAGGAGGTTGACTTTAATCTAAGGTTGACTTAAATCGATGGTTCACTTCAATCCATAGTTGACTTTAACCCATACGTGACTTTCAAACAAGGTTGACTCCAATCCATGGTCGACTTCAATCAAAGGTTGACTTCAATCCATATTTGATTTCAACCCATAGTTGACTTTTAAGAAAGGTTGACTTCAATCGAAGGTTGAATTCAATCCAAGGATGACTTTAATCCAAGGTTGACTTCAATGCATGGTTGACTTCACTCTAAGGTTGACTTCAATCCAAGGTTGACTTCGATCCATGGTTGACTTCAATCCAAGGTTTAATTTAATCCTTGGTTGACTTCATTCCAAGTTTGAATTCCATCCATATTTGATTTCAAACCATAGTTGACGTTTAAGCATGGTTGATTTCAATCCATAGTTGACTTTTAAGTAAGGTTGAATTTAATCCAAGTTTGACTTCAATGCAAGGTTAATTTCAATGCAAGGTTGGATTCAATCCATAGTGGAATTCAATCCATAGTTGAATTTTAAGCAAGGTTGACTTCAATCCATGGTCGACTTCAATTGAAGGTTGACCTCAATACAAGGTTTGAATTCAATCCATAGTCGACTTTTAAGCAAGGTTGACTTCAATCCAAGGTTGACTCTAATCCAAGGATGACTCCGATCCAAGGTTGACTTCAATCCAAGGTTGACTTCAATACATAGTTGACTTCAATCCAAGGTTGACTTCAATCAGTGGTTGACTGCAATCCAAGGATGAATTCAATCTATTAGTAAAACAGGATCGCAAAGCAATAACAATAAACAAGATGCAAATATAAATCACATAAACGCAATACAATAGAGACATTAATATACGTGGTTCACCAAATATGGGCTACGTCCACGGATAAATTGCCAGTCCTTTTATTATTATACCATCCAACAAATGGAGGGATACAACGTGCAACACATCTGCTGCAAATTCCTCTTCACTATCTCATAGTCTCTCTTACACAATCACAGAGATCTTTACAATACTACAATACACAATCGTATTACAACGTCTTCCTTTTAAAGAGGAATTACCATGGTAAAATACCACAGGCTACCTAATACCATGGGCCTGTAAATCAATTCATTACAACATTTTCCAAGGCATTTTTCCAAAAATTTGTGCTATGGGGGCGTTGTCCCCCCAATGGTGACTATAGTGGGGGGGCAAGCTCCCCCACACCCCCCCGTCATGGGATGGGATCCAAACACGACCTATGAATAAGGAAGATCAGACAATACACAATCGTATTACAATGTCTTCCTTTTAAAGAGGAATTACCATGGTAAAATACCACGAGCTACCTAATACCATGGGCCTGTAAATCAATTCATTACAACATTTTACAAGACATTTTTCCTAAAATTTGTGCTATGGGGGCGTTGTCCCACAAATGGTGACTATAGTGGGGGGGCAAGCCCCCCCACACCCCCCGTCATGGGATGGGATCCAAACACAACCTATGAATCAGGAAGATCAGACTCCACAATACAAGGTTGAATTTAATCTATAGTTGACTTCAATCCAAGGTTGGCTTCAATCCATGGTTGACTTCAATCCAAGGTTGATTTCATTCCATAGTTGACTTTTAAGCAAGGTTTCTTTCAATCCAAGGTTGACTTCAATAAATGAGATTTAGTCATTTTTAACTTTACAAAGGATCTCCTTGAGCACTTCCTAGGCTATGAAATAAGCCAATATTTTCATAATCATTCCACCACCATTTCTATGCTTCAAACAGAATATCGTCCAACTATATTATCGATAACAGAAATCACCCAAGTAACTAAAAATATGCAATAAAATTTACTCAACAAGATAACACGGTAAAAAAATAGGGTTTAAATCAAAATGCTTCCAAAGCATACCACCCAACTGAAAAGAATAATATCTTATCTATCTTGTAGATGTTCCATGTTGAGCAGTCATAGCCCGATGGGTTTTAAAACATGATTTCTTTGGAATAAAATTCCCAACAAGAATGAATGTCGAATGACAAAATCAACCACTTTCTTTTCAAAGAGGATTTATCAATGCACCAACATTCTTAAATTTTCTAGTAGGTTTCTCTATGTCTCACATTTTCTTTCAAGTTCAGACCACCTCCATCTGTTATCACCTAGACTTGATAAAGGAGGCAACGAAGATAATGTTAGAAGCCTCAACACATCATTCAAGCATGGAATAATAACCACACAGAGTAAACTATCAAGAAGAACAAATTTAGACGGAACGTTCAATCACTTTATTACTTCTTGGATGATGTATTTATACAATAGATGAAGAGGTTGGAGCAGTTACACACTCTCCAACTACTCATTCGTTAAGTGCAAATATACATTAATACATACTTTATCTTATAATAAACATGATGACTTAGGAAGGCCCAAGAGGCTCTTCCAACAACAATTAAGTGTCAACATTCATAATCACTCCCAATACACAAATAGATAAATCAATACATTTACTAAACTAGTAACTTAAGGAATCAAATGTTACTCAATAATAATCAAAATGAGAACATCCTCCTATTGTCCATAGTTTATCAATAAAGTTCCATGTTACCTACCTGATGAGAACCCTCCAGAGTTCTCACTTTTTTAGAGGTTGCATTTAATGGTTGTTTTTACCCCCATTTTGAAAAGTGGTGCTACTAATAGCATTATTTTCCTTTTCAAAGTTAAAATTACAACCTTGTTCAACCATGGCCTGAACGACCTCATATTGTTGCTAAATAAAACCTTAAAATCATCCCCAAAATAAAAAAGGGGTGATACCATAGGCACATCTTTTATGGGGTGCAAGATTAAAATTACATCTTGTTTGACACCATGATCTTAACAATTGGTACTCTTGCAACCAAAATCTACGAATCAAACCTCGAATCTAAAATTCTAGCTACTATTAAGACCCCCCTCATTTTTTCAAGGTTAAAAATGCAACTTATTTAAAACCATGGTCTTGACAACTGGTATAGTTGTAGCCAAAATCCTAAATTCAACCTCCCAAATCGAAAAGAGGCCCCACGAATAGTAGCACATTTTTTTTCAGGCTTAAAATTGTAACACTTTCAAAAGCATGGCCTGAAAGACTAGCATTGTTGCAAACAATAACATAGTAAGGGGGGATTTTTTAAAATAAGGGTTTTTTTTTTTAAGAAGAAAGAGGTAAAAGTAAGAATATAATACGATTTTTTTTTAATGATTTAAAAAAATAAAAATAAAAAACATTTTTAAATAAATAAAAATTCAGTATAAGTTTTAAAAGAAAATAAATAAAAAATATGATATGAATTCGCAAGTGTGGAAATGATATGCCATTTAATAGAGGATTCATTGATGAGTCCACCAGCCTTAAGCTCGCTTTATATGATATGTAAAAAGGATTGTACACTCACCCCAACGGGGGGGGGGGGGGGAAGCCTCCCCACACCGAGGTCTGGGGGTTGTTTTAAGGGCCCATGGTTATGGGTAACCCGTGGTATTTTCCCATTGTATCTCCCTTATAAAAGAAAGAAATTGTAACACGGCTAGGGTTGATGTATTAGGTTTTATGCATTGTAAAGATCTATGAGATCAGAAGAGAGACTGTGAGACAGTGAAGAGGAAGTGTAGCGGCTATGCTGGAGGTTGTATCCCTTCACTTTATTGGACGGTATAATAATAAGGACTGGCAACTTCAGTGTGGATGCACCCCAATTTGGGTGAACCACGATATATCTGTGTCTCTCTTGTAATGTGTGTGTGATTATATTTGCATTTCTGTTTATTGTTATTACTCTGCGATCCTGTTTTTCTAACAATTGGTATCAGAGCCGAAGGTCTATTTGGCAGATAAACCCGCAGTAAGCTAGGGTTTCTGGTTCGAGTGGGAGCAATGGCAGAAGAAGTAAAGTTTAAGGTCAAGAAGTTTAATGGCCAAAACTTCCAGTTATGGAAGATTCAAATGGAGTACTATCTATACCAGAAGGATCTATTCCTGCCGTTGGGAGGAAGAGCAAAGCAGCCAGCGGCCGTGAAGGATGAAGAATGGAAGGTTCTTGATAGAAAGGTTTTGGGAACAATACAATTGAGCCTGGATTCGTCGGTGGCTTTCAATACCTCAAAAGAAATGACAACGGAGGGTTTGATGAGTGCATTGGGTAAGCTATATGAAAAAATCTCGGCCTCCAACAAGGTATTTCTAATGAAGCGTTTATTTAATATGAAGATGTCTGAAGGTGGATCTGTTACTGATCATTTAAATGAGTTTAATATGGTTACAAATCAGCTAAGTTCTGTAAGTGTGAACTTTGATGATGAGGTTAGGGCTCTTCTAATCTTGTGTTCATTGCCAGAAAGATGGAATAGCTTGGTCATCGCTGTAAGTAACTCTGTCACTGGTTCAACACCTTGAAATTTGATGATGTTATTGGTGTTATTCTTAGCAAGGAAATGCAAAGAAAAAGCATAGGTGAGACATCAAGTAATGCGTTGACCATAGAGAGCAGGGGAAGACAAAAGGAGAGAGGAAAGAGCCAAGGTAATTGCATCAACTCTAAAAAGGGCAGATCCAAGTCCAGACTGGGAAAAATAGAGTGCTGGAACCGTGGAAAGAGAGGACATCTGAAGAAAGATTGCAGATCTCTAAAGAAGAAAGGAGATGCACAGAAGGAAACTACCCAGGAAGCAAATGTAGCAGGTGATGTGTTACAAGATGCTTTGATTCTTGCATTAGATAATACTAGTGATTATTGGATAGTAGATTCAGGGGCTTCATGTCATGCTAAACCCCATAGAAAATATTTTCATGATTATGTTCCAAGCGATTTTGGACATGTTTTATTGGGTGATGATGAGCCATGTAAAATTGTTGGAATGGGTAAGGTATGGATAAAAGTTAATAATGGAACTGATTGGTTGTTGAAAGATGTAAGGCATATCCCTGCTATAAAAAGAAATCTGATCTCAACAGGGCAGTTGGGAGATGGCAGCTGTCTATCTACATTTGGAGAAAAGTGGTGGGCTATCACTAAAGGATCAATGGTGATAGCAAAAGGAGACATGGTAGGTACGTTGTATTTATGTCCTCATAATACTGACCATTCTATCTCTTTAGCTTCCACAGGAACAAATACAACATTGTGGCATCATAGGCTTGGCCACACGAGTGAGAAGGGGATGCAGATTCTCCACTCAAGGAAGTTGATGCCAGATTTGAAGTAGGTAAGTATGGAATTCTGTGAGAACTGTGTTTATGGAAAATAGAAGAGAGTCATATTGCTCAGGGTTGGGAAACAGAAGAAGAATGAAAAGTTAGAGCTTGTGCATACTGATGTATGGGGATCGGCTCAGGTACAATCTCTTGGTGGATCTCATTATTATATTAAATTTATTGATGATGCCACTAGGAAAACTTGGGTTTATTGCATTAGACAGAAATCTGATGTGTTTGCTACTTTTAAGAAGTGGAAAGCTTTGGTTGAGAATGAGACAGGAAAAAGGTTGAAGTGTCTCAGATCTTATAATGGAGGTGAGTACTGCAGCAATGAGTTTGATAGTTACTGTTCATACCATGGGATTCGTAGAGAGAAGACAGTCCCAGGAACACCACAAGAAAAGGGTGTGTCAGAAAGGATGAACATAACAATCATGGAGCGTGCAAGGTGTATGAGACTGCATGCAGGGTTTCCCTTACATTTTTGGGCGGATGCTATAAATACTGTTGTTTATTTAATAAATAGAGGACCTTCAAGTGCTTTGGATGGTGGTATTCCAGAGGAGGCATGGACAGATAAAAAGGTAAACTACTCATTTTTTAGAATGTTTGGTTGTGAAGAATTTGTCCATATTGATAAAGAAAATAGAACAAAGCTTGAAGCTAAATCCAAGAAATGTACCTTTATTGGATATGGAGTTGATGATTTTGGTTATCGCTTATGGGATTATGAAAATCACAAAATAATTAGAAGTAGAGATGTCATATTCAATGAAAAGGTCATGTATAAAGATCAGTTGCAAGGAAAGAAATATGAAAAGGAAAACACGAAGTACACAGTGCTTGATGAAATTCAAGAAAATGAAGTTCCAAAGGTGCCATAAAATCAAGAACAACAACAAGTACCTGAAACTCCTGCAACTGCAAGAAGATCTACCAGGTTAAGTAGACTCCCTGAACGATACTCTCCTTCAATGTATTATTTTTTTATGACTGATGCTGGTGAACCAGAATGTTATGAAGAAGCAATGCAGGTGGAAACTAGAAAGAAGTGGGAGCAAGGCATGAATGAAGAGATGGACTCATTGGTAGGAAACTAGACTTGGGATTTGGTTCAGTTGCCTGCTGGTAAAAGGGCATTGCAAAATAAATGGATTTACAAGTTGAAGGAAGAAGAAGGAGGCAAGAAGTGGTACAAGGCCAAACTTGTTGTAAAGGGGTTTGCACAAAAGAAAGGTATAGATTTTGATGAAATATTTTCTCCTGTTGTTAAGATGACTTCAATTAGGACTATCTTAAGTTTAGTTGCGGTAGAAGATTTGCATCTTGAACAGTTAGATGTAAAAACAACTTTTCTCCATGGGGATTTGGAGGAAGAGATATATATGTAGCAGCCACAAGGGTATGAGGTCAAAGGTAAGGAGGATTTGGTATGCAGGTTGAAGAAGAGTTTGTATGGCTTGAAGCAAGCTCCAAGGCAGTGGTATTTGAAATTTGACAGGTTTATGACAGAACAAGGTTATAGTAGATGTCATTCTGACCACTGTGTTTATTTCAAGAAGCTAGACAATGAAAGATATATTATCTTGTTATTGTATGTGGATGACATGCTTGTTGTAGGGTCTAACATGCAAGATATAAATGTACTCAAAAGGAAGCTAGCTAATTCATTTGCGATGAAGGATTTGGGTGCTACAAAGTAAATCCTTGGTATGAGAATAATAAGAGACAGAAAAAAATCGCAAATTGACATTGTCTCAAAGTGAGTACATACAAAAGGTGTTGGAGAGGTTCAGAGTGCAAAATGAAAAACCAATAAGTACACCTTTGGCCAACCATTTTAGTCTAAGTAAGGAAATGTGTCCCAAGACACAGGAAGAAACAGATTACATGTCCAAGATTCCCTATCAATCAGCAGTTGGCATCTTGATGTATGCCATGGTGTGCACAAGACCAGATATTGCACAAGCAGTGGCAGTTGTGAGTAGATATATGAACAATTCAGGTAAAGAACATTGGAAGGCAGTACAATGGATTCTCTGGTATTTGAGAGGTACCACCACTTAGGCATTATGTTTTGGAGGTTCATACACTATTCTACAGGGATATGTTGATGCATATATGGCAGGTGATAAAGATAGAAGGAGGAGCACCACAGGGTATATGTTTACTGTAGGTGGAACAACAGTAAGTTGGATTTCGAAACTACAGAAGGTTGTTGCACTTTCAACAACGGAAGCAAAGTATGTTGTTGTTACAGAGGCTAGTAAAGAGATGATTTGGATGCAGAGGATTATGGATGAATTAGGTAAGAAGCAGAAGGATAGCAGGTTGTATAGTGACAGCTAGAGTGACATTCATCTTGCAAAGAACTCAGCATTCATTTCTAGGACTAAGCATATACAGCTCAAGTACCATTTCATACACTCTGTTCTGGAATTTTGCACTGTTGAAGCTCAAAAGATACATACTAGCCGGCATCCTACAGACATGTTTACAAAGGTAGTGACCAGAGAGAAACTAAGTTCCTGCTTGGTTTCAGTTGGCCTTCTAGCGTGAAGGTGAAGATGAGAAATTTGCTAAGTCCAAGGTCCATCAAGTGCAGCAACGGTGGAGTTGTTGTGATCAGTCTCCAAGTGGAAGATTGTTGGTTGTGGAGCTTGATCTCCAGATTCAGAGATATTATTATTCAGTCGTGTTTGTACCCCAGCTTTATATGATATGCAAAAAGGACTGTACACTCACCCCAACGGGGGGGGTGTGGGGGGGGCAAAGCCTCCCCTCACCAGGGTCTGGGGGTTGTTTTACGGGCCCATGGTTTTGGGGTTGTTTTACGGGCCCATTGTTTTGGGTAATCGTGGTATTTTCCCATTGTATCTCCCTTCCAAAAGAAAGACATTGTAACACGGCTATGGTTGATGTATTAGGTTTTATGCATTGTAAAGATTTATGAGATCAGAAGAGAGACCGTGAGACAGTGAAGAGAAAGTGCAGCGGCTGTGTTGTAGGTTGTATCCCTTCACTTTGCTGGACGATATAATAATAAGGACTGGCAACTTCGGTGTGGACATATCCCAAGTTGGGTGAACCATGATATATCTGTGTCTCTCTTGTAATTTGTGTGTGATTATATTTTCATTTCTGTTTATTGTTATTGCTCTGCGATCCTGTTTTTCTAACATTGGGGTGATAAAGAAAGGATTAGGTATCACACGTTGGGTGTGAGGGATTATAATGGTTATGGGTTATAGTGTCATAGAATAAGGTATTGTAGATGTTACATCTTAAATGGATGAAGGTTATATGAGTTTCAAGTGCTGGGATTTATTTATGTAATGATTATGGGTTAAAGTAAAAAACTCTATGTGTTAGGAGTTATGGATTCATGGTCATGAGGAATAGATTTTATAGCAATTTAAAGTTATATTAGGGATTAATATGGTTTAGTGGTAAGAGGATATAGGTATTTTGGTGATTTTGTTGCATTGGTGAGAGAAACCCCCTATCTAAACTAGGTTGTGAGTTAGACAATAGAAAATTATTAGTAGTGAGAATAGCATAAGAGTATTCTAACATAAACTAAACAAATAGGAAGTATGCAATGAATCATTCTACAAGATTAATTACAAGAATGCCATTCATACACAAAAAGTGGAGGGAAAAATCAATACACATATAGTAGTCCAATGGAAAATCATAAACATATGTGATATACCTAAGT
This sequence comes from Larix kaempferi, assembly GCA_027924585.1. NCBI lineage: Eukaryota > Viridiplantae > Streptophyta > Pinopsida > Pinales > Pinaceae > Larix > Larix kaempferi. Next base: position 11,172,267 of record BSBM01000232.1, read on the forward strand.
AAGAGTGATTGGAAGCAAGTGGCATCCAACAATTTCCTTGGGATGGGTTCTTTTTTTTCTTAAAATCTCTCTCTAATAATGGTGAATGAAGAACACTAGTCTCTTTGAGGAAGTCTCTCATGCAAGCACAAGGGAAACAAATGGCATAGATGAAATAGTGAGACTTGTGATTTGCAAGCTCATTCCTTTAGCAAAAACTTGCAATTATTCATATCTCAGATGCTACCCTAATCCTTTAATTTATAAGTAAATTATAAGATACTGAATGAAGGACTAGTTCCAATGTGAATGCTCTTCTTTCAAAATTAGATCCCAATGCTTAATGGAGACACTTGGGAAGACAAAGTACTCAACAATCATGAGTTCGGGACCAAAACGCACCCTATACCTCACCCTATAGACACATAAACCAAGACTACAAGCCATAGTGTGCTTGAAAGGACTCATTCATACACTTAGAAATACTTACACGGGTATCAAAGGATATCTTGTGCAAGTGAATGAAAAAACCTTATGCAAGGTTGATCTTACTCAGTAGGGTGTGTCAAGTAGCCATGAGGTAGTGTTATTATGCCTATGTATATCCAACTAGTTATGCTTCATTTTATTCTTGTTAGAATTTTGCTTGTGATTAGAATCAAGGTGACAATATACATTTTTCCCTAATGTGTGAGGTTAAGAGAACTCGTTAGCTGAAATACATCAGTGTTTCTTTCACACGTGCTTGCATGTTAATTGTTTGGAGAGAGATTAATAGAAAAGTAAGGAATTCCCATGGAGATGTGATGAAGGACACCCACAAAAAATAAAAATTCGTGATGGTGTGATCTGTTTATTTAAATGGGTAGGCCATTCCCGTGCTCGTGAAAATTGTCAAATTACATTACAATAGAAGAAATGGGCTCTTGGGGCTATATCAAAACACTAGAATTTTCCTATATGAAGATAAATTTAATTGCCAAGAAAGTGTATTGTTGATAGAATACCTTTGTATGGAAACATTATCATTCATAGGGGAAAAAGTAATAGTAAATGACTTCTCATTAGAAGGGGCCTCAGAACCTAAAAGGTATCTCTTTATTGGTGGATTTTTCTTGCGGAATTGGAAAGACATACAATCCTGAGGGTCCTCGATTGAAACTTGAATATTGTAACCATGATGTTTTACGAACTCCTTTGACATGAAAATGAGTTAATATCAAACATAGGGGATCCTGCTAAGTCAGAGAGAAATGATGATTCTCTTTGATCAGTCTGGGGTCAACCATTGATAATGATGAATGCAAAATAGGGTACCTAAAACCTACTTTACATACTCCTAGAAAAAATATTTGATGTTGATGAGAGTAAGTATTGTAGAACTAAGGAAAAGGTGTCTTCTAAATAATAAGGATCAATAAATAACCAATTGTAAAAGATTACGACTTTGACAAGGATACCCAGATTTGGCCAATGGATATGAAATTCAAGACTTCATTTGTTTGGAACATGAATGCAATTAGCATAGGTAGCAATAACAACTGATTTTACATAACACAATATGATGTTGAATAAAAAAATGGGTACTTATGCAAAGCGGGTATTGTTGACTACGTGACTATCCTGAAATGATGAACTAGGTAACTCTAGATACAAAGGGTTTCCAACTAGTGTCAACAAATTGGTCGGATCGCTTTGTTTGGTACTGGGATAAGACAAGTATTACAGGTGATTAGAATCAATGGATTCATGGATGACTTAGTGTAGATATTCCAAACAAGGTGATATGGATTGCTTCCAATTAAAGAGATGTTGTTGGACTTTGAAATAATACGAATATTGATGCTTCCCTCATTTTGGTTATTTGAATTTTTATGGATTTTTTGTATGGATATGGATAAGCTACAAATAAGGAGACGGGTGTCCCAAAATAAATTTGATCAAGTGACTGTATTTTTCATTGTGAGAGTGATGACAATAATTAGGGATGGCCCCCCTAGGGTAGGTCTCCTTGGTGGGATGATGAGTGATGGAATGAAAATCAAATGGTATCCAAGGCTTGTAGGAGATGAGAAGCCAATGGGATGCATTGGAGCATTTGGCATGAAAATCCATTGCAATTTTTGTGATCTGATGGGATTTTGGGGTTTTGGGTTAGCATTATGATGAGTGGGAGATATTAGGATTTTTTCCTAAAAATGTAGACTAACTAGATTCTCAATATTGGGAGGGATAAAGAGTCACGGGTTCCATAATTAAATCATGTATAGAACTAAGACAACACATTAAGGTGGAATAGCACTACCTGACAAGTGATTTGACACAACTCGAATGGATGAGGTTGCTCTTCAAGGTAGGGTATAAGATATGGTAAATTAAAAGGGTGACAAAAAGGAAAAATTCATTGATAGCGAGGGGATAACATATTCCTAAATGTTGGTTATAAAGAATAACTAATGAGTGACCATCGATGATGTGTGAAAAATGACACCTTTGATAGTGTTATGTACACATTCAAACAAAACCCATAGCATAAGAGTTCTCAATTATAACTAAACAAAAAAATCAAAATACCATACAATGGTCTTTCATAGTGTAATGATGTATTTGAATATGATCAAAAGGGGAAAATGATTTTTGAATGGGGGCCACTCACTAAAGGAGGCTAGGGAGCCAATAGTTCCCTAGGAAGGCACTTCCTAAAGTAGGATAGGGAACCAAGAGTTCCAAAGGAAGTCTCTCCCTAAAATAGGTCAAGGAACAAAGACTTATCAAATACAACACTCCCTAAAGGAGGCTATGTAATGAAGGGTTCACAAGGAAGGTTCTCCCTAAAGGAGGCCAAGGAATGAAGAGTTACCAAAGATGACACTCACTAAAGGAGGCTAAGGAATGAAGGGTTCCCAAGGAAGGCATTCCTTGAAGGAGGCTACAGAACAAATATTTCCCAAATATGACACTACCTAAAGGAGGATACAAAATGAATGGTTCCCAAGGAAGGAACTCTCTAAAGGGTGGTAAGGAAAGAAAGGTTTCCTAAGATGGAAATCCCTGGAGGAGGCTATGGAATGAAGAGTTCACAAAAATTCCACTTCTTGAAGGAGGCTAGGGTATCAAGGGTTTGTAACAAAGGAACTCCCTAAATGAGGCCAAGGAATGATGATTTCAAAAAATGACAGTCCTTGAAGGAGGCCAAAGAACATAGGGTTCCAAAGAAAGGAACTCCTTGAAGGAGGCCATGGAATGAAGAGTTTCAAAAGATGACACTCCTTGAAGGATGTCAAGGAACAAAGGGTTCCTAAGGATATAATTGCCCGAAGGAAGTCAAGGAATGAAGAGTTCCAAAAGATAATACTCCATGAAGGAGGCTAGGGAATTAATATTTCCCAATGATGACTCTCCCTAAAGGAGGCCAGGGAATGAATCATGTTTCCAAGGAAGGAACTCCTTGAAGGAGATCGAGGAATGAAGAGTTCCACTTTAAGGAACTCCATCAATGAGTTGGATAATGAAGGGTTCCCAAGGAAGGAAATCCTTAAAGGAATCCAATGAATGAAGAGTCCCCAAAGACAACAATCCCTTAAAAGAGGCCAAGGAATAGGGAGATATGTCAGTTTCATGACATTCCTACCTACAACATTATCATGTCGAGAATGTCTTACCTTGTTAATGCGATGTTGATCTGTCATGTAAAAGGGTGTGTAGCATTAGTTAGTTGGAGGGGTAAGCACCCCACCCAACCTCCACCCCAACAAAGGGTTCCCAAATATGGCACTCCCTAAAGTAATATAGGGAACAAAGGGTTCCCAAAGATGACACTCTTTGAATGAGCCTAGGGAATGAATTTTTTCCAAGGATGGCACTCCTTGAAGGAGGATAGGGAATGAAGGGTTCCCAAATATGGTGCTTCCTGAAGGATTCTAGGTAACAAATCATTACCAAGGAAGGCACTCCCTAAAGGAGGCCATGGAAAAAATATCCTCCAAGGATGGTATTCCCTAAAATATACAAGGGAAACCAGAGTTCCCAAGGAAGGAACTCCCTAAAGGTGGTTGTGGAAATAATGGTTCCAAACGAAGGAACTACTTAAATCAGGTCAGGGAACAGAGCATTCCCAAAGATGACATTCCTTGAAGGAGGCCAGTGAACAAAGGGTTTCCCAGTGAAGGAAATCCCTAAAGGAGGCTAGGTAATAGAGGTTCCCAAACATGGCTCTCCCTAAAGGAGGCTAGGGATGAAGAGTTTCCAAACATGGCACTCCTTGAAGGAGGTTATGGAATGGAGGGTTCTCAAGGAAGTCACTCCTTGAAGGAGGCCAAGTCACCTATATGGGGGGATAACCAAAGAGGCCAAATTTGAAGGGGCCTCTCCACATGAATAAATGAAGCTAGCTAGTGGGTCATTGTGATTAGGCTATGTGGCTTGTAATTTGATGATGCTTGGGGCGTAGGAAACAAGAAGGTGTAATGATGGTTCCCACAAAGAGTGTAATGCATGTATGTATTTTGTCATAGGAAAGGTCATACATGACCAAGGTGGGAAATTCCCCCCATCATTGTTATGTGGAGACCTGAGGGAAGTGTTGTTGTCAAATAATCAAGATGATGGACCATAGATAAAAAAAAATAAGGCAATTTCATAATGGGATTCTAGAGAAGAGGATTTGAAATAGTATCTTAGATTTGCTAGGTGTTATAACATCCATGGGAGGGGTTGGTCCAATGAACTATAAGACAACATTTCATATGGGGGTATGATCAATCACAATGGAATTCGAATCCACATGATACCTATCAATCATAAGAGATGATCTTATTTGAGAGTGAATAATTATAGTGCAAAGGAATATGGAATCATAGGGTGTAATCATTGAGCAGTTAGGACCTTGTCTATAATCAATAGGAGAACCTAAATGGAATTTATCACTTAGACTAGTGAAAGAAGTGGTGGCCTCAAAGAATTTTTCATATTTTAAGAAGAATGTAGTTGCGGAGACATGGTGTGTTTTGTGAATGGGTGATGAAGTAGGTGTGGATGCACCCGAGGTCGAATGAATCCACCTAGACTCTTGCTCGAATTGGTGAGGAGGTAGTTCTACATCCATGGGTTCACATTCAATGGGGGTGGGTGTTGAACCATTAATAGAGGTGTACATATAGCGCATGGAATCAATGTGAGATATAGAAGATAAAATTATATCTTGTGAAGCATGTGATCAAGGATCATAGTATGAGAGTTGATCAGTGGTGACAATGTGTCTCTGATGGGGGAATATCATTACCCAAAAGAGTGAGTACAGCAACATCCATGGCATATGTAGCTGGAGTTTTCACACCAGCTCGTGCTAAAGAGCACCTACTAAGGATTTAGGAACCCTTAGTAGCAGTTCATAAACATGGATAAAAACTAAACAATAAGCAAATGATGTATGCAAATGACAAACATGAAATAGATATAACTACTGCAGTAAAATTGCAAATCAACAGGAACCCGTAAATGAAATTTTCATTTTTATATTATATGGAAAACAAGGGTTTGCAGTAATGGTTACCTCAAAAGAAGAGGTGATGAGGGCCCTTGCAGCAGTACGAAGAGTAGTGTTTTGGGTCTCCAGAGTTCCTTTCTCTTCTCCAAATGCTCAATGGGTTGGCCAAGATTCAACTAACTGGGCATAAAAGCTTGAAATGGGAGGCTAAAGTGTAGTAGGGAATTTGGCAGAATGAGGGTGTGAAGAGTGATTCATGTGAAATGGGGGGCCTCCATCACCTTTTTATAGTAATTTTGAGTGGTGGAGTATTGGCCCATAGTTTTGGGCAACTAATGGTATTAGGTATTTTCACGCTTTTTTGAATTTATTTTGATTTTTCTCCCTTTTTCTTTTATTTTTGGGATTGTTTGACCATTTTTGTGGGTTTTTAACCCTTTTTGAAGGAATTTAATTAATTTTTAGGGAAATAATGCTTTTTTGCCTATTTGGTTACCAATTTAGGGTTTTTTGGGGTTTTGGAGGCCAAAAATGTGGGAAAAGTGGACAAATGGGTTATGTGACTAGGGAGATGAGCTAGTGAACAATTTTTGGGTGTTAACATATTTCCCCCTGATGTGTGAGGGTAGGAGATCATCGTATGGCTGATATACATCATAGGTATTGAATGTTTCTAGGGGTGTGAGCATTGTGATGGCGAAGAGCAGAAAATGGTAGGATGCCGGAACACGTGCTCCATACAAACTGCAAAGGTTACAACTGCAAATACATGACCTCAATAATGGATGAGGAATAATCTCAAATATATGGACGAGGCAAGCATACCCATGCTCATATCAATATATACAAATAATAATGAGTCCCAGAGGGGACCTGAACAATACATAGAGAACTATTGTGTACATCATAATGGTCCAAAGGGGACACAAATATGGGACATACTCATGGTCCAACCATGATTGATATGAAGAACTGATACATGGAAACAATGGCACCCATACTTGGGCCGGGGGAGCATGCGAAGGTGTTGCTCTCGACTAGGTGGCGGCCCGCGAATGGTCGGGACCACTCATGGTGGGGTTAGGTGTATGATTATAAGCCAGGGTGGCAGCAGGGGGAATATGGACACATGGTTGACTATTAGATACAACGTGTCCAATAATGTCGTCCGCAGCATGAGATGCCCCCAGCGCGTCCTTCCTGGAGGAATCGTCATGGGGAGCATCAGGTAAAATGGAATATAGGTAGTCTGACTGAGCGTAGATAAGATCGAATTGTTGGGATTTGAGGATGGCTTCTTCTTTGGTTTGGGACCATTAGGATGCCACATCCTTGGCGATAATTGTTATTAGGGATTTCAAGAACCAATCTAAGAAGATGCGGCCATCTAGCTTGATCTTGCAAAAACTGCAACGTCTACGCCATTCATGAATATGGTCAGTGATATGGGTAGTTGTGTTATGTCTGCAAGAGAGTAAAATCTCAACACCAGCATCATAACGAACATGTAAATGAAAGAATTGCAGGAAAGTCGAAGCAAGGGATGTAAATGTGGAATGGGTCCCATGTGGTTGTTTAATATACCACTTAGCTGCAGAACCAATGACTATCCATTGCAAAAGGCGTAGGAAGACTGAGTCATCCACGATGGAGGTGGAGGAACACCATAAGTGGAAGGACATGATATTGTTTCGGGGGCCTTCCCCACCCTTCCCTTCAAACTTTGGGATGTCTGAAGGGATTTTGGTAGGCATGGGGGGCCATGTGGGATCATTGGTGGGCTCCAGGAATGGATACCTAATTAGGGTAGCTAAACCGGGAGCATACTTTAATTATCGACCAAGGAGCGTACAAAATTAAGAGGTGCTAAGCACTGTATGTGGTCTATAGGATAGTCTTCATCGTTTTAGGATGATGGGGTGTGTCTTGAAGGTTTCTTGAAAAGGAAATGGAATTGATCTGCTTTCAAACAATGAATGAAGCTATATGAAAATATGGTAAATTTATAAACTAGAAATGATGAAACTGATAGATCTTTGTGCTGAGAATTAAATGTTGGAAGACTGTAAATCTAATCTAAGAAATAGAGTGCTGAAATCTTGAGAAATTGATCTAGAAATAAAATACTGAAAACTGGAAGTCTAACTAGAGATTCAATATAGCAAAAATCAAACTTAATCTATTTGAATTGAATGCTGAAAGTGATAATCAATTACTCTATTCAAATCCAAAGAACTAAAACGATTAACTCCTATATAACTAGCCTCTGATAAAAGAAATATTCATGGTATTGTGATTGGCAGATCTAAATCATGGTCTAAAATTAATATAGCGAGCTGGAAAACAGAGGTAATTACGCCTGCACAGAATGCGTGTACAGGACTACAGGAAGCGTATTGTAGAACTACAGAATCAATGTTGACGAACTACAGATAAAAAGTGCTGAAATGAAATGATCGCTGAACTAGAATAAAACCATGTCATTCAAACATTACCAAAGTACTTCATATACGATAAGGATTTAAATCAATTCACAGTACATATGAAAAATACCTGAAATGGAAACGAAGCTCCTGACCTACGTGTTGGAGGGGCCCTCTCCAACTCGTATTTCAGGAGTGGGAAAAGTCTTATAAACGCAAAGCTTGAAACAACATCACTCTTCCATTAAAATCGTAATCTCATGTTCAAAAAATTCTTAACACAGAATTGAATCGAATAACATATACTGAATGTAAGTTCTACAAAAATGCCAATAGGAACCTCTTGCTAACCAAGAGGCCCATATATATATATATATTTTGGAACATAACCTAACTCTATGATTTAAATGCCAATTATGCTGAACAGGAGTTCTCTTCTACAAATCAGGAAAAAGGTGTTGAGCCACTTATGGACTTTCAGTCCTTGGGTTGGAATTGATGGTTGTCTCTTGGATTACCTGCGCCTTCTCATACACACTTATTTCCATATGATTAGCTCATAGAAAACGCTTTTAAGCATAAAAGAATAACCTCTAAAATACTCTTTTAAATAATCAAAACAAATCATTAAACCCCACAAACAAAGGCATTTTCCATATCCATTATTGTGTTTGTGTGGCATCAAAAAGGCTTATAAAGTACCTAATTTGGGGCTCATCATCTCCCCCATACTGAAAGATTCACCCATCCTTGGGTGACACATTTTGTTCATGGATAGCTTTTCTGATGTCCCAAGCAACGATCCTGGGAGTCCCTGCCTGCCTATGATAGCCATGGGTTCGGTCATCTCTGGCCCAGGTTCTTTTCTCTTCCTCCTCGCCAATATGTGCTTTGATAACTAATGGGAGAAAGAATGGTGGACTGAGCTTCATCCCTATGCATCTGAGCTGGTGTTTTATCAAGGATTCCCTATATAATTTGGCTTTAGTGAGTGCCATTTCTAACTTGAGGGGGGAGTGAGCCTCCTTCTTCTTCAAATCATCTCCAATCCTTTCCCACCTCTCACTGATGGCCTCCTGTACCTCTTTGTATGTGCATTTAATGGTGAGATCAAAATGCATGACTTCCTCCTGTTGTTTTTCAAGCAATATAGGAATTAATTCTTCGTCAGTGGTGATAGTTTGGTGGTCCTGAATTACCTTTTCAGGGTGAGATGCCTCGGCCATGATCCATAATGGATTCTGCCACTTCTCTGCAAGATATATATGATCATCTTGTGCCCTTTCCACCTCATGGTTCATCCAGGAGCATAATGCTCGTAGCTGGAAGTCGCCTATGTAGGGATTAGGTGACCAGTTAGGTGTGCTTGGCACCACGAAGTTGTGCAAGAAGAATTCACACAATTGATCATTTTTCAACTCTGTTCAATTCAGAGAAGTGTCCACAAATTCCTTTGGAGTGTTCAATTCCAGAGGTAGGCCTTGTTTCACCTTTTGCAGCTGGAACCTCCCCCACTTTTCCTTTAAGTAGATCGTGTAGATTCTGGACGGTGGTCTGAGTTGCAATATTCCCTCATAGATTTTTGTAGTGACAGTCAATGTGTCCTCTAATTGCTGGATTTTCTGGTCCTTCTAAGCCAATTCTGTCCGAGCTTGGGCCAATTTCTCCCTCAGTGCTGCATTTTGTTGTTCTGCTAGCTTCAACTCCCCTGCGTGATGCATCTTCAATATCTGGGTCTTCTCCTGTACAAACAATGGGGGTGCTGGTGAAGTTGGCTGGCTTCTCTCAATCCTTGCTTCAATTTTTAATGCTGCCAATTCTTCCCTAACTTTTTCTAACTCCGTCAGTGCCTCAGCTAGCTGGTTAGTGGATCCAGGGTTTATATTTTGATTGGCAGGGTTTACATCTTGACCAGCAGGGTTCCATTAGTCATCATCCTATTCTTTAGGTGTGGTTAGGTCGTCCTGGTCTACCCAATCATCATCATCGTCAGATACAATTTGAATTATTGGGATGGGAACTTTTCCCACCTTCTTTGCCTGTTTGTTCTTGGGCTGCTGTGGGATCCTCTTACTTCGCCATTTTGCCCCTTGCTTGCTGGTAGAAAACCATGATTCTTTTTGGCAGGAGGCGTCTTTTGAATGTTTTATTCTAATCAGGGTATCGGCCATAATTTCATTGTCACTATCAAGGTCAATCTTTCTCTTGGGTCCTGATACGGAAGTGGATTTTTCCTTTGACCCTGAAGCTAGGGGTATGCCTACATTAGGTGTACCCCTCATTCTCTGCACATCATCTGCAGATGTTACCACAAAATCCTCCCATGAAAGTTCTGGAACCTGTACCGTTAACTCTTCAGGAATTATCAATTTGATTAGCCCATGGTGGGCTAACGCATCTTCTTTTCCTTGAACCACCTTTTTACTCATTTCTTCCAGAGATTGGAGGACATAATAGGGGATGCTGATGTTGGTATTTGGTGGAATATGGCTCCTGTACCTCAGAAGCTCTAAAATTCGAAAGTGGAAGAGAGGGACATAGCCTAGCCTCCCTGTACATGTGACATATTTATGAATGACAACAACTATTTCGTCCCAAGGTGCTAGCATGGTGACTCTCTTGACCCCATTTTTGTCTTCTTCATAAACTTCTCCTGGTCCGAAGAAGGATGCCTTTGCACTCTAGTTGGTTTCTCGGTCATCCCTGCTCCAGTGTAGACCCATGGGTAGCCCTGTGTATTTTGCAATCGCCTCCTCATCCAGTCTGATACAAAGTCCCCTCACCCGGGTGATGAAATGTTCATCTTTGATGTGCTTCAAGTTTCTTGCGAATTCTAAAGCCACCTATGTATTGGACCCCCTCAAACCTGAGATGAAGGGCATCTAGCCCGCATTACAGAGGATTGATAAAACTTGAGGGGCTTCATAAATGGGCTTGTGATCCTCTGGTTCACTCTTTTTGAACCCTTTTGTCATCTTGATTTTTCTACTACAATCGACAAACCAAAAACTTTGAGTGTGGCTCACTTACCTCAACTAACCGAGATTGATCACAGGTTCGAGGGTAGCTTGCTGGCTAAGTGACAACACAAATTTTTGGTTTTCTGCTTCTGGAAAGCTCCTATTGCAAGACTAGATCTTTTAGTAGATTATGCTACCTTATTTAGTTGTTTTCATGCACTTATCCCGATCATTGTGCATCGTTCTTTCTGCCTTATACATTCCTTTTCATTATTTCACCCTGCGTTTCCTTCCATCATTGTACATTGCCCTGCCGCTTTGATCATTTTAGGATTTCATTTGGAGATATAGCGGCTATATGCGAATGTTGTCATCCTCTGACATGCCTGAAGTAGGTAATCATGATTATGTGTGGGTACTTCTGAACCATGCCGCCGAATTGACTTAAAAGTTGTCCTCAGCTTTGAAAAATAACCGTTTTGTGGGGGATTTTTATTTGATTTGAAAATAAAATAGAGAGTTAACTGATTACCTTCCATGCTTTGTGTACCCGATTGTATGATTCATGCTTGATTTTATGGGCATGTAATTCTATAGTTGAGATTAGTTGCGTCTGTAGTGATTTTGGGCGTGTCAGTAGTCGTGTCTTTTTCCTTTTTTGTTCTGTTTTTCTGTTGGAATTGCTGTCTGTGTTTGCTTGTTTTTTGTGCAAGCTTTGCTGACATGACATTTCATTATGTTCAACATTGTGTTGTAGTGATGCTGCAAATGGTGATTTGATTTCTGTAGCTTGCTGGTTTTCTGGCTTGCTTGAATTGACTGTTGGCTCGCTTGACTTAGAATTGTTGGCTTGCTTGATTTAGCCTCTGAAAGTTGATCTTTGTTTGTATTTGTTTTGATGTTGGATTTTCATTTGGCTGCTAAATGTTGGTTGGCTCTCTTGATTTATAGTGCTGGCTCGCTTGATTGATATTGCTGGCTCGCTTGATTGTTTTTCTGGCTCGCTTGATTGTTTTATGGCTCGCTTGAATTTACTTGCTGGCTCGCTTGAATTGACTGCTTGCTAGCTTTGCTCAGAAATTGCTTCTGGTTGTGCATGGGGATGGATCAAGTCCATCAATTGTGTTTGTGAGATCCTGAGTGGATCATGTTTTTATTTTCTGTTGTTTTGTATTTCTTTTTTCATTTTTTCTATTTTTTCATTTTCATTTTTTTTTTTCATTTTTTCATTTTTTTTTTCATTTTTTCTATTTTTTCTATTTTTTTCATTTTTCAATTGTTCTCTTCGAATCAAGAAATTTTTAGTGATGTTCTAGGCTCTCTATCAGCATTAGATTCTACTGATAAAGTGTCTGTGTGAACTCTTCTCTGGATTTCAGTGTCTTATAGAGTTTGAGTCTGTGTCCATTCACAATCATGGGGAATTTTTACTCATCTATTGTTGTAATTCTGACAGCTCCATTGTCATAGATGTGTTCAATGATGTACAGTCCGAGCCATCTGGTTGTCAGTTTGCCTTTGAATAAGTGAAATATGGATTCATCGAGTAGTGCCCAGTCACCTTCTTTGATCTTCTTCTCCTTGATGTTCTTGTCATGCCATTTATTTCTTTGTTGTTGTATGATTTCAATGTGGCCAAGTGCTTGTTGGCGTTGCTCATCCAGTTGATTTAATTGTAGTATTCATTCTTGCTAGATGTCTGAAAGTTCCATGTTCAACTCAGCTGCAATCCTCAATGTTTTGATCTCAAAATCAATGGGAAGCATTATTTTCTTTCCATAGACTAGCTCATATGGGGTGAATCTTTTTGTTGTCTTCCATGTAGTATTATAAGCCCAGATTGCCTCACTTATTCGGTCTGGAAATCGCTTTTGTGGAGTTGTACAGTTTTTGTCAAGATCCTTTCTATTTCTCTGTTTGTCACCTCAGCTTGACCATTAGCCTAAGGGTGGTAGGGAGTAGATTTTCTGTGTTTAACCTTGTTTCTTTTAAGCAGGTCCTCTAGAAAGTTGGATGTAAATTGTGGGCCCTGGTCAGAAACTAGCTCTTGTGGGACTCCAAATCTATGGAAGATTTGCTCTGTAAAAAACTTTGCCACATTAGTTTCATTTGCTGCTGCAAGTGCTGCTACTTCCGTCGACTTTGTAAGGTAGTCATTGCATACAAGGATGTAGCTTTTCTGATTTGATTGTGGGTTGAATGGGCCAATGAAATCAAATCCCCATTTCTCGAATGGTTCCAATGAGATTTGTGGATGGAGAGACATTTCTTCTCGTTGTGTAGGATTCCCCATTCATTGACATTCATCACAATGTGAAACATATTCATAGGTGTCCTTGTGGAATGTTGGCCAATAATATCCAGTCTGCAATATCTTATAGGCTGTCCTCTTTGCAGCATAATGTCCTCCACATGGTTCATTATGGGTGGCGTGCAGTATGTCATGGACTTCATCTTCCCTAATGCATATTCTCAATACTTGGTCTGGTCCTTTTTTGAAAAGCTTGCCTTCTATCCATGTGTAGGTGGCACTTTTCCTTATGACTCTGTTCTTCTCTTGGTGGCTGTAATGTTGTGGGAATTCTCCAGACACTAAGTAGTTTGCTATGTCAGCAAACCATGGGCTTCTTGTGGAGATTGCAAAAATATTCTCATTAGGAAAATTGTCATTTACCACTTCATTGTCTTGTCCATGGGTTAGCCTAGATAGAAAATCAGCTACTACATTGTGTTTGCCTGGCTTATCCAAAATTGTGATGTCAAACTCTTGCAGGAGGAGTAGCCATCTAACGATTCGAGCACTTGTGTTAGGTTTGTTCATGAGATACCCGATTGATGAATGGTTTGTGTGGAAAAACACTTCGTATCCAGTTATGTAGTGCCTGAATTTGTTAATGGCATGTATGACAACAAAAAACTCCTTCTCTGTGACTGTATAATTTAATTCTGCTCCTGCCAAATTTTTACTGATATAATATATAGTATAGGGATTTTTCTCTCTTTCTTGTTCAAGGACAGATCTAATGGCCTGATCTGATGCATCAGAATGGATGTGGAATGGAAGTGCCCAATTTGGTCCTTGGAGTACTAGGGCTGTAATTGTTTTCTCCTTGAGTTTTTCAAATGATAGCATACAATGTTTTGTCCAAATGAATTCTGTGTCTTTTGTGAGAAGGGCAAACATTGGTGCAGCTATTTTGCTATAATTCTCAATGAATCTTCTGTAGTATCCTGTTTGTCTAAGAAAACTTCTCACATCTCTCTATTTCACAGGTGGTGGCAGTGTTTTGATGACTATGACTTTTGCCTGATCAACTTCTATTCTTCTCTGCGAAATATGGTGTCCAAGAACAATGCCTTCTTCCATGAGCATTCTGCATTTATCATTGTTGAGGCATAAGCTCATCTTGATACATTTTTTCAAAACCAGTTCTAGCTGTTTTAGTGCTTGGTCGAAATTCTGGCCATAGGGTGTGAAGTCATCCATGTAGACCTCCATTTGTTCATTAATAAAATCAGAGAAGATGCTTAAGATTGCCCTCTGAAACGTTGTTGGGGCATTAAAGAGACCAAAGGGAAGCACTCTGTATGCATAAGTGCCCCATGGGCATGTGAATGTTGTTTTGTCTTGATTAGCTGGGTGTATGAGGATTTGGTTGTACCCACTGAACCCATCCAAGAATGAGAAAAATTTGTTCCCAGCTAATGTGTCCAGTACTTGGTTGATAAATGGGAGAGGAAAGTGATCTTTCTTGGTTTCCTTATTGAGCTCCCTATAGTCCACAAAAATCCTCCACTTCCCTCCTTTTTTAGGAACTATGACCAATGGTGATACCCACTCACTATCTGAGATTGGGTATATGAATCCTGCATCTAACAGCTTTTGTAATTCCAGCTTAACTATGTCCTTTAATGCTAGGTTCATTCTTCTCTGTGGTTGCCTGATAGGGACACCACCTTCCTTTATATAGATATAGTGCTTACAGATGTCTGGGTGGATACCCTTCATGTCAGTATATGTCCATGCAAAGGCTTTGTTGTTGTCTATCAGTACTTTCAGTAATTGTTGTTCTTGTCCTGGCTCCAAATTGGAGTTAATATTAACCATCCTGCGAGGCATTATCTCAATTGTTTTTATCTGAATTGGTTGTTGTTCAAGTGTGGGTACCTCTTCCCACATTAAGTTAGGATCGTGGTTTAATGTTTCCTCTCCTTGTTGCTGACTTGTGCCAAGAAAATCTTCAAACATATTCTGATTAGAAGAAGCATTTTGAATAAACCTATCTAAATGACTATCTTTGTCGATGGCTTTAGTGATAGGGTAGCTTCGATTGTAAGGACAGGTCGTATGTTTTGTTTGAATGTGTCATCATAATCGTTTATCCAGTTTTGATATTCTAGGTTTGATGACTTCCTTGCTGGAGGATAAATCATGATTTTCTTCCTAGCTTGGCCACTGGTTATTGTCATGTTGCATGATCTGCACCCTATGTAAGCATCTGTAATTGGCAGCCAGGGTCTCCCTAGTATTATTGGGTATCCACTAAGTTTACTCTTTACTTCGATGACTATGAAATCAACTGGGTGTTCCCAAGATTCTATGTTGATAATTATGTCTTCGAGCATTCCTTCAGGTTTTACTTTCGATGTGTTAGCTAACTGTAGGATGGTAGTTGTTGGTCTGACCATTGATTGTAGTCCTAGGGCTATCATGGTATCCTTAGTCATCACGTTTATTGCAGCCCCCAAATCAATTAGGATACTGGCGACATGTCTGTTGTTGATGCTCACGTTTACTACTGGGCTTCCAGGATCAAGGTATTTGGGGTTTATAATCACACCTAGCATTAAATCTGCTAACTGACCTACTACGTTTATCGTGGGTGGGTCACGTCTTCTTCTACCAGGTCTTTTCAAATAATTCTCTTTGATAAACTTGTTATAAATTGGCACATCCCTTATGGCCTGTAGAATTGGAATTTGGATGTTTAAGGGCTTCAATTTGTTCAGAATCGCATTTTCCTCTTCTTCTTTAGTGTTTCACACAAGTTTTTTAGGGAATGGAGGGTTTCTATTTTGTGTCTGTGGCTGAATTTCTTCTTCTTGAGGGCTTGGTTCGTCTGGATGTTGAATTTCAGGTTGTGTTGTTTGTTCACGAGCCTTAGCTTCTTGATTATTCGGTGTGTGTGTGTTTTGCAATGTTTTCCCAGACCTTAGATTAATTTCGTTTATCTCTAGCGTATCCAAAACATAAGTTGGAAACTGTACCATTTCAATATTGTAGGCTTGTTGCTGTCTTGTACTATTGTTGTTAGGGTTTGGAATTGGCTGGGCAGGAATCGGTGGAGGTTTGGGGGGTGGTTAGTTTTGTGGTGGCGGCATGATGAGTGGTTGTTGCTGTTGTAATGGAGCCCTCCAATTCGATGAATAAGGATATTGATTTCCATAATTTGTGGTTGGCTGAGAAAAAGGTGGGGGGTATGGAGAGCAAGATTGTGGGTAATAAGGTTGTTGGTATGGTTGGCTTTGCTGCCACTGGTTTGGACTTGGATGAGATGGCCATGGGACTGGTACTGAGTTCCAATTTTGCTGGTTACTTCCTTGATTATAGTAGGCTTGGTTGTTGGGTTGGTAAGGCCTAGCAAAATTATTTCTCCTTTGATTGACGAAATAGAGTTGTTCAATTGCACCTTCTGTTGTGGGCTCTTGAATAGCAGCTTTGCATGAGGGTAACAGAGGACACTTATCAGTGGAGTGATCGTCATTACATAGGCTACATATTTCTATGGTGTTTAGTGTGCATTTCCCCTTGTCATGCTTCTTCCTGCAGTGTGGACAAAAGACTACCAATGCTTGGTTTATTTCATCATGTTTCTTCTTAATTTGAAGTGCATCAAATTGCATGGCCAAGGATTGTAGGATATCGGTCTTCATGTCATCTAAAAGGTTCCCTAGATCAGACTTTGTAAGGTTTGGTCCTGAAGATGTTGATCCCCCAGTAAATGGGTGTGAATCCCTTGTCCCACTTTTACCTTTCCTAGATCTAGAATAGTTTTTGAAAATTTGTAGGATTTGGTCATAAGTTTTCTGAAATATATCTCCATCTCCCAGATGGTTTAAAACTTCTATATTTTCCTCTTTTATCCCCCTAAGAAGGACAAGTTTAAGTGATTCTTGATTCTAAGGTGCAGTGATTAGCTCATTTGTAGCTGAGTTGAAATCGTTGTGCGTAATATTCTAAGGATTCTCTTTCTCCTTGTTGCATCCTAAAGATTTCATCTCTTGTATCTTTTTCCTTACATTAGTCTCTGTACTTTTCTAGGAAAGTTTGTGTCATCTGGTCCCATGTAAAAATGTTGTTCCCTTCTAGGCTCATAAACCATCTGAGTGATAGATCCTTCAATGTAGAAGTAAAGAGTCTCAGTTTTTGTGCATCAGTGGTGTAGCCAAATGACCTACAAACTACCTCAAACTCAAATAGAAATGTGTCAGGATCCTCTGAGGTTAGGCCATGGAATTTTGGTAGGCTATTAGGGTTGATATTCTTCATCCTGGCATCTCCAAGAGGTACACTGATAGGAAAAGTGAATAGTTCTCTAGGTTCATCCTCTTCCTCTGCCATAGTGGTGTTTGAGCTAGAGCTAGCAAAGAAGTTATTTCTGTGTGGATCATAGCTAGAATCAGCCTCTTCTTCTGAGTTAAGGAACTCAAATTGAGAAATATCAGAACTGTTGTTTCTCATAGGGCGGGCAGGCAGAAAGCATCAAAATCTATCTCTCTGTCATCTAGGCATTCATGGTAAAACTTTTGTGTTTATGGATTAAGCACCTCCCCGGCAGCGACGCCAAAAAGTGGTGGGATCCAGGAATGGATACCTAATTAGGGTAGCTAAATTGGAAGCATAATTTAATTATCGACTAGGGAGCGTACAAACTTAAGAGGTGCTAAGCATTGTATGTGCTCTATAGGATAGTCTTCGTCATCTTAGGGTGATGGGGTGTGTCTTGAAGGTTTCTCAAAAAGGAAATGGAAGTGATCTGCTCTTAAAAAATGAATGAAGGAATATGAAAATATGGTAAATTTATAAACTAGAAATGTTGAAACTGATAGATCTTTGTGCTGAGAATTAAATGCTGGAAGACTATAAATCTAATCTAAGAAATAGAGTGCTGAAATCTTGAGAAACTGATTTAGAAATAAAATACTGAAAACTGGAAGTCTAACTAGAAATTCAATACATAAAATTAATCAAACTTAATCTATTCGAATCGAATGCTGAAAGTGATAATCAATTACTCTATTCAAATCCAAAGAACTAAAACGATTAACTCCTATATAACCGAACTCTGATAAAAGAAATATTCATGGTATCGCGGATCTAAATCATGGTCTAAAATTAATATAGCGAGCTGGAAAATAGAGGTAATTACGCATGCACAGAATGCGTGTACAGGACTACAGGAAGCATATTGTAGAACTACAAAATCAATGTTGACGAACTACATATAAAAAGTGATGAAATGAAATGATCGCTGAACTGGAATAAAACCATGTCATTCAAACATTACCAAAGTACTTCATATACAATAAGGATTTAAATCAATTATACGATAAGGATTTAAATCAATTCAAAGTACATATGAAAAATACCTGAAATGGAAACGAAGCTCCTGACCTACCTGTTGGAGGGGCCCTCTCCAACTTGTATTTCAGGAGTGGGAAAAGTCTTATAAACGCAAAGCTTGAAACAACATCACTTCTTCCATTAAAATCGTAATCTCATGTTCAGAAAATTATTGACACAGAATTGTATCGAATAACATATACTGAATGTAAGTTCTACAAAAATGCCAACAGGAACCTCTTGCTAACCAAGAGGCCCATATATATATATTTTTTGGAACATAACCTAACTCTATGATTTAAATGTCGATTATGTTGAACATGATTTCTCTTCTACAAATCAGGAAAAAGGCGCTGAACCACTTATGGTCTTTCAGTCCTTGTGCTGGAATTGATGGTTGTCTCTTGGATTGCCTACGCCTGCTCATACACACTTATTTCCATATGATTAGCTCATAGAAAACGCTTTTAAGCATAAAAGAATAACCTCTAAATTACTCTATCAAATAATCAAAACGAATAATTAAACCCCACAAACAAGGGAATTTTCTATATCCATTATTGTGCTTGTGTGGCATCAAAAAGTCTTATAAAGTACCTAATTTGGGGCTCATCAATCATGTCGGATTGGATCATTGGTCAGTCACGCCAGATCAGGTAGGTTGAGACTAGCCAAGAATGGAAAACTAGCATAAGGATATGACATAGTCGAAGTGACCTGTGTGCTAGCCATGGCGGTGATCGTGGGGCCACCTTCACCAATAGGCGGGGCAGTGGCGTGTGTCATAACGGGTATTGAGGGACCCTCGATAAAGGGCGGAGGGATCGTGTAGGAAGGGCCAATGCCCCCAAGTGTACTATGGGTGACCAAAGGGACGGCAGTCAGAATGTATCCTCTAGCGATGGGTATGGATGTAGCAACTGGAATTCTAGGTGTAGGTCCTGTAAATGGTATAACATGGATGGATGTTGAAATGGTAGCTGAGCTAGTGGAGGAACCACTATCGATGATCCCGCTAGTAAAGGGGTTGGGATTCATTCTTGCCGTGGGGATATAAAGAGCTGTGTATATGGGTAACTCTGATTCAAAATCAAAGGTAAAATAAGGGGCGTCGAGATAAAGATCCAGTGACGAAGTTGTGCGTTTGTGACAGGCGGTGTCAAGTGGACCGTGTTGCCGGGATAATCCCCGTAGGCGACGAGAGTGTCTCGGTGAATCAATGGTGACAGGTGTAAAAGTGATGACAAGTTGTGGGAGATAAAATGCTCAAAAATCCTAGTGTAATCGTGTGTGAAAACGAGAGCTCTCAACAAAGACGACGCTCAGGACAACAACAGGCTCAAAAACACGTGTTGCAATTGCGTGCTACAATAGGTGGAGAGGTAATAAAATGGTCAGAATACCAACAAGAAGCACTCCTAAAAATAAAAAAGGTAGACTCACTTACCGAATGGTGGTATATGAGCATGCAGACACTTATCTAAAATATATGAAAGCTCACACAAATCGTATCTCGTGCAGAGTGATGAAATCCACAGTCAAGCAATACGAAATGGAGAACCAAGTGGCTAAAGGATGTCCCTCTACCAAGAGGGACTCCGGGTAAAAGAGTCCTAGAATAAAGGAAACTAAGCTACCCCATTCATGGCACATCCAGAGAGGTGTTCCGCAGCTTTATTTCTTTGGTCGCCGTAAACCCGGTATGGGAGCCAACATGCACGACGAGAACAACGAGTTGGTGTCCTTCAATACATAATGGAGCGTGGTATTCCAATAAATAATAGGGGAATTTGGCTCCCTAAAAGACAAAAGCTATGTTTCAAATGTAAATGATAAAGGGGGTGTTGTTTGGATGCCTAACCCGAATGTCCTACCTAGATATAGAATTGTTTTTGTGTTCCCCAAGGGGGGTTAAAGTGAGTTTAATTAAATCAATTTTAAGTCTCTTGAATTATGGGGAGAGTGTGTTTGCAAAAGTGGTGTGTACCCAATATTGCCAGATAGTAAATGCTAAAAGAAACAAATGAGACTGAAAAATAAAACTTTTTTCTTTTTTCTTTTCAAATAAAAATACTAATTGCTGGAAAAGAAAAAAAATGCAAATGGTGTAGTGAAACTTAGACTAATTTCTGTAATATTCTATACAGAATTTTTAAAAATAGAATACATATCTGAATTCTTCTTGAAAAAATAACTGATCTAAAAAAAGGCACTCAATTTCGAGTCCCGAAGGCCAAGATATCTGAGTTTGAAAATGTGTAATTTTTCAACAGATTTTCGTACAGATGACAAGTTTGGAAATGATATGTCTCCACACTGTGTGATCAAATGGTGACCATATCAGTGTCATTGGATCTGGATCTGATAAATGGTGACCAATAGAGCACAAATATGAATCGAAATGGAGATATATGATAACGATCACGACCCAGATCCAAAGATCTACTAAAAATAAAACAAACCAAGCAAGATAAAATGGAAAACAAATAGGTAAAGAAGGTTAAGAGAAACCACATATCTGCAGAGATCGAACC
This sequence comes from Larix kaempferi, assembly GCA_027924585.1. Classification (NCBI taxonomy): domain Eukaryota; kingdom Viridiplantae; phylum Streptophyta; class Pinopsida; order Pinales; family Pinaceae; genus Larix; species Larix kaempferi. Next base: position 11,193,272 of record BSBM01000232.1, read on the forward strand.
CAGTGGAGTCGCCAAAACTGTAGCTGGAGTTTTCACACCAGATTGTGGTAAAGAGCACCTACTAAGGATTCAGGAACCCTTAGTAGCAGTTCATAAACATGGATAAAAACTAAACAATAAGAAAATGATGTATGCAAATAACAAACATGAAATAGATCTAACTACTGCAGTAAAATGACAAATCAGCAGGAACCCATAAATGAAATTTGCATTTTTATATTATATGGAAAACAAGGGTTTGCAGTAATGTTTACCTCAAAAGAAGAGGTGATGAGGGCCCTTGCAGCAGTACGAAGAGTAGTTTGTCAGGTCTCTAGAGTTCCTTACTCTTCTCCAAATTCTCAATGGGTTGGCCAAGATTCAACTAGCTGGGCACACAACCTTGAAACGGGAGGCTAAAGTGTAGTAGGGAATTTGGCACCATGAGGGTGTGAAGAGTGATTCATGTGAAATGGGGGGCTTCCATCACCTTTTTATAGTGATTTTGAGTGGTGGAGTATTGGCCCATAGTTTTGGGCAACTAATGGTATTGGGAAATGGTATTAGGTATTTTCCCTCTTTTTTGAATTTATTTTGATTTTCCCCCTTTTTCTTTTATTTTGGGTATTTTTAGATCCTCTTTGTGGGTTTTTAACCCTTTTTGAAGGAATTTAATTATTTTTAGGGAAATAATGCTTTTTTGCCTATTTGGTTACCAATTTAGGGTTTTGGAGGCAAAAAATGTGGGAAAAGTGGACAAATGGGTTATGTGACTAGGGAGAATAGCTAGTGAACGTATTTTGGGTGTTAACAGCATAGATGTGATGGAACTAATGGAATATATTTTAATCTATTGGACCGATCATGATAGAAACATCAACCATAATAGTCTTACTACCTATGTCAATGGGGAGATTAGGTATGATCCCAAAGGGGGGGGGAAGACTACCACTAAAGGTTAGTAAATTGGTCATTGATGGAATAAGAGTGGGAGAGACTAGGTATTTCTAGGCTTAGAAGGACATAGTACATGAGGAGGCTCTGTAATCTACAGTACATCGATGAATCGTTAATTTATTAACAATGAATCATATTTTAAATGGGGTAGAAGATAGGAGACATGCCTAGATATGTTGGTCCCAATCATAGGTGATGGTCTTTGATGAATGTTGGCATAGTGAACATTATGGCACTAGAGGTGGAATGGGTGCCCCTTGATATATATGACTATCTATTGACTATGGAATAGATATGGTGGATAAGGTGTTACTGTCATCAGGGGTAACCTCCAAGGTCAAGGTTTGGGGAATTTCACCTTGTGAAACAATGGGTTCATGCTAAGGAAGAGCGAATTGTGAGGTAGTAGAATGAGTACCACTAGTTTTATTGCATTCTTGGTGATCTAAATTATCTTCTTGGCCTAGATTTGGGGTGATATTACGGAAATGATGGAGTGGGTGACTATAAATCTCACAAAGGGGGCAGGGGTGATTAGTCAAAGTATGAGTGGTATGCTTATTTTTGGTTTGACTATAGTTTTGTCAAGGATTACATGATCCCCCAATTCTACTTTTATTTCCCCCATTCCATGGGTGCTTGTAGTGTGTGGTCTTCTTTTTCAATCCCCTTGAGTGGTTGATAGGGTGCCAATTTTGGATAAATTGGAAACAAGAGGATGGTGTGGCATTATAATGTGAGAAATCATGTTTTGATTCCCAATGCCATCTGTGAGGACCACAATAAGATAGGGGTTCATGGGTCGCATCCCCAAGAAAATTTTGTTCCATTATGGGTCCAAAATACATGTTTCCAAGAAAAAATAGTGCTCATGTGGTGAACAATATGGTTTACTGGATTATAAGGGGACAAATTAATAAAATAATGCTAGTGCCATAAAATGATGATCTACTCAAAGAAAATATGCATACACTGAAATCAATGTGCATGTGGTGATCAATGTTGAATGTATTTAACTATATTTAGTATGTGGTCTTTGATGTAGCAGGAGTTTGCATGACCTTCCACTCAAATCTATTTGGTCCTTCCAAAATCTCTCAACGAATGGGGTCTAAATCCACCAAAGATGACTAGTGAAGGTACGAAATAGTCAGTTATAGTAAGGGGAATTGGGGGTATTTGTTGATGGAAATGGAGACATTTCCCAGTATCCAATTATATATATGTCTCGGGTGCAAATGCAACACACAAATTCCACATGGGTAGATATCCTATTTTTTGGCCATTAATTTACCTTTCGCAAATGTGGACACGTGAATATTGTCCTCCATGAATTGAAGTTCATAGTCAAAAGAGAGTTGGGTGGATCAATGAGACTAACAAAATCCACTTGACCTCACCATATGACCCCACAGGGTATCTACATGTCGTTCTTTTTGCACACTTGTGTTGAAAGTATTTTAATCTCCCTAAGAAAACAAATATGTTTGAAATGAGAAATGATTATGGGGAGTTATTTGGATGGTTATCCCCACAATCCTAACTTAGACTATAAATTATTTTGTGACTTCTTGTGGAGGATTTATTTCAATTAAATACTTGCATTGGTTATTTTTAAAGGGAGTTACATTGGCATCATGAAACAACGTTTTTTTTATTTATTTTAAATTTAAATGGTGTTATGATGGAGTTATTTCAATATTTCACTCTCTTTGATCCACCAATATTGTTTTATGGGCACAATGTGAAGAGAATATGAGAGTAAAAATAATATTTAGGTCCTCTGTGTGTGTTCTCCAAGTGACCAACCCACAATGTTTGAAGTAATGTGCTTGAAAAAAAATTGCCTAAAATACTTGAAAATTTTTGTAAGAAAGTAAAGAGACAAATGATGTTAACTTTGAGGTTCTTACTCCATCTAATTAATTTCCTAAGAGTGACTTTTGCAAATAAACTACAAATTTTAAGTAAAAGTGATAAGGGGGGTATTTCACTCTATTTTTCAATTCCAATTTGTTAATATCATTTATCAACGCAAATAAATAGCATGCTAGGGATGAGAAGAGATTTTAGGTCCCTTGTTTGTGTGATTTGTGATAGCTTAAACACCTACCCTTGGAGTAAAATGCTAACTTTGAAATGTTGTATGGTTTTAACCTTGCTCAAAATAATAAATTGCAATAAGTTATTAACTACCTAGATATTCCTTTGTGGTAATTATGGGCAAAGTGAATAAGGATAACAAATTAAAATGGTAGTAAAAACACGGTCCTAAGCTATGCATGCATGTGCAATGACAAACTACAATCCATCCATGTGGTTAGTATCACGAATTACGATTCCAAACTATAGACCCTAAGAGATTTAAATACTAGGAACAATTAATGAGATGCAAAAGAATGGGAGCAATAACCTATGATTTATAAAAAAATAAAATCTAACCCTCCCCCCCCGCAGATCCGGACTTATGAAGGAATGCAAGGAATTACAGAAATACACATAAACGCGGAGATGCAACAGAAATAAGACTTCATTTCATTAATATCATATAAAGGAAATATGCTTACAGACATAATGGAAATAAACTAGCTAGGGCGTTGGTAGCTTATCTCTGAGAAGAGATGTGGCGGCCACCAGCCTCTGAACTCTGAGTTACAATGCGACTCGAAGCCTATCTATTATCGAGAAACAAAGGAAAACCCTAAACATCCAAAAACCTAACCCTAGGAGATGAAAATGCCAAACTATGGGCCCCGTTGGGGTAAATTGGTACATCAATTTCCCGATGTCGTAACTTTGGCATACGATCTCCGTTTGACGTACATGATACCTCATTGGAAAGATCTATCCGAGGAATACACTGATGGAAACAAATGTTGAGACATCAACTCACATTCAACGGAACGGGATTTTACCAAAAACATCGTTTAGGGCCTCAAAACGGCTCCGGAAGTTTAGGACCCGAAAAAATTGCTAAAAATAGTAAGTTGTGCTATAATTAAGGAAACTAAAAGAACTGAAAGAAAAATGTTGGGGCCCCAAGTGGAATAGGCGGGTGGCCACCAATATCCACCTGGATCATTCCACCCCCCTTAAGAAGAAATGGTCCCCATTGCATGGAGTTCCTCCATGAGATGTGGAAACTTCTGCTAAACTTGTTCCCTCGTGAGCCACTTGCCTTGGTGCAGGAGTTGGCCAGCTTTGACAACCTGATACAATTGGATATTTTGCTGGCGAGTGTTCTTGATTTGCATCTCCATGATACGATCTGTGGTGGCATGCTCCCTATAGTCTGGGTTTAACTCTGTTGCTGTGAGTTGTTCTGCAATGTCGGAGATGTCCAGTAGAGGTGGAAAGTAGGGCCGAAGGCGGTCCACATTGAACATTGGGTGCAGACCAAGGAATGGTGGAATACTGATCTCAAAGGCGCCATCCCCTATAGCCTTGATGATAGTGTATGGCCCATATCGGAGCAAGCAAATCTTACGGTAGGGTCTAGCGAGGTGCTCCTTCTGCAAATGTATCCACACTTTGTCACCCACTTGGAAGTTGTGTGGCACCCGATGCTGATCATGTCACTGCTTGTATTTGGAATTTGTTCTGTCCAGTATGTCATGAACCTGTTGGCTGATGTGTTGAATTCGTTTGATGAAGTTGTTTGCCTTGTGATCTTCCGACTAGACATTAGACGAATCAGCCTGAGTAACCGCAAATGGAATGGCTACGTCAATGGGACATAGTGGCTGGAATCCCAAGCACACCTGAAAGGGGCTGTGGCCGATTAAGCTATTGAGAGTTCGATTATAGCTGTGATGTACATAGCGGAGGCTCTCATCCCATGTGCATGGATGCTTTGAGTTGTACATGTGCAGAATGTGTATGATCATCTTGTTGACGACCTCTGTCTGGCCATCAGTTTGGGGATGGAAAGCTGTGGACTTGGTGAGATTGGTGTCCAGCATTGACCAAAGGTTGGACCAAAATGTACTGAGGAACCTAATGTCCCGATTTGAGATGATAGACTGTGGGATCCCAAAGTGTACCCACACTCGTTCAAAGAAGATTTTAGCAGTGGTTTCTGCTGTTATATTCTTCTTGCAGGACACCATAATGGCCATATTCGAGAATCTGTCGACGACCATGAAAACAAAGTCATTGCCATGCTTAGTAGAAGGAAGGCCCGACATGTAATCCATGGAGATGGATTCCCAAGGTCGACTAGGGGTAGGTAGCGGAGTGTAGAGGCCTTGCTTCTTGATGGTTGGTTTGGCAATGACACAGGCAGTGCAAGATTTTATATACTTCCCGACATCCATTCGAAGGTTTGGCCAATAGAAATACTTCCGCAGTACTGCCACTGTTTTCTTGACCCCAAAATGCCCAGTGACCCGACTGTAGTGGGATTCACAAATCATCTTGGCGCACTCGCTTGAAGGAACACAAAGGTGTCCCAGGTGACATAATAGTCCACCCTGGAGGTGAAAATGGGAACTTGCTTACCCTCCAAGAGCATCTTTTATGTGTGGCCAAATTCTGGATCACTCTTGTAGAGAAGTGGCCAATCAGAAGTCTCGTTCCCATAAGAGATGAGCACGGTGGTTAGCGCCACGATCGGTGGTTAGCTGAGGCAGTCTGCAACATTATTGGTGCTTCCCTTCTTGTACTTGATATTCAAATGAAACTATTGCAAATATGTGGACCACTTCTGATGGCGATCGTTCTGCAACTTCCCTTGTGTTTGCATGAACTGCAGGGGTCAGTGGTGTGTATGGATGACCGTTTCCTTCCCTAAAATGTAATGCTTCCATTGTTGGCAAGCTTGCACAATGGAATACATCTCCTTGTCATAAGTGGGATACTTTCGGATTGTGTCGGAGAGTGTCTCACTGTGATATGCCACTGGATGTCCCTGTTGAGTAAGAACTGCCCCAATAGCATAGTTTGAAGCATCTGTCTCGATCTCAAATGGTTGTTGCAAATATGGTAATGTGAGCACTGGGGCAGAGCAGAGGCGATGTTTCAACTCCACGAATTCCTCCTGTTGAGATTCAGACCAAAATAATTTTGCTTTCGCTCCTCCCTTGGTGACTTGGCTCAAGGGCCAAGTGATATGAGAGAATCCCAACACGAACCTGCGGTAGAAATTGGCAAGACCTAGAAAGTTGCGGAGCTCTCTTAGAGTGGTAGGGGCTGGCCAATCCCGAATGACTTGGATCTTGGTCGGATCCACATGCACCCCTCGTTCATCAATAATGTATCCCAGATACTGAACGTGGTTCATGCCAAAAGTGCACTTATCCATATTGGCACACAACTTGTCTTGTCGCAGTGTTTGGAGGACCTGTTGGATGTGTTGGTGTCCATTTTGTCACCATTTTTTATCATCAAATATACTCTCAGTGGTGTTATTTTCACTATTCTGATATAATAAATCACTCCTCTTTCCATTCAGACCGTCAATCAGACCCAAGTATGATCATATTTACATATCACGTGAATCTTGGCTAAATATCATTATTTTCATGGTTTATTAATATTAATTTAATGTTTTTCGACTCGCTTGGAAAATAGATTTCGGATTGCAGGCTATGGGCTTCAAATGGGCCTCCGTTCAGACTCGTGTTCACATTGCAAATGTTCAGCCGCATACATCCCACTGTTCATCCCTTCGTTCAACCCATGAAATCATCGGTTCGCATATTCCTTCCCATTAAAGACAAAAAAACGAAAATATGGGTTATGTTAGAAACGTGGTGGTTATGGTTGGTGAGTCCCTGTTCTAGAAGATTCGCTTCCCTACTCATTCAACTCGACAACACATGACTCTCCCCATGTCAATGCTCTAGAATATTCACTTTTCCGTTCGCTCAGCTCTCCAGCACATGCTCATGCCCACGTCGACGTTCCAGCAACTCCATCCTCCCATGCTCAGCCTGTCAGTGCATGCTTCTGCCCACGATTAAAGGAAACTAACACGTAGCTATTCGCATCAAGGAGAATTGGCTCCGTGAAGCAGGCGTACGGCCTATACATTGTCATAAACCACCATGCAACCGTTGTATAGACATTAAAGACTTCTATTTTTAGAGAGGTCGACTATGTCGACCTTCTCTCCCATTATAAAGTTATATATAGACGCCTCCTTTGGAGAAATGCAGATGACATATAGCACAGTAGATATAGACATTTACGCTATCAGTACTTTAAAGAAACGCTGGATAATTTTCTTAGTTAATGGAAGCTCCTGAATTTTACTATTGATATTCTGTTGTTGGTGACTAAGTTGATTTAGTTTCAATCTCTGATTGCTGGGAAGGGCCCCTCATCAACCAGAGGTTTTTATGTATATTTTTGTATTTTCCTTTCTGCAAGTAATTAGTTCATTTTCCAGTGTATGTAATTAATTATGTTTTCCTGTATATGCCATTTCCTTATTTTTATGTAATCTGTATCTTGTTTCTAACTTAATTTACTTTTCCAAAATTGATAATGGACGGCATAGTGTTTATAGTTTGCTTTCAATCTTTTGCAATTAGATAGAGTTTAGTTAGTTGTTGTTTCGGGTTTAGTTTATAATTAGAATTAGTTCTGTCAGTTCCTTTCCTATAGCTCTAGGTTAGTTTTATTCATATCTCAGTTTTGTTTGATTAGGGCATAGAAATAGTTTATTTATTTAAACAATGATTAGAATAGGTTACTTCTTGTTATCTTAGCTTCTAAATACTCTATTCATTGCTTTCCTTGAACCATAAGATCATATGCATCAGCCAGCTGGTAGTTAAGATCATCCAAACTGCTTCTTTCTTAGTTTAAATCATTTTCCTCCATCCGGACTGTCATCCGGATCATCATTTGGACCTCAATACTTTATGCATTGTTTTTATGCTTGTTTAGAATCCAATTTCTTAGGATTTTTAACTGTAATATTTCTTGCTTTTAATTAGCAGGCTTAGATGTAATTAAGATCTTGTTTTCCACTGCATAGAGTTTTGATTAAGTTTCGTCATTATTCTTAGTTTCCATTTCATCTTCCTTAACTTTGCTTTAACTGTCTTTCAAGTTATGTTTTTCATGTTTGATTTGCCAATAGGTTACTGTTCTAGAATCCATCAGTTTCATTCTTAGTGTATTTTATTATATGTTCTTAAGGTTTATTTCGGATTAGAGTTAATAATTTCATTCTCCAAGATATCTTAATTTTGATAGTTTCTTCGTTAAGAATAGGATCAGTTTTCCTCATTCACACAGATAATGAAGGTGTTCATGAAATAGAGTTTGGTTCAGAAATAAATATCTTTATCAAGTTTTCTACTTGCTTCTATATAAAATATCTTTATCAAGTTTTCTACTTGCTTCCAAATCAAATTCAGTCCAAGTAAATATCTTTATTATGTTTTCTACTTGCTTCTAGATTTCATTAGTTCCAATTCATTTTGCTTATGGATAGAAGATAGATCATAATGTTTAAAATTAATTGTAATTGGTCTCTTTGTAGTTTACATCTCTTTGTAGAAATTAGGAGTTTACATCTCTTTGTAGAAATTAGGTTAGATTTACTTCCATTTTGTTTTGCTGTTACATTCAAAAGTCATTATGATACATTCACCCCAATTCCTATCACATTTGATGTACAACATCAAGGAGAATGGAATTAGATACTTTAGTGTAGTCTTGAAGTATTAATTGAATGCATGAATATTTGTTGAATTCACCAAGTAGTTTGTAGTTTTTGTTTCAAGTCAAATGGTTTCCATTTTCATAAAAAGTAGTTTGCTTTTTTATTAGTATTTGTTTTTTTGTTCCCATTGTTTAATCATAGAGTAGAGTAATATAGCTTGATACTATTCTGATCTGTTGGTTTAGCTAGGTTTAATTAGTTCCTTCATTGTTTTTCTGAAGTTTGACTCAGTTTTTCATTTTGAAAGATCTTTCGATCTTTTCTTTATTAAATATTTCTAAGGTCTGCCGAGCCAAAACTTAGGTCCCATTCTACCTCGGCATATACTGTGCCACAACTCTAAGATTACCAAACCTGGTCGATAATTAAATATTTTGGTGATTCTTTAAGACAGTAATTACACCTCAACATTTTGGCGCCATTGCCGGGGAGTTGTAGATAGGTAGAACTCAGTTGTAGATAGGTAGAACTCTCTTTTGAAACCTAGTTATAGATTTGAATTCTCCTCTTTGAAATTTAGAAATAGGCTGGTGGCAGGTGAGCGGTAAGATGAGAGGTAAGAACCTGCGCATCTATTATAATAGGCATCCCCAAAACCCAGCAATAGTAGTGATGCAGTTAGAGTTTATTTCAGTTATAGTTTGTTTTCATGAATAGGTCTAGAGACTCACAAGGTAGATTTATTAAAACTAGCCCTCCTACTAGAATCCCTACTAAAATTCCTACTAACCTATACGGGGGGCGTGCCACCCCAACTACTAACTCAACATAAAGGTATCGGAAGACACCTAAAGGGGATATTCCTACTTGGAAAGCAAATGAAACCCTTTCTAGAAATCAATTAGGGGAAACCATAGGGACATCAGAACAGTCTGTTCATAAAGAAATTCCACTATAAGAACCTGAAGCTCATATTGAGACTGAACTTAGACAAGAAGAAATTCAAAAGGATAAAACTTCAGAACCTCCCAACCCTCCATTAGTCCAAAAACCCAAAGACACTACTTTTTCAATAGTAGGTGGTCCAAACTTAGTAGATTTTGTTGATCCTGCACAAGTAGATGCTCTTTTTGAGAATTCTGTGAACATATTTATTTCACAGATTGAAACAACAATGGTAGGACCTTCAAATTTGGACTCCCATGTAGCTGGTAACTCTCCTCTTAAAGAGAAAAATACCCTTCCTGAAACAGAACGTTGGGATATCCCATATTCTCCAAGAAATGATCCACCTAAGTATTCTCTCTTTGGCAATCAAATCTTCATGGAGGATGAAAATGAAGATCATGTCCGACAAGATGAAGAAGAGGGAGAAGTTAGGACTGAAGGTACTTTTGGATTCCCTATCATAGACACTACACAATATGTGACTATGAAAAACACCCCTCCTTCCTCACTACCAACCTTTTATGGGAAGAGTAGTGAGGATCCGGATACATTCTTATTCGAATTTGACATTTTGTGTAGGAGTTAACTACCTACAAGATGGCCAAAAGCTAAAACTCTTTCCTGCCACATTAAAAGATTCTTCTCTCCGATGGTTCATGGGGTTAGGAGAATCTAGTATTAGAACTTGGGAAGACATGAAGAATGCATTTCTACGGAAATATCAGGGTTACTGTAAACCTAAGGACTCTCGCAATGATATTTTTAAAATACAACAACTTGAAGATGAGATCCTAGAAGACTATCTCGAAATATTTAACTATGTGTTACATAAATCTAAATATACTGATCTTCGGGAAGATGCAGTAAGAACACTCTTCCTCAATGGAATCTTAGAGAAGAATGAATCCAACCCTAAAGGATATAGTAAAAGATGAATTACAAAAAATCCTCAACGCTGGTTTCATCTACCCAATTTATAACAGTAAATGGGTGTCTCCTCTGGTAGTAGTTCCAAAAAAGTCACAGGGAAATGGCGTATCTGTGTTGACTTTCAAGATTTGAACAAGGCCACTCTTAAGGACTACTTCCCTTTTCCTTTCATTGACCAGGTGTTAGATACCTTATAAGGGAAGAAATACTTTTATTTCCTTGATGGGTATAGTGGATACAATCAAATATTAATAACACCTGAGGATCAAGACAAGACAACCTTTACCTGTTCTTGGGGGACATATGCCTATCGAGTGTTTCCATTTGGACTATATAATGCACCTGTTACTTTCCAGCGTTCAGTATTAGGAATCTTTGCTGATCTTATACATGATTGTGTAGAAGTTTATATGGATGAATTTATAGTTTATGGTGATACCTTCCAAGAGGCCCTTGATAACCTTGAAATAGTTCTTATTCGGTGCCAAGAAACGAACTTAGCCCTTAGTCATGAAAAATGTAAGATGCTACTAACCGAGGGCATAGTTCTAGGACATCATGTCTCTCTTCAAGGTATCAAGGCGGATCTTGCCGAGATAGAAATAATTGTTAATCTTCCTCCTCCAAAAAGTCTGAAGGAAGTAAGAAGTTTTCTTGTCCATGCAGGCTATTATAGACGTTTTATTGAAAACTTCACTAAGATAGCCGCACCTATGTTCAAGCTACTCATGAAAGACACAGAATTCCAATGGACTGAACCGTGTCAATATGCCTTTGAAACTTTGAAGGAAAAGCTATCAGTGGCACCAATACTTAGGGGCCCTAATTGGTCCCTTCCTTTCCATATATCCACTGATGCTTCCGACCTATCTATAGGAGTAGTCTTAGGAAAAAAGAGGGACAAACATCGCATGCCATCTATTTTTCTAGTAAAAATTTGACTCCTGCTTAATCTAAATACATTGTTATTGAAAAGGAGTTTCTAGCAATAGTCTATGCCATCAACAAGTTTCGTCATTATGTCACAGGATATGAAATTTTTATACACACTGACCACTCTGTCGTTATATTTTTAATGAATAAACCTATCACCAATGGCAGAGTGACTCAGTGGATTCTTTTGTTACAAGAATTTAACATCACCATTGTCGATCGTCCCGATCGAGAGAATGTGGTAGCAGATTTTCTCTCTCGAATTCAAACTGATGATAATGCTAGTCCTGTCGATGATAGCTTCCCAAATGAACATTTGTTCACTGTGTCTATTCGAACCCCATGGTTTGCAGACATAGCCAATTATTTAGCAACTGGAAAGCTACCAAACCATCTCTCTCCACCTGAGAAATGTAGGATCATATTTCAAAGTTCTAATTATTCTTGGGTGGACAATGATCTTTTTCGTACTGGTCCTGATCTTATTATTAGAATATGTGTACAAGAGGATGAGATGGTAGAGATCCTTCATGCATCTCATGGTGGACCTTGTGGCGAGCATTTTCCTGACAAGAGAACAACATACAAAGTGTTTCACTCTGGCTATTATTGGCCAAGTATTTTTAAAGATGCTTCCAAGTATGTCAAGGGGTGTGACAGTTTCCAAAGAATGGGGAGACCTACGCAATCCGACAAGATGCCTTTACAACCCCAAGTTATGATTGAGCCTTTTGAGAAATGGGCTCTATATTTTGTTGGGCCAATTTCCCCTATGTCTTGCAAGAAGAAGTACATTCTAGTCTGTATAGATTATGTCACCAAGTGGGTAGAAGATAAAGCCTTATTCCGAGCCACAGAGAAATCTGTGGTAGAATTTATATATGAATAAATATTTACCCGATTCGGTGTACCTAGGGAGATTGTAACCGATCAAGGATCTCAGTTCACCTCCAAGTTGATGAAAGAGCTTACTGACAAATATGGTATTAGACATTGTAAATCTTCACCATATCACCCGCAAGCAAATGGTCAGGTAGATTCCACCAACAAAGTATTAGAATCCATCCTGACTAAGACTATCCGGTTACACCACAAAGACTAGGAAGATAGGCTTCCAGAAGCCTTGTGGGCTTATAGAATAACTTGGAGGAACACCACTGGCCACACACCTTATGAACTTGTTTATGGTAAACAAGTTCTTCTACCTATTGAATTTCAAGTCAAAAAAATTTGTATGGATGCACAATTAGGGATGAATCTGGAAGAAGCACAGAGACGACGAATCCTGCAGATAAATGAATTAGACGAGATTAGGCAAGATGCTATTCAACGCACAATATTAATTCAAAATCAACGCAAAAAGTGGCATGATAGATACATTAAACAAAAACAATTCAAAATTGGAGGCTGGGCATTTTTTTTTATTCAAGATACAAAAACTTTAAAGGTAAATTAAGTACTCATTGGATGGGTCCATATGAAATTGTTACCGCTTTTGACAATGGATATGTTAAAATTAAGACAATTGATGATTCTCAAATTTCCTTTGTTGTAAATGGACATAGAATTAGACTTTATCATCAACCAATATCTAAACTAGATTTTGTGCATAATGCCTTACAACAAAAAGACATGGAACTGGTAGAAGAGGAAGTTATTCCTCCTTCCCCTGGTTCTTGAATTATTTTGGGTTATCTTCATTTGTATATATGTAAATATGTTTTTGTTTTTCAATAATAAGAGTAATTTCTAACAATTGATTGCATTTTTGCAGGAAATTCATTATTATGATCGGCTTATAAAATTTTGTCAATTAAAACAGGAAGACTCTTTTCCTTTCCTTAACTTTGAAAATTTTACATAACTTTATTTGAAAATATGTTTTTGTTTTGAATAAATTTAAATCATCTAACAAGTGGTTTTACAGTCGATTACCAGAACCTTATCACTATAATCAATCAGGGAATATTAACTGAGAAGGGAAGTGCTCCAAAAGAAAGTCATAATATATCCTAACTCCTTCTCTTTCGCTTATTGTTGAAAATTGAAAAATTATAGTGAAAGGTTAAAGCGTTCTTTATATCATTTTTAACCACTTTCTTTTATGATTCTGTATATGGTATTTGATTCAGACATGTACATTTCTGATTTATCATTAGAATAGTTGCTTAAGACCTACTTTGATTACTATGATCTTCAAAAGCTCTATCTTACACCTATGGACTACTAGCTCATCCTAGACTCATGATCAAAACTTGTCTCTTAAGCACTTTTGAAAGGTATCCCAAAAGTGAGTGATATTTCTATTTTGTGGGGAACATTACTAATCTTTTATGAAGAGGATGTACTGAGAGGTCAAAGAATAGATTTAGGTTATTATCTTTTGAAATGATCTATGATCTAGGCCATTTTAAATAAAGTTACTCACAAAGTTCGTTCTAAAATTTTGAGTTATGTGTTTAGCAGGCTTAGCACACTCTAGTGCCAACCGGATTCCCTCAATATATATATATATATATATATATATATATATATCATTATACGAGGAAAACCCGCCGGGGTACTGAACAGGCTCGCTGGCAGCGGCTCCATGCTAAGTAAAATCTTAAACAAGGAAGCTCGATAAATGCAAGTAAACCTGTCGGGGTACTGAACAGGCTCGCTGGCAGCGAGGCTATGCTTGCATGGTACCAAGATAAACCCATCGGGGTACTGAACATGCCTGCTGGCAGCGGGGCAATATCAGGTAAAATAGGTCGGTTAACGCATTGCTATGCACATGGCTCATTAAAGACCTAAGTATATGAATACATGTTGAGGCCTATTATTTATATTGCTATTAGAGAATGGCTGTAAGTTGGACTTGGACCCTGTCATCTAATTCAAACAATACCTAGGATATGACTATCCTAGAAATGGGACCCATAACCATAGAAATCTCACAAACTCTATGGTGAACCTTATCTATATTCTTTGGATGACAAGAGATCTTTAAAATGAGTCATGGATGACTAGTTTTCCTATGGTATTTTCACATCAATTATACTATCATTCTTCATATGGTCTTCTTAAGCACTGTTGTGTTCTTTTTTATGAATGCACATATCTGAATCATCTACATTTATTAGTTAATATTTCATTTTTTTTTACGAAAATTATCACAGCATTTTAGAAGCTATCGGAAAAACTTTCAATTGAAAATATTTGAATATTAATCAATTTTTCTTTGATGGCTTGAGGACACACCATATTTTTTGTTTGGGGGAGGTTCATAACTATCTTTATTTTCTGATTATTTACCAAAAATCTATTTATCTCTGACAAAATGATAGGTGTTTTCAGGAATAATGCGAAATAGCAAAAGGAGGATTGTCCTAATCAATGATAAATAAAGAGGAACGCAACTAAAAGGTCCAAAAAAGCAAAGTTTACAGCATCTTTTGTGCACTAACAACCTCAGAAATTCCCTGCAAAATCAGCTTCAGTTAGCATCAACAAGCAGATCTTGTACAAACAAAAGTCTGTATGAAGGGTTGAATGATGGGTCGAATGCCGATCTGAATGAGGTGACGAACGAGGCAAACGAAAAATGATCCGAATCGAGTGTCAAATGAAACCATAGCTTATAATGGCTTTATTAAATATGCCAAGGTATCCAAATTTGAATACTATTGATAAATCTAATTGGCCAATTATGTCAGGAATCAATCAAATGTCAATTTCGCACGTGGTCTCATTCCCTTATCCATCTCGCCTCCATTAAACGAATGGATTATGCATCATCGTGATCTTCAGAATCATTACATGATCGCCATATGGTCTTAATTATCCTATTGTACGATCTGCCATCATATTAATCGAGTCATCATGATCTCTCATGTGTAATCCATGTCTATAATTTCATTTTGAGAATTACATTCAACCTGTGCAAAGTTCGACTTTGGACATGGTTGAATATATCATAACCACACGTATTCACTAACTCACGCATTTATATGTTGGCACTCGATTCAATATCTTTGAATGATAAGCGTGATCTTTCAAGCATGATAAGTCCTCGCCTACGATCATTCAACCATTCAAATGGACTTCAATTTAAACTGACGACTGCATGAATTTCGCTCCATTATGTTCGCTTTCCATCTTTTCTATTAAGCTGCATCTCTTGCATCTCTTGCATCCCCTGTACCTATCTGCATCCCTCGACCTCTGTCCAATTATGCCGATCCATCATGAACATAGAAGTTACCAGGATTTACTTCGCATTCCCAAGTTCAAAGTGTTCCGTGAGGTATTCCTTCGAGCCGGATGGGGTCCGTTTCTCCGCCTTCTCCAAGGCCATGACCACGAAATCTCACTGCTTTTCGCTAAGGGATTCGATGGAAAGACGGCCAAATTTGGCCATCTCACTTTTTCTGTGACGGAAGAATCTATCGCAATGGCCACAAAGCTTCCCAAGGAGGGTTCCCATTGGCACAAACATCTCTTCCTTCCACGGAAGGACCACGAATTTGCTTTGAAGGCCGAATATCAACATGTTGCTGGAACAAAAGGATTCCACCGGGATTGGGTCAAGCCGGAATACCTAGATCCCTTGACTGTCATCATCCATCTGATCACTTGTGAGGGTAAGTTTACTATTTTTTAAGTCTGCCATTTTAGATTGCTATCACATTTTGTTAACAATCAGACCCTCAATTTCCCATTCTATTTCTTGAAATGTTTAGAGAAAATTTCAAGCCAGGTTAGGAAGAATACTATTAATTCCTCTGGTATCTTGTACCATCACTGTCTCATTAAAATCCTGATCATTCACCAGTTGGAAGAGAGAGGGAAAACCTGGGATCGTTTTGTCTTTGAAACACTAAACCCTCATTTGATCGAGAAGCCTATTGTCAAACTCTCTGCATCTCGAAGACACCATCGTTTCCAAACCGGTATTAGTGAGCCTACCCAATCCTCTACACAAGAAGAACGAGACACTAAGCATGTGTGGTTTGATGAGTATCCCTCAAGAGATGTGCACATTGTCCACCCATCGCCTTCTCCTGATCTTTCCTTTGGTGACCCTACTTCGGAACCCCCACTTTTTTCATCAGTACCCACTAAATCCAGGAAAAAAAATCATGACCAGTCCATCGACCAGTCTGTCATCCAGACTGTCATTCAGCCATCACATTCAGATGACCATACCCTCGAAACACCCCTCCTCACATTAGCCAATGTATCTGCTCGATTGTGTGAAGCCCCTGTTGCTAGAAGTTCTCCCGCACACAATGAAGACAAAGTTCTTGAAGAACATACTGTTGATCTTGAAACACTTTCAAAAGAGTTGAGTCCTCAAAAGGACCTGGAACATCGCATAGAACATCCCATTCTGAATCAGCCGGAAGTGGATAGGTTGACCCAAGGGATAGCATGGTTGAGAGATCAGAATCAAAACTATGTGGAAACAATCTTTGAGCATCATAAAGAAAACAAGGTATTGCGCACACAAGTAAGAAGCATTGAATGCTTGGTCAATGCCAAAACAACGTCCCATACTTCTCTCTGGATGAGGTATGATGCCTTGAAGGATCAGTTCCAAAATCTTAGGGCTAAGTCCACTTCCGCTTCCAAGTTGAAGGCAGCTGCTATCGCAGCTCAACCTTCTTCCTGAATTCTTCTCCTTTTGCTCAGTGGGACCTGGCATATCTCCAATTTGGGGGAATGTTGGTGTCCATTTTGTCACCATTTTTTATCATCAAATATACTCTGAGTGGTGTTATTTTCATTATTCTGATATAATAAATTACTCCTCTTTCCATTCAGTCTGTCAATCAGACCCAGGTATGATCATATTTACATATCACGTGACTCATGGCTAAATATCATTATTTTCATGGTTTATTAATATTAATTTAATGTTTTTTGACTCACTTGGCAAATAGATTTCGACTTGCAGGCTATGGGATTCAAACGAACCTCCGTTCAGACTCGTGTTCACGTTGGCATATTCGTGTTGGCATATTCCTTCCCATTAAAGACAAAAACAGAAATATGGGTTCTGTTAGAAACGTGGTGGTTATGGTTGGTGAGTCCCTGTTCCAGAAGATTCGCTTCCCTGCTTGCTCAGATCGAAAACACATGACTCTCCCCACGTCAACGCTCTAGAAGATTCACTTTCCCGTTCGCTCAACTCGCCAGCACATGATCATGCCCACGTCGACGTTCCAACAGATCCATCCTCCCACGCTCAGCCTGCCAGCAGATGCTTCTGCACACGATTAAAGGAAACTAACACACAACTATTCGCATCAAGGAGAATGGCCGCAAGATGTCGTCCATCATCCTCATGAAGTTTACGGGAGCATTTGTCATCCCGAAAGGCATGACCAACCATTCGAAAAGGCCCTCCTTGGATTTGAAGGCAATCTTCCACACATCGGAGGGTTCAATTGGTACCTGGTGATACCCAAACTTCAAGTTGATCTTATTGAAATATTTACCCTCTTTGCGTTGGTCCAGAAGGTCATCAATCCGTGGGATCGGGTACCTATTCCGGACAGTGATCTTATTCAACGCCGAATAGTCAATACAGAGTCTCCAAGTCCCATCCTTCTTTTGCACCAACACGATCGGGCTCCCATAGGGTGATGAACTTGGTCAGATGTGCCCTTTCTGCAACAACTCCTAAATATGCCTCTTGATTTCATCATTCTCCAAAACAGAGCACCAATAGATTGATCCATTGGGAAGCGGCACACCTGGGGTCAGATCGATAGGGTGCTTGACCTGACAGTGCAGAGGCACCCCTGCAGGTGAGGTGAAGATGTCCCTGTACTCCTCCATGACCTTGTCCATCTGTTGTTGCCGGGCGTAGGAGCTCTGTCTGGAGGTTATGGCCATAGTCTTATTCTTGCCCTGAGGGCAGATTACCAGGAAAACAAATTTCCCCGTTTTGGAAATGATCTTACTGCATTGTTTTGCAATAACCAAAGAGATGGCGGCAGGCGACGCTACCTCCGATATCCTGTACAAATTATTTCCTAGAGTAACAATAACAACGCGAGGCCAGGACTCATACACAGCATGTCGCTTCCAAAAGTATGGTTGGCCTAATAATACATCATAAAAATCAAGAGGAGCATTGTCACATTATACGGCCTCATCCGTGAAGGGCTTGATGTTGTAGGGAAGGTAACACTATTGGCTGACGTGGAGATCCCATCCTTGGTGAAGCCACCCAATGGTCTACGGTTGTGGGTGTGTTGTGGTTGGCAAGCCCAACCGCTTCACGACTTCTTCTGAAATGAGGTTCTTTTGGCTCCTGCTGTTGACAATGAACTACAGTGGGGAACCCTTTACCCAAATCTGGGAATAGAAGAGGCGCTCCCCCTCCTCTGGATCTTCCAGTTCCTCCTTTTGGACCTTTGTGGTGGCAACAGTGGCATTGGGATCCACATCAATAATCTTCTCCTCCATTTCATTGCCCCTTTCGGATTCTGGTTTAGAGTCGGAAAATGCATCTAATTCAGAAGCCTTCAGCTCGGCCACCAGTGACTGCTTGGCCTGACACTCAATTGTGTTGTGCGTGGAGCTCTTATGAAACTCACACCACTTTCCCATTTCCTTCTTTGGCTTCATAGTGTTGTTCTTTGCTTATGGTTTTGGCGGGTTATCCTGGGCCGCCCCACCTTGGCTTTGTCCTTTGTTCTGCGGTTTGGGGGCACCTTTCCGTTGCTTCTGATTCGCAGATCGAAAGTCTCACTTCTTCTATTTGAACTTTTGCTCAATCTTGGCAGCAAAACCAATATGCTGCGCCAAGTGAGGAGATTTCGAGGAACTCCATTTCCTCCTGAATGTATCTGTGCAGAAAAATACGGTACTTCATCACCAAATGTTTCTCCGAATCTTTGATACCCAATTTTGTGCGCAGGGTATGGAACAAATTCGTTAGCTCATGCACATCTTGATCCCTTTGTTGCTGCAGCGTAGTCTATTGTATGTACTTGTCCTCATAGCTTCCCATGGGATAATATTGTTCCTTGATGGCATCTTGGAAAGAATTCCAAGTGGGTGCGGCCGAAAACAGAGAGGATGCCCTCTCATCTGTCTGCTCACAGTAGGTTTCCCACCAATCCTTGACATGGAGGGCGGCTTTGAGGAGTTCAAAATTGATCCTTTCCCGGTTGGAAAATTTATGCACCAAAAAGTACCCTTCTAACAAATTCAACCATCTATCTACGACATCTGCATCTATTTGGCCTTCAAATATGGAAATGTCAAAATTTACTTGTACCTTAAAAGGGGTTGCGCCTCCAAAATGGATGTTGTTGGGAAGTTGTTGAAGGATCTGGGCAAAGTTATCCATCATCGCATTCCTTTGTTTCTCGAGGGCCTCCTCAAGCAATATTTTGATAGGACCTCCTGCTCCCTCGTCTTTCTTTTTGTCCGCCATGGGCAGCCGTCGGGGTTTGCGAGGATGATCTTGCAAGGGTTCAACCAGGTCCAGCCCTAAGTCCTTATACCCCGACCTTGTTGGGGACATGCAAAGAAGGATCGAGAAAGAGAAAACCCGCTCCGATACCACTGATCCGTACTTATGAAGGAACGCAAAGAATTACAGAAATACACCTAAACGCAGAGTTGAAGCAAAAGTAAGACTTCATTTCATTAATATCACACAACATAAATATGCTTACAGACAGAATGGAAAAAAACTAGCTAGGGCGTTGGTAGCTTATCTCTAAGAAGAGATGTGGAGGCCACCGACCTCTGAAATCTGAGTTACAATGTGGATTGAAGCCTATCTATTATCGAGAAACAAAGGAAAACCCTAAACATCCAAAAACCTAACCCTAGGAGATGAAAATGCCAAACTATGGGCTCTGTTGGCGTAAATTGGTACATCAATTTCTCGGCGTCGTAACTTTGGCATACGATCTCCATTTGACGCACATGATACCTCCTTGGAAAGATCTCCGAGGACTACATCGATGAAAGCCAATGTTGAGTGTTTTAATCATAAGTAAATGTTGAGTCCTTGACTCACATTCGTCGAAATGAGATTTTCCCAAAAACGTCGTTTAAGGCCTCAAAACGGATCCGGAAGTTTAGGAGCCGAAAAAACTGCTAAAAATAGTAAGTTGTGATGTAATTAAGGAAACTGAAAGAACAATGTTGGGGCCCCAAGTGGAATAGGCGGGTGGCCAGCAATATCCACCTGGATCACCCGCACCCCCTCAACTTGAGTGAAATCATAGATAAATGGCTAAAAAATGTTTTGTGTCCCCCTTGCATGGGTTGTTTTATGGATAGTCACATAAATTACATAGAGTAAAAGTTAAGTCACCCTTGAGACAAAATTAAATGGGTATTTGGATGGGACTAGTGGAATTACTTAGGGGCAGGTAGTGGACCTACCTGTGATAAAATTTTGTGTGGAAATTTGGTGGGACTTAGTGCAATTGCTTCGGGTATTTGCTGACTTTCCCACAAGAATGTTTTTCACAAAAATATAGTGGGACTTAACAAAATTATGTGAGCAAGTAGTAGAACCTCCTACAAGGTATACTTTTGTAACTATACGGTGGGACTCTGCTACATTTATGTGACACATATAAAAACAATTGCACAAGACAATAAGCTGACATAAAATGAAACTTGAAAATACCTAGCTCCTCTTAAGGACTGCTTGGTGAAATTATAGGCCAATGTCTCACCCTACAAGCCACCATAGGTTAGAAAATAGCTGAGAACAACCTAAAAAGTAATATTTAAACGAATCTAAACCCAAATGGAGTCCCCAATCTATTTTGTGGGTTTGTTGCATTGGTGAGAAAAAAAAACCTTTAAAAACAAGATCCTAAGTTAGACAATAGACAATGGTTAGTAGTGAGACTAGAATAAGAGTATTTTAATAGAAATAAACAAATAGAAGCATGCAAGCAATCATTCTACAAGATTAATCACAATAATGCCATCCAGACACAAAAATTAGAGAGAAACAACAATACTTATATATTAGCCCAATGGAAAAGCATAAAAATAAGTGATGTCACCTTGTAAGAGTGATTGGAATTAAGTGGCATCTAACATTCTACTTGGGATGGGTCATGTTCCTTCTTGAAATCTCTCTCTAATAATGGTGAATGAAGAACACTTGTCTCCTTGACGAAGAAGCTCAATAAGCATGAGGCAAATGAATGGTAGAGATGAGAGAGTGATAATTATGATCTCCAACCTAATTCATCTAGCATAACCTTGTAATTCTTCCTCTCCTCTTAGAGAGCCTGCTCTCTAGTACACCATCCTATCTGTCTCATGGCCAACAACCATGAGTCGACCGCCAAGGATACCAAAATCATATGGACTCAATGTGCATCTTTAAATAATCATCTCGGTGCACCCTCCATCATGTCATTACCAATGGAACTCACATAGGATCGTTACAATCTCCCCCACTTAAATATGTTGACGTCCTCATCAACACGGCTCCATCCACACATTCGATGAAAGGGGCATTGGTGGTGAAGAGGCCCTTCCATGTATGCCAATAACCGAACATGGATCTGATACCATATGTCAAGGGACTAGACTTGTTTTCCCTCTTGAGCATCCCATACAGTCTGAAAACCTAGTCATTGCATGAAATCGACGTGATCTTGCTAGTTGAGCATGACCATCAACTGCAAGTATCACCCAGACTACACCTCATCGAAACCAGCCTACCCAAACCTAAGCCAGACACCTTAGAGTATGTGGAATTCCAAGAGCTCGTTTCACTATAGGAAAAGAAGTTCACTGCATCGCCACCCAACCTTGGACAATGTCGTACCATCACATTTCATCCCCCAATCCAACACTTGAATGAACAACTGCTGTTATCAGACAATCTACCAAAATCGGACTTAAGGCGTGATCTCTCTAGCTCAATGTAAGTCTAGAACAAATGAGACAGAATATGAAACTACTCTCCTAGATCTAGTTAGAGATCAGTGAATTAAGCATCTTACCTCAGATTTGTAGATCTTTCTCCTCGTGGTTGTTCCGAGTTCCGCGGTTGTCAAATCAATGGCTATAAGACCTGTCAAAACACATAGGAACAATACAAGCAGTAAAACATGCCTAAACACTAACTAGTCTAAGTAAATAGTTGAGGAGGTAAACTATAAATATCATCAACACAATAACATTTATGGAAATCATTTATATTACTGTATAAAACGTGGGAGATGCAATAGAAGAGATGATTACAACTGATGCCTCAACGTCGCAATCTCCTTCCGACAAGCGAAACCAAATCTCCTAGAGAGAAGTAGGTGCCTCCAAGACTAAGGTGCTGAACTACTGAGCTAATTTCACCAGCATAAGAGTACCATAGACTTCCTCCCTTTGGAATGGGAAGGGCGCTTATATTTATAGGACCAAGTGGATAGAGTAGGTTGAGGATCATGGGGAGAAGGTTAAGGGATCCTCCCATTAGGTTAGGGAACTAAAGGCCAGCTCACCTAGTAGTTAGGGATAGGGATCCACCTCATCCAACTTCTAGAATTCGCTCGAAAGCTACCTTTATCTCATGAAACTGACTCTAGCACATGCTACATGAATGCAACCTATGACGACGCACTTTTCTCAAAGACAATCTGCATCGGCTTAATTATGAGTGTGGATAAAGGTCATCGACTTTATATAAATGACTAGCTTGATCTTGGGACTTCAGGTATTTAGGCACTGAGGTTACATAGGTCTCATGATGGTGAGATTTTGGGTGTAACAGAATGCCCCCCAAACAATGAAGCTGGTAAAACTAATTAGGTAAAATGATTTGATAGAAGGAATCGCAGGGACTTGTCGGAGAGAAGATGTTGTCATAGTACAACTGACTCTAAGAACACAGTCTCATATGATGCACAACATGGCTGCCGACCAATACATTGCAGATCCATGGTAGTAATGACCGACTGAACACAATCATGGCTACTAGACACAAGCGTAGATCCATGATGAGATGATAACACAACCATGACCAATACAAAAGTGGATCCATGTAATATGACTCAAACAATCTCCATTACAACCTGGATAAAACATGACTCCCCTGGGTCTTCAAGTTGAACCCGCAACGATACGAATCTATCCATGTGATTACAAATGTCTTGACGTCGAACATGGTAGAAACCACTTGATTATCAGTCATTGATGTATACCGTTAACAAGCGTGAGGGAAATCACCATTAATGTCAATGATCCCCAAGGTATCATAGTACATATCATCAAGCGCGAATGAATGAGTTGAAGTCAAACGCTTGACGAAATCTTCCAATCAAGAGTCAATGATGTAAACTCATGTCGAACGCGAGGTAACCTGCCATTGAGGCATGTAGGACCAAGGTACTTGATTGGTTTCTAGATTCAGTCCTCGGATGTTGTGTTGAATTTGACAAGGATGAATCCGTCGAAGGAGGGCCATGATGAATCCCCCATCATCGACACGAAACTCGACAACAGATGTTTGGAGATCGGATGGTACAGTAATATGCAAGACTGACTCAGTGTAGACCAACATGATGGAAGGTGTACTGACTACAAATGATGAGTGGTGAATACATCTCTTGAAAATGGGCATGGCATGACTTGGCAGTATCGACATGACGAGAACGACGCCAACTACTAATGCAACTGGTGGTGGAAGCATTCTTTAGACGACCCAAAGGAGTAACAAGACTCGTGGAGTTAACATGACTCGAGGACAAGTACTAAACGAAAATGAAAAATGAGTGCCATGTTCAAGAGCAACTAAGTACTACCACAGGTAAAAGTGTAACACAAAAAATTTCCTTTTTCCCCATCATGGCTGATGAGTGCCTCATGTGTTTTTAATGAACTTGATGAGGGTAACCAGATGCTCGGTATAGCTCATCTAATAGATGAGTCCAATCCCAAACATTTTTCGAACATGGGAATGAAGGGGTTCGTCCTATGGCAGGCACTTCAATGTTGAGTTTTAACGAGTCCATATAAGGTAAACTCGGTGTCATTTCATGTTTAGAGAGTCTGAAAAGAACTAAAGAAGACTCTAAAGGTCATTTTTCATAAGGTTAGCCTCTTCGCCCGGAAAAGGGTAAAACAACGCGAGAGAGTACTCTTCCAGTCAAGATTGGTTGGAGTATTCCTTTTTCGTAAGTAGTGCCCCTTGGTCCGAAAAAGGGGTAAACTATCACTAGGAAGACGACCATTCACATACCTTAACAAGCGTGAATGCGACAAGTTTGCTTGGCGATCTTTTCGTATTTCGAGAGCCTAAAAAGAGCTTAAAGAAAACTCTGGGGGGGTTCCTTTTTCGTAGGAGTTTAACGAGCCCGAAAAAGTGATAAACTATAACTCAGTGACTTATTCTCATCGTTTAATGAGCACGAGAAAGAACAAAGAGTTAGATTGGATGTCATTTAATAATTTACATTAATGAGCAAAATAATGACAAAAAGACGCTCGAAGAGTGTTCATACCTAATGATACTTACGAGACGACCACCGCGTAAAGTAATGGCATTAATGAGGCACCTGTAGCTCAAAAACTAGGTCAAAAGTGGTTAACCGAGTATTTAAAGGCAACAAATAACCCAAACTATAGTAAAAAACCCATTAAAGCATCAAAATATAAAAGGGATATTCCATTTTTTGTTATAAAATGGGTGAAATAGTGAAAAGAAATTACAATTGTTTTTTATGAAATTTGGAGAGTGCGAAGTGTCGTTTGGAGCCAAATTTCAACTGCAGTTTCCAGAAGCTATGGTCCATCCTTTCGCGAGCCATCAATGACAGGTAACCCTAAACCTTCCCATTTAAATTTTCAGTGGATTAGAATTTGCTTTTTCATGTTTTTAGGTATATTTTAAGTGTTTTATGTTGGTAGGTTTGCGTTCACGAGTCGACGTAGGTATCCCATTCAGGCTCTGCTCCAGCATAGATCCCGAAAGGGAGTTCTGCGCTAGCGGCGCACTATCAGAATGGGTGATCTGTGCAAGCACAAACTGCCAAATGAAACTCAAAACATAGCAAAAAATAAAAGTTTTGGATGGAGGGGCAAAGTTCTAAACATGTTTAAATGGTTTACTTGGCAGGTTTGGAGCGACACAATGGTCCTTGAGTGGCGAGAATGCGAGCATGAGCTCAAGGATTTTCAAGTGGAAAACAATCCACAAAGTGTGCAGCATTGTGGAACTGCGGGCTACTCAAGTACTTTCGAGTGCCAAGGATGAGATCCCAAGTCAACCTACTGACACACCTGGTCCAATGTTGGGACCTCGTTCAACAGTACTTCCAGATAGGTGAGCACACGCTTACCATACATGTCGAGGACATCTACTTTCTGACAGGGTTATCCCGGCGGGGGAACCCTGTGTTTTTGACCAGGTCACGGGGTGGTGACCGTTCGGTCGAGGACACGATAGATCAATGGTGTACTCTGGGTACAGCGATGGTTGGTGGGAAAATTCACATCAAGCATGTCATGGACAGGGACTTACGAGCGACACTCTTCACTGTTGTGCGAGTTGCTGGTAGCCGATATGCTCACTTGGAGAGCAAGTCGCAAATGACATATACCGAGAAGTGCATGAATCCTACTATGTTTAACTGGTGTGAGGGGCTTGTCGTTAGCCTCAAAGATCAGTTGACCAAGTGTCATCATGACTCGATCATGGTATCCTTCATGTTGGAGCGGGTACCTCTCTTGCGCCCACAACTGGATTTCAAGGATCGGGAGGTACGTGATCCTCACATGCTGAGATGGGAAGATGCGATGGCTCGCCATGGTGGAGGGGGGCCCATCGTCAGTTTCGGTATTGGGTTCTTCTCATGGTCGTAGGCACAGATCCTCATGGTAGAGGATTATTCATATGCCGGTATAGACTTCCGGGGAGATCCCGACCTAGTGCTTCCAAAGGGAGTGCAGTGGGGTGACATAGGTAAGAACCACTGCTTGTGTTTTTATATTTTAGGTATTTTATATTTTTTTTTGTAGTAGTGCTGATGATGTTTACACGTTTATTTGCAGACATGGGTCCAGAGAGACCATTGGGAATCTCCCACCAAGTGTGTATAGGAGGAGTGCTAGAGATGGAGCCTGCGGCTCGTGATGCTCTTGAGGAGAAGCTCCAAGGGATGAATTCCGACATTCCAGAGCCTACTGTACATGAATTACCCCTCCGATATCAGGTATTGATAGTTGGGGTATCGGATCGTTTCGGCACGCTACTCCGAAAGGTGGCGAGGGCCGTTGTCTGTTACCATGCTCATACTGGGGCTGAGCAGCCTAGGGCCGTGCGGCGTATGGTTTAGGCACATGGCTTGTACATGTATACTCTGAAAGCTTACGGGCTTCAGGATTTTTGTAGAGATGACTCTTACTGAAAGCTAACATGCTTCATATTTTTGTATTAGCACTACCATTTTGTACTTTTGTACAGATTTATATATATACAAACACTTCCGGCGGCTTTATACATTATGTGTTTTGATGGATGATTAATGTGATATTGCTTACATGTTTGCTTATACAATGGATTATTTACATGTTATGACTGCTTTTATATTTCATGAATATGTTATGTGTGTGCAATGTACCAATCTAGAATGAAATTGGCCATTGAGTCGGCAATTGCATTCATATCTCGTGGAATGTACAGGTATTGAATAGATTCAAGGGACCTTTCCTGAAGACGGACTCGTCTGTAGAGACGGAGTAGGGTAGGGTCACGGATAGCATAAATATGGTTAAGATGAGAAACCACTAGCTGTGAATCCAAAGATATAACAATGTGGTCCATACCCAAGGAAAGAGCGTCGGTTAGGGTTCCAATCACTGCCTGATACTCTGCGGCGTTGTTGGTTGCAAAACCTATACAACTTACTCCTGAGCTGATAAGCTCTCCGGTGGGAGAGTAAAGTACCCAGACTGCCAAAGCAAGGTTACGGGTATGCCGGCTAGTGCCGTCCGCGAATCTATAGCAAGTTTCCATCTGCACATGCAGACATAACATGGTATAAGAAGCGAAAACAAGATCTAGACACACTAAACAAAAGCATCACACCACATAAAAACAAACATGCCATGTACAATATATACAACGTACTTATGCATGAATAACTTAGGCATAATACCTCTTCAGGTAAATCCCGTTGCAGGGTTCACCTAAAGATATCTCGTCGTAGTCTTCTAGTTTGTAGGCTCCCTTCTCCAGAATGCGCTTCACTATGTAGGGTCCATGCCACATGGACTCAAAATTTCCTGCCCCCAGCTTATTGTGTCTTTGGTCCTATCTGATGACCAAATCACCCTCGCTATAGACGCGAGGCTCTATCGATTTGTCATACTGCGCTTTGATGCATTTCTTATGTGCCTTGTTGGGAAGAGCGGCATCCCGGCGAGTCTCGTCGAGTTTTTCCAGGTAGAGGAAGTGTTCTTCCTCAACAATAGTGTCAGGGAGAAGTTCAACTGCGAGTTTGAGGGAGGAAATATCGCACTCTATTGGTAGGACTGCCTCCAATCCATAAACTAATTGGAAGGGGGTAAATCCAGTGGCAGTCTTGACGGAAGCTTGATAAGCCCATAGTGCGGAAAAGAGCATGTTGTTCCATTTAGACTTTTGCGTACCCACTATGCATTGGATCATGGTTTTCAAGACCTTGTTAATGGCCTCTACTTGTCCATTGGACTGTAGGTAGTAAGGTGTTGAGTTTTCATGGCGAAAACCCAATCTGGTGCTCAATTCATCAACCATGTGGTTCTGAAAGTGAGAACCATGGTCGGTGACTATAGCTTGAGGAACTCTGAACTGCGCTATAACATGATTGAACATGAAGAGTGCGACGGTTTTGTCATTGTTCGTGTACGTAGGCATAGCCTCGACCCACTTTGTAAAGTAATCCACGGCTACTATGATGTAACCATGCCCCCCGGCTGAGGTAGGCTTATAGTGCATGAAGTCAATGCCCCATTTAGCAAAGGGGCCAACGACAATAATCGGGTGTAACGAGGATGGGCGGGTGCATTTTTTTGTTTGAAAATGCTGGCATGGAGGACATTTTTTACGGCCTCGATACAATCTTTAAAGACAGATGGAAAATAATATCTCGTGCGAAGTATCTTCTGGGCTATAGCCATCCCAGAGAGATGACCGCCACACGCCCCAGCGTGGAGTCATTTAAGACGTGTTCATCCTCCTCATGAGTGAGACAACGTCGAAGAATAGAATCAATACAACGATGGTACAAGGTATCACTAACGATCAGGTAATACTTTGCATGGTGGCATATTCGACGATGGTCCTCATGAGACAGTTGGGGGCTAAAATGTTGGGTTTGAAGATATAAAGTAATATCTCCATACCATGGATCAGATGTGCTGATGAGGAACAATGATTCATCTGGAAGAGAATCATTGGGCTCAAATTCTACATCAGCATGGGTAAGATCACAGATAAGCTCGACAAACACCAGATACTTTTTAGACTTAGCCTTTTTGAATAGGAGATCGAATTCCTACAGTATCACGATCCAACGTGAATACTTGCCCCCAAGTACCTGACGTGTTAAAACATGGTACATGGGATTCGAATCGGCAATGATGGTGGTGGTGCGGAGCAATATGTAATGTTGGAACTTTTGGACGGTAATAACTTCCGCAAGAGAAAGCTTCTCAACATGTGAGTAACAAGTTTCGGTGTCAATAAGACCCTCAAGTAATATATCACATGTTCCTGGGCGTTGTTTTCTTCTTGTACCAAGACCATGGCGATCGTGGTGGCAGAAGCGGCAAGATAAAGGATATAATCCTTGTAGTAATTGGGCGGTTGGAGCACAGGGGCATGCGTAGTAGCATGTTTGAGACTATCGAAGGATTGTTGCGCTTGGTCGTCCCAAATGAATGGGACATCCTTCTTGATTAGTCTCATGTAACCCTGCATTTTTTGCGTGAAATTACAGACAAAACGTCTTAAGTAAGTTTGTTTCCCTTGCAAACTTTGAAGTTCTGTGATATTAGTAAGAAGTGGGAGAGCGACAATGGCTTCCACCTTCAAGGGATCAATGCGGATCCCATCCTTTGAGACAATAAAACTGAGGAGGCGTCCAGACTCGACGCAGAAGATACACTTGTGAGGGTTCAGACGAATGTTATACTGTCTACATCTGAGGAATACCGCCATCAGATGATCAATGTGGTACTGACGTTTCCGTGAATGGGCAGATAGATTGTCGAGACAAGGTTCCAAAAAGTCCTTCACATCATGAAAGGAATATGACATGTCATGCTGGAATGTGGCACCAGCATTTTTAAGTCCAAAAGGGAGCTTGCGATAAGAAAATGTGCCCCAAGGACAGATGAAAGCAGTCTTGTGTTGATCACCCGGGTGGATCTCAATTTGGTTGTAACCGAAAAAGCAATCTATGAAAGAGAAGATGACACTTCCAGAAAGAGAAGATGACACTTCCAACACAATTGTCAATGATGTGATCGATAAAGGGAGTCGGGTAATTGTCCTTGGGACAAGCCTTGTTGAGATCCCAATAATTGACGCAGACACGAATGGTACCCTACTTTTTAGCTACAGGGACGACATTTGAGACCCATTCTGTTAGTGGGACAGGGTAGATAAAGCCAGCTTTTAAGAGCTTTTCAATTTCTGCCTTGATTGCCATAGTCTTTCGGGGGTGTACCGGTCACAATTTTTGTCGGACTGGTTTAGCATCAGGATAGGTTTGAATCGTGTGCGAAACAATAGCGAGGTCTATGTCGAGCATCTCCTCATAGGTCCAAGCAAACACGTCTCGAAATTGCTTGAACAAGGCCGTGAACGTTGTAATCTCTTCAGGGGAACACTTCTGGCCTAAACGAATGTGTTCCGCTACACCAAGAGTAACCGATATGTCAACCGAAATGGTAGGTTCAATGTTGGCCAAGTTGCCTTCACGTTGCCTTCAGAGTCTGTTTGACACGTAAGTATTGGGGACTGAGGGAAAGGGTGGACATCTGGTGTAAAGATGGTGGTGATGCTATTCTCCACAGTATCCAATGGGGGAAGGAAATACGATCGATGATGGAATTCTTCCCACGGAGGTTCATCCGCACTCATGATTTCCATAATGGACTCGTTAGAATGAAAAGTCCAGAGCAAAGGATCGGGTAGGGATGACGTCCACTGTAGAGAACAGGACGTAGAGGCCAAAACTAAGTGGTCCTCTGGTGCTGACTAGATAGCCTCATAAGTGAGTTCAGCGGGTGAAAGAGGCATGGTGTCTCTAATCAGGTGTGTAGTGGCTTCATCAGGTACAAGCCATTGATCAATAGAGTTTTGGAGAGATGAAATCCTGGAGGATATCATGTTCATCGTGGAAACATGATTAGGGGGATCCGAGGTTGGAAAAATGCCCATAAGGGATGAGTCCTTTATGAGGCCGACCCCCACGCTCTCATATAGCTGCAAAGATTGTCCAAGTAATGGAACATTATCGCCTGGATGAGTAGCAGTGTGAGGTGTACAGAAATCCAGTTGGTCGACAGTAAAAATTCGACCTTGGTGGGGGAATTGTACTATACGGAAGACAGATGATGCGACCGCAGTCATGGTGTAATACCAATTACGACTAAGCAAAATATTATAATCTAATGGGGCGATGACCACTTCCACGTTAATGGCTGCGGTCTTACCCCCCAACTCTACTGCCAAGGCTTGTAACAACCCATGAGGTTGAAAGCCACGTCCGTTGAATGCTTTCAAGGTGGTGGGAGAATCGTTCAACTTGGGAGAGCCAATGTCTCTCCAACATGAAATCGATATGACGGAGGTAGAGGCACCTTCGTCCAAGATGGAACGATGGATTGTCTTTCCAGCAATGTTTGTGGCAACTTGAAATGCCAACTGATGGGAAAGCACTACAACAAAACCTGTGTTTAGTGTTTCTTTTAGCTCCCTTTTTTGCGTCCACTGACACTTGTAGTGTATTTTTCATCATTTTTTGGACAAAATTGGCGCTTTTCCACGGGATGGCGCTTTTAATGGCGTTTTTTGCATCTTTTTTTTAAAGTAGATGTTATTTTAGACGCTAATTAGCATCCTAATTAACGTCCAAAATAGTGTCCATAATAGCTTCCAGAATAACATCCAACATAGCTTTCTAGAATAGTGCCAGGCATAGCTTCCAGAATAGCTCCAGGCATAGCACCAGGTCTAGAGCCAGGGATTACTCTAGGAAAATCATCTGACATAGCGCCATGTATAGAGCCAAGTATAGCACCAGGAATTGCGCCAAGAATTTTGAAAGGAACTGTACCAGGAAAACTCTAATGTTGCGCCAGGGAAAGCACCAGGCATGTTGACATAAGTAGCACCTAGATTCCAAATTTTTATTTGAGGTTAAGCCAATAAAGTATTACATGAAACAATGCTAGTGTGATTGACCACACATCAAGTATCACTGCAATAATGAATAGTCACTTGATAGATCTAGCTTAGATCTAGTCTAGATATAGTATTTTATGTCAATTACATGCATATTTTATACATGTTTATAGAAAGGTTTGACATTCAACTTGAAAACTTAAATCAATGTACGTATCCCCAGTATGGTCTCCAAATTTGTTATTAGACAATCTACCAAAAGTGGACTTAAGGCGTGATCTCTCTACCTCAATGTAAGTCTAGAACAAATTAGACAGAATATGAAACTACTCTCCTAGATCTAGTTAGAGATCAAGGAATTAAGCATCTTACCTCAGATTCGTAGATATTTCTCCTCGTGGTTGTTCTGAGTTCCGCGGTCGTCAGATCAATGGCTGTAAGACCTGTCAAAACACATAGGAACAATACAAGTAGTAAAACATGACTAAACACTAACTATCTAAGTAAACAGTTGAGGAGGAAAACTATAAATATCATCAACACAATAACATTTATGGAAAGCGTTTATATTACTGTATAAAAAGTGGGCGATACAATAGAAGAGATGATTACAACCGATGCCTCAATGTCGCAATCTCCTTCCGACAAGCCAAACCAAAGCTCCTAGAGAGAAGTAGGTGCCTCCAATACTAAGGTGCTAAACTACTGAGCTAATTTCACCAGCATAAGAGTACCTTAGAATTCGTCCCTTTGGAATAGGAAGGGCTCTTGTATTTATAGGACCAAGTGGATAGAGTAGGTTGAGGATCATGGGGAGAAGGTTAAGGGAACCTCCCATTAGGTTAGGGAACCAAAGGCCAGCTCACCTAGTAGTTAGGGATAGGGATCCACCTCATCCAACTTCTAGAATTCACTCGAAAGCTACCTTTATCTCATGAAACTGACTCCGGCGCATGCTGGATGAATGCAACCTGTGCCTGCGCCCTTTTCTCAAAGAAAACCTGCGTCGGCCTTGTTGGTGTCCATTTTGTCACCACTTTTGATCATCAAACACACTCTGATTGGCGTCGTTTTCACTATTTTTGATATAATAAGTTATTCTTTCCGCCATTCAGACCGTCAAACAGATCAGGTATGCATATATTCACACATCACATGAATTTTGCGTAAAAATCATCGTATTGTGATTTATTAATGTTTATTTGATATTCTTGGCTTGCTTTGCAAATATATTAATTCTACAGGTTATGGGTTTCAAACGGACCTCCATTCAGACGCGTGTTCACGTTGCAAACGTTCAGCCGCATCCAGCTAGCCGTTCAGACCTTCATTCATCCCACGAGATTGTTTAATAAAAAATGTTTATCATATAAAAAACATTTGCTTGAAATGTACCTTAATTGTGCCCTTGATTTGACATTGAAAACTATTATGAATCTCCTTGGAAACAAAGTTGTGGACCACCTTTGGGTTGATCATCCTTTTGAGTTACTTTTGGTCATCATACATTTCCTCCTCCTAATATTTGCTATTTTGGAAAAACAAATCAGAATACCAAGCTTTAGCATGAGCAAAAGTTGATATCAAGTTCGTAAAAGTTCATGGGAGCCATTTTAACAAAATACAAAAACGGGTAGTATGAGTAACAATTATAGTTCATATTAATTTGAATAGGATATATCTATAGTTTTTGGTGAAATGATCAAATTTTAAATATTATGACTCATTTTAACTTATATATGTCAATGTTTAAGGTGATCCTTATTTTAATAGGCCTCGTGAAAGACATCTAGCTTAAGAAAGTTCCTTAAGGGTCCTAATTTGTTTGAACTAATTTATTGTTATTGGCAATTAGTTCAAGAGAGTTAAAATTGGTGAGAGGGCTTCGCACCATTAACAATACTTTCTTCTCTTTTACCTTATACTTTTTATTTTAATTTTATTAAACAAAAAAATTATTTAGTTGAATTACATCATAGATGCACCATCGGGAAGAGCAATTTTTTTGCCTCTATATGCTATGGGTATCAAATGCTCTTGAACATTTGTAAAATCTTTTATACAAGTATTATTGTGAAAGACAATATGCCAAATTTATTAAGCAAAAATGTAAGAGACAAAGTTAAGAGAAACACAACTATATCAAATTTGTCATATTTATCTTCAAACATTGCATTTTCTTTTGGGAATTGCTTTTTGTATGAAAAATATCGTTAGACTAATTCTCACAGCAGAAATGATGTTGTCATAACCATTTTCTACTTTTTTTGCTCACCAATTGAAATGGAATTTCGATAGAAAGAGGCATTGCAAAAGTTAAGGGGTTTGGTAGGTTAAGTATAATAATATATAGTCTTGCTCAATTCACTTATTGAAATGGAATTTCGATAGAATGAGGCATTGCACAAGCTATAAGGTTTGGCAGGTTCAAGTATAATAATATATAGTCTTGCTCAATTCAAACATTTAAAGCAATAAAAAAAAAATTCTTAAAATATTTCTCCTTGATTTTAAAATTTAAACATTTTTTTTAAATTTTTTTTATTTACAAATAAAATATCCGTCTCAAAATATTTCTGAACATTCTCTGAAATTGATCAAAAAATTGTCCATATCTATTGTATTTATAAATAAAAAGGTTCATCTTTTCCATGCACTGTCCATGCTTTCATATTTATTTTAATTATGAACAAAATGCATCATCACTCAAATTCAATTATATTGCCACTTAATCGTATATTGATATAATTAAATGGAAATGTGAATCGTATATTGATATAATTAAATGGAAATGAAAAACTTTGTAAGTATTTGTTGATTCGATATTGAAATTTAAAGAAATGTGTTTGTTGATTAGATGCTGAAATTTAAAGAAATGTGTCTATGTATTTTGGCTTCACTTTTATAAGATAAAGTGATTATGCCAAAACAATTGGCAATTTACTTCCATGAAAAAATACTATTATTCATTTATGGATATAAGAACACATCAATACAAGTTGATCATGAAAAAGGAAAGGGAATTAAATATGAAGCCATGCAAACAGTGCACAAATATCTACACAGTACATTAGTCTCAAACACCGTTACCGGATTCGTCCCTAGGACTAATCGTACCCAAACCAGATTCTTCATTGGATTCTTCCACCTCATTTTGACAAATCTAAAGGTGTTTACGTAGGATAAATGTAAGATAATTAGGGTTAATTAGGGTTAGGGTTCCGAATCTCCGATTCCTAAATTTGGGATGAGTGACATATCGGATTCTTCAGCCGTCCAATCGCACCCTTGGTTCGTGTAACCTTGGTCTCAAACCATATTGTGATGTGTCCCTAATTAAAAATGGTTGTTGACATTTTGTCTACATGAACAAATCAACATGAAAATATTGGCAATAGTCCAAGGTGTTGGTAAGATCGTGATTAGGATTTATAAGCAAAACACGTCCTCATGATCAGGATTTATAAGCAAAACGCGTCCTCACGATCAGGATTTATAAGCAAAACGCATCCTCACTCAAATCCAGTTAATCAGATATTTATATAATTAAATGGAAATGAAAAAAAACTCCGCATTGTTTTTTTATTAGATACTAAAATTTAAAGAAATCTATCCATATATTTTGACTTTACATTAAAGTGATCATAGAACACTATTAGCAATTTATTTCGGTGAATGTTGATGATTTTCAACATAATTTCAATCACATCATGAAAATTGAAATTTAAAGAAAAATGTCCACATATTTTCACAAGGCAAAAAGCCAAAATAGTAAATGATTGACGAATTTCATCATATCTTCCCATTTTCAATTAAATTGCTTTGGCTTGTTGCAAAAGAATTAAACATATTATGTAATGATTTGGTAACCCCCTTAAAGAACAAATTACCTGATATTCAATGAGTGCAAAGTGTGAATTCGTGTCCAAATTTGACCATGAAATAACATATTATTAAGGGAATCTCCACTATGAAAATGGGTTTATGTTGCTGATTTGTAATAACTCCTATAATGTGCCTTTTACTAGGATTTCCCTTGGACAAGTTGTTGAAATGGATTTCAAAGCATGCAAAAGGGTGTGGTGTGTCCACTATAGCCAAGGGTTAAAAGTCATGCAAAAAGAACCTGCATAAAAGAAGATGCTCATCATTCAATCCGATAAGACATTAAAAGACCCTGCAGAAAGAAGATACTCATCATTACTATTTTGTATTTACCATTTAAAAGACCTTGCATAAAGAAGAAATTCATTAGTTAATCCGATAAGACATCAATGACCCTGCAGAAAGAAGATACTCATCATTACTATTTTGTATTTACCATTTAAAAGACCCTGCATAAAGAATAAATTCATCATTTAATCCGATAAGACATCAAAAAATCATTGAGACATCAACATAGAATAAATATCTCTATCAATGAAAAATGTCGATAAGAATTCAATTTTGTTCATGAGTTATAAAATACGAATGAGACATTGTTAAAACGTTAATAGAACTATCAGAACATTAATAAAGTTTTCCTCAAATGGCCTTTCCAGAGTTCCATGTTCTAAGTGAAATAGATTAGTGACCGAAAGCATAAAAACGCAAATTCAGGTAAACTATCACAGTGACGGTAATTGTTGGGAAACAAATTAAAAAGGAATCAGATTTTGTCCATGGTGAATATTTTCCATAATAATATCCTTTATTTATCCAGAGGATCGCAAGAATGGTGGCATACAATTGGTTGCATGAGATATTAATGAGAAATGGGAGTATATCTGCGACTTGTAATCAAGCACACATTCCTAGGAAACAAGGGGTAAGGGGGTAAGCATATGGATAAATGGGCAAATTTTACATATTTTAAATGAACAACATATGTGCATGGGATTGGGAGAATGTTGTCCTACTATTGGTTACATGAGAGTAAGGAAGCACACATTACTGGGAAATAGGGGTAAGGGGATAAGCATATGTGCAGATGGTCATGTGTAAAGCAAATTTTACATATTTAGAATCTTGAAGTGTACATAAATATATTGATGCAAAGATGTCGTGTACTGTGTTAGGATGAATCCTTATAGTATAAAAACAAAAAAGTTTGTATAGAGTCAATATATATGATGGATTAGGACTTTAACCATAGGGTTGCAATAAATTGAACAAAAAAAAAAGAAGAATAAATACTTGTTAAAATGGGTGAAGCAATGAACTGTAAAGCAACTCTTTTCGTGAGTGCCAAGAATGCTAAGCTCAAATTGCTCTGTTAAATATATAGACAGAAATGCTAATTCCAAAATCCCATCTGCCCCTCTTCCTACCTAGTCTTATATACCTTACCTTCTTTCTTTGAAGGATTTCCTACTTGTCAGATCTCTTTCTGCAAAATTCATAACGATTTTCTAAGACATTTGAGTTTCTCCTTCCATTTATTTCTCTTAAACACGTTTGGGCTTCTCCTAAGTGATCATCCTCCTAAGGCATCCTCATGAACATTGACCTAATCAATATCTACGAGGACATATATATTTGTAACAAATTTTTTTTTACTAATCTATAGGTTAAGTATAGGTTAAAACTTAAGTCCAACTGTAACTGCAGAGACTAAATTTTTTCACAACTTCTGCAGGATTCCCTTTTATTCAATATTCACATAAACTAGAAAATGTAGCTAATCTCCTCACATTAGTACTCACATAAGTATTAACAAACATTCCAATATTCCTGCATGTTTCATTCTATAACTTTAAGTTGCAATTTTGAAAAGGAAATTTGTAGCAAGTTGCAACTTCCTAGGAGGGAATAAATAATAATGATCATAATTTCATTTGACCTGTTTTGATAATTTGTGAGCATTAGTATAATTCATCTTTCTTTCATAGATATCTAGAAATAGTTCAAAGTTAAACTCAAACTAGTTCAAGCTCTATTTTTATAGCATAAATGCAATTTCTCAAATCTTAGATTTTCTTCAATATGCAAACTCTTAACCGGCCACACGCCCAAAAAGTCCCAATAAAAATAGAGTGTGTTAATATGGGATGACTTTCACAGCACTCACAAAAACAGGAACTCAACACCAACAGGACATTGGTTCACACATGAGGTCGAGAAAATTTTAAACCATACACTGGGCATTCATCTCAGACACAATTTGCTCCAATTGAATGGTATGACAATACAATTTGATCCACTTGATTGGTATGACACTAAAACAATATACGGTCGAGTGCTAGTACTTAGTGGCATTGGAAAAATAGATAAACCTAAGATGGAATGAAAGCCAAAAGAAGTTCCTACACAATAGTTAAATTTAAGTTCTTACAAAAGAGTTAAATTTAGTCTCCCGATGGTTCAACCTAAAAATTCCATGTCTAGTCAAAAGTAGGACATAAAAGTGATGAACATTAAACAAAATTTCTTTACCAACACAAATCTCTTAGGTTATACTGCTCATGACTCAATTTTAGTGTTACATTGTAGTAGTTAAGGTTCATTAAGT
This sequence comes from Larix kaempferi, assembly GCA_027924585.1. Taxonomy (NCBI): domain Eukaryota; kingdom Viridiplantae; phylum Streptophyta; class Pinopsida; order Pinales; family Pinaceae; genus Larix; species Larix kaempferi. The sequence continues at coordinate 11,231,510 of BSBM01000232.1, forward strand.
AAAAAACTAGCAAAAGATAAAAGGACAAGGAACGACATAACATGAAGCATCTATATTTACAAATAAATGGTAAGATGTACAATACATCAATAAGTTGCATTTTGTAGATAGACTTGTAAAAAGAAGAATTTCAACTTATAAAAAATATGACTCAAAGTTTGAATTTTATAATTTTAAGGTGATTTAATACCTTGATAATCACATGCTAATTGATACTTCTAAATTCATCTATGTTGAGTTGCATAAAATTCCTTGCTTGATTAATCCATATTAAACGAAACTACTAATTTAAGGAAAAATATTAACAAAATTTTATGGTGTTTTAAGTCTAGCTACAAGAAAAGGAAGGAAAAAAGCATACCAAAAAAACAAAAGTAGAATATAGCTACATTTATTTGCAAGACAAAGGGTTCTTTAGCACATGTACCATCTTTTAGTGTAGCATACCCCTTATGTTAGGGGGATAGAAGTCCAACTTGAAACTGAAGCCTCATTCCCTCTTCTAGACCGTACGGCATTGCTCGAACTCCACTCCTAGGGACAAGGTCATCCTAGGGTGACGCTTTCTAGACTACGCCTCTCACTTAATCTTTATATTTGTGCGTTTAACTTAGCCATATCCAATAAATTATAGGAAACCCCAAGAAAACAGTACACACAAAATATTAACACAAATACGTAGCCAACAACATGACAATAGGGTGTGCCCTAATTGTATTTACAACATGAAGAGGATGCCACAGCTCGACAACTGTCTTAGAGGATTCCCAAAATGACTGACTCAAAGGTATGCCCAAAACAACATTACAGTTCACTTCAAAATATGCTTGGTTGTAATCTCATGTTGAGTAATAGAATGCTTCTGCCATTGTCCTGTGGATGTTTCCCCTTCAGGGGTTTTACCACGTAAATCCTTGTGTCTTCTCTTGTGTGCCTGATACTATCTAATGTTTATTGTTAATGGTTTTTTCTTGTTTGATTCTGTTGCACAAGAAGTGGTATCAGAGCATAGAGTTAGAGCTTGATCTTGTGTGAGGTGTGTGATCACCAATCTTGTAGTTGCCCCTAAATGGTGGATCCGTAAGGATGGTAGATGGGACAGGAAACCAAAGTGGTGAACCAAGACAACCTCGATCTCCAAAGGATTGGTTTTCATGCCAATCGATGCCACTTGAGTTGTCAAAGCCAAGACAACAAGGGGGAGACCCAGATCTACTCCCGACAGGAGAGATCAAACCAAATCACCAGGACAAATCAGATAAGATGAAGTACGTAAGGTGACAGTATGGAACCCTAGAATTGAGGGATTGAGACCACTTTGGAGGCTTAGGAAAGGTGTGAGATGATAAAATATTAATAACACACAACAAATTTATAATTATGTATGATTCCAGGATTCAGGTGCTAGTTTAAAATGGTCAAATTCGGCAGCCTTGGGAAACGTGACCCTTAAAACAAGGAAAGTGTCCCAAAGACTAGATCTGAGGTTAGGGGATTTATAGCATAGCTTTTGAGACAGATATGACAATGTTCAAACCAACAAGATCAACAAATAGGATCAAAAGACAGGTAAATCAGGCAAGCTAGGAAAGTTGTGAGCAGGGATGATTTTAAGAATGCCCCCTAAATTTATATGTATAAAAAATGGGCGAATCCCCATGACACACGGGAAAGTGCAAAGGCTATTTAATCAATAATATAATATGTATATATAATTTTTTGGCGAATCTTTCATGGAATCATAAAATCTTGTAAATTTTGGGCGAATCTTTCACAAAATTATAAAAACTTGTAAAATGTTTGGCAAATATTTCGCAGAATTATAAAATCTTGTGAAGTCTTGGCGAATGTTACACTAAACTATAAAAACTTGTAAATTCTTGTCAAATTGGTTTAAATTTGACTTAATAAAATTTCCTAGATGATTTTGTATTCACTTTAGATTTCCCATGTACTCTTGCATTAGGACACCTTGTAAACAAAATCCAATCATTTTAGGTGACCTACTCTAACATTTCATAGTCCCACTGATAGATCCCTTGTAATTGGTGCTTGAATGGCACACACCAAAATGATGGTTTATGCATCTACTAGGACCTATGAGTATGATAATATTCAACCCCAAGAGTAGGTTACAAGGAAGCATGTGTTCAAATTCACAAGTGGATCACCCTTTGAGATGTGTGCCACCTTCAACCACTCATCACAATCTCCAAGATAACCTACCAACCCCAAATATAACACAATTTTTGAAACTATGCATCTAATGAGTCACAAATCCATGTGTTCCAAGCACCCTAACCACTCCAAACACAAATCCCTAAGTATTGCACTTAGGTGGTGCTCTCTCGAAGTGTTAGGCAAGTAGATGGTTGCATAACCATTTATGTCAAGAACACTTCTCCAAGCAACAATCTGAGTAGGGAATCCCACATGTGCCAAGGTAATATTCTTTCAAACAAACTCCATTGCCACCCCTAAGTATAACACCCTTCCTCAATATATGCACCCAAGGATAGCAAGGCACAAATCCACATGTGCCAAGTGCTCTAACCACTCCAAACACAAATCCCTCAATATCACACTTAGGTGTTGATTTAGATGATAAAGTAGTAGGAAAGATAGTATGGTAATTGTGTGGAAACAATCTTGGCTAACAGTGTCCCAAATACACATTGTTTTCACTAATTAACTATTTTATGAGGTACTCGTAAATTTGCTTGACCTCTTTCCAATCCCGAAGCCATTCCTAGACCCTGACCTATGCTTTAGGAGGTGCTTCAAATCCTTTTGTTCAATCTAGACAAATATAGAGCTAAATTGAACCCTAATAATCCCCTAACTTAGTGAGCATACAAAATAGATACAGATTAAAGGTAGAAAAAGAACAACATATGAAATTGTCGATTCAAATGTACAGTTCCTCATTCCCTCCCTGTGCAAGATGACCCCTCGGATTGAATTCCATGGGATGAAGGAGGCATTGAGTCTCAATTTCTCAAATTCTTTGAAGATCTTGATCCTCTTCAAGATCCATGATTAGTGCTCAGTTTAACTATCCCAGGTCCATTTGACTCCCTTATGACCTGCCAACAACCACCATGGATCGAACGTTGTGGGATTCACAAAATCGTCCGGGAGAAGCTTGGTTTTACCCTCGGAGTCCATGGATTTTCATGTCCCAAGAACTACAAGTCCAAAATCCATTTCATGCCCAAGCCAATTGACGACTACTGCATTATATGAGAGGCATCACGTTGTTGATGTGTCGTGCACATCCATTCCTAAGATAACTCTTTGTAGGATTTGAATTAAATTCCTCTAACAGTGGAAATGACCTCACATTCATGGTTGTAAAAGAGTCCATTCCATGCATATGCAAACCAACAACCCTTGTTGTGTAATCCGTAATTGAGGGACTTATAGCCCATTCAACTCACTAACACGGATACTTGTGAGAAAATTACTTGTACTCTTTGTTCTTGCTCTGTCAAGGCTAAGGAGATGCTTGGTTCATTACCTAGCTACTCATATGGTTTACTTATGGCATGGAAGCTATTCCAATAATAAACTCCAACAACACCAATCCAATGACAATACAACAACATGTGAAAAACTGATTTATGTCGATCTTTTAAATAAATAAATTATTAAATCAACAGGGTGGATGGCTTGGTGAACTTGCCTGCCACATAACCACAACGAATGATCACGTCGGTGCATAAGTTATGCGTGAAACGTCTTTCCTTGACTATTGGTTGCATACAAGATATTGAAATTCCCAACATATATTACTCACTCCAACATCAAATAAAATTTTCCCCAATTGTTCTAAAATGCCTAAGCATTTATAAAAGATCCCATCATGCATAGATTCGTCCATAACTATTTAAATTTCTCTCTTTAAAAGAGGGATTCAAGCCAACAAGTAGAATGAAAAGTCAACAAGACTAAATTTTGTTTGGCACTATTTAAGTTTATCCCAACAGATACAAAATGCTCAAGACAGGTTTAAATCTACCACGAGAGAAAATCATCTAACGATGGAAAAATATGCTCCAACAATAATTAATTCGCCCTAGCTTGTTTATTATTGCTCTGACAACCTCTACATTCAACAGAGGTGGGATAAACTCATCCAGGCAGTTGTAAAAAACTATTTGCCACTTCAAAAAATTTCAACAATTTATAAAACCGCCCAGGCACTTCACAACTCACCCAATGGTGGTAAAAAACGCCCCAGGCACATTTACCTTCATCCAGTAGTGGTAAAAAACACCCCAGGAACGTTTACATTCATCCAACAATTGTTAAAAACACCCTAGGTAGATTCAAATTCTTCCAGCTATGATAAAAAACGCCCTGAGCATATTTACATTAATCCACCAGTGAGAAAAACACCCAACGGTGGTCATAAACAACCCATGCATATTTAAATGCATCCAAAAATCATAAAAAAACGTCCCACTAACATTTAAATTCATTCAACTATTGAGAAAAATGCCCATCAATGGAATATATTTAAAAATTTAAATTTAGAAACTACCTAATGAGTTGCAACAGCTCTTAGATGATAGCCACTGATCTTAACACTCATAATGGAATGGAGGGTGGTAATTCCATAGATGTTGGCATTTGTATTTTGCAAGACAAATTGAAAATATGAAAGACAACCTTACTTAATTGTTGAGAATGAATATTCAGACCATCCCACGAACCAAAGAAGTATTTAAACATAGATCAACTCCCATTATACATTGGTAGCAATTAATAGGATGAACAAGAGATATCAATCAATCACATGATGGACACCGTAATTTTACCCTTCTACATACCTGGTAGGTGAGCTGAAATTGTTGAAAACATTGACTCTATTCCTACTAATGAGTAATGAGTAAATGGCCAGACCCTGCTAATGGTTCAACAATAAGGCAGGTCATCAGTGGCTGGGTATATCCTATTTCATCTATGCTAGATACTTCTCATGCAATGGTCGTTTCTCTCTCACTTTGTAGCAAGATCAAATGTTGATTTTTGAAGTGCAGATGAAAGGAAAATGTTGTGCATGCAGAAAACATCACAATATGAGGTTGTGGACAACACAATGGATAGTTCCATCATGTTTACCTTCCTCATTGTCACATTTAATAGTTGATCAAACATTAGGATCTCAAGTTGCATCACTACGCAACTCATTGGCAAGTTGCAGACATCTTCTTCTACATGCTTGGTGCAAATAAGTCTGATTTTTTTTAACAAGCATTTGTTTCCTTTAGGTACACATACAGAATAATGGAGATTTGCAAAGAAAATGAAAGAGTTGGAATTTTACAATTCCTTAGTGAGAAAGATTTACATCAAATAAAGTCTCACAAAAGAAGACAATCACATGTACAATCAACTTAGCATTGAGTTAAGAAACAATTAATGCCTATTTAACACATTATGAGCATCCTAATTAACACATTAAGTTTTCCATCCTATAAATTCCTTGATGACTACCATTGAATCTCCCATTACTTGTGAATTGTTGTAAGGCTTTGATTCATGTAATACGAAGCTCGAATCAAATCAATCCAAAGACAATCACAATCTTTATGGGTGCTATAATTTGAAGATCAGAATCAGAATACCTATCTTACATGGGTCTATTATTCACCCCCAAAAGAGAAGACAGAGGTGACCTACATTTATTGCATCATTAATCAATAGCCCACCTTTATTATGCAATTCTATTTTACTTTTGCTTTTGGACTGTCCCTGATGGAATTTAGTCTATTGTCCTACATTTTGCACTAGAATATTTTAGATTTACATAGAAATATTTTAACACTCACCTATTCAGACACAATTTGACTGGAAAAACTGACATAGCAAATCAGGAACCTAGACTAAATTGATGATCTACACTATTAATTAAAACTAAGCTACTCACTCTCTAACTATTAACATACTAACCCTAAAACTAACCCACTAACCTAATCCATCACCATCTCACTACACTTTAGGGGTCTTTATTTACATTGGCCACCAATGGTGTTCCAAACAGAAAATCATAACATGAAACATCTTTCCCTCACTATTGGTTGCATACAAGATATTGAAATTCCCAACATATATTACTCACTCCAACATAGGGGGCGTTTTTCTCCACTTAGGGAAATTCGATTTGCATGGTTCATTGTATGTGGGGCCATGATGTATTAGCTAGGGGGCTAACACATCATATAGACACCCCCTAGCTTGATGTTGATGTTTTGTATGGGCCATACGAGGCACCCCCACTCCACTTGGGCAATTCGCACCCCCACTAGAGATGATCTCCTCCATTCGTTTTGATGGATGGAGGATTGATCCTAGCCCTCCATTTTGAAGGGAATAGGTTTTGAGAGCTGCCTTTCTCTATAAGATAAGGCACTCATCCATTTTATACTTCTTCTTGGCATTTTCGACTTGTACTTGATAGAGAGAGACATTCCATTTGCAGCTTGATACTTGGTGTTGCGGAGCAAATTTTGTGGTGATTGATAGCTAGTGTTTGGATGCATTGTGAAGATAGTTTGTGTTGTCTTTCCATACTTGTTTGTTGGTTTAAATTTGCAACATTGGTGGCCATTTGAAGGAGGGTGCTATACTTGGAGCGGGAGCTCCACTCTAGCGATTTTCTTCAAAGCAAATCACAAGGGAGTTGTCATTTGCTTTCAGCTATTCAATTCCTTTTATCTTTCAGCCATTTATTTGCTGTTATACTTGATTATTTGTTGCAGTTACTGATTATATCTTTCTTGTGGCAGGTACCCAGGTCGCCATTGGTGTCCAGTTGCTTCTCACACTCAAGGAAACACGCAAGCTTCTCCACATTTGATCTTCCGGGATAGTCTTCACTCAAAGTTCTCCATTTCACCATTTCTCTAGGTACTCTTCATCTCCTTGTCTCCTCTTTGTCATTTTCACTGTCTTGCTAAGTTGGAAAATCACTTAAAAACCCTTAAAAATACAAAACTTAATATTTCACTGTAGGAATTTGTTCTAATTTAAAACCCACCAATGAAATGCTCTTAAACCTCCAAATATCAAATTTCATTTAATTCCAACTCCATTTGCCCATAGATCTAGCACTGGTCCCTTTGCCAAAAACGCCCCTCTAGGGCGTTTTTCCCTTTCAGTTGGTTTGGGTCACTTTGGGGTTCTGGGTAGTCTTGATTCTTGTTTAAAACGTCATTTTACCTTAGGGAATCAAGTTTCATTAGCTAGAAGTGGTTATACACGTAAATTTCTCGCTGCCCTAGGTCCATTTGACCCCCTGTTTAACCACTTCCTTGGGCAGTTTTATTTCAGCGCTTCACTTCTTGCAACATTCACATCCTCAGTTAATTTCATCCATTTAATCTATTGCTTTTATCATAATCTATTGCTGGTCACACTTTATATACTCACCTATCTCATTTGTGTGTCCAATCTGTGGCTGAGATTAAGCTTAGGACCCATTTACACTCATTTCCTATCTTTATTTGTTTCTATCTTTTGGATTTGGGTGTGTTTTTGTCTCTCGACCATTACCTAGTCGAGCAGGGTCTCCCCCCTGACTTGGCTAAGTGCCTCGTCTGAAGCGACAATAGCCTTGTCCAGTGTGACTTTCGTTCCCTCAACGGAGGACCTGGCTATTGCAGGTTACACCTTCTTGGTTGCTCATCCTCTACCATCCCTGTTGGGACATTCCTCATTAGCAACTAGAGTTTTTGTGATAACAACTGTAATACCTTATCTCTAGTGGATCTTGTAGTATAATTGAAGAGGTACTTCTTTACATTGATACCTATGTCCAAAGACAAGCCTCCAGCTGATTTTGGCTCCAATGGCTCTATTCAATTTAACTAAGTCTCTTGTTCCCAAAGTGCCCTGTGAGAGGGTTTGAGAACTTTGTCCCAACTTACTAAGTGAATGTTTCTTTTCTTTTCTTCATCTTTGCCTCCCTTCCATGGAAATTATAATTATTTTTTTGGTCTCATTCCAAATCCCTCTAGGAAATAAAAAAAGATTGTAATAGTTGAGAGCACTCACTCAATTAAGATGAACTTTCCATGAGGATTTAGTTTCCTAGTCGCCCATGTTTGAAGATTATTTTTGATATGAAATAGTGTTGGGAAATATTCCTCTAGTTCATGCATTTTGAATCAAGAATCCATAGATGTGTCAATCTATCCCCACTATAATTCTAGCAAGTAATTCTAGGACAACAATTATCTATTCAGTTCCCATCTTATGTTTTATACAATTTGGAAATTTATATAGCATACTCAATTTATAGTGGGTATGTCAATAATGTTCCAATAATTCAAAGCATCCCAAAACTTTGTGTTGAAATGAAGATTTAAGAACCTGGGAAAGAACCAACAGATGAGTTCATGTAGCCATGGGAAAATCATTTGATAAGAAATCCAAGATGGTGTCTACAAAAGACGACAAGAAAAAGCACACTTCTCCTCTCACATATAACCTTGAAGAAATCCAAGGTCATTATGGGAATCTAACTTTAAGGAAAACCATGGAAAGAAAATTTTAAAGAGCACACTGCTTTTCACAGACAACAAATAGACCAACTCGAAAACAGAATTTAAAAATTGTTGCATCTTGAATCCACAAGCAGTTTGGAAGTCAACAAAACATGTATGTGAGAGAAACACACTTCCAGGAAGGATTTCCTATGCAAATCCTTGTATGATAAAACTGGAATATAGAAAACACATGGAATTGACCCTAGATGAACTACTAAAGTGCAATCTAATTAGGTCATCCACCTCTAACTTTTCTAATTTTGGTAAAAATCCATTCTTCTTTAAATAGACTTCAAGATGAAACTGTTATTTTATTTTACCACTAACAATAGTAGAATCTAATATTGGACAAGGCACATTGGTGGTAGAGGAAGGATGCAGTTCAAGGATATTTTTACAAGAGTTAACCAGTAGTTAAGAAGGGTGCACCATAGGCCGTAGCAGCATGTTCTATTTTTTACTATGGTAATTGATAGTAAAAAGAGTGTTTAAGGGGATAATTACAACATACATGTGTTGAAATATCACTTGGACATTAATAGACAACAATTTTAGTAGTTAACAATAGTTGTAAGTTCAAGCAATCCTAGAAACAGGAAGCTTGGACTGTATATTCGATCATTTTCACTGAGTAGACCATGGGAGACTATATCCATGGATTTTGTTGGAATATTTCCATCATTGTCAAGGCATGGCCATCATAACCAATTGCCTATTCTTATTTAATATAAATAGAATGCAAAGCAATTTCCAATGGTATAGGAACATATAATGAAGTTGTTTCTCTCATTACCCAAAAAGAAAACAAGAACATGTTCTGCAACAATCCTCAAAACATATGCCACACAAATCCACAACACATTCTTTTTATATGTGTTGCCACTATGTCCCAATATTCACTATGTAAGTTCGTATGTGACTTTATGATGTTTAATGGCCATTGCAATGGTTTTGTAGCATCTTCCACAACCACTCAAGTTTGTTATCCACCATGGGTGGAACACTATGTTCACCTTGTTATCACACAAACTCTAGTTGTTTGGTAGTAGGTGTCCCAATAGGGATGGTAGAGGTGAACAACTAGGAAGGTGTAACCGACAATAGCCAAGTCCTCCATTCAGGGAACGAAAGTCACACCGGACAAGGCTACTGTCACTTTAGACAAGGCACGTAGCCAAGTCAGGGGGGAGACCCCACTCAACCAAGTGGTGGTCAAGAGACAAAAGTACACCCAAATCTAAAAGATGAAAAGACAAATAGGCAGTAGATGAGTGTAAGTAGGTCCGAAGTCTAGTTTCAACCACCAGTTGGACACACGGGTGAAATAAATACTTAAATGAAACGTGACCAACAATCAAGTGTGATGAATCGGAGAGATTAGATTAAAGATGAGATGGCTGAAAATAGCCTAAGGATGTAAATTGAGTTGGAAGTGAGATAGTGAAGTAAATTGCCTAGGAAAGGGGTTAAGTAGTGGGCAAATGGACCTAGGGCAGAGAATAATTAGCATTAATAATCACTTCCAGCAATCGGTACTTGATTTCCGAAGGTAAAACGATGTTTTGAACCCAAATCAAAAGTACCCAGAACCCCAAAGTGACCCTAAATCAACAGAAGAGAAAAACGCCCCCAGGTGGGCGTTTTTGCCAAGTGGACCAGTGCCTAAACTATGGGTTAATGGAGTCGGAATTGTTTCAATATTGAGATATATGCTTTTAGGCGCAAATAACAAGCAGGTTTACAATAAAACAAAGTTCTAATGGTGGGAAATTTAGTTTTTGTATTTTAGGGTTTATTAAGTGTTTTTGCAGCTTAACATCAATAGTGAGAGAGAGAAGATGAGAAACAAGAAAGGATTCCATACCTGGATAACGGAGATGAAGATGCCCCCGTGCTGAAGACAAACCTTGAAGATCAAATGCTGAACTAGAGTGCGTTTTCCCCTAAGTGTTTGATGCTGCCAATGAGCCAATGCATTTTTGTACCTGCCAAAGAGAGATAAAATCAGTTTCTATAGCAAATGACAAAAATAAACCTGCAAAATGAGTGACAAATGATGAGGAAAGCAAATAACAACTATGCAAATTCACTTCCCTGTTGAAATCCAGAAGAGAAATGCTAGCATGGAGCTGCTGGCTCAAGTGCTGCATTTTCCTCCAGTGGCCAGCTTCACCTGCAAATTGAAATGCCCAAGGAGAGATGGGGATACCACAAACAACTCATCAATGCATCAGAAATATGATCTCAATCAACACAAGAAATATCTCACTCCATATCACAGGTAACTCAGTAGAAATGTCTCTCAATACAAGTCTCAAAAATGCCAAGAGGCTCTACAAAGGAGTGAGTGCCTTCTCTTATAGAGGAAGGCCACTCTCAAAACAAGTTTCCCCCCAAAATGGAGGGCTGGGATCACTCCCCATCAAGCAAATTGAATGGTGGAGAGCTCTCCTAGTGGGGGTGCGAATTGCCCAAGGATAGCGCACAAGTGGAGGAGAGGGGCCCATTGTGGGGCCATACAATAGATAGAACAATGTTGGGGGGTGTCTATATGGGTTTTTACCCCCCCAACTCAATACACATGATCCCACATACAATATAACCATGAAATCGAATTTCCCCAAGTGGAGAAAAACGCCCCCCATGGGAAATTCGTCCACCTAGGTGAGTAGGGTAAGAGAGGGCCCCACAATACATAATACCATGCCAAAACATTACCAATTTACCTTAGGAATCACCCTTTTATTTGCCAGCCATTGATTTTCACCCTTTGCTATAGTTGCCTTTGTCAATTTTTTATTTTCCATGTATTTTATTGTTGGTTTATACTGCCGAAGATATAATTTGGGCTTTTGAACCATCTAAAGTGCCCGGATTGTCGAACCGTCTGTTGCAATGTGATCGTGGACCCCAAAAATAGTAGGAATGACCACTCGAACAACCCCGATCCATCACTTAGGAATTATTTGCCCAAAATCTATGATTTTTAATTAAAACAGGTCATTAATGACCAATAATAACTAAAAATATCACAAATTCCTTGATCTTTTTGCATTCTATCACTTGGAAGCTCATATGGGTCCCCTGTAGATAATAATCGACCAAAATTGAAATTCCGGTCGCAACATTTTTTCGGGCCCATTTTTGGCCTGGTCAACCTAGTTTGACAAGGTCAAATCTAGTCAACAATTGTGCTAGCTGAATACCTGTATGCAATCATGAAGTGAAAGGATTCCTTATACAAGTTAGTACATTACTAAACATCATGACAATAATATGGTGATTAAATATTGCATTAAATCTCGGAAAAATACAAGGCCCCAGGTGAGGTGGGCCCACCACATCCAAAAGACTCAACTGCTATGCACAACCTATAGACTTGACTACCTAGTTGAATTTGGGTGATGTGGAACACATGGAGAAGGATAAGGGATGACAAGGATGAGGATCAAGTGACCTTTTGAATAATGCGGGAAAGCGGGGTCCACTGAGATAAGTATACCATGACAAAACACGGGGAAGGGCGGTGCCTCACAAATGGGTATAGTCCAGGGAAACTGCCACTGGTCATCTAACAAGTATCTCACAACTCACATCCGTGCTCGAAGACTCTGTGAGGTTCTTTTCTAGAGCTGCCAAACTGGGTGTCCGGCAAACTGTAACTTGAGACTCTAGGGGACAATCTCGAGCTTGTCCCTTGCTCCCTCGCACCTCCTTGCCCCGTAGGACTAGGTGAGGAATAACCACTACAAACACTGACATGTACGCCTGACCTGTGTCCATGTGTGTTTACAAACACATTGCATGGATTTTACAATGAATTTCATACTTAGCCCTCTTCTGGCTAGATTTTACATTTACATTAACCTTTTTGGCTTGCTTTACATTTCTTCATTTCTTCAATTTACATGAAGGCCCTTTTGGGCTACATACATATCTAAATATATATAAACATGGTGCTCATACTACAAAGTAATGGGGGTGAGCAATACATGATTCAATGACCAATGGGGAACACCCGGTGAGGCTACACAATCCTAACTGCATTGCAACATCGGATAGGAGCAAATCCCAGGTTTGAGAGTGCATCTCACACACTAAAGAGCCGAGGCACAATGGACAGGGAATCATGGCATACTCAGAGATCAGTGGGGAAAGGGATCCTCAAGGTCACAAATCGGAATCCAAGTCGAGAAAGTATATCATGTATGAGTTGGATGGATGGAGAAAGTGAAAGTGGATCCAAAGTCAACTGCCTAGGGGGACTAAATGTTCAAGTCTATACCAAGAGTAGGGGTGTAACCTGGTGTGCATATAATAGGAGCCTACTAGGAAGGGGTGGAGTGACATCACCAAAGGCCCAATCACATATCATAAAAAAATAGCTAGATCACCAAATCAATCATCATATGTAGAGTTAGTGTACTATCATGTATAAACAAGTATAAGCAACAATCATGAGCAATATACATCAAATGCAATACCTGCCGCACCATATACCTGCGGCTGAGGCTATCTTTGAACTGGATCTCTGTTGAATTCGGGCACAAATAGTAAACCAACAATACTCTGTGATAGTCTCAATCAAAACAAGACTAGGTGACTGTCTCAATGGGCTCATATCAAAGCCTGGCATGGAAGGGTGACCCTGTGGTAAATGCTAAGTAACATGTTTGTACCACTGTAAAACCATCTATCCCCTCTGATCCATCTGCTTGGGGCAATCTGAACAAAACTGTGTGCCTCCTCTGAAGGCATGGGATCTCTGATCTGGAAAAAAATTACTGTGCGGTCCTTGGCCGCACAGTCTGCAGTATAGTAGCTCCAGCTAACATAGATGTGATAACATCAGGCTCCAGCTGGGACAAGTGCTCTAAGGGAGAGAGTGCTTGAGAACCATAGAATCTTTGGTCCGTAGCACCCCTCTCATCATCATCAACGTGCATGCACATGCACCCTGTCTGCATCATCATCATCAATATGTACCTATCCCTATAAAACACAAACGCTATACCAATCTCTGCAGACCGCTCATCAGGACGCACATCATAGATATAACATAATCCAGCACAAATAAGCAAAAAGACAATGCTGAGATGAAAATATATCAATAAAGAAATCAACTCTACAACATTTTAAATTTTATTAAGCCGACAGACGAGGTGTAAATAAAGGTGAAAACAATTGAACAGAAACTATGGTACAAAAGACAATAGAAAAAGGGCAAATGGTGTAAAAAGGTGTGAAATGACCGTGAGATAAAACAAAAGGAAAAGGGAAACTAGTCGTCAGACAGAGGTGGGGAAAACAAAGGCAAGGGACAATCGGTTGCTGCTCTCGAGAGCTTATTGGCCGCAAAAAGGAAGAACCGCGGGCTCGGGTCACTCGTTGTCCATCAGTGGGAAGTAATGTTTCAAAAACCTCCCATTTATAGGTAGTTATAACTCCTCACCTTCCAGTGTCTCTAAGCGTACAAAGCCCTTTCCTGCTACTCTGGAAACCCTGTAAGGGCCCATCCATAGCTTCTCCAACTTGCCATGTTTTCCGGGTTTCTCTTTATGTGTATCCAACAGCAAGACTACATCACCAACCTTGAAGTATTCGTCTCGGGTATTTTGATCAAAGGTCCCATTTACCCTTTCTTGCTCTATGATAGTCCTTTCGAAAGCTTCTCTTCTCTTTTCATCAAGTTCGACTAATTTATCAATCCTTTCTTGGATTGCTTCCTGATCAGATCTGCATTGGTGCAACAACTCATAAACAGGGATCTGCAAGTTGATGGGGAGTCTGCAATCTTGTCCGTACACTTATTCGAACGGGGATTTACCTGTTATTCTCTTTACTGTAGTTCTATCAGCCCAAACAACATATTTAAGCTTGTTGTCCCAACTTCTCTTGTTGTCCCCCACCATCCTTTTGAGGAGCCTGATAAGGTTCTTGTTACTCGATTCTGCTAGCCCGTTTCCCTGGGGATAGTGGTTCGAAGAGTGGGACAACACTATGCCATGATTAAGGCAGAAAATTGACATTTCTATTTTGCTAAATTCCTTGGTGTTATCCGTACTGAGCTTGAGGGGACACCCATATCTTGAGACAATATTTTCCTCTAGGAATTTTACCACGACTGCGGTCGTGGCCTTCTTCGTAGGGATGGCCTCAACCCAGCGGGTGAAATAGTCAGTGCAGGTGAGGATGTACTTGTAACCGTTACTAGAATTTACATCAAATGGACCCACAAAGTCCATTCCTTATTGCTGAAAAAGGGTCTTCTACTATTATCGGGCTCAGAGGTAAGGCAACTAATATCGGCTTCCCTGTGAAGAACTGACATTCCTGGCACGTCTTTACGTAGTTGTAGACATCCCGGAACAACGTGGGCCAATAGTAACCTACTCTCATGATCTTGGTTGCAATCGCTATGGGGGCATAGTGGCCACCACATAGCCTGGAATGCATTTCTTTAATGATTACCTGTGATTCATTAGGTACAACACACCTTAGGATAATTCCATCTGAGTTTCTCCACCCAAGACCGCTCTCGGTCAGAACAAACTTTGAGGCCTTTAACCTGAGAGCCATTCTTTGGTGATCAACCAGGTGATCAGTGCAAGTTAGGTACTTTAAGTAAAAAATTACATCCCTATACCATTCGTGGTCCTCTAGCTTATTAATGATCACTCCATCATCCCTGTTCTCGATTACTTGATTATCCTGGGCCCTATTTTCTTTCTCAATTAAGAGTCGGGCTAATCCTTGTCCTTTCACAATCTTGATTGGCTTGATTTCCAAATCGTATTCTTGGATCCTAGATATCCAGTTTCCCCTTGTGCCGATTCTATCTGTCTGAGACAAAACATCTTTCACGGCTTGGTAGGGTGCATAAGCTTTTATTTTGGAGAAACCCACATAAGTCCGAAAATGTTTTAGAGCCTTGACCAAAGTGTAGGCTTGTTTCTCGGTGGCAGTGTACTTGAGTTCTGCATCCCTGATGTTTTTACTCATGAAGGCAATGGGTTGTTCGTGATTGTCCTAGTTCTTCTGCAATAGGACCTCGGCAATAGTATCCTCAGAGGCATACGAATAGATCAAGAATTCCTTGTTGTAGTTAGGGCGGACTAGGACAGGGGAAGATGATATGGCCCTTTTTAATTTTTTGAATGCAATTTCGCACTTCTTGTCCCACAAAAAATTGGCATCCTTATTCATCAAGGCGTTCAAAGGATTTGCCAACTCGGCAAGGTTAGGGATGAATCTTCTCACAAAGTTAATCTTCCCAAAGAAAGACCTGAGCGAGGTGACATTGTGGGGAGGTGGGATCTCTTTGATGGCACGGATTCTTTCTGGGTCAATCCTAATTCCCTCCTTGGACACAATATGTCCTAATAACTTTCCTTCATTAATCCCGAAGTTGGACTTTATTGGGTTAAGGGATATCCCAAATTTCTGACACCGGTCAAAAAAATTTCTCAAGTGGTCCACATGATCGGCCTGTTCCTTGGAGAAAACAGTCAAGTCATCTTGGTAGATCACGATGATCTTCCCATATAGGTCACTGAAAGCCTGGTTCATAGCCCTTTGGAACATGGATCCAGCATTTAGTAATCCAAACGGCATGCGGATGTACTCATAGGTTCCCCATGGGGTGGTGAACATGGTTTTCCCTCTGTCTTCCTTCTTGATCTGGACCTGATTGTACCCAAAGAAACCATCTAACATGGACAACATCCCTGCTCCGGTGACACTTTGCAACAGGTTGTCCATGTTGGGAAAAGGGTAGTTGTCTTTGAGGCAAGCCTGGTTCAGATTCCTGAAATCAATGCAGATCCTGATTTCACCATTTTTCTTTCTCACTATCACCGGGTTAGACACCCAAGAGGTATGCCTTACAGGTCTAATGATTCCAGCTGCCAACATCTTCTCAATCCCCTTCTTAATTAAAGGGGCTAGTTTCGGGTTGACATTTCTTAGCTTTTTCCTGTATGGTGTGGCACCCTCTACTAGCGGGATAGTATGCTCGATAATGGATTTATCGTAAGTTTGTAAATCATCATATGTCCAGGCGAAAACATCTTTGTACTTGAGGATCATCTCTATGATTCTTCTGCGTTCCTCTTTGGATGCATTCTTCCCAATCCTTATCATTTTGGGGGAAACCAAAGAGCCTATATTTACTTCAATTACGTCATCAACAGGCTCAGCTCTGCCCCCCTTGTACTTGTTGTGTCTGTTGAAATTCTTTTCGAGCGGTAAGGATAAATCCAATAGGTTAGCACCACAGAGTGATTGTCCTGAAGACTGGTCCTCAAGTTTGATCATTGGATCAAGGGTGTTTTCCACTCCTTGCAGAAAATGCACTATGTGGGCATCATCCTGGAGCACTTGCCAGTAGTCTTAATTATTGGGCACAGAAGGCCTGAAAAGGACCTCGACCTTGCACTTTCGCTCAGTTAAGGCATCCTGGACTTCAAAGGTACTGGAAACCATAGCTAGTGCATCTGCCAAGGAATTGTCTTCCCTAGGGACAACCTTAATTGAGAAAGCGTCGAATAACTCGATAGTATCCCATACTGTATTTCTGTAGCTGCTCAATCTATCATTCTTGGCAACAAACTGGTTTCTAACTTGGGAGACTATAAGATCAGAATCACCCACAACACTCAAGCACTTGATTTTGCGGTCTCTGGAAATTTCTAGTCCGAGGAGAAGGGCCTCATACTCCACCACATTGTTAGTGCAATCAAACTCTAAGCGGAAAGAATATATGGTTTCTTCACTAGAGGGCGAAATTATGACCACCCCGGCACCCACGCCGTGCCTGGAGTAATTGTTAGGATATTCCTATACTCCGTCCTAGTCCCACCAGTATTTTGATCATTTACATTTTCAGTCATGCATGGACTTTTTAGGGTTTGCATGCATTCTAGGGTTTGCATGCATTTTGCATGCATCCTAGTCATCAGTCCAGCACCTAGCCCTCATTTAGACAGCCCCCAGGAGCTTCTCACTATTCAGTTTCTTCCCTCTAGTTGCTTAATGTGCCCTTCTTCCTTGATTTTAGGGAGCAACTCGCCCTTCTTCACCTACCAGTCCAGTTGTCTTCAGTTTATACTCAGTTACACTGAGTTACACTGAGTTACACTTAGTTACACTCAGTTACACTGAGTTACACTCAGTTACACTGAGTTACACTAAGTTACAGTCAGTTACACTCAGTTACACTTAGTTACACTCAGTTACACCTACCAGAGTTAGTTTGACTGATGGTTGATAGTTACTTGAGCATTGATGACTCCACTGATGATGATGAAGACTTCCAGTTGTGCTCCAATGATCATGAGGACACCTAGTTGTGCTTCGATGACACTCTATTGATCTTATGATCACTTTGAGAGGCTAATTCGAATTTCCACCTTAGGCATTCGAATCCTCTCTACCATTGTACTATTTATTTGTCCATACTATGATTAATTAATTAGTGTGTGTGAAGTAGTATTGCTTCTATCTAAGTTCTACTGTACCATATTATTCTGTTGCTCATTATACTATGTTGTTAACTCTTCTTCTATTTTCCTACTTAATCATAATTATTCTCTTGTGAGGTATACATCATCTCTTAGATCTGTTGTGAGGACTTTCACATGGTATCAGAGCATGTTGAGAGTATTGTTTATCTCCATTCTTGAGAGTTTTTTGCAGGTTATTACCAAGATTTCGAGTGCAGCAGTTTCTGCATCTTTGCAGCAGTATTCTCTATTGTTTTTTGCAGGTCTTCTACAACTTAAATGTATCCAGAATTAGAATAAATCACTCCTCTTTCTCTATTCAACTATGATGAACGGAAACAAAAAATAATAGAATATTTGAAGAGCCATGATCTCTTTGATTGTTATTTTGAAAGAGGGTTCGAATCCTCTGAAGAGAAGATTGACTGGTTGAATAAAGGTGACATGCACATTGGAAGAATGAAGCGTACTATGCCGGATTACATATTGTTCCCAATCATTATTTATATTGAAACTCCACAAGAGCTATGGGCTCACCTGGATGAAGAATTTTGCAGAAAGAATGAAGGACTTGGTCCTAACCCATTCGAAAGCAAGCAAAATGATAGATTCGCTCCTCTTGATGGTCTCTCAGATCATGAACCAGTATCATCTCATATTGAAGTTCTTGACAAAGAACTTGCAGATTCTCCACTCATGCTCAAACCTTCTTCTCTTTCTATGCCAGCTCACACTCTAGATATTGCAGAAGGTCCTAAATCCTCTCTTGCACCAGAGTCTGTTGCAAGAAAAATTTTAGGGGCGAATTATAGCCCATGGGCGAAATTATAGGGGTTACCAAGAAACCCTGGGCAAATTTTTAATATGAAATGAGTTTTTTTAAATTTAACATATTAGCCCCATATTTGTTTAACCCATAGTCAAAGGAAATCGAATAGCCAAGGTTGTGAAATTGGAAAAATCAATATAGCCAAGTAAAAGAATCTCGAAATGGTGAATATGCCCAGAATTTCAGGTAATGGAGGCTTGGAAGAGTTGTTTCGCCCACCATTTAGGGTAATGGAGGCCGCATACAGTTGGTTTTCCCACCATTTTCTAGTAATGGAGGCCACGAACAGTTGGTGCACCCAGCCAGCGGCCCAACAATTTATTATTTGGGTAATGGTCTAATGGAGGGCCGAGGCCGCGATTGGTAATGGTAACTTGGTTGAATGGTTCGAAATTCACCCATGATGACGCCTGTGAGTAGCTGGCTCGCCCCACGTTTTTGGCAATGGCGGCCCGACGTTGAGGTTTTTATGAAAATCTCATTTCAAAATTTTGAATTTTCCCAACTCCCGTCGATTTTGGTTAATGGGGGTTTGAATTGAGGTTTCAACCACCAAATTTTGTTGGGTAAAGATTATTTTAACCTTGAATTGGTCCATACTCCATAAATGAGATGACGGTTCCAACATGTCGAAGTCCCTATATAAGGGGGCCAAGAGCCAATAAAAACCACAAGAAAAATCATTAGATCTCGGCATTCGGCAAAGCTGGAGTTTTTGATAGTGGCTTCTGCAGTTGTTCAAAGTTTCTTGGGGTTTACAGTCTTCACTGAGGCTAAGAGGTTAGTTTTGTTTTCGATTTCATAGAACTAGATGTTTGGATAACAGGGATGTTACATTTATTATAATGTTTATTAGCCATCATAGGAGGGTTGTGAAGAGTGATCTGTTTGTCCTCTTAAGACTTGATAATATCAGGTCTGAATTGTGCAATGTATGGACTGATTATTCAATGAAAGATTGTCTCTTTACTGGATGTATTCAACTTTGATGTAATAATTTGAGGCACATACATAATGGAACTGCTATAGTATCTTTTTGAGATTTGTACATTGGCTGTAAGTGTAAATTGCAGACCCATTATGGATAGAAATACTGATGTTTATGGCATGTTTTCTGGTTTAATATGCTGCTTCATACTAAATTTTCCAATGCATAGAATTGTTTTGGACTCCATTGCCCGGGATAAGCTGCTTATCTGCTTATCTGCTTATGCCTTTGTTGCACACCTCAAAAGTGGCAGAGAATTTGGCCACTACAAAGCTCAACCATAACTACATTTAGAAAGCTACAATGGAACAGATCATGGACAACAAGTTAAAGATCACTTTCCAATAGAATATACAATTTTTTCATGTCAAAGTAGAAGAACCTCTTCACCAAGGTAAGTGGTTCATTAGGAACCAAATCCAACCAAAGTTCCCCAAATTAGTACAGAACATGATGCAACAGAAAACATTGCTCCTAAAGGGCGGAGGACTAATCTAGGTGCCTAGCAAGATCCATCTCAAAATGGTCCCGATATTGGCCTTCCCATGCATTTTTCAAGGTTCTAACACCCAATCCTAGAGCATCCGACTCAATCTGCAAATTCTCTTTCCAACAAGTTAAAAAAGACCTAAAACAAAGAAATGAACAAAAAGTTATGGTCTTGGCAAGGCTCCGCTTTTTTTCCAGAAAGCTCATCTTCGTCCAATGTATCGTGCACGCTCAACACTAACTACATGTTCAAGTTAGGGTTCTTACATCTTAGGGGTTTTGCCTCTTAGGAGAATTGGCAAAATTATAAAATGTAGTTTCGAACTTTCAACCTCTTGTTATGGTCCATGGAATTTTTGCAAATGAGCATAGCAGACACATCTCTTCTTAGAGATAGCTACCACCGCTTTAGCCATTGTATTGGTACTATGCTCTCCACCATTCTTTCAGTAATAGAATTTGGTTTACTGCATCTTTGCGTTACTTTCTGTGTTAATGTTATCTTTCATTTCATTATCAACATGATCTGGATAATAATTAAACAAAGATACAAATTTAGCACTCCAATGAAAGGATGGCATGTCAACCTGTCACTATTATGATTCAATTATTCAGCAAATATTTTATGTGAAAAATAGACAGCAGTGTCATGTCAGTCACATAAACAGAGATCAAAATTCAGCACTTCAAATATTGAATGGCATGTCAACCTGTCATTATTATGATTCATTTATTACATAATTCCCTCTTACCGAATGATGGATTGCTTTTAAGATCTGATCCCTAACCACATTTCAAAAACAATGAAATTTATATTTTTTAAAACAAAAGAATGATGTAGTCAGATATTGAATTTTTTCATCTGCATATCTTTTGAGGGCCAAAGGACAATAATTTGTTGTCAGGTAGTTGTATTCAGTTTCTATTGGGTTTCCTATAGTTAATGCCCCATTTTGATTTCTGGTAGTGAGATTTCAATTGCATTTTTTAACCCTATGGTCATGGCCTTTTCTGTAACCCATTTTTGTATTATGCTCTCATTGTACATATTATTTTATTAATATAATATAAGAAGCATATTTTTAAAAAGGAAAGTCTGAGAGCAGGCTCGTCACCAGAGATAATATTATTTGTAGATCGCTTAGGAAAGATTTCTCACACACAAAAGTTTCACAATTAAGGCCCAGTCCTATATTACAAGAGGAAAAATGCCCATCAAGGGGCGTTTGGGATATTATTCACAACAAAACAATTTGTTTACAGGCAAGTATATGCACACTAAATTTCCTGCCACTGCTTACAATTTGTCTGAAAGCACAGTGTAGTTTGTGTCATTCATGTTTGTTACTCTGTACATCATGTGATAAGCCAAGGCACACACCAAACCCCAAGCCATCAACGACAATTTGGCTGAACATCAACCATGAGTGTCAAAATCCAAGTCTGCATTCTTGGAACAAAGAAAGATGAAATTGGCTCAGCCCAGTGATTAAGGGGCAACACCCAGAGAACCCCAGCTTGGAGAATTTTGTCCATTGAAGACTTTATACTTCCACTCCTTAACCACAGGCTGCTACAGGTCTGCTTAAGACTCAAGATGATGATGTTTCAAGGCTTTTTTTGACTGCTGCTGTGTTTCACCTCTAGAATGGCTTCATAGAAGTCAATAGAATCCCGTGGTTTTATGTCGTACCATAGTAGATCTCAAACATACTCATTGACACTTATTTAGGTGAATCTTTCACCCTAGTTGTTGTTTATTTCAAAGCCTTGTTCTTGTTTTTGCTCTTTCCAAAATTCCTTGAAGAATAGTCGCCCAATGTAATAGTGCTTTCCCACTTCAAATAATTATAATTATTATAGTTCTGCCTTCTTAGTGAGTCTGTTGGTATCATCCTGGGATTTCTGGACATCTATCTACAAGACAGTAAACAAGAATTTCTCAAATCACATGAATTGGAATCCATATTTGGCGTCTACTAGCATTAGTGACTAAGCCACAACTACAAAGCAAAGTGGATTAAAGAGAAAATATGTCCCTTACATGACATGCTAGGCTTAGTTCCTATTTGCAAAACACAGAACACATAAAATAATCCTTACAATTAAATAATGACCATTAGACTGTACATTAATATAAACACTTCTTATTTATCAAAATAAACATATACTGCCATTAATGCCCACAACAGACCAAACTAGGTCAAATGGACTAGAATATAAATCTAGCATTTATAGCTGGAAAAGGTGAGTAAAAGGACTTTTTCACTGCCATGTATCACTCTATATTTGACATGTTAGGATTAGTTCCTATTTTCAAAACAAAGGACACAGAAAATATTCCTTACAAGTTACAGTTAGTTAATGAGCATTAGATATTGAAAAACAAATGAATGAATGAATAGAAGCCTCCAATTTTAGAAAAAATTCACCACAACATCCCAGCTCATGCAATTTTGTGTCATTTATTACCCTATTCATGCATACAAAATGAACACATCATCTGCAAGTCAAACTTTTTATCTACACATACCCCACATTCCTTATGATATATTGTAGAACAAAATGAACATACCATTTCAATCTGCAATCCTGACAATATTATACTGATTGCCATTATCAAGTTGTTTAAAAAATATAAATTATATTTGCAGCACCAGATCCATACTAGGTGTTTTGAGACTCAGGAGGTTCCCTTGTAACTTTCTTTTGTTATTCTAATCAAAGATGCCTAGCCTTATATGTTTGTGAGGCAACAATCCAAAGACAAAAGACTTTGTGTGGTCTCTCCAGGCCTGCTACCATTAGATTCAATACATCTTTCTGCCAGCCTATCTTAGAGGTTGGAAGCACCTGCAGACTATCCCGCGTTGGAAATAGGTGGCAGTAGATATATGAGAGCAAAATTATTCCCACATGGTTGGAAAGGACATCACCCCTACACAACCTCAGAGCCATACTCGTCCACTATTGTGTACGGCCCCCCAAGTTGGGTCAAGCAGCCAAACCTCCGTCATTAGATTTTTCCCCTTGGCCTCATATTTTAGGAGAGAGGTTATCTCACTCCATTGATCCTACCAAGATTGTACAGCCAGGCCACATCAACCTTGGGCACTCTCCAAAGGACATCATCAATCTTTCCATCAGTTCCTTCACAATAACCGATGGAGACAGATGTCTACTTTCCTTCCTCCACCACTACTTTTATGTCCAGTTATGATGTCAATGTTGAGTTTGGGCCTCAATTTTCTTAGGGTTTTAACTCATGCTCTTTTCCTTCTGTTGGTGTCTTGTGTATCTTTCATACTCGGATAGCATTTTAGCATCTAGGAGTGTTCTGGACACTCCCACAGTTTCATGGCCACTGATTGTATTGTACTCTCTAGTGCCATTGATCTATTCCTCCATCATTTGTGGACATTAATAAAATTATCTTATCATATCTAAATACCAAAACTTGAGTTTCAGTTTCACAGAGAAAAACACTACAGATTAAAACAAAGGCCCAAGACTCAAATACTAAATATATAAAAAGATATTAAGAGTTTCTAATTTCAAGACTCTATAATGGTGGGAAAAACAGAAGAAAATAAAGAAAAATCAAGTTCTAGCAGCTGAAAATAGATGCTAAGCTGCTTCCAGCTTTTATCACCCTTTTCATGTCTAAAACTCCCATGTGTATTTCTTTATCTATGTCATATCAATCATAAAAATAATGACCATAACAGTAGATATTAGTGATGTTTGTTATCCAAATCAAGCTAAGAAAACTTTGTGACAATCCACATTGATAATGAGAACCATTCTATTAAATCCTTCTGTGTTTACATGCAAATAAAAATGGAACTTTGCAAGACCAAAACTTTTCATATAAAAAATGGAAAAGTACCTGAAGGCAGTGCTGCACATCAACTATAAGCTCTACCACCTGAAAACCCTGTTGTATATTTGGGACTAATGTTAGTGTTATGATCTATCAAAGTTATTGTTTTAGCTTAAACTGTTAAGCATATCATTCAAAAATAATAATTCTCAGATATTGTATTATTAAAAAGTCATGATTGTACATCTTGACAAGAAAACGAAATAAATGAAAAAGAAGCTAATGTTCTGCTGGACATGCCTCTGTAAAACCATTGCACCTGGAACAAGTCCAAGATACTAGATCACTCAAATCATCCAGATAGACCTGCGAGAAAAAAATCATCATTATAAGGAATGAATTCCCAAAATGTCAGAATGGAAAGGCCACATGCTCAACACAGCTTCATAAAGGGCAGTTAAATGAATCACCGTGATGCAGATACTTAAAACTTAGTAGATATGATGAGAGCAAGGTGAGAAGTAAAGAGTTGAGACCAGATTTCTATAGAGCATGTTCACCCTAGGTACACAAGATTCATTAGGGTTGGTCTTTTATTGAATTCTCTAAGAAATGTGAGGTTGTTTTTAAGGGTTATCCTCTTATGTTGTAGCTGCAGATCAGTTACAAATGGAGAGATCTAATACTAGTAAGAAAAACATTTTATGTTTTATATTGACTAACATTTAATGCTGATCAGACATCTAACAATAGATGTTTTCCTACAACTAATATAAGATGCTGAAACATTAAACAAATAAGAAAACCAATGCTATCATCATATGCAACAAATAAAAATAGCATCAATATATTTCATGGCATACATAGTTATCTTCACAAAATGCATTCTTGTTATCCTTCCCTTTCTTTGACCAAAAGGATGCTGCTACTATTTCATAATTTTCATGAAATGCCACAATTCTGTTTGTGAAAAGAGATAGGAGTTGCCTCTTCTCTGTGAGGTTGTGCATATATACCCTTAACCCACCCCTTCACGGAGTTTACTACCATCATGATCCCACAGTAACAACAGAATTCCATTGTGCAATCCACCGAGTTTTTCAGCATGTTTTATGATGCCAAATAGTGAGATGGTAACAATGCCATATAATGTTGTCAAACCAGCACCATATTCCAGATTTGTCCAGAGTAATTTCCATGCATGTATACATATTTTTAATGAACCCAAATAGATCTGAAGTTGGTTTATTTAGGACTGGTTTTATGCATTAATTCGCTGCTGTTATATTGGCTTGCAAGTTTGTTTCATGCTTGAATTTGATTATTTAGATGTTCTTATTCTTTTGTGTGATATTTTTACCCTTGAATGAGAATGTTTAGGAATGGTTATGTTGATCTCATTTTTCAATTTCTCTCATCATAAGACCGTGAGGGATTTATGTCTAATTTTGAAGTTAATCTTCGATGGGTTTAGGTTACTAATTGTACTAATTTTATATCATTTTTCTCATGCAGGTTTCACTTTGGGTTTCTAAATTGATTCGATATCTTAATAATTGTGGAATATTCAACAAAATGTCAAACAACGATTGTGGAAAAAAATCATCAAAACAGCGGGATGTATTATCATACTTTCAGAAGCCTCAATCCAAGAATCTAGATTCTCTTCATGATTCAAACTCTTTTGAGCAACCCATCAGCGAGACAAATGTCAACTCTTCTGAGAATCCAGCTAATAGCCATATAACATATGATAGGATGGGTTCCTTTAGTGAACAAATTGGGATAAATGCAATTCAACCAGAAATTGGCAATGACAATGTTGAAGGTTCTGCTAGTGCACAAATTGGGATAAATGCAATTCAACCAGAAATTGGCAATGACAATGTTGAAGGTTTTACCTTGGAAGGCAACAAAAATGATTCATTATCATGAAAAAGGAAAAAAGGCCAATGGGACATAGGGAGAAAATTCCAATTGGAATGGGCCTCAAAATTTCCATTTATTGAGCCAGTACCTCCAATAAATGAGAGAGAGGCTTCACGAGAAGTTAAATGCATTGTATGTAGTTGGAAACTTGGAAAGGTAGTAAAAATGCAAATGAAGATAGATACAATAGAGAAGCATGCAGGAAATTTGTATGTTAAGAAAATTGAAATTGGCGAGGAGAAGTCTATTACCAAATGGAAATCTTCTGAGGAATGTTGACATGTCAAATATCAAGAAGAATATAATAAATACTTAATAAGCAAGAGTAAACTCGAGGCAAGTGGAGGGACCATCACATCTCTATTTGGAAAGAAAATGGAGAGAAATTTGTTATCCAAGACGACACAATTAAGCACTATATTTCACATCTTATCTAAAGGTTGTCCTATGACAGATTATCCAGATTACAAGAACTATGTATCTTTTCTTGAAGTATCGAATTTTCCATCTTCTCATTGGTCTATAACGAGTGGTTGGGAATGGGCAAAATATCTAGCTCAAGTAGAAAAAGATGATTTGAAAGAGAAGATTGCAAATGCTAGGTTTTTTTCACTATCTTTGGATGAAGTTACAGCTGTTGATAATACTTCATGGATCTGCATGAGTATTTATATGGTTAATGATCATATTAGGCATTCATATTTACTTGGGATTCATAAAATGAAGAAGAGTTCTACAGCTGGAAATATTTATGAACTTGTTATTAAGACATTGAAGGAAATTGGTGGTATGGATGATTGAATGATTGCAAAAAGGTTGGTATGTGTCGGAGCTGATGGAGCATCAATCATGCAAGGAAAAAGGAATGGTCTTTGTGTCAAACTACAACTATCAGCTTCACCATTTATGATTAGTATTCATTGTATGGCTCATAGGATGAATCTTGCATTTAAAATAGCAAGTAAGTTTCCACTGGTTTCAAAAGTTGAAGAACTTGTACGTGAGACTCATGCATACTTTTGTCGTAGTCCCAAGTGATTTACAGAGTTTCAACAATTTGCTGATGGTGTTACAGATGGAAAAAATCTATTAAAAGATGTCGATACAAGATGGATCTCATTGGATGGACCAGGCCAAAGTCTATTTAGTGAATATCGATCATTGGTAGGGGTGATGTATGAACATCGCTTTAGTGTAGACAAAGCTCAAGAGCTTCTCTTTCGACTAACTAATATAGAGACATTATTAACATTCGCTGGAATTCTTCCTTTGATTCATGAAATGAATGTCCTTGTGAAAATGGCTCAGAGTCGCACAATGTATATTGCAGAGTACACAAATGCAAGAAAATTGGCATGCCTTGCATTGGATAATTTGTATACGATGCCAGATTCTTTTACGGGTCAAACATTTAACGGTTGGACTACTATCATTGATATAGAAAAGAGTGAAAATTATTTGAAGTTTGATGAAAAAGGGAGACTATGTATGCAAGTGCGTGGCTATATGGTTCCCTTTATTATGTTACTAAGATGGGACAAACCACCAAAGAGTGCCATGTGTCAAGAGACCAATTCAATGATATTGTGATTTCAGTGAGACGCAACTTGATACAAATTGCACAATCACTATCATTAGAGATAAGAGAACGATTTCCTCGAGATAAATTATTGGAAGCTATGTCTGTGCTATACCCTCATTATTGGAACTCTGAAAAAGAAATAGATCCTTTAAAAGTCGACTTTCTAGCAAAATTGAATACTTTAGTGCACCACTTTGGTATGAACGTTAAGGTAGAAGGAGAAGAGATTGGAGGTATATTAGATTCATCAAAATTACATCAACAAGCCACTTGCTTTGCTCAAACAATGTCAGGTCAATATCATGATTTGCCAAAACCTATAGAATATGGTGCTATAATCAAATTATGGACTATTTTAGGTGAAAGTCAATACCTACAAGAAAACATGTCAAAGTATTTCAAATTAGTCGATTTATGTCAAACCATGATTTTGGGATCAGTGGAGGATGAAAGAATGTTTAGTGCACTGTCATTCTTGAAGTCAAAGTTGAGGAACAAGCTTGATAAGAATATGGATACTTGTTTAAGATTATATGTAACAAAGTATGACATTACCAATTTCCCATTCAATAGAGCACTGGCACTCTGGCGATCAGATTGTGAGAGAAGAGGAGAATACAATATAACAAATGTCTCCAATGAACTTGATATGGAACATAATGTTTTGGAGGCTCATAATGATATTTCATCTACAGAAGTTCATGTTCAAAATGTAGAAAATGAAGAGCGACATGAGAATTGGGAATTTGATATGCCACAAGATATAATCTAAACCAATATACATTGGCAATGTATAAATAATGAATGGAATTTAATAGATCATGTGATTTTTTTTAGTTTGACTTCGATGTTCCTCTATTCTTCGAGCAGGTTGGAAAAGGAAAATTCTTGATGGGAGAAAGATTACCATACATAAATTTGAAGTTTCATTTCAGGTAAAAATAGGTTCTATAGTCTTTACTTTGTATTAAATATAGTAATATTAGAGCTACATTTCCTTGATGCAAGCTATTTTAAGTTTGATGTTTTGATAGTTAACTAATGCATTGTTTTTTTTCTTATTTGTGACAGGAAATGAAGTTGGGACCTATCTATCCATAGACAATGTCCTAGTATTAAAGGTTAAGTAATTAATTTAACAATACTTCCGCTTAGCAAGAATGGGCTCATTCAAAAGTTAAAACTCAAGTACATGGAATTGCTTGTATTTCTAGCTTTGATATCTTGGCAAATATGAATGGTTTGCTTGTTTCTTACATTTGGAGCATTTTTTCAAGTTTGGAAGTTTGCATTTATTTTGGTTAAATATATTTTTATTCCCTTGATAATTGACTGCAGTTTGAGCCCTTTGTACTAGTTTGATTCGTTTCATAAATTATTTGTTTTTTTCTTACATTTGGAGCATTTTTTCAAGTTTGGAAGTTTGCATTTATTTTGCTTATATTTTTTTATTCCCTTGATACTTGACTATGAGATCTAAATTGCTAAGCGAAGAGAAAAATGGTCTATGCATTGGCTTACTAGGTTCCTATGCATCCATCGTAGGAGACCTATTGGCACGAGACCGACATTTCTCTAATGTAATTGGCATAATTTTCATATGTCCACATACTGTCAATACAGTATTCACTTGAATCTCAGTAGCGACAGTAAATTTTGAAAGCTAGTAAATGAAAATAGATGCCCAACAATTGAAATTAGTCAATTTCCTGCAGATATTGGTTGTATAGAAGTGATATTTGTCCAATTAAGCAACAATTTGATAGATCAGGCATAGATTTGTATTTTTTCTGATGTCTTTTCCATAAATATCAATCTTTGCATAAATTTGGCAGATTCATGGCAAATACAGTGGTTTGGCAGTAAATTAGAAGGTTTTTCAGCAAATGTTTCAGTAGACATCTCCCTATTTCAAATTTCAGTAGTTTGATCATGTATTCTCTATTTTTCTTTCAGTATTTGCAACTTTGCATAGGAAAGATCATATTTGTAGCTCTACATCTATATTTCAGCAGTAGATATAATGATAGACTATACCATGAATTGTACCAACAATTTCTTGGGAAATACCCTCAACTAATCTTGAAAGGTGTTTCTTTGTTTATGCCCTACACATGATGCTAGACCATTGCATCCTTAATGGTACAATGCAGTATGGCATATTGTAAAAATAAAATATTAAATGAAAAGGCATAATGTAGAAAGAAAATATTGAATGAAAAGGGTGGGATTTTCTTCACTTTCTCCCGTAACAAAGAGAATATATGGGAAACAATGATTATATGGTTATAATGTTATTGCTGCTGCACATTCTAAACATGATGCACTAGATGCTATTCTGGTTTTTGTAGTAGAACTTTTAGAGCTTGTTGTTGAAGTATATATTGTTGTGGCTATTGTTGTTGCAAGTTCTGTGCTTCCCATCGAGGAATATGTTGTAGATTTGTTAATGGTAATGATGTGTGATGTCCTTCTCTCCTAGTTCGGCTCATCAAAGGACTGGCCACCCTTTGATGAGGTACCTGACCTCGGGAAGAAGTTAAGGACCAAAGGATCACATCATCGGGATGATCCCTTTAGTACTGTGATGACAAAACTTTCAGTAGATGTATGGAACATGTGAGGACACATACCGAGAGAGAGAGACCTTGTCACCCTATCTTGTTTCTCCTTGTGGTTATCCTGCTTATGGTACTTGACCTTATCGGGTTGGTTGTTTGTCGAGTCACCTTTGTTTTTTTGGTCTCATGATTGACCTTCTAAATGGTCATGAAATCGGGGGGCGAATTAGTTTGGGTTCTGTTTTTTCGGCCTCCTTCTAGGGCATCGTTTGGCAGCTGGTTGATGGAACATTTTTCTGTTTTTGATGTCAAGGTTTGAGCCCTGTAGGGCTATTTTTTTGTTGTTGTTATAAGTCCTCTAGGGATGCGTCTTTCTCCTCTGAGAGGTCCTCCTAATTCTGCTGCTATTTGATTATTTGTTTATCCCTTCTAGGGCTGTCGTTCTCCATTATTTTTGCTTCTCCTGTTAGCTGCCGCCACTTTGGTGTCGGGTCTATTCAGGTTGTCATTGAAATTTTTGGTTAGGTCCTATTGAGGCTACCGTTAAACTATGGATTTCTGGCTACTGTTATCAAAGACTATTAGAGTTTGTTGAGGTCTCACGTTGTATTATGAGCCCTGTTAGGGCCAGTATTGGTTATTGCAGCTTGACTGGTGGTTGACATTGGTTGTCTCCTAACTACGTTAGAAGGTCTGCTGGTGCTTGAAGTTTGTCCTAACACAACTGTAGCTATTGTTGACACTCTTCCTTGGTCTCTCTCTCTCTCTCATAGGTATGATGTTGCCCTTCTAGGGCTATTTATGTTTCTATATCTATTATGCCTTATTGGCAAAACTGAAAGCAGATCTGAGTACATTAGAGAAGGGCTCATCCCCAGGTAAGTACTTATAACCGTGTCATTTACTAGCATTCTTACTTTCAGTTTATTGTGGATTATTGGCACAGTGACCTATTGGTAGTGCCCTAGTTGAAATAAATGAAATTTTTTTTTTAAATTTATTGGCACGATGACCTATTGGTAGTGCCCTAGTTGAAAGAAATGCAAATTATGTTTTTAAATTCTTACAGTTGTATTGTATGATTGACTTACATTTCTGATCTACTGCATCATTGTTTAAAAGTTGTTCTTTATTTTATCAAACCCTAACTTTATAAAAATCAACATGGTATCAGAGCTAGTTTTGTAGCTAACTCTATTTTGCAGCCTATCAGAATCTACAAAGTTCATCAGGTAAGGGTTTGAGCACTAACAAATTTGATTGCAGAAGATTCAAGTCTGGTCAGTGGAAGAAATGCAGACTGATGTGGCTCACAACCACAATGAACCAGATGAGATGTTTAGGTTCTTGGACAACAATATCTGAGAAGTAAGTCTAATCTATTATCTGATTCTTGGGTCTCATTTGAATTTCATCATGCCAATAAAACTTGCATGTGCTATCATGGTTGAATTGGTCTTGTTTCCATCTTATCTACCACACAACTTAAGTTTTTGTTGTTGGCAATATGGCATATGTTTAGGTTGGCATTGATGTCAATATATAAGTCAGATAGGTTGTCATTGATGGCAACTAATATGAGATGACAGAGCAGGAAGAAGTGTGAGGATATATCTCAAAAGATGCACGCCATAAATGTTAGAATAATGCACTCCAGGTTTCAAAGAATGCATGCTAATACTGTGAAGAAGCATTTTATCACACTCATTTTCACACACACTTAGGTTCTATTCTTGTATGTGACACTTAGGTTCTATTCATGTATGTTACATGTGACAACTACCTAAATATATATGAACAAGAAGAGTTAGAAAATCCGTTGACACTTAGGTTCTTATCTCTTATTCAAATATTTTACTCATGGCTTATTCGATATTCCAAATATTTTGGTAATTTGTGTGTGAGCGAACTTTTTGTTCGGCTCATAGAGAATTTAAGTCAAGTTCAGAAAGAATTAGATAATGATATTTTCATGATGTAAACATAAATTAGAGTCTGAATTTTTGCTTAAAGTTATTTGTAAGGTAAAAAATTGTGTCGTGGGTGGTCTTCAAGAATTGTAGAGGCATAATATGTTGGTCTTGTACGGTTACCTAGGGTATTTGTGTCTTAAAGATGCCTCTAATTTCTGCTATTATGAATTGAAAAAGAGTCAAAAGGTCAGAGTCAAGTTCAATTTCAATTTTTGCAAGTTGTTTTTTATTGAAACATGTGGATTTTTGGGATTCTTAGCATCCCATGAGAGAATACCATCCTTGAGTAGGAGCCACTATCAGCACTTGTACTTGCACCTCATATCAGCAACAAGTGGTATCCTTTATCCAACAGTTTCCAACCTTTTATAAGTCCATATCATCTTGGACAAGGGTGCTTGTAATGTTGGCATCGTTGGACACGTCCTGAGGATGATCACTACCTGCTGTTTGCAGCCTTTCATATATTCAGATTGTTTCCATTGTTGTGTTTGACTCTTGAGACCTATTACCTTTTCGAAGAGATACTAGTGTTGGAAATTGTATGTGGCAAGGTAGCATATTCCTTAACATAAGTCCTAGATTCATTTGAATTATGGAGAACTTATCAGTAGAGTTTTCTTACACTTCAAGATGAGTGAAATATAATTTGAATACTGTTGGTGGCTTGGTCACAAGTCAACTCTCCCATGACTGATTTTTAGCATCTAATTGACATTTGATGAAAGATAATCGTACCAGCAGATGCAAGGAACTGTCCTTGGGTTGAATTCCATGAGGATCTACAGTCAAGGCGTTGATTTCAATAGTTTATCTTCTGCATGAGGTAGTGTCTTTTCCAAATTTGGTGCCCCTTTGTTGGAAGCTACCAAAGATTAAGTGAGGGTGCTGTGATGGGTCTGATTTTAACACATATTCATCAAGCTTTGAGTATTTGTCATGAGAATTGAAGCACTACTGTTATGCCCACTTTTGAGGAGGATTCAACATGCATAATAGACACATTGTTTTGGGATTTCTTTCTTTGATTCATGCATGCACAGTTTCCCATGCTAAGTCAGCATGAAACCAACACTAGGGCATGCAACCTTGGGGTTATTTTTAAAAATTTTCTTTGATTTCTTTTCAGCAGGAGGGTGCACGAAAGCTTTTGAGTGGTAATCTTGTGCTATTTTGAGCCAGTGGGGTGCTATCTTCAACTAATTTAGGAGAGGGTGCTTTTGCTATTTTAGAAGAGAAAACTTCTTATGTTTAGAAAAACATTGTGCCTTTTTTCAAAAAAGTACACTCTTGCTATTATTGGATACATATTGATAATTTTAGAAAAGCAAAGTGTCGATGGTTTAGGAAAAGCAAGCCATCTGGTTTTATAAAAGCATATCAATTTTGGAGCAAAGCTAATGAAAGCTAAACTTGGAGCAGATCTACAAGGATAAAAAGGACAACAAGGAAGTTGTTCAAGCTATCAACACTATCCTACAGCTTCTTCAAGCTTTCTCTTCTTCTGCTCTAAATTTTGAGCCTATAGGGCTTCTATTTAGCTTTTTTCATAAGTCATCAAGGTCTTGAGTAGTGACACTTGTTAAGTTTCCTCTGGTTCCTTCAAACATGCTTGATCCAAAGTTGTATCAAAACTATGTACTTTGACATCTCTGATTATTGGAAGAAATTTTATATGGTTTACAAGATTCTTCAGTAGTTTGAAGCAAGAGAGGGATTGTGCCGGTGAATGGGGCATCTTCTTGGGACTAATTTCCAAAGGGACCATTCTGAGTGATAACAAGAGCCATTACAATCACTGTGCATTATCACTTCTAGGTCAAGGTATAATTATGTTTCTATCGGTTTCTAATTTATGCAATGACATGGGTGTTATGTTTGGAATTTTTAGCAAATGCGCCAACAAGCCAATGAAACTGGAGATTCTCCTGCCATACCTATAACTGTGAGACAGTTAGAGGCTATTATTCCATTCTCATTTTAATCTGGCTCTACCCTATTACATTGTCAGACCTCGCTCTTGCAATCCTTTGCACGAGGGATTCAAACTGATGAGCTAAACTGAGAATCAAGCTATTACCATGAGTGTTGGAACACTTCAACTTCCAGCCAGGGAAAACCTCTTGTGGGTAGGGTTACAAGGTAGGGTTTGAGAGTAGAGAAGGTCAAATACTGATTTTCGATGATGTGAGTGGAGAGATGAGAGGAAAATGAAGGGATAACTTGGGCTAATGTTTGTTGGATGTACTGAAAATAAAATCATTTACCTTGGTATTTGCTACTTCAACCTGCCTTAGCTTCATAGAATTTTTTTACCCTTTTTCAGTTTTCACTTGTTAAGTGTCAACACTAAAAGACTAGATAAACTGGATCAAACTCGTTCACTCCAGGACATTGCATTCTTAGGGATGGTTCACTATGGGTGATGACTTAGGGAAGATGAATCAGTTATATGTGCATCTTCTTTGCATTCTGTCATGAAATCCTGCCAATATTTTTGACTTGATTCAAAATATATACCAAGGAAGTTAATGATTTATCTTGCAATTATTTGGTGAATATTTTATTGGGTATGCTCTTAACATGGAGGTGTATTTTTTGTAAAAATCATTTACATGTGACAAAATTTACATTTAATGTGATTTCTGATAGAAATGCACTGCAATGTTGCAAGTAAAATTAGTGAATTCCCAATCATGTGACTTGGGAAGTGAGCTTTCGGTAACAAAGTTCTTAGAATTAAGCTATTATATGGTGTAATAACAAATGAACCAATTCAGTGTTTACAAACTACCTTATTTCACTTGCAAACTTCTGAAATAGTGTGGTGGTATGAATACTACCAGCGATAGAAAATAACTCACACATAAGTAAAGGAGGAAAGACAAGTATGTAAGTATGATTGTTGGAAATGTACTTATCGGTATGCCTATTTGCATTACTATGTATAAGATTTCAAAATTGAAGGCATTGTAGGTATGATTGTGAGTGAACTTCCTGTATATAAAATGTTAACTAGGTGCTCGACACTGTGGTTAAAGAGAAAGTGAAAGCAAAGTATCTAAAAATTTTGGACTAGAAAGCATGGTTGCTCATCCATATTAACTTGTTGAAAAAGTCCTTTAAACCAATCCATGTAAACATTAAGACCAACTCTAGTCATATTAGGGTCTCACCAACGTGGCAAGAGATGCATGTCAATGGCCAAAGATGGTTACTAAAAAGCTTCATAGAGGAGACTAGGTACCTCTAGCATAAAGCTTGGGTTGTCTTCAGTGGATTGGGATATATAATGTGGAAGACTCCATAAAGGATTTGTAGTTTTTGCAAATGCTTTGCATGTGGAGGGTCTTCATGGGTTTTCCAAGGGATTGCCCTTCTGCTGCTTGAGCTCACTCATCTTCTTATCCTATTATTCAGTTTGAATAAGAGTCTGAGAGCATGTTGTTCATTGAGTGTTAGAGGTCACATTCATCATGTTCACATGGATTTATTCCTGGACTTGTTGAGAGAACATACTTGGGATTCTGGAAGCAATCTTGCATTGCCTGGAGTGGCTCAAAGTTAAAGACAATATCTTTAAACTTTGTAGTTCTGTCAACAATGAAAAAAAGATACAACATATATCTCAATTGTTGGGTGTGTTTGCTTGATTTGTTTAAATTTTTTGTCTCAATTAGCCTCAAGCATTGCTCGCAACTAGTTGGTTTTATACTCCATCACCCATGTATGTGACAGTAGTGAAGTCATGGTTGCTAATTTAGATTTAGAGCTTGGTGTTTTTTATATTTTTGTATGCAGATTTGCAGTTTCAAGGCTATATTTGAGATCTTTTAGCAGTGGATTTTCATGGTTCCAAAGGTAGCATTAGATTGTTAAGTGTAAATATGCATCATAGGTTGATGTCCAAAATTATTTCAGACAGATTTCAGGTCTGATATTTATATAGTAGCAAGTATGTGTCACAGTTTGAAAGAATATTTTGGCCTCCCTTGTTCGTATTTTGTTTCCAAATTGAAAAGGGATTCCCACACAAGGTTAGCAAGGACTAGGATTCAGTGCACAGGCATTACGTAAAGTGATTTAACTTCTATAGTTTTATTTTAACCCAGTGTATTCTATCAGGCTTGAAATTGACGGTTCTATTCTCAACAATTATGAACTTTGCAAATGGATAAGGGTATTCTGGAATCCAACATGGAGTGCTTCATTTTTTCAATTTGTTGCTTGATTATGCTCAAATCTATAGGTAGTATTCAGACTCCAGAGCAGATTTAAACATGCTCTGGTCTTAATGGTAGAAAGTCCTCTGTAAGCTAAGAAAATTTGTTTAGTATTTATCTCTGTTCCAAGCCTCAAGTTAATTTCATTAGAAATAAGAAATGTCACTGGAAGATGAATTTGAGAAAACCGACAGATATCTGCAGCAACTTTATATTTGTAATATTCTGCTTCATATTTTGATGTTGAAACAAATGCAATGGATGTGTTATGTTGAATTCTCTTCTTGAATTTCTTAATGGGGATGAAAGAGGATGTTGCAGAGTTTTGCTGTGTTATTTTTGGAAATACAAGAATTAGATCTACACTACCTACAACAAGATGCGTTGAACCTCTAGTTTCTCTTCTTGTTACAGAGTTTAGTCCATCCCACCACGCTGTAGTCTGTTCTCTTGATAACCTTTTAGATGATGAACAACTTGCAGAGTTTATTGCTACACATGGTGTTGTTGTTCCACTTGTTGGAATTTTGTTTGGTGGGAATTATCATCTTCACGATGCTGTATAAATGCTTTGGCAAAGTTAGGAAAAGATAGACCACTTTGCAAGCTTCATATGATTAAAACTGGGGTGGTTGAATACATACCAGAAGCACCAGAATCTGTGTGTGCTTTGATGGCATAATTACTTAGAATACCGACATATAATAACAACATTGCAAAAGTAGTCAATTCCACAGTGTTATAAACTCTCAAATCAATTCCTAGCTTTAGGATTTTAGAGTTGTGTCACTGTGTCAATTCCCAGCTTTAAGATGACATGACTTTAGTGCTGCAAGGTATCATATTGCAATGCAGGTGCTAGTAAATATGTTAGAGAATCCTCAGTAGCGTGCTACCTACAAGCTAACACCTTCTCAAGCAGTGGAGCCACCAATCCCTATGTTGGATTGACCGTCCCAGGCAGTGCAACAACTTGCAACAAAACTACTTTCTCATTTACTTATGGAGGAATGCTTGTAGAGGCACATGATCACTCAACAGGAAATTGCTTTTCTGGTTCAGGTTCTTGGATCTGGTATCCCTAGTTTGCAACAAAAGGAAATCAAAGCTCTTGTAAGTGTTTCATTATGCTGGTCAAATGAAATTGCAGATGTGGGAGGAGTTGTTGAGCTATCAAAGGTGATTCTCCAAGATGACCCTCCACTTCTTATGTACTCTGGGAATCCACAGCTTTTGTATTATCAAGTATTTTACAATTTGGTTTCCAGTATTATTTGGAGGTACTTGTTGCAGTCCCAGTAAAAATGCTTTTCCCTGGTTCAGACACAACCATTGTAGGTGCATTAAATGTCGTTCTTGTTCTAGAGACTGATGATGCATCTAGTGCTAAAGCCATGGTAGATAGTGGTGCCATTGAGGCACTCTTGGAACTTCTTAGGTGTCATCAGTGTGAGGAGGTTGCAGGAAGGCTGTTGGAAGCCTTACTAAATAATGTCAAGATAAGAGAAGTGAAAGTTGAAAAATTGGGAATTTCTCCATTATCTCAGTATTTGCTTGACCCTCAGACTCAAAGTCAGCAAGAAAGACTACTAGATTCTCTTGCACTAGGGGATCTGTTTCAAAATGAGACCCTAGCACTAGCAACAGATGCAATCTCTATCTACTACGCACTTGTGAATCATCTTGAGGAACAACCAACAGAAGAGTTGAAGGTGGTTGCCATTTGTGCTTTGCAAAACATAGTGATGTACAGATGCTCAAATAAGAGGGTGGTTATACAAGCTGGTGGCATTCAAGTTGTCCTTGACCTTATCATCTCTAGTGATCATGATATGGCAATCTAGGCCGCTATTTTTGTAAATCTTTTGTTCTAAAGTAGTACCATTCAAAAATACGCCTCTATTAACATTGTCTTAGATTTGTTTGGTTAGTACCTGTTTCTATTTCTTATTTTGTTACTTTGCTTTATGTGCTTGAAGATACTTGTTTATGTTTTGACCATATGACCTGCAAGCGAGTGCAGAGACCAATCAAAATATGATTGTATTGAAATACTTCGTGAAGTGTTTCATCCACATCTAGCTGAGCATCTAGCCTGAATCCATCCTAGTTTGTTTCTTCCTTCGCCTTATTTTGTTGGTCTTCCTCTCAGGGTGGTTAGCTCAAAACAAGCAGTAATATATACTGTACCCATTTCCACTTTATACTAAGCAATGCAGTAATGTATAGTGTACCCACTTACAAAGTACTAAAGAAGAATACCACGCTCATAATATTTCAAATAAGTCAATACAAGATACGGAAAAATAATAAGTATTTTGCACTAGATCATTGCTTGATATTATATTCAAACATTCTCACAGATACAATGTTGAGAATAAATCTTCAACCTCAATTTCCACAAGCAAAGCAAAGTTACCTGTGAGTTCATAGATACTCGGAAGAGAAAGATTTTGGCTGACGAAAGGTTAATAGGGTGGTATTTTGGAAATGCCTCACGTTGCAGTAGTGGAAATTGAATATGGACAATGCATCTTCAGGAAATCCAGTTAGTACTGGAGCTAGAGGTGTTTGTCGGAATAATGAAAGCAAGGTAATCTTCCATCCTTCCCTAGGGTTGGGGTTTCACTTTTTTTTTTCTTCTTTAGATGCACCGATTAGAAATGTTTCAATCTTTTCATCATGGAGGTGGTTACCTTCAGATATCAGATGCTCAATAATTCCTCCACAATGGTCACATGGATTACCTTGTTTTTCCAACATATTGTAGGCACTTAGAGAGCTAAACGCCCAACAATTTAAGCCAAAGTGATGGTCACGGTTCTATCAAGCATTGTCCATCTCTGTGCCTAGGGCATCTTTATCATCATTAGACGAATTTTGAAGTGTCTAGGGCATGTAATGAAGTGCCTGGGAAAACATGGAAGTGGAAGAAGGCATTATTATCTTCGTTGCGCGAATTTTCAAGTGCCTGGGGAAATATTGAAGTGTATGGGCGTTTTTATCATCATTGGGAGAATTTTTAAGTGGTCGAGGAAAGTATTGAAGTGCATGGGATGTTTTTATCATCATTGGGTCAATTTAGAAGTGCATGGGGCAAGTATTGAAGTGCCTGGGGAAAATTTTGAAGTGCTTGGGGAAAATATTGAAGTGCTTAGGGCATTTTTATCATCTTTCGGAGAATTTTGAAGTGCACGGGGCAAGTATTGAAGTGCCTGGAGCGTTTTTCTTGTCAATGGGTGAATTTTGAAGTGCATGGGGCGTTTTTCTTGTCAATGGGTGAATTTTGAAATGCATGGGGTGTTTTCTCATCACGGGGTGAATTTAGAAGTGCATGGGGTTGTTGTTTATCAATGTAAGGATGATTTTATGGTGTTGGGACATTTTAAAACAGTGATGGCCAAATTTATCACATGTCGAGGAAAATTTGTGTGTACTGGGGCATTGTTGTGATTTCCTAGGTGATTATATCATTATCGGGTGTTTTTCTCCCTTTCCTAGGGAAAGTATTGAAGTGCCTAGGGCATCTTTATCATCATTAGACGAATTTTGAAGTGTCTAGGGAATTGAATGAAGTGCCTGGGCAAACATGGAAGTGGACGAAGGAATTATTATCTTCATTGCGAGAATTTTCAAGTGCCTGGGGAAATATTGAAGTGTATGGGCGTTTTTATCATCATTGGGAGAATGTTTAAGTGGTCGAGGCAAGTATTGAAGTACATGGGATGTTTCTATCAACATTGGGTCAATTTAGAAGTGCACGGGGCAAGTATTGAAGTGCCTGGGGGAAATTTTGAAGTGCTTGAGGAAAATATCGAAGTGCTTAGGGTATTTTTATCATCTTTTGGAGAATTTTGAAGTGCCCGGGGCAGGTATTGAAGTGCATGGGGCGTTTTTCTTGTCAATGGGTGAATTTTGAAGTGCATGGGGCGTTTTTCTCATCACTGGGTAAATTTAGAAGTGCATGGGGTTGTTGTTTATCAATGTAAGGATGCTTTTATAGTGTTGGGACGTTTTAAAACAGTGATGGCCAAATTTATCACATGCCGAGGCAAATTTGTGTGTACCGGGGTATTTTTGTGATTGCCTGGGTGATTATATCATTTTCGGGTGTTTTTCTACCTTACCTAGGGCAAGTATTGAAGTTCCTAGGGCATCTTTATCATCATTGGATGAATTTTGAAGTGTTTAGGGAAAGTAATGAAGTGTCTGCGTAAATATGGAAGTGGACGGGGGCGTTTTTATCTTCATTACGAGAATTTTGAAGTGCTTGAGGAAAATATTGAAGTGTCTGGGTGTTTTTATTATCGTTGGGAAAATTTTGAAGTGGTTGAGGCAAGTATTGAAGTGCATGGGGTGTTTCTATCACCATTGGGTCAATTTAGAAGTGCATGGGATGTTTCTATCATCATTGGGTCAATTTAGAAGTGCATGGGGCAAGTATTGAAGTTCCTGGGGGGAATTTTGAAGTGCTTGGGGAAAATATTGAAGTGCATGGGGAGTTTTATCATATTTGGGAGAATTTAGAAGTGCCTAGGAAAATATTGAAGTGCGTAGGGCATTTTTATAATCTTTGGGATAATTTTGAAGTGCCCGGGGCAAGTATTGAAGTGTCTGGGGCATTTTTCTCATCACTAGGTGAATTCAGAAGTGCATGGGGCGTTCTTCTCATCACTAGGTGAATTTAGAAGTGCACGGGGTTGTTATTTATCAATTTATGGATTCTTTTATGGTATTGGGACATTTTAAAATAGTGATGGGAGAAGTTATCACTTGTCGAGGAAAATTTGTGTGGATTGAGCCATTTTAAGTATTCACTGACAAATATGCAACTCTCCTACCATTCGACACCAAAGAGAGGAAATTTTGGCGAGAAGATTGGTTGGAAGCTTGGAATTGGTCCAATAACTATCTCTCTATATAAGGGAAGTGACCCACTACTAGGATATTCACTTAATTCTATCAGTTTGTTGGCATGTCAAGATTCATGACCACACATTTCCATTGGACAATTAAGGGATGAGATAAAAAGCAGAGTCCCTACTTTCCCTGAATCTAGTTAGTCCAGTCATGTTTCGTTGACACCTTCTAGTTGTGAGTGATCAAATTTTGCTTGTGAAATGTATAAATAAATCCATCCTCTCCTCATTCATACACTTTTTCCTTCGAGACTCTAAGAGTTGAGAGAGTCCAGAGTTGAGCTCCGGTGTATGTTCTTCTGTTGCACTGCCTTAGTAATCTACATAATCAAAAGCTTGAGTCTTGTTGGCAAAAGATTCACCAAAGTTTTACTATATTTTATAATTCAGTGAAATATTCACCAAGATTTTACAATATCTTATAATTTAGTGAAAGATTTGCCCAGATTTTACAATATCATATAATAAAATGAAAGATTCGCTAAGATTTTACACTATCGTATCATAAAATGAAAGATTCACCAAAAAATTATATATACATATTATATTATTGATAAAATCGCCTTCAAATTTTCCTATATATCGGGGAGATTCTCCAATTTTTTATACATATAAATTTGGGGGGGGTTCTTAAAATCATCCCTGGTCTATTGGTTTGCATCATGATCACATGATTATTTCGGAGGTCAAAATAGCTATTGAAGGTAATGCATTCACTCCTCTCCAGCGATCTCCTCTTTTATACTACTATATGATCATAATTCCATGCTTTCAAAAGGTCATTGAAGAATATGGCCATTGTCATTCGCTTGGGAATATTTCTCATGAATCTACTAGTTTTGATCTCACCTCTCATGGTTCAAAGGAGATCTCAAGAAACCATGATTCAAGTCTTGTATCTAATTTGGGTTCTAAGCAATTACTGCTTGGGAAAATTTCTCATGCATATGATAGTTTTGATCTCACCCCTGTTGGTTCAAAGGAGATCTCAAGAAACTATTTTTTAAGTCTTAAATCTGATTTTGATTTCAAGCAAACATGTAATAGTTCTTTTTGGCATAATCTCACCCATGGTGGTTCGAAGGAGAAGACAAAAGATATATGCACATTCAAAAATTTGATCCTACCTCAGCTGATTCAAATCACAGGTTCAAGGATCATTCTCATACTGTTGGATTTGTTCTCATCACATTCGAACTGAAGAGCAAGTACAAACGCATGCTTTTTGAGCATGATCCACTTCTTCCCAAGAAGAAGATACCTCTAGACATATGACCAAGCATCACACCTGCTTGAGTTTGGAGCATCTATTTTTGTGTGTGCCTTACAGTCTGTTTTTGAGGAGGGGGTATGTTTCCCATGAAATTTTCCCACTTTCTTGGTTTATTGACTGTTATTATTCATTGTATTGGGTGACCTTTGGTCTTAGTTACCAAGGCCCAGGATGGATTAAGGGGGGGTGTTAGGATATTCCTATACTCCATCCTAGTCCCACCAGTATTTTGATCATTTACATTTTCAGTCATGCATGGACTTTTTAGGGTTTGCATGCATTCTAGGGTTTGCATGCATTTTGCATGCATCCCAGTCATCAGTCCAGCACCTAGCCCTCAGTTAGCTAGCCCCCAGGAGCTTCTCACTATTCATTTTTAGCCCTCCAGTTGCTTAATGCGCCCTTATTCCTTGATTTTAGGGAGAAACTCGCCCTTCTTCACCTACCAGTCCAGTTGTATTCAGTTTATACTCAGTTACACTCAGTTACACTGACTTACACTCAGTTACAGTCAGTTACAGTCAGTTACAATCAGTTACAATTAGTTACACTCAGTGACACCTACCAGAGTTAGTTTGACTGATGGTTAACAGTTACTTGAGCATTGATGACTCCACTGATGACGATGAAGACTTCCAGTTATGCTCCGATGATAATGAGGACACCTAGTTGTGCTCCGATGACACTCTATTGATCTTATGATCACTCTAAGAGGCTAATTCGAATTGCCACCTTAGGCATTCGAATCCTCTCTGCCATTGTACTATTTATTTGTCCATACTGTGATTAATTAATTAGTGTGTGTGAAGTATTATTGCTTCTATCTGAGTTCTACTATACCATATTATTCTGTTTCTCATTATACTGTATTGTTAACTCTTCTTCTATTTTCCTGCTTAATCATAATTATTCTCTTGTGAGGTATACATCATCTCTTAGATATGTTGTGAGGATTTTCATAGTGAGCTCCGTCGAAATGAATCTTCCAGACCTCACTAGGAGGGAAAGGGTGTAGCCTAATGTCTTCCCAGTAGTTTGCTAACACCATAAAGTTTCCGACCTCAGCCGTGGGGCAGATTGCTTCTTCATAAAGGTAATCGGGGGTTTCCACATGTTTTTTCATCGGATTTTCGTTAAGTAAGGTGATGTCTTTGCCTGGTCCCCATGGGATGGTTGCATATGTGAGGTCCATTTGGATGTGTCCACCCAACTTAGCGACCCATTCTCTGGATAGGAGCATGCCCCAAACATCTGGGACATCAATGACGAGAACATCCATGGACATTTCGATGTCGGGGCACGCATCCAACTTCATATGGAGGTTTTCAATAACTCCCACTGCTTTTACCGGTCGGGAGTCCATCCCACACAGATTTCTAAAAGGCCTAGAAGGGGTTAAATCGAGTTGTTCCATGACACGCAGTGGCATGACGTTGACCTCAGCCCCCGAATCAAGCATGCAATTATGGAGTATAAGTTGGTTTACCTCGAGAGCAACGTAAAACGATGCGCACCCTTCAGAGTTACCTGATACACTATGGATGTTTATTGGCGGGTCAGGTGCAATCTCAATTGGTTTCTCGGGAGGGGTTCCCTTTTGTTGTATCCCCCAAAAGGTACGAGCTCTATCATGCATCTTAGGAATCCTCAAAATCTCATTTAGGGGTATGGGCATGCTAAGTTTGGATAGAAAGTTTCCTATGTCATATTGAAAGGCATGTTGTTTCAATTTGTTAGTTGGAGGGGGTTTTATGTCGAGGAATTCCATGATCCGAGCTTTGATGACTGGGATTTTGACCAATTCCTTAAAAGGGATGTGGTTCAACGAGCTGTTGAGCTTGCCTGATACGTTCATCTTAATGGGGCCAAAACTAGGGGGTTCCTTACCCGAGGTCCCTTCGGGACATTTGACCTCCCTCTTCCACCTGTTGGCTTGCGAAGGGATGGCTTTCACTTGAGGTTCTTAGCTAGGCTTGGTTGCACCATTAGGTGCACTCGTTTCCCTTGTTTGAGGATCCCCCTTTTCTTTAGTCATAATCCCGGGGTTAGATTTTGGGATTGTTTTCCCTTTTGGGCTAGGTTTATCCTTTCCCTGGGATCTCTCAGGACCATGAGTAGGCTGAGGATTGTTCCTTTTAA
Organism: Larix kaempferi; assembly: GCA_027924585.1. Classification (NCBI taxonomy): domain Eukaryota; kingdom Viridiplantae; phylum Streptophyta; class Pinopsida; order Pinales; family Pinaceae; genus Larix; species Larix kaempferi. Next base: position 11,276,296 of record BSBM01000232.1, read on the forward strand.
GTATTTCAGGATTAGCTTTCGTATGACCACAGTCAGTCGGGCCACCTCTCTTCTTAGCCAATTGGCTCCGGGTGAGGACCTGGGCGAACGCAGTGGAACAACTATAAGCTCCCACGTAAATGTACCGGATGTGTCGATCACGTTCCCTATTTTCTTGATCTTTTTGTTTTAGCAGGAGCGTGACATTGGTGACCAACTCAACTAATTGAGATTGTACTTTCATGGTCATCCCGCACACCATGGTGTTCTTTTCGGGGGCGGGCATACTGATAGGCGTAGGGGAGAGTTTTCTCAAAGTTTTCGTCCGACGTAAGTGATAGGCGTACTATGCAATATATCAGAACGATCAAGGTTGCGAAGGTTATATGGGTGGGTTCGGCTTCCAGTGGAGCCACAGGGTGGATTCGCCAGGTGAACTTGGGTACCTTGTTCACCGAAGGTGGAATGTTGTAGGGGAAGTGGTGAGTGAGACAAAATGTGTTGGATGCAATAATTATGTGAATAGAAATCAGTCAATAGAGTTTTAAGTTCTGATGCGATGATGAAAGGAAAAACAAGCAGAAAAGACTCAAAACTCAAACAAAACACGGGTAGGCCTCTACCTCCCCGGTAGCGGCTTTAAAAATGTTATCACACAAACTCTAGATGTTTGGTAGTAGGTGTCCCAACAAGGATGGTAGAGGTGAACAGCTAGGAAGGTGTAACTAGCAATAGCCAGGTCCTCCATTCAGGGAATGGAAGTCACATCGGACAAGGCTACTGTCACTTTAGACAAGGCACGTAGCCAAGTCAGGGGGGAGACCCCACTCAACCAAGTGGTGGTCGAGAGACAAAAGTACACCCAAATCTAAAAGATGGAAAGACAAACAGGCAGAAGATGAGTGTAAGCAGGTCCTAAGTCTAGTTTCAGCCATCAGTTGGACACATGGGTGAAATAAATACTTAAATGAAACGTGACCAACAATCGAGTGTGATGAATCGGATAGATTAGATTAAAGATGAGATGGCTGAAAATCGTTTAAGGATGTAAATTGAGTTGGAGGTGAGATAGTGAAGTAAACTGCCTAGGAAAGGGGTTAAGTAGTGGACAAATGGACCTAGGGAAGAGAATAATTAGCATTAATAATCACTTCAAGCAATTGGTACATGTGTTTTGAAAGGTAAAACGACGTTCTGAACCCAAATCAAAAGTACCCAGAACCCCAAAGTGACCCTAAATCAGCAGAAGAGAAAATCGCCCCCAGGTGGGCGATTTTGCCAAGTGGACCAGTGCCTAAACTATGGGTTAATAAAGTCGGAATTGTTTCAAACTTGAGATATAGGATTTTAGGCGCAAATAACAAGCGGGTTTGCAATAAAAACAAAGTGCTAATGGTGGGAAATTTAGTTTTTGTATTTTAGGGTTTATTAAGTGTTTTTGTAGCTTAACATCAACAGTGAGAGAGAGAAGATGAGAAACAAGAAAGGATCCCGTACCTGGATAATGGAGATGCAGATGCCCCCGTGCTAAAGACAAACCCTAAAGATCAAATGCTGAACTAGAGTGTGTTTTCCCCTAAGCGTTTGATGCTGCCAATGAGCCAATGCATTTTTGTACCTGCCAAAGAGAGATCAAATCAGTTTCTATAGCAAATGACAAAAATAAACTAGCAGAATGAGTGACAAATGATGAGGAAAGAAAATAACAACTATGCAAATTCACTTACCTATTGAAATCCTGAAGAGAAACGCTAGCATGGAGCTGTTGGCTCAAGTGCTGCGTTTTCCTCCAGTGGCCAGCTTCACCTGCAAATTGAAATGACCAAGGAGAGATGGGGATACCACAAACAACTCAACAATGCATCAGAAATATGATCTCAATAAACACAAGAAAGATCTCACTCCATATCACAAGTAACTCAGTAGAAATGTCTCTCAATAATCTCAATATCAAGTCTCAAAATTGCCAAGATGCTCTACAATGGAGTGAGTGCCTTCTCTTATAGAGGAAGGCCACTCTCAAAACAAGTTTCCCCCCAAAATGGAGGGCTGGGATCACTCCCCATCAAGCAAATCGAATGGTGGAGAGCTCTCCTAGTGGGGGTACGAATTAGCCAAGGATAGAGCACAAGTGGAGGAGAGGGCCCCATTGTGGGGCCATAGAATAGATAGAACAATGTTGGGGGGTGTCTATATGGGGTTTTACCCCCCCAAATCAATACACATGGTCCCACATACAATATAACCATGAAATCGAATTTCCCCAAGTGGAGAAAAATGCCCCCCATGGGAAATTCGTCCACCTAGGTGAGTAGGGTAAGAGAGGGACCCACAATACATAATATCATGCCAAAACATTATCGATTTACCTTAGGAATCACCCTTTTATTTTCCAGCCATTGATTTTCACCCATTGCTATAGTTTCCTTTGTCAATTTTTGATTTTCCATGTATTTTATTGCTGGTTTATACTGCTGAAGATGTAATTTGGGCTTTTGACCCATCTAAAGTGCCCGGATTGTTGAACCGTTTGCTGCAATGTGATCGTGGATCCAAAAATTAGTAGGAATGACCACTCGAACAACCCCGATCCATCACTTAGGCATTATTTGCCCAAAATCTATGATTTTTAATTAAAACAGGTCATTAATGACCAATAATAATTAAAAATCTCACAAACGCCTCGATCTTTTTGCATTCTGTCACTTGTAAGATCATATGGGTCCCCTGTAGATAATAATTGACCAAAATCAAAATTCCAGTGGCAACATTTTTTCGGTCCCATTTTTGGCCTAGTCAACCTAGTTTGACCAAGTCAAATCTGGTCAACAATGGTGCTAGCTGAATACCTGTATGCAATCATGCAGTGAAAGGCTTCCTTATACAAGTTTTCACATTACTAAACATCATGACAATAATATGGTGATCAAATATTGCATTAAATCTCAGAAAAATACAAGGCCCTAGGTGAGGTGGGCCCACCACATCCAAAAGACTCAACTGCTATGCACAACCTATAGACTTGACCACCTAGCTGACTTTGGGTGATGTGGAACACATGGCGAAGGATAAGGGATGACAAGGATGAGGATCAAGTGACCTTTTGGATAACTCAAGAAAGCGGGGTCCACTGAGATAAGTATACTATGACAAAACACAAGGAAGGGCGGTGCCTCACAAATGGGTATAGTGCAGGGAAACCGCCACTAGTCATCTAACAAGTATCTCACAACTCACATCCGTGCCCGAAGACTCTGTGAGGTTATTTTCGAGAGCCGCCAAACTGGGTGTCCGAAAAACCGTAAATTGAGACTCTAGGGGACAATCTTGAGCTTGTCCCTTGCTCCCTCTCACCTCCTTGCCCCGCAGCACTAGGTGAGGAATAACCACTACAAATGCTGACATGTACGACTGATATGTTTCCATGAGTGTTTACAAACACATTGCATGGATTTTACAATGAATTTCATACATAGCCCTTTTCTGGCTAGATTTTACATTTACATTAGCCTTTTTGGCTTGCTTTACATTTCTTCATTTCTTCAATTTACATCAAGGCCCTTTTGGGCGACATACATATCTAAATAGATATAAACAACGTGCTCATACTGCAAAGTAATGGGGGTGAGAAATACATGCTTCAATGACCAATGGGGAACACCCTGTGAGGCTACACAATCCTAATTGCATTGCAACATCGGGGGCAAGCGACAGGAGCAAATCCCAGGTTTGAGAGTGTATCTCACACACTAAAGAGCCGAGGCACAATGGACAGGGAATCATGGCATACTCAGAGATCAGTGGGGAAAGGGATCCTCAAGGTCACAAATCAGAATCCAATTCGGGAAAGTATATCATGTATGATTCGAATGGATGGAGAAAGTGAAGGTGGATCCAAAGTCAGCTGCCTAGGGTGACTAAATGACCAAGTCTATACCAAGAGTAGGGGTGTAACTCGATGTGAATATAACAGGAGCCTACTAGGAAGGGGTGGACTGACATCACCAAAGGCCCAATCACATATCATAAAAAATAGCTAGATCACCAAATCAATCATCATATGTAGAGTTAGTGTACTATCATGTATAAACAAGTCTAAGCAACAATCATGAGCAATATACATCAAATGCAATACCTGCCGCACCATATACTTGCGGCTGAGGCTTTCTCTGAACTGGATCTCTGCTGAATCCGGGCACAAATAGTAAACCAACAATACTCTGTGATAGTCTCAATCAAAACAAGACAAGGCAACTGTCTCAATGGGCTCATATCAAATCCTGGCATGGAAGGGTGACCCTGTGTTAAATGCTAAGTAACATGTATGTACCACTGTACAACCATATGTCCCCTCCGATCCATCTGCTCGGGGCAATCTGAACAAAACTGTGTGCCTCTTCTGAAGGCATCGGATCTCTGATCTGGAAAAAAAGTACTGTGCGGTCCTCTGCCGCACAGTCTGCAGTATGGTAGCTCCAGCTAACATAGATGTGATAACATCAGGCTCCAGCTGGGACAAGTGCTCTAAGGGAGAGAGTGCTTGAGAACCACAGAATCTCTGGTCCATAGCACCCCTATCATCATCATCAACGCGCATGCACATGCATGCTATCTACATCATCATCACCAATATGTACCTATGCCTGTAAAACACAGACGCTATACCAATCTCTGCAGACCGCTCGTCAGGACGTACATCATATATATAACATAATCTAGCAGAAATAAGAAAAAAGACAATGCTGAAATGAAAATATATCAATAAAGAAATCAACTCTACAACATTTTAAATTTTATTAAGCCGGCACACGACGTGTAAATAAAGGTGAAAACAATTGAACAGAAACTATGGTACAAAAGACACTAGAAAAATGGCAAATGGTGTAAAAAGGTACAAAATGACCGCGAGATAAAACAAAAAAAAAGGGCAACTGTTCGTCAGACAGAGGTGGGGAAAACTAAGGCAAGGGACAACCGGCTGGTGCTCTCGAGAGCTTATTGGCCACAAAAAGGGAGAACCGCGGGCTCGGATCACTCGTTTTCCATCAGTGGGAAGTAATGTTTCAAAAACCTCCCATTTACAGGTAGTTCTAACTCCTCACCTTCCAATGTCTCTAAGCCTACAAAGCCCTTTCCTGCTACTCTGGAAACCCTGTAAGGGCCCATCCATAGCTTCTCCAATTTGCCATGTTTTCCAGGTTTCTCTTTATGTGTATCCCACAGCAAGACTACATCACCAACCTTGAAGTATTCGTCTCGGGTATTTTGATCAAAGGTCCCCTTTACCCTTTCTTGCTCTATGGCAGTCCTGTCGAAAGCTTCTCTTCTCTTTTCATCAAGTTCGACTAATTTATCAATCCTTGCTTGGATTGCTTCCTGATCAGATCTGCATTGGTGCAACAACTCATAAACAGGGATCTGCAAGTTGATGGGGAGTCTGCAATCTTCTCCGTACACTAATTCGAACGGGGATTTACCTGTTATTCTCTTTACCGTAGTTCTATTAGCCCAAACAACATATTTAAGCTTGTTTTCCCAGCTTCTCTTGTTGTCCCCCACCATCCTTTTGAGGATCCTGATAAGGTTCTTGTTACTCGATTCTGCTAGCCCGTTTCCCTGGGTATAGTGGTTCGAAGAGTGGGACAACACTATGCCATGATTAAGGCAGAAAATTGACATTTCTATTTTGCTAAATGCCTTGGCGTTATCCGTAGTGAGCTTGAGGGGACACCCATATCTTGAGACAATATTTTCCTCTAGGAATTTTACCACGACTGCGGCCATGGCCTTCTTCGTAGGGATGTCCTCAACCCAGTGGGTGAAATAGTCAGTGCAGGTGAGGACGTACTTGTAACCGTTACTAGAATTTACATCAAATGGACCCACAAAGTCCATTCCCCACTGCTGAAAAGGGACTTCTACTATTACCGGGCTTAGAGATAAGGCAGCTAATCTCGGCTTCCCTGTGAAGAACTGGCATTCCTGGCACGTCTTTATGTAGTTGTAGACATCCCAGAACAACGTGGGACAATAGTAACCTGCTCTCGTGATCTTGGCTGTAGTCGCTCTGGGGGCATAATGGCCACCACATAGCCCGGTGCATTTGTTTAATGATTACCTGTGATTCGTCAGGTGCAACACACCTTAGGATAATTCCATCCAGGTTTCTCCACCCAAGACCACTCTCGGTCAGAACAAACTTTGAGGCCTTTAACCTGAGAGCCCTTCTTTGGTGATCAACTAGGTGATCAGGGAAAGTTAGGTACTTTAAGTAAAAAATTACATCCCTATACCATTCGTGGTCCTCTAGCTCATTAATGATCACTCCATCATCCCTTTTCTTGATTACCTGATTAACTTGGGCCTCATTTTCTTTCTCAGTTAAGAGTTGGGCTAATCCTTGTCCTTTCACAATCTTGATTGGCTTGATTTCCAAATCGTATTCATGGATACTAGAGATCCAGTTTCCCCTTGTGTCGATTCCGTCTGTTTGAGACAAAACATCTTTCACGGCTTGGTAGGGTACATAAGCTTTTATTTTGGAGAAACCCACATAAGTCCGAAAATGTTTTAGAGCCTTGACTAAAGCGTAGGCATATTTCTCGGTGGTAGTGTACTTGAGTTCCACATCCCAGAGGTTTTTGCTCATGAAGGCAATGGGTTGTTCGTGATTGTCCTCGTTCTTCTGCAACAGGACCCCAACAATAGTATCCTCAGAGGAAAACGAATAGATCAAGAATTCCTTGTTGTAGTTGTTATCACACAAACTCTAGCTGTTGGTGGTAGGTGTCCCAATATGGATTGTAGAGGTGAACAGCTAGGAAGGTGTAACCAACAGTAGTCAGGTCCTCCGTCCACGGGATAGAAGTCACACTGGACAAGGCTACAGTCACTTTAGATGAGGCGCGTATCCAAGTCAGGGGAGAGACCCCACTCAACCAGTTATGGTTGAGACTCAACAGTCAGACACCCAAGCCCAAAAGATAAGTGAAACAAGAAGCAAGATGGATGACTAAATGTGAGGTTTCTTCCATCTTAGTGAGATCGAGATTAAGGATTAGAGAATATACTGAATGAAATGATCTCGGATTTGATTATGGGTGTTACATGATGAATTCTTTTAAGATTAGGAGGCTGGAAAGTAAATCAGCAAATAGAAATTGACTAGAAGAACGATTGAGAACCTTGCCTATGGGGAATGAAGCTCGTTATGATTTACTCATACATGGTAGCAGCGCACTAAGCAATTTAAACACATCTTCTAGCAACTATAAATTGATTTACTTAGCTGATTTAGAACAAAAAAACAGAGCAGCAAGAAGTGAAGTGAAACTGCCCTAGGGGAATGAGTTAAATAGTGGATAAATGGACCTAGGGCAGTGAAAAATAAGCATTTATACTCACTTCCAGCCAATGATACTAGATCTTTAAGGGTAAAACGACATTTTAAAGCCATATATCAAGTACCCAGAACCAAAAAATCTACCAGACAGCGTGATTGGCCAGTTTCCCCAAGTGGGGCGAATTCATTGAGGAACTAGTGCCTGGTTAAGTGGGAAGATGGAGTCGGAATCAAATGAAATTTGAAATATGGATGTTTAAGAATATATCATTTGTGGGTTTTCAAAATAAACTAATTCTAACGGTTGATTTTGTAGATTTTAATTTTTAGGGGTTTTAGTGAATTTTCTCTCTAAGACTATTTCAGAAAATGAAATGGTAGAGGAAGAAATGGAACACCTACTTGGAATGAGGTGAAGTTGTTGACTTTGCTGAGGTTATAGCGTCCCGAAGATCAAATAGAGAGGATTGCTGAAGCCCCCAAGTGAGTTCGATTTTTCCCAGCTCCACCAACTTGTCTTTCTTGCCTGCCAACACCAATGGACAAATAAATCAGATTAGCATTGACAAATAAGTAAATCTACAGCAATACATATAAGAATGAGGAAAATGTTTGGATGAAATGGCAAAAAACACTTCCCTTTGTTACCAATCTTGAAGAGTGGAGCAGCAATGGAAGCCAAATGGTGCGCCCTTCTCCAAGACTTGTATTTGCTGCAAACAATGGTGAGAAACAATGCCGGAAACAAACAACAATCTATACTAGTGCATCAAGATAGCTTATCAATCAACAAAACTCAAAGCAACATCACCACAAGACACAAGTAGAGAGCTCCAAATCGTTTTCTCTTCTATTCCAAGTCCAAAAAATGCCAAGAGAGGAGTACAATGGGGTGAGTGCCTTCTCTTATAGAGAATGGCCACTCCCAAAACAAGTTTCCCCCAAAAAATGAAGGGCTAGGATCACTCCCCAACCATCAAATCGAATGGTGGAGAGAGAGGCCAAGTGGGGGTGCAAATTACCTAAGGAGAGCGCACTAGTGGAGAGAGGGGGATCCATGTGGGGTCCATGCAATACATATAATGTGGTTGGCGGGTGCCTATGGGATGTTTTATCCCCCCAACATAATACATCAAGGCCCATATACAAAGTACCAACCAAATCGAATTCCCCTAGGTGGAGAAAAACGCCCCCCATGGGAAATTCGACCTCCAATGGTGAGTTGGGAAATAGAGGGCCCCACAATACACAAATACAATGTTAAACATTACCAAATTACCTTAGGAATCACCTTTTCACTTGATGACCTCTGATTTTTCCATTTGCTTATAGTTGCCTTAGTCAAATTTTAATTTTCCATGTAATTTTTGCTGGTTTATATGGCTGAAGATGAAATTTGGGCTTTTGAAGATGAAACATGATCGTGGACCCCAAAAGTAGTAGGAATAACCACTCGAATGACCCCATTCCATCACTTAGGAATTATTTTCCCAAAATCCATAATTTTTAATTAAAACAGGTCAAAATTGACCAATAATAATTAAAAATTTCTCAAATGCTTCAATCTTTTGCAATTCTGACACCTGCATGCTCATATGGGACCCCTGTAGATAATAATTGACCGAAATCGAAATTTCGGTTGCAACATTTTTTCGGGTCCATTTTTTGCCTAGTCAACTCAGTTTGACCAAGTCAAAGCTGGTCAACAATAGTGCTATCTGAATACCTGTGTGCAAACATGAAGTGACAAGGCTCAATTATAAAAGTTAGTACATTACTAAGTAATATAATGATAACATGGTGATAAAAAATACATTATATCCCAAGATAATACAAGGTCGTGATGAGGTGGGCCCACCACCTTCAAAAGACTAAAATGCTATGCACATCTTATAGAATTGACCACTTTGCTGACTTTAGGTGATGTGGAAACAAGGTGGAGGACAGCGGGAGGACAAGGATAAAGATCATGTGACCCTTTGGAGAACTCGGGAAGGCGGGGTCCAATGAGATAAGTATGCCATGATAGAACATGGGGAAGGGCGGTGACTCACAAATGGGTATAGTGCAGGGAAACCACCACTAGTCATCTAACAAGTATCTCACAACTCACATCCGTTCCTGAAGACTCTGTGAGGTTCTTTTCTAGAGCAGCCAAACTAGTTGTCCGGCAAACCGTAACTTGAGACTCTAGGGGACAATCTTGAGATTGTCCCTTGCTCCCTCTCACCTCCTTGCCCCGCAGGACTAAGTGAGGAATAACCACTACAAATGCTGACATGTATAGCTGACCTATGTCCATGTGTGTTTATAAACACATTGTATGGATTTTACAATGAGTTTCATACTTAGCCCCTTTTTGTAACGACTCGAACTCCCTTGTGATGTCTGCAGGAAGAGAGAACTCCTCAAGGAATACTTGATCGCATTCGACACTCCTGGCATCACTCCTGGGAACCATGGGAAGGGGGAAAAAGTTCCAATCAGACGAATCACTCTCCTCCCCAGGAAGATCCTAGGAAGGAAGCTCCTCCTCACGGTAGCCTGGGGGAGATGCTCTGGCCTGCCTAGCAATGTGATCATTCATAATGGAAAACATCTCAGGGATGGTCCTAAAAATTCTTTTGTCCGAAGGAGGGATTCCCCTCACGTCCCAATCCTCCAGGGGAGGGGGAGTATCTTCGCCACACTCCTCCATCTCATGGTCTTCCTCATTATAAGTAGGAAGATTGCGTGTGATTACCCTCAACTCATCAGGCAGAGAGAACTTCGACCCGTCTACCTCCGTGGTAGAATAATCGTCTAAGTATAGTAGAGCCAACTGCTGCCGGAGGCTCGGAGGATAAGAGTGATCCATGGGGAATTCCTCTTGTAGCCCCATAAGTTCATGCCCCCCAAGAGGAGATGTCAACTCGTTCTCAGGATGTTCGTGGCTGAGTTCCTGCATGCCCTCTCCCTCAGAAGCCTCATGAGGTGAGGGAAACATGGGGGTGGAGAGCCATCAGCCAAAAGGATGTCCCAACTCGACCTCGTCATCAATGTCCTCCCTCTCATCACCGAAGGCCATAAACATTCCTTCCTGTTCTGGCTCACATCCCCCGTATGTCGTCCGTATGGCATCCTCCATGCCCTCAATGTGTCCCTCATAAAAGGGATCCTGGTACACTCGCACCAAGACCCCATTAGGGTTAGGGATGGAGGCATAAGATAAATCCATCTGAAGATGCCCTCCTAAGCTGGCAGCCCATGTTCTGGACAGAAGCATACCGTAGACTGGCGGAAGGTCAATCACCACCACATCCATAAGTGTGGAGATGTCTAGGCATGAGAAAAGGTCCGCCCTCAAGTTCTTGATCAGGCTGTGGGCAAGAACTTGTTTGGAATCTATCCCACAAACATTTCCGTAAGGGCGGGTGACCTCCAGGCCCATAGACTTCATGACCTGTAACGGCATGACATTCATAAAGGCCCCTGAGTTTAGCATGCAGTTGTGCAACAGCATGCCCTGTATACGGAGAGTCAGGTAGAAAGGATGATGCCCTCCATTCTTTCTCTCGTAAATAGCGGTGTGAATAGATGCTGGGGGTTCCTCCGTGTCTATCTCCTCATTGTGTGTGGTGAGTAGGGAACTAGGGATGTTTGCAGAGGTATCTGATAGGTTCCTCTCTACCGGGATGCTATCCAGAAAATCAGCAATCTAACTTCGGACTGAAGGGAGCTTGACAAGTTCGGACATGGGGAAGTTTTGTGTGATCTTAGCTAGTTCCTTCTCCAACTCTATGCTCTGCCCAAAAGGCTTGTGAGAGAGATGAGGGCTAGTACCGAGTTCCGACTGGGGAGCCTCATGCCTCTCTGTGAAGGGTGCGGGTGTGGGATCATCCCTGTGTCTCCTATAGATCTTGATTCGCTGAGGATCATCGACAGCAGGGTGAACCGGCAGACAAGAGGGGCCTACTTCTTCAATGTCTTCTTCCTCGTCCTCCTCAATGAGGATCCGTCCAAAATCTAGGTCGAAAGGTGTGTCATCCATGAAGTTGATGTTTTCTATGAGTTCTTCAGGCTCGACATAGTTACGCTCAGCCTCGGGGTGCTCCTCTTCACATTTTTCCCACCAATGAATGGTTGTAGTGTTAGGGGTCTCGGGAGCTGCAGGAGGTGTCTTGGTCTCTTCAGTGGTGGGCCTCTTGTTTTGGTTCCAATATGGTTTGGGGCCATATGGAGCTTTATATCTATTCGAGTCCCTGTTTTTGGCCAAGTCTCTTGTTAGAAGGGTGAGGGTTTTAATCATTTCCTTCATATCACCAGTGTTCCCTAATTATGTGTTTTCTTTTACAGGTTCTTTGCCCTTGCGGGCACGGGAATCAGTGTGTGATGAGGAAGGAGCATGAAGGTCAAAGAAGTTTTACTTTCCCATGGACGCAGCGTTAGCTTCAGCCTTGCGGGCATTGTCCTGGGAAATCTTGAGGGTAGCTGGCTCTTTGTCTTTAAGGTGGTACCCTAGCCATCCTTCAAATGAGTCTAGATAATGTATCAGGATGGAAGGGTCCTTTGGGCGAATGGTTTCAGGTATCTGGGCCACCACTTTATCAAACTTGATGTTGAATTCGTGAGCAGTTGCATTCTCTCTTCTTTTTATTCCTGCTAGCTGGATAAGTAAATACTTGCCATCCAGTTTGACCGACCACTGACCGTTGAGTTTGGTTAGGAAATCATCATAACCAGTGACTGATCCGGCGGCTATTCAATCAAACCACTTGCGGGCATCGCCCTCAAGTGACATAAAAAGACCTCTCATGAAAACATCTTCGTCGGTGGCCCCATAGGCCTCCATGTGTTGCTACACAGACTCGACATGATCTTCAATTGTGATGGTTGTGCTCCCACTAAAATTCGGAATCTTTTCAAAATACTCGTCTGGCATATCGTGGGAAGCACCCTGAATTTGAGCAAAGCTGAAGGGTGAAGCTCTGGCCATAAGGCCAAAGGCATGTGGACCAGGATTGGGGTTGGCCATTTGGTTGTTGTTTAGCGGCGGGTTGGGAGCTATGGAAGGGGGTGGCACTACCACACTAGGTGAGGCTGCAGAATTAACTTCCTGCTAGAACGAACTGGGGGAGTGCTCACTAAGGTTTCATTTGACGTATGTGATAGGTGTTCTATGCAATGTGTTAGTACGATTAAGGATACGTAGGTTGTATGGATGGGTTCGGCCTCCAGTGGAGCCGCGGGGTGGAGTCGCCAGGTGAACTAATTACCTTTTTCACCGAAGGTGGGATGTCGTGGAGGGGAAGTGGTGAATGAGACAAAATGGTTTTGGCTGTAAAAATGATGAAAATGAAAATCAGCCAACAAAGTTTAAGTGTAAATGCGAAAATGAAAATCAGCCAACAAAGTTTAAGTGTAAATGCGAAAAAAAAAATCATCCAACAAAGTTTAAGTGTAAATGCGAAAATGAAAAAGAAAAGGCAAAAAGACTCAAACTTTAAAAACCACGGGTAGGTATCTACCTCCTTGGCAACGACGCTAGAAATGTTATCACACAAAATCTCGCTATTGGTGGTAGGTGTCCCAATAGGGATGGTAGAGGTGAACAGCTAGGAAGGTGTAACCAACAGTAGCTAGGTCCTCCGTCCAAGGGATAGAAGTCATACCGGACAAGGCTACAGTCACTTTAGACGAGGTGCGTAGCCAAGTCAGGGGGGAGACCCCACTAAACCAGTTATGGTTGAGACTCAACAACCAGACACCCAAGCCCAAAAGATAAGTGAAACAAGAAGCAAGATGGATGACTAAATGTGAGGTTTCTTTCATCCTAGTGAGATCGAGATTAAGGATTAGAGAATATACTGAATGAAATGATCTCGGATTTGATTATGGGTGTTAGATGATGAATTCTTTTAAGATTAGGAGGATGGAAACTAAATCAGCAAACAGAAATTGACTAGAAGAACGATTGAGAACCCTGCCTATGGGGAATGAAGCTCGTTATGATTTACTCATACATGGAAGCAACGCACTAAGCAATTGAAACACATCTTCTAGCAACTATAAATTGATTTACTTAGCTGATTTAGAACAAAAAAACAGACCAGCAAGAAGTGAAGTGAAATTGCCCTAGGGGAATGAGTTAAATAGTGGATAAATGGACCTAGGGCAGTGAAAAATAAGCGTTTATACTCACTTCCAGCCAATGATACTATATAGCCTAATGTAAAACGACGTTTTAAAGTCGAATATCAAGTACCCAGAACCCAAAAATCTACCAGACAATGTGATTGGCTAGTTTGTTCAAGTGGGGCGAATTCAGTGAGGGACTAGTGCCTGGTTAAGTGGGCAGATGGAGTCGGAATCAAATGAAATTTGAAATATGGAGGTTTAAGCATATATCATTTGTGGGTTTGCAAAATAAACTAATTCTAATGGTTGATTTTGTAGATTTTAATTTTTAGGGGTTTTAGTGAATTTTCTCTCTAAGAATATTTCAGAAAATGAAATGGTAGAGGAAGAAATGGAACACCTACTTAGAATGAGCTGAAGTTGTTGACTTTGCTGAGGTTATAGTGTCCCGAAGATCAAAATAGAGAGCATTTTTGAAGCCCCCAAGTGAGTTCGATTTTGCCCAGCTCCACCAGCTCGCCTTTCTTGCTTGCCAATACCAATAGACAAATAAATCAGATAAGCATTGAAAAATAAGTAAATCTACAGAAATACAAATAAGAATGAGGAAAATGTTTGGCTGAAATGGAAAAAAACACTTCCCTTTGTTACCGATCTTGAAGAGTGGAGCAGCAGTAAAAGCCAAATGGTGCGCCCTCCTACAAGACTTGTATTTGCTGCAAACGATGGTGAGAAACAATGCTGGAAACAAACAACAATCTATACTAGTGCATCAAGATAGCTTATCAATCAACAAAAATCAAAGCAACATCACCACAAGACACAAGTAGAGAGCTCCAAGTTGTTTTCTCTTCTATTCCAAGTCCAAAAAATGCCAAGAGAGGAGTACAATGGGGTGAGTGCCTTCTCTTATAGAGAATGGCCACTCCCAAAACAAGTTCCCCCCCAAAAATGAAGGGCTGGGATCACTCCCCAACCATCAAATCGAATGGTGGAGAGAGAGGCCAAGTGGGGGTGCAAATTACCCAAGGAGAGCGCACTAGTGTAGAGAGGGGGACCCATGTGGGGTCCATGCAATACATATAATGTGGTTGGCGGGTGCCTATGGGATGTTTTATCCCCCCAACATAATACATCAAGGCCCATATACAAAGTACCAACCAAATCGAATTCCCCTAGGTGGAGAAAAACGCCCCCCATTGGCAATTCGACCTCCAATGGTGAGCTGGGCAATAGAGGGCCCCACAATACACAAATACAATGTTAAACAATACCAAATTACCTTAGGAATCACCTTTTCACTTGCTGACCTCTGATTTTGCCATTTGCTTATAGTTGCCTTAGTCAAATTTTGATTTTCCATGTAATTTTTGCTGGTTTATATGGCTGAAGATGAAATTTGGGATTTTGACCCACTTTTAGTGCCCGGATTGCCAAACCGTCTGCTGCAACGTGACCGTGGACCCCAAAAGTAGTAGGAATGACTACTCAAATGACCCCGATCCATCACTCAGGCATTATTTGCCCAAAATCCATAATTTTTAATTAAAATAGGTCAAAATTGACCAATAATAATTAAAAATTTCTCAAATGCTTCAATCTTTTGCAATTCCAACACCTGGATGCTCATATGGGACCCCTGTACATAATAATTGATCGAAATCGAAATTTCGTTTGCAACATTTTTTCGGGCCCATTTTTGGCCTAGTCAACTCAGTTTGACCAAGTCAAAGATGGTCAACAATAGTGCTAGCTGAATACCTGTGTGCAAAAATGAAGTGATAAGGCTCAATTATACAAGTTAGTACATTACTAAGCAATAAAATGATAACATGGTGATCAAAAATACATTAAATCCCGAGATAATACAAGGCCTTGATGAGGTGGGCCCACCACCTTCAAAAGACTAAAATGCTATGCACATCTTATAGATTTGACCACTTTGCTGACTTTAGGTGATGTGGAAACAAGGTGGAGGACAGCGGGAGGACAAGGATAAAGATCATGTGACCCTTTGGACAACTCGGGAAGGCGGGGTCCACTGAGATAAGTATGCCATGATAGAACACGGGGAAAGGCAGTGCCTCAAAAATGGGTATAATGCTGGGAAACCACCACTAGTCATCTAACAAGTATCTCACAACTCACATCCGTGCCCCAAGACTCTGTGAGGTTCTTTTCTAGAGTCACAAAACTGGGTGTTCAACAAACCGTAACTTGAGACTCTAGGGGACAATCTTGAGCTTGTCCCTTGCTCCCTCTCACCTCCTTGCCCCACAAGACTAAGTGAGGAATAACCACTACAAATGCTGACATGGATAGCTGACCTGTGTCCATGTGTGTTTATAAACACATTGCATGGATTTTACAATGAGTTTCATACTTAGCCCTTTTTTGGCTAGATTTTACATTTACAACATAATAGCCTTTTTGGATTGATTTACATTTCTTCACTTCTTCATTTACATCAAGGCCCTCTTGGGATACATACATATCTCAAAAGATATAAACATGGTGCTCATACTACAAAGGTAATAGGGGTGAGCAATACATGCCTTGATGACCAATGGGGAACACCCGGTGAGGCTACACAATCCTAACTGCATTGCAACATCGGGGGCAACTGATGTATCTCATACACTAAAAGTGTATCTCACACACTAAAGAGCCGAGGCACAATAAACGGGGTGTCATGGAAAACTCAGAGATCAGTGGGGAAGGGGTCCTCGGGACCACCAATCAGAATCCAAGTCAGGAACAAGTATCATGGATGAGTCGGATGGATGGCGAACGTGAGAGTGGAGCTAAAGTCAGCTACCGAGAGGGACTAAGTGACCAAGTCTATGCCAAGTGTAGGAGACATGACCTAGCTTGCATATGCATAAGTCTAACAGGCGAGGTGGACTGAACAATTATGCACTGGCATCCATCCTCCACATGTGCGCTCTCCTTGGGGCAATTCGCACCCCCCTCCATAGAGCCATCTCCACCATTCGATTTTGATGGTTAGGGATTGATCTCCACCCTCCGTTTTGGGGGGAAACCTAGTTTGAGAGTGACCCATCTCTATAAGAGAATGGACTCTCTCCATTGTACTTCTTCTTGGCATTTTTCAGATTTGAGATTGAGTAATAGAGAGACAGTTCTTCCAGATTTGCTTGTGATATGGTGGTGAATGCTTATGGTGTTGGTGCATTGCTAAGTAATTTTGTGGTTTCTCCATCACTCTTTGGCCAAAAATGAATTGCAGGTGACTTAACCACTTGGGGAGGGCGCAGCTCTTGAGTTAGCAGCTCCTAGTTGCTTCTCTCTTCAGGATTTTAACAAGGGAAGTGAGATTTACTATTGTACCTCGCTTTCTTTCATTATTAGTCTTTCATTTGCTGATTTCCTTGATTATTTGCCATAGTTTCTGACTTAGCTCTCTCTCTGGCAGGTAAAAGGGCACATTGGTCAACTGGAAACAACAAAAACACAAAGGGAAAACGCATGATTGCTTAGCACTTGGTCTCCGGGGTTTGTCTTCAGCTCCAGAACGTATTCATCTTCATTATCCAGGTAAAATCCTTGCTTGTCTCTCCCATTTCAGTTTCATTTGCAAATGCTTGCCTGCAATCATAAATAAAAACCCTAAAAAATTAATAACTTAACTTCCAACTGTAGGAACTAAATTTTCTCTTTAAACCCGCTTATGATTTGTCCTTAAACGCCTAAATACCAAGTTTCATATCATTCTGACTCCATATGCCCATAGAACTAGGCACTAGTCCATCACTGATTTCGCCCTACCTGGGCAAAACTGCCAATCACGCCTTTGGGTCAAATTTGGGTTTATTGGTACTTGATAATATGATTTATAATGTATTTTTACCCTAGGATACCAAGTATCGGTAGCTGGAAGTAAGTTTAAATGCCTTTTTTTGACTGCCCTAGGTCCATTTTTCCACTGTTTAACCCATTCCCCTAGGGCTGTTAATTTCACTTCTTGTTGGTCCGTTTTTCTGCACTAAATCAGTCACATAATCACTCTACAATTACTAGAAGATGTTTTTAAATTACTTGATTCAACTCTGCCATGCTTGAGTAATCACTATATGCTTCATTCCCCCATAGGCAGACTTTTCAGCCACTCTTCTAGTCATCTTTCATTTTCTGATTTAGTTTCTAGCCTTGAGATCTTTCATTTATTCATTAATCATACTCGTATCGGATCTGATTTCATCTTCCACAGACTACCCTCTCATTTAAAGATCCTGATTCTACTAGGCTGGAAGAAATCTCACCTTCAATCATCCATCTTGTTTACTGCTTTGATTATCTTTTGGGTTTAGCGTGTCTGATTGTTGAGTCTCAACCTTCACCGGTTGAGTGGGTCTCCCCCTTGACTAGGCCAAGTGCCTTGTCTAAAGTGACTGTAGCCTTGTCTGGTGTGATTTCTGTCCCTTGGATAGAGGACCTGGCTACTGTAGGTTACACCATCCTGGTTGCTCATCCTCTACCGTCCCTGTTGGGATACCCCTCATTAAGCAACTAGAGTTTGTGTGATAATAGAACCCTAGATTTAAGGAGACTGAGACACTGTGGAGGATTAGAGATGATATGACTTGATGAATAGATCTTAAGTACATTGATTCAGGGATTAGGTATGATTCCAGGATTCAATGCTAGTTTAAAATGGTCAAATTTAACTGCCTTGGGAAACGTGACCCTTAAAACAGAGAAAGTGTCCCAAAACGTAGATTTGACAGTTAGGGATTTCTAGCAAGGCTTGATTGAGGGATATGACAATGTCAAAGTGTGCAAGCAACCAAACAGAGATCAAACCACAGGAAAAATGGGCAATCCAGGAAAGTCGTGAGGGTAGGGAGAAGGCTAGTGCCTAGGAAAATGGGCCAATGGAATCCCCAAGGGTGACACCCTTGAGAACCCACCTTGGGATTTACCCGATCTACAATACCCAGAAATTTTTTTCCAAATGATCAAGGGGTTTGATCAGTAGAATTTTCAGTAGATTTTTAATGGGGGTTTTGAATTAAATTGACAGATGGGTAAATCAATGGAATGAGAAACTTACCTTGAGATCATACCTGTGTGATGGAAGTTCTTGCCATGTTGTTGAGGAATGTTCCCGCAGAGATCAAATGAGAAATTGTTGATTTTTCTTGCCACAATGAGATGCCCAGCTCCACATGTGCGCCCTCCTCTTCCTGTCAAGCCAAGGAAAATCGATTCAATCAGATTGAGCAAGAATGGAGGAAATACAAGCGAATAAGCAATGATAACATACAGTAGAAGGTACTAAGACAGTAATACTCCATGTAACCAATGAAGAAACCCAAAGAAGAAGCAGGGAGAGTCTCCCCAACCAATGCGTTCTCCTTGAAGCAATTCGGCCTCCACCTGTAGATGAGAAAAACGTGTAACAAAAAAGATAGCAAGATAATCTCCAATATCGCAGTGCAAAGGAAGAACAAATAGTCGAACCCCAATAGCATTCACCACCACAAGACAAGTAGATGCAATAATAATTTTCTATTCCAATAATCCAGAGCCAAAAGTCCCTTTACAATGAGAAGCTCTCTCCTTTAAATAGGATGGAGAGATACCAAAACCCTAACCACCTTTTGAATGGATGGCTAAAGTTTAAAAGATCAAAGTGATCTAATCAATGGTTGAGATGAGCTCAACATAAAGTACATGGATCAATATAACAATATAATACATCAATGGACCAAATCACCCTAGGAGAGGGGGTCCCACCAAATGTCAATGATAAAACATAATAACTAGCTCATGGTGGGTCTAGGGGGTCATGTCTAGCCTCCCTAGTGTGTCCCCATGGCACAATATCAATAAAATATAACTCTAAGTGCAAGATCGTGCTCCCTCTGAGGAAGTCGTGAGCCTCCAAAGGCTCCAGAAAACCATAAAAAGTGCCGGAGAGATGGGTGTGGGTCCCACTGAATGCTGAAACTGTTGTGGAAGGTGTGGAAGACATCGCACTCATCATCAAAACTCATCCCATGCCATTTCCTTTCCTCAGTAGCCCAAATCGAATTGTTCAATAGCCATTTTCACCATTTTTAATCTGCCTCGAGAAATGTGAACCTGCCCAAACTGCCACCTAGAGTGCCTGCGCTGTCCAACTGATCCCACTAGGCTCTTTGGGAGGAGGGTATAATGGTAAAATCAAGTGGTTGGACCATCCCCTCCTCATACAGCGCCCTAGGTGAAACAATCAAACCATCTCTCTGCTCTGATAGGCCATCTGACATGGCAAGACTGCACCAGAATGGTGAACTGAGGAAAATCATCACTGTAACTGCCCGGAACTGAAAACAAACTGTCTCAATGGACTCAAAGAGCTCAAATCCATCCAAGGTGTGTACTCATACACCCTATGGATCTCTGCATGATCATATAAAATATCCAATATATCCAGACAGATAAATAATAATAATCTGTAAATGATCAAATGATGCTGAAAACCACAAATCATCATCATAAACCTGTAACCACTGCATAGAACCATCTGGTGACCTGTAATAGACCACATATCATATCTCTGCATCATCGGAGGTCTATCCACCTCATGTCCTGTAGCTGACTTTGGTCAAACTAGGTTTGACCAAGTCAACATGACCAATAATATGACTCAAGCTAACATCAAACTGCTGCAAGTGTCAAAGGTTAAGACATGCTCGACAATTCATTCAAGTAACAATTATAACAAGTAGCAATCATTTCTCTGGCGATCTAAAACCAAATGAATAGAGTTTTAAATATTAATTATGACTCAGACCAAACTTTCAAGACCGTACTCACTTCATAGTTGTGATCAGTTTGCTAGTGAAGGGTGAAGGCTAAAATTCAAAAGGCTAGGCTAAAGGATGCCTACTTACTTGACACTATGACACTTTGGATATGGAAAGGGGATACACACTCTAGCATATGTTGGATGAGCAAATAACACATGGAATGGCCATGTCTCACAAATGGGTAAGTTACTTTCAGAAGTGCTTATTCACCTTGACTAAAGCTCACAATCCATATCAAATACAAAAGAACCATCAATCTTTTTGATATATAACATTTAAGAACCATTTCTTTTTGGGCCTTTAAGTTTCCATAGCCTTTGATCCACGTGTGTTCAAAAACACTTGTTACATGGATTTACATTTATTAAGGCTTTAAGCTCCACGTGTGTTCAAAAACACTTGTTACATGGGATTTACATTTCACATTTCACATTTCATTTCAAAGCCAGTTTCATTAAGCTTGCCTTGCATTCATGTGTGTTCAGAAACACTTGTTACATGAATGGGCTTTCAGAAGATATACATTTCATTTCCAAATACATTGTATTGATGGCAGCGATATCTGTTTCAGGTTTAGCCAACACAACTTAAGGCAACTCAGAGCCGAGACATAATAAACAAGGCGAGGCTCATCCAACAAAGAGGATAAAGTGGGGGAAGGTCTTCCATGCCACTAGTCAAGTAGTTAGTCAGGGTTAAAACATAACTGGAAGGTAATGCATGGGTGGAGACAGTGAACAATGAGACCAACACTAGCAAGCCAAAGAATGGTGGGAATGATCACCTCTATTCTCCCTAAGGAGGGTAAAACCAATGAGTATGGGTCAAGAGCTTCTAAGTCTGAGTGGGGACATATACATAATATCAATACAACCAGGTCCAACTATCTATATGATCGCCAGATCATGATACTAAATGCTAAGACATGTCACAAGAATGAATATAAAAGCAATATAGCCATATCACAAGAATATACTTGTTGGGTCATATACCTGACTGCACACAATCTGAACCATCATCTGTCCACTGAGAACCCGCTGCTACAACTCTGGGCAATACCAACTGCTATGTACATGGCTAAATGGATACATCAGTCCTCAAATCTGAGTGTCCTGAGACTCAATCATGGCATGGGAATATACTGTTGTCCATCATCAAATAGTGATCCATCATAGATGCTCATCTCAACATCACATATGTAAGGGAACTGGCTGAAAAGTGTAGTGGAATCTGAAAAATAGAATATGGTATCTCGGCTACTATATATGTGATAACAGTTACTATCTTGGAGACATCGACTGCTACTAGATATAAATGATAAATTTTAACACAATACATTCAATACTAAGTGTACCTTCAAACCCAGGTATCTATAGATGACCTTTAGAGGTAGAAATAGATGACAATAAATACTAAATCGGCATAGACACCAGATCTGAATATTATATTAAATGAGGATGACTGTCATACATGTCTGGCAATGCCTGAAGGTAGATCTGAGGTACATATATGCTCCAACGCTTGAGATGAGAGATCCTATCAGTGGATGCTAATTGATGATGTCTTTTATGCTTGGAGCGAGTATAAGGTTTGTTGTACTCGCAAAGCTTTTCCAAACTGATTCTGGGCTGCCTTGAAGGTGGACGCCTTATACCACATAGCATACAATAAACACTCAATCCCTTTATGATCTCACTTGCCAAATAAAGGTGCTACACAGCTCCAAAGTGGTCACGGTTCAGTAGGGGATGAATACGCTCCTTTTAACCTGTGTTCGATTCATAATTTGTCATTCATGCACAACCCACGACTTCTCAGAATCGGATCTCAGCTATATGACAGTCCACAAGGGATTCACGCCCTTCACAATCAGCTAGCTACCTCTTCATGTGATCACATGACTTTGGGAGGAAGATCGTTGTTTAATTAAAGAGTATGAGCTACCTAAAACTGACCACGCCCCTCTCCAACCAGATTTGTGGCATGCATCCCCTGGATGAGGAAAAGACCCTCAACATGTGAACTCATGGTTTCTCCCATCAATACATAACTGATAAGAATGTGAGTGTTACTCTCGCAGAGGTGATGCGTGCTCATGCACAGAAATAATGCTGCTTAGAACAATGGAGAAGTCACCCTTGACCCACAACACTGATGTGCCCTACCTCAGCAATCAACGACTTCTCACCATGATGCACCCTTTCTCACCCAACAATGGTGTCTCTATAATTAATATGCCCCTTGTACTCAGGCTTCCAAGGAATTTCGCCCTCTTTGCACAAACCACAAGAAAATACGCAGCTGCTACACAACTTGAACTCTGATCAATAACTCGATAGCTTGACAAATTACTCCGTCATAATGAAGCACACGATGGTAAACCTGGATGATTTACCACTCAGCTTAGCTAGGATGGATAGATTTCGCCATCGAAACCAAGACTTGTCGAGGGTTTCCGTCCTCAACACCAATAAGCTCACTGATCTCTCAAATCCAAATCTCAATCATGAATAATAACAATAGATACTGAGTAACTCACTTTATCTTTCTTTTATAGCCTTGACATTGCATTCCCTATACCTAAGCCACTTTTCTCTTCTATTTCTCTATTGAGTTGCATGCCTCTCATTTGTTGCATGTTTGCATGCATCTCCCTTTTTCCTATATGCATGATTGCATGCACCTCACTTTTGCATGCCTGCATGATTGCATGCATTTCACTTTTGCATGCATGCATGCATGCTTTTGAGCTAGGGATCGCATGCTCTCCATGTCCTTTGTTCCAGTTTTACCCAAAACAGAACATTACAACAAATGTTGGTGGCCAATTTAGGTCCCAGTGTAAATTTTCTTTGCCGTATTGGCATCTCAATTTTTAGTGTCTTTCTCTCTGACTAGGTTAAACAAGGTGCTTAGTCTACCTTCTATCTAGAAAAAGGAATAGGTTTTGGAAGCATGTTCAACAAGGTAAAAGAACAAGGAGGGTTTTGACATAGGAAACATTTGGAGTGCAAAAAGTATGTTGGATCTCAGGCATGCAGATATATGTGGTCCAATAAATATTGCATCATTGGTGGAGGCCACGTATTTTCTTCCTTTTATTGATGGAATTTCACAGAAGATATGGATTAATATTATTAAGGAAACATCAAATCTATTATGATCCTGTAGGATTCAAAGATCAACTTAGTCCATGAAAGTTGGAATCGCACAAAGGAGAATTTCAACCATAATCTATTAAAGTGTTGGCATGTAGAATTAGTCGTTTAAAAGGTGTGGAAATATTGTGCAGAAGAATTGGCGCAAGCTATAGATTATAGTGAGAAACCCCTTCAACAGTAAACGACACCCTGTAGAAGATGCACTAAAATCCAAGTCACATAGTTCAGCACTACAACCCAGTTGCACAATAAAAATGTTTGGCTGCACTAAAATTTCATTACACAACCTAGTATGCTAACTTTCACCCATTGCTCATATTTCTTCTTGTATATTTTAGTCTTTTTTTGAAATTCCGAGTTCATGTGTTGTCCAATTGGATAATGTTGGATATTGCCCGAAGAAGATCTTTGAACTTCGGGGAGGATTTTGCCATAAAAATAGTTTTGAATTTTGTAGGTTTTGCCCCATGCAAACCATAATTTGAACTTCGGGGAGGATTTTGCCATATAAATAGTTTTGAATTTTGTAGGTTTTGCCCCATGAAAACCATTAAATTTATGGTAAAATGTGAGGGATGATTCTTCAAGTGGCTGATGCCTGTGTTTAATTGGAATTTGCATTAGAGCATGTTCAAAAATTTAGCATTCGAGTGATGGAGTTATCTTTCACTCAAGGAAGGTGGGATTATGAACGATTGGGAGGATTTGATCCTTTAACTAGTGCCAATGCAAAACCTCCTGGTGTTGAACAGTGGGCCTCATTTGATGTTCCCCTATATCAAATCGATGCAACATGGCAGAATCTGACTCATTCCCTTTCTGGCCTGTTTTGTGCTTCTATAAATTTTTAGAGTCATCAACAACTTATGCTTCTCCATATTGGAGTTTTCATCCCAATTTGGTTAATGATGACAATAAGATACATGATGTAGAACATAATATCACTGTAGACAAGATAAAAAGACCTTCCAGCAGGTTAAGATATGGTGCATTGCCACGAGAAGTAGAATGCACTGAAAATCTTACTCCCTGGATTAAGCTGCTCCCTTGTTGAGAATCGAGATAAAGCTAGTCTTGCTGCACTTATGGACAGACCTTCAATTTAAAGAGGGTTCTATCACTCCCAGTGGTTGCATGTTTTGTCTAGTGAGTTTAATTCTGAGAAAATAGACAAGCAACATGAGGGAACTATGTTGCAACAGACATTAAATCTTGTTCTGCTACCTTCAAATGTGCACACTACGGCTAACAGTAATGGACAAGTACATCAGCCTAGTTGGTCTTTTAGTTCTTTGTTTGGATGAGAACTGATTGGGCAATGTGTTCTTGCAAAGTCCAGCAATGTATTTCTGGTGCTAGAAAGAACATTAATTGAAAGGCTGGAGAGTTCAACAAAAGAGAATACAAGCAGTCCCTTTTTGCTGGCATGAATAACCGAAGTTTTCATTAGAATACTGTCCCAGATAGGGTGCTGAAAGAAACAATTCTGTCAGAAAGTAGGGTTGGCATGGTTGATGGTTTCACTATGTTTTGAGTTTTTGGTCAATAAGTATAATGAATCCCATCCACTAAACGTGGGACATACATGGAAGGTCCCTGTTCTTTGGTTGTCTCTCTCAACACCTTTCCATGCAAGCAGGTTCTTGATGGGCAACGGAAATGCATGAGGCTCTATTGTGATTGCTTTGAAAGTGGAAAAATCTCATAAAGAGGTTAGGGTGATAATGGTATATATCCTTCATCAGGTGTACCTGGTTGCCATACAAGTCTCCTTGTTTTTCAGGTTGTGCCTTGGTACGTTCGGTTATATTTTCACACATTTCAGGTTTTTATCGATGGACAACCAAAGCCAATATGGGATGTGGTTAAGAAGATGCAGATTTATCCTGCAGAGGACAGGAAATCACCTGCAGTGATGGAGATTGAGCTTGACATTCCATGTAATACAAGCTCAGCTGTACAGATTGTAAATTTTGATAAGGTCATCTTTTTGTACATATATTCAACATTCTTCATTATATTGGCATGTTCTTGACTTTTTTTGTGTCAAACGTCTAAAATATGCACCAAAAGTCATCATATCCACTCTAATTGATTTTGTTGCGTCAAACGTCTCGAATATGCACCAAAAGTCATCATATCC
The DNA here is from genome assembly GCA_027924585.1 of Larix kaempferi. NCBI lineage: Eukaryota > Viridiplantae > Streptophyta > Pinopsida > Pinales > Pinaceae > Larix > Larix kaempferi. Next base: position 11,301,856 of record BSBM01000232.1, read on the forward strand.
ATTCTACCTTTTTTCGTTGATGTGAAGTTTTTTAAAAAACAAGGAAGTAATTACGCTATCTTAGCATCATGCAAAAAACAATTCCAACATAAAATTTGTTAAAATTCAAGTGGTTTTGGTGTTGTTAACATGGAAACTAGAGATCCCTGAATATATTTAGAATCAATCACATAGTACAGTCTTGTTAACTAAAAAAAGTATTTGTCTCCTTATTATGTATAAATACTTATATGCATGTTAACATTCATGCCTATCGTTGACATGGGCCACATGTAGTATTATACCAAAATAACCATTATATGTTATCCTACCTCTATTGCTTGGCTTGTTATATACTAGAACCCGCCCTAAAAGCTTATTATTTGGCCAATTAAACCAAGCACCACATGTAATTGCCTAACTATTATTGTATGCTTAGGGCATATTGTCTTTAACTCTATAAGATTGAATGGAGACTGATTGTGTTTCAATCCTTTGCAGTGAACACATCCCCCTCCCATGGGACTAGATATGCCTCACCCTTTCAAAATATAGAATTATATCTTGCTAGCAGGTGCGCTCACATAGATAATGATGATAAGCTAATACTAGTTACTGACATGGACCACTCTATTTTATATAACCTTTTGAGGTTTGTAGGTAACCAAGCTGCATCAGAGGACATGTGTCCTATTGAGGCCTTGACTATATGTGAGAAACCTTCTCTCTTGACTATTCAAGAAAATCCTTCACCTGTCCATTTGTAAGCTATACTAGTGAACCTCTCTCCTCCGATGGTCTCCCGCGTCATGACTGTAAAGAAACATTTTCTTGAGGTAGCTTACTAGGTTATACCATAGAAAGTTGATGAGGCCTTTGCTCTCTACCCAAGAAATGGACTTAGTCAAATATTGGTTAGATTCAGCAAATGCATTATAGTAGCTAGCTCAAATCCCCATAAGGGCATCTGGGTTAATTTCTAAATTGTATGCTCACCACTAGGAAATTATCTTGGGCTTGTAGATATTCAATATCTATTCATGGTCATTTTATATAAAGCAAACCAGATACAGGTAAGTTATAAATCCAATGACAACCAAGTAAGCTTACCATGAAATACCATGACAAAGCAGGGTTTCCAGGCCCAATTAGAGATGAATGAATTTCCAGGAAACTCGTTGGAGATCAAATTAACTTTTATCTTCAGTAATTTCAACAACTTCCTTTAAATATCAACTCATCTTCCTTTGGAGATCATTACTATTTGCAGGAATCTTGTTGGAGATCAAACTAACTTTTATCTTCAGTATTTTCAACTTCTTTTCGAGATCAACTCAACTTTTATCTTCAATATGCCCAACAAACTCCTTTGGATGATAACTTTATCCTTAGTATTTGCTACAAGTTCCTCTGGAGATCAAGCCAGCTCTTGGATAAAGCTTTATGGAATGTGCTATGCTCTAAAGGCTGTTGATGTGTAGGTGACCTTTTAGCAGCTTCCTGGAACCAAATAGAGTGTTTTTTTTCGAATAAAACCGAAGTGGAGTGAGGGTGACCTCTTTTTGTGGTTTAGCCTCTTGAATGGATCTTTATGATCTTGTCAGAGTAGATTGATATTCCTTGAGGGATCTATCTGGGATGTTATTGCATCATGAAAAACACGAGGCCCTCAACACAGATATTATGTCTACATTTGATTCAGGTGAAAGATTCAAGGTGGCCTTAAAATGCAGCAAACCAAGATGGAAATAAAGGTTGTACCACAATGGTTGACCTATTTTCTGGTATAATACCCATGCTCTCTATTGGTGGATTAGTTAAATACCTTCAGTGATTGATAATCTTATCAGAGATGAAAACTTCATGATGAAAAAGGCAAGTGGCTGAAAAGAATTGATGCTATAATGTATCCCCTTATGAGCTTTTGAGCTCAGAGTTATGTTTTGGCTCATTCTTCATCAAGCATAGGTGAGCTAAGACTGGCCTCCTAGATGGCCTTCTGCTTGCACTGTGGAAAAATAGAAGACATTGAGCATATATTTTGGGATTATTTCTTTGTGAAGTCCTTGTGGAAGGCTATTTTGCAACATTTCTCTTCTCTGTTTTCCTGTCCACTTCGTTGGAGGCGGTTCTTGTTCCCTGATTTGTTTTTATTTCTTGTTCAGCCTATTTTTTCAGTGGTCAGATTAATGGCTTTTTCATTTTGATGGTCCATAAGAGACGTAAATACACCATGAAGGTAGCAGTTGCACTGTTGTGGAATTATGATCCATAGATATTTGGATGGATGGGAAGGTTGTGTCTCTACTAATCTTGTGTATAAAGTATATCAGAAGTGCTGATATGGGGCTCAGTCAAATATGCTTGCTCTTCTGGCCTGGGTAGGCAGGGAGTCTAATGCTCTTTATTGTAATTGATGTAAATTTGTTGTATTTTGTAATACAAGACTGATTTTTTCTGCAAATGCCCATCGTATGATGGATGAGTGATTCAAATGGGCGATCTATACAAACAAGGGTGCTCACTGATTATCAACATATATGCATGCTCACTTCTTAGTTGAGCCCTTTACATTGACTGAATTCCCTCTAGAGACCACTTTAACATAATTGCCAGATGTCAATTTTTGATAGGGCATCTGGTGCATCCAAGGTGACTGTTGTTATTAATACAAGTGCTGAATGTCTTGTCATTCTTCCTATAATTGATCAAACTCCTCTGATTCTTGAATCCTTGCATGTCTTTTTAATTAATGCAGGAGGAATTCCAAGAAACATTGGCATTTTGTTCTGCTTGTTAGTTGCCTATACAACTATACTGAAGTAAGGTAGGGAATTCCCCTAAACAATCCAGGGTACAATCTATGACAAAAACTAAACTAATCTGCTTGAACTGAGCACAGGTGGGTTTTCTGAAAATGCCATCATATCATTACTGATAAGATAAGATAATTTTATTAATGTCCAACAAAGGACCAAGTAGAAGGTCAATGGGACTAAGAAGAACAATCAGTGAGATCAATCTGTAAGGGTTCCCTAAGAAAAAAAATGGAATGAAAAGGTAATTATATAGTGTTTATATCAACATTGCAATGTTATCTTCCAATAATGGATTGCAGGTATGTTGATCCCGCAACATTGGGATGTAGGTGTGCTATCTTTGTGATGAAAACTCAACAATGTTGTTTTACAAGTCCATTGCTTCAACAATGTTAGGTTGTTAGTATGCTCAATCTACAATAGTTCTTCCACAGTATTGGACTGAAGGTTCACTATTTACACAATGTTCTGTTGTACATATGTTCATTCCATAATTTAGGTAATGAATATATAGTCTCTGCAATGTTTGAATACAGATATTATTAATTACTCAACTCACTGTGTCTTTACATAATATCTTTCTCTACCAAATATGCATCATTTTTCAAACAAGGAAGAACATGGCACAATAGCAAAATCTATATGCAAATGTAACATGTGAATGTGTGTAAAGAAAACTCAGGAACGTTAATAAATAAGCATATACTAGACTCCATAAACTTATATCGTATGCTCATTTGTTCAAAGAATATCACACTTCTGCTCGTAACTGATTTTCTCACTTGAAGGTCTATGCACAACCCACCTTATAAAACAAAGACCACATAAGTCTTCTTTGTTTTCAACCAACAATCTATTGTGTATACTACACCAAAAGAACTTGCTGGGAGTAATGCTTATCTATTATATCTTCCAGTTTACAAAACCAAAGAATCCCAAGTACTTGACAAGACATACCTGATGCAAAAGGGCATCCCATTCCTGCAAGCTTTTACCAAGTTTACGGTGTTGATATATTATCCCGACTAATGTGACATCAATGTGATAATTCCCACCCAACATTGATTGAGCAATAAGAAGTCTATTACAATATTTTTCTCTTCGTCCTAGAAGGACAAGAAAACTTCAACATATTGTAAGAAGGTTTCCCCTAGGATGTTAAAATAATGTAATTGTGGAAGATATTCTAATTATATTATTGTATTCCTCCTACGGGAGTTGATGGTCATGTAATTAATAATGTAAAGGTCATTGAAAGAATCAATGTAAACCCTAGGACATGTGTTGACCTAGAAAAGCCCCTGAAAGATTATTATATTATGTAATTGACCATTCAGTTAGACAAGTCGGCCCCATTGAGGAATTAGTCATCTTAACGGAAGAATATAAATAAGCATGCTCTCTCTCATTTGTATTATCTCATTCACTCAAGTAAGCTCACATTAGTGGAGAAGAGAGTGGCGCACAAGCAAGGGAGTAGATGTTTTGTCTTGGGGTTATCTTGTACTTTGTGATTTCTATATTGAGGAAGGCTTTGCTGGGTTTTCTACCCCAAGAGGGTTTCCCAGGATAAATTGTGTCTCTTGTCTTTTATGCTAAGCTTGTTTATCTTTCAGTAATTGTTTATATGCTATATGCTGCTCAAATGATAAGTAAAAACTAACATGGTATCAGAGCCATCCTGAAAGATTACATTGTGCAGCACCCATAACTGCAGAAACTAGGGTTTCTTATTCTGGGAGCCACCTCCACACCTTTGTCGGAAAAGAGAGTGAATCTACCTCGCCTCCCTAAGGCACATTTTTTTGTTGAAGCATAATTTCATTCTGAGCATTTTCATTTTTGGGTCCACCACTACAGCCCGGGAGAATTAGGGCATCAAGTTTTTGGATCATATACTCATTGATTTTGGAAAAGGAGTACATTTATCAACTCCTCTTGAGAAGGCGAATATACTCATCCAATTAGTTTTTCAAAATCTCGAAGTCGAAAAATTAGGGTTTCTCTGACAAACCCTAGGTCAAGGAGGAGCGAATCTCAGAAGGGAAAATTTTCTGGTAAGTCTCAAATCTATTTCTATTTCCATTTGAAGTACTCATTATAGCAAGATGACAAGCAATAACAAGCTTGATGAAAAGCTTGAAGGATCTGAGAACTTCAGATCCTGGAAGTATAGATTCATGCTCATCATTGAGGAGCATGAGTTAGAAGACTATGTGAAGGAAGGACTTACAGAACCAGAGGGAGATGAAGAGAAGGCTAGGCACAAGAAGAATCTCATCAAAGCAAAGAGGATCATTGCTGATTCCATCAAGGATCACCTGATCCCCCATGTGTCTTCCAAGAGGACACCAAAGGAGATGTTTGATGCCTTGACTAGCCTGTTTGAAGGAAATAATATCAACAGGAAAATGACCTTGAGAAACCAACTCAAGGGTGTGAAGAGTATGAAGTCTGAGTCCATGCACTCACACTTCTCAAGGGTATCCCAGATTAAAGAACAACTAGAAGCCATTGGGGATATGATCGAGGATGCAGAAGTTGTGATGACTACCCTGAATGGTCTCCACCGAGATTGGGAACCATTTGTTCGTGGCATCTGTGCCAGAAAGAAACTAATCAAGTTCAGAAGTCTACGGGAAGAATGTGTCCAAGAAGAAGACAGAATAGTCGTAAGAGAAGAGAAATTAAATGACGATGAAGATCAAGCTTTAGCTACCCATGCTAAAGGTGGGAAGAAGAGGAAGAACAAACCTCGTCCCTGAGAGGACTCTCCAAGGAGACACCAGAAGAAGAGAAGGACCAAGAAGGATTTCTCTTCAATTGAGTGTTACTCATGCCACAATACTGGACACATTGCAAGAAATTGTCCAAACAAATCTGGACACCACAAGAAGCAGAAGAAGAGGATTCATGCTCATGCAGCGGAAGATAGTGATGATGATAACAAGACCAATGAAGACTCCAGTGAAGAATATGTTCTTATCTCAACACTCATTGGTTCAGTATCTCATGGAAGTGATACTTGGCTAGTGGATAGTGGAGCTTCAAAACACATGACGAGATACAAAGAATCCTTGTCTCATCTCATCCAAAAGGAATCTCCACACAAGGTAAAGCTCGGAGATGACTACCAATATCCCATAAAGGGTATGGGAGAAGCCTCTTACAAGTTGGACTCTGGGAAGTCCATGAATACGAAGGATGTACTTTATGTACCTGGGTTGAAGAAGAACCTTCTATCTATTTCAGCATTAGATAAGAAAGGTCTTCGAGTTGCATTTGTAGATGGTGAAGTTCTCATGTGGCCTAAAGGAAAGACTATTGATGATGCAATAGTCATTGGAGTAGAAGAAAGAGGAATTACAAACTGAAGGGTCATGCAAATGCAACACTCGTGACTAGTACCATGAACCCCTGTGAGCTATGGCATAAGAGACTAGCTCATGTACACTACAAAGCCTTACCAATTGTAAGTAAGGTAGTGACTGGTTTACCAGAAATCCAAGTGGATCATGAAGGAGTATGCAAAGCGTGTGATCAAGGGAAGAGTACGAAGAACCCTTTTCCAAGTAGCGATAGCCAAGCGAAAGGTATTTTGGATATCATTCATTCAGACATCTGTGGACCAATGTCCACCACCACTCTAAGCGGGTATGAGTATTATGCATCTTTTATTGATGATTATTCTCGCAAAACACGGATTTACTTTCTAAAGAATAAGAATGAAGTCTTTGAAAAGTTTAAAGAGTTCAAGGCACTCGTAGAGAATCTTTCTGAAAAGAAGATTAAGATCTTGAGGTCAGACAATGGAGGGGAATATACCTCAGGGGATTTCAATTATTTCTGTAAGCAAGTAGGGATTAAGAGGGAGCTCACTGTCCCCTATAATCCACAATAGAATGGTGTAGCCGAAAGGAAGAATAGGACGATCATAGAAGCAGTAAAGGCTATGATCCACAATCAAGACTTACCCATGCATCTATGGGCAGAGGCTTCCAGAACCGCAGTCTATGTACAAAACATGATCTCTCATAGTGCTCTTGGCAACAAGACCCCTGAAGAGATGTTCATCGGAAAGAAGCCTGAAGTCAGTCACCTGAAGATATTTGGATGTCCGGTGATCATCCACATTCCGAAGGAGAAGAGATCAAAACTAGAACCTTCAGGAAAGAAGGGAATATTTGTGGGTTATAGTGAGCAATCTAAGGCTTACCGCATATACATCCCAGGATTCCTCCAAATCGAGATTAGTTGGGATGTCAAATTTGATGAATACATAGCCTTCAACAAGTCTAAGAAGAATCACGAGGATGAAGCAGAGCATGAAGCTCCCAGAGTTACAGAATCAACCAAAGAACCAATTCAAAATATTGAAGAGGATCCTATTCCAGAGGATCATGACATGGCAGAACCTCAAAGACCTGAGGAGATACCTCATAAAGAGATCTCTCGAAAGAGAAGACCATCCTGGGCACAAGAATTAATCCAAGATGCTGGAAAGTATGGTGCCCCAAAAGAATCCAGTAGAGAGAGCAAGAGACCAAGGCCATACTCCAACTACGTAGCCATGATGTGCAATCTTGTTGAAGAAGCAATGAAGAAGAAGGAATGGCTGGATGCCATGAATGAAGAGTATCAGTCCATCATCAAGAATGATGTTTGGGACATGGTACCAATACCAAAGGACAAATTGGTTGTCTCATCAAAGTGGATCTTCAAAACAAAACATTCAGCAGATGGAAGCATTGAAAAGTACAAGGCAAGATTTGTAGCCCAGGGATTCTCGCGAAAGGAAGGAATTGACTATGAGGAGACTTTTTCCCTGGTAGCCAGATATACTTCAAATAGGACCATTCTTGCCTTAGCAGCCAAGATGAAATGGAAGCTACATCATATTGATGTGAAAACTACTTTCCTGAATGGAAACATAGAAGAGGAAGTATATATCGAGCAACCAAAAGGATTTGAAGTAGAAAACAATAAGTCACATGTATGCAAGTTGAATAAAGCGTTGCATGGGTTGAAGCAAGCTCCCAGAGCATGGTATGGAAGAATTGACAGCTTCCTGATGAGCTTGGGATTTACCAAAAGTAAAGCGGACTTTAATCTTTACTACAAGATTATGAATGATGAACCCATGATACTATTACTATATGTAGATGACTTATTTCTGACTGGAGAAGACAAGCCTATTGTTGAATGTAAGAAGAGGCTTGCAGCAGAATTTGAGATGAAAGACCTTGGCAAGATGCACTACTTTCTAGGTCTTGAAGTATGGCAGTTTCCAGATGAGATTTTCCTGAGTCAAGGAAAATACATAGTTGAGATCCTAAAAAGATTTGGGATGCTGGAATGCAAGGCCATGACTACTCCGATGGTGACAAATTTGAAGCTTCTGAGTGATGCTTCTTCAAAGAAAGTGGATGTCACCATGTATAGACATATTATTGGGTCATTAATGTATTTGACCAATACTCATCCAGACATATGTTTTGCAGTAAACACTTTGAGTCAATATATGGTGGAACCCATGAATGTCCACCTGATTGCAGCAAAACATGTGATGAGATATCTGAAGGGTACATTGGATTATGGGATCAGATATGCCTCAGATAGTGAGTTCAAGCTGTATGGGTACACAGACTCGGATTGGGATGGAAGTGCTGAAGACAAAAAGAGCACTTTAGGATGTTGCTTTAGTTTGGGATCAGGCATGATCTCATGGTTCACTAGAAAGCAACCCTGTGTTGCACTCAGTACAGCAGAAGTTGAATATATAGTAGCTTGTTAAGCTTGTGGTGAAGTAGTGTGGCTTCGCAAGATGTTGACAGGATTGTTCGATGTAGAGATTGATGCTACAGAGATACTCTGTGATAACCAGAGTTGCATCAAGATGACTGAGAATCCTATGTTTCATGATAGATCGAAGCACATCAAAATTAAGTTCCACTATATCCGGGATATGGTGCAGAGGGGAGCTGTGAAGCTCGAGTATGTTCCTACAGAGGAACAAGTTGCTGATGTGCTGACTAAGCCTATGGCTCGTGTGAAGTTTGAGTACTTTCGAGACAATCTTGGTGTGGTCCAGAGGGACCTCTCTTGAAAGAGAGATTGATTGATGATGCCTATCCGAAAGGATAGATGCATGTCCGTAGGGATGGATGCCTCTCCAAGGGTGAGGGAAGATCAATACTAGCTGACTGATGGTTCCAACTCTCACAAGCTGATGCCTGTCCATAGAGATGGATGCCTCTCCAAGGGTGAGGGAAGATCAGTACTAGTTGACTGATGGTTCCATCTCTCACGAGCTGATGCTTGTCTGTAGGGATGGATGCCTCTCCAAGGGTGAGGGAAGATCAGTACTAGCTGACTGATGGTTCCAACTCTCATGAGCTGATGCCTGTCCATAGGGATGGATGCCTCTCCAAGGGTGAGGGAAGATCAATACTAGCTGACTAATGGTTCCAACTCTCACAAGCTGATGCCTATTCGTAGGGATGGATGCCTCTCCAAGGGTGAGGGAAGATTAGTATTGGCTGACTGATAGTTCCAACTCTCACAAGATGATGCCTCTCCAGGGGTGAGGGAAGATTAGTACTGGCTGACTGATAGTTCCATCTCTCACGATATGATGCCTGCCTCTCCAGGGGTGAGGGAAGATCAGTACTAGCTGACGGATAGTTCCATCTCTCACGAGCTAATGCCTCTCCAGGGGTGAGGGAAGATCAGTACTGGCTGACTGATAGTTCCAGCTCTCACGAGCTGATGCCTCTTCAGGGGTGAGGGAAGATCAGTATTGGCTGACTGATAGTATCAGTATGTAGATACTGATGTTTGTTGCAGGTGTTCCAACTGATGGTATTGTTCTAGCAGATGTTATTCCAGTTGACAATGATGTGGTTTCAGCTTATGGTGTTGTTCCAGCAGATGGTGTTTCAACTGACGATGATGTTGTTCCAGCTGATGGTGTTGCTGATGTTGCTATCCCAGTAGATGATGTTCCAGTTGACGAGGTTGCTGATAGCAGAAGATGTTCCAACTGATGATGTTGCCGATGAGGATGTTCCATTTGATGATGTTGTTGTTCAAGCAGTTGATGATTATTGATGATGATGCTGATGATGATGATCATACTCAGCAGATGATGATGTTTCTACTCCATAGATGATTCCCTAGGACAGATGATGATCCAAATCCTTCCTACGACATATAGCAGTTCACAAGTCAGTTATGCAGATGTTGTTACCCACAGAATACCTTCCTAGTTAAGAGGGAGTGTTAAAATAAAGTAACTGTGGAAGATAATCTATTTACATTATTGTATTCCTCCTATGGGAGTTGAAGGTCATGTAATTAATAATGTAAAGGTCATTGAAAGAATCAATGTAAATCCTAGGACATGTGTTGGCCTAGAAAAGCCCTGGAAATATTACTATATTATGTAATTGACCATTCAGTTACACAAGTCGGCCCCATTGGGGAATTAGTCATCTCAACGGAAGAATATAAATAGGCATGCTCTCTCTCATTTGAATTATCTCATTCACTCAAGCAAGCTCGCATTAGTGGAGAAGAGAGTGGTGCCCAAGCAAGGGAGTAGCTGTTTTGTCTTGGGGTTATCTTGTACTTTGTGATTTCTATATTGGGGAAGGCTTTGCTAGGTTTTCTACCCCAAGAGGGTTTCCCAGGATCAATTGTGTCTCTTGTCTTTTATGCTGTGCTTGTTTATCTTTCAGTAATTGTTTATATGCTATATGCTGCTCAAATGATAAGTAAAAACTAACAAGGGATTACCAACAAAGGAAAGATATCATGATGAACTGTTACACCCCATTTTGCGTGGGTGTCCATGTGTGATTTTGATCACTCTTGAGAGGCGTGACATCCTCCATGATGATGTGATGGTTCCTCAATGATGATCATGAGCATTTATATGGACTATTTGAGGCATGGTGACTTGGTTTTGAGCATAAAGAAATCCAAGTCTATGATAATCAGTTGTTCTAGGTATTTTTTTATCATTGAATAGCACTTAAAAGGTATTATCTAGACTTCTAGGTGCATTTCAGAACATAAAACAACAATCGAACACCCCGGACCTCAAATCCGAGTCAATTTGAGAGCAAAAGGAAATTTATCAGCCATGTAACAACAAGATAAAGACTCTGAACTATTATAGTAACCGACCTTCTCTCATTTTAATGGAAGATTCAACTTTGGAGGCATGTGCACAAGTCTAGAACTTGTCCCCCTCATTGATTGTATGGATCAGGTTTGAGTTTGGAATCCTTTTATAAGTTTTCACTGGCCTATGAGAGGTTTTGGAGATGATTTACAAACGTGTAGTATTGAATAGTAGTCACAACATCCCTTTGAAACCTAAGATACAGAATTAAATGGACTTTTTGGAGATTACTTTGGGTTCTTGTAAATGTACAACAACAGGCTAATGAGAATTATAGGCAATTTCAAAGATCATCAGACAAAAGTAAAACTTCACACTGAGCACTTCTAATTCTGGGAAATGATCAAGCATTTCAGTGTCAGTCTAGGAAATTCTGAGGAGTTGTTTTCATGAGAGAACACTTATATAATGAGCAAGGTTCCTCCAACTGCCCTCTTCCCTAACTCGCTACCTTGGAGTCGTTCTCTACAAGCACCCAAAAAATATTTTGGGTGCAATCTAGGCATGAAGAACATCAATCTTGGGTTTGTTGCAACCATGGCGAAGGCCTGATAATTGTCAGGATACAGTCGGAAACAATAACATCCACCTTCAACCCTATCTCAAAGGACAACAACCCTGTTTCAGAAGAAGGTTTTTATCATTTTATGTGGAAATTGGAAGTTTAGAGAGAGGTCGCAGCCACAATATCTACCATCTATCCGCAATATGGAGGGTGCATAGCTCTTTGGGGCATTTCTTGTGTTTCCCTCAGATCAACCTTGTTTCAAGCCTGTGGTGAATTTGGACCCTTTAAGGAGGAGGTTCTTCGTTGTCAAGACACTTGGGATATATGTCTTGAACCTAAATTGTCATACCTTTCTTCAGCTTAGTGCATTCCTTAGCTTCCAAACTTCTCCACCTCAAAACACTTTAGTTCACCATCCTCGACATTATCCCCGTCCCTAGAATGAACTTTTTAGCTCAGTCGCAACCATTGGAGCAATTACAGACTACTTTGGGCAGCAGCATGAAGGCACCTTAGAGGGGAATTTATACACTATTGTAGTAAAAAGCGTGAGGATAGATTAGCGAGCATGAGGGAACTCTTCTTGATGGTAGTTACATCCTATTCTTGGCAACATTAAAGAGGGCCTCCCTTGTGGCTACGACATTCTATGAAGGGCACACTCCCATTCCTATATTTCTAATCCTATATTTGGAAGCATGAGGTGTGCTCTCCTTTCTCGTCCCACCAATCATGATCCTCCTTGGACTCAGAGCCCCTCCTCCAAGATGTTGCACTCTCTGATAAGTTGATAGTCGAATGCTCCCTCTTCTGCTCTATAAGTATCCTCCCACAAGGATCTCCTCTAGCTCTATGCAAGATGTCCTGTCTATGCAAAATACTACTTTTGTGTTTGCCAATATGGTCAGAAAGCTTGAATGATCCTCCTCCACAAATGTGTATATGTCCATCGCTAAGTCCATGAAGCATTGTCCTCATCCCAGGCTTCCTCAAGTTAACTGTCCAACATCCAAGGTATATATCACGTGGACCTAATCTCCAAGGGCTAAGTATCCTCATCCAAGTGCCCCAAACCCCTCCTCCTAGCTAGTTACCTCCCATGACCAAGAATTGGAATCCCCCTTTGTGTTCCTTTATGGACATATGCATGGCTTGGTTTGGGTGGATGCCTTACCTTGGTTAGAGAGGTAACATGGCACTCTTAGCTAGGAGGTTGTTACCCTGATTGGCATGATGGCACCCCCATTGTGTGCACCCAATGGGTCGATCATTATGTCGATCAGGGTAAAAACCTTCTTGCTAAGAGTGCCACGCTACCTCTCTAACCAAGGTCAAGAATCCACCCAAACCGATTCATCCATATGTCCATGAAGAATCTCCAAGGGGCTAGGACACACACTGCTTTCCTAGCAAGGTGAAAACATTTTTCGAGTAACCTAAAAAGCTAAGAAAAAAACATTAGGATCACCAACAAAGACAAGATATAGTGATGAGAAACGCTATAAGGGAAGTGGTTTACACCAACTACAACAATAATGCAAGTTGTTGGTAGTGGTATAATGATTGCAATGGAAAAGGACAGTGGAATACCCCTTAGTGTGTCAGCATGGACATATGCATGGCTTGGTTTGGGTGGATACTTGACCTCTGTTACAAAGGTAGCATGGAACTCTTAGCTAGAAGGAGGTTACCTTGATATCCATGATGACTCCCCCAATGTGTGCACCCAACAGGTCGATCACGGTAACAACCTCCTAGATAAGAGTGTCGTGCTCCCTCTCTAACAAAGGTTAAGCATCCACCCAAACCGAGCCATCCATCTGTCCATGAAGCATCTCCAACAAGATGGGACACACATTTCTCTCCTAGCAAGGTGCAAAACACTTTTGGAGTAACTTAAAAAGCTAAGAAAAAAACATTAGGATTACCAACAAAGCCATGATATTGTGATGGGAAATGCCATAAGTGTAGTGGTTTACACCAATTACAGCAATAATGCAAGTTGTTGGTAGTGGTACAATGATTGTAACGGAAAAGGAAAGTGGAGCTACCAAAGGAGACCTACTGTTAGAAAAAGGACCAAAAGGTAGGGCATAAAATTCTTTTTGTTCCAAATCTAGTTGGGGTGGGAGCACACCAGGTAGGATATTCAAGTTAGGAAGCTTGGCGTAGAAACAGGAAAACCAAGAGCAACAACTAAAAATTGGGGGAAATGAGTGGATGGACACATATTGATAAACTAAAGTTGGAGAGTTTAGTCCTCAAGCCTTCTTCATTGAAAGGGTAAAGTAGTGCAATAGTAAGGAAAGAAGAGACGACCTCAAGCCCCATGAGAGGAATGAGGATTCCATACTATACATTAAATGCCATCGATTGCGTAGGCTCATGGTACTGCTGGGCTGTGGCATTCTAACACCACAATCTACATCTCGGTAGGATATGCCAGTTGTGTCAATTGATGGAGATTGAGACATAGGAGCACTGCATCTCCAAGAGTATGATATATTGCAAGAACATATGGAGATATCATTGTTTATTCCATGATTAAGGTTGTCCCTTTCTCAAAGATTTTTGATAGTCTATATCGGGAGGTGATTCCTCACACACCAAACTTATGAGGCTTATTCAAGCCCATCTCTACTATGTTGATCACTTGTTTGGAGGCATCACATGTTATACAAATACACAACCCATCAATACAGAGGACACTAGGCTGATAATAAACTGAAAATCCTCCAATTCTATCAAGAAACAACAACTTATGAAGCCTCGAAAAAATAGACTCTCTACTTGATCTCAATGTGATAATTCCCACCCAACATTGATTGAGCAATAAGATGTCAATTACAATATTTTTCTCTTTGTCCTAGAAGGACAAGAAAACTTCAACATATTGTAAGAAGGTTTCCCCTACGATTACCAACAAAGGAAAGATATCATGATGAACTGTTACCCCCCATTTTGCATGGGTGTCCATGTGTGATTTTGATCACTCTTGAGAGGCATGACATCATCCATGATGATGTGTTGGTGCCTCAGTGATGATCATGAGCATTTCAGAACATAAAACAACAATAGAACACCCCAGACTTGAAATCTGAGTCAATTTAAGGGCAAAATAGAAACATTTCTTAGCCATGTAACAACAAGATAAAGACTTTGAACTATTATAGCAACTGACCTTCTCTCATTTTAATGGAAGATTCAACTTCGGAGGCATGTGAACAAGTCTAGCACTTGTCCCCCTCATTGATTTTATGGATCAGGTTTGAGTTTGGAGTCCTTATATAAGTTTTCACTGGCCTATGAGAGGTTTTGGAGATGATTTACAAACGTGTAGTATTGAATAGTAGTCGCAACATCCTTTTGAAACCTAAGAGACAGAATTCAATGGACCTTTTTGGAGATTATTTTGGGTTCTTTTAACTGTACAGCAACGGGTTAATGAGAATTATAGGCAATTTCAAAGATCATCAGACAAAAGTAAACTTCACACTGAACACTTCTAATTATGGGCAATGATCAAGCATTTTAGTGTCAGTCTGGGAAATTCCGAGGAGTTTTTTTCATGAGGGAACAACACTTATATAAAGGGCAACGTTCCTCCAGCCACCCTCTTCCCTAACTCGCTACCTTGGATTCGTTCTCTACAAGCCAACAAAAAATATTTTGGGTGCAATCTAGGCATGAAGAGCAGTAGTCCTGGGTTTGTTGAAACCATGGCGAAGGCCAGATCATTGATGTAGCTCGAGATATAGTAGCAATAATAACATCCACCTTCAACCCTATCTCAAAAGATAGCAACCCTGTTTCAGAAGACAATTTTTATTGTTTTATGTGGTAACTGGAAGTTTAGAGAGAGGTCGCAGTCACAATATCTACCATCTATCTGCAATATGTAGGGTGCGTAGCTCTGTGGGACGTTTCTTATTGTGGCCTCAGATCAACCTTGCTTCAAGCCTGTGGTGAAGTTGGATCCTTTAAGGAGGAGGTTCTTCGTTGTCAAGACACTTGGGAGATATATCTTGAAGCTAAATTCTCATACCTTTCTTCAGCTTAGTGCATTCCTTAGCTTCAAGACTTCTCCACCTGAAAACACACTTGTTCATCATCCTCTACATTATCGCCGTCCCTAGAATGAAGTATTTAGCTCAGTCGCCAACATTGGAGCAGTTACAAACTACTCTGGGCAGTCGCATGAAGGCACCTTAAAGGGGAATTTATACACTATTGTAGGCAAAAATGTGAGGATAGAGTAGTGAGAAGTTACATATGGGGCATGAGGGAACTCTTCTTGATGGTAGTTACATCCTACTGTTGGAAACATTAAAGAGGGCCTCACCTGTGGCTATGACATTCTATGAAGGGAACACTCCCTTCCCTATATTTCTAATCCTATTCCTGGAAGCATGAGGTGTGCTCTCCTTTGTCGTCCCACCAATCATGATCCTCCTTGGACTCAGATCCCCCCCTCCAAGATGTTGCACTCTCTGATAAGTTGATAGTCCAATGCTCCCTCTTTTTCTCTATAAGTGTCCTCCGACAAGGATCTCCTCTAGCTCTATGCAAGATGTCCTCAACCCAGAAAGCTTGAATGATCCTCGTCCAAAAATGTGTCTATGTCCATCGCTAAGTCCATGAAGCATCGTCCTCATCCCAAGCTTCCTCAAGTTAAGTGCCCAACATCCAAGGTATATATCACATGGACCTAATCTCCAAGGGATAAGTATGCTCATCCAAGAGCCCAAAACCCCTCCTCCTAGCTAGTTACCTCCCATGACTGAGAATTGGCATCCCCCTTTGTCTAACTTTATGCACATATGCATGGCTTTGTATGAGTGGATGCTCGACCTTGGTTAGAGAGGTAACATGGCACTCTTAGCTAGGAGTTTGTTACCCTGATCGGCATGATGGCACCCCCATTATGTGCACCCAATGGGTCGGTCATTTTGTCGATCAGGGTAACAACCTTCTTGCTAAAAGTGCCACGCTACCTCTCTACCCAAAGTTAAGAATCCACCCAAACTGAGCCATCCATATGTCCATGAAGCATCTCCAAGGGGCTAGGACACACATTGCTTTCCTAGCAAGGTGAAAACATTTTCGGAGTAACCTAAAAAGCTAAGAAAAAAACATTAGGATCACCAACAAAGCCAAGGAATAGTGATGACAAATCTTATAAGTGTAGTGGTTTACACCAACTACAACAATAATGCAAGTTGTTGGTAGTGGTATAATGATTGCAATGGAAAAGGACAGTGGAGCTACCAACAAAGGAAAGCTACGTCTTGAACCTAAATGGTCATACATTTCTTCAACTCAGTGCATTCCTAAGCTCCCAGACTTTCTTCGCCTCAAAACACACTTGTTCATCATCCTCTACATTATCTATAGTCGTAGAATGAGGTCTTTACCTCAGTGGCCAACATTGGAGCAATTACAAACTACTCTGGGTAGCAGCATGAAGGAAACTTAAAGGGGCAATTATACACTATTGTACGGAATAACGTTAGGATGTAGTAGTGAGGAGTTACATATCGAGCATGAGGGAAATCTTCTTAATGCTTGTTACATCCTATTATTGGCAACATTGAAAAGGGCCTCACCTATGGCTATGACATTCTATGAAGGGCACACTCCCTTTCCTATATTTCTCATCCTCTTCTTCGAAGCATGAGGTGTGCTCTCCTTTCTCGTCTCACTGATCATGATCCTCCCTGGGCTAAGAGCCCCTCCTCCAATATGTTCCACTCTCTGATAAGTTGGTAGTCCAATGCTCCCTCTTCCGTTCTATAAGTCTCCTCCCACAAGGATATCCTCTGGCTCTATGCAACATGTCCTCTTTGTGCACAATACTACTTTGATGTTTTCCAATATGATCACAATGCTTGAACGCTCCTCCACCACAAATGTGTCTAGGTCCATCACTAAGTCCATGAAGCATGGTCCTCATCCCAAGCTTCCTCTAGTTAAGTGTCTAACATCCAAGTTATATATCACATGGACCTAATCTCCAAGGGCTAAGTGTCCCCATCCAAGTGACCAAAACCGCTCCGTGTGCCAAAAAACCCCTCCTCCTAGCTACTTACCTCACATGACAAAGACTTGGAATACCCCTTAGTGTGTCTTCATGGACATATGCATGGCTTGGTTTGGGTGGATACTTGATCTCTGTTACAGAGGTAGCATGGCATTCTTAGCTAGAAGGATGTTACCTTGATCGGCATGATGACTCCCACAATGACCCAACGGGTCAATCATTATGTGTATCAGGGTAACAACCTCCTAGCTAAGAGTGTCGCGCTCCCTTTCTAACCAAGGTCAAGCATCCACCCAAACCGATCCATCCATATGTCCACGAAGCATCTCCAACAAGTTGGGACACACATTGTTCTCCTAGGAAGGTGAAAAGACTTTTGGAGTAACCTAAAAAGTTAAGAAAAAAAAATTAGGATTACCAACAAAGCCATGATATTGTGATGGGAAATGCCATAAGTGTAGTGGTTTAAACCAATTACAAGAATAATGCAAGTTGTTGGAAGTGGTACAATGATTGTAAAGGAAAAGGAAAGTGGAGCTACCAAAGGGGACCTAGTGTTAGAAAAAGGACCAAAAGGTAGGGCATAAAATGCTTTTTGTTCCAAAGCTAGTTGGGGTGGGGGCACACCAGGTAGGATATGAGAGTTAAGAAGCTTGGTGT
This sequence comes from Larix kaempferi, assembly GCA_027924585.1. NCBI lineage: Eukaryota > Viridiplantae > Streptophyta > Pinopsida > Pinales > Pinaceae > Larix > Larix kaempferi. Next base: position 11,320,050 of record BSBM01000232.1, read on the forward strand.
AAAAATGGGAAAACCAAGAGCAACAACTAAAAAGTGGGGGAAATGAGTGGATGGACACATATTGATAAACTAAAGTTGGAGAGGTTAGTCCTCAAGCCTTCTTCATTGAAAGGGTAAAGCATTGCAATAGTAAGGAATGAAGCGACGACCTCATGCCCCATGAGAGGAATGAGGATTCCATACTATACATTAAATGCCATCGATCGTGTAGGCTCATTGTATTGCTGGGCTGGGGCATTCTAACACCACAATGTACATCTCGGTAGGATATGCCAGTTGTGTCAATTGGTGGAGATTGAGACATAGGAGCACTTCATCTCCAAGTGTATGATATATTGTAAGAACATATGGAAATATCATTGTTTATTCCATGATTAAGGTTGTCCCTTTCTCAAAGATTCTTGGCAGTCTATATCGGGAGGTGATTCCTCACACACCAAACTTATGAGGCTTATTCAAGCCCATATCTACTAAGTTGATCACTTGTTTGGAGGCATCACATGTTATACAAATACACAACCCATCAATACAGAGGACACTAGGCTGATAATAAACTGAAAATCCTCCAATTCTATCAAGAAACGACAACTTATGAAGCCACGAAAACATAGCCTCTCTACTTGATCTAAATGTGATAATTCCCACCCAACATTGATTGAGAAATAAGACGTCTATTACAATATTTTTCTCTTCGTGCTAGGAGGACAAGAAAACTTCAACATATTGTAAGAAGGTTTCCCCTAGGATTAACAACAAAGGAAAGATATCATGATGAACTGTTACACCCAATTTTGCATCGTTGTCCATGTGTGATTTTGATCACTCTTGAGAGGTGTGACATCATCCATGATGATGTGTTGGTGCCTCAATGATGATCATGAGCATTTATATGGACTATTAGAGGCATGGTGACTTGGTTTTGAGCATAAAGAAAGCCAAGTCTATGATAATCAGTTATTCTAGGTATGGTTTTATCATTGAATAGCACTGAAAAGGTATTATCTTGACTTATGGTACATTTCAGAACATAAAACAACAATCGAACACCCCAGACCTCAAATCTGTGTCAATTTGAGGGCAAAATGAAAAATTTACCAGCCATGTAATGACAAGATAAAGACTCTGAACTATTATAGCAACCGACCTTCTCTCATTTTAATGGAAGATTCAACCTTGAAGGCATGTGCACAAGTCTAGCACTTGTCCCCCTCATTGTTTTTATGGATCAGGTTTGAGTTTGGAATCCTCATATAAGTTTTCAATGGCCTACGAGAGGTTTTGGTGATGATTTCCAAACGTGTTGTATTGAATAGTACTCACAACATCCTTTTGAAACCTAAGATAAAGAATTCAATGGACCTTTTTGGAGATTACTTTGGATTATTGTAAAGGTACAGCAACAGGTTAATGAGAATTATAGGCAATTTCAAAGATCATGAGACAAAAGTCAAACTTCACACTGAGCACTTCTAATTCTGGGCAATGATCAAGCATTTCAGTGTCAGCCTAGGAAATTCCTAGAAGTTGTTTTCATGAGAGAACAACACTTATATACAGAGCAAGGTTGTTACACCTAAAATCCTAACATCATGAGATTCAGTGTATACATCCCTAAAGTTTCATTGACTAAGTTATTGGCCTGGAAGAGATATAACCCATTTTCGCTAGGTTTTGAGAGGTCGTCGCATGCTGCACTCATGCAACCTGCGATGTCGCATCTTGCTCTCTTGCAGGGTGCGACGATGTCAGTTAATGTACAAAAATAACTCCTTCGAGCTCATTCTCTGGGCAGCAGCACGAAGGCTTCTTAAAAGGGAATTTATACACTATTGTAGGCAAAAACGTGAGGATAGAGTAGTGAGCAGTTACATACGGAGAATGAGGGAACGCTTCTTGATTGTAGTTAAATCCTATTCTTGGAAACATTAAAGAGGGCCTCCCTTGTGGCTATGACATTCTATGAAGGGAACACTCCCTTTCCTCTATTTCTAATCCTATTCTTGGAAGCATGAGGTGTGCTCTCCTTTCTCGTCCCACCAATCATGATCCTCCTTGGACTCAGAGCCCCTCCTCCAAGATGTTGCACTCTCTGATAACTTGATAGTCCAATGCTCCCTCTTCCGCTCTATAAGTATATACCCACAAGGATCTCCTCTAGCTCTATGCAAGATGTCCTCTCTATGCAAAATACTACTTTCATGTTTGCCAATATTGTCAAAAAGCTTGAATGATCCTCCTCCACAAATGTGTCTATGTCCATCGCTAAGTCCATGAAGCATCGTCCTCATCCCAAGCTTCCTCAAGTTAAGTGTCCAACATCCAAGGTATATACCACATGGATCTAATCTCCAAGGGCTAAGTATCCTCATCCATGTGCCCAAAACCCCTCCTCGTGGCTAGTTACCTCCCATGACCAAGAATTGGAATCTCCCTTTGTGTGCCTTTATGGACATATGCATGGATTTGTTTGGGTGGATGCATTACCTTGGTTAGAGAGGTAACATGGAACTGTTAGCTAGGAGATTGTTACCCTGATCGGCATGATGGCACCCCCATTGTGTGCACCCAATGGGTCGGTCATTATGTCGACTAGGGTAACAAACTTCTTGCTAATATTGCCATGCTACCTCTCTAACCAAGGTCAAGAATCCACCCAAACCGAGCCATCCATATGTCCATGAAGCATCTCCAAGGGGCTAGGACACACACTGCTTTCCTAGCAAGGTGAAAACATTTTTGGAGTAACCTAAAAAGCTAAGAAAAAAACATTGTGATCACCAACAAAGCCAAGATATAGTGATGAGAAATGCTATAACTGTAGTGGTTTCCACCAACTACAACAATAATGCAAGTTGTTGGTAGTGGTATAATGATTGCAATGGAAAATGACAGTGGAGCTACCAAAGGGGACCTAGTGTTACAAAAAGGAACAAAAGTTCGTTCGTAAATCTTCTTCGTCCAATTCTCCCTCTTCTGCTCTATAAGTCTCCTCCAACAAGGATATCCTCTAGCTCTATGCAACATGTCCTCTTTGTGCACAATACTACTTTGATGTTTTCCAATATGGTCACAATGCTTGAATGCTCCTCCACCACAAATGTGTCTAGGTCCATCACTAAGTCCATGAAGCATGGTCCTCATCCCAAGCTTCCTCTAGTTAAGTGTCTAACATCCAAGTTATATATCACATGGACCTAATTTCCAAGGGCTAAGTGTCCTCATCCAAGTGCCGAAAACCACTCCTTGTGCCCCAAACCCCCCTCCTCCTAGCTAGTTACCTCACATGTCCGAGACTTGGAATACCCCTTAGCGTGTCTTCATGGACATATGCATGCCTTGGTTTGGGTGGATACTTGACCTCTGTTACAGAGGTAGCATGGCACTCTTAGCTAGAAGGATGTTACCTTGATAGGCATGATGACTCCCCCAATGTGTGCACCCAACGGGTCGATCATTATGTCGATCAGGTTAACAACCTCCTAGCTAAGAGTGTCGTGCTCCCTCTCTAACCAAGGTCAAACATCCACCCAAACTGAGCCATCCATATGTCCACAAAGCATCTCCAATGCGCTAGGACACACATTGCTCTCCTAGCAAGGTGAAAACACTTTTGGAGTATCCTAAAAAGCTAAGAAAAAAATATTAGGATTACCAACAAAGCCATGATATTGTGATGGGAAATGCCATAAGTGTAGTGGTTTACACCAATTACAACAATAATGCAAGTTGTTGGTAGTGGTACAATGATTGTAAAGGAAAAGGATGGTGGAGCTACCAAAGGGGACCTAGTGTTAGAAAAAGGACCAAAAGGTAAAGCATAAAATGCTTTTTGTTCCAAACCTAGTTGGGGTGCGGGCACACCAGGTAGGATATGCAAGTTAAGAAGCTTAGTGTAGAAAGGGGAAAACCAAGAGCAACAACTAAAAAGTGGGGGAAATGAGTGGATGGACACATATTGATAAACTAAAGTTGGAGAGGTTAGTCCTCAAGACTTCTTCATTGAAAGGGTAAAGCATTGCAATAGTAAGGAATGAAGAGATGACCTCAAGCCCCATGAGAGGAATGAGGATTCGATACTATACATTAAATGCCATCGATCGCGTAGGCTCATGGTACTGCTAGGCTGCGACATTCTAACACCACAATCTACATCTTGGTAGGATATGCCAGTTGTGTCAATTGGTGGATATTGAGACATAGGAGCACTTCATCTCCAAGTGTATGATATATTGTAAGAACATATGGAGATATCATTGTTTATTCCATGATTAAGGTTGTCCCTGTCTCAAATATTTTTGGCAGTCTATATCGGGAGGTGATTCCTCACACACCAAACTTATGAGGCTTATTCAAGCCCATCTCTACTAAGTCGATCACATGTTTGGAGGCATCACATGTTATACAAATACACAACCCATCAATACAGAGGACACTAGGCTGATAATAAACTGAAAATCCTCCAATTCTATCAAGAAACAAAAACTTATGAAGCCACGAAAATGTAGCCTCTCTAGTTGATCTCAATGTGATAATTCCCACCCAACATTGATTCAGCAGTAAGACGTCTATTACAATATTTTTCTCTTCGTCCTAGAAGTACAAGAAAACTTCAACATATTGTAAGAAGGTTTCCCCTAGGATTACCAACAAAGGAAAGATATCATGATGAACTGTTACCCCCCATTTTGTATGGGTGTCCATGTGTGATTTTGATCACTCTTGAGAGGCGTGACATCATCCATGATGATGTGTTGGTGCCTCAATGATGATCATGAGCATTTATATGGACTATTTGAGGCATGGTGACTTGGTTTTGAGCATAAAGAAAGGGAATTCTATGATAATCAGTTCTTCTAGGTATGTTTTTATCATTGAATAGCACTGAAAAGGTATTATCTTGACTTATAGGTGCATTTCAGAACATAAAACAATAATCGAACACCCCAGACCTCAAATCTGAATCAATTTGAGGCAAAAGGAAAAATTTCTTAGCCATGTCACAACAAGATAAAGACTCTGAACTATTATAGCAACCGACCTTCTCTCATTTTAGTGGAAGATTCAACTTTGGAGGCATGTGCACAAGTCTAGCACTTGTCCCCCTCATTGATTTTATGAATCAGGTTTGAGTTTGGAATCCTTATATAAGTTTTCACTGGCCTACGAGAGTTTTTGGAGATTATTTACAAATGTGTAATATTGAATAGTAGTCAAAACATCCTTTTGAAACCTAAGATACATAATTCAATGGACCTTTTTGGAGATTACTTTGGGTTCTTGTAAATGTACAGCAACAGGTTAATGAGAATTATAGGCAATTTCAAAGATCATCAAACAAAAGTAAAACTTCACACTGAGCACTTCTAATTCTGGGCAATGATCAAGCATTTCAGTGTCAGTATGGGCAATTTTGAGGAGTTTTTTTCATGAGAGAACAACACTTATATATAGAGCAAGGTTCCTCCAGCCACCCTCTTCCCTAACTCGCTACCTTGGATTCGTTTTCTACAAGCCACAAAAAAATATTTTGGGTGCAATCTAAGCATGAAGAACATCAGTCCTGGGTTTGTTGCAACCACGGCAAAGGCATGATCATTGATGTATCTCAGGATACAGTCGGCAACAATAACATCCACCTTCAACCCTATCTCAAAGGACAGCAACCCTGTTTCAGAAGACGGTTTTTTTCATTTTATGTGGTAAATGGAAGTTTAGAGGGAGGTCGCAGTCACAATATCTACCATCTATCTGCAACATGAAGGGTGCGTAGCTCTGTGGGGCATTTCTTATGTTACCCTCGTGTTTCTTCTGTTTCCCTCAGATCAACCTTGTTTCAAGCCTATGGTGAAGTTGGATCCTTTAAGGAGGAGGTTCTCCGTTGTAAAGACACTTGGGAGACATGTCTTGAACCTAAATTGTCATACCTTTCTTCAGCTTAGTAAATTCCTTAGCTTCCAGACTTCTCCACCTCAAAACACACTTGTTCACCATCATCTACATTATCCCCGTCCCTAGAATGAAGTTTTTAGCTCATTTGCCAACATTGGAGCAGTTGCAAACTACTCTGGCTAGCGCAGCATGAAGGCACCTTAAAGGGGAATTTATACACTATTGTAGGTAAAAACGTGAGGATAGAGTAGTGAGTAGTTACATATGCAGCATGAGGGAACTCTTCTTGATGGTAGTTACATCCTATTCTTGGCAACATTAGAGAGGGCCTCACTTGTGGCTATGACATTCTATGAAGGGCACACTTCCTTACCTATATTTCTAATCCTATTCTTGGAAGCATGAGGTGTGCTCTTCTTTGTTGTCCCACCAATCATGATCCTGCTTGGACTCAGAGCCCCTCCTACAAGATGTTGCACTCTCTAATAAGTTTATAGTCCAATGATCCCTCTTCTGCTCTATAAGTATCCTCCCACAAGGATCTCCTCTAGCTCTATGCAAGATGTCCTGTCTATGCAAAATACTACTTTCGTGTTTGCCAATATGGTCAGAAATCTTGAATGATCCTCGTCCACAAATGTGTCTATGTCCATTGCTAAGTCCATGAAGCATTGTCCTCATCCCAAGCTTCCTCAAGTTAAGTTCCAACATCCAAGGTATAGATCACATGGACCTAATCTCCAATGGCTAAGTATGCTCATCCAAGTCCCCAAAACCCCTCCTCCTAGCTAGTTACCTCCCATGACCGAGAATTGGAACCCCCTTTTGTGTGCCTTTATGGACATATGCATGGCTTGGTTTGGGCACATGCTTGACCTTGGTTAGAGAGGTAACATGGCACTCTTAGCTAGGAGGTTTTTACCTTGATGGGCATGATGGAACCCCCATTGTGTGCACCCAATGGGTCGGTCATTGTGTTGATCAGGGTAACAACATTCTCGCTAAGAATGCCACTCTACCTCTCTAACCAAGGTCAAGAATCCACCCAAATCGAGCCATCCATATTGGTAGTGGTATCATGATTGCAATGGAAAAGGACATTGGAGCTACCAACAAAGGAAAGATATCATGATGAACCCCATTTTGAATGGGTGTCCATGTGTGATTTTGATCACTCTTGAGAGGCATGAAATCATCCATGATGATGTGTTGGTGCCTCATTGATGATGATGAGCATTTATATGGACTGTTTGAGGCATGTTGACTTGGTTTTGGGCATAAAAAAAGGCAAGTCTATGATAAATCAATTGTTCTAAGTATGTTTTAATCATTGAATAACACTGGAAAAGTATTATCTTGAGTTATGGGTGCATTCCAGATCATAAAATAGCAGTCAAACACACTAGACCTCAAATTTGGGTCAATTTGAGGGCAAAAGGAAAAATTTCTCAGCAATGTAATAGCAAGATAAATACTCTGAGTTGTCATAGCAATAGGCCTTCTCTCATTTAATGGAAGATTCAACCTTGGTGGCATGTGCAAGAGGCCAACAACTGTCCCCTTCATTTATTGTATCGATCAGATTTCAGTTTGGAATCCTTATATCAATTTTCACTCACCTACGAGAGGTTTTGGAGAAGATTTACAGACCTATAGTATTCAATAGCAGTCAGAACATCCTTTTGAAACCTAAGATACAGAATTCAGTGGACCTGTTTTGAGATTACATCAAGTTCTTGTAAATGGACAACAATAGGTTAAGGAGAATTCTGTGTAGTTTTAAAGATCATAAAATAGAAGTTAAACTTCACACCTAGCACTTCTAATACTGGGCAATGATCAAACATTTCAGTGTCATTTTGGGCAATTCAAAAGAGTTTTTTCGCTACAATCTCAGCATGAAGAACATCAGTCCTTGATTTGTTGAAACCATGGAGATGTCTTGATCATTGATGTATCTTAGGATAACATCAGCAACAATAACATCCACCCTCAACCCAGTCTCAAAGGACAACAACCCTATTTCAGAATTGAAAGAGGTTTTTTATCATTTTATGTGGTAACTGGAAGTTTAGAGGGAGGTGGTAGTCACAATATCTACCAACTGTCAGCAATAAGGAGGGGACGCATCTCTGTGGGACGTTTCTTTTGGTTCGCTTGAATCAACCTTGTCTCAAGCCTGTGGTGAAGTCGCCTTGTTTCAATCCTGTGGTGAAGTCACATCCTTGAAGGAGGAGGTTTTTCATTGCCAATACAATTGGGAGATATGTCTTGAACCTTTATTTCTCATCCTATTCTTGGGAGCACAAGGTGTGCTCTTCTTTCCCATCTCACTAATCATGATCCTCCTATGGCTAAGAGCGCCTCCTCCAATATGATGCACTCTCCGATAAGTTGGTAGTTTAATGCTCCCTCTTCCGTTCTATAAGTATCCTCCCACAACGATATCCTCTAGCTCTATGCAACATGTCCTCTCTGTGCACAATACTACTTTGATCTTTGCAAATATGGTCACAATTCTTGAACACCCCTGACCTCAAATATGAGTCAATTTGAGACAAAAGGAAACATTTCTTAGCCATGTAACAACAAGATAAAGACTCTGAACTATTATAGCAACCGACCTTCTCTCATTTTAGAGGAAGATTCAACATTGGAGGCATGTGCATAAGTCTAGCACTTGTCCCCCTCCTTGACTGTATGGATCAGATTTGAGTTGGGAATCCTTATATAAGTTTAGTATTGAATATGATTTACAAGCGTGTAGTATTGAATAGTAGTCACAACATCCTTTTGAAACCTAAGATACAAAATTCAATAGAACTTTTTGGAGATTACTTTAAGTTCTTGTAAATGTATAGCAACAGGTTAATGAGAATTATAGGCAATTTGAAAGATCATCATACAAAACTAAAACTGAGCACTGAGCACTTCTAATTCTGGGCAATGATCAAGCATTTCAGGGCCAGTCTGGGCAATTCCGAGGAGTTTTTTTCATGAGAGAAGAACACTTATATACAGATCAAGGTTCCTCCAGCCACCCTCTTCCATAACTCACTATCTTGGATTCGTTCTCTACAAGCCACCAAAAAATATTTTGGGTGCAATCTAAGCATGAAGAACATCAGTCCTGGGTTTGTTGCAACCATGGCGAAGGCCTGACCATTGATGTATCTCAGGATATATTCGGCAAAAATAACATCCACCTTCAACCCTGTCTAAAAGGACAACAACCCTAGTTCAGAAGATGGTTTTATCGTTTTATGTCGTAATTGGAAGTTTAGAAGGAGGTCGCAGTCACAATATCTACCATCTATCCGCAATGCGAAGGGTGCATAGCTATGTGGGGCGTTTCTTATGTTTCCCTCAGATCAACCTTGTTTCAAGCCTTTGGTGAAGCTGGATCCTTTAAGGAGGAGGTTCTTCGTTGTCAAGACACTTGGGAGATATGTCTTGAACCTAAATTGTCATATCTTTCTTCAGCTTAGTGCATTCCTTAGCTTCCAGACTTCTCCACCTGAAAACACATTTGTTCATCATCCTCTACATTATCTCCGTCCCTAGAATGAAGTTATTAGCTCAGTTTCCAACATTAGAGCAGTTACAAACTACTCTGGGCAGTAGCATGAAGGCACCTTAAAGGGGAATTTATACACTATTGTAGGAAAAAACGTGAGGATAGAGTAGTGAGCAGTTACATATGGAGCATCAGGAAACTCTTCTTGATGGTAGTTACATCCTATTCTTGGCAACATTAAAGAGGGCCTCATTTGTGGCTATGACATTCTATGAAGGGCAAACTCCCTTTCCGATACTTCTAATCCTATGCTTGGAAGCATGAGGTGTGCTCTCCTTTATTGTCCCACCAATCATGATCCTCCTTGGAATCAGAGCCCCCCCTCCAAGATGTTGCACTCTGTGGTAAGTTGATAGTCCAATGCTCCCTTTTCTGCTCTAAAAGTATCCTCCCAAAAGGCTCTCCTCTAGCTCTATGCAAGATGTCCTCTCTATGCAAAATACTACTTTGATGTTTGCCAATATGGTCATAAAACTTGAATGATCATCCTCCACAAATGTGCCTATGTCCATCGCTAAGTCCATTAATCATTTTCCTCATCCCAAGCTTCCTCAAGTTAAGTGTCCAACATCCAAGGTATATATCACATGGACCTAATCTCCAAGGGCTAAGTATGCTCATCTAGGTGCCCAAAACTCCTCGTCCTAGCTAGTTATCTCCCATGACTGAGAATTGGAATCCCCCTTTGTGTGCCTTTATGAACATATGCATGGCTTGGTTTGGGTGGATTCTTGACCTTGGTTAGAGAGGTAACATGGCACTCTTAGCTAGGAGGTTGTTACCCTGATCAGCATGATGGCACCCCCATTGTGTGCACCCAATGGGTCGGTCATTATGTCGATCATGGTAACAAACTTCTTGCTAAAAGTGCCACGCTACCTCTCTAACCAAGGTCAAGAATCCACCCAAATGGAGCCATCCATATGTCCATGAAGCATCTCCAAGGGGCTAGGACACACATTGCTTTCCTAGCAAGGTGAAAACATTTTTTGAGTAACCTAAAAATCTAAGAAAAAAACATTAGGATCACCAACAAAGCAAAGATATAGTGATGAGAAATGCTATAAGTGTACTGGTTTACACCAACTACAACAATAATGCAGTTTGTTGATAGTGGTATAACGATTGCAATGGAAAAGGAGAGCGGAGCTACCAACAAAGGAAAGCTACCTTGTTTCAAGCCTGTGGTGAAGTTGCATCCTTGAAGGAGGAGGTTTTTTGTTGCCAAGACAATTGGGAGATATGTCTTGAACCTAAATGGTCATACATTTATTCAGCTCAGTACATTCCTAAGCTCCCAGAATTTCTCTGAGTCAAAACACACTTGTTCATCATCCTCTACATTATCTAGAGCCGTAGAATGAAGTCTTTACCTCAGTCGCCAACATTGGAGCAATTACAAACTACTCTGGGCAGCAGAATGAAGGAAACATAAAGGGGCAGTTATACACTATTGTAGGCAATAACGTGAGGATGTAGTAGTGAGGAGTTACGTATCGAGCATGAGGGAACTCTTCTTAATGCTAGTTACATCCTATTATTGGCAACATTGAAAAGGACCTCACCTGTCTCTATGACATTCTATGAAGGGCACACTCCCTTTCCTATATTTCTCATCCTATTCTTGGAAGCATGAGGTGTGCTCTCCTTTCCTGTCTCACTGATCATGATCCTCCTTGGGCTAAGAGCCCCTCCTCCAATATCCTTTACTCTCCGATAAGTTGGTAGTCCAATGCCCCCTCTTCCGCTCTATAAGTCTCCTCCCACAAGGATATCCTCTAGCTCTATGCAACATGTCCTCTCTATGCACAATAATACTTTGATGTTTGCCAATATGGTCACAATGCTTGAACGCTCCTCCACCACAAATGTGTCTAGGTCCATCACTAAGTCCATGAAGCATAGCCCACATCCCAACCTTCCTCTAGTTAAGTGTCTAACATCCAAGTTATATATCACATGGACCTAATCTCCAAGGGCTAAGTGTCCTCATCCAAGAGCCCAAAACCGCTCCGTGTGCCCAAAACCCCCCTCCTCCTAGCTACTTACCTCACGTGACCAAGAATTGGAATACCCCTTAGTGTGTCGTCATGGACATATGCATGGCTTGGTTTGGGTGGATACTTGACCTCTGTTACAGAGGTAGCATGGCACTCTTATCTAAAAGGATGTTACCTTGATCGGCATGATGACTCCACCAATGTGTGCACCCAACGGGTCAATAATTATGCCGATCAGGGTAACAACCTCCTAGGTAAGAGTGTCATGCTCCCTCTCTAACCAAGGTCAAGCATCTACCCAAACCGAGCCAGCCATATGTCCACAAAGCATCTCCAACAAGATAGGACACACATTTCTCTCCTAGCAAGGTGAAAACACTTTTGGAGTAAACTAAAAAGCTAAGAAAAAAACATTAGGATTACCAACAAAGCCATGATATTGTGATGGGAAATGCCATAAGTGTAGTGGTTTACACCAATTACAACAATAATGCAAGTTGTTGGTATTGGTACAATGATTGTAAAGAAAAAGGACAGTGGAGCTACCAAAGGAGACCTACTGTTAGAAAAAGGACCAAAAGGTAGGGCATAAAATGGTTTTTGTTCCAAAGCTAGTTGGGGTGGGAGAACACCAGGTACGATATGCAAGTTAAGAAGCTTGGTGTAGAAACGGGAAAACCAAGAGCAACAACTAAAAAGTGGGGGAAATGAGTGGATGGACACATATTGATAAACTAAAGTTGGAGAGGTTAGTCCTCAAGCCTTCTTCATTGAAAGGGTAAAGAATTTCAATTGTAAGGAAAGAAGAGACAACCTCAAGCTCCATGAGAGGAATGAGGATTCCATAATATACATTAAATGCCATCGATCACGTAGGCTCATGGTACTGCTGGCCTGTGGCATTCTAACACCACAATCTACATCTCCGTAGGATATGCCAGTTGTGTCAATTGGTGGAGATTGAGATATAGGAGCACTTCATCTCCAAGTGTATGATATATTGCAAGAACATATGGAGATATCACTGTTTATTCCATGATTAAGGTTGTCCCTTTCTCAAATGTTTTTGGCAGTCTATATCGGGAGGTGATTCCTCACACACCAAACTTATGAGGCTTATTCAAGCCCATCTATACTAAGTTGATCACTTGTTTGAAGGCATGATATGTTATACAAATACACAACCCATCAATATAGAGGACATTAGTCTGATAATAAACTGAAAATCCTCCAATTCTATCAAGAAACAACAACTTATGAAGCCACGAAAACATAGCCTCTCTACTTGATCTCAATGTGATAATTCCCACCCAACATTGATTGGGAAATAAGACGTCTATTACAATATTTTTCTCTTCGTCCTAGAAGGACAAGAAAACTTCAACATATTGTAAGAAGGTTTCCCCTAAGATTACCAACAAAGGAAAGATATCATGATGAACTGTTACACCCCATTTTGCATGGGTGTCCATGTGTGATTTTGATCACTCTTGAGAGGCGTGAAATCATCCATGATGATGTGTTGGTGCCTCAATGATGATCATGAGCATTTATATGGACTATATGGGCAATAGTCCATATAATAAACTGAAAATCCTCAATACAGAGGACATTAGGCTGATAATAAACTGAAAATCCTCCAATTATATCAAGAAACACCAACTTATGAAGCCACGAAAACATAGCCTCTCTACTTGATCTCAATGTGATAATTCCCACCCAACATTGATTGGGCAATAAGACGTCTATTACAATATTTTTCTCTTCGTCCTAGAAGGACAAGAAAACTTCAACATATTGTAAGAAGGTTTCCCCTAAGATTACCAACAAAGGAAAGATATCATGATGAACTGTTACACCCCATTTTGCATGGGTGTCCATGTGTGATTTTGATCACTCTTGAGAGGCGTGAAATCATCCATGATGATGTGTTGGTGCCTCAATGATGATCATGAGCATTTATATGGACTATTTGAGGCATGGTGACTTGGTTTTGAGCATAAAGAAAGGAAAGTCTATGATAATTAGTTGTTCTAGGTATGGTTTTATCTTTGAATAGCACTGAAAAGGTATTATCTTTACTTCTAGGTGCATTTCAGAACATAAAACAACAATCGAACACCCCAAACCTCAAATCTGAGTCAATTTGAGGGCAAAAGGAAAATTTTATCATCCATGTAACAACAAGATAAAAAATCTAAACTATTATAGCAACCGACCTTCTCTCATTTTAATGAAGATTCAACCTTGGAGACATGTCCACAAGTCTAGCACTTGTCCACCTCATTGATTGTATGGATCAGGTTTGAGTTTGGAATCCTTATATAATTTTTCACTGGCCTACGAGAGGTTTTGGAGATGATTTACAAACGTGTAGTATTGAATAGTAGTCACAACATCCTTTTGAAACCTAAGATACAGAATTCAATGGACCTTTTTGGAGATTACTTTGGGTTCTTGTAAATGTACAACAACAGGTTAATGAGAATTATAGGAAATTTAAAAGATCATCAGACAAAAGCAAAACTTCACACTGAGACCTTCTAATTCTGGGCAATGATCAAGCACTTCAGTGTCAGTCTGGGAAATTCCGAGGAGTTGTTTTCATGAGAGAACAACACTTATATAAAAACCAAGGTTCCTCCATCCACCCTCTTCCCTAAATCGTTGCCTCCAATTCGTTCTTTGCAAGCCACAAAAAGAATATTTTTGCTGCAATCTCAGCATGAAGAACATCAGTCCTTGATTTGTTGCAACCATGGAGATATCCTGATCATTGATGTATCTTAGGATACCATCAACAACAATAACATCCATCCTCAACACGGTCTCAGGTGGTTGTCACAAATGTGTGGAGATATCATTGTTTATTCCATGATTAAGGTTGTCCCTTTCTCAAAGATTTTTGGCAATTTATATCGGGAGGTGATTCCTCATACACCAAACTTATGAGGCTTATTCAAGCCCATCTCTACTAAGTTGATCACTTGTTTGGAGGCATCACATGTTATACAAATACACAACCCATCAATACATAGGACACCAGGCTGATAATAAACTGCAAATCCTCCAATTCTATCAAGAAACAACAACTTATGAATCTACTTGATCTCAATGTGATAATTCCCACCCAACATTGATTTAGCAATAAGACATTTATTACAATATTTTTCTCTTCGTCCTAGAAGGACAAGAAAACTTCAACATATTGTAAGAAGGTTTCCCCTAGGATTACCAACAAAGGAAAGATATCATGATGAACTGCTACCCCCCATTTTGCATGGGTGTCCATGTAAGAAATGGAGAGATGATCTCAATCCCCATGAGAGAAATGAGGATTCCTTACTATACATTAAATGCTAAGTTGCCAGAAAACTTGTGGACAGGGACGACACTTTTTGAAGTAGGGGACATGGCTACGTCGAGGTACTGTAGATATATATATATAATCAAACCTTTTTAAAATTCAAAAAATTTTCAGTAGTATTCATTGTTCAATAAGTAACATGCACATTCCTTCAAAGTTCTTGAATCATTGATATTTACATATGAACCTCAAGTCTCAACATGATATCAGACAATCATTAATTATTAATGACATAAACCAAGTGGAAATTCAAATTATTGTTTGCATATTGATATGATTCATATGAATCATGATTCATCAATCATGATATATGCCCAATGTCATACAACATGCAGTATGACAATTCTCCTCTGCAGGCCGCCTTCCTTTTCCATTGCCGCCTCTTTCCAAGTGACAAATCCAATGTGAAATGAAGGTCAGAAATGCATTGGGAGGGAAGGGCATGGTGTTAAGAGAGTAGGGGAACCCACGCCCACCCCTTCCCTCTTCAAAGTGCTAAAAAAAATTATATATATTTTTTAATTTTCAGTCAATGAAGTCTCCTTGGAGTCCCCAAAATCGGGGGACGGGGGTCCCCAAACCAAGCGAAGTTTCCAAATTTTTTGCCAAAGGTTTTTGGTACTCGGGTACATTGACGGGGACTTCAAGAAACGTTTGAGAGGTATCCAACTCGATTTCCAATATGTGGGACGGTACCTAGGACGGGGACACGAATCCGGCCCCTAGGGAAAGGTACCCTGAAACACAAATTAAATGCCATCGATTTCATAGGCTCATGGTACTGCTAGAGTAATTGAAAATATATTCTCACCACTTATATGTGGCATTCTAAAACCATATTCTACACCTCAATTGGTGGAGATTGAGACATAGGAGCACTTCATCTCCATGTGTATGGTATATTATAAGAACATATGGAGATATCATTGTTTATTCCATGATTAAGGTTGTCCCTTTCTCAAAGGTCTTTTGGAGTCTATATCAGGAGGTGATTCCTCCCACACCAAAATTATGAGGCTTATTTAAGCCCATCTCTACTAAGTTGATCACTTGTTTGGAGGTATGACATGTTATACAAATACACCATCCATCAATACAAAGGACGCTGGGCTAATAATAAAGTGAAAATCCTCCAATTCTATCAAGAAATAACCTATGAAGCCACAAAAACAAAGCCACTCTACTTGATCTTAATCTAATAATTCCTTCCCAGCATTGATTAAGCAATCAGACGTCTATTACAATATTTTTGTCTTTGTCCTAGAATGACAAGAAAACTTCAACATATTATAATAAGGTTTCCCCTAGGATTACCAACAAAGGAAAGATAACATGATGAACTATTGCCCCCCATTTTAAAAGGGTGTCCATGTGTGATTTTGATCACTCTTGAGAGGCATGACATCATCCATGATGATGTGTTGGTGCCTCAATGATGATCATGAGCATTTATATGGGATATTTGAGGCATGTTGACTTGGTTTTGGGCATAAAAAAAGGCAGGTCTATGATAAATCAGTTGTTCTAGGTATGTTTTAATCATTCAATAACACTGGAAAAGTATTATCTTGAGTTCTGGGTGCATTTCAGAACGTAAAATAGAAATCGAACAAACCGGACCTCAAATCTGGGTCAATTTGAGGGCAAAAGGAAAATTTCTCAGCAATGTAATAGCAAGATAAAGACTCTGAGTTGTCATAGTAGTGGGGCTTCTCTCATTGTAATGGAAGATTCAACCTTGATGGCATGTGCAAAAGGCCAACATTTGTCCCCTTCATTTATTTTATGGATTAGATTTAAGTTTGGAATCCCTATATTAGTTTTCACTGGCCTACGAGAGGTTTTGGAGATGATTTACAGACTTATAGTATTCAATAGTAGTCAGAACATCCTTTTCAAACCTAAGATACAGAATTCAATGGACCTATTTGGAGATTACATCAAGTGCTTGTAAATGGACAGCAGCAGCTTACGGAGAATTCTGCATAGTTTTAAAGATCATAAAGCAGAAGTTAAACTTCACATTGAGCACTTCTAATACTGAGCAATGATCAAACATTTCAGTGTCATTCTAGGCAATTCAAAAGAGTTTTTTCCATGAGAGAACAACACTTATATACAAAGCAAGGTTCCTCCATCCAACGTCTTCCCTAAATCGTTTCCTCCAATTCGTTCTTTGCAAGCCACAAAAAGAATATTTTGGCTGCAATCTCAGCATGAAGAACATCAGTCCTTGATTTGTTGCAACCATGGAGATATCCTGATCATTGATATATCTTAGGATACCATCAACAACAATAACATCCACCCTCAACCCGGTCTCAAAGGACAACAACCCTATTTCAGAATTGAAGGACGTTTTTTATCATTTTATGTGGTAACTGGAAGTTTAGAGGGAGGTGGTAGTCACAATATCTACTAACTATCAACAATAAGGAGGGGACGCATCTCTGTGGGACATTTCTTTTGTTGCCCTCGAATCAACCTTTTTTCAAGCCTGTGGTGAAGTCGCCTTGTTTCAAGCCTGTGGTGAAGTCGCATCCTTGAAGGAGGAGTTTTTTCGTTGCCAAGACAATTGGGAGATATGTCTTCAACCTAAATGGTCATACATTTCTTCAGCTCGGTGCATTCTTAAGATCTGAGATTTTCTCCGCCTCAAAACACACTTGTTCATCACCGTCTACATTATCTGTAGCCGTACAATGAAGTCCTTACCTCAGTTGCCAACATTGGAGCAATTATGAACTACTCTGCGTAGCAACATGAAGGAAACTTAAAGGGGCAGTGATACACTATTGTAGGCAATAACGTGAGGATCTAGTAGTGAGGAGTTACATATCCATCATGAGGGAACTCTTCTTAATGCTAGTTACATCCTATTATTGGCAACATTAAAAAGGGCCTCACCTATGGCTATGACATTGTATAAAGGGCACACTCCCTTTCCTATATTTCTCATCCTAATCTTGGAAGCATGAGGTGTGCTCTCCTTTCTCGTCTCACTGATCATGATCCTACTTGGGCTAAGAGCCCCTCCTCCAATATGCTGCACTCTATGATAAGTTGGTAGTCCAATGCTCCCTCTTCCGCTCTATAAGTCTCCTCCCACAAGGATATCCTCCATCTCTATGCAACATGTCCTCTCTGTGCACAATACTACTTTGATGTTTGCCAATATGGTCACAATGCTTGAACGCTCCTCCACCACAAATGTGTCTAGGTCCATCACTAAGTCCATGAAGCATGGTCCTCATCCCAAGCTTCCTCTAGTTAAGTGTCTAACATCCAAGTTATATATCACATGGACCTAATCTCCAAGGGCTAAGTGTCCTCATCCAAGTGCCGAAAACCGCTTCTTGTTCCCAAAACCCCCCTCCTCCTAGCTACTTACCTCACGTGACCGAGACTTGGAATACCCTTTAGTGTGTCTTCATGGACATATGCATGGCTTGGTTTGGGTGGATACTTGACCTCTGTTACAGAGGTAGCATGGCACTCTTCCCTAGAAGGATGTTACCTTGATAGGCATGATGACTCCCCCAATGTGTGCACCCAACGGGTCAATCATTATGTCGATTAGGGTAACAACTCCCTAGCTAAGAGTGTCGCGCTCCCCCCCTAACCAAGGTCAAGCATCCACCCAAACAGAGCCATCCATATGTCCACAAAGCATCTCCAAGGTGCTAGGACACACATTGCTCTCATAGCAAGGTGAAAACACTTTTGGAGTAACCTAAAAAGCTAAGAAAAAAATATTAGGATTACCAACAAAGCCATGATATTGTGATGGGAAATGCCATAAGTGTAGTGGTTTACACCAATTACAACAATAATGCAAGTTTTTGGTAGTGGTACAATGATTGTAAAGGAAAAGGGCAGTGGAGCTACCAAAGGGGACCTAGTGTTAGAAAAAGGACCAAAAGGTAGGGCATAAAATGCTTTTTGTTCCAAACCTAGTTGGGGTGGGGCCACACCAGGTAAGATATGAAAGTTTAGAAGCTTAGTGTAAAAAGGGGAAAACCAAGAGCAACAATTAAAAAGTGGGGGAAATGAGTGGATGGTCACATATTGATAAACTAAAGTTTGAGAGGTTAGTCCTCAAGCCTTCTTCATTGAAAGGGTAAAGCATTGCAATAGTAAGGAATGAAGAGACGACCTCAATCCCCATGAGAGGAATGGGGATTCCATATTATACATTAAATGCCATAGATCGCGTAGGCTCATGGTACTGCTGGGATGCGGCATTCTAACAGGACAATCTACATCTCGATAGGATATGCCAGTTGTATCAATTGATGGAGATTGAGGCATAGGAGCACTTCATCTCCAAGTGTATGATATATTGTAAGAACATATGGAGATATCATTGTTTATTCCATGATTAAACAATCTAAGCATGAAGAACATAGGTGCAATCTAAGCATGAAGAACATTAGTCCTGGGTTTGTTGCAAACATGGCGAGGGCCTGATCATTGATGTATCTAAGGATACAGTCGGAAAGAATAACATCCACCTTCAATCCTGTCTCAAAGGACAGCAACCCTGTTTCAGAAGACGGTTTTTATCATTTTATGTGGTAAATGGAAGTTTAGAGGGCGGTCGCAGTGACACTATCTACCATCTATCCGCAATACAAAGGGTGCGTAGTTCTGTGAGACGTTTCTTATTGTGGCCACAGATCAACCTTGTTTCAAGACTGTGGTGAAGTTGGATCCTTTCAGGAGGAGGTTCTTCATTGTCAAGACACTTGGGAGATATGTCTTGAACATTGTCATACCTTTCTTCAACTTAGTGCCTTCCTTAGCTTCCAGACTTATCCACCTGAAAACAAACTTGTTCATCATCCTCTACATTATCCCTGTCCCTAGAATGAAGTCTTTAGCTCAATCGCCAAAATTGGAGCAGTTACAAACTACTCTGGGTAGTAGCATGAAGGCACCTTAAAGGGTAATTCATACACTATTGTAGGAAAAAACATGAGGATAGAGTAGTGAGCAGTTACATATCATCAAGGAACTCTTCTTGATGGTAGTAACATCCTATTCTTGGCAACATTAAAGAGGGCCTCACTTGTGCCTATGAAATTCTATGAAGGGTACACTCCCTTCCCTATATTTGTAATCCTATTCTTGGAAGCATGAGGTGTGCTCTCCTTTGTCGTCCCACCAATCATGATCCTCCTTGGACTCAGAGCCCACCCTCCAAGATGTTGCATTCTCTAATAAATTGATAGTCCAATGCTCCCTCTTCCGCTCTATAAGTATCCTCCCACAAGGATCTCCTTTAGCTCTATGCAAGATGTCCTCTCTATAAAAAATACTACTTTGATGTTTGCCAATATGGTCAGAAACCTTGAATGATCCTCCTCCAAAAATGTGTCTATGTCAATCGCTAAGTCCATGAAGCATTGTCCTCATCGCAAGATTCCTCAATTTAAGTGTCCAACATCCAAGGTATATATCACATGGACCTAATCTCCAAGGGCTAAGTATGCTCATCCAAGAGCCCAAAACCCCTCCCTCCTAGCTAGTTACCTCCCATGACCGAGAATTGGAAACCCCCTTTGTGTGCCTTTATGGACATATGCATGGCTTGGTTTCAGTGGATGCTTGACCTTGGTTAGAAGGTAACATGGCACTCTTAGCTAGGAGGTTGTTACCCTGATCGGCATGATGGCACCCCTTTGTGTGCACCCAATGGGTCGGTCATTATGTCGATCAGGGTAACAAACTTCTTGCTAAGAGTGCCATGATACCTCTCTAACCAAGGTCAAGAATCCACCCAAGCCGAGCCATCCATATGTCCATGAAGCATCTCCAAGGGGCTAGGACACACATTTCTTTCCTAGCAAGGTGAAACCATTTTTGGAGTAACATAAAAAGCTAAGAAAAAAATATTAGGATCACCAACAAAGCCAAGATATAGTGATGAGAAATGCTATAAGTGTAGTGGTTTACACCAACTACAACAACAATGCAAGTTGTTGGTAGTGGTATAATGATTGGAATGGAAAAGGGCAGTGGAGCTACCAACAAAGGAAAGATACCTTGTTTCAAGCCTGTGGTAAAGTCACATCCTTGAAGGAGGAGGTTTTTCATTGCCAAGACAATTGGGAGATATGTCTTGAACCTAAATGGTCATACATTTCTTCAAATCGGTGCATTCCTATGATCCCAGACTTTCTCCACCTCAAAACACACTTGTTCATCATCTTCTACATTATCTGCAGCCGTAGAATGAAGTCGTTACCTTAGTCGCCAACATTGGAGCAATTACAAACTACTCTGGGCAGCAGCATGAAGGAAACTTAAATGGGTAGTTATACACTATTGTAGGCAATAACGTGAGGATGTAGTAATGATGAGTTACATATCGAGCTTGAGGGAACTCTTCTTAATGCTAGTTACATCCTATTATTGGCAACATTGAAAAGGGCCTCACCTGTGGCTATGACATTCTATGAAGGGCACATTCCCTTTTCTATATTTCTCATCCTATTCTTGCAAGCATGAGGTGTGCTCTCCTTTCCCGTCTCACTGATCATGATCCTCCTTGGGCTAAGAGGCCCTCCCCCAATATGCTCCACTCTCCGATAAGTTGGTAGTCCAATGCCCCCTCTTCCGCTCTATAAGTCTCCTCCCACAAGGATATCCCCTAGCTCTATGCAACATGTTCTCTCTGTGCACAATACTACTTTGATATTTGACAATATGATTACAATGCTTGAACACTCCTCCACCACAGATGTGTCTAGGTCCATCACTAAGTCCATGAAGCATGGTCCTCATCCCAAGCTTCCTCTAGTTAAGTGTCTAACATCCAAGTTATATATCACATGGACCTAATCTCCAAGGGCTAAGTGTCCTCATCCAAGTTCCCAAAACCGCTCCATGTGCCCAAAACCCCCCTCCTCCTAGCTACTTACCTCACATGACCAAGAATTGGAATACCCCTTAGTGTGTCTTCATGGACATATGCATGGCTTGGTTTGGATGGATACGTGACCTCTGTTATAGAGGTAGCATGGCACTCTTAGCTAGAAGGATGTTACCTTGATCAGCATGATGACTCCCCCAAAGTGTGCACCCAACGGGTCAATCATTATGCCGATCAGGGTAACAACCTCCTAGCTAAGAGTGTCGCGCTCCCTCTCTAACCAAGGTCAAGCATCCACCCAAACTGAGCCATCCATATGTCCACGAAGCTTCTCCAACAAGCTGGGACACACATTGCTCTCCTAGCAAGGTGAAAAGACTTGTGGAGTAACCTAAAAAGCTAAGAAAAAAACATTAGGATTACCAACAAAGCCATGATATTGTGACGGGAAATGCAATAATTGTAGTGGTTTACACCAATTACAACAATAATGCAAGTTGTTGGTAGTGGTACAATGATTGTAAAGGAAAACGATAGTGGAGCTACCAAAGGGTACCTAGTGTTAGAGAAAGGACCAAAAGGTAAGGCATAAAATGTTTTTTGATCCAAAGCTAGTTGGGGTGGGGACACACCAGGTAGGAAATGCAAGTTAAGAAGCTTAGTGTAAAACTGGGAAAACCAAGAGCAACAACTAAATAGTGGGGGAAATGAGTCGATGGACACATATTGATAAATTTAAAGTTGGTTAGTCCTCAATCCTTCTTCATTGAAAGGGTAAAGCATTGCAATAGTAAGGCATGAAGAAACTACCTCAAGCCCCATGAGAGGAATGAGGATTCCATACTATATATTAAATTCCATCGATCACGTAGGCTCATGGTACTGCTGGGCTGTGGCATTCTAACACCACAATCTACATCTCGGTAGGATATGCCAGTTGTGTCAATTGGTAGAGATTGAGACATAGGAGCACTTCATCTCCAAGTGTATGATATATTGTAAGAACATATGGACATATCATTGTTTATTCCATGATTAAGGTTGTCCCTTTCTCAAAGATTTTTGGTAGTCTACATCGGGAAGTGATTCCTCACACACCAAACATATGAGGCTTATTCAAGCCCATCTCTACTAAGTTGATCACTTGTTTGGAGGCATCACATGTTATACAAATACACAAGCCATCAATACAGAGGACACTAGGCTGGTAATAAACAGAAAATCCTCCAATTCTATCAAGAAACAACAACTTATGAAGCCACGAAAACATAGCCTCTCTACTTGATCTCAATGTGATAATTCCCACCCAACATTGATTGAGCAATAAGACGTCGATTACAATATTTTTCTCTTCGTCCTAGAAGGACAAGAAAACTTCAACATATTGTAATAAGGTTTCCCCTAGGATTACCAACAAAGGAAATATATCATGATGAACTGTTACACCCCATTTTGCATGGGTGTCCATGTGTGATTTTGATCACTCTTGAGAGGCGTGACATCATCCATGATGATGTGCTGGTGCCTCAATGATGATCATGAGCATTTATATGGACTGTTTGAGGCATGGTAACTTGGTTTTGAGCATAAAGAAAGGCAAGGTTATGATAATCAGTTGTTCTAGGTCTAGTTTTATCATTGAATAGCACTGAAAAGGTATTATCTTTACTTCTAGGTGCATTTCAAAACATAAAACAACAATCGAACACCCCAGACCTCAAATCTGAGTTAATTTGAGGGCAAAAGAAAAATGTATCAGCCATGTAACAATAAGATAAAGACTCTGAACTATTATAGCAACTGACCTTCTCTTATTTTAATGGAAGATTCAACCTTGGAGGCATGTGCACAAGTCTAGCACTTGTCCCCCTCATTGATTGTAAGGATCATGTTTGAGTTTGGAATCCTTATATAAGTTTTCACTGGCCTACGAGAGGTTTTGGAGATGATTTACAAACGTGTAGTATTGAATAGTAGTCTCAACATCCTTTTGAAACCTAAGATACAGAATTCAATGGACCTTCTTGGTGATTACTTTGGGCTCTTGTAAATGTACAGCAACAGGTTAATGAGAATTATAGGCAATTTCAAAGAGCATCAGACAAAAGTAAAACTTCACACTGAGCACTTCTAATTCTGGGCAATGATCAAGCATTTCAGTGTCAGTCTGGGCAATTCCAATGATTTTTTTTCATGAGAGAAAGACACTTATATATAGAGAAAGGTTGTTACACCTAAAATCCTACCATCATGATATTCAGTGTATACATCCCTAAAGTTTCATTGACTAAGTTATTGGCCTGGAAGAGATATAATCCAGTTTCACTAGGTTTTGAGAGGTCGTTGCATGCTGCACTCATGCAACCTGCGACGTCGCATCTTGCTCTCTTGCAGGGTGCGACGATGTCAGTTAATGGAAAAAAATAGCTCCTTCGAGCTCATTCTCGAAGCCTGCTGACATGGATCCTTATCCCTGACCTCTTGGGGGAGTTGGCACTCTGTTCCTAAACTCTTGGGGGGATCCCCTATCTCTCTCCTACCATATCTCAACCTACCCTATCCATATCCTATTCACTTAGTCCTATATAAGTGAAGCTCTACCTATCTCCAAGGGGCGGAAGTCTATAGTGTCTACATGATGGTGAAATCATCTTGAAGAGATCTCTAACTCATCCATTGAGAGACTCGCACTTCCTTGGGAAGATATGGCAATTGGTTTGGATGGAGAAGGGCTACTACGTTAAGATATCGTTGTAGTCATTCTTACCTATGTACTTTCCCTATATTTACAAAACGCTTTCCACCAATATTGTTGTGTTGATGATATTGCGTAGTTTACCTGTTTAACTCTTTACTTAGATCCGTTATTGTATAGATGCTTTTTTACTTGTTTGTCTTGTCCCATGTCTCTTGACAGGTCTTGCAGCTGATATCTGACGACCGCGAGGCGTGGAGCAACATCCAGGAGGAAGGACTTGAAGTTTAAGGTAAGACATCTAGTGACCCGATCCTTAACTAGATCTAGGAAAGTGGTTTATAGTCTGTACTATTTCTTCTAGATTCACATTGAGCTACGGAGATTCGGCTCGCGTCCACTCAAGTGGATTGTCCGTCAAACAAAGCTTCCTCTAGCCACCCTCTTCCCTAACTCGCTACCTTGGATTAGTTCTCTACAAGCCACCAAAAAATATTTTGGGTGCAATCTAAGCATGAAGAACATCAGTCCTGGGTTTTTTGCAACCATGGTGAAGGCCTAATCATTGATGCATCTTAGGATGCAGTCGACAACAATAACACCCACCTTCAACCCTATCTCAAAGGACAGCAACCCTGTTTCAGAAGACGGCTTTTATAAGATGGTTTTTATAGTTTTAGGTGGTAACTGGAAGTTTAGAGGGCGGTCGCAGTGACACTATCTACCATCTATCTGCAATACAGAGGGTGCGTAGCTCTGTGAGACGTTTCTTATTGTGGCCTCAGATCAACCGTGTTTCAAGCCTGTGGTGAAGTTGGATCCTTTAAGGAGGAGGTTCTTCGCTGTCAAGACACTTGGGAGATATGTCTTGAACCTAAATTGTCATATCTTTCTTCAGCCTAGTGCATTCCCTACCTTCCAGACTTCTCCACCTGAAAACACACTTGTTCATCATCCTCTACATTATCCCCGCCCCTAGAATGAAGTCTTTAGCTCAGTCGCCAACATTGGAGCAGTTACAAACTACACTGGGCAGTAGCATGAAGGCACCTTAAAGGGGAATTTATACACTATTGTAGGCAAAAACGTGAGGATAGAGTAGTGAGCAGTTACATATGGAGCATGAGAGAACTCTTCTTGATTGTACTTACATCCTATTCTTGGAAACATTAAAGAGGGCCTCACTTGTGGCTATGACATTCTATGAAGGGCACACTCCCTTTTCTATATTTCTAATCCTATTCTTGGAAGCATGAGGTATGCTCTCCTTTCTCGTCCCACCAATCATGATCCTCCTTAGACTAAGAGCCCCTCCTCAAAGATGTTGCACTCTTTGATAAGTTGATAGTCCAATGCTCCCTCTTCCACTCTATAAGTATCCTCCCACAAGGATCTCCTCTAGCTCTATGCAAGATGTCCTCTCTATGCAAAATACTACTTTGATGTTTCCCAATATGGTCAGAAAGCTTGAATGATCCTCCTCCACAAATGTATCTATGTCCATCACTAAGTCCATGAAGCATTGTCCTCATTCCAAGCTTCCTCAAGTTAAGTGTCCAACATCCAAGGTATATATCACATGGACCTAATCTCCAGGGGCTAAGTATCCTCATCCAAGTGCCCAAAACCCCTCCTCCTAGCTAGTTACCTCCCATGACCGAGAATTGGAAAACCCCTTTGTGTGCCTTTATGGACATATGCATGGCTTGGTTTCAGTGGATGCTTGACCTTGGTTAGAGAGGTAACATGGCACTCTTAGCTAGGAGGTTGTTACCCTGATCGGCATGATGGCATCCCATTATGTGCACCCAATAGGTCGTTCATTATGTCGATCAGGGTAATAACCTTCTTGCTAAGAGTGCCACGCTACCTATCTAACCAAGGTCAAGAATCCACCCAAGCCGAGCCATCCATATGTCCATGAAGCATCTCCAAGGGGCTAGGACACACACTGCTTTCCTAGCAAGGTGAAAACATTTTTGGAGTAACTTGAAATGCTAAGAAAAAAACATTAGGATCACCAACAAAGCCAAGATATAGTGATGAGAAATGCTATAAGTGTAGTGGTTTACACCAACTACAACAACAATGCAAGTTGTTGGTAATGGTATAATGATTTCAATGGAAAAGGGCAGTGGAGCTACCAACAAAGGAAAGCTACCTTGTTTCAAGCCTGTGGTGAAGTCGCATCCTTGAAGGAGGAGGTTTTTCATTGCCAAGACAATTGGGAGATATGTCTTGAACCTAAATGGTCATACATTTCTTCTGCTCGGTGCATTCCTAAGATCCCAGAATTTCTCCGCCTCAAAACACACTTGTTCATCATCCTCTACATTATCTGAAGCTGTAGAATGAAGTCATTAACTTAGTCGCCAACATTGGAGCAATTACAAACTACTATGGGCAGTAGCATGAAAGAAACTTAAAGGGGCAGTTATACACTATTGTAGGCAATAACGTGAGGATGTAGTAATGAGGAGTTACATATCGAGCATGAGGGAACTCTTCTTAAGGCTAGTTACATCCTATTATTGGCAACATTGAAAAGGGCCTCACCTGTGGCTATGACATTCTATGAAGGGAAAACTCCCTTTTCTATATTTCTCATCCTATTCTTGGAAGCATGAGGTGTGCTCTCCTTTCCCATCTCATTGATCATGTTCCTCCTTGGGCTAAGAGCCCCTCTTCCAATATGAACCACTCTCCGATAAGTTGGTAGTCCAATGCCCTCTCTTCCACTCTATAAGTCTCCTCCCACAGGGATATCCCCTAGCTCTATGAAACATGTCCTCTCTGTGCACAATACTACTTTGATGTTTTCCAATATGATTACAATGCTTGAACGCTCCTCCACCAAAAATGTGTCTAGGTCCATCACTAAGTCCATGAAGCATGGTCCTCATCCCAAGCTTCCTCTAGTTAAGTGTCTAACATCCAAGTTATACATCACATGGACCTAATCTCCAAGGGCTAAGTGTCCTCATCCAAGTGCCCAAAACCGCTCCGTGTGCCCAAAACCCCCCTCCTCCTAGCTACTTACCTCATGTGACCAAGAATTGGAATACCCCTTAGTGTGTCTTCATGGACATATGCATGGCTTGGTTTGGGTGGATACGTGACCTATGCTATAGAGGTAGCATGGCACTCTTAGCTAGAAGGATGTTACCTTGATCAGCATGATGACTCCCCCAGTGTGTGCACCCAACGGGTCAATCATTATGCCGATCAGGATAACAACCTCCTAGCTAAGAGTGTCGCGCTCCCTCTCTAACCAAGGTCAACCATCCACCCAAACCAAGCCATCCATATGTCCATGAAGCATCTCCAACAAGCTGGGACACACATTGCTCTCCTAGCAAGGTGAAAAGACTTTTGGAGTAACCTAAAAAGCTAAGAAAAAAACATTAGGATTGCCAACAAAGCCATGATATTGTGATGGGAAATACCATAATTGTAGTGGTTTACACCAATTACAACAATAATGCAAGTTGTTGGTAGTGGTACAATGATTGTAAAGGAAAACAACAGTGGAGCTACCAAAGGGGACCTAGTGTTAGAAAAAGGACCAAAAGGTAAGGCATAAAATGTTTTTTGATCCAAAGCTAGTTGGGGTGGGGACACACCAGGTAGGAAATGCAAGTTAAAAAGCTTGGTGTAAAACCAGGAAAACCAAGAGCGACAACTAAAAGGTGGGGGAAATGAGTCGATGGACACATATGGATAAAATAAAGTTTTAGAGGTTAGTCCTCAATCCTTCTTCATTGAAAGGGTAAAGCATTGCAATAGTAAGGAATGAAGAAACGACCTCAAGCCCCATGAGAGGAATGAGGATTCCATACTATACATTAAATGCCATCGATCACGTAGGCTCATGGTAATGCTGGGATGTGGCATTCTAACACCACAATCTACATCTCGGTAGGATATGCCAGTTGTGTCAATTGGTAGAGATTGAGACATAGGAGCACTTCATCTCCAAGTGTATGATATCTTGTAAGAACATATCGAGATATCTTTATTTATTCCATGATTAAGGTTGTCCCTTTCTCAAATATTTTTGGCAGTCTACATCGGGAAGTGATTCCTCACACACCAAACATATGAGGCTTATTCAAGCCCATCTCTACTAAGTTGATCATTTGTTTGGAGGAATCACATGTTATACAAATACACAAGCCATCAATACAGAGGACACTAGGCTGGTAATAAACAGAAAATCCTCCAATTCTATCAAGAAACAACAACTTATGAAGCCACGAAAACATAGCCTCTCTACTTGATCTCAATGTGATAATTCCCACCCAACATTGATTCAGCAGTAAGACGTCTATTACAATATTTTTCTCTTTGTCCTAGAAGGACAAGAAAACTTCAACATATTGTAAGAAGGTTTCACCTAGGATTACCAACAAAGGAAAGATATCATGATGAATTGTTACACCCCATTTTGCATGGGTGTCCATGTGTGATTTTGATCACTCTTGAGAGGCGTGACATCATCCATGATGATGTGTTGGTGCCTCAATGATGATCATGAGCATTTATATGGACTATTTGAGGCATGGTGACTTGGTTTTGAGAATAAAGAAAGGCAAGTCTATGATAATCAGTTGTTCTAGGTCTGGTTTTATCATTGAATAGCACTGAAAAGGTATTATCTTTACTTCTCGGTGCATTTCAAAACATAAAACAACAATCGAACACCCCAGACCTCAAATCTGAGTAAATTTGAGGGAAAAAGAAAAATTTATCAGCCCTGTAACAATAAGATAAAGACTCTGAATTATTATAGAAACCGACCTTCTCTCGTTTTAATGGAAGATTCAACCTTGGAGGCATGTGCACAAGTATAGCACTTGCCCCCCTCATTGATTGTATGGACCAAGTTTGAGTTTGGAATCCTTATATAAGTTTTCACTAGCCTACGAGAGGTTTTGGAGATGATTGAAGATGATTTCTTATTGTGGCCTCAGATCAACCGTGTTTCAAGCCTGTGGTGAAGTCACATACTTGAAGGATGAGGTTTTTTGTTTCCAAGACAATTGGGAGATATGTCTTGAACCTAAATGGTCATACATTTCTTGAGCTCGGTGCATTCCTAACCTCCCAAACTTTCTCTGCCTCAAAACACACTTTTTCCTCATCCTCTACATTATCTGCAGCCGAAGAATGAAGTCCTTACCTCAGTCACCAACATTGGAGCAATTACAAACTAATCTGCGCAGCACCATGAAGGAAAATTAAAGGGGCAGTCATACACGTGAGGTTGTAGTAGTGAGGAGTTACATATCGAGCATGAGGGAACTCTTCTTAATGCTAGTTACAACCTATTATTGGAAACATTAAAAAGGGCCTCACCTGTGGTTATGACATTCTATGAAGCGAACACTCCCTTCCCTATATTTCTAATCCTATTCTTGGGAGCATGAGGTGTGCTCTCCTTTCCCTTCTCACTGATCATGCTCCTCCTTGGGCTAAGAGGCCCTCCTCCAATATGCTCCACTCTCCGATAAGTTGGTAGTCCAATGCTCCCTCTTCTGCTCTATAAGTCTCCTCCCACAAGAATATCCTCTAGCTCTATGCAACATGTCCTCTATGTGCATAATACTACTTTGATGTTTGCCAATATGTTCACAATGCTTGAACGCTCCTCCACCACAAATGTGTCTAGGTCCATCACTAAGTCCATGAAGCATGGTCCTCATCCCAAGCTTCCTCTAGTTAAGTGTCTAACATCCAAGTTATATATCACATGGACCTAATCTCCAAGGGCTAAGTGTCCCCATCCAAGTGCCCAAAACCGCGCCGTGTGACAAAAACCCCCTCCTCGTAGCTACTTACCTTACATGACCAAGACTTGGAATACCCCTTAGTGTGTTTTCATGGACATATGCATTGCTTGGTTTCGGTGGATACTTGACCTCTGTTACAGCGGTAGCTTGGAACTATTAGCTAGAAGGATGTTATCTTTATCGGCATGATGACTCCCCCAATGTGTGCACCCAACGGGTTAATCATTATGCCGATCAGGGTAACAACCTCCTAGCTAAGAGTGTCGCGCTCCCTCTCTAACCAAGGTCAAGCATCCACCAAAACCGAGGCATCCATATGTCCACGAAGCATCTCCAACAAGCTGGGACAGACATTACTCTCCTAGCAAGGTGAAAATAGTTTTGGAGTAACCAAAAAAGCTAAGAAAAAAACATTAGGATTACCAACAAAGCCATGATATTGTGATGGGAAATGCCATAAGTGTAGTGGTTTACACGAATTACAACAATAATGCAAGTTTTTGCTAGTGGTACAATGATTGTAAAGGAAAAGGACAATGGGGCTACCAAAGGGGACCTAGTGTTAGAAAAAGGACCAAAAGGTAGGGCATAAAATGCTTTTTGTTCCAAAGCTAGTTGGGGTGGGGGCACACCAGGCAGGATATGCAAGTTAAGAATCTTGGTTTAAAAACGACAAAACCAAGAGCAACAACTAAAAAGTGGGGGAAATGAGTGGATGGACACATTTGATAAACTAAAGTTGGGGAGGTTAGTCCTCAAGCCTTCTTCATTGAAAGGGTAAAGCATTGCAATAGTAAGGAATGAAGAGACGACCTCAAGCCCCATGACAGGGATTAGGATTCCATACTATACATTAAATGCCATCGATCACGTAGGCGCATGGTACTGCTGGGCTGTGGCATTCTAACACCACAATCTACATCTACGTAGGATATTCCAGTTGTGTCAATTGGTGGAGATTGAGACATAGGAGCACTTCATCTCCAAGTGTATGATATATTGTAACAACAAATGGAGATATCATTGTTTATTCCATGATTAAGGTTGTCCCTTTCTCAAAGATTCTTGGCAGTCTATATTGGTAGGTGATTCCTCGCACACCAAACTTATGAGGCTTATTCAAGCCCATCTCTACTAAGTTGATCACTTGTTTGGAGGTATCACATGTTATACAAATACACAACCCGTCAATACAGAGGACACTAGGCTGGTAATAAACAGAAAATCCTCCAATTCTATCAAGAAACAACTTATGAAGACACGAAAACATAGCCTCTCTACTTGATATCAATAAGATAATTCCCACCCATCATTGATTGAGCAAAAAGACGTCTATTACAATATTTTTCTCTTCGTCCTAGAAGGACAAGAAAACTTCAACATATTTTTAAGAAGGTTTCCCCTAGGATTACCAACAAAGGAAAGATATCATGATGAACTGTTACACCCCATTTTGCATGGGTGTCCATGTGTGATTTTGATCACTCTTCAGAGGCGTGACATCATCCATGATGATGTGTTGGTGCCTCAATGATGATCATGAGCATTTATATGGACTATTTGAGGCACGGTGACTTGGTTTTGAGCATAAAGAAAGGCAAGTCTTTGATAATCAGTTGTTCTAGGAATGGTTTTATCATTGAATAACACTGAAAAGGTATTATCTTTACTTCTAGGTGCATTTCAGAACATAAAAAACCAATCCAACACCGCAAACCTGAAATCTGAGTCAATTTGATGGCAAAAGGAAAATTTTATCAGCCATGTAACAACAATATAAAGACTCTGAACTATTATAGCAACTGACCTTCCCTCATTTTAATGGAAGATTCAACCTTGGAGGCATGTGCAAAAGTCTTGCACTTGTCCCCCTCATTGATTGTATGTATCAAGTTTGAGATTGGAATGCTTATATAAGTTTTCATTGGCCTACAAACACTTTTGGAGTAACCTAAAAAGCTAAGAAAAAAACATTAGGATTACCAACAAAGCCATGATATTGTGATGGGAAATGCCATAAGTGTAGTGCTTTACACTAATTACAACAATAATGCAAGTTGTTGGTAGTGGTACAATGATTGTAAAGGAAAAGGACAGTGGAGCTGCCAAAGGGGACCTAGTGTTAGAAAAAGGACCAAAAGGTAGGGCATAAAATGCTTTTTGTTCCAAAGCTAGTTGGGGTGGGAGCACACCAGGTAGGATATGCAAGTTAAGAAGCTTCGTGTAAAAATGGCAAAACCAAGAGCAACAACTAAAAAGTGGGGGAAATGAGTGGATGGACACCTATTGATAAACTAAAGTTGGAGAGGTTCTTCCTCAATCCTTCTTCATTGAGAGCGTAAAGCATTACAATAGTAAGGAATGAAGAGACGACCTCAAGCCCCAATAGAGGAATCAGGAGTCCATACTATACATTAAATGCCATATATCGCGTAGGCGCATGGTACTGTTGGGCTGTGGCATTCTAACACCACAATCTACATCTCGGTAGGATATGCCAGTTGTGTCAATGTGTGGAGATTGAGACATAGGAGCACTTTATCTCCAAGTTTATGATATATTGTAAGAACATATGGAGATATCATTGTTTATTCCATGATTAAGGTTGTCCCTTTCTCAAATATTTTTGGCAATCTATATCGGGAGGTGATTCCTCATACACCAAACTTATGAGGCTTATTCAAGCCCATATCTACTAAGTTGATCACTTGTTTGGAGGCATCACATGTTATACAAATACACAACCCATCAATACAGAGGACACTAGGCTGTTAATAAACTGAAAATCCTCCAATTCTATCAAGAAACAACAACTTATGAAGCCACAAAAATGTAGCCTCTCAACTTGATATCAATGTGATAATTCCCACCCAACATTGATTCAACAGTAAGACGTCGATTACAATATTTTTCTCTTCGTCCTAGAAGGACAAGAAAACTTCAACATATTGTACGAAGGTTTTCCCTAGGATTACCAACAAAGGAAAGATATCATGATGAACTGTTACCCCCCATTTTGTATAGGTGTCCATGTGTGATTTTGATCACTCTTGAGAGGCGTGACATCATCCATGATGATGTGCTGGTACCTCAATGATGATCATGAGCATTTATATGGACTATTTTAGGCATGGTGACTTGGTTTTGAGCATAAAGAAAGGGAAGTCTATGTTAATCAGTTGTTCTAGGTATGTTTTTATCATTGAATAGCACTGAAAATGTATTATATTGAATTCTATGT
The DNA here is from genome assembly GCA_027924585.1 of Larix kaempferi. Classification (NCBI taxonomy): domain Eukaryota; kingdom Viridiplantae; phylum Streptophyta; class Pinopsida; order Pinales; family Pinaceae; genus Larix; species Larix kaempferi. The sequence continues at coordinate 11,353,488 of BSBM01000232.1, forward strand.
GCATTTAAGAACATAAAACAATAATCGAAAACACCATACGTCAAATCTGAGTCAATTTTAGGCAAAAGGAAAAATATCTCAGCCATGCAACAACAAGATAAAGACTCTGAACTATTAGAGCAACCGACCTTCTCTCATTTTAGTGGTAGATTCAACTTTGGAGGCATGTGCACAAGTCTAGCACTTGTACCCCTCATTGATTGTATCGATCAGGTGTGAGTTTGGAATCCTTATATAAGTTTTCACTGGCCTATGAGAGGTTTTGGAGATGATTTACAAGCGTGTAGTATTGAATTCACAACATCCTTTTGAAACCTCAGATACAGAATTCAATGGACCTTTTTGGAGATTACTTTGGGTTCTTGTAAATGTACAGCAAGAGGTTAATGAGAATTATAGGCAATTGAAAAGATCATCAAACAAAATTAAAACTTCACACTGAGCACTTCTAATTATGGGCAATGATCAAGCATTTCAGGGTCAGTGTGGGCAATTTCGAGGAGTTTTTTTCATGAGAGAACAACACTTATATACAGAGCAAGGTTACTCCAGCCACCCTCTTCCCTAACTCGCTACCTTGGATTCATTCTCTACAAGCCACCAAAAAATATTTTTGGTGGAATCTAAGCATGAAGAACATCAGTCATGGGTTTGTTGCAACCATGGCGAAGGCCTGATCATTGATGTATCTCAAGATATATTCAGCAACAGTAACATCCACCTTCAACCCTGTCACGAAGGACAACAACCTTAGTTCAGAAGACGGTTTTTATCGTTTTATGTGGTAACTGGAAGTTTAGAGGGAGGTCGCAGTCACAATATCTACCATCTATCCACAATATGGAGGGTGCGTAGCTCTGTGGGGTGTTTCTTATGTTTCCCTCAGATCATCCTTGTTTCAAGCCTGTGGTGAAGTTGGATCCTTTAAGGAGGAGGTTCTTCGTTGTCAAGACACTCGGGAGATGGTAGTTACATCCTATTCTTGCAACATTAAAGAGGGCCTCAGTTGTGGCTATGACATTCTATGAAGGGCACATTCTGGTAAGTTGATAGTCCAATGCTCCCTCTTCTGCTCTATATGTATCCTCCCACAAGGAGCTCCTCTAGATCTATGCAAGATGTCCTCTCTATGCAAAATACTACTTTGATGTTTGCCAATATGGTCAGAAATCTTGAATGATCCTCCTCCACAAATGTGTCTATGTCCATAGCTAAGTCCATGAAGCATTGTCCTCATCCAAGTGCTCAAAACCCCTCCTCCTAGCTAGTTACCTCCCATGACTGAGAATTGGAATCCCCCTTTGTGTGCCTTTATGGACATATGCATGGCTTAGAAAACTTCAACATATTGTAAGAAGGTTTCCCCTAGGATTACCAACAAAGGAAAGATATCATGATGAACGGTTACACCCTATTTTACATGGGTGTCCATGTGTGATTTTGAACACTCTTGGGAGGCGTGACATCATCCATAATGATGTGTTGGTGCCTCAATGATGATCATAAGCATTTATATGGACTATTTGAGGCATGGTGACTCGGTTTTGAGCATAAAGAAAGGCAAGTCTATGATAACCAGTTATTCTAGGTATGGTTTTATCATTGAATAGCACTGGAAAGGTATTATCTTTACTTCTAGGTCCATTTCAGAACATAAAACAACAATTGAACACCCCAGACCTCAAATATGAGTCAATTTGAGGGCAAAAGGAAAAATTTCTCAGCCATGTAACGACAAGATAAAGACTCTGAACTATTATACCAACCGACCTTCTCTCATTTTAATGGAAGATTCAACCTTGGAGGCATGTGCACAAGTCTAGCACTTGTCCCCCTCATTAATTGTATGGATCAGGTTTGAGTTTGGAATCCCTATATAAGTTTTCACTGGCCTACGAGAGGTTTTGGAGATGATTTGCAAACGTGTAGTATGGAATAGTAGTCACAACATCCTTTTGAAACCTAAGATACAAAATTCAATGGACCTTTTTGGAGATTACTTTGGGTTCTTGTAAATGTACAACAACAGGTTAATAAGAATTATAGGCAATTTAAAAGATCATCAGAAAAAAAGTAAAACTTCACACTGAGCAATTCTAATTCTGGGCAATGATCAAGCATTTCAGTGTCAGACTGGGAAATTCCGAGAAGTTGTTTTCATGAGAGAACAACACTTACATACAGAGCAAGGTTCCTCCAGCCAGCCTATTCCTTAACTTGCTACCTCGGATTTGTTCTCTACAAGCCACCAAAAAATATTGTGGGTGCAATCTAAGCATGAAGAACATCAATCCTGGGTTTGTTGCAACCATGGTGAAGCCCTGATCATTGATGTATCTCAGGATATATTTGGAAACCATAACAGCCACCTTCAACCCTGTCTCAAAGGACAAGAACCCTGTTTCAGAAGACGGTTTTTATCGTTTTATGTGGTAACTGGAATTTTAGAGGGATGTCGCTGTCACAATATCTACCATCTATCTGCAATACAGAGGGTGCGTAGCTCTATGGGACATTTCTTATGTTTCCCTCAGATCAAACTTGTTTCAAGATTGTGGTGAAGTTGGATCCTTTAAGGAGGAGGTTCTTCGTTGTCAAGACACTTGGGATATATGTCTTGAACCTAAATTGTCATACCTTTCTTCATCTTAGTGCATTCCTTAGCTTCCAGAGTTCTCCACCTCAAAACACACTTGTTCATCATCCTCTACATTGTCCATGTCCCTAGAATGAAGTATTTAGCTCAGTCGCCAACATTGGACCAATTACAAACTACTCTTGGAAGCAGCATGAAGGCACCTTAAAGAGGAATTTATACACTATTGTAGGCAAGAACGTGAGGATAGAGTAGTGAGCAGTTATATATGGAGCATCAGGGAACTCTTCTTGATGGTAGTTACATCCTATTCTTGGAAACATTAAAGAGGGCCTCACTTGTGGCTATGACATTCTATGAAGGGCACACTCCCTTTCCTACATTTCTAATCCTATTCTTGGAAGCATGAGGTGTGCTCTCCTTTCTCATCCCACCAATCATGATCCTCCTTGGACTCAGAGCCCCTCCTCCAAGATGTTGCTCTCTCTGATAAGTTGATAATCCAGTGCTCCCTCTTCCGCTCTATAAGTATCCTCCTACAAGTATCTCCTCTAGCTCTATGCAAGATGTCCTCTCTATGCAAAATACTACTTTGATGTTTTCCAATATGGTCAGAAAGCTTGAATAATCCTCCTCCAAAAATGTGTCTATGTCCATCGCTAAGTCAATGAAGCATTGTCCTCATCCCAATCTTGCTGAAGTAAAGTGTCCAACATCCAAGGTATATATCACATGGACCTCATCTCCAAGGGCTAAGTTTCCTCATCCAAGTGCCCAAAACCCCTCCTCCTAGATAGTTACCTCCCATGACCGAGAATTGGAATCCCCCTTTGTGTGCCTTTATGGACATATGCATGGCTTGGTTTGGGTGGATGCTTGACCTTGGTTAGAGAGGTAACATGGCACTCTTAGCTAGGAGGTTGTTACCCTGATCGGCATGATGGCACCCACATTGTGTGCACCTAATGGATCGGTCATTATGTCGATCGGGGTAACAACCTTCTTGCTAAGAGTGCCACACTAACTCTCTAACCAAGGTCAAGATTCCACCCAAACCGAGCCATCCATATGTCCATGAAGCATCTCCAAGGAGCTAGGACACACACTACTTTCCTAGCAAGGTGAAAACATTTTTGGAGTAACCTAAAAAGCTAAGAAAAAACATTAGGATCACCAACAAAGCCAAGATATAGTGATGAGAAATGCTATAAGTGTAGTGGTTTACACCAACTACAACAATAATGCAAGTTGTTGGTAGTGGTATAATGATTGCAATGGTTGTCTATGTCCATCGCTAAGTTCATGAATCATTGATATTTACATATGAACCTCAAGTCTCAACATGATATCAGACAATCATTAATTATTAATGACATAAACCAAGTGTAAATTCAAATTATTGTTTGCATATTGATATGATTCATCAATCATTGTATATGTCCAATGTCATACAACATACAGTATGACAATTCTCCTCTGCAGGCCGCCTTCCTTTCCCATTGCCGCCTCTCTCCAAGTGACAAATCCAATGTGAAATGAAAGTCAGAAATGCATTCAGAGGGAAGGGCATGGTGTTAAGAGAGTAGGGGAACCCACACCCACCCCTTCCCTCTTCAAACTACTAAAAAAATTATAATTTGTTTTTAATTTTCAGTCAACGAAGTCTCCTTGGACTCCCCAAAATTGGGGGACAGGGTCCCCAAACCAAGCGAAGTTTCCAAATTTTTTGCCAAAGGTTTTCGGTACTCGAGTACTTCAACGGGGACTTCAAGAAATGTTTGAGAGGTATCCAACTCGATTTCCAAGACGTGGGACGGTACCTAGGATGGGGACACGAATCCAACACCTGAGGACGGGTACCCCTGCAACAAAAATTGAATGCCATCGATTTCATAGGCTCATGGTACTACTAGAGTAATTGAAAGTATATTCTCACTACTTATATGTGGCATTCTAACACCAGATTCTACACCTGGATAGGATATGCCAGGTGTGTCAATTGGTGGAGATTGAGACATAGGAGCACTTCATCTCCATGTGTATGGTATGTTATAAGAAGATATTGAGATATCATTGTTTATTCCATGATTAAGGTTGTCCCTTTCTCAAAGGTCTTTTGGAGTCTATATCAGGAGGTGATTCCTCACACACCAAACTTATGAGGCTTATTCAAGCCCATCTCTACTAAGTTGATCACTTGTTTGGAGGTATGACATGTTATACAAATACACCATCCATCAATACAAAGGACGCTAGGCTAATAATAAAGTGAGAATCCTGCAATTCTATTGAGAAATAACCTATGAAGCCACAAAAACAAAGCCACTCTACTTAATCTTAATCTAATAATTCAATCCCAGCATTGATTAAGCAATGAGATGTCTATTACAATATTTTTCTCTTTGTCCTAGAATGACAAGAAAACGTCAACATATTGTAATAAGGTTTCACCTAGGATTACCAACAAAGGAAAGATATCATGATGAACTATTACACCCCATTTTGCATGGGTGTCCATGTGTGATTTTGATAACTCTTGAGAGGTGTGACATCATCCATGATGATGTGTTGGTACCTCAATGATGATCATGAGCATTTATATGGACTATTTGAGGCATGTTGACTTGGTTTTGAGCATAAAGAAAGGCAAGTCTATGATAATCAATTTGTTAGCAAAAGGAAAAATTTCTTAGCAATGTAATAGCAAGATAAATACTCTGAGTTGTCATAGTAGTGGGCCTTCTCTCATTTTAATGGAAGATTCAACCTTGGTGGCATGTGCACAAGGCCAACATTTGTCCCCTTCATTTATTTTATGGATCAGATTTCAGTTTGCAATCCTTATATTAGTTTTCACTAGCCTACGAGAGGTTTTGGAGATGAATTACCGACCTATAGTATTCAATAGAAATCAAAACATCCTTTTGAAACCTAAGATACAGAATTCGGTGGACCTGTTTGGAGATTACATCAAGTGCTTGTAAATGGACAATAGCAGGTTAAGGAGAATTCTCCGTAGTTTTAAAGATCATAAAGCAGAATTTAAACTTCACACTGAGCACTTCTAATACTGGGCAATGATCAAACATTTCAGTGTCATTCTGGGCAATTCAGTGTCCTCATGAATATTATACCACATCAGGTGCCAAGATCATGCTCTGATACCACTGTAATGTCCCTTATTAAGAATTTTATTAAAATTGCAATTTTCCACTTTTTTTCCCTAGTTCGACCTTTGACTAGTTTGGATCTCTAGGTCCCAAATTTGCCCCAAATGATCCCAAATCTTCTGAGAAGGTATATGAATGATATTAGAACATAAATATGTGTTTCAGGGATGCCTTTGGACCTTTAAAATACTTCTGCAAATCCTCTTTCAATTCTGATCAATGTAGGTAACTTTACTAGTAATTTGCCTTTGACTAGTATTGGTCTCTATGTCTCGAATTGACTCCAAATGCCTTCAAATCTTCAAGGAAGGTGTATGAATGATATTAAGACTTGAATATGATGTTCAGGGATGATATATGGCCACCAAAATACCTCTGCAAACTCTCTTAAGATTCTGGACCAAGTATGCAATTTTACTAGTAATTTGGGGTTCAAATCCCCTTGGGGTAAGTATTGAAAATGGCTTCCCAAATGCCTCCAAAGCCACTCAAATTTATGAACAGAGGTAGGTAATGTATTAAGGATGTTATTAAGGTCTCATGTGCACCATTAATTTATTATTATATCTGTTCCAACCCTCTCCCATTCAACTGCAAAAATCACCAATTCGACCCTTGGGGAAATGGCACTATTTCTTCTCCCAGTGCAATTAAACTAAGTAAAAATACTTCAAATGCTCAAGTACAGTACATGAAACTTGTAAAAAACATCCATGGCAGTCCATTAATCACAAATTCATCAGAGAATCATCCATTCATTCGAAATCATCATCAATACATTGGTTCACAACAAGGTAGTGGGGAAATGGCATTGTTCTTCCATTAAAAATGAGATTCATACATTTCTACTTGGAATTTCGACCTGAAACTTTTTGGAGATGAAGAACAGAGTATTTAATTCATATTACAAAAGAAATTGGGCATTAAAAGCTTCCCCAAAGAGTACAATAGCTCACCAAAAACGCCCTCCCTCAAGGATCAAGAATATGCCATCAAAACCGAAAATGGTTGAAGGAGTGAGCTGCAATAGAAGAAACCATGAGCTGCCCTGTAGCTTACACCTGCAAATAAAGACTCCATTAAAGCTCCAAATGAAAGGTCTGAATGGCCTTTCCAATTACCAACTTGGATGGGAATCTTTCACCCTCGAAATTGGCTAAGGCAAGAAACTAGTCATCCACTAGCTCTCCCTCTTCACAAATGCAATTGCAAATTCTACAAATGATCAAAAGCCATTCTCATACTTCATTTCTACATTTTATAACCAACATTAGCCTTCTAAGGGTCGAAATCCTCTCAATAGATTCAATAGATTTCCATTTAGGAAATATTCCACATTTGCCACTTGTCTCCTAGTTCCAACCTTCCATCTTCTCCCAAATTCGATTTTGAGTCTCTTTGGCTTCTCCAACTCCCAAATTCGCCTTATTTGAGCCTATTTTTGGGGCTGACATGTCATAGTGGTCAGATGTCAGAGGTCAGGTCTGCAATTTGTCATAGTTGTCATAGATGCTCCATCATTGGTGTCATAGGGGCTAGGGAATCTAGCCCAAGTGTCCACAAACTTCCACTTTGACTCTTTATCTTCCATGGAGGTTACCAATCCTTCCCAATTCGACCTAATATGCTCAATGACATATTTTATGACTTACCAACTCACCCAAGAGTGTTCACATTCCCATTAATTCGAATTTGCAAAAGAGAGATACCATGTATTATGAAAAATCAAGCTAGTGTGGGTCCCACATCCTCCATATGTCTCCAAAACCATTTGTCACTTAGGATTTCTCTTGAATTTCTTTATTCACTCTATTTATTAAATACTTGAGCCCTTCTAATGTCTAAACATCATTTATTATCCCCCTTATTCCAAATCCCAAAGCTTCCACCCCAAACCTAGGAAACTAGTAATTTTCCTCCTTGGCAATTATTTGACCCTTAACATCAATTTTACAAACTCTAATGAATATGGATAATGTGATTAGGCCATTGTGACCCAATTCCAAATTTGGGACATGACATCCGCAGACCTCTCAGCGCGACAGCGCTGGAACTCACTCTTACCAACCTAGCTGCGCGGTATCTCCGCACCTGCGCATGATGCATTTACTCGCTCCGCCGATACACTCTGTATCTTCTCTGGCCTTGCGCCACAGCGCAGTAACATACTCCTGTAGCGCTGCGGCGATAGTGTTCTTACAGACGCCTTCGACAGTGCACGAGTATAACTTCTAAGGGAGCTTCAGGGACTTACTTTACATACTCATTCATAAAGATAGCGAAACATTCATGTAAACATAGATAGTAACACATAGACATGCATTCACACAAAACATCACCATAACAACTAGAATTATGCGGTTCACCTCCACGGGGAAATCACATCCACGGGAACTGTATTTTACATTAGCTCGAAATGGGAATTACACAGTTACGTTGCCCACACAGCTGCAGCCTTAGATCTTTCTAGGAAACTCCACGCACATAGCTGGGATCCCATCTCTTAGATCTACTCTCTTCTTCTACAGCGATTACAATGACTCAGACATCAACTTAGACTGTCTGCAAACTCAGTGACTCTAGCTCTTCGGCTATCCAATTCTCTAACTCCTTGACCCTTCTAACCAACCTATCTCTAACCCATCTAACCCTTTTCCCTTTACAATTACACATATATATAGGTGTCCCTGAGGGTCGCACCTTTACAAAACTGTGGGCCTTTCCCCAACAGTGATCCCTGAAAACCCTAACCATTGACACGGATAGGTGTATTGTAGGCGGCCCTTGCAGTCACGTTGCAGCTTCCTGTAGACTCCACGATTTCCGACGCAGATCGCGGGTATGGGCGCCGCTTCATCGTTCTTTGTTCCTTTTCCTTTTCCTTCAATGCTTCGGCCCGTTGCTCTTCCATGGTCTGAGCAACCATAACTTATGTACTTTGCCTTAAATGAGGGTAGCTGAGCCCTCTATTCCGTCGCTTCCTTCATTTACTGTGGTAGTTGAGCTTTCTACTCGGCCACCTTATTTACTCTTTTCTTTGACGTGCACGCAAGCTCCTCGATTTCCGGTCCGCACTCTGCGGTGAGCTCGTCCATCTGGCGCTGTACCGCACACTGTTCACTTCTGCCAAAAATGGTGCTTTTCCTCAAACTTAGCACTTTTCCTTCAAAATTTAGTGCTTTTTCCCCAAAATTGGTAGCTTTTCCATAGCTGCGGCCTATGCTCCAACATGCCCCTAATGCTTACTTGTGGTTCATCCCCGAGCCACCCGCACTAGGTTGTGGTCATTTTAGTTGTGCATCTGACTTTGCTTGGGTCGCAGGGAAGTCTTGCTTCCACTGCGCAATAGTGGAGTCCATGTCTTGCACACATTCGGTGGCTGTCTGCACCAGGTCTGGAGTAGCTTCTTCTCCTTCTATGCCGTCGACCAACTCTTGAGACTCAACAAATGCTTTGACCTTGGCCTCTACTTGGGCAGCAAGTTCAGCATACTCATCCATAAACGGCTAAATGATGTTGGCGAGAGCAGCATCTTTGTTTCTGAGCCTGTGCAGTTCTTGCTGGACTTTGCGGACTTCACTCATCTTTCTCATTTTGGATAAGCCTTCCAAGGACTTAGCTTCTTCATTCAGAACAGTTAGGGACTGTTCTGCTGCTTCGACCTGTTCTACAAGGGAAACTTTAGAAGGGAGCTTCTCAAGCTCCGCCCAAGCTTCCATAGCTTGCGTCATTAACTGCTGGGCTTCATCTATTTTTTGCTGCATCTGGATAGAAGCTATGCGCAGTGCTTCAAGTCGTACTTGCGTCTCATCCACGGGAGGCACTGCGACACGAGCTTCCAACTCGGTGAGCTGCATTCTATGGTCCTCAACCATAGCAACTACTTGTTGTTCTAGGGCTTGCGCCCTTCTGCCGATGCGTTGCACTTTCTCAACTAAAGGAAGGTCTGGTTGAATCTGGCAGGCTGGCAGCTCCTGGGCGATTTCTTCAACGGCATTCCTTAGTCCAGTATCTTGCGCTTCATGAATTTCAAGCTACGTAGAGATCTCCTTATAGCCTGCCCTTAACTCTAATTCCTGCGTCTGCAGTATTTGATTGGCATGGAATGTGGAGAGATCCTTAGCTCTCATCTCAATTGAAACCTGCTCCTGAACCAAATGGAGAGTTTCCAACGGAATAAGTGACAAATTTATTTCAACAGGGCCAACCGCGCTTCCTGCAGTGTAGCCAAAGGATCCGGGAGTGTCATGCTTGCAGGCGGGATATGTACAACAGTGTGCCTCTCTGTAGGTACTTCAACCCATTTGGTGCTTGTAGACGCTTGCGGCACCTACGAGCCAGATGCTGGCGCGTGGGTCTGCGCAACTCATCCTGCGAGACCTTTCAACTCCACAAGATGCAGGTCCAGAGCACTTCTGATCTTGGCCTGAGAGGTCCATAGCTCACGAAATTGCTCCTTCAAGTATTGGTTGAACCCCGCAGCAAGGGTCTTAGAGGGATCTCCAGTCGCTTCTATGGGGTGCGATAGCTTCTGCTTCTTGGGAGGCGGTCCTGATGGACCTTCATCATTCTTCTGCGTGGCCTTTTCCTTTCCCTTATATTTTTCTGGCGCCGTAGGGGGTTGCATCACGGCAGCGATGTCATCAGTTTGCTTCCATTCATCTGGAAAGGACTTCATAGTGTCCTCCACATCTTGGGTAGTCATTCGGTAGAGCCCTACGGCCCATTCTTTCGACTGAATTCCGTGAGGGCGGAAATATATTTCATGCAAGTTGGCAGAAAAGACCAACTTCGCTCCATAAATTTCTGCCGTCTCCTCAGTAAGCCTCGGCATCTGCAGGATGGTATCCCTGAGGATATTGTAGTACTCAAAGAATATGGCACGGTTCATCTTGCACTTCATGGGATTATTAGAATCCCAGAGGTTGACATAATGCATCCCTGTAACCTCTCCTGAACGGCGCGGAAGAAACTGAGTGTTGGGCGGTTCCTTCCACCCGACAAAGGCACACAAGATCTGGAGCCAAGAAAAATGGAACAGCTGATTGGCGGTGTCCTGAACGTTGCAACAATCATCCAAGAATGTATTCAGGAGGAAGAGAGACCAGTTATACTACTCTCCTTCCGCAGCTGCGACTGCGAGCTCTACAACAGCTCCAGGAACTTCTTTGGGTCGGCACTTCGTTAAAAGTCTGCCTGCGAGCAGAATACCTATGAATCTGAGTGCTTCATCTTCTACTGCAGTGAGGTCATAAGCTCGACCTCCTCGCGACAATTTATATTTCTGCACCACCTATTGTTGGCCCGGTTTTGCAACCAGGCTTAGTGCTATGGGCACCTGCTAACTAGTAGCAGCAGTTTCAATAGAAATAAATAACAATAAACTAATTAAACAAGACTATTCATGGATCTAAGCAAAGATATTAAGCAAATAACAAAGATAATTTAAAATCAAGAACAAGAACATGTAAGAATAATAAATTTGTATTGAAAGAATGGGGCAAGCAAGTGCTTGCGGAATCAATACCTCTAATGGTGAGGTTGAATGGCTCCAAGGATGAGCAACTCCAATCTCCAATGGTCTCTTCTCCAATGTGGTTTGCAATGGCTAAAATGCTCAGGGGAGATTTCAGCAGCATAAGGATGAGATAATGGATGGATGTGAAATGAGGAGCCCCTACCACCTTTTTATAGGTTTTGGTGGTGGGAAATACCATTTGTGGTTTTGTGGAAACCAAATGGTATTGACCAACATGGTTTAGGTACTTTTCCCTCCTTTTTCCTTTTTTGAATAAAAATAATATTTTAATTCCCTTTTTAATATTTTTGGGAATTTGGACCCTTTTTGAGGGTTTTTTATGATTTTCTTGGAAAAATAATCTTTTTTAATGGAAAAAGGGGTGTACTAAGGTCTTTTGGTGACCTTTCGTTGGTTTCAGAGGCTCAGATGGTGGAAAAGTGGACAAATGGGTCATGTGAGTAAGGGAATGAGCTAGTGAGCACTTTTTAGGTGTTAACAGATTGCCCCCTGATGTGTGAGGGCAGGAGCTCATCGTATGGCCGATAGACATCATAGTTCATTTGTCTTTTTCTGGGGTTTTAGGGGAGAGAAGAGACCGGATGGAGACTGGAGCCACGGTCCTTGGAAGCTGCAAATACAAAAAATATTACATGGCCTCAATATGAATGAGGTATAATCTCTGATAAAGGACGAGGCGGGCATTCCCATGCTCGTATCAAGACATATACAAAAAAATTAGTCCCAAGAAGGGGGATCTAATACATAAAGAAATATACTGGTACATCATAATGGTCCAGAGGGGACATTATTGTGGGATATACTCATGAGCATGGGTGATCTCAATAACTTATACACTGGAATAACTGTTGAACTGCTGAAACTGAAGGTGTCCAACATCTGTAGGGACTCAAAGACTATGAGTCATCTCTGAGAAATAATGTAACTGTATACTCAAGGGAGTATGAAACTGGGGTAAATCTGAATACTGTCGCCATGCGCAACCCGGATATCTATAGAAAAAGTGTAACTGGTGTTATCCATAGGAAGACTCTCAAATGTGGAGGAGTCAGGAGGTATTCGGGGTCTTCGACTAATAAGTGAACGGACCAATACCCTATGCGAGTCTCAACGATGCGATTAAGGTGTTGAAGTCGAGCATGTGAGAAACAACCATTTGGAGAGGTACTTAGGATTCCTCTCGAAATGATTCGTAGGCACTCATCATAAATGGTAATGAGTCCAAGACATAGGGACCTCTAGGTCTATCCTCTGGAATCAATGTGGTTGTCGTCGACAGAGGGAGACCAGCAACTAACAAGGCAATGATGTTTCCTTGATAGGAGCACGAGGTGTATAACTGAAGTGATGTAGTACTGCTGGTAGGACTGACATACTTGTGGGGATGGGAAATAACTGGGTCAAAAAATGGGTAGACTCAAACTTCCTTTGTTCAGAGCATGATGACATGGTTGACCTGGCAGCGTAGGGAACTGACTTGTAGGTGCAGGGATCATAGCTTTTTTAGGGACTGAAGGGTATGTACTGACTCCGGGGGGGGTGAAGCTGATGGTAGCTGTCGAGGGAGTTTTAGAGTGACATACTGCAGAATACTCTGAACAAAGGCGACCAAAATGGGGAAGCTGCTATGTGAGTAGACATGATCTGTTGTGGCACCAAGGGGCACCATTGATTCCTTCTTCGTAGTTTTGATGAGCTCCAAGAAGGGATAAAAGTGTGCTCTGCAATGGTACGGTCCTGTTGATTTTGCGAGCCCAGGACGGCTCATGCTCATGGTTGCTTTCATGTTTAGAGAGTCTGAAAGCGGTAAGTGGACTCTATTGGTGTTTCTTTTTCGTAAGTTTAGTCTCCAAGGCCCGAAAAAGCATAAAATTATGCGGATGGAGAACTCTTCTAGCCGATGTGACTAGAGTATACCTTTTTCGTAATTAGTCTACGAGGTCCGGAAAAGGGGTAAACTTATACCAGGTAGACGCCCTTTCAGATACGTTTAGCGAGCATGAAAGGAAGCAAGATTGCTCGGCGATCTTTTCATTATTTTAGGAGTCAGAAAAGAGCTTAACAGAAACTCGGTAAGTGACTTTTTCGTAAAAGGGGTTGCTCGGCCCGAAAAAGGGATAAAATTATACCGAACAAAAATGGATTGATGAGGGCGAGAAAAGGTCTCAAGCATCGTCATCAGTGCGGAAAACTGGATCCGGTGACATAAGGATTGTCGGAAACGGAGAACGACCGTTGTGGCACGCAAACCGAGGCGACGAGGAGGGCATGGACAAAATGCCCAAAAAATATAAAGGTGAGAGCGAGAAATGATCTCTAGCATCATCACGAGCGCGGAAAACTGAATCCGGCGATATAAGGCACATCGAAAACGGAGAACGACCGATGTGGCACGCAAACAGAGGCGACGAGGGGGGCATGGGAAAAAATGCCTGAAAAATCTAAAGGTGAGAGCGAGAAATGATCTCTAGCATCATCACGAGCGCGGAAAACGGAATCCGGCTATATAAGGCACATCGAAAACGGAGAACGGCCGATGTGGCACGCAAACCGAGGCGACGAGGGGGGCATGGGAAAAAATGCCCGAAAAATCTAAAGGTGAGAGCGAGAAATGATCTCAAGCATCATCACAAGCGCGGAAAACTGAATCCGGCTATATAAGGCACGTCGAAAATGGAGAACGACCGATGTGGCATGCAAACCGAGGCCACAAGAGAGGCTAAAAAATGGTCAAAAAATGGACCCCGTAAAAACGGGAAACGGAAGGAACCTCTATGAAGTTCTCGCTGTGCTGATCCCAACGGTACCAACGGTTTGAGAAATGGACTTCGTATGATACCGCAATGGTTGTTGGAAAATTGGTAGATTTTCTAACCATTTGTTTAGTGCACAGGAATTTTCTGAAAAGACAGGGATCGCGTACCTGGTAATCATTGTTGAGCTGGGAAACTAGGAGCTGTGAGTCCAAGAAAACGTTGAGGTGACGGATGCTCATTTGGAGAGCAGCGGCCAGGAGACCGGTCACGGCATCGTATTCAGCTTGATTATTGGTAGCGACACCTAAACATACTCCGTCAATGTGAATTAACTCATGTGAAGGGGAGTATATTACCCAAGCTGCGGAGGCGAGATTGGGAGACCAACGGCTTGCACCATCAGCGAAACCGACATGGCAGAGTGGAAGAGGCTCCATCTGTGGTCATGCAGAGAAAAACAAATATTTAGGTTTTTTGAAATTTTTTGTGAACAAAAAATGTATGCCTATACTAAAATGGACAATGGTGTCCATCGGATTTTCTATGGGTAAAATCGTTTAAGGTACAACCCGTTGCGTGGGTTGCGTAGGGTGTTGCCTTCTGAATCGGTCAGAATGTATGCCCCCTGCCCGAGGCAGGTGTGTATGATGTAGGGGCCTTGCCACATAGATACGAACTTTCCCTTCCCGGTTTTGTCATGAGCTTGATCTTAAGCGAGGACAAGGTCTCCCTCAGAAAAGGTTCTTGGGTGGACGCGTTTGTCGTAACTTAGTTTCGATCGTTGTTTAGCTGCTTCCATGTTTTGAATGGCTGTGCGCCGATCTTCATCGGCCTGCTCTAGGAGTAGTAAACGTTGCTCGATCGGGGAAGTGTCCGGTAGGAGCTCAACGACGATATGTAAGGCTGGGATCTGGCACTCAATAGGGAGGACGGATTCGACACCGTGAACTAAATGGAAAGGGGTAAAACCGGTGGCGGTTTTGGTTGAGGTGCGGTAGGCCCATAGTGCCGGGAAAAGCATGTGGTGCCAATTGGATTTGTGCTTGTCTACAGTACGTTGGAGAATGGTCTTCAAAATTTTATTGATCGCTTCGACTTGGCCGTTTCCTTGGGGATAGTAAGCGGAAGAGAAATGGTGTTCAAATTTCAACATGGTTGATAATTCTTTCCAGACGGCATCTTCGAAGTGAGAGCCGTGGTCAGAGACTAGTTGCTTGGGAACTCCGAAACGAGCGATAACATGGTTGAAGAAAAATCGTGCTGCAGTGTCGGCTTTGCAATTATAGGTCGGCATGGCTTCTGCCCACTTGGTGAAATAATCTACGGCCACAACGATGTGTTTATGACCGCCGGCTGACGGGGGGTTGCAGTCGAGGAAGTCGATGGCCCATTTGCAGAATGGTCCGACAGTGATGACTGGATGAAGGGGGACGGGGGGGTTTCTTGCTTTGGGGGCAAAGAGTTGGCAGTTCTGGCAATGTTTGACTGCGGTGATGCAATCAGTAAACAATGATGGCCAAAAATAACCGGCCCGAATGATTTTCTGCTGCTGTCTAAGATGGCAGATCTATGGATCTAAAGGTTAAAAACTCATAAAAAACTAAGATTTAAAGGCAAAACTAGAGATCTATAGTTCAAACCAAAGCGGAGTCGCCAAAAACTGTTGGCCCGGTTTTGCAACCAGGCTTAGTGCTATGGGCACCTGCTAACTAGTAGCAGCAGTTTCAATGTAAAGCAAATAATAAACTAACTAAACAAGACATATCATGGATCTATGCAAAGATATTAAGCAAATAACAAAAATAATTTAAGATCAAGAACAAGATAATGTAAAATAATGAATTTGTATTGAAAGAATTGGGCAAGCAAGTGCTTGCGGAATCAATACCTCTAATGGTGAGGTTGAATGGCTCCAAGGATGAGCAACTCCAATCTCCAATGGTCTCTTCTCCAATGTGGTTTGCAATGGCTAAAATGCTCAAGGGAGATTTCAGCAGCATAAGGATGAGATAATGGATGGATGTGAAATGAGGAGCCCCTACCACCTTTTTATAGGTTTTGGTGGTGGGAAATACCATTTGTGGTTTTGTGGAAACCAAATGGTATTGACCAACATGGTTTAGGTACTTTTCCCTCCTTTTTCCTTTTTTGAATAAAAATAATATTTTAATTCCCTTTTTAATATTTTTGGGAATTTGGACCCTTTTTGAGGGTTTTTTATGATTTTCTTGGAAAAATAATCTTTTTAAATGGAAAAAGGGGTGTACTAAGGTCTTTTGGTGACCTTTTGTTGGTTTCAGAGGATCAGATGGTGGAAAAGTGGACAAATGGGTCATGTTAACACCTAAAAAGTGCTCACTAGCTCATTCCCTTACTCACATGACCCATTTGTCCACTTTTCCACCATCCGAGCCTCTGAAACCAACAAAAGGTCACCAAAAGACCTTAGTACACCCCTTTTTCCATTAAAAAAGATTATTTTTCCAAGAAAATCATAAAAAACCCTCAAAAAGGGTCCAAATTCCCAAAAATATTAAAAAGGGAATTAAAATATTATTTTTATTCAAAAAAGGAAAAAGGAGGGAAAAGTACCTAAACCATGTTGGTCAATACCATTTGGTTTCCACAAAACCACAAATGGTATTTCCCACCACCAAAACCTATAAAAAGGTGGTAGGGGCTCCTCATTTCACATCCATCCATTATCTCATCCTTATGCTACTGAAATCTCCCTTGAGCATTTTAGCCATTGCAAACCACATTGGAGAAGAGACCATTGGAGATTGGAGTTGCTCATCCTTGGAGCCATTCAACCTCACCATTAGAGGTATTGATTCCGCAAGCACTTGCTTGCCCCATTCTTTCAATACAAATTCATTATTTTACATTATCTTGTTCTTGATCTTAAATTATTTTTGTTATTTGCTTAATATCTTTGCATAGATCCATGATATGTCTTGTTTAGTTAGTTTATTATTTGCTTTACATTGAAACTGCTGCTACTAGTTAGCAGGTGCCCATAGCACTAAGCCTGGTTGCAAAACCGGGCCAACAGTTTTTGGCGACTCCGCTTTGGTTTGAACTATAGATCTCTAGTTTTGCCTTTAAATCTTAGTTTTTTATGATTTTTTAACCTTTAGATCCATAGATCTGCCATCTTAGACAACAGATCCATTGCTGCTCTGAGTTTTGCCCCCATAAACAGCCTGAAATTTTCAATTTTCAGGTTCGTTTCTCGGTTTCCGTGCACGGCTTCCGCCTCGCGGCTTTTTGCCAGACAGTCGCGCGGTCCATCGCGACTTTTCTGCATTTTTCCGCGCGGTCCATCGCGGCTTTTTTCCAGACAGTCGCGCGGTCCATCGCGACTTTTCTACGTTTTTCCGCGCTGCACACCGCGGCTTCGCGGCCAATTTCCGCGCTGCCCATCGCGACTGTGAGGTTAAAACCCGCGCGGTCCATCGCGACTGTGCGGCCAAAACCCGCGCGGTCCATCGCGACTCTGCGACAGAAACCCGCGCGGTCCATCGCGGCTTTTCTGTCAAAACCCGCGCGGCTGAATTTTTCATTCGGCCATCCCGATTTTGAAAATTTTTTTACTGTACTTTCTGCCCATAGCACATTTTTTACAGTATTAAATTCTGCATATTTTACAGCTTTGAAATTTTTTTTTACTATTTAAAAGTGCATATCTAGAAATCTTTTTAAAAATTTTCAAGAAAGTGAAAGAAAGACTCATTTTGCATTTTCATCTAGATTCAAATTTTTTCTTGTTTACTTCTTTAAAATCTTGCCCTTAGCAATTTTTCTTGAAACGAAGAAATCCATTTATTTCTTTTAAAAAGAAGTCTATTATTTGCTTTGATAAATCCAAGAAATCCTTTATTTTTTGAGTTATTTTTTGAAAAGCATTTAAATTCCTTTTAGTGAAAAAGTCATAAATATTTGCTTTTTATTTTCGAAAAATCCTTTATTTTTTGAAAATTTCCTATAAAGCATTTAATTTTTTCAAGTTCAGTTTACAATACCTCAGGTGCACTCACACGATCACTTAATTGAACTAAGCCTTAAAACGTACCCTAATTTGAACACACTTTTAACCCCACTTGGGGAACACTAAAAGAATTCTTGTAGCTAGGTAGTATTGGGGGGATAGGTGTTCCAATAACACCCCTCAGTTCTTACACCTGAGACATAGAAGTTGTCTAATTAGGGAGCTAAAATCTCTTAGTACTTTTTTGCGTGGTCACAACCGGTTTGTGGGAAGGCCTCTCCCTTAGGAGGGTTGAAGTCGCGAGGATGGTTCCGGAAGCCTGAGTGGAATACCGAAATCCATTCAGTAACCGAAGGGCTACCATTCGCAGTTCTCGGGATATCCCTGTATTGGGATATTGCGATCAAAGGACCAAACGGCAGATTTACCTTTTCTCGACGCGTCATGAACGGAGTATCCTAGTAGCCTGTCTTTAGGATTGATTACCCGGTGTCCCTCCCGGTAGGGGGATATCTAGCCGTTGTCTCAACATTCATATTGTCTGACTTGGATTTCATCACCTTGCAGAGGATATCGTCTGTTTGAGTCACAATACTTTTAGATTAGGTGTTTGCATGATTTCAACCTACCTGTGGTCTAGTTACACCTATTTTTTCTAGGAGCCGCTTGCGTGTTGGTATTCTGACCAGTTGTTGCATTCCTCCACTTATTGTAGCACAGCTGCTAGAATAAGTGCCTTTTTTGAGGATTGATTTTTTGGCCTAAGAGCCTTCTTTTTTCACTCCCCTTCTTGCACCCTTGGTTGCATTAGGGTTTTGAGTCTTTTATATATATCACCACCTGATACTTAAATAAATTTTTTACCCAAACACATATTCTCACCATTGAGAATTTTAGACGCTCTCGTCGTCTACAGGGCGAACTCCCTGAGTTTAGTCCACTTGGCTCTCCACGTCACGGACGCAGAGCCTTATCCCTTGATTCGACACATCGTCAATCAATTAGACAGTCATCCGATTCTGACATACCTCACTTCACCTTTGATTTGGAGGTAGAATCCGAAAACCCCACAGAGTTACCACCAACCACCATTATGTCTGGAACACCATTTGATCCACTATTTACAACTACCATAGGTCAGACATCCGCAAACCCTTCTGCTGCAGTACCATCCACGGCAACAACCACCCCCCTAGGTATGCCCAATATGGGTAACACTCCACATTTAGGAATGCCTAGCACAGGGCCACCACCTGTCATGGGTATACCCAACATGGGGGTCATACCCCCTTTGGTTTCCACAAACCCCATCCCAGGAATCCCTAGTACGATTCCCAACCCAAGTGCAACCCATGTTGCACTTGGGAGTGCTATCCCAGGAATCCCTAGTGCGATTCCTAACCCAAGTGTAACCCATGTTGCACTTGGAAGCGCTAACCCATACCAGACCACACCTATTGGAGGGAACATACCCTCCATACCTAGCATACCTTTAGGCGCTACTGGACCCCTACACCATACCACAATGGCTAGGAATGTCCCAGTTCCAGTCCCCACATCTGCTAGTCTACCATACATGGCGAGTCTGAACCTGCCAGATTTAGCTAGGCTCACAAATGACCCCATTAGACACGATCCTGGGTGGCCTCACATGCCCACCAAACTCCCCTCTGACATCCCTAAATTTGAGGGTAAGGCAGGAGAAGACCCCCAGAACCACATCATGTCCTTCCATTTATGGTGTTCCTCCAACTCCATAGTGGACGACTCAATCCGCCTCCGACTTTTACAACGCACCTTCACTGGCTCTGCAGCCAAATGGTATATCGAGCAACCCCATGGGACGCATTCCACATTTACCTCCCTTGCCTCGACCTTCCTGCAGTTCTTTCAGCTACCTGTCCGATATGATGCGGGCGTCGAAATCCTACTGTCTTGCAGACAGAACACGGCCACGCATATCACTGACCATATTCATGATTGGCGTCGGCGCCGAAGCCTATGCAAGATCAAATTAGACGACCGAATATTTTTAGACTGGTTCCTTAAATCCCTCCTTCCTCTCATTGCGAAGGATGTAGCGTCTGAAAGACCCCAGTCTGAGGAAGAGGCCATCCTCAAGGCCCAACAGTTTGATCTCATATACGCCCAGTCGGGTTACCTATACACGATCATACCGGACGCCCCACGAGGTGAATCTGCACGCGGTGACACACCGGGGGCATCACATGCCGCTGATGGCATTATAGGCCAAATTACACCGCAAGCAAAACCTTTCAGTATGGTGAGCACCATGCCCGCCCCAGACCTTTCTAGGGCTACATCTAGTTCCGGAGCGACAACTTCTTATGCTCCAACAAACCACACCCATCACGTTCATGGACCCTCTTGTCCACAACATTGTTATGGCCAAGCGCCATCAGCATATGTACCTCCTACATACTATGCTCAACCTACGGTACAGACCCCCATGCAGTTCCCACAACAGCACATGCATTACCCACAACCGGTTGCACCAGCTAACCTCACACCTCCACCAGCTCAGGGGTACCAACAACCCCAACAGGCAACTGGACCACCTCCAGCTCCACCTGCATACTATCCACCGCAACCTGCTCCCGCACCTGCGGCTCCTCAGAATCCCCCCAATGCTCAAGGGCATGTGTACGCACAACAACATCAGCCCCAATACCAAAACAACCAACGCAACCAGGGTGGGCAACCAAACCGTGGAAGAGGACGCAACCGTGGAAACAATCAAAACCGTAACCAAGCTCCACAACCTACCCATACTCCGCAAAACAATAACGCGGCGCCCGCTCATCAGAATCCTGATCGACCACCTAAGCAAGCCAAAAATGCTAATTTAAGAACAAACCATCCTTGTTCCATTTGCGGTGTCTATGGCCACTATACCCACGCTTGCCCACATCTGGAGTGAGCTTGAAAACTATGGACAAATGACGCCCATCGTCAAGGGCAGGCGGCTCCTCAGCTGCCACCCAACCCCCCACCACCTCCACAACAACCTTTGGTACTACAAAACCCTTTTCCAACACAAGGAGTGGTGAACACTCAGCCGTTAGTCCCCCCACAAGGCAACGTGCAACCACAACAAATTACTTATGCAGCTCCTGACCAACCCATGTTTGATTCAGGCACCCACCACTTATTGATGATGTCCACTGCCGATGTCAATATCCAAACCCGTCGAAACCAATACGGACCGACTTCTGAAGCCCCCCCCGCCGAAAAGGATACTAATGCTCATCCCACTGATCAGACATTGCGTATACCTCAGGTTCCACTCGATGGCGCTTCTAAAGCACCTCGCTTCCCCCTTCGCCGAATCAACAACAACCCCAATGCACGGGCTGCGTCCAATTACAACATTGTAGATGACTTAGCTCAATCTCCCGCAGCCATGTCTGCGTTAGAAGTCTTGAAAAAATTTCGTACGCAGCGCAAGACTTTACTTTCCGCCATTGGGGCGATTGACCCAAATGATTCGAAATTGATGACCTTTGATTTGGACCAGTCCGAACCACGTCTGCCTTCCACCATAGCAGTCCAAGTTTCCGTTTCTATTCGGAATCTTGTCATCCATCGATGTATCATAGACGAGGGCGCCTCCACATGCGTCATGTCCACATTTGTTTGGCAGAAGTTGGGATCCCCTACTCTCCAGCAATCCACCACTGCATTGCGGGCCTACGACGGCCGGTCAGCTCAACCTCAAGGTTTACTACCCAAGGTGCCCGTCCAATTAGGTGGGAAAACTGTGCTCATCGACATAGAGGTCATTAACGCCCAGCTTGATTATAACCTTTTACTTGGCCGCAGTTACATGTACGCCATGAAAGCAGTTGCCTCCTCCGTCTTCCGCACCATGATGTTCCCCCACGAGGGACGCGTGGTCAAAATTGACCAACTCACCTACTATGATCCCAACGCCCCTGCTGCACCGGAAAATGTTCTTCCCATGATTGAACAACCCGATTCTAGTGCAGTTACCTCCTTTGTGTCTTCTGTGGGACCCGGACTTTACTCAGACACACCAATGACCTCTACATTCCAGGCCATTCCACCACCGTCACCAGAGACCCATGTCGCAAACCTCTGTACCCTTTCACAGAATACACAAACACCCAGTAGTCAACCACCATTGGTACCGAGTCACATCGGTGTTACACCTATCCACACCATCCCTTTTCTATTCCCTCCTTCGGGTGTAGTGAGCTCCCCGGTTATGGCTACCCTTAGTCTACCCGGTTTAACATTGGGATTACCCGTGTGGTATATTTCACCTCCCGTTCCACCGTCGACACCAAACGTCATCCTCCAACCGGTACAACCTAT
Source organism: Larix kaempferi (assembly GCA_027924585.1). NCBI lineage: Eukaryota > Viridiplantae > Streptophyta > Pinopsida > Pinales > Pinaceae > Larix > Larix kaempferi. The sequence goes on from BSBM01000232.1 coordinate 11,375,899, forward strand.
TGTTACCTCAAATCAACCTCCTCCTGGTGTCGCAATCCCTTCGTCGTCAACGAAACCTTCTCCTGGTCTCATGATTGCTTCGACGTCAACAAATCCCCCTCTTCTTGCTAAGCCCACTGGGGGCAGAGGTCCAAAACCGTACACTGCTATACCACCTCCTAAGGCAGTTAAACCCCCACCAGTGTTTCGAGCTCCCCCAAAATGCTCATTATGCGATGAGATAGGCCATCCAACTCATCAATGCCCACACTTACCGGCACTCCAAGAGCATATGAATATGTTGGACGATGACATCAGCATCCCAGTAGTTAGATTAGAGCCACCTCTACAGCCTCGCGACAAATCACTGCGCACCAACCATCCTTGTGCTATATGCAGTGTTTACGGCCACTACTCTCACCATTGTCCTGATCTACCTGATTATAGAGCAGCGTTGTACGAGTTAAACAACGTCGACTTATAGATATCTCCTCCCCTCATCGAGGAGATCCACCCCCCACCATCATCCTCGTCGGAAGAATTCAACACAACATATATGATTTCAACAACTTTCAAACCAGAACCCCTCGATTTATGGTCTGACTACTTCAAAACTGATGAGCAAATTTTGGAGACACTCACTGCACCCGACTACCCTTGGGATGATATGCATCATCGCTCGTACTTCCTCCCGGAAGCATCTACATCCACCGCATCCAACCAGCTATCGGTCGAATCGAAATATTTCATACCCACTAAGGTCGATTGGTTAAAGGACCCTATCCCAGCACCGGATGCCTTTGAAGAAGGGAACATGTCGAACATCTCCCCTACCGTACAGATAGACATTTCCACAACACCAGGGAAACCTGAGCTCATCACGCTGGGCGCATCTTGCACTCAAGCAGAAACTCAGGCATACAAAAAGCTCTTTCAAGAGTTCCGTGATATATTTGCCTGGTCCTATACCGAGATGCCTGGTCTCGACCCCGCCATTATAGAGCACCACATTGATACATGGCCTGAGGTACCCCCTGTTCGTCAGAAACAGCGACCCATTCACCCTTCCAAGCTCCCCGCTGTTAAAGCTGAGGTCGAGAACCTCCGCAAAGCAGGATTCATTTATCCTATTCCGTACACCACCTGGGTGTCGAACCCCATTCCGGTCAACAAAAAGCAAGGCACCCTTAGAGTATGCACTGACTTCTGAGATTTAAACCACGCTTGTCCAAAAGACAATTTCCCCACGCCATTCATTGACCAACTCATTGATGAGTGTGCGGGCCATGAAGTCCTATCCTTCATGGACGGGTTTTTCGGATATAACCAGATTCACATCCGCAAGGAGGATCAGTACAAGACTGCCTTCACCACCCCATGGGGCACCTTTGCCTATCGCGTCATGCCATTTGGCCTTAAAAATGCTGGTGCCACTTTCCAACGAGCCATGACCTATTGCTTTCACGACTTGGTCCATATCCTGCGAGTCTATCTTGACGACCTCACAGCTCATTCCCGAAAACGATCAGACCACCTTAACGACCTCCGGCAAGTTTTCCTGCGTTGTCGCAAATATAAAATCCGCTTGAACCCACACAAGTGTGTCTTTTGCATCCCGGCGGGCCGGTTGTTGGGTTTCATTGTTTCCCAAGACGGAATCACTGTCGATCCCCTAAAAGTCAAAGCCATCTTAGAACTTCCCCCTCCTCGCACGCTTCGGCAGCTTCAGAGCTTGCAAGGGCGGTCCAATTTTCTTAGGCGCTTTGTTCCTGATTACGCCACCAAAGTCCATGGATTCTTACGCTTACTCCGTACCCACATACCCTTTGTTTGGGATGAGCAAGCAGACACGGCATTCGAAGCCCTCAAGAAAGCTCTCACACAAGCCCCCTTGATATCCCCACCGGATTTCTCTAAAGACTTCACCCTGTATGTCTCGGCATCTGAATATTCTGTGTCTGGAGTTTTGGTCCAAGAAGATACCTCCCACCAAGAGCATGTGATTTATTACGTCAGCCAGACTTTGTCCGGCCCACCCCTACGATACCCATACGAGGAAAGATTAGCCCTAGCTATAGTCTTTTCCGTACAGAAATTGCAACACTAAATCCTACTCAGTCATACCACGGTCGTGGCCGAATCCAACCCCATGGTCTATCTCCTCACCCGGCGGCTCCTACAAGGTCGTGTTGCTAAATGGGTCATTATCCTCCAGGAATATGACCTCACTTTCAGAACTCCCAAAAGCACTAAAGCCCTCGCGCTTGCTCACCTCATCACGGACCTCCCATCCTCTTCAACATCACCCGTTATCCAAACGGACCTGATTGACGAGCAGATCTTCATCATTTCGTCTGACGACCCTTGGTACGGAGACATTTTGACTTACCTTCGTACGCAAAAATTCCGACCACACATCGATCGTGATGGACGCCGTCGCATACGACACCACGCCCCCCGATACCTCCTGATTGGGGATGTACTTTACCGACGCGGCATTGATACTATCTTACGCCGCTGCCTATCCCATAGTGAGGCGGAACAAGTCCTCAATGATTGTCATAGCGGTGCCTGTGGAGGCCATTTCTCCGGCATGGCCACCCCAGAAAATCATTCGGGCCGGTTATTTTTGGCCATCATTGTTTACTGATTGCATCACCGCAGTCAAACATTGCCAGAACTGCCAACTCTTTTCCCCCAAAGCAAGAACCCCCCCCGCCCCCCTTCATCCAGTCATCACTGTCGGACCATTCTGCAAATGGGCCATCGACTTCCTCGACTGCAACCCCCCGTCAGCCGGCGGTCATAAACACATCGTTTTGGCCGTAGATTATTTCACCAAGTGGGCAGAAGCCATGCCGACCTATAATTGCAAAGCCGACACTGCAGCACGATTTTTCTTCAACCATGTTATCGCTCGTTTCGGAGTGCCCAAGCAACTAGTCTCTGACCACGGCTCTCACTTCGAAGATGCCGTCTGGAAAGAATTATCAACCATGTTGAAATTTGAACACCATTTCTCTTCCGCTTACTATCCCCAAGGAAACGGCCAAGTCAAAGCGATCAATAAAATTTTGAAGACCATTCTCCAACGTACTGTAGACAAGCACAAATCCAATTGGCACCACATGCTTTTCCCGGCACTATGGGCCTACCGCACCTCAACCAAAACCGCCACCGGTTTTACCCCTTTCCATTTAGTTCACGGTGTCGAATCCGTCCTCCCTATTGAGTGCCAGATCCCAGCCTTACATATCGCCGTTGAGCTCCTACCAGACACTTCCCCGATCGAGCAACGTTTACTACTCCTAGAGCAGGCCGATGAAGATCGGCGCACAGCCATTCAAAACATGGAAGCAGCTAAACAACGATTGAAACTAAGTTACGACAAACGCGTCCACCCAAGAACCTTTTCTGAGGGAGACCTTGTCCTCGCTTACGATCAAGCTCATGACAAAACCGGGAAGGGAAAGTTCATATCTATGTGGCAAGGCCCCTACATCATACACACCTGCCTCGGGCAGGGGGCATACATTCTGACCGATTCAGAAGGCAACACCCTACGCAACCCACGCAACGGGTTGTACCTTAAACGATTTTACCCATAGAAAATCCGATGGACACCATCGTCCATTTTAGTATAGGCATACATTTTTTGTTCACAAAAAATTTCAAAAAACCTAAATATTTGTTTTTCTCTACATGACCACAGATGGAGCCTCTTCCACTCTGCCATGTCGGTTTCGCTGATGGTGCAAGCCGTTGGTCTCCCAATCTCGCCTCCGCAGCTTGGGTAATATACTCCCCTTCACATGAGTTAATTCACATTGACGGAGTATGTTTAGGTGCCGCTACCAATAATCAAGCTGAATACGATGCCGTGACCGGTCTCCTGGCCGCTGCTCTCCAAATGAGCATCCGTCACCTCAACGTTTTCTTGGACTCACAGCTCCTAGTTTCCCAGCTCAACAATGATTACCAGGTACGCGATCCCTGTCTTTTAAGAAAATTCCTGTGCATTAAACAAATGGTTAGAAAATCTACCAATTTTCCAACAACCATTGCGGTATCATACGAAGTCCATTTCTCAAACCGTTGGTACCGTTGGGATCAGCACAGCGAGAACTTCATAGAGGTTCCTTCTGTTTCCCGTTTTTACGGGGTCCATTTTTTGACCATTTTTTAGCCTCTCTTGTGGCCTTGGTTTGCGTGCCACATCGGTCGTTCTCCGTTTTCAATGTGCCTTATATAGCCGGATTCAGTTTTCCGCGCTCGTGATGATGCTAGAGATCATTTCTCGCTCTCACCTTTATATTTTTCGGGCATTTTTTCCCATGCCCCCCTCGTCGCCTCGGTTTGCGTGCCACATCGGCCGTTCTCCATTTTCGATGTGCCTTATATCGCCGGATTCAGTTTTCCGCGCTCATGATGATGCTAGAGATCATTTCTCGCTCTCACCTTTATATTTTTCGGGCATTTTGTCCATGCCCTCCTCGTCGCCTCAGTTTGCGTGCCACAACGGTCGTTCTCCGTTTCCGACAATCCTTATGTCACCGGATCCAGTTTTCCGCACTGATGACGATGCTTGAGACCTTTTCTCTCCCTCATCAATCCATTTTTGTTCGGTATAATTTTATCCCTTTTTCGGGCCGAGCAACCCCTTTTACGAAAAAGGCACTTACGGAGTTTCTGTTAAGCTCTTTTCTGACTCCTAAAATAATGAAAAGATCGCCGAGCAATCTTGCTTCCTTTCATGCTCGCTAAATGTATCTGAAAGGGCGTCTACCTGGTATAAGTTTACCCCTTTTCCGGACCTCGTAGACTAATTACGAAAAAGGTATACTCTAGTCACATCGGCTAGAAGAGTTCTCCATCCGCATAATAGAATCTAGAGATCTATGGATCTGCTGTCTAAGATGGCAGATCTATGGATCTAAAGGTTAAAAACTCATAAAAAACTAAGATTTAAAGGCAAAACTAGAGATCTATAGTTCAAACCAAAGCGGAGTCGCCAAAAACTGTTGGCCCGGTTTTGCAACCAGGCTTAGTGCTATGTGCACCTGCTAACTAGTAGCAGCAGTTTCAATAGAAATAAATAACAATAAACTAATTAAACAAGACTATTCATGGATCTAAGCAAAGATATTAAGCAAATAACAAAGATAATTTAAAATCAAGAACAAGAACATGTAAGAATAATAAATTTGTATTGAAAGAATGGGGCAAGCAAGTGCTTGCGGAATCAATACCTCTAATGGTGAGGTTGAATGGCTCCAAGGATGAGCAACTCCAATCTCCAATGGTCTCTTCTCCAATGTGGTTTGCAATGGCTAAAATGCTCAGGGGAGATTTCAGCAGCATAAGGATGAGATAATGGATGGATGTGAAATGAGGAGCCCCTACCACCTTTTTATAGGTTTTGGTGGTGGGAAATACCATTTGTGGTTTTGTGGAAACCAAATGGTATTGACCAACATGGTTTAGGTACTTTTCCCTCCTTTTTCCTTTTTTGAATAAAAATAATATTTTAATTCCCTTTTTAATATTTTTGGGAATTTGGACCCTTTTTGAGGGTTTTTTATGATTTTCTTGGAAAAATAATCTTTTTTAATGGAAAAAGGGGTGCACTAAGGTCTTTTGGTGACCTTTTGTTGGTTTCAGAGGCTCAGATGGTGGAAAAGTGGACAAATGGGTCATGTGAGTAAGGGAATGAGCTAGTGAGCACTTTTTAGGTGTTAACACCTATGCAACCAGCTTTCGATCCATGTCTTTACCAATGAAATGGGCGTTGGGGTCCTTACCAACCTTAGATAGGCCGGTAATTCGGTGAATCAGGTCCACATTCAGATCAATTGGCCTCCCTAGCCAAAGATAACCACCATGAACACAAGATAACAAGACCTTGAAAACCGCATTAACTTCATTGCTACGCCCGAAGTGCGGTAGCTTCAACAGGTTCAACAATCCAGGCCTCTCTAGATTTACTGCAAATTGCTGCGGGACAAATTCGTCAACTTTCTTAGTAGGGTTATGGACCACTGTCAGATAGTGATACGGTGCGAACTGTGGATACGTTCTATAATCTCCCAAGTTAAAGTCATAAAACTTAACAAGCGGAAGATGTTTGAGCAGGGATCCTTCTTCGTGCACGATTTCTGCCATTGGTGGCAACGGAATCGAATACTTGGCATTCTTGGGGATACGCACCTCAGGTGCATCATCCGGGCGTGGAGGAATGTAGTTAACCATAGTGGCCAAAGGCTCTGGAATGGGTTCCTCTGGCTGCTGCTGCTGTTGTGACGCTCACGTGCCCGGGGACTGTCTGGGATCAGGAAGCTCGACAATCTTGATCGGGGTACCCATACCAAAATCTAAACCTCTGCGTCTAAACTGTCGGACGAATTCTTTAGTTGACAAGTTCTTCGTCATGAACTTACATACATGACTTAACATTGAACAGACAAGGGTGGAACAACGTAGGATACGAACTCTGAAAACAAAGGGAGCAGTCTGCACGACACGGCTCTGAAAACAATGACTTAGACTCTCAAACAAGACAACTATGCAACTGGAGGAAAGTAACCCAAGCATATACGAGTGCGGGGTATTTATAGCTAAAGGCGGTAGTAGATGCGGACAAGTGGGGCTAATAACCATAGGCTCCTATGCATATGAGTTGACAACCCCCCTACCCCCGCTCCTCTATGGTGCATTAATTGTGATGGACGGGCTCTGACAGCCTTCGGGAGATGAGCTAAGACGTTCGGATCCTTAATTACATGCGGATCTTAGGGAAATCAAGCTAAATCTATCAGGGAAAATACAATTAAATGGCAGTCTCATCCTTCATTAAGACTCAGACGCGGCTACAGAACTTTCGTAATTCAAATTTTCAAATTTTTCGGCGGGTAACTTCAGCATGGGTAACTGTGCATATAGAGGGGTCCACAGCTAGGACTCCGTAAGAGCAAACAAAATTAGACAACAGGGAACTCCGCAAGAGCGAAAGTTTAACAACCCGGGGGATTTCGCAAGAGCGAAAATAGACTTACCCAGAACAGGATTTATTACTTGCGCGGATGGTTTGAAGAACTGTGCGGGAAGCCAGAGACTGAAAATGTCTCACGACTTCCGTGTAGACTGTGATAAGTGCGATGCCTCTTTCAACTACACTAGACATCTACACGACTTTAGTAGCTGATTAGGTCGACAGGGCGGAGTGGCCGTCATGGTAAAGCTTGATCCGACTCCCGTTGATCATTGTGGGCAGCAATTCTCCATTAAGCTTCGCAAGATGAACTGCTCCTCCTTCTGTTATCTTCATTACTTGAAAGGGGCCTAACCAATTTACACGAAACTTGCCTGGAAACTTGATGAATTTACTATCGTAGAGGAGTACCAAGTCTCCTTCCTAAAATATTTTATTCTTAATATGCCTGTCATGCCAAGCCTTCTGTCTCGCCTTCTGCACTTGTTGATGGAATCCAGCTAAAAGCCTGTCTTCTTCTAAGGCAACCAATTGTGACAGCCTTTCGCTCAGAGTATCAGTATCTGCCATTTCTGTAATTTGAGCAATTCTGAGACTGGGAACAATGTATTCCATGGGCATAACTGCTTCTTGTCCATACACCAAATTGAAAGGTGTGTGACCTATTAGTTTCTTGCATGTGGTTCTGTAAGCCCATAACACAGTTGTGACTCTAAGGTCCCAATCATCTCTTTGTTGGTTACAGATCTTGGTCAGGGCATTCTCCATAATCTTATTGAATGCCTCCACTGTACCATTAGCTTGAGGGTGGTAGGGTGTACTCTTGTGGTGAATAATGTGGAATTCTTCAGTAAGGGCCTCTATAGTCTCGTTCAGGAAATGTGTGCCCTGATCACTCGTTAGAATTAGTGGACATCCAAATCTAGTGACAATATTCTCGAAAATGAACTGTGTGGCAGTGATAGCGTCGCAATTCTTAACTGGCTTCGCCTCAGCCCATCTGGTGAGGTATTTAGTAGCTGTGATGATGTATCTTGTGCCGGTTCTCTTTCCTGGTGGGTCGATAGGTCCCACGAAATCAATGGCCCACTTATCAAAAGCACGCACTATTATCTGGGGTCTGAGCAACATTTCATCTCTTCTTGAAGGTTTTCCTGTTCGCTGGCACACATCGCAACACTTACAGAATTCCTTAGTATCCTTGTGCAATGTTGGCCACCAAAGACCTGCGGCTAAGATCTTCTACGCAGTCGGCTTTCCTGCGAAATGGCCTCCTGCGGTTCCTGAGTGCGCTTCTGTGATTATGGAGTTCTTCTCATGCGATAAAATGCATCTGCGCAAAACTTCATCAGGGCCCAACTTATAGAGTTGTCCTGCTATCAAAGTGAAGTCTGCGTCTTTGACAACAATTTGTTTCTTCTGCTGTATTGTGAACTCAACTGGTGCTTGCCCTGTAGTGAGAAACTCAAGAATATCAGAATAATATCCATATGTTGCTTGAATAGAGAACAGTTGGGCATCAGGAAGATTGTCCTCCAAATTTGTAGGTTCCTCCCCTGACTCTATCCTAGATAAATGGTCAGGTCCTGCATTCAATCTACCTGGCTTCACAATAATCTCAAAATCATACTCCTGGAAGAGGAGTATCCATCTGCAAATTCTTCCCCCTAACACTGGCTTATTGACCAAGTACTTCAAAGCAGAGTGGTCAATATACATTTTAAAATGAGCACCCAATAGATAGTGTTTGAACTTATGTAAGGCATACACCATAGCTAGTCCTTCTCTTTCTGTAGTGGTGTAGTTCTTCTCAGCTGTAGACAGCTTTCTGCTAGAATAAGCAATGGGGTGGTCGATACCTCCTTCTCCCGGTTGTGTAAGTACAACCCCCAATGCTATGGAAGAAGCATCTACATGAACATGAAAGGGTTTTCTCTAGTCTGGGAAAACTAGAATAGGCACTGTGATCATCTTTTCTTTAAGTGTGTCCAAGCTCTATTGACATTCTTCTGTCCATTGGAATTTCGAGTCCTTTTTCAGCAGTCTTTCCATAGGTGCAGTAATCTTTGCATAAACCTTGATAAATTTCCTGTAGTATCCTGTATGTCCTAATGTAGTGTGCAATTGTTTGACTAAGTTGGGCGCAGGCAAGTTAGCAATGATGGCAACCTTCGCAGGATCCATCATGAGTCCTTGTCTGCATACTATGTGACCCAACAAAATACCAAAAGGAGCACAGAATATACATTTTTTCAAGTTAAGGGAAATCTGATACTGTCTACATTTTTCTAACATCATCCTTAGGTTCCCTATATGGTTCTTTAGTAAACCAAATACAGTCCAGTCATCAAAATAGACTTCTAGAAACTTATGAATGAATTCTTTGAAAACAGCAACAACGACTCTAGAGAAGATAGCAGGAGCGTTTTTAAGACCAAAGGGCATTACCATATACTGGAATGAGCCCCATTCAGTCGCAAACGTGGTCTTATGGCGGTCCTCTGGATGGATTCTGATTTGATGGTATCCTGAAAAGCCATCAGTGAAGGAGTAAGCCTCTTGTCCTCCAACATTATCAATCACTTCATCTGTAAACGGCGTAGGAAATGGATCATGCGTTGATGCGTCGTTGAGCTTGCGCAGGTCCACGCAGATTCTTATTTCACCTTTTGCATTTTTCTCTTGTACCACCATAGGACTAATCCAATCACTTTCCTCTACTGGCTCAATGATACCAGCTGTGAGCATCTTATCAATTTCTTCTCTAACCTTTTCTTTATATCGCGGGTTCAACCTGTACGGGCGCTATTTTACTGGCTTAGCATCCGCTTTCAAAGGTATGCACATAACTCCTAAATCTCCTAGGATGCCTTTCATTTCTGTAAACTTGGTAGGAAAGATATCCTGGTACTCATGTAGTAGATCTGCAATATGGTCAACAGTTTGATCATCCCAATAATCTCCTATAGAGGCAACCTTGGGTTCGGCTTCTATACCAATGTTAATTTTCTTGAGCTTGATGTGTTCTGTAATGGCAGGGATATCAAGCTAAGGGCCTTCGACTTTGCGTGTCCCTTCTGACTCTCGAAATTATCATCCTCTTCTCCAGCGGCGAAATTATAGCATTCCAGGGCATGTTCCATCTGGACAGCCTAGTCTAGTTGAGAATACTTTGGTAACGGACATTGTTCAAATACCTTCTTTCTAATACACTTTAAAGCCTGATCGATGCTTGGATGTTCTGACTCAAAGCTGAAAGTGAGTTGAAAACTTTCAATCATGAGAGGCCAAGTGATAGTGCCTCTGCGCAACTCTGTTTTAGTGTACCAGTCCCTTGGAACTATATCCAACGTGTGGATGAATAGGTGAGCCCACTCATCCTTTGGAATATCTGACCATTGCTGAATACATGCTTTCACGTGTGACCTGGGGTCACTCTGTCCATCATATTTGCGCAAAACTCCTGTTGTAGTCTCTTGAAATCTGCATAGTATCAACCTGCGAGAGTCTTTCCATGTGTCGATATTTTCTATATGCGCACCCCACCATCTCGCGGGTGTAGCGCGCAGTGCTACATCCAATGCTTGTATGCGCTACTCATCTGGGATTTCTTGTTCATATGCATGTATGAATTCACTTACTCCAGTTAAACCATCAAAGATTGGGGTGTTATTCAATTATGTGCCAATCCATCGAATGGAATTAGTCATCATGGCGCAACGCCTTGCAGAAAGCTCATGTAAGCGATTCTGCCAGTTTTCCAGTCCTACTTCCGAATCTGATGTGCACGAACTATCGCATCGCCAGCTGATATGGCCATCCGCTGTGGGATTGACATAATCATTATGACTAGCAGTCATCTGGTACAAAATTTCCATGTGGCGCACTTCTTCTTCTGCTCGAATGGGTTCAATATACTGTGGTCCTTGAAGGGGATCGAGCGGTGCAATGACCCTAATCTGGTCATCCTCAAAAGTCATCTGTCTTTTCTTCAAATTAATGACAGCCAGATTATCAAATGCCCAGTCTATGCCTAAAAGTGCTGGGTAAGGTCTATTGTCATCCAAAATTTTGATTACTTCAAAGTCTGCAGAACTTCCTACTCCCTCAATAACAATGGGTACATTGGGTAATCTGCCCAATGGAGAAACGCGGTGCTGATTTGCAAGTCTTAGCTGGATAGGAGATCTGACAAGCTGAGGGCTACCCATATGTTCTCATGTCTGCATGGTGAGAACATTAACTTCTGAGCCTAAATCCAAAATGACTTCGTCCATCTCAAATGCTCCAATCTGTGTTGTGCGTCTCATCTCTCTTCCAATTCTAGTATGACTCCCAAATCATCACAATACTACTTTGATGTTTTCCAATATGGTCACAATGCTTGAACGCTCCTCCACCACAAATGTGTCTAGGACCATCACTAAGTCCATGAAGCATGCTCCTAATTCCAAGCTTCCACTAGTTAAGTGTCTAACATCCAAGTTATATATCACATGGACCTAATCTCTAAGGGCTAACTGTCCTCATCCAAGTGCCCAAAACGGCTCCGTGTGCCAAAAAACCCCTCCTCCTAGCTACTTACCTCACGTCACCAATACTTGGAATACCCCTTAGTGTGTTTTCATGGACATATGCATGGCTTGGTTTTGGTGGATACTTGACCTCTGTTACAACAGTAGCTTGGCACTCTTAGCTAGAAGGATGTTACCTTGATCGGCATGATGACTCCCCCAATGTGTGCACCCAATGGGTCAATCATAATGCCGATCAAGGTAACAACCTCCTAGCTAAGAGTGTCGCGCTACCTCTCTAACCAAGGTCAAGCATCCACCAAAATCGAGCCATCCATATGTCCACGAAGCATCTCCAACAAGCTGGGACACACATTGCTCTCCTAGCAAGGTGAAAATAGTTTTGGAGTAACCTAAAAAACTAAGAAAAAAACATTAGGATTACCAACAAAGCCATGATATTGTGATGGGAAATGCCATAAGTGTAGTGGTTTACACCAATTACAACAATAATGCAAGGTGTTGGTAGTGGTACAATGATTGTAAAGGAAAAGGACTGTGGAGATACCAAAGGGGACCTAGTGTTAGAAAAAGGACCAAGAGGTAGGGCATAAAATGCTTTTTGTTCCAAAGCTAGTTGGGGTGGGGGAACACTAGGCAGGATATGCAAGTTAAAAAAATTGGTGTAAAAACGGAAAAATCAAGAGCAACAACTAAAAAGTGGGGGAAATGAGTGGATGGACACATATTGATAAACTAAAGTTGGGGAGGTTAGTCCTCAAGCTTCTTCATTGAAAGGGTAAAGCATTGCAATAGTAAGGAATGAAGAGACAACCTCAATCCCCATGAGAGGAATGAGGATTCCATACTATACATTAAATGCCATCGATCGCGTAGGCACATGGTACTGTTGGGCTGTGTCATTCTAACACCACAATCTACATCTCCGTAGGATATTCCAGTTGTGTTAATTGGTGGAGATTGAGACATAGGAGCACTTCATCTCCAAGTGTATGATATATTGTAAGAACATATGGAGATATCATTGTTTATTCCATGATTAAGGTTGTCCCTTTCTCAAAGATTCTTGGCAGTCTATATCAGGAGGTGATTCCTCGCACACCAAACTTATGAGGCTTATTCAAGCCCATCTCTACTATGTTGATCACTTGTTTGGAGGTATCACATGTTATACAAATACACAACCCATCAATACAGAGGACACTAGGCTGGTAATAAACTGAAAATCCTCCAATTCTATCAAGAAACAACAACTTATGAAGACACAAAAACATAGCCTCTCTACTTGATCTCAATAAGATAATATCCACCCAACATTGATTGAGCAATAAGACATCTATCACAATATTTTTCTCTTCGTCCTAGAAGGACAAGAAAACTTCAACATATTTTGTAAGAAGGTTTCCCTTAGGATTACCAACAAAGGAAAGATATCATGATGAACTGTTACATCCCATTTTGTATGGGTGTCCATGTGTGATTTTGATCACTCTTGAGAGGCGTGACATCATCCATGATAATGTGTTGGTGCCTCAATGATGATCATGAGCATTTATATGGACTATTTGAGGCATGGTGACTTGGTTTTGAGCATAAATAAAGGCAAGTCTATGATAATCAGTTGTTCTAGGTATGGTTTTATCATTGAAAAACACTAAAAAGGTATTATCTTTACTTCTAGGTGCATTTCAGAACATAAAACAACAATCGAACACCCCATACCTCAAATCTGAGTCAATTTGAGGGCAAAAGGAAAAATTTATCAACCATGTAACAACAAGATGAAGACTCTGAACTATTATATTAACCGACCTTCTCTCATTTTAATGGAAGATTCAACCTTGGAGGCATGTGCACAAGTCTATCACTTGTCCCCCTCATTGATTGTATGTATCAGGTTTGAGATTGGAATCCTTATATAAGTTTTCACTAGCCTACGAGGGGTTTTGGAGATGATTTACAAACGTGTAGTATTGAATAATAGTCGCAACATCCTTTTGAAACCTAAGATACAGAATTCAATGGACCTTTTTGGAGATTACTTTGGGTTCTTGTAAATGTACAGCAACAGGTTAATGAGAATTATAGGCAATTTAAAAGATCATCAGACAAAAGTAAAACTTCACACTGAGCACTTCTAATTCTGGGCAATGATCAAGCATTTCAGTGTCAATCTGGGCAATTCCAAGGAGTTGTTTACATGAGAGAACAACACTTATATACGGAGCAAGGTTGTTACACCTAAACTCCTACCATCATGAGATTCAGTGTATACATCCCTAAAGCTTCATTGAATAAGTTATTGGACTGGAAGAGATATAACCCATTTTTACTAGGTTTTGAGAGGTTGTCGCATGCTGCACTCATGCAACCTGCGACGTCGTATCTTGCTCTCTTGGAGGGTGCGGCGATGTCAGTTAATGGACAAAAATAGCTCCCTCGAGCTCATTCTCGAAACCTGTTGACATGTATCCTTATCCTTGACCTCTTAGGGGAGCTGGCACTCGTTTCCTAACCTCTTGGGGGGATCCCCTATCTCTCTCCTACCATATCTCAACCTACCCTATCCATATCCTATCCACTTAGTCCTATATAAGTGAAGCTCTACCCCTCTCAAAGGGGCGGAAATCTATATTGTCTACATGATGGTGAAATCATCTTGGAGAGATCTCTAACTCATCCATTGAGAGACTCACACTTCCTTGGGAAGATATGGCAATTGGTTTGGATAGAGAAGGGCTTCTATGTTAAGCTTTGGTTGTAGTCATTCATACCTATGTAATTTCCCTATATGTACAGTAATATAAACGCTTTCCACCAGTATTGGTGTGTTGATGATATTGCATAGTTTACCTGCTTAACTGTTTACATAGATCCGTTATTGTATAGATGCTTTTTTACTTGTTTGTCTTGTCCCATGTGTCTTGACAAGTCTTGCAGCTGAGATCTGATGACCGCGAGGTGTGGAGCAACATCTAGGAGGAAGGACTTGAAGTTTAAGGTAAGACATCTAGTGACCCGATCCTTAACTAGATCTAGGAAAGTGGTTTATAGTCTGTACTATTTGTTCTAGACTCACATTGAGCTACCGAGATCTGGCTCGCATCCGCTCGAGTGGATTGTCCGTCAAACAAAGGTTCCTCCAGCCACCCTCTTCCCTAACTCGCTATCTTGGATTCGTTCTCTACAAGCCACCAAAAAATATTTTGGGTGAAATCTAAGCATGAAGAACATCAATCCTGGGTTTTTTGCAACCATGGCGAAGGCCTCATCATTGATGTATCTCAGGATGCAGTTGGAAACAATAACACCCACCTTCAACCCTATCTCAAAGGACAGCAACCCTGTTTCAGAAGACAATTTTTATAGTTTTATGTGGTAACTGGAAGTTTAGAGGGAGGTGGCAATCACAATATCTACCATCTATCCGCAATACGGAGTGTGTGTAGCTCTGTGGAGCATTTCTTATGTTTCCCTCTGATAAACCTTGTTTCAAGCCTGTGGTGAAGTTGGATCCTTTAAGGAGGAGGTTCTTCATTGTCAAGACACTTGGGAGATATGTCTTGAACCTAAATTGTCATATCTTTCTTTAGATTAGTGCATTCCTTAGCTTCCAGACTTCTCCACCTGGAAACACACTTGTTCATCATCCTCTACATTATCCCACCCCCTAGAATGAAGTCTTTAGCTCAGTCGCCAACATTGGAGCAATTACAAACTACTGTGGGCAGTAGCATGAAGGCACCTTAAAGGGGAATTTATAAACTATTGTAGGCAAAAATGTTAGGATAGAGTAGTGAGCAGTTACATATGGAGCATGAGGGAACTCTTTTTGATGGTAGTTACATCCTATTCTTGGAAACATTAAAGAGGGCCTCACTTGTGGCTATGACATTCTATGAAGGGCACACTCCCTTTCGTATATTTCTAATCATATTCTTGGAAGCATTAGGTGTGCTCTCCTTTCTCGTCCCACCAATCATGATCCTCCTTGGACTCAGAGCCCCTCCTCCAAGATGTTGCACTCTCTGATAAGTTGATAGTCCAATGATCCCTCTTCCGCTCTATAAGTATCCTCCCAATAAGTATCCTCCCACAAGGATCTCCTCTAGCTCTATGCAAGATGTCCTTTCTATGCAAAATACTACTTTGATGTTTGCCAATATGGTCAAAAAGCTTGAATGATCCTCCTCCACAAATGTGTCTATGTCCATCGCTAAGTCCATGAAGCATTGTCCTCATCCCAAGCTTCCTCAAGTTAAGTGTCCAACATCCAAGGTATATATCAATTGGACCTAATCTCCAAGGGCTAAGTATCCTCATCTAGGTGCCCAAAACCCCTCCTCCGAGCTAGTTACCTCCCATGACCGAGAATAGGAATCCCCCTTTGTGTGCCTTTATGGACATATGCATGGCTTGGTTTGGGTGGATTCCTTACCTTGGCTAGAGAGGTAACATGGCACTCTTAGCTAGGCGGTTGTTACCCTGATCGGCATGATGGCACCCCCATTGTGTGCACCCAATGGGTCAGTCATTATGTCGATCAGGGTAAAACCCTTCTTGCTAAGAGTGCCACGCTACCTCTCTAACCAAGGTCAAGAATCCACCAAAACCGAGGCATCCATATGTCCATGAAGCATCTCCAAGGGGCTAGGACACACACTGCTTTCCTAGCAAGGTGAAAACATTTTTGGAGTAACCTAAAAAGCTAAGAAAAAAACATTAGGATCACCAACAAAGCCAAGATATAGTGATGAGAAATGCTATTAATGTAGTGGTTTACACCAACTACAACAATAATGCAAGTTGTTGGTAGTGGTATAATGATTGCAATGGAAAAGGACAGAAGAGCTACCAAAGGGGACCTAGTGTTACAAAAAGGAACAAAAGTTGGGGCATAAAATGCTTTTAGTTCCAAATCTAGTTGGGGTGGGAGCACACTAGGGAGGATATGCAAGTTAAGAAGCTTAGTGTAAGAACGAGACAACCAAGAGCAACAACTAAAAAGTGGGGAGAATCAGTGGATGGACTCAAATTGATAAACAAAAGTTGGAGAGGTTGCTCCTATAAAACTTTCTTCATTGAAAGGGTAAACCATTGCAATAGTAAGAAATGGAGAGATGATCTCAAGCCCCATGAGAGAAATGAGGATTCCTTACTATACATTAAATGCTAAGTTGCCAGAAAACTTGGGGACGAGGACGCCACTTTTTGAAGCAGTGGACTTGCGTACGTCGGGGTACTGTAGATATATATATATATATATATAATCAAACATTTTTAAAATTCAAATCATTTTCAGTAGTATTCATTGTTCAATAAGTAACATGCCCATTCCTTCAAAGTTCATGAATCATTGATATTTACAAATGAACCTCAAGTCTCAACATGATATCAAACAATCATTAATTATTAATGACATAAACAAAGTGGAACTTCAAATTATTGTTTTCATATTGATATGATTCATATGAATCATGATTCATCAATCATGATATATGTCAAAGTCATACAACATGCAGTATGACAATTCTCCTCTGCAGGCCGCATTCCTTTCCCATTGCCGCCTTTTTCCAAGTGACAAATCCAATGTGAAAGGAAAGTCAGCAATGCATTGGGAGGGAAGGGCATGGTGTTAAGAGAGTAGGGGAACCCACACCCACCCCTTCCCTCTTCAAAGTGCTAAAAAAAATTATAATTTTTTCTTAATTTTCAGTCAACGAAGTCTCCTTGGAGTCCAAAAACCAAGCGAAGTTTCCAATTTTTTTGCCAAAGGTTTTCCGTAATCGGGTACTTCGACGGGGACTTCAAGAAACGTTTGAGAGGTATCCAACTCGATTTCCCAGACGTGGGACGGTACCTAGGATGGGGACACGAATCCAGCCCCCGGGGACGGGTACCCCTGTAACACAAATTAAATGCTATCGATTTCATAGGATCATGGTACTGCTAGAGTAATTGAAAGTATATTCTCACCACTTATATATGGCATTCTAACACCAGATTCTACACCTGGATAGGATATGCCAGGTGTGTCAATTGGTGGATATTGATACATAGGCGCACTTCATCGCCATGTGTATGGTATATTATACGAACATATGGAGATATCATTGTTTATTCCATGATTAAGGTTGTCCCTTTCTCAAAGGTCTTTTGCAGTCTATATCACGAGGTGATTCCTCACACACCAAACTTATGAGGCTTATTCAAGCCCATCTCTACTAATTTGATCACTTGTTTGGAGGTATGACATGTTATACAAATACACCATCCATCAATACAAACGATGCTAGGCTAATAATAAAGTGAAAATCCTCCAATTCTATCGAGAAATAACCTATGAAGCCATGAAAACAAAGCCACTCTACTTGATCTCAATCTAAAAATTCCCTCCCAGCATTGATTAAGCAATGAGATGTCTATTACAATATTTTTCTCTTCATCCTAGAATGACAAGAAAACTTCAACATATCGTAATAAGGTTTCCCCTAGGATATCCTCTATCTCTAGGAAACATGTCCTCTCTGTGCACAATACTACTTTGATGTTTGTCAATATGGTCACAATGCTTGAACGCTCCTCCACCACAAATGTGTCTAGGACCATCGCTAAGTCCATGAAGCATGGTCCTCATCCCAAGCTTCCTCTAGAAAAGTGTCTAACATCCAAGTTATATATCACATGGACCTAATCTCCAAGTGCTAAGTTTCCTCATCCAAGTGCCCAAAACCGCTCCTTGTGCCCAAAACCGCCCTCCTCCTAGCTGGTTACCCCGTGACCGAGAATTGGAATACCCCTTAGTGTGTCTTCATGGACATATGCATGGCTTGGTTTGGGTGGATACTTGACCTATGTTACAAAGGTAGCATGGCACTCTTAGCTAGAAGGATGTTACCTTGATAGCCATGATGACTCCCCCAATGTGTGCACCCAACGGGTCGATCATTATGTCGATCAGGGTAACAACCTCCTATCTAAGAGTGTCACGCTCCCTCACTAACCAAGGTCAAGCATCCACCCAAACTGAGCCATCCATATGTCCACGAAGCATCTCCAAGGGGCTACGACACACAATGCTTTCCTAGCAAGGTGAAAACACTTTTGGAGTAACCTAAAAAGCTAAGAAAAAAACATTAGGATTACCAACAAAGCCATGATATTGTGATGGGAAATGCCATAAGTGTAGTGGTACAATAATGCAAGTTGTTGGTAGTGGTACAATGATTGTAAAGGAAAAGGACAGTGGAGCTACCAAAGGGGACCTAGTGTTAGAAAAAGGACCAAAAAGTAGGGCATAAAATGCTTTTTGTTCCAAAGTTAGTTGGGGTGGGGGCACACCAGGTAGGATATGCAAGTTAAGAAGCTTCGTGTAAAAACGGAAAAACCAAGAGCAACAACTAAAAAGTGGAGGAAATGAGTGGATGGACACATATTGATAAACTAAAGTTGGAGAGGTTCTTCCTCAAGCCTTCTTCATTGAAAGCGTAAAGCATTGCAATAGTAAGGAATGAAGAGACGACCTCAAGCCCCAATAGAGGAATTAGTAGTCCATACTATACATTAAATACCATTGATCGCGTAGACTCATGGTACTGCTGGGCTGTGTTTTTCTAACACCACAATCTACATCTCGATAGGATATGCCAGTTGTGTCAATTGGTGGATATTGGGACATAGGAGTACTTCATCTGCAAGTTTATGATATATTGTAAGAACATATGGAGATATCATTGTTTATTCCATGATTAAGGTTGTCCCTTTCTCAAATATTTTTGGCAATCTATATCGGGAGGTGATTCCTCATACACCAAACTTATGAGGCTTATTCAATCCCATCTCTACTAAGTTGATCACTTGTTTGCAGGCATCACATGTTATACAAATACAGAACCCATCAATACAGAGGACACTAGGTTGATAATAAACTGAAAATCCTCCAATTCTATCAAGAAACAACAACTTATGAAGCCACGAAAACATAGCCTCTTTACTTGATCTCAATGTGATAATTACCACCCAACATTGATTGAGCAATAAGACGTCTATTACAATATTTTTCTCTTCGTCCTAGAAGGACAAGAAAACTTCAACATATTGTAAGAAGGTTTCCCCTAGGATTACCAACAAAGGAAAGATATCATGATGAACTGTTACAACCCATTTTGCATGGGTGTCCATGTGTGATTTTGATCACTCTTCAGAGGCGTGACATCATCCATGATGATGTGTTGGTGCCTCAATGATGATCATGAGCATTTATATGGACTATTTGAGGCATGGTGACTTGGTTTTGAGCATAAAGAAAGGCAAGTCTATGATAATCAGTTGTTCTAGGTATGGTTTTATCATTGAATAGCACTGAAAAGGTATTATCTTTACTTCTAGGTGCGTTTCAGAACATAAAACAACAATCGAACACCCCATACGTCAAATCTGAGTCAATTTGAGGGCAAAAGGAAATATTTATCAGCCATGTAACAACAAGATAAAGACTCTGAACTATTATATCAACCAACCTTCTCTCATTTTAATGGAAGATTCAACCTTGGAGACATGTGCACAAGTCTAGCACTCATCCCCCTCATTGATTGTATGGATCAGGTTTGAGTTTGGAATCCTTATATAAGTTTTCACTGGCCTACGAGAAGTTTTGGAGATGATTTACAAACATGTAGTATTGAATAGTAGTCACAACATCCTTTTGAAACCTAAGATATAGAATTAAATGGACCTTTTTGGAGATTACTTTGGTTTCTTGTAAATGTACAACAACAGGTTAATGAGAATTATAAGCAATTTCAAATATCATTGGACAAAAGTAAAATTTCACACTGAGACCTTCTAATTCTGGGCAATGATCAAGCATTTCAGTGTCAGTCTGGGAAATTTCGAGGAGTTGTTTTCATGAGAGAACAACACTTATATACAAACCAAGGTTCCTCCATCCACCCTCTTCCCTAAATTGTTGCCTCCAATTCATTCTTTGCAAGCCACCAAAAGAATATTTTGGCTGCAATCTCAGCATGAAGAACATCGGTCCTTGATTTGTTGCAACCATGGAGATATCCTGATCATTGATGTATCTTAGGATACCATCAGCAACAATAACATCCACCCTCAACTTGGTGTCAAAAGACAGCAACCCTATTTCAGAATTGAAGGATGTTTTTTTATCATTTTATGTGGTAATTGGAAGTTTAGACCGAGGTGGTAGTCACAATATCTACCAACTATCAGCGATAAGGAGGGGACGCATCTCTATGGAATGTTTCTTTTGTTGCCCTCGAATCAGCCTTGTGTCAAGCCTGTGGTGAAGTCACCTTGTTTCAAGCTTGTGGTGAGGCCGCATCCTTCAAGGAGGAGGTTTTACGTTGCTAAGACAATTGGGAGATATGTCTTGAACATAAATGGTCATACATTTCTTCAACTCGCTGCATTCCTAACCTCCCAGACTTTCTCCACCTCAAAACACACTTGTTCATCATCCTCTACATTATTTGCAGCCATAGAATGAAGTCTTTACCTCAGTCACCAACATTGGAGCAATTACAAACTACTCTAGGCAGCAACATGAAGGCAACTTAAAGGGGCAGTTATACACTATAGTAGGCAATAACGCGAGGATGTAGTAGTGAGGAGTTACATATCGAGCATGAGGGAACTCTTCTTAATGCTAGTTACATCCTATTATTGGCAACATTAAAAAGGGCCTCACCTGTGGCTATGACATTCTATGACGGGCACACTCCCTTTCCTATATTTCTCATCCTATTCTTGGAAGCATGAGGTGTGTTCTCCTTTCCCGTCTCACTGATCATGGTCCTCCTTGGGCTAAGAGCCTCTCCTCCAATATGCTGCACTCTCCGATAAGTTGTTAGTCCAATGCTCCCTCTTCCGCTCTATAAGTCTCCTCCCACAAGGATATCCTCTAGCTCTATGCAACATGTCCTCTTTGTGCACAATACTACTTTGATATTTTCCAATATGGTCACAATGCTTGAAGGCTCCTCCACCACAAATGTGTCTAGGTCCATCACTAAGTCCATGAAGCATGGTCCTCATCCCAAGCTTCCTCCAGTTTAGTGTCTAACATCCAAGTTATATATCACATGGACCTAATCTCCAAGGGCTAAGTGTCCTCATCCAAGTGCCCAAAACCGCTCCTTATGCCCAAAACCCCCCTCCTCAGCGCTAATTACCTCACGTGACCGAGAATTGGAATACCCCTTATTGTGTCTTCATAGACATATGCATGGCTTGGTTTGGGTGGATACTTGACCCCTGTTACAGAGGTAGCATGGCACTCTTAGCTAGAAGGATGTTACCTTGATCGGCATGATGACTCCCCCAATGTGTGCACCCAATGGGTCAATCATTATGTCGATCAGGGTAACAACCTCCTAGCTAAGAGTGTCGCGCTCCCTCTCTAACCAAGGTCAAGCATCCACCCAAACCGAGCCATCCATATTTCCACGAAGCATCTCCAAGGGGCTAGGACACACATTGCTCTCCTAGGAAGGTGAAAACACTTTTGGAGTAAACGAAAAAGCTAAGAAAAAAACATTAGGATTACCAACAAAGCCAAGATATTGTGATGGGAAATTCCATAAGTGTAGTGGTTTACACCAACCACAACAATAATGCAAGTTGTTGGTAGTGGTGCGATGATTGTAAAGCAAAACGACAGTGGAGATACCAAAGGGGACCTAGTGTTAGAAAAAGGACCAAAAGGTAGGGCATAAAATGCTTTTTGTTCCAAAGCTAGTTGGGGTGGGGGCACACCAGGTAGGATATACAAGTTAAGAAGCTTCGTGTAAAAAAGGGAAAACCAAGAGAAACAACTAAAAAGTGGGGCAAATGAGTGGATGGACACATATTGATAAAATAAATTTGGAGAGGTTAGTCCTCAAGCCTTCTTCATTGAAAGGGTAAAGCATTGCAATAGTAAGGAAGGAAGAGACGACCTCAAGCCCCATGAGAGGAATGAGGATTCCATACTATACATTAAATGCCATCGATCGCATAGGCTCATGGTACTGCTGGGCTGTGGCATTCTAAAACCACAATCTACATCTTGGTAGGATATGCCAGTTGTGTCAATTGGTGGAGATTGAGAAATACGAGCACTTCATCTCCAAGTGTATGATATATTGTAAGAACATATGGAGATATCATTGTTTATTCCATGATTAAGGTTGTCCCTTTCTCAAAGATTCTTGGCAGTCTACATCGGGAGGTGATTCCTCACACACCAAACTTATGAGGCTTATTCAAGCCCATCTCTACTAAGTTGATCACTTGGTTGGAGGCATCACATGTTATACAAATACACAACCCATCAATACAGAGGACACTAGGCTGATAATAAACTGAAAATCCTCCAATTCTATCAAGAAACAACAACTTATGAAGCCATGAAAAAATAGCCTCTCTACTTGATCTCAATGTGATAATTCCCACCCAACATTGATTGAGCAATAAGACGTCTATTACAATATTTTTCTCTTCATCCTAGAAGGACAAGAAAACTTCAACATATTGTAAGAAGGTTTCCCCTAGGATTACCAACAAAGGAAAGATATCATGATGAACTGTTACACCCTATTTTGCATGGGTGTCCATGTGTGATTTTGATCACTCTTGACAGGCGTGACATCATCCATAATGATGTGTTGGTGCCTCAATGATGATCATGAGCATTTATATGGACTATTTGACGCATGGTGACTTGGTTTTGAACATAAAGAAAGACAAGTCTATGATAATCAGTTATTCTAGGTATGGTTTTATGATTGAATAGCACTGAAAAGGTATTATCTTTACTTCTAGGTGCATTTAAGAACATAAAACAACAATCGAACACCCCAAACCTCATATCTGAGTCAATTTGAGGGCAAAAGGAAAAATTTATCAACCATGTAATGACAAGATAAAGACTTTGAACTATTATAGCAACCGACCTTCTCTCATTTTAATGGAAGATTCAACCTTGGAGGCATGTGCACAAGTCTAGCACTTGTCCCCCTCATTGATTTTATGGATCAGGTTTGAGTTTGGAATCCTTATATAAGTTTTCACTGGCCTACGAGAGGTTTTGGAGATGATTTGCAAACATGTGGTATGGAATAGTAGTCACAACATCCTTTTGAAAAATAAGATACAGAATTCAATGGACATTTTTGGAGATTACTTTGGGTTCTTGTAAATGTACAGCAACAGGTTAATGAGAATTATAGTCAATTTCAAAGATCATCAGACAAAAGTAAAACTTCACACTGAGCACTTCTAATTCTGGGCAATGATCAATCATTTTAGTGTAAGTCTGGGCAATTCCGAGAAGTTGTTTTCATGAGAGAACAACACTTATACACAGAGAAAGGTTCCTCCAGCCAGCCTATTCCCTAACTCGCTACCTTGTATTCGTTCTCTACAAGCCACCAAAAAATATTTTGCATGCAATCTAAGCATGAAGAACATCAATCCTGGGTTTGTTGCAACCATGGCGAAGCCCTGATCATTGATGTATCTCAGGATATATTTGGCAACCATAACGTCCAACTTCAACCCTGTCTCAAAGGACAAGAACCCTATTTCAGAAGACGTTTTTTATCGTTTTATGTGGTAACCGGAAGTTTAGAGGGAAGTTGCAGTCACAATATCTACCATCTATCCGCAATACGGAGGGTGCGTAGCTCTGTGGGACTTTTCTTATGTTGCCCTCAGATCAAACTTGTTTCAAGACTGTGGTGAAGTTGGATCCTTTAAGGATGAGGTTCTTCGTTGTCAAGACACTTGGGATATATGTCTTGAACCTAAATTGTCATACCTTTCTTCAGCTTAGTGCATTCCTTAGCTTCCAGACTTCTCCACCTCAAAACACACTTGTTCATCATCCTCTACATTATCCCCGTCCCTAGAAAGAAGTATTTAGCTCAGTCGCCAACATTGGAGCAGTTAGAAACTACTCTTGGCAGCATCATGAAGGAACCTTAAAGAGGAATTTATACACTATTGTAGGCAATAACGTGAGGATAGAGTAGTGAGCACTTATATATGGAGCATGAGGGAACTCTTCTTGATGGTAGTTACATCCTATTCTTGGCAACATTAAAGAGGGCCTCACTTGTGGCTATGACATTCTATGAAGGGCACACTCCCTTTCCTATATTTCTAATCCTATTATTGGAAGCATGAGGTGTGCTCTCCTTTCTCGTCCCACCAATCATGATCCTCCTTGGACTCAGAGCCCCTCCTCCAAGATGTTTCTCTCTCTGATAAGTTGATAATCCAATGCTCCCTCTTCCACTCTATAAGTATCCTCCCACAAGTATCTCCTCTAGCTCTATGCAAGATGTCCTCTCTATGCAAAATACTACTTTGATGTTTTCCAATATGGTCAGAAAGCTTGAATGATCCTCCTCCACAAATGTTTCTATGCCCATCGCTATGTCCATGAAGCATTGTCCTCATCCCAAGCTTCCTCAAGTTAAGTGTCCAACATCCAAGGTATAAATCACATGGACCTAATCTCCAAGGGCTAAGTATCCTCATCCAAGTGCCCAAAACCCCTCCTCCTAGATAGTTACCTCCCATGACCGAGAATTGGAATCCCCCTTTGTGTGCCTTTATGGACATATGCATGGCTTGGTTTGGGTGGATGCTTGACCTTGGTTAGAGAGGTAACATGGCACTCTTAGCTAGGAGGTTGTTACCCTGATCGGCATGATGGAACCCCCATTGTGTGCACCCAATGGGTCGGTCATTATGTCGATTGGGGTAACAACCTTCTTGCTAAGAGTGCCACGCTACCTCTCTAACCAAGGTCAAGAATCCACCCAAATGGAGCCATCCATATGTCCATGAAGCATCTCCAAGGGGCTAGGACACACACTGCTTTCCTAGCAGGGTGAAAACATTTTTGGAGTAACCTAAAAAGCTAAGAAAAAACATTAGGATCACCAACAAAGCCAAGATATAGTGATGAGAAATGCTATAAGTGTAGTGGTTTACACCAACTACAACAATAATGCAAGTTGGTTGCAATGGTATAATGATTGCGATGGTTGTCTATGTCCATCGCTAAGTTCATGAATCATTGATATTTACATATGAACCTCGAGTCTCAACATGATATCAGACAATCATTAATTATTAATGACATAAACCAAGTGGAAATTCAAATTATTGTTTGCATATTGATATGATTCATATGAATCATGATTCATCAATCATGATATATGTCCAATGTCATACAACATACAGTATGACAATTCTCCTCTGTAGGCCGCCTTCCTTTCCCATTGTCGCCTCTCTCCAAGTGACAAATCCAATGTTAAATGAAAGTCAGAAATGTATTCAGAGGGAAATGCATGGTGTTAAGAGAGTAAGGGAACCCATTCCCACCCCTTCCCTCTTCAAACTGCTAAAAAAAATTATAATTTTTTTTTAATTATCAGTCAACGAAGTCTCCTTGGACTCCCCAAAATTGGGGGACGGGGTCCCCAAACCAACAAAAGTTTCCAAATTTTTTGCCTAAGGTTTTCGGTACTCAGGTACTTCGACGGGGACTTCAAGAAACGTTTGAGAGGTATCCACCTCGATTTCCAAGACATGGGACGGTACCTAGGACGGGGACACGAATCCAACCCCCAAGGACAGGTACCCCTGCAACAAATATTAAATGCCATCGATTTTATAGGATCATGGTACTGCTAGAGTAATTGAAAGTATATTCTCACCACTTATATGTGGCATTCTAACACCAGATTCTACACCTGGATAGGATATGCCAGGTGTGTCAATTGGTGGAGATTGAGACATAGGATCACTTCATCTCCATGTGTATGGTATATTATAAGAAGATATGGAGATCTCATTGTTTGTTCCATGATTAAGGTTGTCCCTTTCTCAAAGGTCTTTTGGAGTCTATATCAGGAGGTGATTCCTCACACACCAAACTTATGAGGCTTATTCAAGCCCATCTCTACTAAGTTGATCACTTGTTTGGAGGTATGACATGTTATACAAATACACCATCCATCAATACAAAGGACACTAGGCTAATAATAAAGTGAGAATCCTCCAATTCTATCGAGAAATAACCTATGAAGCCACAAAAACAAAGCCACTCTACTTGATCTCAATCTAATAATTCCATCCCAGCATTGATTAAGCAATGAGACGTCTATTACAATATTTTTCTCTTTGTCCTAGAATGACAAAAAAACGTCAACATATTGTAATAAGGTTTCACCTAGGATTGCCAACAAAGGAAAGATATCATGATGAACTATTACACCCCATTTTGCATGGGTGTCCATGTGTGATTTTGATCACTCTTGAGAGGTGTGACATCATCCATGATGATGTGTTGGTGCCTCAATGATGATCATGAGCATTTATATGGACTATTTGAGGCATGTTGACTTGGTTTTGAGCATAAAGAAAGGCAAGTCTATGATAATCAATTGTTCTAGGTATGGTTTTATCATTGAATAGCACTGGAAAGGTATTATCTTGGGTTCTGGGTGCATTTTAGAACATAAAATAGCAATCGAACAAACCAAACCTCAAATCTGGGTCAATTTGAGGGCAAAAGGAAAAATTTCTTAGCAATGTAATAGCAAGATAAAGACTCTGAGTTGTCATAGCAGCGGGCCTTCTCTCATTTTAATGGAAGATTCAACCTTGGTGGCATGTGCACAAGGACAACATTTGTCCCCTTCATTTATTTTATGGATCAGATTTCAGTTTGCAATCCTTATATTAGTTCTCACTGTCCTATGAGAGGTTTTGGAGATGATTTACAGACCTATAGTATTCAATAGCAATCAGAACATCCTTTTGAAACCTAAGATACAGAATTCGGTGGACCTGTTTGGAGATTACATCAAGTGCTTGTAAATGGAAAACAGTAGGTTAAGGAGAATTATCCGTAGTTTTAAAGATCATAAAGTAGAAGTTAAACTTCACACTGAGCACTTCTAATACTGGGCAATGATCAAACATTTCAGTGTCATTTTGGGAAATTCAAAAGATTTTTTTTCCATGAGAGAACAACACTTATATACAAACCAAGGTTCCTCCATCCACCCTCTTCCCTAAATCGTTGCCTCCAATTCGTTCTTTGCAAGCGACAAAAAGAATATTTTGGCTGCAATCTTAGCATGAAGAACATTAGTCCTTGAATTGTTGCAACCATGGAGATGTCCTGATCATTGATGTATCTTAGGATACCATCAGCAACAATAACATCCACCCTCAACCCAGTCTCAAAGTACAGCAACCCTATTTCAGAATTGAAGGAGGTTTTTTATCATTTTATGTGGTAACTGGAAGTTTAGAGGGAGGTGGTAGTCACAATATCTACCAACTATCAACAATAAGGAGGGGACGCATCTCTGTGGGACGTTTCTTTTGTTTCCCTCGAATCAACCTTGTTTCAAGCCTATGGTGAAGTCGCCTTGTTTCAAGCCTGTGGTGAAGTTGCATCCTTGAAGGAGGAGGTTTTTCGTTGCCAAGACAATTGGGAGATATGTCTTGAACCTAAATGGTCATACATTTCTTCAGCTCGGTGCATTCTTAAGCTCCCAGAATTTCTCCACCTCAAAACACACTTGTTCATCATCCTCTACATTATCTGCAGCCATAGAATGAAGTCTTTACCTCAGTCGCCAACATTGGAGCAGTTACAAACTACTCTAGACAACAGCATGAAGGCAACTTAAAGGGGCAGTTATACACTATTGTACGCAATAACGTGAGGATGTAGTAGTGATGAGTTACATATCGAGCATGAGGGAACTCTTCTTAATGCTAGTTACATCCTATTATTGGCAACATTAAAAAGGGCCTCACCTGTGGCTATGATATTCTATGAAGGGTACACTCCCTTTCCTATATTTCTCATCCTAATCTTGGAAGCATGAGGTGTGCTCTCCTTTCCCATCTCACTGATCATGATCCTCCTTGGGCTAAGAGCCCCTCCTCCAATATGCTGCACTCTCCGATAAGCTGTTAGTCCAATTTTGCCTCTTCTACTCTATAAGTCTCCTCACACAAGGATCTCCTCTAGCTCTATTCAACATGTCCTCTCTGTGCACAATACTACTTTGATGTTTTCCAATATGGTCACAAAGCTTGAACGCTCCTCCACCACAAATGTGTCTAGGTCCATCACTAAGTCTATGAAGCATGGTCCTCATCCCAAGCTTCCTCTAGTTAAGTGTCTAACATCCTATTTATATATCACATGGACCTAATCTCCAAGGGCTAAGTGTCCTCATCCAAGTGCCCAAAACCCCTCCTTGTGCCCAAAACCCCTCCTCCTAGCTAGTTACCTCACGTGACCGGGAATTGGAATATCCCTTACTGTGTCTTCATGTACATATGCATGGATTGGTTTGGGTGGATACTTGACCTTGGTTACAGAGGTACCATGGCACTCTTAGCTAGAAGGATGTTACCCTGATCGGCATGATGAGTCCCTCAATGTGTGCACCCAACGGGTCAATCATTATGCCAATCAAGGTAACAACCTCCTAGCTAAGAGTTTCGTGCTCCCTCTCTAGCCAAGTCAAGCATCCACCCAAACCAAGCCATCCATATGTCCACGAAGCATCTCCAACAAGCTGGGACACACATTGCTCTCCTAGCAAGGTGAAAACACTTTTGGAGTAACCTAAAAAGCTAAGAAAAAAAAATTAGGATTACCAACAAAGCCATGATATTGTGATGGGAAATGCCATAAGTGTAGTGGTTTACACCAATTACAACAATAATGCAAGTTGTTGGTAGTGGTACTATGATTGTAAAGGAAAAGGACAATGGAGCTACCAAAGGGGACCTAGTGTTAGAAAAAGGACCAAAAGGTAGGGCATCAAATGCTTTTTGTTCCAAAGCTAGTTGGAGTGGGGGCACACCAGGTAGGATATGCAAGTTAAGAAGCTTAGTGTAAAAACGGGAAAACCAAGAGGAACAACTAAAACGTGGGGGAAATGAGTGGATGGACACATATTGATAAATGAAAGTTGGAGAGGTTAGTCCTCAAGCCTTCTTCATTGAAAGGGTGAAGCATTGCAATAGTAAGGAATGAAGGGACGACCTCAAGCCCCATGAGAGGAACGAGGATTCCATACTATACATTAAATGCCATCGATCGTGTAGGCTCATGGTACTGTTGGGATAATTGGGAGTATATTCTCGCCACTTATGTGTGGCATTCTAACACCACAATCTACATCTCGGTAGGATATGCAGTTGTGTCAATGTGGTGAAGGCCTGATCATTGATGTATCTCAGGATACAGTCAAAAACAATAACATCCACCTTCAGCCCTGTCTCAAAGGACAACAACCCTGTTTCAGAAGATATTTTTTATCGTTTTATGTGGTAACTAGAAGTTTAGAGGGAGGTCGCAGTCACAATATCTACTATCTATCCATAATACGGAGGGTACGTAGCTCTGTGGGCGTTTCTTATGTTGCCCTCAGATCCACCTTGTTTCAAGCCTGTGGTGAAGTTGGATCCTTTAAGGAGGAGGTTCTTCATTGTCAAGACACTTGGGAGATATGTCTTGAACCTAAATTGTCATACCTTTCTACAGCTTGTGCATTCCTTAGCTTCCAGACTTCTCCACCTCAAAACACACTTGTTCATCATCCTCTACATTATCCCCGTCCCTAGAATGAAGTCTTTAGCTCAACCACCAACATTGGAGCAGTTACAAACTACTGTGGGCAGCAGCATGAAGGCACCTTAAAGGGGAAGTTATATACTATTGTAGG
This sequence comes from Larix kaempferi, assembly GCA_027924585.1. Lineage (NCBI taxonomy): Eukaryota > Viridiplantae > Streptophyta > Pinopsida > Pinales > Pinaceae > Larix > Larix kaempferi. The sequence goes on from BSBM01000232.1 coordinate 11,406,189, forward strand.
CAAAAACGTGAGGATGTAGTAGTGAGCAGTTACATATGGAGCATGAGGGAACTCTTCTTGATGGTAGTTACATCCTATTCTTGGAAACATTAAAGAGGGCTTCACTTGTGGCTATGACATTCTATGAAGGGCACACTCCCTTTCCTATATTTCTCATCCTATTCTTGGAAGCATGAGGTGTGCTCTCGTTTCCCGTCCCACCAATCATGATCCTTCTTGGGCTCAGTGCCCCTCCTCCAAAATGTTGCACTCTCTGATAAGTTGATAGTCCAATGATCCCTCTTCCGCTCTACAAGTCTCCTCCCACAAGGATCTCCCCTCTAGCTCTATGATTCTGTCATTGTCAAGCAAGTTGTTTCTTACCCCAAATAGCACTACAATCTGTAGGAATCCTATAAAGTAGGTTGACTTAGCAATGATGCAGGTTTAGAGTCTTAGGATTTAGGTTTTTATGTCAATTAAAAAAAGAAAAAATAAAGTGTCATTCGTGTGGCCTTTCTAAACCCACATTGACTCGACCGAGTCAGTATGGATTCGACCGAGTTGACCAGTTTGGTATCGAGACAACCGATTCATACATTGACTCAATCAGCTCGGTACCAAACCGGTTTAATGGCCAACTCAACATAGCCACAAGTCAACTCAACCAAGTCCGAGTATGAGTTAACACCGATCTCAAAACATTGATTTAAACAAAGGTCTTAAATATTTGGGATTTGCTTTAAAACCCACAAACGGTGGAGCAAAGAATTTGTTGAAATATTGTAACTTCGAAGAATATTCTATTGTATTTTATTATTGTAATTTATTCGGAGATGTTTCATTCCTCCGTCGGGATGTTATTATTTTATTTTATTATGTAAAGTCATTGAGGTAAATCCTCCCTTGTAAGTCGGGGCAATAGATTCCCTTAGAGTCAAATGTAATGGGGTGTTTAAGTCCCCTAGAGGAGTCGGCCCAGTCAGCATTAGGTTAAGTTGTTGGGGCCGACGTAGTTAGGGGAAAATTCAAGTGGAAGATAAAGTATAAATAGAAGTGATGTGCTCCTCATTTGGACACACACACTCACTTGTGTAATTCGCATAGGAGAGAGAGAGAGAGAGAGATCTGCAAGGAGAAGGAGCACTTGTTTGGGGTTTTGTCTTTGTACTTTTGATCATCTATATTGAGGAAGTTTTGCTGGGTTTTCTTCCCCTAGAGGGTTTCCCAGGATAAATTTGTGTCTCTTGTGTTTATGCTGTGCTTGTTATTCTTTCAGTGATCTTGTATATGATATGCTTGTGAAATTAAATTGAATACTGATGTTATCTATCTTAGCATATTGAATCTTAACAGGATTGGGATTGGTTACTTGTAGAAGTGGATAAAATAGTATCAAAGTGGTGCAATCACTGGTTATCTAAAGGAGGAAGACTTAGATTAATAAAATCCTTTTTGGAAGCCACTCCAGTCTACTGGCACTCAATGCCATGCATCCCTATAGGAATTCTAGAAGAGATTCAAAGGAAATGATCCATTTTCTTTGGAAGCGGAAATTAGAGAAGGGATTGCCTCTCGTAAAATGGTAGAGCCTGACAAAATCCAAAGTTATGGTGGATGGGGTCTCAAAAACACCAACTACTTTGGAAGAGCACTTGCAGTGACAAGCCCATGGATATTACTTAAAACACCTACTTTGTGGCAAAATGTTATACTATCCATATACATTGAGCGACAAGCCCCTCAAAATTGAGGAGTGGATAAGACAGATATCCAAATCTACTGCAAATTCCTCCATTATGTGGAAATCTTTAGTATTGCCCTTCCCCTTGGTGGGAAACTGGCTAGCATGAAAGATAGGGAATGGCAATAGTGTTGGGTCTGATTTGACCCCTAGGTTGGTATTGATGGAATCTATAGAATAAATGAAGGGCTTGTTGAGAAGCTAAGGAAACAATGTATAGTTCATCTCGTTGATGCTACACTAGTTATCTAAAGGAGGAAGACTTAGATTAATAAAATTCTTTTTGGAAGCCACTCGAGTCTACCCGCACTCAATGCCATGCATCCCTATAGGAATTCTAGAAGAGATTCAAAGGAAATGATCCATTTTCTTTGGAAGGTGAAATTAGAGAAGGGATTGCCTCTCGTAAAATGGTAGAGCCTGACGAAATCCAAAGTTATGGTGGATGGGGTCTCAAAAACATCAACTACTTTGGAAAAGCACTTGCAGCGACAAGCCCATGGAGATTACTCAAAACACCTACTTTGTGGGAAAATGTTATACTATCCATATACATGAGCGACAAGCCCCTCAAAATTGAGTGGATAAGATAGATATCCAAATCTACTGCAAATTCCTCCATTATGTGGAAATCTTTAGTATTTCCCTTCCCCTTGGTGGGAAACTGGCTAGCATGAAAGATAGGGAATGGCAATAGTGTTAGAGTCTGAGTTGACCCCTAGGTTGGTATTGATGGAATCTATATAATAAATGAAGGGCTTGTTGAGAAGCTAAGGAAACAGGGTATAGTTCATCTTGTTGATGCTACAATCCTATATAGAGGCAATCCTTTGGCATCATGGCTAGAAGGAAGCAAGGATGATTGGATTGGATGGACAAAATGTTGATCAATGGAATGAGTATGTAAGGAGATTGAAGACTAACTACATATTTCTAAAAGAAGAGGAAGATTCTTTAGTATGGTCATGAATTCCTAATGGCGAATTTATAGTGAATTTAGGATTTAAAGCCATGTTTCTTAATGAAGAGATAGAAACAAAAATGGTGGTGGATGCCATTGTGAAAAGTTAAGGCACCATTAAAATATGTACAAGACCATAAATATGATGTGGGTCCTAAACAATAAGGTGATTACTAGGGAGCTACTCCAAAGGAGATCATGGCAAGGACCAACTATCTATATGTTGTGCCGAGGTGATGAAGAAAATATCAAACAGTTACTAATGGAATGCCCTTTTTGTAAGGAGGTATGGAAGGAGGTCTATGCTCTGACATGGGTATAGGTAAGTGGTAAGGTCCTTCCTTGGTGGATGGCTTGAAAAGCTTGATGGATAACCCGAGACTAGTGGATCACAAAGCATTTCTCGTGTATGTCTCATGGTAATTAAACTGAATCACTAGTAATGAGATATTATCCTAGGATAAACCATTTACTCCTTTGGATGTGTATCACATGATCAAGTTCATTTATGAATAAATCTAACTGCCTCCAAAACAATAAGTGCCAAAATTGGATGGGGACAGCAAACTGAATGAAAATTTTAGTTATTCTCTTTATGGCACTCAATTTCTAAAGTCTATAGCCCTCAAATTTCAATGTAATCTTGGAATATATAATAATAGGCCCATACATGGTTTGTTTTGTTATTTTGAAGCTATGCTTTAAGCAGGTCTAGGAATAGTATGGACTATTTATAATTTTTTCTTATGTTTTTGTGGTGCCTTGACACCTTCAGAATGTAACTGTTTCTCTTTCATAAACATAAAAGTCACCTATTTTTCTATTAAAAAAAAATAGAATGTGTTTTTACAAGCATCTTAAAAAAAAATACACATAATCCATCCCATGTAGAGATTAAGTAGGAAAAATAATAATAATGACACAATAGACTTAATCAACCAATAATTTTATTTACAAAACTAACTTCACAATAACAAAGTTCACCATACTGTCTATCGTTATAATATCTAGGTAAGTGTTAACCATACCTATTAACTTTATTCTACTCCTAGTCTTTTCCATATAAAAACATGAAAATATTTTTGAAAACTTGTTACTTATCTCCTCTTTCTTTCCAAGGCCATGGCAGAACGTACCTGCTTACAGGCCAATAATTTAGCCACATAAACTTCACGTACATTAACTCCAACACTTCAATTAGATGACATCACTGGAAGAATGAGAAAACTTATCATAGTCTACCTTTTCGGCTTCCTCTCGACCTCATTGCTGCCAAGTTACATAAAAGTATTGTAAGAAACAGAGAAAACACTAACTAACCCTAAGTCTGTATTGTAAGAAACAGGGCAAACACTAACCCTATGTCTGATATCACTCTTGTGAATCTGCAATTTCTGTAACGGAATGCAAAAACTAGAACATATTCTAAGTAGTAGAGAAATCTCTGTAACGTAATGCAAAAACATAAACGTTTTGTAAGAGGCAGAGCAAACCCTAACCTTAACCTAAAGCTGAGTCTTAAACGACAGTTTTTTTAACCTGTAATTTATGTTTATGTAACGGAAAGCAAAACTAAAGCAGAAAAGAAAAAGAAAAACGCATTACATGATAAAGGATTGACCTAGATACTGACCGTCATATTCTCCATTGGATGATACTTAATTGCCATCCCCTCCACTTCCAGACAACCAGTAATTTGAGCAGTCTGTGAATGCATAACCTGAGAACACAACACATTAAAGAAAATTTTGCTAGGACCACCACAAACAATTTAACTAAAGCGGCTCGCAACATCCACATGATGGTTGTGCTAGCGTCTACTGATACTAACCTGGTTAATGATGGTTGCGCTATTGTCCACTGATACTATTCTGAAGAAGTGACCACGTCTGCAACCACTAATCCAAAGGGTCTATGAAACCGAAGGCGAATATGGCAGCCTTTTTCATGAATGCAATTGCGACATTCACGTCCTAGCTCCATGACTGCAGCAATACCATTCGCGTCTGGTGTCTCGATCGCCACAGCCAAAGTTGCTATTCCAATGTCTAATGCAGTTAATTCCATCGCCCACGGTCACAGTCATACCCACCTCCCCAGTTACCTGCATAATCTGCAGTGCATAATTCATTAGAATGAATGACAACATAGAAAAGATTCCAGCCAGAGTGCAGACTATGTCACAATTCAAGATACCATTAACAAATACCTTGAATTGAATGAGCTGGTATGATTTTCAATGGTTGTCAATCATGCCTCTGAATCCTTCACCCACCGTCGACTGCTTGGAACTCTTCTCTGCCGAATCCTGCGATCCTGCGTTACGAGGAATGAATGAATGATGATGGACAGAGGAATGAATGATACGGGAGTAAATCCCAAGTTCCCAACACAACACAACACAACTCGTTATCGCCGCCTACTCCCTACTTTGCTTTGCACAACACCCCACTCCCATCTTTTATGCTGACAGATGAACGGACACATTTACGTCCAGATGCTCGAGTACAACTTTGAATGCTTGGGACAAGTTGGAAGAGTTCAAATCTGAACCCAACTAACTGGGTGTTCAGTAAGGCACCCATCCAAGCTTTTCTTTACACGCTCATCGCTATCCAAGCACCTTTCTCTGCTCCCACTTCCATTTTTCACGCTGACAGATGAATGTCCAATTCTTGTTGAATACCTTTTGAGAAACATGTGACTCAAACCACCACATTGCACATGCATTTGAGATTTGAGATTTGGACATTGCATAAAATATACTTTAAGAGTTGATAGCATAGCAACAAAGTAATCTATGAACTCATATATGTCCAATGTTCATTGTCTCAAAAACAAGTGTTTTTAAAATGCCATCCATACTTTTCTCGATAGATAGTGGAGTTGAAAAAGAAACAAATGCTTGGAAATTGACTCATTCACGGGCATGGAAGGTGATACAATGAATAGTTTTTAAAGAATTTTCATTGTGTTTCTAGATTTTTCAATGAGCTATGTATTGTGTTTGGGCTATGCAACATGCAAGAAAAGAACAAAATGACCACGGAGAATTTTGTTGGAAACATAGGGTTTGAAACTCCATATACGTGTACGCACCATAAACAGTGAAAGAAGTTCCAACTGACTCCATTTACTTTGCTCTCTTGACTTTGTCAAAGTTTCACATTCGCCCTCAACGACCGTTTTAAAAGGAATCTCTGGCAAGGAACAACCATAGACTGTCAATTGAGTCATCTGGTTCAACAGTCTAATGGAATCCGACAAACATTTCAAATTTGAGGTAACTCTGAAGCACCAAATACTTTAGGTTCTTTAAGAGGATTTTTTAATTGTGCATGGCATCTTATCAGGTAGAGCTCCGCGATTCTTTATTAGTTTATTCTTAATTAGGTTATCGATTTCTAGTAGTTAGTGCTCTGAGTATTATCATTTTTCTCTTCAATATCGTTTTGGCGGGGAATATGTTGTTAATTTACAGTGTTTTTTTAATAAGTTTCATAGGATAATACGAATTTTTTACAATAACAAATTTTGTATGTTTTTCATGTTTTATAACTTTTTATAATAACAAATTTTGTATGTTTTTCATGTCTTATTTTTATCATGCTTATTTATGGAAAAAAAATTGATCAATCCCTTGTTAATTTAAATTAGTTTAAATGAAAAAAAATACAAGAAACTAAACAAAACGTTATTATTGATTTTAATATAAATAAAAAATCACATTGGAAATATAATTAACAAACTACTATCATAAAATTCTGAAAGCTTTTCTTTTTCAAAATGTTATATATATATATATTAAGTTAATTCTAATGAGAGATATGCTTGAACCTATAAGTGTATATTTTATATATCTTAAGTTAACCATAACGAGAAATATGGTTGAACTTATAATTGTATATTTTATTTGATTATGTGCTTAAATTAAGTGTATTTTCATTCATAAAATTTATGTTTTAAAGATTATAAGCTCAACCAAGCTCGGATGAAGCATGACTAGCCCACCCTCAACTAACACAAAAAAAAGATTTATAAACTCAACAAACATGAGTCACGGATTTCAAGCTTTGAGCTTCCAGCCTAGGGGCTCTTTGACTGCTACCAAACAACCATGGGGTTTGAAACTCCAACCACATATACAACCGAGAGAGTGAAAAACTAGCACAAATGGTAAACTGTAAGATATAGGAGATGGCATTATCTGGGAAAACCGTCGCTGTCTTATAGAGACCATTACAACATAATACAATATAAACTGAGAGAGAAAACCAACTTTCGGCCACTAGAAAAATAATTCTATATGCATCAAAAATTGAACAACCACAAGACATGTCACTAGAAAATGAAATGATGGTTATGGTTGTTGTACTAAACTATGTTTTTTTTTGTGAGAACCGAGTACCTGCCAAGCTAACGGGAGCAAACTAGCCATGAATCCAAACCAATATTATTAACTAACAAGACCACTGGTTGTCTGGCTGGTGTTATACACGCATACGATTTGAATTTTCACTCATATGTACAACCCACGCACTCAATATTAGCACAAATGCTAAACTATGAGACACAGCAGATGACACTATGCTATACAATTGTTGTTGTCTTAAAGAGATCATTACAATGTATAAAAAATAGTACACAATATAGACTAATGGAGAGAACCGAATCTCAACAACTACACTAAAATAATAGTATAGACATGGAACAGATAACACAAGGTATGAGATTGAAATGGCACCCTAGATAATATTCTAGGCCTCACATAGAACGCACCATGGAAAAACCAGCCACATGAGTATATACAATGAACCCTAGTAGACTCGCGAAAGCATCGGCAATCCCTAGGAACCATCACATACAAACAAAGTGCTAGCAAGCACCCATATTAATGGAGCAGTGCATAACGAACATGGCTTAGAAGGATCTATTATCTAAGAAAAAAGCAGAAACACGACAGAAACATGTATTCACCTGGAAATGCATTTAATAGAACCAAAACGAAAGCAAAGCAATGTTTCTGCATCGAGTGACTAGTCAACCCTAGTAGGCATAGATCTTACCAAGGTCTCATAAACAAGGAAAACCAACCCTGCACAGTCGAGCTCGGGAAATTTCTACCAATCAAGCAATTTGCAACCAAATTTTGAAAACCATATAGCCCTAAGAGGCAGCAGGCCATTTTTCTGTGAACTGGAATGTTGACAAAGATTTTTCCAGCAGAAACCCCTGCCGTCCGGGAAACCAAAGGGCATAGATGAAAGTGTAGAGATCCCCGTAGCACATAGGGTCGAACCATCGAGCACATTGGGAAGCACAACCTTGAACAATACTTGCTCGCACTCGCTTCAACACACAGGAAGGAAAACAAACAAAGGGGAAAAAACCCTAATCGCTACCAACGATACAAACAAATATTTGGCAAAACACATAGGACCAAAACCCTGACCCAGAACAGGACATAGAATACTAAGCACATCCCGAAAACAAAAACAAAAAAACAAAAATCGAATTACACATAAGAACCAGTTACAAATCAAGAACAGGTTTAAGAAAATGAAGATTTTTCTTTCCTATTTAGAAATTTCAATGGTAAAAACCCTACGCTGGATCAAAAGAATTGAACCTCAACATAAATCTATGCTGCAGAAAAAAACATTGCTTCACATAAACATATTTCAGGAAAAAAGGGAAACCACAGAGACGTACCTTTCCAACCAATAGCGCCACCAGAGTGAGCAGAGCGCACACGGGTCCCCAATCCACGACTGCTTCTGAAATTTGAAATGAACGAACACACGAACACCAACGTTGTGGAACATGAACACTGAAAACTAAAAAGAACAGGAAGAGCACCACGCAACAGGTCGAAGCCACAAGAAACAGAACAACAACATCCCTAGCGACCGCTCAACAAATAGACCCCCTGGAAACCCAAGAAATCATTGAAACCAGAGAGAGCCTCCCCATACTCAGCAAGACAGTCACAGATGAGCCAAACTGACTGAAATGACACCACCCCATTCTAGAATTAATGCAACCACATAGATGGAGACCGCAATTAGCGCAGTGACAGAAACCCCTGCGCACGGAAGAGAATAAAGGATTGGCCATCATCTCATAATTCCTAAGGAATCCCCACCGAATTAACATCATCATAGCACAAAACCACACCTGCGGAATTAAACCCCAACAACCGCTTGGAATAGATTTAACCCTGCCATGATTCCAATCACAGTGCATCTAAATTTGTTCTGTTTGCATTACACTTCACCTATTCTCCGTCATTTTAGATCATTTAAGGAGGAGAGAGAATGAGTTCTTGGCAATCAAAACCCTGGTTGATCGCCCCACCAAAAATGCTCCACTGAACCGCTTGACGTCAGCTGGCCGCCGAGGCCCGAGACGCAGAAATTGAAGCTGATGTCACGAAATAAGCAGCCAATAGAAATACAGGAAAATCATTTTTGAAAAAACCATAATAATCGGAAATATTGCAAACTATAGGTAAACCTTGGTGTGATGCAAAAAATTGAATAGGATTAATGCCCCGACACGAAAAATATATGTTGGTGACATAATAATATAAAAACAACAATACACTCTAAAAAGTTAAAAATAAGAATATGGTTAAACCAAATTTGTGTCTGGAATATTTTTAAAAACAATAATACTAGCATAGATCCATCTTAAATCCGGATGGATCCAATTTCTCGAGGTGTAATTTATATATATTTTTTAATTTATAGATATGGGTTTAAGTTTTAAGTTTTTATTTTATACACAAACATCTACTTTTTTAACTACTTTTCATAATTTTTTATTTTATGAGCCAACATTGATTTTTTTAAAATACTTTCCATAATTTTTAATTTTATGAGCCAACATGAAATTTTTTAATTATTTTGTTAGGAAGGAACGTTACAACATCTCCCCCATACTGGAGTGTAGAGCACCTCGCTCCTCTCAGTGCAATAAAAACAATAATACACTTTAAAAAGTTATTTGGAATAATTAATTGTTGCAAGGTTTCTGTGGTGATTGGCTTCAGAATGAATACTCGGAATGAATAAATATAAATGTCAAATTTCAATACCAAAAATAATTTTTTATTAAAAAATATTAAATAATTATTTATTAAAGAAGTTAAATTTTTTTTATTAAAAATGTTAAATATTTTTTTATTAAAAAATATTAAATATTGTAATTTAAAATAATTCTTTATTAAAGATTATTAAATATTGTAATTGCACCGAGTGAAACGAGGTGCTCTACAGCCCAGTATGGGAGAGATCCTCTAACATGATATCACGTTATAACGTTAGTAACAAAATAATTAAAAAAATTCATGTCGCCTCATAAAATAAAAAATTATGGAAAATGTTTTTAAAAAAAATCCATGTTGGTTCATAAAATAAAATATTATGAAAAGTAATTAAAAAATAGATGTTCGTTTATAAAATAAAAACCTAAAACTTAAACTCAGATCTATCAATCAAGAAAGATCAAATTTATTGAGTTTAAATTTAAAAAAAGAAATACGCCTCAAGAAATTGGATCCCTCTCGGTGCTTCATAGATACAAGTTTAAGATGGATCTATGCTGGTTTAATATTATCTTCACTTTATTTACCATACAACACAATTTACACAATATAAACAAGTGTTGCAGGGCAACGTAGTTCATGGCCATTAACATTGTTCTAATGCTCATTATGCAATTCGTTAAAATTTAATTTCATAAACATAAGTAATGCTTGTTATGCAATTCATTAAAATTTAATTTCATAAACATAAGTATTGGTAAAATTTAAAAAACAATGTATGTATGTAGTTAAGAAGAGGCCAAAACTATGATATATAACCATAGATAAGAAACCAATTGAAAGTAGTATGATATATAACTATGCAATGTATGTAGTATGTATGTAAATTTTCCTTAACAGATAGGAAGCAGCCAAATATATATATTAACAAAATACACTTATGCATGTCGAAATAATAATATATTCAATAATATATCTAAGCAGTATAGATTTATAGAAAGCTGGTCCAAACTTTAGTTCGTGGCTTTTATCATTGTTAAAATTAAGATAAAATTAAATTGATTCCATGGAGTTTAACTATTCTATATTGCCTTTGTAATTTCAAATCTGCAAATGAAATTGAAATGTAACGTCATTTAACAGTTGTAGATCACTTCACGAAAAATCATAGCTACTAAGCAAAATTTTGTGATGACTGCACTTCTAGTTTTCTATTCTAATGTTCTTGGTCTGTCGATCTTCCACTTAAAGCACCATGATTGTGAATTGAATGATGTGTGGGGATTTGCAAGTAATGTAGACCATATGCCGAATGATGCATTGTAAAAATTCAAAAGAACCTTCAAATTGAACACACTAATGCCTACCTTAGGATTATATTTCCTATTGAATTAGAAAAACTTGATCGAGTTGCAAACATTGGAGAAGCTTTTCCCATGGCGGATGTATTTCCTTACTTGGCGGGTTCCTCATGCGTACTGGGTGTACTGGGCAATCTATTGACAGGTAATCTCCTTCACATCCCAAACTTTTGAGTTGCTGCCATGTTCCTTTTTATTTGGATGATGAGCAGGGTTGACTCAGTTGGCAAGATGTGGAACCGAGAAGAGATATTGCGTATATAATATATCAGTTACTTCTTTTCCTTTCCCTCACTAAATTAGTACGGTATGGTTTGGTATGGTAGGATGGATTTGGTTTTGGACTTGGAAGGAAGGCACATACAAATTGTACGTTGAGCGCGTGAACCCATGTATTTATTATTTATATATGTATAAATGCTCTTATAATGCTAAATTTTCAGGATATCTCTCGTGATGGATGAGGCCCGAAGTAACACATGATCTCGTTGACAAGTTATTATGTTCAGTATTCTTGGAGTTAGGAATGAAGGGACGGATGCGTGGACAAAAATATGGATATGCTCAGCTGATGAACTAACATAATTGGGATAATGCTCTCTCCAAACTTTAATTACCCACGAATATCGCCTACAATTTTTAAGGGATGTTTCCAAGGTTTGACACTTACTATATTGATTGAGGGAACAAGTATCAAGTAGGCATTAAATATTGCCAGCAACAGTCTTGAGCTATTATTAAATAAGTAGCAGGGATCTCATAGTGTTGCTAGGTGGTTTATCTAGTAAACTAAGTAGTTTAAGTTGTTTTAGTAGTTTCATCCATTAATCCCAATAAGGAGACTTCCATGCACCCCTGTTTGTTAACTCCCACTAACTTCCATGCACATATAGTTCCGTGAAGCATATGTGAGTATCTTGTTGGCTAGCTAATTGTATTGGATCCAGTGTTGGTTACAAGGGTTGTACAATTTTAAGTCAAGGATGCAGCACCAACGCCATCAGTGGTTTAAGTCGATGAAGCAAAAGGTGATTATGTTAGTTGTGCGTAAAATGATTTTGTGGATGCACCCCTTGACTAAACTAAGTCCAAACAAGTTGCTACATATGTTATGCTTACTTAGACGATCAACTAAAGCTTCATTTATTAAATTTGTCCCGAAATAGATCCAATTTAAGAGTAAAACCTTCATGATTGTTATTAAGTTTCTTATTCTCGAAAAGATATACTGTTCCAGGCAATCCTGAGTAATATCAGTAAAGTAATTTATTGAGATATAGTTCTGGATGTTCTAGATGTTATGGATGTTCCAGATCTTACAGAAATGGATCGAGATGCATATCCAACACTTCTAAATTTAGTTGTAGTACTAGTTTACTAACCTTTTTCTCTCTCGAGACATAGACATGAAAAATGATGATATTAAAAGTTTTGCACTTAGGGAAACTTTGAAGAATGAGGTTGTTGATCCCAATAACAAGAAACTACCACGCCAAAGAAAATTTTACATCTAACCTGTGACATGTGGTTGAGTTATGGGAGATAATGCATAGTGTCTTAACGCATGCAGTTAAGGAGAACAATGAACTTTCAATGCACCTGGCATGATGCATGTCATCCTCAATAAGCAAATTAGCCATGCAAAAAAACTAAGCAGACCATCCTCTATAAGCAAATTAGCCATATGAAATCAAATCATGTGTGAATTTGAATTGTTGCAGTTGTGAACAATTCAAATTGAGTAATCCTCTCTCCTTTGTGATGAGCTTGAACCACTTAATCTCAAGCAGATACACTTGTTTTTCAAAACCAGGGGACTTGATTTCCAGTCTAAATGCAGCAGTTGACTTTTGTCGTTCACCGATAGAGTGACAGAAACCTAAAGCTTAGAATTGGACACTGTCGTGGAGAGATCTGTAGCCAAGCCTGTACCTTGTACCATGATGCACATTGAAGATTGAAGCACATTTCCTGGAGAAATACGTGGCCAATCCCATCCCTTATATTGTGATGCACATTGAATATTTATAGGAAAGAGTAATGACACCAACCACTCAGTCTATGTCTGTCAAGACATTTCAGAAATGGAGAATGATGTCTTAATTTTGTGCATTGCTCGTGATTCGGGTTTCCAAGGGATTGGTACCACCATCCTTTAGCTTAAAAGATTAGGATGGTCAAACAGTGAATCTATCAAAATTGAAGGGGAAATCAGTGATGCTCTACTTTTATACTTTTATCCTGCAAGAGGAGAGATATATATGAGTAAAGGGAGGACAAGGCAGCTGCAGTGTGTAGGTCATTTTATCTATAATGCTGGAGATGAGATAAAATGTGTGCAATGGCTACTGTTGTTTCCATCCAGGATACTTTGATATATGTTACCTTGAATTACGGGTTATTCCAGACATGAAGGGTGTTTTGATGTGTAGCCAGAAGTTCGTAATATGTTTTTATTGGATTTCCAAATCAATGAATGACCCATCCAGTACAGAGCATGCGAAGGAAGTACGATTGCAAATGGCGTTGGCACGTTAAATACATGAATTTAAGCATTCTGTGACTCTAAATAGTTCCCCAGGTATGTTTAAAATCCATCCTCTATATTGTAACTCTTATATCTACTAATACCTAGTTCATTCATGATCCTACTAGATAAATTCGTCTACCTGTGGCCATAGGGTCGAATGCAATGGGATTTCCCGTCATGTGCTTCCAACTGAAAGTACTTTTCCCAAACTTCATGACATTCACTCGGTAACATAATGTATTGCTTCAAAAATACTAGGCCCAATACATATGACCCTTTGCAGGAGGTCTTTTATCGGGCACCAGGCACAGACCCTCATATTCCTCACATTCTCTGTGAATGTTCTTGGTGAGGAGGAACATTATGTCAGTCTCCAAAGAAATGCCTTCATAATTTCAATATCTCTCGCAACTATGCAAATTGCAAAAAAATAGTGATAGTGTTATCACTCCAGGAAACTACCTAGGGTTATAAGCTAGGTATGCCTGGTAACTTAAGAAATTATTTTTTTGTGTCTTTTGAAAAGGTGGATCAATGGGACAACTCAATCCGAGTATGGCATTCAGACATTCAGCATGATAAACAAATGAAACAGTGCTCTCAAGAGTTGATTAATCAGCATATAACTTTAAATATGGATGAAGAAAAGGAATGTAACCAAACCAATACAGAGTAGGGTTCGAGAGACATTCAAGAAACTAATACCAGGCTATGAGCTGAACAATGGAAAAGAAACCATTCAAAGCTAGACAACACAGATAATAGTGAAAAGAAAATGGAAAGCTGACATCAAAACTGAAAGAAACCTGTGATCTGTATTAGCATAAAGAAAACTCAGTACCATAGCAGATTACTCTATCCAAAATCGAACCATCTAATAGTCTTGGTTCTGTGGCTTTATAGCCTTTACAAAATCGTTTTTCCCAGATCCCAAAAACGTGGATCTATCACACTAAAAGATTAACTAGAACAGTAAATGCAGAAAGATAGGGAATGATCCCTAAAATCATGGAAAAGATGAGATGTGGATCTCCTTTCATAGCTCGGTGGTTGGTGAAGAGAAGCTGGCATCCCAAGGCTCGGTGGGGCTGAGTTTGGTACATGCAGATTCGACCTAGCTGACGTGGCACTTGAACTTAGAGCTGTTTCCTCAAAAAGATGCTTAAAATCAGCTAAAACGCCCCCCTGACTTAGATCTCGCTCAAAAGCCTCAAGATATTGATAAGATAATTCATGATCCATCTCTTTTGACTGGCCTTTCGCCACTTCAGCTAATAAATCCGCGATCTGGGCGAAATTTGAGAGAATCTGTGAAAACAGGCTTTCGGCAGCTAAGTCTGCTGCCTGTTTCACGTGTTAGCTGTCGAAAGCTGGCCTTTTCGGCAGCTAATGAGCACTGTGGTGGCCCGCCTAAGCTGCCGAAAGCCTGTAGATTTCCAAAAAAAAACTGCCTTTGGCAAAAATCGATTTTCTCAGCCGTCCGATGTCCGTTTTGCATGTTTAAATAGTCGATTTTGATCTACAGAACATAAGCTATCCATTGGTGCTTTTAGATTTGGATTTGGAGCTCGGGAAGTCCATCGAAATTTCCCCGCAACATCACGTGATTTCAGCAGAAAATATTCCCCCAATTTCCATTTACTGCTCTGTGCAATAATTATTTTTTGCCAATTCCTTGACAATTCTGTTTTTTTAGTCCTTTAGCTTTACTGTTCAGGATATAGCTGGTAGTATTTTTCCAGAGCACAATATTTTTTAAATTTACACATGGAAACATTTTCGGCAAATAAATCATTCTGGCAAACCAAATTAGCTGATGAAACTGGCCTGTTTCGGCAGTTAAGTAAACTTCCACAGACTTAGTTAACTGCCGAAAATTGAGATTTTGAATTTTGAAGGCCATGACTTATAGAAATAAAGATTTTTACCCATTCTGTCATCCAAAATGACGGTGGTCAATTTGGGAGATAACATTTGGCTCCTACTCGGGGATGGAATCCTCCCAGTGAGGTTCCGAAGAATCCCAGAACCAAGTAGTTCCAGTAGCCTTTAGCATTGGGCATGGAGTCATCAAGTCTTTAACACTGATCCCTCTGCAAACCTGTAGCTTTCTTGCCCTTCATTGAAAAATGACTTCAAAAAGAAAACTGTTGTAACTACTAGCATCCTGTGTCCCAATATATCTCCAATCTGGCTTCCCTGTCTGAAATGCAGCTTGCTTCAAGTCCAAGATCATGTATCTATCATAGCAGTGGGATTCTTCAATACCCAGGAACTTCCATCTTTCATCAGAAAAAGGATAGGCAGAGCTGTTGCAAACTTCATTGATGTGACCAGCTTCGTTGCATTTTTTGGTTCATCCATTTCTACAGGCTTTGCTCCATTTGAAAGAGCTGATGGCTGGTCCTCTATAAAGCCTCCAGATCATTAGATGCCTCGGTGTCATCCACCCTAGGAGTAAAAGTGGGCATTTCAGGTGTATAACTGTCACTGGATGGAAATTCTTCCTCCTCAACATCTTTCTCAGGTGGTGGCAAGTTAACATTTCCCTTGCTCAAATTGCATCTCTGAATGGACTAACTCTGCCCTTCTTTGTGATGTCAGAAATATTATCTTCATTATCTGCAGAGAAGAGCATTGCATTCCACAATCTGATTTTTGTTTGCTTCATTCTTGAAAGCTAAGGTATGCAAAGCTTCTGCTGCCAATTTCTACAAGAGCAAAACCAGTTCATATACATAGAGCAAATAATTCCAAATATATGCCACAACTTGACTTTAAAGTCAATCTGTAAGATCCAACAGAGGAAGTATCCCAGTCTTTTAAATTTTGCTGAGCGACATACTGAACACTATTAGCATAATTTTGAATATACAAACCAAAGAAGCGAGAAGTGAAACTTCGCCTGCACCCCAATGTCTTTCAACTTCCAAGCTTAGCATAGAAAATTATAAATTTTCAATTTTTTCAATTGCCTATTTCCAGACTTGAAGTTAGATGTCAAACACAAGAAATGAGACAGAGCCAATTCTTAATGATTATTGAAGCAATATCAAATCTGTTCATATGACCCCTGAAGCCTGCAAGTATAATCTTTATTGACCTTCATCAAAAGGTGAGGGATATGACAGTTTGCAGAAGAGTGCCGAATATATATTGTACTTGAACCTCAGCCCATCCCATAACAATGTCAATTTTAATGTTTCCTGTAAAACATCCTTTGCCAAGTTGAAATTGCATTTTCTGTTCAAAACAGAATGCATGAGTGGATGTAAAAATATCTAATTTATATTGAGATTTCATGAAACTTGTGCTTCCAACCTTTTAGCTCTAGAGCGCATTTGTATGTTTGCTAATACATTACCCAAGGAACTTCTGTGTTAAGCACAACAGCCATAGATGCTGCTCATTTTATGTATGACTTCCCTGCTGCTCCATAAGGTCCATCAATGTTTCCATACTCATCATCAGAATAATTGTTACGGGTTTGAGCGATTCCTCTATTTCCAGATTCAGCCTATCTGGGGTTTTCATCTAATGCTGTATATGGACGTTTTATCCCATGACTGACACATCATATGCATAAGAATCATATCTCATATGGCCATACTGCAAATCTCTGTCAAAACGCCCACTATATATATCTTCAGCAGGTGGAAACGAGTATCTTAGAGACTGTATAGATCTTTCCTCCACGGCCTGCAAATCTTTGACCATGCCATCTGGATATGAAACCCTTCCCTAGTAGCAGCCCTATTTTATTCGTAGGATACCTTCCAGGTGTAGTTTATATGCAGCTTATTCTGCTTATTCAATAATAACTGAAAATAATCTATGTGCTCAATAAAAGAGCTTATTTTCCTATCTACTCCTACACTAGCTAATAGGAGCAGCATGATCAAGTAACACTGGATTTCCAATGCAGCCATGTCAGATTGTGATTTACAGGCATCTTTAATCTTGACTCAAACAACAAATGAAGCCATATCATGTAGAAAAAAGGTTCGAACAGATGATCAGACCAGCTTTGCTCTATAAAGAATATTTTAACATTCACATTGTTCGTGGATTCCAGAAAATCAGCAATAGGATCAATTAAATAGTAATGGAATACCTCTTTAAGCTTCGGTTCTGACTGTAAATGAAAAGAATGTGGCTGGCTGTCTTCCTTGATTTCAATGGTGTGTGTAAACTGCTCAAGATCTGCTAGAGAAGGTCGCTCAAAATCTGCTGGAGAAACATATCCAATAGATTGCTGATCTGGACCTTTCTGCTGCCCTTCCTCACTCTCTTCATATGTGCTGTGATCTACCTTTTTCTGCAAGTCTGAAAAATATGTGCTGCTCATAACATACGCTGCTGCAACATCAATACATTCGGGATCATGGTTCACCTGTTCTATCTGAAGATTGGACAGCCCCTGCAAATTTGGAAATTGTAAGCTGTCCTCTTCAAACTCTGTAGATCGGAAACTGTCACTTGCTGATATGTCATTCTGCTCAACTTCTTCAAACTCTTCAGAGGGAACAATATCATCTTCATGACAACATACATCAGTAGGTGCATTTGATATGATGTCAAAAGCATCACTAAGGTTATCATGGGGTGAATCAATGATCTCCTGATCATGATGAAGAGTATTTTCTTCAGCAGCATACTCTCCCTGAAATTCTACTTTCGAAAGATTAAATTCATGACAACACTCAGGAAAAAGAAGATCAGCTGAATAAATATTCTCGTAATATGAATTGAAAGCCACATGGAAATCCTTCAGAGAATGGATACTAACAGCAGGAAGGGATTGACACCATTCACGAGCATTTCCTTCTAAAGAAAATTTGAACAGCTTGATCAAGACATCCTCATGCACTACCTGCAACCGATGCATGTAGTCATGAAAGTCCAGCAAATGCTCAGCTGGCACTTCCCCCTCTTCTCCTCGAAATCTAGGAAGACTGTTCTCCCATTCATCTCTAGCAGGCACTTGATTAGGAAAACCAGCAATGCTTGAAAAATCACAGAACGCATACCTCTTGGCTAAGATTCTGTTCATGTCATACCAGTGGAATCACCAACAGAATTCTGAACAATGGAGTCGCCACTGAGTTCATCCTTCATGGAGTCGCCAGATAGAAGATTTATAACCAGTGAAGTGTCTGATCCTTGTCTATCATCAAGGACCAGATCTGTGTCGTTCTCCCAGGAAGATCAGCTTCTCACCTCGCTCCCCGGCAACGGCGCCAATTTGTTATCACTCCAGGAAACTACCTAGGGTTATAAGCTAGGTATGCCTGGTAACTTAAGAAATTATTTTTTTGTGTCTTTTGAAAAGGTGGATCAATGGGACAACTCAATCCGAGTATGGCATTCAGACATTCAACATGATAAACAAATGAAACAGTGCTCTCAAGAGTTGATTAATCAGCATATAACTTTAAATATGGATGAAGAAAAGGAATGTAACCAAACCAATACAGAGTAGGGTTCGAGAGACATTCAAGAAACTAATACCAGGCTATGAGCTGAACAATGGAAAAGAAACCATTCAAAGCTAGACAACACAGATAATAGTGAAAAGAAAATGGAAAGCTGACATCAAAAATGAAAGAAACCTGTGATCTGTATTAGCATAAAGAAAACTCAGTACCATAGCAGATTACTCTATCCAAAATCGAACCATCTAATAGTCTTGGTTCTGTGGCTTTATAGCCTTTACAAAATTGTTTTTCCCAGATCACAAAAACGTGGATCTGTCACACTAAAAGATTAACTAGAACAGTAAATGCAGAAAGATAGGGAATGATCCCTAAAATCATGGGAAAGATGAGATGTGGATCTCCTTTCATAGCTCGGTGGTTGGTGAAGAGAAGCTGGCATCCCAAGGCTCGGTGGGGCTGAGTTTGGTACATGCAGATTCGACCTAGCTGACGTGGCACTTGAACTTAGAGCTGTTTCCTCAAAAAGATGCTTAAAATCAGCTAAAACGCCCCCCTGACTTAGATCTCGCTCAAAAGCCTCAAGATATTGATAAGATAATTCATGATCCATCTCTTTTGACTGGCCTTTCGCCACTTCAGCTAATAAATCCGCGATCTGGGCGAAATTTGAGAGAATCTGTGAAAACAGGCTTTCGGCAGCTAAGTCTGCTGCTTGTTTCACGTGTTAGATGTCGAAAGCTGGCCTTTTCGGCAGCTAATGAGCGCTGTGGTGGCCCGCCTAAGCTGCCGAAAGCCTGTAGATTTCCAAAAAAAACTGCCTTTGGAAAAAATCGATTTTCTCAGCCGTCCGATGTCCGTTTTGCATGTTTAAATAGTCGATTTTGATCTACAGAACATAAGCTATCCATTGGTGCTTTTATATTTGGATTTGGAGCTCGGGAAGGCCATCGAAATTTCCCCTCAACATCACGTGATTTCAGCAGAAAATATTCCCCCAATTTCCATTTACTGCTCTGTGCAATAATTATTTTTTGCCAATTCCTTGACAATTCTGTTTTTTAGTCCTTTAGCTTTACTGTTCAGGATATAGCTGGTAGTATTTTTCCAGAGCACAATATTTTTTAAATTTACACATGGAAACATTTTCGGCAAATAAATCATTCTGGCAAACCAAATTAGCTGATGAAACTGGCCTGTTTCGGCAGTTAAGTAAACTTCCACAGACTTAGTTAACTGCCGAAAACTGAGATTTTGAATTTTGAAGGCCATGACTTATAGAAATAAATATTTTTACCCATTCTGTCATCCAAAATGACGGTGGTCAATTTGGGAGATAACAGATAGGATGTTATATTGCAGATTGCAGATTGAGCAGTGATGGTGGCGATGAAGGAGGCAATGGCGGGGAAGGGCTATATCAAATGCTTAAGCTCTACCTTGTCAGATTTCAACCATACTGCAAAAGAATTAAATATGGATATTAATCCATGTATGATGTTTCATTGATTACTGCAGATTGTAGATTGAGCGATGACAGTGGCGGTGAAGGAGGTCGTGGCAGGGAAGGGTTGCACTATGGGATTTATCCTTGCTATGAACGTTGTGGACATGGCAAGATTATGGGATGGCGGTCTATCAAGGCGGAGGTGGTGACGGTGAAGGTTGTCACAGAGGCAATGACAGTACATGAAGAGCACAAAGAGTTAAAGCATTTTCAGACGCCCTTCAAAGAAAGCAGGGGAAGGGAGCCATTCCCAATGCCCACGCCATCATTGTAGAAATAACGCTTGAAAATATAATCCAATCAGCTAGCAAAAAAATTCGATTTTTATATTAATTAATAGAAGATTAATTTCAAACTTTGGTTAAAATGGTACATTGCATTTTAGTCAACCCAAACTAATACTTAGTCAATGCTGATCAATTACAATTAGTACCCTGGCCTTCAGTAGGGACTAATAAGAAGTTTACTGTAAGGAAAAAATATAATTGAATCTTGAGAGCAAATATCCATGATTTACCATCTAATTTAACCAAAGGAGTTGTGAATAAGGACAAGGCACCATAAAAAAATAAGAATAAGAAAAAATCGCAAGAATTGAAGGAATAATTTGTTTACATTCTTTTTTTATAATTTTTAACGGAATTTTATCCCCCATATCAAGCTTTTAACATTCCATACTAAATATGAGTCTCGTTTCTCATTCTCGTTCGTAGATCTAGAGATGTGTCCAAAAAGCTATCAGTTGGGTTTCTCCATTCTATCTCTTGAGACGAACTGGGTTTGATACCATTTCATTAATGGTTGTATAATCAATTGGCTCGTTGTTAAAATTTAGAGTTGTGGCTATAATGAACCATTTCTCATGAGTTACAATGGACATTTTCAAGCATCAGTACTCCCCAAAGTGCTTAACATACAAGAGGCCTTGGGAAAGGAAAACCTTGCTAGACAAATAAAAGTTTTGGTTCCCTTCAATGCTGATGTCTATCACTCTAAGCTGCCATCAAAAGGAATCTCCAGGCCTAATGTGAATAAAACCATGCAACAAATTGTTTCATTTCTCAACAAAAATGGATCTCCCTTTGTGATGAATATTTTTCCCTTTTTAAATCTTTATCAAAATAAAAACTATTCAGTAGATTATTCCTTCAAGTGAATCATATGCTTCTAGTCTGTACAACAGTGCAATGATACACTAGAATTTTTGGATATAACTATTTGCAAATATGCAAATATTTATAAGTTCAATAACTAATTGACAATTTATTTTATAGATTTTTTTCAAATTTCGATTAAACAATTTTTTATATATATATATATATAATGAAAGGATAGATAATGAACAATTTATGGTAATTAACTTGAATACAAAAACTAATTTTATTAATGACTATGCTAGGCCACTTATTCAAACATATCTTCAATAATGATACACTAGCACAAAAATCAGACTAAACCCTAAAATTCTCATATACTTAATAATAGAATTGTTGTAGGTGTTTCCCAGAAATTAGATTTAAGCTGCATCGGCTTTTGTCTCCTTTTTCTGATGACTTTGTGACCTCATTGATAGCATTTTCCAAGTATTCAACATTGCACCTACAATATTGTTTTAAACAGAAACCAATTAAAAAACATTTCAGGTGTATCAAGAAGCAGTATACTGGGCATAAGGAGCAAAGGTGCATCAAAGTAATAACTTAATCACTTTTAATAAAACAATAATGTTGATACACTGCCTCATGCGACCATTTTTGGTTAAGAAAATATGAAATTCACTTGTCAAGTGGTCCACTTGCTCTGGAGTCATACCACTATAAGAAAACATTCCAATATGCATAAGTGTTGAAGAAATTAGATCCAGTAATGTACATATTTCACCCATATATAATCCATGATTATTTCATGATATGGCAGAACAACCCCCATTATATCAAACTCTAATTAATTCATGCTTTAGCATAAAAATAAAGTTCTTAACCTGTAGTGGAACACATTAAAAACCTGTTCTATAACATGCTTCCAATTGAGATGAGACCCTAGCTTTTCAAGTTTGCCTCGCAAAACTTCTCATATGAGGACTTGCCTTGCAAACTGGATTCTGGATAGGTTGATTGTATATCTTTCAGGGATGTTACAAGCTCCACTCTAGGATCGATAAGTGCACTTGCTACCTTATCAAACATTTCAAACTTAAGTGTCAGTCCTCCACTTGTACCTTTATTATTTGATTTATTGTAAAATGAATACGAATTTCCTCTCTTCGCACATACCTCTTTATCAAAATTCGTGCCAAGAATAACCTTGTTAGTTATTGACTCTGAAGCCTTTTGTCATTTTCTGAACTTTAGTCTTCTGCCATGATAATCAACTTTGTTTGACTGAAGAGATGCACTGAGTCCCTTCATGCATGTCGCATCCCCAGCTCCTGGGGGAAAAGGAGGCTTTCTCATACTTATAGGTATAGCTCTAAGTGCAAAAACACTATTTGTTGGAAGTATAACGAATGTAGTTTTAGTCTTTCTCTTTTGTGTTTCAATTCTAGAAAATGTTTCCTTTCTCATACTTAAAGGTATATCTCTAAATGTCAAAACACTATTTGTTGGAGGTATAACACATGTAGTTTCAGTCTTTCTCTTATGTTCTTCAATTCCATAAATGGTTAGATTTCTCATACTTATAGGTATAGCTCTAAATGTTGAAACACTATTTGTTGCAAGTATAACAAATGTAGTTTAATTCTTTCTCTTCTGTGTTTCGATTCCAGAAAAGGTCACCTATTCATAACTCCTTCATTGTGAACAAAATTGTTGCTCTATCTTAGGCAAAACAGATTGTATATGAGCAGATGGTTCCCCTGATTGTTCCACAATTGAAGTTGAACTTTGCAATTCATCTGAAATTGATCTCGAACGAAAATTGCACGATCCCCCTATAGGGAATGTTGAAGTCTCATCTCCTACCTTGGCATCCACAATATACGAAGTTCTATTCTTTGCCAAATTTCCTACTCTTGTGACTCTCTCCTTTTGTATAGAGCCTGGAAATTTACTACTTTCTATTTTCCCACCACAAAATTTAGTTATTTCTTCTTCTTGTTCATCTTAACCCACAGTTTTTATATTCAGTGACAGGAAATCTGCGGTGAGAATTTTGCAATCCGACAAGTTTCGAACCTATTAAGCAGGTTCATCCTCAGGAGAACAAGAATCTCGAGGATGAACCTACTTAATAGGTTCGAAAATTGTCGAATTGAAAAATTATCACCGCATATTTACTATCACTGGATAATTATTCTTCTTCTTCAATACAACCGAGCAGGCCTAGAATTTGATGTCCTATAGGGCATTTTTTTCATCCAGGAACGTATTTGACAGGTAAATTTGAAATGAAGACGTCAATATTGGTAGGCATGAAAAAATTTAAAACGTATATTTGATGTCTATCAAGTTAGAATTCCCGTCAATGGTAGTACCTATACCCTATAAGTGTTAGTAATTATCCATGAAACTCCGTGAGAGTATAATGTGTAAGTTTTTCCGTTCACCATCCAATTTCAGTATATTTTAATGCAGACCTATATTGTCATCGCGGAGTGGGTATGGAGTCATGGACCATGGCAAATGGCCATCCTTGTACTTGTACTGCTCAATTGAGATCTGTTTATGTACACCGTTGGCCCAATGTTTAAGAGCTCTTGGAATTTGGAAAGGGTTAAATTTTAATTATTTAGTCACCACACTTATAATAATCATTTTTATAATTTTCTCTAATCACTGTGGAATTCCGGTTTCTCTTTTTTTGGGGGGGTGAAGATGAAATCGTAAGTTTTTTTGTCTGCATTTTTTGGGAGACCAATGGTTTTCTTATGAACTTGAAGGCCCCAGGCATTTAGTTGTAGTATATTTATTTAGATATGGTGCTTCCACAACCCTTTGTTGTCTGTCTTTAAGCGGTTTTTTAATTTTTTTTCCTTCTTTCTTTTAATTGATTTTAATTGTATAAATTATATGCTTAGTTTACACATTTCCATCCAAGGAAATATTTTATAACAACATCTTTATAGATATACAAACATAGTTGTGCGTTTTCCTGTGTTCATAGATTCTTTTCTATCACTAGAAAAGATAATAATAATATTTAAAGCATGAATTAGTATAGAAAATAATAATATTTAAAGCATGAATTAGTATAGAAAATAATAATATTTAAAGCATGAATTAGTATAGAATATGAAAAATATATTGACACTCTATCCATTTACATAAAACGTAAAAGACAGGCACGAAAAACATGTGACAGTTGTAATGTCCCTTTTTTGTAATTTATTAAAGTGGTGAAATTTTCAACTTTTTCCACTAGTTCGACCTTTGACTAGTATTGGTTTCTTGATCTCCAAATGCTCCCAACTTGTCACAGAAGGTATATGGATGATATTAGGACATTATTATTAGGTTCATGGATGATTTATAGTCTTCAAAATTCTTATGCAACTCTCTTTAGAATTCTGGCCAAGGTATAGGATTTGACTAGCAATTTCTCTTAACTAGTATTGGTCTCTTGGTCTCCAAATGACTCCAAATGCTCCCAAATTGTTACAGAAGGTGTATGGATGATATTAGGACATAATTAGGAGTTTTAGGGATTCTTTAGAGTCTTCAAAAGGCTTCTGAAACTCTATTTTAAGTTCTGGACAAAGTAGGGAGTTTGACTAGCAATTTGGGGTTCAAATCCCCCCTAGGTAGATGCTGGAAATGGCTCTCGAAATGCTATGGGAACCTATCAAATTTCAGAACATAAGTAGGGGATGTTTAGGGTACATCAATATTTTCTCATATACAGCACCATTCAGTTTATTTAGTCTTCTACAACCCTCTCAAATCAAATACAAAAAGACTAGTTTCGACCTTGGGGGAAATGATAGTAAATCTTCACAATTGGTTATGAAACTTAAGAATATTGCTCGAAATGCTTGTATAATGAATATGAAACTTCTTCAGCATATTAATGGAACTCCATACAACATTAATACATTAGACATTGACTGAACCATTCGAATTTGATACCACTTCAAGAGCAAATAACAAGGTATTGGGGAAATGCAACCATTTGTTCATAGTTTAGCATTTTTACATCAAATATCTTTGAGTTTCAACCTGAAAGTATTATGAGCAGTAAAAACATAGTATATATATCATATTACAAATATATGGGGCCTCAAGAGTTATCCCAAAAAGTTCATCACCTCAACAAGTGCGTCTCTCCTCAAGGAGCAAGAATATGCCAAGAAATAGAAGAATGGTTGTAGAAGCAAGATGAAAGAGATGTGACCATGAGCTACCCTATAAAAAAAGACTCCATTAAAGCTCCAAATGAAAGGTCTGAATGGCCTTTCCAATTACCAACTAGGATGGGAATCTTTCACCCTCGAAATTGGTGCTAAGGCAAGTAGAGTAGCACTCCACTAGCTCTCCTCTCCAAATGCAAAATGCAAATTCTGAAAATGATCAAAAGACACCATCCTTCTTTTTTATTGTATTTTATAAACTTCTAATGTCCTCCATTGGTCTAATTCCTTCCAAGAGATTCATACCAACTCAAGTTGGGAAGAGATTCCCAAGTATGCCGCTTGTATTTCCAATTCTAGTCCCCTCCTTCTCCAAATTCAAATTGGTGTCTCTTTGGATGCCCTAACTCCCTTGAGCGCCCTATTGGGGGATATTTTTAGCCCTGACATGTCAGATGTCATCATTCAGGTCTTATTTGTGTCATAGGTGTCATAGCATCTTCATCATTGTTGTCATAGATCTAGGGAATCTAGTCCAAGTGTCCCACTAGTTCCAAAATGTCTCTTCCTCTTCCATGGGAGTTATTCTTCCACTCCAATTCGACCTTAATTGAGTCATGCCAAGTATATTGAGCTTCCAACTCATCCCAAGAACACTGGGCTTCTTATAGATTCAAAATGACAAGAGGAGGATGCCATGTGGCATAGAAAATCTAGCTTGTGTGGGTCCCACATCCTCCATGTGTCTTCATGATCAATTTCCACTTTGATTTTCCCTTGTATTTGTTTATTTAGATCCTTTATTAAATATTTATTCCATTCTAATGTCCAAACATCATTTATTATCCCCTTTATTTCAAATCCCAAAGCTTCCACCCCCAACCTAGAGAACTAGTAATTTTCCTCCATGACAGTTCATTTGGATGGGTATATTACAAACTTGAATTGGGAATTTCTCTTAATGTGACCCACCTTGTCCATTTGGATCTAATTTCACATTATTACTAACTTGGACATCATTCATAGCAATTATTTGACCCTTAGCATCAATTTGACAAACTATCATGAGTATGGCCAAGGGGCTTAGGCCATTGTGACCCAATGCAAAATTTTGGGACATGACAAATCCTCCCTTACCAATATTGCTTGTCCTCAAGCAATTTTAACACATGTATGTGGAATAACCTACTTTCTTTCCAAAATTTTGCTTCCCAAAACTTCTCTTCTAAAACCTTGAGTAGAGCCACCTATGCACTACAATTGTGTGTTTCCAAAAGCAAGGAGATGTGGGTTTTCTTTTCCATTTTGATATCCACTGTAACATCATCACTAAACACCAAAATGTTAATTAAATCCATCAAAACCATGTTTACACAATTACTCTTTACCTCTTTTATATTTTGGAAACCCCCTTCTGATGCCACTGCATAATTCTTGAAGTTGCCACTGTGTTGCCCAACTTCCAGTCTTCGAGATTCCATGAATATTTTAGAGAGGATCCACCATGTTTGTTGCTGCACTACTCTAATTAAAATCACTTTATTAATTGGGGATTCAATCTCCCATACTACTTTGAAATCAATGGGACTAAAAATTATCCGAGGGTCCCATTGCTTGTATTGCACTCCAACAATTAGCAGTGCTCTCCAACCCATACCATCAAGAAAGAGAGTTCCTGGATCCCATTTTCCTGTATGCATAATTCAAAACTTCATGAGTACAAAATATATATCATCAAAGTACATAACAACATAGTAAAAATGTACATCAAGGAGGTGCCTCATCAAAGAAACATGAAAGTGCTTATACCTCCAAGTGAGTAGACCACCATTTTCCAAGTGCATACAAGCTTCAAGTGACCAATCAAATATGCTCCCACGACATAGGTGAGGATCCCATGTCCTATAATGCTGCTCCAAAAGGATGTAAGATGCATCAAAATAATTAGCCATGTGTTCTTTCTGTGAAATTGCCCACATAAGATCCAAAGAGATGATGTAAACCTCACAATGAAAGAATTTAGGAATAATAGAAGAAGAGACAAGCAATAGAACTTAGGTCCAAAGAAACTTTGATTGAGGCAGAATAATTACACATGTTACTATTAACAGAATAATGAACTGGTAAATATACAATGTTGAGTATGAGGATTCGAATTCACTGGGAGGAATTTGAATTTTCGTTCATGCACAGATCCATAATCAGTGGAGAGTCATCAATGCCTAACTAGGAGTCCACCTTCTCATCAGTGAAGTCATCAATGCACAAGTAATGATCAACCGGGAGTCAAACTGAGTCTAACTGAATGTGGTTGGTGTAACTGGCACATGGAAGCACTAATATAGTGAATGAGGCTCAGTGGAGGGCGCCATAGGAGTTAACTAGAGTCAGAATGGTCAATTTAGTCTCACTGGAGGTCCAACAGAGTGATAAACTCAGTAAAGAGTCAGTTAAGCCTTAAATCAAGGGAATAACTGAAGATAACTGAATATAACTGAATATAACTGGAATAGTAGGTGAAGAAGGCACCCTTGTCATGCAGTGAAGCAAAGGAGGGCACATTAGTCACTGGGAGGCCTATAAATGATCTGAAAGAAGCTCTGGGGGCTAGTTTGCTGAGGACTAGGTGCTGGGATTGATGGCCTAGAATGCATGCAAAATGCATGCAAACCCTAATTGCATGCAAACCCTAATTTTGCATGCATGACTGAAAATGAAAATGACTGGAAAGCTAGAAGGACTAGGATGGAGTATAGGAATATCCTAACACTTTCATCCAACAAGTGAATGAAGAACCTCCACTAAAATCTGAACCAAGTAGGGAACAAGGAAAACAATAAGCCTTCAAGGGCCTCACATAAATAGAATTTGTGCATCCATGAACATGTGTATCATCAAGAAATAACAAAAGATGTTGCTGCCGATAAGAATTTTCTCCAATCATATATCTCTTCACCCAAGTAGTGGATGAAGTTCCTCCAATATCAATTGAACTAAGCAAGGAGCAAGGAAAATCATGAGTCTTCAAGTGACTCAAGTGAACATCATAAGTGCATCCATGTAGATGTGTCTCATCATAAGGTAACAAGGGATGCTGCTTCAAGTGTAAATAAGAAATGTCTCTAATAATGTCATCATATAAAGGAGATATATGAGTTTTATGATCCTCATGTGGCACCATCAAAAATAAACCTTTCACCCATACTTCATTAGGATGACTGCTGCAAAACATGGAAGTGTAGGATGTAGGAGAATGAACCAACTCACCCAAATGATCAGAAAGTGTAGAAGTGTCCTCATGTGACTGCTCCATAATGTTAGGATCATGCACCTCCCTCAAAAGTGCAAAACTTTCCTCATAGGTTGGTTCCAAGGTAGTGGAATCATACACTTTCAAAATTTATCTCTATGTCACCAACATAGAGGTGTGAGCACCCATCAATAGGTACTCCTTCATAGTTCAATCATCCATCAGTAGATGTGTTAGGTTGCAATCTACTATTGTAAATCAGAGCTTCAATTTAAAATGTCAATCCGGAATCGTAAACTTAGAAGCATAACCAAAATATATGGATTAGATCTAGACTAGTTTGAAGTGCATTATGTTTCTGAAAATGAATCTAAAACTACTTAACTTTTGGAAATAAACCTAAAACTACTTAGTCTATGGAAATGAATCTAAAGCTGCTTAAGTACTGTAAACTAAGGAATACAAAAACTCCCTTACAGAAGTATACTCATTCGAATCCTTCAATCTATCAGCACTTTAAATATTTGAAATAATAAAATCACAAAATTAACTATAAGATTAAAACTATGTTGTTGAGTGCAGGAATACGTTGAGTTCTCTTACAAGAAGTCAGCTCACAAAGTATTTGAATTCCTCAACAGTTCAGTTTATATTCTAATGAAATATGAAACTAAAAAAAACACCTAAATCGATTGATCAATCAAATATAAATGCTTAACCCTGTTCTGTAGTAAAACCCTATTTGTAGCATATGAAATCGAATGTGATTTTAAAACTCAGATTGTTAACTCAATTGAACTCTACAGGAACTCTAGAACACATACCAATACGCATCAAATAAGGAAATTAGGTGTGCAGGTTCGGCAGAGGGGGCCCTCCACTGCTTCACTCACACATGCAAGAGGAATCACAGAGTTCTCAACACTAAAATCGCATTCACAGCATAAGGATGAACAAACATAAAGATATTTGAAACTTGAAGTCTTTATTTATTTAGCATAAGTTCACCATTACCGAATCGGAATTACATCTCGAATTCAAATACTTATACAAATTGTTTGAAAGCTAAAAACGCTACAATCTTGGTGATTAATAATGGAACTCCCCTAATATCTCTACTATCCTCGAGATCATCCTTCAGATCCATAAAAATAGACCAGATTGATACAAAATCGAAACTGTCCCTGTTTTTATGCTAAGTGGCAGCGCTGGAAGATTGCTTTGACTAGTGTTGACTTGCCACTTGTAAAACCTGTTTTATAAAGTCGTTAGAATTTCATCCATCCCTGGACATCGAGGATCCTTCTCTATCTTTCAGGTTGTGCCCAGCTGGCCTGCAAGTATCCAATCTAGGAGAAATTACGGGAAGTCAATTAATCCTGTAATTTATTTAAAATCTCAATTTAAATGCTTTAAAAACTGCATAATTCAATTTATTTAAGAGCAACAACAATTTATACCTTTGATAATCGAATTTAAAGGTTCTATGGATGAAAATGAGGATTTTTGGAAAAATATGAAGGATAATGGGGATAGCTAAAGGATTTATAAGGCAAAATAGGTATCAAAATAGTGACCAACATCTCCCCCAAGAGGAAGCTATTGCATGTCCTCATGCACAAAACTGTTTCCAAAACTGAATCTGCATATTCCCATGCACAAAATTGTTGTCGTACTGCTGCTACTCATCATCTGACATATCTCCTATTTGTGATGATGCATCTGTACTAGCTCGAGCTGCATAAAGGACCCTCGATCTCTGATATTTTTCCTTGAAAGTTTTCTTTTGCTGATACCATTTGTATGAATGTTTAGATATTTTCATCTTTTGAACTTGAAGCTTTCTATTTTTCTCCTTTAATTTCTTATTTGCTAGCTCTAATTCCTTCACCTTCAATTTTAACTTCTCAATCTTTTTGCTATTCTTGGAAGATTTCTTCTTTTTCATCTCTATTGAAGGCTGCTCAGAGATAGTGTCCATTCCAACTCCCTCTTCTTCATTATCCTGCCCTGAATACTCTTTTCCTTCTTTTTCCGTGACTTGCTTTTCAAAGACAGGAGAAATGATGGCTGCGTCCTCATCTTTTTCTGTGACTTGTTGTTTAAATACAGGAGAAATGAGGGCTGCATCCTCATCTTTTTCTGTGATTTGCTGCTCAAAGATAGGAGAAATGATGGCTGCATCCCCATTATCTTTCTCTTCTCTGTTAGTTGGAGTCTTTTCAATTGTTTGAACATCTATCTCCATACTTTCTTCTACAGTTTGATGTTTAGAGATGATATTCACCTCTTCATCATGTTGCCCAATCTCACCTGTTGGACTTTCCTCTTGACCTTCCAAGGATCGAATGTATTCATAATGTTTTTGTTGTGCTTCATCATTGTTTTCCAGTTCTTGCTTCTTCTTAGCTTGTTGACGTTATCTTGATTTCTTCTCATAAGTGCTGAAGATCTTATCTTTTTCTTGGAATTTCTTCTCTTCTTTCACCATGCTCCTTGTTCTTGTTCTTATCTTAGGTTGTTTTGGGCTTGTTGCCTTAGAGTCATCTTCATTATCTGTTATCATCAACACTTCATATTTTTTCCTTCCTCCCTTACGCAGTTTTGAACTTGTTTCCTTAGGGTTATCTTCTTCAACTTCAGTGCTTTCTATTATGAGTGCTCCTTCTTTAGGTATCTCTTCTAGTTCTTCAAACTTATTATAAATGAAAAATTTCTGCCATGTCAAGGATTGTTTCTGTAACTCATGTATGATGATTATCTTGATGAGCCCATAATGAAAAAGGCTTGTTAGCTTGTCTTTACTACATTTTTGGATAGCTTCAGCCATCTTAGAAAGGCTCTGTAACAGAAAATGAGGTATGTTAATCTCACAGTCACCCCTCAAATGCTACATTATCTTGATGTGATAGAGATATATAATGCTGAACCTTGCTTCACAAGTGATGAATCTCTGGATGATATAGGCTATTTCATCCCAAGGATGAATCAACCAACTCCTTGGTGTTCCTTTCTTCCATTGTACTGAGCCTGTGCTTGATCTGCATAAGAAGGGTGTCCATGCCTTCTCCTCAAACTATTTTGTCTTGAAGAACCTCTCTCCTTGTTGAGGTAACCCAATGATTTGTGCCATAATGTCCTCAGATAGTCTGAAGGTGAGATTACCTACTGTATCCCTTTCTCCATCAAATGAACAAGCAAACTCTAGGCTAACGTTGTCATTTTGTCCATCAAATTTTTCAAAGAAGGGAACCCACTGTTTCTTCTCAAAAATTTCCATACATTTTTCATGAATAACAGAGGAATCAAATTTTTCTGGCTAGTCTAGACAACATCTTGCAATTTCTATCGGAAGAATCCTTTTATGTAAATAAAACTTACAAGCAGAACTCAACCCTAGCTTGAAATTCAAAAATTTCTGAAAAAAATTATGTTCTTAATTGTTTCTCTGTCATTCAAATTTAACAAAACCTGGAAGTCAAATTTCAAATTTACCTTTCCCCTGGTGATTCCTTCCTGAACACGTCCTGAGATAAACACTTCTATGGCTGGGTGCAACTGGGGTTTCTCTTCATCATACACGTGAAAGACTCTTGTTGAAGATGATGGATAAACATTCCTGAGTTTTACCAGTTAACAGGATGCGTTTTCTGATTTTCTATGCAGTGCCTCTGTTACTACCTCCTTTCATTGGTTTACTTATCACTCCTTCACCCCTTCAACCATCGTGGAAGTGAAGCCTGGGATTTAGCAAAGACAGTTGGAAAAAATGAAAACACTCTGAATTTCAAATTGGAAGAGTGCGCCTCCCTATGTATAGGCATATTTCGCGGGGGTTAGTTTCAATGATTTCCCTCTTTCTTGTGCAATCATTTTCAAACTGGTCCTGAGTTCTTCACGTACCTTTTTAGTCCACTGACATACTCTTTTATCACTTTTTGACTTGATGTATAAAATGCAAAAATAGAGTATGTAGGGAAAATATAAGTCAAATTTTGAATTTTCTAGGTTAAAGAACCCCCTTTACTTCTTTGAAACTGAATTTAAAGCTTGCATGTAGGATGCACTTTTTAGGCATGGATTAAAAAGTCTGAAAGTGCCTCTGTCCTGGACCACTAATTTTGATACCTAGGGTAGATGAATGTGTAAGTAAATAGGTGAATGGGTAGATGGCTAGGATTGTGATGGTGATAGGCATGTTGTCATTACTTAAAAACAAAGAACCATGCAACTTTTAAAACATAAAAATCAAAATTCTTACAGACTTGTTTGATATCCCTTTGTGCTTTCATGCTGCTTGGAGTGGCTGGTTTGCTATAGCTTTTGATGGTCCTTCTGCTTTTGATGTGTTCTCTGCTTTGGTGTGTCTTCTGCTGCAACTGTATTGATGTTCCTTCTGGCTGTAGCTTGTTGTGTCTTTGCCTGAGGTCCCTCTGCAAATGAAATGTGTAGCTTGCTATGTCTTTGCCTCAGGTCCCTCTGCAAATGAAATGTGCTTCTTCTCAGGTCCCTCTACAAATGAAATGTGCTTCTTCTCAGGTCCCTCTACAAGTCTGATCTTCTTATGCTGGCATATGTAGGAGGCTTGGAGGGTTTCAAGACTTTGAAAAGGAAAACTTGATATGCTCATGGAAAGCTTGATATGCTCATCCCTCTCGGGCCTATTTATTGACTTGTCCTCAAGTCAAACAAAATCTTTATTTTCTGATAAAAACTAATATGGAAAAACTGATTATGGCAAAAATAATCCATGAAAGAACTGAAACTAGGAATTTGAAATTGTTTTTGTGAATTTTCAATGGCCAAGTAAACTTGGTTTTCCAAGGAAAATTCGAGTTTATGTTGTGCTATTTTCCTGGTTTTCACAACTAAACTCCTTTTTTTTATGTTTGTTTTTATTTGAATCAGAATATTTCTAAGAAGAAAGTGAAGGAGAAACACCAATGTGTTTGTCTAGCACCTCCATCTCCCTCTGCTGAGAAATTTGCTGTATGAAATCTTCTTTGTTGACAGGCTTAGTGTAGAGTTTTAACCTATGGCCATTGACCACAAATGTACTTGCTTCATCATCTATTGTTTGTAGTTTGAGTGAGCCATTGTCATAAACCTCTGCAATCTCATATGGACCAAGCCACTGAGTTGTGAACTTAGCTTTGAAGTCTTTGAACTTTGAATCAAACAATAAGGCCCAGTCAGCGATGTGAAATTGTTTCATTTTTATGAACTTATCATGCCATTGGGATCTCTATTGTTGTACCAAAATATTTTGTTCTACTGCAGCTTATCTCATCTCATCTAATTGATTTAACTGTAGTATCCTTTCTTGTTGTGCTTCAGAAAGATCCATCCCTAAATCAGCTGCTAACTTAAAAGTATGAATTTGGAATTCAATTGGTAACAGTACTTGCTTACCATAGACTAGCTGATAGGGAGAAAAAACAATACTATTTTTCCAAGTGATTCTATATGCCCATAAAGCTTCAATAAGCTTAGCTGACCAATCTTTTCTGTGCATCTGGACTGTTTTGGTGATGATTCCTTCCAAAGTTTTGTTGGTAGACTCCACCTGGCCATTGTCTTGTGGATGATAAGGTGTAGATTTTATATGCTTGATATTGTACTTAGATGCTATCTCCTGCACCAGTTTAGAAGTAAATTGTGCCCCTTGATCAGTAACAATCTCTCTAGGAACCCCAAATCTAACAAATATTTCTTCAAAGTGAAAGTTTACAACTGTTTGTTTTGTGGCTCTTGGTAATGGTTTGGCTTCCACCCACTTTGTAACATAGTCAGTACATACTAAAATGTACTTCTTCCCTTGTGATGGTGGATTGATTGGACCGATGAAATCGAGAGCCCATTTTTCGAATGGCTCTATGAGGACCTGTGGCTGGATTGGCATCTCATCAGATGGTACTAGTCATCCCATCCTTTGACAAATATCACAGCTCCTAACATACTTCTTAGAATCTTTGAAAATAGAGGGCCAATAATACCCCAAGTTGAGTATCTTGTATGCTGTTCTTTTATCTGCAAAATGGCCACCACACGGTTCATCATGACAAGCTTTTAAAATTTCTAAAACATCATCCTTTCGTACAAATATTCTAATGATAAGATCATATCCTGTGTAGAAAAGATCTCCATTGACCCATATGTGTCTAGCACTTTGCTTAATAATTCTTTTCTTTTCTTTGGATGACATAGATGGAGGTAGTTGTCCTGATGATAGATAGTTGGCTATATCAGCATACCAGGGAGTTATAACAGAAATAAAAAAATAAGTGTTCATCAGGGAAACTATCTGAAATAGGAACAACCTCACTAGAATTGTGTAATCGAGACAGAAAATCTGCCACTTGATTTTCTATTCCAAGTCTATCTAGAACATTAATGTTGAATTCCTGCATCAATAATAGCCATCTGTGTCCTGCCATTAGTAATCGACTTGTTCATTAAATATCTTAAGGCAGAGTGATCTGTATGGACAAATATTATATAACCAATAATGTAATGACGAAATTTGTTCACAGCATGAACTACTGCCAACATCTCCTTTTCAGTAAATATGTAATTCAATTCTTCAGGGGTTAGATTTTTGTTGATAAAGTAAATAGCATAAGTCATGGCATTCTCTTTTTCACCCAAAGAGGCCCCTATTGCAGTATCTGATGCATCGGTAGAGATGTGAAATGGCAATGTCCAATTTGGTCCCCTTAAGATGGGTGTAGTTGAGAGCTTCTCTTTAAGTTTCTAAAAGGAAACTTGGCAGTTAGTATCCCAATGAAAATGTACATCTTTCGAAAGTAATTTATTAATGGCAGAGCTATTTTACTAAAATTTTCAATAAACCTCCGGTAATAGCCTGCATATCCTAGAAAACTTCTCACATCTTTTTGAGTTTTTGGTTCAGATAAATTCACAATGATTTGTATTTTTGCAGGATCCACATTTATCCCAGAGGATGAGATATGATGACCTAACACTATCCCTTCAATTAACATCATGAAACATTTTTCATTGCTAAGGGAAAGATTTGATTCAATGCATCTTTTTAGGATTCTCTCTAACTTTTCCAAGCAGTCATCGAAAGTATTTCCATACACAGAAAAATCATCCATATATACTTCAACGCATTCATGAATTAAATCAGAAAAAATAGCTAGGACTGCTCTCTGAAAAGTAGTTGGAGCGTTACATAGACCAAAAGGTAAAACCTTATAGGCATATGTACCCCATGGACATGTGAAAGTAGTTTTCTCCTGGTCTTCTGATGCAATTCTGATTTGATTGTATCCGCTAAAACCATCTAAGAATGAAAAATAGTGTTTTCCGGCTAATGCATGTAACACTTGATCAATAAATGGCAATGGTAAATAATCTTTAAGTGTTGCTTTGTTTAACTCCCTATAATCGACACAAATTCTCCATTTTCCATTCTTCTTGGGAAAAAAAACTAATGGAGAGACCCATTGACTGTCAGATATAGGGTAGATAAATCCTACCTTTAATAACTTTTGCAATTCCTCCTTAACTATCTCTTTCAGTATGGGGTTCATTATTCGTTGAGGTTGCCTTAGAGGTCTGATATTATCATATGTGTAAATGTGATGAGTGCATGTTTCGTGATGAATTCCTGGCTTGTCAGTGTATTCCCAAGCAAATGCTTTGTGTTATTTATTCAACAATTCAATCAACTGTTCTTCTTTTGATAGAGTAAGATGTGCACCAATATTTAAATGTTTCCCAGGACTGATTTCAATTGTTTTGCTTTGGGCATTAGTTATTGAATGAAAATAAAAAATATCATTAAGTGATGATTCCAAAGAACTAATTGTGCAATTTTCTTGAAAATTTTGGCCTAAGACCTGATCTGCAATATCATACTGTATGTTTCTTAATTCTTCAGAGATATATGGTTCATAAATAAAGTAATCTAGCAAATCTTCACTAGTTTCCTCTCGAAAATAAAAATTTGATTAATAGTTAAGATGGGTTGAATTACTTCTTCCTGTTGCTCTTTTATTTCATTCATCTAAGCTAATTGATCTGTCATAGAAGGCCTTTGAGCAGGAGGATACAGTGTAATTTGTTTTGTTTCTGTTCCATGGGAAATGATCATATTTCCAGCTCTACAACCAATAAAAGCGTTAGTTTTGGCCAACCAAGGTCTTCCAAGAATCAATGGATGCCCTCCTAGATTAGAATTTGGTTGAAGAACTATGAAATCTACTGGATATTCCCAGGAATCCAAAAAAACTATGATATCTTCTCGTATTCCTTCTGGTGTGATTTTAGACCTATCAGCTAACTCTAAGGCTGTAGTGGTTGGTCTGAGATTTTTCAAGTCTGGATATTCCATTGTTTCTAGTGTCATTACATTGATAGTTGCACCCAAGTCAATTAATGTTTTCGAAATTGAAAAATTGTTGACAGTGATTGTTACCATTGGAATTCCTGGATCAACATATTTTTCAATAAAGACAGTATTTGACATAGGCCTGCTAGATTCCCGATGACATGAATTGTTAGTGGATCCTTCTTTCTTTTATTAAGACATAATTCCTTAATTGATTTGGTATAGATTGGAATATCTTTTATGGCTTGCAACAAAGGAATTTTGACGCAGACATTTGTTAATTCAGTTAAGACATCAAAATCAGGAAGACCAATTGGTAATTTTTCCTTAACTAACCTTTCTGGAAAAGGAGGTGTTTGAGGAATTACTGTTTTACCTTTCTAATTTTGTAAATCTAGCTGCAAATTTTCTGCATTTGATTTTTTTGGATTTTTCTCTTCTTCTATGTGTTCTTCTATGATAACAGGAGATTCTTTTGCCAAATTGTTTCTAGACTGCAAGTGGATGTTTTGAATGGGAAGGATTGAATATGAAAATGTGGTTCCTTCATCAATATTATACATGGGCTTTTCCACTCTGTTATTAGGATTGGGTACTAGCTGGGCTGGTAACTATGTTGGTCGAGGTGGAGGTTGATTCGATGGTAGATGAAGTTGTGGAGGTTGGGTGAGTTGGGAAGTAGGGTTTTGCTGTGGAGGAAATGAGGGTTGATTCTGGTGGTACCGTGGATAAGGAAAAGACTGTTGGTAAGGTTGGGGATAGGCCTGCTGATATGTTTGATTTCCATGAGCATATCCTCACCAACCTAGAGCAAATTGGTTTTGGTTTTGTTGAGGAGACCAAGTTTGCCGAGGCATAGGATCATTCCATGAATTCTGAATAGGATATTGATAATTTTGAGAAGATTGTTGCATAGGGTCTTGAAACATACCTGGAAAGTGTGGCTGCCATGGTCTTTTCTGTGCCATAAGATAGAGAGACTCCATGCTTTGACTTTATTCCACTCGAGCCGCCTGTAATTATTTCAACCTAGGACAATCATCAGTGTTATGATTCTCTGTACATAATCCACAAATCTGCACATTATTTAGAGGGCATTCTTTTAATGGATGTTTCTTTCTACATTTAGGATAGAAAATTGACAGAGCTTGATCTTGTTGATCCTGTTGCTCTTGTCTCCTTTTAGTTTTTTATGTTTCAACATGTGTCCCTAAAGTACTCAGAAGGTCAGTTTTGAAATCTTCTAATAAATTTCCAAGCTTAGCTCTTGATATACCTCCTGTTGCTAATTTGGTTATCTTGGAAGTTACATCCCTTTTTCCATTTCTGGATCTTCCTCGTGAATACTTTTGACATAACTTTATAAATTCATCAAATGGTAGGTAAGAAATATCCTCTTTTCCCATTACATTCAAAATGTCAAGATACTCATCTCTTATGCCTTTCAAAAAGATTGTCCTGGTGATATCAGATGTCAAAGAATTATATTTGGATTTCTGTAGGTTATACGAAAATCTCTCAAGATAGTCTTCTAGACTTTCATCTTCTTGATGAGACATCTTGAAAATATCATCTTTCAAATATTTGGATCTACAGTATGCTTGATATTTCTTAAGAAAAATATTTCTCATGTCTTCCCAGCTGGTTATAGTATGTTCTTCTAATCCCATTAACCATTTCAATGTAGCAGCTTTAAGAGTAGCAGGGAAGAGGCGAAGTTTATGTGTCTCATTTTTATATCCATAGGTACGACATAAAATATCAAATTCAAACAGAAATGAATCTGGATCTTCAGAAGTCATGCTATAAAAGTTAGGTAAAACAGATGGTGGAATTTTTTTCAGTCTTACTTCTTGTCCTAGGATAATACTAGTGTCTAAGATTGGAAATTTGAAAGTGGATTCCTGTTCTTCTTCTGCTCTTTCCTCTCTTTAATTTCTTCTATCTTCTCGTCTTTTGTTTTCAAATTCCAGTCTTCTTTCATACTCTCTTCATTGTTATGGGGTTGGTCCTCCTCTTAATGTTTCTCCTTCAGCCATTTCTCTGCGCTTCTTTTCCATATCCATCCTGCATTCATACTCCCTACATTGTTCTAGGGTTTGTCCTCCTTTTTTAGATGTTTCCTCATCAGTCATTTTTGCATTTTCTTTTCTAGCACTTATGGTAAGGAATTATTTCTTCTCAGATGAAGAAGTTCCTGTTATCTCTATTTTTGGGGGGGTTTTCACAAATCTTCCTTTCTCGTCTCTCTGTCTTGACATAAAACTAAAGTCTATTCTGTGTTTTTGAAAAAAAATTTATAAGAAAACTAAACTTCCTAAGTCTAACTCTAAGTATGCTTCCCCGGAAACGGTGCCAAAATGTTGGGTTCCAATCTACTGTTGTAAATCAGTGCTTCAATTTAAAATGTCAATCCAAAATCGTAAACTTAGAAGCATAACCAAAATATATGGATTAGATATAGACTTGTTTGAAGTGCATTCTGTTTCTGAAAATGAATCTAAAACTACTTGACTTTTGGAAATAAACCTAAAACTACTTAGTCTATGGAAATGAATCTAAAGCTGCTTAAGTACTGTAAACTAAGGAATACAAAAACTCCCTTACATAAGTATACTCATTCGAATCCTTCAATCTATCAGCACTTTAAATATTTCAAATAATAAAATCATAAAATTAACTATAAGATTAAAACTATGTTGTTGGGTGCAGGAATATGTTGAGTTCTCTTACAAGAAGTCAGCTCACAAAGTATTTGAATTCCTCAACAGTTCAGTGTATATTCTAATGAAAGCTAAAACTAAAAAAACACCTACATCGATTGATCAATCAAATATAAATGCTTAACCCTGTTCTATATTAAAACCCTACTTGCAGCATATGAAATCGAATGTGATTTTAAAACTCAGATTGTTAACTCAATTGATCTCTACAGGAACTCTAGAACACATACCAATACACATCAAATAAGGAAATTAGGTGTGCAGGTTCAGCAGAGGGGGCCCTCCACTGCTTCACTCACACACGCAAGAGGAATCACAGAGTTCTCAACACTAAAATCGCATTCACAGCATAAGGATGAACAAACATAAAGATATTTGAAACTTGAAGTCTTTATTTCTTTAGCATAAGTTCACCATTACCGGATCGGAATTACATCTCGAATTCAAATACTTATACAAATTGTTTGAAAACTAAAAATGATACAATCCCGATGATTAAAAATGGCATTCCCCTAATATCTCTACTATCCTCAAGATTGTCCTTCAGATCCATAAAAATAGACCAGATTGATACAAAATCGAAACTGTCCCTGTTTTTGTGCTAAGTGGCAGTGCTGGAAGATTGCTTTGACTAGTGTTGACTTGCCACTTGTAAAACCTGTTTTATAAAGTTGTTAGAAATTCATCCATCCCGGGGAATCGAGGATCCTTCTCTATCTTTCAGGTTGTGCCTAGCTGTCCTGCAAGTATCCAATCTAGGAGAAATTACAGGAAGTCATAATCCTGTAATTTATTTAAAATCTCAATTTAAATGCTTTAAAAACTGCATAATTCAATTTATTTAAGAGCAAAAACAATTTATAGCTTTGATAATCAAATTTCAAGGTTCTATGGATGAAAATGAGGATTTATGGAAAAATATGAAGGATAATGGGGATAGCTGAAGGATTTATAAGAAAAAATAGGTATCAAAATAGTGACCAAAAGAATGCTCCTTGATTCAGGTCCAAGGTAGAATGTGTCTTGAAATGACCTTACATATTTTCAATAGAATCTTCTTCAAGTTCATGGGATGTATCTTCATATTTATCCTTCAAGCAATCTGATACACTTTGCCCTTTGGTTTCCTTAAGATCAATACATTTGGAATCTATTTTTGAAGAAAACCCAAAAACTCTCATCAAGTGGGAAATATATGCATTCCCTGAAGGTTCAGATATTTCACTACTCTTTTCACCCACACATATATGATTTTCTCTCCAAGGTCTTTTACAAGAATGGCACAAACCTTTCTTCACTAACTCCACATCTTTTGGAGTATTAATATTTTCTTTGGAATCGAGAAATTTAGGCGTAGTAGGCCTTGGTGTTCTCTGAAATTCATTTGCTCTATTATGGGGTCTTGTGCTTGAGAAAATATGCTCACCCGTTGGCTTCTTTTCCTCATAATGAGAACTGTTGTTGCCTCCTATTACTCCTTTGCTCCCAAGTTGGCTAGCCAACAATTCGAATTCTTTCATCATCTGCTTGGTCATGTCTTCAAAGAGTGGTTTCATGAGTTTCCTAAGCTCCTCACCATCATCTGAGGTTCCCTTT
Source organism: Larix kaempferi (assembly GCA_027924585.1). Classification (NCBI taxonomy): domain Eukaryota; kingdom Viridiplantae; phylum Streptophyta; class Pinopsida; order Pinales; family Pinaceae; genus Larix; species Larix kaempferi. The sequence goes on from BSBM01000232.1 coordinate 11,447,969, forward strand.
TCATCCCTAGTCATAGTTTCCTCAAAACATTTGCTCTTCTTTTCCTACTTTTTCCTATTCAACAAAAGCACTTTTGGTTTCAATATCTAATGGTGGTCCCTGACTTCTTGTCCTCGTGAATATCAGACCACATCAGGTGCCAAGATCATTTTCTGATACCACTGTAATGTCCCTTTTTTGTAATTTATTAAAGTGGTGAAATGTTCAACTTTTTCCACTAGTTCGACCTTTGACTAGTATTGGTTTCTTGATCTCCAAATGCTCCCAACTTGTCACAGAAGGTATGTGGATGATATTAGGACATTATTATGAGGTTCATGGATGATTTATAGTCTTCAAAAGGCTTCTGCAACTCTCTTTAGAATTCTGGCTAAAGTAGAGGATTTGATTAGCAATTTCTCTTAACTAGTATTGGTCTCTTGGTCTCCAAATGACTCCAAATGCTCCCAAATTGTTACAGAAGGTGTATGGATGATATTAAAACATAAAATTCCTTAAAAATCATTTTTAAAATTCGAATTTTATCAAATATTATTCCAACCTTTATCCAAACTATAGGCAGAGAAAACAATTTATAGGCTAGAACCCAAGTTAATAGGTATTCAATGAAACATATATGATCCCCTTCACGGACATACCAAGTGTCACCTTTAATTATTCAAGTTATATAAAGATCAACAAACTATGATCATAAATCAAATATCTACCATCCAACCAAAAATAATTATCTTGATCATGGAGAATTGCATCTATCAACATACATGTATCATTAAATTACGCTAAATTCATTCAAAGGTCAATTTCTTTAAAAAAATCAATACAATATTTTATATTAATTGAATCATTGATTGCATATAGTAAGATTCAATATGCCATATTTGTTGCATCCCACCAAAGATATGAACTAAACAAATATCATACTTCTACATATCACCCTAGTATAATACTCGACAAAAACCAGTCTGAATTTAAGTATCATCATAACCCACAATTAGCAACCACATTTAGGATAGCATATTTTCATCAATCATGGTATCAAAAAGATAGACATCTAAACAAATCAAAAATCGACAACAATCTTTAATACATCATTTCATGACTCGGTAGTACTAACCCGGGACATGAAATGATCATCTGTACATAAATGGTGAGTGAGGAAGAAATCTCTTCTTCCTCACTCACAAAACCTCTCTTCATCGCGAAGAGAACAAGATAATGCAACAACATCCTAGGTCTCTTCTCTTGCTGAAGTAGTCCTCACTGTGTATCAACCGTGCATGTAAGTCTGCATAGGTAACTCAACCACAATAGTTGCTAGCTAGATAGAAAGAGACACATGTACAAGGATATACCGTGACTTGTTACTCTTCAACTTCTGTATTCAATCTAGTAGGTGTCCATGTAGTCAATGAGTCTTCATTATGGCTCACCACCCAACCTTACACAACACTCCATGGTGTTAGCATCTTACCTTTTGTGTTATGCAAACCCACCATTTCTCTGCCTTCTAGCTTCCAAGGTGTAATGTCCTACAGGGATATCAAAGGGTATTAGGGACATATCATAACTTTCTAGGGCTAATTAGAATATTTTAGCACATAAGAATAATTTTATAAATATTTAATTTCATTTTCTACAATTTAATTATGACAAAATATCGATAATTCCAAATAAATTAAAATGAAATTCATAACTGATAAAACAAATTGAATGAAGGTTGGGAAATATTATCCAACACTATCTAACATCATTATGCATCCATCCCAAGCCATAAAACTCCTTACTTTCACCTAAAAATATCATTTTCACTTAATCGTGATTAACTAGTAATTAATGTACTAATTGCGACACTTAACGACACTAATTGACGACACTTAACTTCATTTGTTTATAGCCTAATCATAATTTATCAATCCCAATGGCTAATTAACACCTAATGTCATGTAAATAATTCCTAATTATCATTTTCCAATTAATTAAGCAAAACAATTACGAAATTGACTCCACAAGACTAGTTAACTAGTATTTAACACAAACAACTAGTCTTGCACGAATTCAACACACAACCATATCAATGAAACAAAAATTGAACCTACATAAATTATACATATATTTAAGCATGTAGATACAACGAAATAAAGTTTCACTTGCAGGTCATATCCTTTCACATAAATGATGATTCTTTCAAGCTAAATCAGTGCAACTAGTTAATAAACACTGCTAGGAATTTAACCCAATCAATTGTACTGAGTTCCGGAGCACATAGAGGCGAGAGTAAAGATATGAAAAATATAATTATACATCAAAATTAAAGCACCAAAAATAGAGCATATGGTTGTACATTCCAAAAATTACGAAAACATAGATTCAATCTACAAACTAGTTACCAATTTCCACCGACTTGAAGCTAGTTTCCGTTTCTAGTTTCCAAATGAAAAACAATAAGAAAGTATTCACTACTGTAGCTCATGGAAATCATATCAGAGGTAAACTATAGCCAAATTTATGTAGATTTCATCTCATAAAAAATCATCTTATTAATTCATCAAACTAGCTAAATCTACTTCTCCAAATTGGATAGAAATTGAGGAATCAAGTAAGATAAATGCATAAACAATTTGCAGAGTCATTTGAAATCCATTAAAAATATAAATACCATATACTATCAATCTTATCAGAGTTATAGCTCATGTAAACATTTATTCAAACACTTCTCATGCAAATTCATAAATCCACTTAAAACAATTCTTTCGAAGGAGATAGTGAATGGTAACCAAGCTGCATCAGAGGACATGTGTCATGTTGAGGCCTTGATTATATGTGAGAAACCTTCTCTCTTGACTATTCAAGAAAATCCTTCACCTGTCCATTTGTAAGCTATACTAGTGAACCTCTCTCCTCCGATGGTCTCTCGCGTCCTGACTGTAAAGAAACATTTTCTTGAGGTTGCTTACTAGGCTATACCATAGAAAGTTGATGAGGCCTCTGCTCTCTACCCAAGAAATGGACTTAGTCAAATATTGGTTAGATTCAGCAAATGCATTCTGGTAGCTAGCTCAAATCCCCATAAGGGCATCTAGGTTAATTTCTAAATTGTATGCTCACCACTAGGAAATTATCTTGGGCTTGTAGATATTCAATATCTATTCATGGTCATTTTATATAAAGCAAACCAGATACAGGTAAGTTATAATTCCAATGACAACCAAGTAATCTTACCATGAAATACCATGACAAAGCAGGGTTTCCAGGCCCAATTAGAGATGAATGAATTTCCAGGAAACTCGTTGGAGATCAAATTAACTTTTATCTTCAGTAATTTCAACAACTTCCTTTAAATATCAACTCATCTTCCTTTGGAGATCATTACTATTTGCAGGAATCTCGTTGGAGATCAAACTAACTTTTATCTTCAGTATTTTCAACTTCTTTTCGAGATCAACTCAACTTTTATCTTCAATATGCCCAACAAACTCCTTTGGATGAAAACTTTATCCTTAGTATTTGCTACAAGTTCATCTGGAGATCAATCCAACTCTTGGATAAAGCTTTATGGAATGTGCTGCTCTAAAGGCTGTTGATGTGTAGGTGACCTTTTAGCAGCTTCCTGGAACAATAATAGAGTGTTTTTTTCCGAATAAAACCGAAGTGGAGTGAGGGTGACCTATTTTTGTGGTTTAGCCTCTTGAATGGATCTTTATGATCCTGTCAGAGGAGATTGATATTCCTTGAGGGATCTATCTGGGATGTTATTGCATCACGAAAAACACGAGGCCCTCAACACGGATATTATGTCTACATTTGATTCAGGTGAAAGATTCAAGGTGGCCTTAAAATGCAGCAAACCAAGCTGGAAATAAAGGTTGTACCACAATGGTTGAACTATTTTCTGGTATAATACCCATGCTCTCTATTGGTGGATTAGTTAAAGACCTTCAGTGATTGATAATCTTATTAGAGATGAAAACTTCATGATGCAAAAGGAAAGTGGCTGAAAAGAATTGATGCTATAATGTAGCCCCTTATGAGCTTTTGAGCTCAGAGTTATGTTTTGGCTCATTCTTCATCAAGCATAGGTGAGCTAAGACTGGCCTCCTGGATGGCCTTCTGCTTGCACTGTGGAAAAATAGAAGACATTGAGCATATATTTTGGGATTATTTCTTTGTGAAGTCCTTGTGGAAGGCTATTTTGCAACATTTCTCTTCTCTGTTTTCCTGTCCACTTCGTTGGAGGCGGTTCTTGTTGGCAACCCTGATTTGTTTTTATTGCTTGTTCATCCTGTTTTGTCAGTGGTCAGATTAATAGCTTTTTCATTTTGATGGTCCATAAGAGACGTAAATACACCATGAAGGTATCAGTTGCACTGTTGTGGAATTATGATCCATAGATATTTGGATGGATGGGCAGGTTGTGTCTCTACTAATCTTGTGTATAAAGTATATCAGAAGTGCTGATATGGGGCTCAGTCAAATATGCTTGCTTTTTTGGCCTGGGTAGGCAGGGAGTCTAATGCTCTTTATTGTAATTGATGTAAATTTGTTGTATTTTGTAATACAAGACTCAGTTTTTCTGCAAATGTCCATCGTATGATGGATGAGTGATTCAAATGGGTGATCTATACAGATAAGGGTGCTCACTGCTTATCAACATATATGCATGCTCACTTCTTAGTTGAGCCCTTTACGTTGACTGACTTCCCTCTAAAGACCACTTTAATATAATTGCTAGATGTCAATTTTTGATAGGGCATCTGGTGCATCCAAGGTGACTATTGTTATTAATACAAGTGCTGAATGTCTTGTCATTATTCCTATAATTTATCAAACTCCTCTGATTCTTGAAGCCTTGCATGTCTTTTTAATTAAGGCAGGAGGAATTCCAAGAAACATTGGCATTTTGTTCTGCTTGTTAGTTGCCTATACAACTATACTGAAGTAAGGTAGGGAATTCCCCTAAACAATCCAGGGTACAATCCCCTAAACAATCCAGGGTACAATCTATGACAAAAAATAAACTAATCTGCTTGAACTGAGCACAAGTGGGTTTTCTGAAAATTGCATCATATCATTACTGATAAGATAAGATAATTTTATTAATGTCCAACAAAGGACCAAATAGAAGTTTAGTGGGACTAAGAAGAACAATCAGTGAGATCAATCTGTAAGGGTGCCCTAAGAAAAAAATGGAATGAAAAGGTAATTATATAGTGTTTATATCAACATTGCAATGTTATCTTCCAATAATGGATTGCAAGTATGTTGATCCTGCAACATTGGGATGTAGGTGTGCTATCTTTGTGATGAAAACTCAACAATGTTGTTTTACGAGTCCATTGCTTCAACAATGTTAGGTTGTTCGTATGCTCAATCTACAATAGTTCTTCCACAATATTGGACTGAAGGTTCACTATTTACACAATGTTCTGTTGTACATATGTTGATTCCATAATTTAGGTAATGAATATATAGTCTCTGCAATGTTTGAATACATATATTATTAATTAATCAACTCACTGTGTCTTTACATAATATCTTTCTCTACCAAATATGCATCATTTTTCAAACAAGGAAGAACAATATAATCATATCCATGTTTATCCATCGAGATAATGCCAAAAATATGGCACAATAGCAAAAGCTATATGAAAATGTAACATGTGAATGTGTGTAAAGAAAACTTAGGAACGTTAATAAATAAGCATATACTAGACTCCATAAACTTATATCGTATGCTCATTTGTTCAAAGAATATCACACTTCTGCTCGTAACTGATTTTCTCACTTGAAGGTCTATGCACAACCCACCTTATAAAACAAAGACGACATAAGTCTTCTTTGTTTTCAACCAACAATCTATTGTGTATACTACACCAAAAGAACTTGCTGTGAGTAATGCTTATCTATTATATCTTCCAGTTTACAAAACCAAAGAATCCCAAGTACTTGACAAGACATACCTGATGCAAAAGGGCATCTGTTGGCCCGGTTTTGCAACCAAGCTTAGTGCTATGGGCACCTACTAACTAGTAGCAGCAGTTTCAATGTAAAGCAAATAACAATAAACTAAATCTAAACTAAACTAAACTAGCATGTGCATTTTGAATTAAAAAACAAGAACAAGAAAGATAAAAAATAATTTTTGTATTGACAATGGGGCAAGCAAATGATTGCAAGTACAATACCTCCAAGTGATGAAGGTTGTTGAATGGCTCCAATGGTGAGCAGCTCCAATCTCCAATGGGTCCTTTCTCCAAGGCTTGCTACAATGGCCAAATACTCAAGGGATATTTTGGCAGCATGAGTATAGGAATATGGATGGATGGATCTGAAATGAGGAGCCCCTACCACCTTTATATAGGTTTTGGTGGTGAGGAATACCATTTGTGGTTTTGTGGAAACCAATGGTATTGACCAACATGGTTTAGGTACTTTTCCCTCCTTTTTTCCTTTTTTGAATAAAATTAATATTTTTATTCCCTTTTTAATACTTTTGGGAATTTGGACCCTTTTTGAGGGTTTTTTATGCTTTTTTAGGAAAAATAATATTTTTTAGTGGGAAAAGAGGTGTACTCAGGTCTTTTGGTGACCTTTTGTTGGTTTCAGAGGCTCAGATGGTGAAAAAGTGGACAAATGGGTCATGTGAATAGGGAAATGAGCTAGTGAGCACTTTTTAGGTGTTAATAGATTTCCCCCTGATGTGTGAGGGCAGGAGCTCATTGTATGGCCGATAGACATCATAGTTCTTTTGTCTTTTTTCTGGGTTTTAGGGAGGAGAAGAGACCGTTTGGAGATTGGATCCGCGGAGCTTGGAAGCTGCAAAAACAAAAAATATTACATGGCCTCAATATGAATGAGGAATAATCTCTGATAATGGACGAGGCGGGCATACCCATGCTCGTATCAAGACATATACATAACAATTAGTCCCAAGAAGGGGGATCTAATACATAAAAAATATACTGGTACATCATAATGGTCCAGAGGGTACATTATTTTGGGATGTACTCATGATCATGACATGACTGATCTCAATAACTGATACACTGGATAACTGATGAACTGCTGGAGCTGAAGGTGTCCAACATCTGTAGGGACGTAATGACTGTGAGCCATCTCTGGGAAGTATATGTAACTGTATACTCGAGGGAGTATACAACTGGTGTGCATATGAATACTGTCGCCATGCGCAACCCGGATATCTATAGAAAAAGTGGTAACAGGTTGTATCCATAGGTAGACTCTCAAATGTGGAGGAGTCGGGAGGTATCCGGGGTCTTCGACTATAACTGAAAGGAACGATACCCTGTGCGAGTCTCAACGATGCGATCAAGGTGTTGAATTCGAGCATGTGAGAAACAACCATTTGGAGAAGCACTGAGGAGTCTTCTCGAAATGATTCGTAGGCACTCATCATAAATGGTGATGAGTCCAAGACACAGGGACCTCTAGGTCTATCCTCTGGAATAAATGTGGTTGTCGTCGACAGAGGGAGACCAGCAACTAACAAGGCAATGATTTTTTCTTGATAGGAGCACGAGGTGTAGAACTGAAGTGTTGTAGTACTGATGGTAGGACCGACATGCTTGTGGGGATGGGAAATAACTGGGTGAAAGAGTGGGTAGACTCAAACTTCCTTTGTTTAGAGCATGGTGACATGGTTGACCTGGCAGCGTAGGGAACTGACTTGTAGGTGTGGGTATCATTGCTTTTAAGGACTGAAGGGTATGTATTGACTCTGGGGGGGGTCAAGCTGATGGGTGCTGTCGAGGGATTCTCAGGGTGACACACTGCAGAATACTCTGAACAAAGGTGACCAAATGGGGAAGCTTCCATATGAGTAGACGTGATCTGTTGTGGCACCGAGAAGCACCATTGGGTCCTTCTTCGTAGTTTTACTGAGCTCCAAGAAGGGATAAAAGTGTGCTCTGAAATGGTACTGTCCTGTGGATTTGTGAGCCCATGACTGTTCGTGCTCATTGGTGCTTTCATTTTTAAGGAGTCTGAAAATGATAAGAAGACTCTACAGTGGTTATGAATACTGTCCTATTGGTTTTACGAGCCCAGGATGGTGATTGCTCGTGGTCGCTTTCATTTTTAGAGAGTTTGAAAGCGGTAAGGGGACTCCATTGGTGTTCTTTTTCGTAAGTTTAGTCTCCAAGGCCCGAAAAAGCATAAAATGATGCAGATGGAGAACTCTTCTATCCGATGTGACTAGAGTATTCATTTTTCGTAATTAGTCTACAAGGTCTGGAAAAGGGGTAAACTTATACCAGGTAGACGCCCTTTCAGATACGTTTAGCGAGCATTAAAGGAAGCAAGATTGCTCGGCGATCTTTTCATTGTTTTAGGAGTCAGAAAAGAGCTTAACAGAAACTCCCTAAGTGCCTTTTTCGTAAAAAGGGATTGCTCGGCCCGAAAAAGGGATAAAATTATACCGAACAAAAATGGATAGATGGGAGCGAGAAAAGGTCTCAAGCGTCATCATGTGTGTGGGATACTGGATCCGGTGACATAAAGATTGTCAAAAGGGGGCTGCGGCTTTGTGGCATGCAAATCGAGGCAATGAGAGGGCCTTTTGAAAAAATGGACGAAACGTATGGGCGTGAGAGCGAGAAATGATCTCAAGCATCATCACAAGCGCGGGAAACTGAATTTGGCGATATAAAGATGGTCAACCATGGAGGACGACGGATGTGGCACACAAATCGAGGCGACGAGGGGGCATGGAAAAATGCTCGAAAAAACTGGGGGTGAGAGCGAGAAATGATCTCAAGCATCATCACGAGTGCGGAAAACTGAATCCAACGATATAAAGATTGTCAAAAATGGAGAACAACGGATGTGGCACGCAAACCGAGGTGACGAGGGGGGCATGGAAAAATGACCCAAAAAATCTAGGCGTGAGAGCGAGAAATGATCTCAAGCGTCATCACGAGCGTGGAAAACTGAATCCGGCGATACAAATGGTGCGAAAAATGGAGGTCATAAGGACTTTGGAATGGTCAAAGCAAATAACTAGGTTAAAAAATTGCTACAAATAAAGGTGAGCCCACCCAGCCAATGATGCAGTGGTGGGGGGAAATGATGACCCGCGGGGGGAAATACTATGTGTATAAAATTAACTCAAATAGACAAGTGACACGTGAACTCAAAAATGGTTGAGATCACGAATATGAAAAAGTGAGCAGGGTTAATGACCTGCCCCCATGCTATGTGCATGGGGTTTGTGATTGTGGATCACATATGTGTTGGTTTGAATGATGGGCTCATTGAGGTGTTGAGATAGAGATGATGGGGAAGGTTCAAAATGATTGATCATGCCCCCTATCCCGGGGTCGAGGTAATCTATTATGCCCCCTAACTCAGAGGTGTCAATGTGGTGCAGATGTTGTCTCAGAGAGAGATCAATAGGGCATTGAGCAACTGCTGGCGGGGTGTTATACCATGAGGCTGTGGGCTTTGGTAGCCTAGTGAAGTGATGATATGATGATGGGGGATTCCCTTTGTGGGGTGGATGCCCCCAGTATCTCCAACGAGGATCACGATGATGATGAGTAGGCAAGGTTTTGGGCCTGCCCCCATGTTGTGGACATGTGGTTTCCTGGTCGATTTGAAATGGTTGAACCTGTGTGTCAAAGGGATCAATGGAAGGGGCCGACCGGACGGAGGGGTATCCAGTGGAGATCGTATAAATGGCAGGGTCAAGGCCAGGCATTTCGGTATCTGACCAAGTAAAGACATCAGTGAATTCTTGGAACAGTTGTTGGTATTCTCCGATCTCATGCTCACTGTGGGAGGTTCCTAATGTGATGGTATGAAGGGCACCAAGTGGGTCAGAGATGTCAATGTGGATGACAGGATAAATATCAGCCATGGGATCCGTTAACCAGTCGATTTTAGTAGGAAGGAAATCCTTGGACTCAACCGCGGATTGGGTAGCGGTGGTGGATGAAGTCTCTTCCGGGAGGAAGTATGGACGATGGTGCATGTCTTCCCCAGGATAATCAAAGGTAGTAGGAGTCTCGAGAACCTCTTCATCATTGTGGGAGCTTTGAGTGGTCAAATCGAGTGATGAGGTAGTGGTAGTCGAAGAGATCATGTAGATGGTGTTAATCTCTCCGGATGAGGATGATGCGGGAGGGTAGATCTCCTCGATAGTAGGGGGTGCCGTCTCTAGGTCCAAATTGTTCATCTCATAGAGAGATGCTCTGTAGTCTAGGATGTCAGGACAGTTATGGGAGTAGTGGCCGTAAATACCGCATATCGCACATGGGTGGTTGGTACGGAGTGATTTATCACGAGGCATAGGGTTTGGATCTAGTTTGACCACCGGGATGTTGGGGTCGTCGTCCAACATTTGCATGTGTTCTTGCAATGCAGGTAACTGTGGACACTGATGGGTTGGATGGCCTAACTCATCACACAGCGAGCAGTTTGGAGGAGCACGGAATACGGGGGGAGGTTTAACTGCCTTGGGTGGGGGTACCGTAGTGTATGGTTGTGGGCCTCTGCCCCCAGTGGGCCTGATGAGTGGAGGGGGATTCGTCGATGACGAAGGAGTAGTGATACCGGGAGGTGGTTGGGTAGAAGTAACAATGGGTTGCACCGGTTGCACGATGACATTTGGTGTCAGCGGTGGAACTGGAGGTGAAATATACCACACGGGTAATCCCAATGTTAACCCGAGTAGAATAAGGGTAGCCATAACCGGGGTGCTTACTACACCCGAAGGAGGAATTAGAAAGGGGATTGTGTGGATGGGTGTAACCCCAATGTGACTAGGGACCAATGGTGGTTTGGGTAACAAGGAGGGTTGATTACCGGGTGTTTGTGAAAGGGTGCAGAGGTTAGCGACGTGGGTCTCCGGTGATGGTGGTGGAATGGCCTGGAATGTAGAGGTCATCGGCGCCTCAGAGTAAAGTCTGGGTCCTACTGAGGAAATGAATGAGGTAGTTGCACCACAAAAAGGTTGTTCAACCATGGGGAGAACATTTTCAGGTGTGGCGGGGGCCTTGGGATCGTAATAGGTGAGCTGGTCGACCTTGACCATGCGTCCCTCATGGGGGAACTGCATGGTGCGAAATACGGATGAGGCAACAGCCCACATGGCATACATGTAGCTGTGACCAAGTAAAAGGTTATAGTCTAGTTGGGCATTGATGACCTCAATGTCAATGAGCACGGTTTTACCCGCCAGCTGGACAGGGACATTGGCTAAAAGACCTTGGGGTTGAGCCGAACGGCCGTCGTAGGATCGTAATGCAGTGGTGGACTGCTGGAGAGTAGGGGATCCCAACTTCTGCCAAACGAATGTGGACATGATGCATGTGGAGGCCCCTTCATCGATAATGCACCGATGGATGACAAGATTCCGAATGGAAACGGAAACTTGGACTGCTATGGTGGAAGGCAGACGGGGTTCAGACTGGTCTGAATCAAATCCGATCAATTGTGAATCATTGGGGTCAATGGCGCCAATGGCAAAGAGCAAAGTTTTGCGCTGCGAAGGATAGTTTTTCAAAACTTCTAAAGCAGACATGGCTGCAGGAGACTGGGCTAAGTCGTCGACAATGTTGTAATTCGACGCAGCGCGAGTATTGGGATTACTGTTGATGCGATGAAGTGGGAAGCGAGGTGCTTTGGAAGCGCCATCAAGTGGAGCCGGAGGTATACGTAATGTTTGATCTGTGGGATTAACGTTAGTGTTTTTGTCGGCGGGAGGGGATTCAGAGGTGGAGCCATATTGGTTCCGACGGGTTTGGATGTTGGCAGCGGCAGTCGACATCATCAACAAATGGTGAGTACCCGAATCGAACATGGGTTGATCAGGGGCTGCATAAGTGATCTACTGTGGTGGCACGTTGCCATGAGGGGGGGCTAACGGCTGAGTGTTCACTACACCCTGGTTTGGAAAGGGGTTTTGCAGCACCAAGGGTTGATGTTGAGGTGGTGGAGGGTTGGGTGGCGGCTGAGGAGCCGCTTTCCCTTGACGATGTGCATCGTTGGTCCAGAGTTGCCGAGCTCGCTCCAAATGTGGGAAAGAATGCATGTAATGACCATATACCCCGCAGATAGAACAAGGGTGGTTTGTTCTGAGGTTATTATTTCTAGGCTGCTTGGGATTCCGATCCGCATTGCGGTTGGGAGGAGCAGCATCGTTATTCTGCGGAGGATTGGGAGGTGGAGGACCTTGCTGATGTTGTTGGTTATTACCGTGGTTATGACCTCTACCACGGTTCTGTTGCGCACCTTGGTTGCGCTGGTTGTTTTGGTTCTGGGGCTGGTTATGCTGTGTGTACACTTGCCCTTGAGCAGTGGGAGGATTTTGGTTCGCCGTAGGTGCGGGAGCAGGTTGTGGTGGATAATACACCGGTGGGGTTGGAAGTGGACCAGATACCTGCTGGGGTTGTTGGTAACCCTGAGCTATTGGAGGTGTTGGGTTAGCTGCCACAGCTTGCTGTGGATATTACACTAGTTGAGGTGCAGTAGGGGGGGCGTATGCAGGTGGTGCATGACAAAAACACTGAGGTGGACATGAAGGTCCATGGGTATGGTGGTGATGTGCCATGGGAGCATATGAACTAGTTGCTCCAGACTAAGATGTAGCCCGTGAAAGGTCGGGACCATGGCTAGGATGTGTAATGGAAAAGGGTTGGGGATGCGAGGCCATATGACCAATGATGCCATCAGCGGCATGGGATGCCCCCGGCGCATCATGTTGGGATGAATCGCCCCGAGGGGAGTCTGGTATAATGGTATACAGATAACCCGACTGGGCGTAAATGAGATCAAACTGTTGGGCTTTGAGGATGGCCTCTTCTTCAAACTGGGGTCTTTCGGATGCCACATCCTTCGCAATGAGAGGGAGAAGTGATTTTAGAAACCAATCTAGGAAGATACGGTCGTCTAACTTGATTTTGCAGAGGCTTCGGCATCGATGCCACTCATGAATGTGGTCAGTGATGTGGGTGGCCGTGTTCTGTCTGCAAGATAGTAGGATCTTGACGCCCGCATCATAGCGGACAGGTAACTGAAAGAACTGCAGGAAGGTCGAGGCAAGGGAGGTAAAGGTGGCATGTGTCCCATGGGGCTGCTCGATATACCACTTGGCTACAGAGCCAGTGAAGGTGCGCTGTAATAGACGGAGGCGGACAGAGTCGTCCACTATGGAGTTGGAGGAACACCATAGATGGAAGGACATGATATGGTTCTGGGGGTCCTCACTTGCCTTTCCCTCAAACTTAGGGATGTCGGAGGGGAGTTTGGTGGGCATGTGAGGCCACGCAGGATCGTGTCTGATAGGATAATTGGTGAGCCTGGCTAAGTCTGGCAAGTTCAGACTTTCCATGTACGGTAAGCTAGCAGATGTAGTGACTGGAACTGGGACATGACTAGTCATGGTGGTATGATGTGGGGGTCCAGTAGCACCTAAAGGTATGCTAGGTATTGAAGGTATATATCCTCCAATACATGTGGTCTGGTAAGGGCCAGCGCTTCCTAGTGCAACATGGGTCACACCAGGGTTAGGAATAGTAGTTGTGATTCCTGGGATAGGGTTTGTGGAAACCAGAGGGGGTGTGACCCCTATGTTGGGCATACCCATAACAGGCGGTGGCCCTGTGTTGGGAATTCCTATAACAGGAGGTGGCCCTGTGTTGGGCATTCCTAAATGTGGAGTGTTGCCCATATTGGGCATACTCAGGGGGGTGGTTGTTGCCATGGATGGCACTGCAGTAGAAGGGTCTGTAGACGTCTCTCCTATGGTGCTGGTAAAGAGTGGATCAAATGGTGTTCCAGACATAATGTTGGTTGGGAATAACGCAGTGGGGTTTTCAGATTCTTCCTCAGAATCAGAAGTGAAGTGAGGCGTGTCAAAATCGGATGACTTTCTAGTTGACCGACGATGTGCCGAGTCAAGGGATAAGGCTCGGCGTCGGTGACGTGGCTAGCCAAGTAGACTGAACTCTAGGAGTTCGCCCTGTAGACGACGAGAGCGTCTAAAATTCTCAATGGTGAGAAAATAAGTTTTTTGTGGAAAAATCTGTATGTGTAAAATGGTAATGTATAAAAAACTCAAAACCCTAATGCAACCAAGGGTGCAAGAAGGGGAGTGAAAATGAAGGCTCTCAGGCCAAAAAATCAACCTCAAAAAAGGCACTTATTCTAGCAGCTGTGCTACAATAATTGGAGGGATGCAACAAATGGTCAGAGTACCAACATGCAAACAGCTTCTAGAAAAAATAGGTGTAACTAGACCAAAGGTGGGTTGAATCATGCAAACACCTAAGTAAAAGTATTGTGAATTAACACACTATATTCTCTGCAAGGTGATGAAATCCAAGTCAGACAATATTGAGTGTTAAGTCCACGGATAGATATCCCCCTACCGGGAGGGACACCGGGTAATCAATCCTAAAGAATGGCTACTGGGATACTCCATTCATGACGCGTCGAGAAAAGGTAAATCTGTCGTTTGGTCCTTGATCGCAATATCCCAATACAGGGGTATCCCGAGAACTGCGAATGGTAGCCCTTCGGTTACTGAATGGATTTCGGTATTCCACTCAGGCTTCCAGAACCATCCTCGCGACTTCAACCCTCCTAGGGGAGAGGCCTTCCCACAAACCGGTTGTGACCGCGCCAATAAATACTAAGAGATTTTAGCTCCCTAAATGGACAACTTCTATGTCTCAGATGTAATAACTGAGGGGTGTTATTGGAACACCTATCCCCCCAATACTACCTAGCTACAAAGTTCTTTTAGTGTTCCCCAAGTGGGGTTAAAAGTGTGTTGAAATTAGGGTAAGTTTTAAAGCTCAGTTCAATTAAGTGTTTGAGTGGGTGCACGTGTGGTATTGTAAACTGAACTTGAAATAAGTAAATGCTTTATAGAAAATTTTCAAAAAACAAAGGATCTTTTAAAAATAAAAAAGCAAATATTTATGACTTTTTTCAATAAATGGAAATTAAATGCTTTGCAAAATTAACTCAAAAAAACAAAGGATCTTTTGAATCATGAAAGCAAATAATAGACTTCTTTAAAGAAATAAATGGTTTTCTTTTCAAGGAAATTGCTAAGGGCAAGATTTTTTAAAGAAGTAAACAGGAAATTTTTTTAACCTAGATAAACTGCAAAATAAGTCTTTCTTTCACTTTCTTGAAAATTTTTAAAAAGACTTTCTAGATGTGCATTTAAATAGTAAAAAAAAATTTCTATGGCTGTAAAATAGGCTGAATTTAATACTGAAAAAATGTGCTATGTGGGCAGAAAGTACAGTAAAAAACAATTTTTTGAATCGGAATGGCCGAATGAAAAAATTAGCAGCGCGGGTTTTGACAGAAAAGCCGCGATGGACCGCGCGGGTTTCTGTCGCATATTCGCGATGGACTGCGCGGGATTTAGGTGCACTGTCGCGATGTGCAGCGCGGAAAATGTCCGCAAAGCCGCGATGTGCAGCGCGCAAATAGGCCGCAAAGCCGCGGGGAATCGCGCGGAAAATCGCCGCGCAGTCGCGATGTGCAGCGTGGAAAAAGACCGCGAAGCCGCGATGTGCAGTGCGCAAACAGGCCGTGAAGCCGCGGGGAACCGCGCGGAAAAAATACCAAAAACCGCGATGGACCGCGTGACTGTCAGGCTAAAAGCCGCGAGGCGAAAGCTGTGCACGGATTGCGAAAAACGAACCCGAAAATTGATAATTCCGGGCTGTTAATGGCAATAGATGGGGCCAAAAATTAGAGCAACAATGAATCTGCTGTCTAGGATGGCAGATCTATGGATCTAAAGGCTAAAAACTAATAAAAAATTAAGATTGAAAGCAAAACTTGAGATCTATTGTTCAAAGCCAGCGGAGTCACCAAAAACTGTTGGCCCGGTTTTGCAACCAGGCTTAGTGCTATGGGCACCTGCTAACTAGTAGCAGCAGTTTCAATGTAAAGCAAATAACAATAAACTAAATCTAAACTAAACTAAACTAGCATGTGCATTTTGAATTAAAAAACAAGAACAAGAAAGATAAAAAATAATTTTTGTATTGACAATGGGGCAAGCAAATGCTTGCAAGTACAATACCTCCAAGTGATGAAGGTTGTTGAATGGCTCCAATGGTGAGCAGCTCCAATCTCCAATGGGTCCTTTCTCCAAGGCTTGCTACAATGGCCAAATACTCAAGGGAGATTTTGGCAGCATGAGGATAGGAATATGGATGGATGGATCTGAAATGAGGAGCCCCTACCACCTTTTTATAGGTTTTGGTGGTGAGGAATACCATTTGTGGTTTTGTGGAAACCAATGGTATTGACCAACATGGTTTAGGTACTTTTCCCTCCTTTTTTCCTTTTTTGAATAAAATTAATATTTTTATTCCCTTTTTAATACTTTTGGGAATTTGGACCCTTTTTGAGGGTTTTTTATGTTTTTTTAGGAAAAATAATATTTTTTAGTGGGAAAAGAGGTGTACTCAGGTCTTTTGGTGACCTTTTGTTGGTTTCAGAGGCTCAGATGGTGAAAAAGTGGACAAATGGGTCATGTGAATAGGGAAATGAGCTAGTGAGCACTTTTTAGGTGTTAACAGCATCCCATTCCTGCAAGCTTTTACCAAGTTTAAAGTGTTGATATATTATCCTGACTAATGTGACATCAATGTGATAATTCCCACCCAACATTGATTGAGCAATAATTAGTCTATTACAATATTTTTCTCTTCATCCTAGAAGGACAAGAAAACTTCAACATATTGTAAGAAGGTTTCCCCTAGGATGTTAAAATAATGTAATTGCGGAAGATATTCTAATTATATTATTGTATTCCTCCTACGAGAGTTGAAGGTCATGTAATTAATAATGTAAAGGTCATTGAAAGAATCAATGTAAACCCTAGGACATGTGTTGGCCTAGAAAAGCCCCGGAAAGATTATTATATTATGTAATTGACCATTCAGTTAGACAAGTAAGCCCCATTGAGGAATTAGTCATCTCAACGGAAGAATATAAATAGGCATGCTCTCTCTCATTTGTATTATATCATTCACTCAAGAAAGCTCGCATTAGTGGAGAAGAGAGTGGCGCACAAGCAAGGGAGTAGGTGTTTTGTCTTGGGGTTATCTTGTACTTTGTGATTTCTATATTGAGGAAGGCTTTGCTGGGTTTTCTACCCCAAGAGGGTTTCCCAGGATAAATTGTGTCTCTTGTCTTTTATGCTATGCTTGTTTATCTTTCAGTAATTGTTTATATGCTATATGCTGCTTAAATGATAAGTAAAAACTAACATGGTATCAGATCCATCCTGAAAGATTACATTGTGTAGCCCCCGTAACTGCAAAAACTAGGGTTTCTTATTCCGGGAGCCACCTCCACACTTTTGTCAGAAAAGAGAGTGAATCTACCTTGCCTCCCTAAGGCGCATTTTTCTGTTGAAGCAGAATTTCATTCTGAGCATTTTCATTTTTGGGTCCACCACTACAGCCCGGGAGAATTAGGGCATCAAGTTTTTGGATCATCTGCTCACTGATTTTGGAAAAGGAGTACATTTATCAACTCCTCTTGAGAAGGTGAATTTACTCATCCAATTAGTTTTTCAAAATACCGAAGTCAAAAAATTAGGGTTTCTCTAACAAACCCTAGGTCAAGGAGGAGCAGATCTCAGAAGGGCAAATTTTCTGGTAAGTCTCAAATCTATTTCTATTTCCATTTGAAGTACTCATTATAGCAAGATGACAAGCAATACCAAGCTTGATGAAAAGCTTGAAGGAGCTGAGAACTTCAGATCCTGGAAGTATAGATTCATGCTCATCATTGATGAGCATGAGTTAGAAGACTATGTGAAGGAAGGACTTACAGAACCAGAGGGAGATGAAGAGAAGGCTAGGCACAAGAAGAATCTCATCAAAGCAAAGAGGATCATTGTTGATTCCATCAAGGATCACCTGATCCCCCATGTGTCTTCCAAGAAGACACCAAAGGAGATGTTTGATGCCTTGACTAGCCTGTTTGAAGGAAAGAATATCAACAAGAAAATGACCTTGAGAAACCAACTCAAGGGTGTGAAGAGTATGAAGTCTGAGTCTATGCACTCATACTTCTCAAGGGTATCCCAGATTAAAGAACAACTAGAAGCCATTGGGGATATGATCGAGGATGCAGAAGTTGTGATGACTACCCTGAATGGTCTCCCCTGAGATTGGGAACCATTTGTTCGTGGAATCTGTGCCAGAAAGAAACTAATCAAGTTCAGAAGTCTACGGGAAGAATGTGTCCAAGAAGAAGAAAGAATAGTCATAAGAGAAGATAAATTAAATGACGATGAAGATCAAGCTTTATCTACCCATGCTAAAGGTGGGAAGAAGAGGAAGAACAACCCTCGTCCCTGAGAGGACTCTCCAAGGAGACCCCAGAAGAAGGGAAGGACCAAGAAGGATTTCTCTTCAATTGAGTGTTACTCATGCCACAAGACTGGACACATTGAAAGAAATTGTCCAAACAAATCTGGACACCACAAGAAGCAGAAGAAGAGGATTCATGCTCATGCAGCGGAAGATAGTGATGATGATAACAAGACCAATGAAGACTCTAGTGAAGAATATGTTCTTATCTCAGCACTCATTGGTTCAGTATCTCATGGAAGTGATACTTGGCTAGTGGATAGTGGAGCTTCAAAACACATGACGGGATACAAAGAATCCTTCTCTCATCTCATCCAAAAGGAATCTCCACACAAGGTAAAGCTCGGAGATCACTACCAATATCCCATAAAGGGTATGGGAGAAGCCTCTTACAAGTTGGACTCTGGGAAGTCCATGAATACGAAGGATGTACTTTATGTACCTGGGTTGAAGAAGAACCTTCTATCTATTTCAGCATTAGATAAGAAAGGTCTTCGAGTTGCATTTGTAGATGGTGAAGTTCTCATGTGGCCTAAAGGAAAGACTATTGATGATGCAATAGTCATTAGAGTAGAAGAAAGAGGACTTACAAACTGAAGGGTCATGCAGATGCAGCACTCATGACTAGCACCATGAACCCCTGTGAGCTATGGCATAGGAGACTAGCTCATGTACACTACAAATCCTTACCAATTGTAAGTAAGGTAGTGACTGGTTTACCAGAAATCTAGGTGGATCATGAAGGAGTATGCAAAGCGTGTGCTCAAGGGAAGAGTACGAAGAACCCTTTTCCAAGTAGCGATAGCCAAGCGAAAGGTATTCTGGATATCATTCATTCAAACATCTATGGACCAATTTCCACCACCACTCTAAGCGGGTATGAGTATTATGCATCTTTTATTGATGATTATTCTCGCAAAACACGGATTTACTTTCTAAAGAATAAGAATGAAGTCTTTGA
The DNA here is from genome assembly GCA_027924585.1 of Larix kaempferi. Lineage (NCBI taxonomy): Eukaryota > Viridiplantae > Streptophyta > Pinopsida > Pinales > Pinaceae > Larix > Larix kaempferi. Next base: position 11,467,307 of record BSBM01000232.1, read on the forward strand.
AAAGTTTAAAGAGTTCAAGGCACTCGTAGAGAATCTTTCTGAAAAGAAGATTAAGATCCCGAGGTCATACAATGGAGGGGAATATACCTCGGGGGATTTCAAAGATTTCTGTAAGCAAGCAGGGATTAAGAGGGAGCTCACTGTCCCCTATAATCCACAACAGAATGGTGTAGCCGAAAGGAAGAATAGGACGATCATAGAAGCAGTAAAGGCTATGATCCACGATCAAGACTTACCCATACATCTATGGGTAGAGGCTGCCAGAACCGCAGTCTATGTACAAAACAGGATCTCTCATAATGCTCTTGGCAACAAGACCCCTGAAGAGATGTTCATCGGAAAGAAGCCTGAAGTCAGTCACCTGAAGATATTTGGATGTCCAGTGATCATCCACATTCCGAAGGAGAAGAGATCAAAACTAGAACCTTTAGGAAAGAAGAGAATATTTGTGGGTTATAGTGAGCAATCTAAGGCTTACCGCATATACATCCCAGGATTCCGCCAGATCGAGATTAGTCGGGATGTCACATTTGATGAAGACACAACCTTCAACAAGTCTAAGAAGAATCATGAGGATGAAGCAGAGCAAGAATCTCCCAGATTTACAGAATCAACCAAAGAAACAATTCAAAATATTGAAGAGGATCCTATTCCAGACGATCATGACATGGCAGAACCTCAGAGACCTGAGGAGATACCTCATAAAGAGATCTCTCGAAAGAGAAGACCAGCCTGGGCACGAGAATTAATCCAAGATGCTAGAAAGTATGGTGCCCCAAAAGAATCCAGTAGAGAGAGCAAGAGACCAAGGCCATACTCCAGCTACATAGCCATGATGTGCAATCTTGTTGAAGAAGTAATGAAGAAGAAGGAATGGCTGGATGCCATGAAGGAAGAGTATCAGTCCATCATCAAGAATGATGTTTGGGACGTGGTACCAAGACTAAAGGACAAAATTGTTGTCTCATCAAAGTGGATCTTCAAAACAAAACATTCAGCAGACGGAAGCATTGAAAAGTACAAGGCAAGATTTGTAGCCCGGGGATTCTCGCGAAAGGAAGGAATTGACTATGAGAAGACTTTTTCCCTAGTAGCCAGATATACTTCGAATAGGACCATTCTTGCCTTGGCATCCAAGATGAAATGGAAGCTACATCATATGGATGTGAAAACTGCTTTCCTGAATGGAAACATAGAAGAGGAAGTATATATCGAGCAACAAAAAGGATTTGAAGTAGAAAACAATAAGTCACATGTATGCAAGTTGAAGAAAGCATTGCATGGGTTGAAGCAAGCTCCCAGAGCATGGTATGGAAGAATTGACAGCTTTCTGATGAGCTTGGGCTTTACCAAAAGTAAAGCGGACTTTAATCTTTACTACAAGATTATGAATGATGAACCCATGATACAATTACTATATGTAGATGACTTATTTCTGACTGGAGAAGACAAGCCTATTGTTGAATGTAAGAAGAGGCTTGCAGCAGAATTTGAGATGAAAGACCTTGGCAAGATGCACTACTTTCTAGGTCTTGAAGTATGGCAGTTTCCAGACGATATTTTCCTGAGTCAAGGAAAATACATAGTTGAGATCCTAAAAAGATTTGGGATGCTGGAATGCAAGGCCATGACTACTCCGATGGTGACAAATTTGAAGCTTCTGAGTGATGCTTCTTCAGAGAAAGGGAATGTCACCATGTATAGATAGAATATTGGGTCATTAATGTATTTGACCAATACTCGTCCAGACATAGGTTTTGCAGTAAACACTTTGAGTCAGTATATGGTGGAACCCAGGAATGTCCACTTGATTTGCATCAAAACATGTGATGAGATATCTGAAGCGTACATTGGATTATGGGATCAAATATGCCTCAGATAGTGAGTTCAAGCTGTATGGGTACACAGACTTGGATTGGGCTGGAAGTGCTGAAGACAAAAAGAGCACTTCAGGATGTTGCTTTAGTTTGGGATCAGGCATGATCTCATGGTTCAGTAGAAAGCAACCCTATGTTGCACTCAGTACAGCAAAAGCTGAATATGTAGCAGCTTGTTAAGCTTATGGTGAAGCAGTGTGGCTTCGTAAGATGTTGACAGGATTGTTCGATGCAGAGATTGATAACCAGAGCTGCATCAAGATGACTGAGAATCCTGTGTTTCATGATAGATCGAAGCACATCAAAATTAAGTTCCACTATATCCGGGATATGGTGCAGAGGGGAGCTGTGAAGCTCGAGTATGTTCCTACAGAGGAACAAGTTGTTGATGTGCTGACTAAGCCTCTGGCTCATGTGAAGTTTGAGTACTTTCGAGACAGGCTTGGTGTGGTCCATAGGGACCTCTCTCGAAAGAGAGATTGATTGATGATGCCTATCCGAAAGGATAGATTCCTGTCCGTAGGGATGGATGCCTCTCCAAGGGTGAGGGAAGATCAATACTAGCTAACTGATGGTTCCAACTCTCATGAGCTGATGCCTGTCCATAGGGATGGATGCCTTTCCAAGGGTGAGGGAAGATCAGTACTATCTGACTGATGGTTCCATCTCTCACGAGCTGATGCCTGTCCGTAGGGATGGATGCCTCTCCAAGGGTGAGGGAAGATCAGTACTAGTTGACTGATGGTTCCAGCTCTCACGAGCTGATGCTTGTCCATAGGGATGGATGCCTCTCCAGGGGTGAGGGAAGATCAGTACTGGATGACTGATAGTTCCAACTCTCACGAGCTGATGCCTCTCCAGGGGTGAGGGAAGATTAGTACTGGCTGACTGATAGTTCCATCTCTCACGAGATGATGCCTGCCTCTCCAAGGGTGAGGGAAGATCAGTACTGGATGACTAATAGTTCCAGCTCTCACGAGCTGATGCCTCTCCAGGGGTGAGGGAAGATCAGTACTGGCTGACTGATAGTTCCAGCTCTCACGAGCTGATGCCTCTCTAGGAGTGAGGGAAGATCAATAATGGCTGACTGATAGTATCAGTATGTAGATACTGATGTTTGTTGCAGGTGTTCTAGCTGATGGTATTGTTCCAGTAGATGGTGTTCCAGCTGACAATGATGTGGTTTCAGCTGATGGTGTTGTTGATGGTGTTATTCCAGCAGATGGTGTTCCAGCTGACGATGATGTTGTTCCAGCTGATGGTGCTGCTGATGTTGCTATCCCAGTAGCTGATGTTCCAGTTGACGAGGTTGCTGACAGCAGAAGATGTTCCAACTAATGATGTTGCTGATGAGGATGTTCCAGTAGATGACGTTCTAGTTGATGATGTTGTTGTTCCAGCAGTTGATGATTATTGATGATGATGCTGCTGATGATGATCATACTCGGCAGATGATGATGTTGCTACTCCATAGATGATGCCCTAAGACAGATGATGATCCAAAGCCTTCCTACGACATATAGCAATTCACAAGTCAGCTGTACAGATGTTGTTACCTGCAGAATACCTTCCTAGTTAAGAGGGAGTGTTAAAATAATGCAACTGTGGAAGATATTCTATTTACATTATTGTATACCTCCTACGGGAGTTGAAGGTCATGTAATTAATAATGTAAAGGTCATTGAAAGAATCAATGTAAACCCTAGGACATGTGTCGGCCTAGAAAAGCCCCGGAAAGATTATTATATTATGTAATTGACCATTCAGTTACACAAGTCGGCCCCATTGGGGAATTAGTCATCTCAATAGAAGAATATAAAGAGGCGTGCTCTCTCTCATTTGAATTATCTCATTCACTCAAGCAAGCTCACATTAGTGGAGAAGAGAGTGGCGCCCAAGCAAGGGAGTAGCTGTTTTGTCTTGGGGTTATCTTGTACTTTGTGATTTATATATTGAGGAAGGCTTTGCTAGGTTTTCTACCCCAAGAGGGTTTTCCAGGATAAATTGTGTCTCTTGTCTTTTATGATGTGCTTGTTTATCTTTCAGTAATTGTTTATATGCTATATGCTGCTCAAATGATAAGTAAAAACTAACATGGGATTACCAACAAAGGAAAGATATCATGATGAACTGTCACACCCCATTTTTCATGGGTGTCCATGTGTGATTTTGATCACTCTTGAGAGGCGTGACATCCTCCATGATGATGTGATGGTTCCTCAATGATGATCATGAGCATTTATATGGACTATTTGAGGCATGGTGACTTGGTTTTGAGCATAAAGAAAGGAAAGTCTAGATATTCAGTTGTTCTAGGTATGTTTTTATCATTGAATAACACTTAAAAGGTATTATCTTGACTTCTAGGTGCATTTCAGAACATAAAACAACAATCGAACACCCCAGATGTCAAATCTAAGTCAATTTGAGGGCAAAAGGAAAACTTTATCAACCATGTAACAACAAGATAAAGACTCTGAACTATTATAGTAACCGACCTTCTCTCATTTTAATGGAAGATTCAACCTTGGAGGCATGTGCACAAGTCTAGAACTTGTCCCCCTCATTGATTGTATGGATCAGGTTTGAGTTTGGAATCCTTATATAAGTTTTCACTGTCCTATGAGAGGTTTTGGAGATGATTTACAAACGTGTAGTATTGAATAGTAGTCACAACATCCCTTTGAAACCTAAGATACATAATTCAATGGACTTTTTGGAGATTACTTTGGGTTCTTGTAAATGCACAACAACAGGTTAATGAGAATTATAGGCAATTTCAAAGATCATCAAACAAAAGTAAAACTTCACACTGAGCACTTCTAATTCTGGGAAATGATCAAGCATTTCAGTGTCAATCTAGGCAATTCCGAGGAGTTGTTTTCATGAGAGAACACTTATATACAGAGCAAGGTTCCTCCATCCGCCCTCTTCCCTAACTCGCTACCTTGGATTCGTTCTCTACAAGCACCCAAAAAATATTTTGGGTGCAATCTAAGCATGAAGAACATCAGTCTTGGGTTTGTTGCAACCATGGCGAAGGCCTGATCATTGTCAGGATACATTCGGCAACAATAACATCCACCTTCAATCCTATCTCAAAGGACAACAACCCTGTTTCAGAAGAAGGTTTTTATCGTTTTATGTGGAAATTGGAATTTTAGAGGAAGGTCGCAACCACAATATCTACCATCTATTCGCAATACGGAGGGTGCATAGCTCTTTGGGGTGTTTCTTATGTTTCCCTCAGATCAACCTTGTTTCAAGCCTGTGGTGAAGTTGGACCCTTTAAGGAGGAGGTTCTTTGTTGTCAAGACACTTGGGATATATGTCCTTAACCTAAATTGCCATACCTTTCTTCAGCTTAGTCCTTAGCTTCCAGGCTTCTCCACCTCAAAACACTTTGGTTCACCATCCTCTACATTATCCCCGTCCCTAGAATGAAGTTTTTAGCTCAGTCGCAACCATTGGAGCAATTACAGACTACTTTGGGCAGCAGCATGAAGGCACCTTAAAGGGGAATTTATACACTATTGTAGGAAAAAGCGTGTGGATAGAGTAGCGAGCATGAGGGAACTCTTCTTGATGGTAGTTACATCCTATTCTTGGCAACATTAAAGAGGGCCTCACTTGTGGCTATGAAATTCTATGAAGGGCACACTCCCATTCCTATATTTCTAATCCTATATTTGGAAGCATGAGGTGTGCTCTCCTTTCTTGTCCCACCAATCATGATCCTCCTTGGACTTAGAGCCCCTCCTCCAAGATGTTGCACTCTCTGATAAGTTGATAGTCCAATGCTCCCTCTTCTGCTCTATAAGTATCCTCCCACAAGGATCTCCTCTAGCTCTATGCAAGATGTCCTCTCTATGCAAAATACTACTTTGATGTTTGCCAATATGGTCAGAAAGCTTGAATGATCCTCCTCCACAAATGTGTCTATGTCCATCGCTAAGTCCATGAAGCATTGTCCTCATTCAAGGCTTCCTCAAGTTAAGTATCCAACATCCAAGGTATATATCACATGGACCCAATCTCCAAGGGCTAGGTATGCTCATCTAAGTGCCCAAAACCCCTCCTCCTAGCTAGTTACCTCCCATGACCGAGAATTGGAATCCCCCTTTGTGTGCCTTTATGGACATATGCATGGCTTGGTTTGGGTGGATGCTTGACCTTGGTTAGAGAGGTAACATGGCACTCTTAGCTAGGAGGTTGTTACCCTGATGGGCATGATGGCACCCCGATTGTGTGAACCTAATGGGTCGGTCATTATGTCGATCAGGGTAACAACCTTCTTGCTAAGAGTGCCACGCTACCTCTCTAACCAAGGTCAAGAATCCACCCAAACCGAGCCATCCATATGTCCATGGAGCATCTCCAAGGGGCTAGGACACACACTGCTTTCCTAGCAAGGTGAAAACATTTTTGGAGTAACCTAAAAAGCTAAGAAAAAAACATTAGGATCACCAACAAAGCCAAGATACAGTGATGAGAAATGATATAAGTGTAGTGGTTTACACCAACTACAACAATAACGCAAGTTTTTGGTAGTGGTATAATGATTGCAATGGAAAAGGACAGTGGAGCTACCAACAAAGGAAAGATATCATGATGAACCCCATTTTGAATGGGTGTCCATGTGTGATTTTGATCACTCTTGAGAGGCATGACATCATCCATGATGTTGTGTTGGTGCCTCAATGATGATCATTAACATTTATATGGACTATTTGAGGCATGTTGACTTGGTTTTGGGCATAAAAAAAGGCAGGTCTATGATAAATCAGTTGTTCTAGGTATGTTTTAATCATTGCATATCACTGGAAATGTATTATCTTGAGTTCTGGGTGCATTCCAGATCATAAAATAGCAATCGAACACACTAGACCTCAAATTTGGGTCAATTTGAGGGAAAAAGGAAAAATTTCTCAGGAATGTAATAGCAAGATAAAGACTGTGAGTTGTCATAGTAGCGGGCCTTCTCTCATTTTAATGGAAGATTCAACCTTGGTGGCATGTGCACAAGGCCAACATTTGTCCTCTTCATTTATTGTATGGATCAGATTTCAGTTTGGAATCCTTATATCAGTTTTCACTGGCCTACGAGAGGTTTTGGAGATGATTTACAGACCTATAGTATTCAATAGCAGTCAGAATATCCTTTTGAAACTTAAGATACAGAATTCAGTGGACCTGTTTGGAGATTACATCAAGTGCTTGTAAATAGACAACAACAGGTTAAGGAGAATTCTGCGTAGTTTTAAAGATCATAAAACAGAAATCCCAGTCCAAAGTGTCTTTTAGTTGAGTTTAGACAAGTCACTCCCTTGGCCCAACCTTGTTCCTAGCCTTCATCCTTAGCTAGCAGTTAGACCATGTCCAATGGATGAGTTTGTCATTTAAGCTATTGTGCAAGTGAATATAAATAACAATGGAACATACTAACATGAGTAATGCCACTATATGATGTTATACATCAAGTTAAGTTGTGAGTATGATTAGAGGAACATGTCTTAGTCTATTGATATGATTTATCCTTGGTTGTATATGGACCTAGTCAAATCCAGTTTGACTATGGTTATTTCTTGGGATTCGTGATGATGTGGGCCATGCATGCTTATTGATGATGATAGATGGACCCACATAATCTTGATGATGATGCTATATGATGGACATATGGTTCAGATGATGATTGATGCAGTTCAGCAGGTTTTATTATTACTTCAGATCATCAGATTATGCACTGTCCATATATGGTGACCCTACAGCTAGCCCATCAGGGAAACCCATGGTGTATGAGTACACATTCTTAGTATATTTTGGTCTTCTGGATCCAATGAGACACTTATCATTCCGTTCCGGCCACTTCTGACAGTGATAGATGCAGTTTTCCTCTTGTTGACCACATTTGGGGTTGATTTCCTAGCCTGAGCAGCAGGGGCCATGAGAGGCCAGTTGACCTAGAGCGTTGTATGAGGAGGGGGTGGTCCAACCACTTGATATGACCATTTACCCCCCATTCTGGAGATCCTGGTGGGCTCAGTTTGACATCGCAGATGCCCTAGGAGGCAGTTTCAACACTTTCACAGTTACCGAGGAAGGATAAAAATGGAATAAAAAGGTCATTGAGGAATTCGATTTGGGCAATTGAGGAAAGGTTTTTGCACTTAGTGTTCACAAAGATCTTCCAGGGTGAACCCCCATCTTCCAGCCATTTTTCATCAGTCAATGGGGTCCACAGAGGCCACAGGAGGCCTTTTACTGCATGTCTCTCACAGATTTTGAGGACAACCAATTTCTTTAGGCTTGCCTTGCATCCACGTGTGTTCAAAAACACTTGTTACATGAATGGGCTTTCATAAGATATACATTTCATTTCCATATACACTATATTGATTGTAGCACTATCTGTTTCAAGTTTATCCAACACAACTTAGGCAACTTAGAGCCAAGACACAATAAAACAAGGAAGCTCATCCAACAGAGAGGCTATAGTGGGGGAAGGTCCTCCATGCCACTAGTCAAGTAGTAAGTCAGGGTAATCAACAAACTAGAAGGTAATGGATGGGTGGAGAAAGTGGATAATGAAACCAACACTAGCAAGCCAAAAGATGGTGGGAATGATCACCTCTATTCTCTCTAAGGAGGGTAGAACCAATGAGTATAGGTCAAGAACTTCTAAGTCTGAGTGGGGACATATATACATATAATCAATACAACTAGGCCCACATATCTATATGATCGCCAGATCATGATACTAAATGCTAAGACATGCCACAAAAATGATTATAAAAGCAACAATAACCACAACACAAGATAATACCTGCTGGGTCATATACATGTGCATAATAATTTGTACCATCATCTGTCCACTGAAACCTGCTGCTGCAACTCTGGGAAATACCATTTGCTCTGTAAATGGATAAATGGCTACATCAGTCATCAAATCTCAGTTTCCTGAGACTCAGTCATGGCATGAGAGGGCAGTTCACCTAGGGAGCTGTATGAGGAGGGGGTGATCCAACCACTTGATATCACTATTTACCCCCCCTTCTGGAGAGCCTGGTGGGCTCAGTTTGACAGCGCATATGCCCTAGGAGGTAGTTTCATCACTTTCACAGTTACTGGGGCAAGATAAAAATGGAATAAAAGGGTCACCGAGGAATTCGATTTGGGAAATTAAGGCAAGGTTTTGGCACTTGGTCTTCATAGAGGTCTTCCAGGGTGAACCCCCCATCTTCCAGCCAGTTTTCATCAGTCAATGGGGTCCACAGAGGCCATAGGAGGTCTTTTACTGCATGTCTCTCACAAATTTTGAGGACAAATTTGATCATTTGTATTATTTTGGACATATTATATTATTTTATTGTGCCATGGGGATGAGCTAGCAAGGATTGATGCCTCCTAGCCCCACCATGTGCTTCATGAATCATGTCCTAGACATATGAGGTGGGCCCATGTACTTTTTCCCCCTCTAGAGGATGACATCACCCTCCATGAGTACTTCTAGCTATGACATCATCATCATTTTGAGTGATCCATGTGTTATGTTGTTATGATTCATCTTAGCCATTGATTATGTATTGAGATCTTTTAATCTCAACCACTCATCTTGTTGTAAAGTAGTTTTGAGATCTAGGGTTTTGGTCTTTATTATCCTATATAAGGAGGAGACCCCCTATTGTATAGCTCACCTTTGGGCTCTGGAAAACTTGGAATGAAAAGAATATTTTGGATATCTACTTCTTGGATTTGATTGGGTTGCTCTTGTATATGTTCTTGCATCTTGTTTCTAGACATTCTTTGTTTCTACAGGTGAAATCGACATCAAGATATGGAGACCGAATTGCTTGAAGCTAGCTCAACGATTTGCTTTATGGGAAGATTGTAAGGGTTGCTCACATCCCCCATGAGCAAGATGTCTTCATAGAGAGGGATTTTTTCAATTGTGCTTTGTCCATTGATTGCTTTCTTGATATGACATGCTTAGATCTTATGGATTTGTGGATCAAATCTAACTTGATGTAGTTTGATTTGCAGGTTTTCATGAGACATCTCTCCTCCTAGGGCTTGGACGTTTTTGGTTGAAGACACTTGGATCAAGCTTGGAATTGTAACTAGGGAAATATTTCTCCATATGCTAAGAGGCCGCAAGCTTTAGAGGTAAGATCTACAAGGTACGTATTGATTTCACTTGCTATCCATCCTATTGGTAAAAAATTACATAAAATCAAAACCCTCATTTTCTCTTTTTCTTAGATCTACAAAGATCTATCTTGGCTTTGGGTATAATAAAAAGAACCCACCTCTATAATATCCATGGCAATTCGGATCTATAGTTTGGTGGCATTTGGCCTTCATTTGACCCTTCCCCCAAGGCACTTAACCTTCCTTGAGTGAGGTCGCCCTCCTTGGGTAGGTGAGTTAAGCTAGTTCTAGAACATGGGTAGGTGAGATCCACTTGATTCATGATCCTCAAACTTCATAACCTACCCCTGGTGTTTCACTTCATTGATTTTCTCCTTGTGGGCCCCATTCCTCATTTTGAGGGTTGTGTCCCACTTGGGTCAATTAGGTGATGCACTTTTAATCTCATATCTATGGAGATCTAGCCATTGGATCCCTTTTATTTTCAAGATCCACATTGATAATTGCCTAAACTACCCGGATCTAAAGTTTCATGGCTTTTGGAATTGATTTGACACACTTTCCCATGCATTTAGCCCTCCTCGGGAAAATTCGCACTTCTTGGGGGTTGGAGTTGTCCCACTTAGAGGACTTGGGTGTTTGAGATCCCACTTGTTTTGAAAATAGCATACCTTGAAACCTACATCTAGTGTCTCACTTTGTGAATTTCTGCCTTGGGGTGTCATTCCCAATTTTGGGGATTGTTTCCCACTTGGGTTACTTAGTGAAACATTAGATCTAGTAAGATCTAACCATCACATTCACTTGATCTTGAGTAACACCCTTGATTTACACCTTAAGTGTCCCGATCTACATTTTGACATCCTTTTGACTCCATTTTCCCATCCATTTCAAGGCACTAGTCCACCTAAGGCAATTCGCACTTCTTGGGATTAGTGTCAAGTGCTAGATCCCATATGTGGGTATTTCAAATTCCATATTAGATCCATAGATCTATTCTTTGCATACCCCTTGGTACCATTTGCACCCCTAACTTCACCTTGTGAGTCCCATTTGAACTATTTCCACATCCCAAGGAAGTGGGTCCCACTTGTGTATTTCATGGTACTAAATCTTGTCATTTGATCTCATTATGTGGCCTAAATCATTTATTGGTTGAAACACTAGTCATCCCTTAAGCCTCTTTCAACCATAATTAAACTTCTAGGTCCACCAAACCTTGCATTGGTTTTCGTAACTCATCTTTCACACTTCCCTATAAACCTTTGTTTTGGTCCAATCACCTTTGATTGGCTATAGGGTCTCCCCCTAGGTCTTGATTTATCTTGATCTAAAGTGAAGAGTGCCTCGGTTGACGTGACTCCTAGCTTGCATTGGGAACCATGGCATCTCTTGGGTCACCTCTTTAGTTGTTTGTATCCTCTACCATCCTGAATGGGATACCTTTAGGGACAACTACAAGTTGTGTGATAACAGGTGGATCCTAGCAATGGAAGTTGATCAGGCAGTCCAAAGCGTAAGCAAGCAACTAGCAAACAAGATGGAAGATTGATATATAAGATAAATCCAACAAAACAAAGAAATGAAAGTAATAAAAAGCAAGTAAGATCTGGCCATAAGTTTGGATGAAGAATTCCCACACGTCCTAGAGGTAGCTATCTTCCCACAGGAGGCTTGCAATGCAGTGCTGCGAGTTAATGCAACTCTATTGTAAATCAAAGAGACCGGGTGTCAGTTGCAAGAGTCTATCATACAAGTAGAGGACAATTGAGAGTATGAATCAAGGGGGGAATTCAAAGCACAATTGAAAAAAAGATCCACTAGTAGTTGTTTGACCTGAAGCCGAAGATTAATCCCATGAATGTTAAACACCATGTAGAAATCTACAAGTCACTTTGACCGAGGTGCCATCGAAAAACCCTACCCTCCTCATCCTTGCATGTTGGGAAGAATCAGGCAATGGAAGTTGATCAAGCAATCCAAATCTTCACTAAGCAACAAGCAAACATGCAGGAAAATGGACATATAAACTAAATAAAACAAAACCCAGAAATGAAAGCAATAACAAGCAGGTAAGGTTTGGCCACATGTTTGGATGAGTTGTTCACACACGTCCTAGAGGTAGTTATCGTCCCACTGGAGACATGTAATGCAATCCAACGAGTCGATGCAACACTCTAATACATCACAAATACCATGTGCGAGTTGCATGAGTCTATCATGTAACTAGAGGATCACTGATATGTACACAAAAAAAAGTAATTCTAGCGAAGGTATGCTAGTTAAATTAATGGCAAAGAGTTAGATCAACGAATTTAAGAAAATCTAGAGATGAAGAAATAGAAAGACAATTATGACCAGTGCCTTACATTTTGGGCATGGAGTTCAATCACCACTCCTAGTTGGTTAACCTGAAGAAGAATCACATGAATGACAAACAATCTGTAGAAATATGCAACGCGATCTGATCAAGGTGACTCGAGAAACGCTACGCTCCTCCAACCTGCATGTTAGCTGGACCCTAGAAATGGACGTTTATCAGGCAGTCCAAAGCCTAAGCAAGCAACTAGAAAACAAGCTAGAAGATTGATATATAAGATAAATCAAACAAAACAAAGAAATGAAAGAAATAGCAAGCAAGTAAGATCTGGCCACAAGTTTGGATGAAGAATTCCCACACGTCCTAGAGGTAGCCATCTTCCCAAGGGAGGCTTGCAACGCAGTCCCGCTTGTTAATGCAACCCTATTGTAAATCAAAGAGATGATGTGTCAGTTGCAACAGTCTATCTTGCAAGTAGAGGAAAACTGAGAGTAGGAACAAGTGGCGAATTCAAAGCACAATTGAAACAAAGATCCACTCCTAGTTGTCTGACCTGAAGATGAATCCCATGAATATTAAACACCCTGTAGAAATCTACAACTCACTCTGATAGAGACGCCCTCGAAAAGCCCTACTCTCCTCCAACTAGCATGTTGGAAAAAATCAAGCAATGGACGTTTATCAGCCAGTCCATATCCTGAGCAAGCAACAAGCAAACAAGCAGGGAAATTGACATATAAACTAAATAAAACAAAACCCATAAATGAAAGCAATAACAAGCAGGAAAGTTCTGGCCACATGTTTGGATGAGTTGTTCACACACGTCCTAGAGGTAGCTATCGTCCCACCTGAGACTTGCAATGCAATCCAGTGAGTCAATGCAACTCTCTAATATATCACAAATACCATGTGTGAGTTGCAGGAGTCTACCATGTAACTAGAGGATTACTGAGTGTAGCAAATAAGGCGGAATTCAAAGCACAATTGAAAAAAGGATGCTAGTTGTCTAACATGAAGATGAATCCCATGAATGTTGAACTTATAGAAATCTATATCTCACTCCGATTGAGGCACCATCGAGAAACCCTACTCTCCTCCAACCAGCATGTTGGGTGGAACCAGGCAATGGAAGTCGACCAGGCAGATGAAATCCTGAGCAAGCAACTAGTAGAAAAGCTAGAAAATTGATGTCTAAGCTAAATAAAACAAAACCCATAAATAAAAGCAATAACAAGCAGATACGATCTCGCCACAATCTTGGATCAAGCGTTCCCACACCTCATAGAGGTAGTTATCTTTCTGTTGCCGCCTAATACACACCTGGGGGGATGCAGCAGGAAACCTTCAAGCTGCTCGGTGTGTCCTTGGGGGCAAGTGAGAGTAAAGTGTTGTCACCTGATTACTCTACTCCTCCGTCTAGGCTTACTCCTAGCGAAGCCAAGGGGGGTGGTCCCTATGAAAAATAAACTAAGGATTCTAATCTATAACAAAGAAAAAGTTTGTCCTAGGAGTTAAAAGATGACGAGATGATAAAATTAACAACTAAGCATAGCTTGCAAATTAAATCAATTGATTAACCCAACACAAGATAGATAAGCATTCACGACATATATGATTGAAACTTAAAACATGGAAAATTAAAGACTTGTGCCGAGAATGTAAAAATGCTTGCAATTGCTGCTATGTAGGGTTGCTTGTGTAGTCTTAGTGAAAGTATTGCAGTGTCTCAGTTGGTAAATTTTATGATTATTAAATGAGTGGATTAAGGAGTGGGTTAATTCTTGGTTTGGCCCAAAAGAAACCTAACCTTCGAACTGAGTGCTCTAGCAACCTTACCAAGTGTCCAACTAGGCATGGATGAACCGGCTTAAGAACCTGCTGACTCTGTGGATTCAGTCCATGCAACCTCCCGAGTTCTTAGGATTCGATTCTAATGAATTGTCCTATTAAAACTAAGTACCTTGCACCCGTTTCTCATTGAGCCAACTGTTCCGACTAAGCTGCAGTAGTCAAGAGCATACTCTGGGTTTGGGGCGTTGTTCTTTTTATTAAATTGTGTGAGTGGATGATTAATCTACACTAAACCCCAAGAATAAAGCAAGGGGGGTTAGTTTTAGGATTAACTTTTAAGAACAGCATAATAATTGAATAAAACACAAAAGCATATGACAAAATGATAAACGGGTCCTTGGAGGACGTTGTGTGCTTGAGTGAATTGTTTAATTACTACTGCTCAAATGAAACTAATCTAAAACGAAAAAATAGAAAAAGTTGCGAAAAAATAAAATAAAATGAAAAAAAAGGTGCGAATCCCCCATGGGGGGATTGGGGTCAGGCGATCATATAGATATGTGGACCTGGTTGTACTATATATATATCATATTTGTCCCTACTCAGACTTAGAATTTCTTGGTCTATACTCATTGGTTTTACCCTCCCTAGGGAGAATAGAGGTGATCATTTCCACCATACTTTGGCTTGCTAGTATTGGTCTCATTATCCACTTTCTTCATCCATCCATGACTTACCCAGTTTGTTCATTACCTTGACTTACTACTTGACTAATGGCATGGAGGACCTTTCCCCACTGTAGCCTCTATATTGGATGAGCTTCCCTGATTATTGTGTCTCAGTTCTGAGTTGGTGACAAAACTTACCTTTGGTGAGTTGGCTTAGTCCCTCTAGTCACTAAAGATGTTGGCTAAACATGACACTTTTAGTGCTGCCATGAATACAAAGTATGGAAATGAAATGTTGTATCTTGTATGAAAATCCCATTCATGCAATGTGTTTCTTAACACACATGAATGAAAGGAAAGCCAAATGAAAATGGCTCTGAAATATCAAATGTTATATCTTTTGTGAAATGTAAATACCTAGGTAAACAAGCTGTCTATGACACACCTAGAAGTGCTCAGGTAAACAAGTGCCTTAAAAACACACCTGCAACAAAAAGCATAATGAAATGTAAATCTGTGCAATGTGTTTATAAACACACATAGATCAAAGGCTATGGAAAGTATAGGCCCAAAAAGAAATGGAACTTAAACTCTATATAAAAAAAATTGCTGGCCTCATTTGTATTATGGATTGTGCACATCTGTCAAGGTGAATAAACACTCTTTGAACAACTTACCCATTTGTGAGACACCGCCATTCCCTGTGTTGTTGCTTATCCACTATATGCTATGTTGTGTATTCCCTTTTCCATTTCCAAAGTGTCACTGTGTTAAGTCAGTAAGTCATCCTTTGACCTAGCCATGATATTCTTAGCCTTCACCCTTCACTAGCAAATTGATCACAACTATGAAGTGAGTATGACCTTGAAAGTGTTGTCTGAGTAATAAATAATAATTAATGACCTATTACATTTGAATTTAGATCACCAGTAATGACTGCTATTTGTTATAATTTCTATGTGAATGGATTGTAAAGAATATTTTAACCTTTGACACCTTGCAGCAGCTTGATGACAGTTTGAGTTATATTTTAGTCATGTTGACTTGGTCAAACCTCAGTTTGACCAAAACGTCAACCACAAGACAGGAGGTAGCAGACCTCAGATGATACAGATAGATGATATATGGTCTGGTACAAGTCACCATGGTGGGCTTATGCAGTGGTTTCAGGCTTATGATGACGATTTGTGCTTTTCAACACTTTTGCAGATTATTATTATTTGCTCTGTCGGGTATGATGAGCATTTATTTTTTACCATGCAGAGGTCTATATGGTGTATGAGTACTCACTTTAGATGGATTTGGACCTTTTGAGTCCAATGAGATAGTCTGTTTTCGGTTCTGGGCAGTTATAGTGACGTTTTAGCCTCAGTTGGCTATTCTAGGGCACTTTTGGTTTGGCGGAGGCCTTGTCAGAGCAGAACAGAGATTTGATTGGTTCACCTAGAGTGAATTTGATGGAGGGGGTGGTCCAGCCACTTGTTATTACCATTTTACCCCCCTCCCAGACAACCTGGTGGCCTTACTTTTCGGAGCCGGGCATTCCAGGAGGCAGTTTGGGCAGTTTCACACTTCCCAAGGCAGTCCAGAAATGGTGAAAATGGCTACAGAGGAATTCACTACTGAGGCAAGGTTATGGCATGGGATGATTTGTGATGATGACTGGGGTGTCTTCCACACCCCCAGTAGTTTCAGCGTCATCGGGACCCACATCCATCACTTATGGCATTTTTTGATGATTTTTGGAGCCTTCCAAGGCTCACGACTTTCCCAGAGAGGCACAATTTGGTGTCTAGATAATTTATTCTTGGATATCGTGCCATGGGGATTGAATGAGGGTGTTAAAAATTACCCTTGAACCCACCATGAGATAGATCTTATATTTTATCATTATGATTTGGTGGGGTCCCCTTTCTTAGGGCGAGTTTGTCCACATATTATTATATTTTATTATTGATCCATGTATTGTATTGTTGAACTCATCTCAACCATTGATTAGATCTTTTGATCTTTTAATCTTAGCCACTCATTCAAAAAGTGGTTAGGATTGTGGCCTCTCTCCATCATATTTAAAGGAGAGAGCTTTTCATTGTAAAGGGGACTTGTTATCACATATATAGTAGTCGGGCTACCATACATTATTTTTCCGATTCCAGTACACTATTCAGCCAGCTCCCTTACATTGAGATGCTGATACGAGCATCTATTATGGATCACTATCATATTTTGGATAGTAGTTTTATTCCCCATGCCATGATTGAGTCTCAGGACACTCAGAGAGATGATCGATGTAGCTATTTAGCCATTTGTACAGAGCAGTCAGTAGTGCCCAGAGTTACAGTAGCAGTTTCAGAGGACAGATGATGGTTCAGATGATGATCTTTCAGGTATATGACTCAGCAGGTATATTATGGTGTTGTGGTTATATTGCTTTTATTTCCATTTTCTTAGCATGTCTTAGCATTTAGTATCATGATCTGGCGATCATATAAATATGTGGACCTGGTTGTACTTATACATATATATCATATTTGTCCCTACTCAGACTTAGAATTTCTTGGCCTATACTCATTGGTTTTACCCTCCCTAGGGAGAATAGAGGTGATCATTCCCGCCATACTTTGCCTTGCTAGTGTCGGTTTCATTATTCACTGTCTTCGTCCATCCATGACTTACCCAGTTTGTCCATTACCTTGATTTACTACTTGACTAGTGGCATGGAGGACCTTCCCCCACTATAGCCTCTATATTGGATAAGCTTCCCTGTTTATTTGTGTCTCGGCTCTGAGTTGGTGACAAAACTTACCTTTGGTGAGTTGGCTTAGTCCCCCTAGTCACTAAAGATGTTGTTGGCTAAACCTGAAACTTTTAGTGCTGCCATGAATACAAAGTATGGAAATGAAATGTTGTATCTTGTATGAAAAAGCCCATTCATGCAATGTGTTTCTCAACACACATGAATGAAAGGCAAAGCCCAATGAAAATGGCTATGAAATATCAAATGTTATATCTTTTGTGAAATGTAAATACCTAGGTAAACAAGCTGTCTATGACACACCTAGAAGTGCTCAGGTAAACAAGTGCCTTAAAAACACACTTGCAACAAGAAAGCCTAAGTAAATGTAAATCTATGCAATGTGTTTGTAAACGCACATAGATCAAAGGCTATGGAAACTCTAGGCCCAAAAAGCAATGGAACTTAAACTCTATATAAAAAATATTGCTGGCCTCATTTGTATTATGGATTGTGCGCATATGTGAAAGGTGAATAAACACTCTTTGAACAACTTATCCATCTGTGAGACACCGCCATTCCCTGTGTTGTTGCTTGTCAACTATATGCTATGGTGTGTATTCCCTTTCCCATTTCCAAAGTGTAACAGTGTTAAGTCAGTAAGTCATCCTTTAAACTAGCCATGTTATTTTTAGCCTTCACCCTTCACTAGCAAACTGATCACAACTATGAAGTGAGTATGACCTTGAAAGTCTTGTCTGAGTAATAAATAATAATTAATGACATACTATATTTGGATTTAGATCGCCAGCAATGATTGGTACTTGTTATAATTTCTATGCGAATGGATTGTAAAGAATGTTTTAACCTTTGACACCTTGTAGCAGCTTGATGACAGTTCAAGTCATATTTTGGTCATGTTGACTTGGTCAAACATCAGTTTGACCAAAAGTCAACCACATGACATGAGGTGGCAGATCTAAGATGTTACAGATAAATGATATATGGTCTGGTACAGGTCACCATGGTGGGCTTATGTAGTGGTTTTAGGCTTATGATGATGATTTGTGCTTTTCAGCACTTTTATAGATTTATTTGGTCTGTTGGATATGATGAGTATTTATTTTGGACCATGCAGAGGTTTATATGGTGTATGTCTACACATCTTAGATGGATTTGGACCTTTTGAGTCCAATGAGACAGTCTGTTTTCAGTTCCGGGCATTTACAGTGATGATTGAGCCTCAGTTGGATATCTTAGTGTAGTTTTGGCTTGTCGGAGGCCCTAGCAGAGTAGAGCAGAGGTATGATTAGTTCACCTAGAGCGCTATTTTTCGAGGGGGTGGTCCAGCCACTTGTTATTACCATATTACCCCCCTCCCAGACAGTTTGGTGATTTTTATTTTTGGTCCCAACTTCGCTTGTTATCCCCGACCATTCTTTTGAGGAGCCTGATAAGGTTCTTGTTACTTGACTCGGCCATCCCATTCCCTTGGGGGTAATAGTTTGAGGAGTGAGACAACACTATGCCATGATTAAGGCAGAAGAGTTCCAATTCCATTTTGCTGAAAGCTTTAGCATTTCCTGTAGTAAGTTTGAGAGGGAACCCGTATCTCGAGACAATATTTTCCTCTAGGAATTTTACCACGACTGCGGCTGTAGCGCTTTTAGTAGGGATGGCTTCTACCCAGCGGATGAAATAGTCGGTGCAGGTGAGGATGTACTTGTATCCATTACTAGAATTTATATCGAACGGGCCTACCAAATCCATTCCCATTGCTGGAAGGGGGCCTCTATTATTACCGGGTTCAATGGTAAGGCAACCAGTCTTGGCTTCCTTGAGAAGAATTAGCATTCCTGGCAAGCCTTCACGTAGTTGTAGACATCTCGGAACAGTGTGGGCCAGTAATAGCCTGCTCTCATAACCTTGGCTGCAGTCGCTCTAGGGGCATAATGGCCACCACACAGTCCGGAGTACATTTCTTCGATTATGATCTGTGATTCATTGGGTACGACACACCTGAGGATAATCCCATCCAGATTTCTCCAGCCAAGACCATTCTTAGTCAGAACAAACTTTGAGGCCTTGAACCTGAGAGCCCTTCTTTGGTGATCAACCAGATAGTCGGGGCAAGTTAGGTATTTCAAGTAAAAGATTATATCTCTATACCATTCGTGGCCCTCTAATTCATTAATGATCACTCCCTCGTCCATGTTTTTGGCTACTTGGTTGACCTGGGCTACGCTTTCCTTCTTGGTCAAGAGTTGGGCTAATCCTTGCCCCTTTACAATCTTGATTGGCCTGATTTCCAAATCATACTCTTGGATCCGAGAGATCCAATTTCCCCTTGCACCGATTTCATCCGTTTGCGACAAGACATCCTTTACTGCTTGGTAGGGTACATATGCCTTTATTTTGGAGAAATCAACATAGGTTTGAAAATGTTTCAGGGCATTGATCAATGCATAGACTTGTTTCTCAGTAGTGGTGTACCTGAGCTCTGCATCCCTGAGGTTCTTTCTCATGAAGGCGATGGGTTTCTCAAGATTGTTTCGTTCTTTTGTAGGAGGACCCTAGAAACCGTATCCTCAGAGGCGTAAGAGTAGATTAGGAACTCCTTGTTATAGTCAAGGCGGACTAGGACAGCGGACGAAGATATGGCTCCTTTTAGTTTCTGAAATGCGATATCGCACTTCTTGTCCCATTTGAACTCAATGTCTTTCTTCAACATGGCGTTCAACAGGTTTGCTAGCTCGGCGAGGTTAGGGATGAATCGTCTCACGAAGTTGATCTTTCCAAAGAAGGATTTGAGCGTGGTGACATTATGGGGAGGTGGGATTTCTTGGATAGCACGAATTCTTTCCGGGTCAATTCTAATTCCATATTTGGACACAATATGTCCTATTAACCTTCCTTCATCTATCTCGAAGTTTGATTTCCTTGGGTTGAGGGATATCCCGAATTTCCGACACCTGTCAAAATCGCTTCTCAAAAGGTCTATATGGTCACCCCGTTCTGTGGAGAAGACGGTCAAGTCATCCTGGTAGATGACAATGATTTTTCCGATCAGGTCATTGAAAGCTTGATTCATAGCCCACTGGAATGTAGATCCGGCATTTAGTCGTCCAAAAGGCATGCGGATGTACTCATAGGTTCCCCACGGGGTGGTGAACGTGGTTTTTTCTCTGTCTTCTTCTTTGATCTGTACCTGATTGTATCCTGAGAATCCATCTAACATGGATAAAATTCCTGCCCCGGTGACACTTTGCAACAAGGTCTCCATGTTCGGCAAAGGGTAGTTGTCTTTAAGGCAAGATCGGTTCATGTTATACCTCTATATTTCACAGTGTCGCATCCCCATCACAAAACAAGTTGACGACACTTTCCCTACTGTTTTGAACCATCCAGAAGAGACAGATGATGAGTCAACCTTGAAGGTAAATCCACCCTGGCAAGTTTTGACCCACCTTGGACTTTATTTTTACACACTACCGCGCCTTGCCAGCTTGCCAAAACGCGGCACTAGACACTACCGCGTGCTACTTTTTCCTCAAAGCGCGGCAGTGCCGCGTTCTGCAGGATTTGCAAAACGCGGCACCCTTTTAATAGTTTTTTGCCCTTGGCTTGTGGGATCTTGGATTTTCGAAGATAATGGAAGATTGGGTTCCTTGATTCGATCTCAACTCACCTCCTTCGATTAGAAACCCTGCTCCACTTATCCCTCCTTAGATCCACCCATCTCTCTTGTTGGTTAGCCTCACCATTCACTATAAAAGAAAGGCATGCCATTGGAAAGGGGGAGGACTGTTGAGAGCACCAAACTTATGGTCTTGCAGTATTGTGGAGATAGCTAGAGGAGAAGACACTTGGAGTTGGAGGATTGGCTTGGACATCAAGCACCCTTTGTAAGTAATCTTCAAGTTGTAATGGAATAACTTGTCTTGTTTTCCCAAATCATTTGTGTTAATCTTGTTTTGATGATATGATTTGTATCTTTCATAGATTTAGATCTTAACTCATGTTTCAGATTGCTAGAGAATAGTACATACTTGTATTTTGGTTACTCTTTAACAGGTTCATTTGTGAAGACTTGGAGCTTGGAGCAAATACCAAAGACAAGCATTTGGACATAAGGTCAGTTAAACTCCTTCTACTCTCTTCAGCATTTTAATACTGAGATGTGTGTTAGATCTAGGGATTCAAGGTTGCATTTGTTTCGTTTTGTTCTTAGCCTAGAGTTAGTCTAAGTCTGCTTTAGTCTAAGGGATTTTTGACTTATCCGTAGGGCAGAATTCCACATAACAAGAATGGCAACTCCGCTGGTTTTGATTACTGCTTGATTGATTTAATTCACAGTCATTTATCTTTGAATTGTGAGTTTTTGTTGCACTTCAAACCAGCTTGAATTTTGGTCTTTTTTGACCCTTATTCACCCCTCCTCGCAGTATTTATCTCCCTGTTCAATTACTGAGTCCCCTGGGTTAGCAACAACCCTGAAAACTTTATTTTTTCTTTTCCAGTTGCGCTTTTTTTCCTCTTGCCACAGTGCCGCGCCCTCTTAACCACTTCCAGCGCGGCAGTTACACAGTACCGTGTCCTAGGCATTAATACCAGAGCGGCAGTTACACAGTGCCGCGCTTCAGTTAGGCTTTAGCCCGCGGTAGTGTCTGCAAGTGGGTAAATTTTTTTTAATTTTTGCTTGGTTTCCTGAGTCTCTCCCTGCCTCAGATAGTCTTTACTGTTGCTTGTTAGCATACTGGTTAATTCCCAGTCTGTATGGTCTGCTTATCACCTAGTTTGTGACTTTGATTGATTGATTGGATTAAGTGGCACTTTTGACATATTGGTCATTTTTCAATTTGATTGCATTTGACTTGACTTTTTCCCCACAACCAACTCAACACCACTGTCTCCTGTTACTGAACGCTGTAGTTTTACAGTCATATTGTCATTATCATTATCAGTAAATCAAAAAGATCATTGGTTGAGAGCAAATTTTGTTGTCTAAATTGAAAAAGTTTAGTGGTATTTTGCATAGAGGAATGAACCATTAATTTTGCCATAGAAATTCTCATTATAGAAGCATTGTAGATTGTAAAATCAGTGCATTGAAAAGAGTATTTACTTCAGTTTGGCTTTGTTTATAAATAAAAAAGAAAAGAAAAATCTTTTACTTTGATTGCTTGTGAAAATTGTTATGCATATTTGATCGAAGAACCTCTATCTCTACCTTAGCTAGATTTCATCGAAGACAAAGGCTTGTTTATGATTCATTCTCATTTGCATGGTTTGAGTCGTCATAACACCATCAAGTTTCACGTCCACTACCCGATTGAGTAAAGACAGCCACTAAAATTAATCACCCTAATTAAACCAACTTTAACCTCACTTGAGGAAATCAAAAGAATTTGGTAGTTAGGTAGGACACCGGGGATAGGCATCAAAATAATTCCCCCTTGTCATTTTCATCTGAGACATAGTCGTTGTCTTTAGGGAACTAAAATCCTCTAGTACTTATTGACACGGTCACAGCTAGTTTGTGGAGGGGCCTCCTCACTGTTTCCAACTGTTCAGGGGTTAAACGGCCGCGAGATTGAGAACCGGACGGACTCTGTGGAATACCGCACTCCACTTAGCCCTAAGGCAACATCGATCGCTGTCTTCTTCGGAAGGCTGAAGTGCCCAAAACCTTTTCCGACGTGTCATGAACGAGGTGGCTTAGTATCTATTCTACTAGGGCTCTTTTACCCAGGATCCCTTTCGGTAGAGGGATATCCTTCTTATATCGGTCTCTCATGTTGTATTGTTCGACTTGGATTTCATCACCTTGCGAAGGATACAGCCTGTTGAGGTCTCCAGCTCTTAGTTAGGAGTTTGCTTGGCGTCTCATCTTTATAGAGGGTCATTTTTTCTTTGTAGGGACTGCTTGTTGGCATTCTGGCCATTTTTGTTGATCAGCTCGCTTATTGAGACACCGGTCTCAGTATAGATTTTAGAGCTTGTTTTTTTGGCCTGTGAGCCTTGCTTTTTCTAGCTCCTCTTTTGCACACTCGGCTGCATTAGAGTTTTTGAGTTCTTTGTTTACGGTACTGCCCCCGATTTTCATTTTCCTGTCATCATGTCAGATCAACAACGAAGATCACGAAGACAGCAGGGCCTAAGCCCTCCACCACCACCACCGCCACGGACTTCTGGTCTGCCTGCATCACGCATTCCTGCTCCTCCTGGCCACGGTGCTGGTCGAGGCAACATCCCACCGCCGATACGTACAACATCTTCAGTTACGCCCGTAACTGCCACACACAGCACAGTCTCAGAATCTATTGCAGCTTCTATGACCACTAGCATGTCTGAGGCTTCCACTGTCACCTCACCCACTGTCATTCCATATTTATCTGTAACAGTGGGCACAGTTACAACAGCTGAACCTAGCATGACCCAGAGTACTAGACCAGAGGTCATCCTTCAACCAGATGCCAACACCTCCCGTCCATCAGACACTTTTCACGACGATATAGACGGATCTATTGGCACCACAGAAGGATCCGACTAGGACATACCTGGCCTAATTTCAGTCCCAGGAGGATACGTTGAGATCATTGAAGATACTCGTTTACCTGACACACCTTTTGAACCTGATTATGGTTTCATTACTTCCCAGACGGAACTTCCGCCTGTTATTACTACGTCACCCAGTGTTCATCCTCAGGAGACAAGTTCTTCTAGCAACGTACCTCGCACTTTACATCTACCCAACATTCCACCGGGACACGAAATCATGGCTTCCATCCAGTCTAGTATGGTTAGCCTAGCGAACTCTCCGTTAGCGTCGGCACAATTTAGACGCAACACAGAGCAAATGCTTTCGACAGCGTCTAGATACCCCCCTGTTTCTCGTCCTTCTGACTATAGGGATCCCAACGTCCCGTCTAGCACAGAATTTCATCACTCTTTTGCAGACGGCTCAGGACCTTCGGACTTTACTACACCTAGATTCCTGTCGGATCCCCAAAATCTTTTCCAGGATATGAACTCGGACCCAGTTCTCGTTGGTCCTCCTATCATTGAACACGTGATGGACGACGCTGATACCCCTGGGCTAAATTCCCCACATTTGCTGTCATCACCTATGTTTGGTGCACATTCCGTGAGGGATAACCCAGTTTTTTCTCCGTCCTCACCTGTCCAATATGGACGACCTCCTCCGCTAATCGGTACTTTTGGCGCCGTTGGCCAATCCATGCTATCATATTTGGCTAGCGGCGGAAGAACACCTAGTCATACTGCTAGATCTTCCGTTTCAACCGGAGGATCACCTTCAGCCACCATTTATACTATTTCGGGAGGTGGACAACCGACTGCAATGGTCCCTAACTCCAACTTACAAACCCTCCCTGGTGGGCCATCAACCCAACCAGCTGGGGGGCAACCTTTTGTTGGGAACCCCATTGTTAGTCAACAACCTCCAACTGGTGGGCCATCAACCCAACCAGTCGGAGGACAACCTTTTGTCGGGAACCCAGTTCCCAGTATACAGCCTCCTCACATAGGACTATCCAACCTAACTGCTGGCAGACAACCTATTGGCTCGCTCCAACAAGTTTCCCAACCAGCAGTGTCTACTCAGTTCAGTATGTACAATCCACCTGGCAGTGGGAAACCTTATTCCGGTGTTCCAACCGGGCCTTACTCTCAACCACCCTCGTCAGGCATGCTTCCTTCTTGGGATCATCAAATCCCACAGAGTGGGGGGTACTCACTTTTTGGAAATTGGAACCAAGCTGGGGGGCAATCTCAGATTCCCCCCAACCTAAATTCTGGCTTCCCTTACCCTTCGGCTGCTACAACTACATGGAACCCGTCACTTCAATTTCCACTCGTTCCTCAAGCAGGAACGAGCCTTCCATGGACACCACCGTCGCAGCCACCCCCCAACCCTGCTAGGGGAAATCCTCCACTTACACAGTATGGTGGCAACATCCCTGGAACCCAACAATTCCAAGGAACTTTTCCCCAACAAGGAACAGCAACCATTCCTGGGTATCAACAGCCTCAGGGTACTATACCCACTCAGCAGAACACTTACCAACCGGCTGCTTACAATCAACCGGTTAACCAGATGGCTTACTATCCGCAGAACTTCCAGCAGTATCCCGCGGGAAACACATATGGGTATAACACACAGCAGCATGCTCTGCAGGGCCCTCCAGGGTTCTCGGCACCACATGGTTATTACTCATTCCCGCAGACCAACCGTCAACTTCCCTTTTTGGCCACACTTGATCTACCTGATTTGTCGAGGCTTATAAACGATCCTATATGGCACGAACCTCACTGGCCACCTATCCCAGCCAAACTACCATCGGACATTCCCAAGTTCGATGCTAAGCCCGGGGAAGACCCCAAGAACCATGTGATGACCTTCCATCTTTGGTGTTCATCCAACTCCTTGATGGATGATTCCATCCGACTTCGGCTCTTCCAACGTACGCTTACCAGAACGGCAGCAAAATGGTATATCGAGCTGCCACAGCACTCTTTTCGTGATTTCAACACTTTGGCTATGCAGTTTCTGACACATTTCCAGCTTCCCATCCGGTATGAGACTGGAACAGAACTGCTAACTTCACTGCGTCAAACCACTTCCACACACATTTCGGATCACATCCACGAGTGGCGAAGACGCCGTAGGCTAATAAAGGCACCTATTCCAGATCAACTACTTGCTGATTGGTTTACAAAATCCTTTTTGCCTCCCATAGCCAGAGACATTGCTATGCGCGGACCAGTTACGGAAGAACAAGCCATCTCGGTAGCACAATACATGGATTTAGTATATACTCAATCCGGTACTTTACATGAACTTCTTCCACATGCTTCCCGCGTTCACACTGATCCTACAAAGCCTACTACTGAACCACCCATTGATGGTATCGTTGGTTCAGTTAAGGCTCAACCTGCTACCAACTCGACGGGGCAACAAGCTTCTGCTTCCCCCGCTTTTACCCAGGCCGCTTCAAAAGCTTCCACCTCTCCTGCTGTCTCCTCCGAAGTGAATGCAGTCCAATCTACATCACAACCATCCGGAGGAAAGAAGAAAAACAATCGTGGTAAACCCAAGAAAAACCAGCAGGAGAATCCCAAACCACAACCTACCCAGAATGACCAAAAACCACGTCGGAAAGCTAAGTTTCCCTGCTTGAGTTGTCAAGATGATCATTATACGCGTGACTGTCCCTACAAGGACGAGGTCCATAAGTTCGTTAAAGGATCCTCTCGACCGGCAGTGCTAACTGACCCTTTCCCCCAACAGCAACAGCAAATGGTTGCCCAAGAATCCCCACAAGGGGGCAACCCGACCAATCCTTCCCGTGGAGAGACGTCCACAAACCGCGAGATCCTAATGACAAGTAATGAGGAGATTAATATCACCACTCGTTCAAAGACTTATGATAATCCTCCAAGTTCAACCAAACAATCGGAGACAGCCAAAGGCAAATCTCCTGTTGAAGATCCGATTCCTACTCCCCCCCCTAATGGTCATCTCCATATCGAGAGACCACTTATGGACACAGTGCTACTCCCACCCAAGGGCACCATACGAAAGGCGACATTCAATCCGAATGCGCGAGCTGCCCAAAACTACAACATTGTTGAAGATTTGGCTCAAGCACCTTGCGCTATGTCAACTCTCGAGGTTCTCCAACACTGCCCCACGCAGCGTAGAACCCTACTTTCAGCATTGGGGGCAGTGGACCCAGATACTTCAAACTCCATCATGTTTAACTTGGAGCACGCTAAACCTAGGCTTTCTCACCAGTTAGCCTTCCAGGTACATACGAAAATCCATGGAAATGTGATCCACCGCACTGTGTTAGATGAGGGTGTTTCCACGTCGATTATGTCTTTGAACTGCTGGAGAGCCCTCGGCTCACCTGAGGTCACAACTTCTCCCACTACTCTTAGAGCGTTTGATGGACATGGTTTTCAACCATACGGACTCATCCCCTCAATCGGTGTTGAACTGGGGGGCAAAACAGTATCCGTACACATCGAAGTCGTAGATGCACCTTTGGATTACAACCTCCTACTTGGTCGGAACTGGTTCTACGCCATGACTGCCATAGCATCTACAGTCTTCCGGATTGTACAATTTCCCCATGAAGGGAAAATTGTCACTATTGATCAATTGGATTACTGTATCCCAGAATCCCATCCGAACTCCACCAATACCGTTCCGTTATTGGATCAACCACGGTACCGGTTCCAAGACATAGGTGTTGGTCTCATGAAGGATTCATCCCTCATTGGAGTTTTTCCAGAGCTGGGAACCCATCTTCAACCAGTCAACATGATTTCATCGCATGTCACCCCGTCCGATGATTCATGGGTGATCCCGAGTCCTACTCAGATCCAAGGCTATGGCAATTCCATGCCTTTGAACAGAAACCTTGCAGCTTATGACGCGATCCAATCAGCCACAGATTGGGTCGACTGTTCTACTGATCACACAGTGGCACAGCTCTCGACTGAAACTCATACACACCCACCATTGTTTGATCCTCTCAACTTGATTTTTCCCACCGACGAATCAATCATAGAGGTTATGTGCGGTAATGAGCCACCATGGGGAGATTTTCATCATCGATCTTCATTCCCCACCATTCAGTCACTTGAGCCTGATACCAAATCCAGTGCTTCACTTGGGATGGTTCAAACCAAGTTCCCCACTTCCCTCGACGAAGTATTTTCTGAAGGCAACTTGGCCAATCTTATGGCAACCATTCCCATCGACATTTCAGTAAAGCCTGGTATCGTGGAAAATGTACACATTGGCAAAACATGTACTCCTCTCGAGACAGAGTTCTATAATGCCTACTTTAAAACTTTCCGCGATGTTTTCGCTTGGAGTTATGAAGAGATGCCAGGAATCGACCCGTCGATTGTGGTCCACGAAATTCCAACTTTCCCTGGCGCCCGACCTGTTCGGCAAAAGCTTCGACCCGTTCATCCTCGTAAGGCAGCCGCCATTAAAGCAGAAGTTGAAAAACTTTTGCGTGCTGGTTTTATCTATCCTGTCCCATTGACAGAATGGGTATCCAACATCGTCCCTGTAGCCAAGAAACAGGGAACGATCAGAGTCTGTGTTGATTACCGTGATTTGAACAAAGCTTGTCCCAAGGACAACTACCCAACTCCATTTATTGACCAGATTATCGATAACTGTGCCGGAAGTGTTATTTTTTCATTCATGGATGGCTTTTCTGGCTATAATCAGATCGATATCCTCCCAGCCGACCAGCACAAAACGGCCTTTATCTGCCCTTGGGGGATCTTTGCATATCGGAAGTTACCTTTTGGCCTCAAAAATGCCGGGGCAACTTTCCAACGGGCGATGTCCTACGCATTTCATGACATCAAACATATCGTAGAGCCATATCTCGATGACCTTCCCGCTCATTCTCGAACTCGGGAAGAACATCCAGATCACTTGAGTGCCATTTTCGAAAGGTGCCGGCGCTACAATATACGTTTGAACCCGCATAAGTGCGTTTTCTGTGTAGAAGCCGGAAAACTGCTGGGCTTCATAGTCTCCAAAGACGGGATACGTCTAGATCCCGCAAAGGTAGCAGCTATCATAGCCCTGCCTTCACCTACCAATATTCCAGAACTTCAATGTTTGCAAGGGCATGCAAACTTTCTACGCCGTTTTATCTGCAATCTGTCCGAGATAACAAAAGGCTACATGCGGCTTCTCAAGAAGAATGTTCCCTTCATATGGGATGATGAAGCCCAACGCTCCTTTGATAATTTAAAGGCGGCCTTAACCAAAGATCCTGTGATTCAACCCCCCAATTACACACAGGACTACATCCTTTATCTCGCAGCCTCAATTTCCACCATTGGTATGGTGTTAGTCCAGGAAGACCACAACGGCATAGAACATGTGGTGTACTACCTCAGCAAGAGTCTTCTCGACTCTGAAACTCGCTACTCACATGTTGAAAAGCTGGCTCTGGCAACAGTATTTGCTGTCCAGAGATTCCGTCACTACATCTTACTCCGCCGGACCACCGTTATCGCCGATTTCAATCCAATGTACTATATCCTCACACGACAAGTGCTTGGAGGCAAGTACTCCCGTTGGATTGTCATCCTTCAAGAGTTTGACTTGGAATTTGTCAAGGCCAAGTCTAAGAAATCTCTGGTCTTTGCTGAGTTAATTTGTCACTTGCCCCGTGCTACTGAGCAATCCGAGCCCATTGATTCTCTTCCCGACGAATCATTGTTCCTCATTAGCACGTCTGATCCGTGGTATGGGGATATTCTCTTATATCTCCAAACCCAACGCTTTCGTCCCGATCTCAACCGCGATGAACGATGACGTATCAGACATCACGCAAAATACTACCTTATAGTGAACGATACTTTGTATCGACGTGGTGTCGACACTGTCCTTCGACGCTGTTTAACCTTAGATGAGGCGGAACGCGTTCTCAATGACTGCCACGCTGGAGCATGTGGTGGTCATCTCTCTAGGATGGCTACGGCCCAGAAAATACTACGAGCATGATACTTCTGGCCCTCGATTTTCAAAGACTGCATTGAAACAGTCAAGAAGTGTCCGCCATGTCAATTCTTTCATAGCAAAGCACGCTCGCATCCTGCTCCACTCCATCCTGTCATTGCCGTCGGCCCCTTTTCCAAATGGGGCATCGATTTTATGCACTGTAAGCCCACTTCAGCCGGGGGGCATAGCTATGTCATAGTAGCTGTGGACTATTTTACAAAATGGGCTGAAGCGATGCCTACATATGCTGAAGACGGCAAAACAGCAGCGCAGTTCATATTCAATCATATCATAGCTAGATTCGGTGTCCCACAGTCTATTGTGACCGATCATGGCTCCCATTTTAGGAATCATATGATCGAAGAACTAAGTGCCAAACTGGGTTTTCGCCACGAAAACTCAACCCCGTATTACCCACAAGCTAATGGCCAAGTTGAAGCCATCAATAAGGTCCTGAAACGAATGATTCAGCGCATTGTGGGTACCCAAAAATCCAATTGGCACTCAGCTCTGTTCTCAGCACTGTGGGCATACCGAACCTCAGTGAAAAGTGCTACTGGGTTTACACCATTTCAATTGGTGTACGGCCTGGAAGCCATTCTCCCGATTGAATGTGAAATTCCATCACTCAAGATAGCCATAGAGCTACTTCCACACACTACTTCCGAAGAAGAACGGTTTCTATACCTAGCCAAGCTAGATGAAACCCGCCGCGACGCCGCTTTAGCTAATGAAGCTCACAAAAAACGCGTCAAAGCTCAATACGACAAATCCGTTCAACCTCGGATCTTCAATGAGGGTGACCTCGTACTTACATATGATCAGATGCATGATAAACTTGGTAAAGGTAAACTTGAATCTATGTGGTACGGCCCCTTCATTGTAAAACGTGTCTTAGAAAAAGGAGCCTATGAACTAGTCGACTGTGATGGTACGCCATTGGCACGGCCCCGCAACGGGCTATACCTCAAGCGTTTCTACGCGTGAGGTTACCCCACGCGGGTTACTTCTTGTACATAATGTACTTAGTTTGCTTTTTGCTTTATTTTTAGTGTGCGCATGGATCTTATGTATCTACTCTTACTTTGACTCGTGCCTTTATGCGCAGATGTCTACCTACTTTGGATTCGCTGACGGTGCAAGCCGACATACCCGGAATCTCGCTTCCGTAGCATGGGTGATCTATTCCCCCACTGGCGAGTTGATTTCCTCAGGAGCCATTTGTTTAGGTCCCGCAACCAACAATATCGCAGAGTACCATGCAGTCATTGGTCTCTTGACTGAGGTTGCCTCACTCGGGATTGACTCCTTATCGGTCTTTTTAGACTCCCAACTCGTGGTTTCTCATCTAAACCATGTTTACACAGTTCGCGATCCTACGTTACTTCGTTTATTTCGAAGAGTACGCCTCTTGGAACGGTCATTTGATTTTATCACATATCAACATATACCGAGAGAATTCAATTGTATTGCCGATTCATTGGCTAATTACATCTTGGACTGGCATCTTGCCCATACATAAACACATCATAAAAGATAAATAAATGCACAAGTCATTGTAAATAGTTAGATCATAAATAGGTCCATATCACTGTATATAAAAGTGTTTTTTCCAAAATACATAAAGTTTGTGTCAAAGACAAAGTTGGGGATCAAATCCCATATACAAAAAATTGGCCCTCAAAGCCTACATATCGTGTACATGCCGCAAAAAGATCTAAAGACCTTCTATGGAGATCTAGGAGACCTATCATGTCCCTCATCGGACTCCTCCCGCTGATGGTGGTAACACATCACAGCTCGAACCACCTTGCGAAGAAGTCGACTAATACGTCCAGGTACACCCACAGTATGCCTCTGGAGGTGGTAGGGGACATCATCCATCCGCATAGCAGGGATCCCATGAGTCAATCCCTGTAGGTTCCTCTCAATGTCCCGGACACCTCCTACCTCATCTTCATCTTCTTCTTCGACAGGATCAGCTTGATGATCTACACCGCCACGACGTAGTGGAGAGTATCCAGCTGGTCTCTGTGGTCCGCGGTCTGCAACATGCATGCGAGTATACATTAGAAGTCTTTTACAAATTCTAAAAAAGCATTAAAAAATTAAATATTCAAAAAGAAAAAATACATATCCATGAAGGTCATACCAGAGTTGTCCCAGTCATCATCTTCTGGCAAAGCCAAGTCAATATCCTCACGGAAATCTACCCCTGAATAGGGATAGTCGTCGATCATGACTATCTGCTCCTCTAGCCAAGAGAAAAAGTCCTCTCCAAAGGCTAGCCGCTGAGGTCCTCCAAGGCGCCCGGCGTAGTCGCTCCATCGAGCCATCCATGGCTCAGTAGGTGGACGAGGATGCATAGATATCTGTGGCCGCAGTAATGGCACCCTTGCCAGGAAGAAAGTGACCAAGATACTCCCATAGCCAAACTGGGTATTTTTCCCAGTTCTACATTTGTGCACCTGTTCCTTCATGTTGGACAACACTGCATCACACCAGTTGAAGACTGTTCCTCCCATGCACTCTGCTGCGAGATTTACCTGTGTGCGGGTTGCTTGATGTGGGCTCACGCTTCCCGCTGCACGTGTAATAGTGAATAGCAAGGTTTTAAAAGGAAGATTTGTGACCTCTTTTATGGCCACTTTCCCACTCTTCTTACTCGAACCCACCTGACAATATCGAGCAATCAAATCATCCGTGCTTGAGTCTGAAGCACTGTACCCGGTAAGATTCGGCCGGGCCCCTCTTTTCGAGAGACCCGTGAGAAAGTAGATGTCTTCAAGTTGGATTTCAAGCACGTGCTCTCCCACTCGGAAAGCTTCGATATCGGGGTCCCACAATTGAACAAGGTGAGTAAGGAGCTTAGGTTGTTGGCGGATCCCTTTAGTCTTAAAAAACTTTAGCAAACCACATTCTCGCAATGCGGTCACGGTTGGTAAGTCGTTTTCGGCCCTAAAATCGTCCGTTTCGTGCTCCCTCTCTTTCCAACTCACCATTTTGCTTCAAATAGGTTGCAAATCCCTGCAAAAGGGCAAACAAAGTAATTAGTGACTATTTAATAACTTGCTTCCAGCAAAAATTTGAGGAAAATTTGATTTTTTGAACTCAATTTTCGCACGTGCCGCGCCTGGAGGGAACCCTGCCGCGCGGCAGTCCACAGTGCCGCGCCTCATTTTGAGGTTACAGCGCGGCACTGTTCAACAGTGCCGCGTTCCTCGATAGGGGACCCACGCGGTAGTACGGCAGGCGATTCTTGCCAAAAGGGCTTGCCAAAAAATTAAATTTTTTCCGGTGAAAACAAAAATTTCTTGCATGAAATGAAAGAGGGGTTCAAGCACTCTTACCTGGCGCAGACGGCGGTCGAAGTGGTATCCCAGAACTCTCGGTATTGATCCTTGAAATTTTGCTCCAAAATGGGTAAAAATGTCTCCTTTGGGTAAAAATCACAAATGAATAGTAATTTCTATTTTTACCATGCCTTATATAGCATTTTTTCACATTTTTTAATTAATTAATTACTATTTCAAATTAACAAACCCTTATTCATATTGCTAATGCCCGATTTTTGAGCATTTATTGACAGGATCTGCGGTAGAAATGGGATGCATTCATACTGGTATTTGTTCGTAATTTGACCTTCATATTGAGCCCACTTTATCTTTTTCGTGCTCTGGATTTAAAACTTGAAAAAGATTCCAAGCGCTTTCACACCTGTGTCGTGCTTGTCAAACGTAAGTAAACGGTGTCGAGTACGGTCAGCTTTACTCATGCTCGTTAAACGATGAGGAAAGTATTATCCTGGTTTTATTTTATTCTTTTTTCGGGCCAGAATAATTAATTTTTACGAAAAAGACCACAGGAGTCCATAGTTAAGCTCTTTTCAGACTCCTTAAAATTGAAAAGATTGCCAAGTGATCTTGACGCTTTCACACTTGTAAAAGTATTTGCAAGGTCGTCTATTCGGTGATAGGTTACCCCTTTTTCGGCCCGTCTAGACTATTTACGAGAAAGGTATACCTCAGTCAATCTCGGCTGGGAGAGTTCTCTCGGGAATCGTTTTACACTTTTTCGGGATCGAGGGACTAAATTTTATGAAAAAGTACATTCTGGAGCTTCCTTTAAGTTTTTTAGGCTCTCTAAATATGAAAAACTGCCGAGTTTTCCTTCCTTGGGCTCGTTAAAATATTAACATCGAAGGACCCACTTTGGGACGAACCCCTCCTTTCTCAGGTTCGTAAAACATGTGAGATTGGACTCATCCACAAGATGAGCTACACCGAGCATCTGTTATCCTCTTCAAGCTCGTAAAACAAGAAAGAGGTACTCGTCCATCATGTCGGGGAAATATGGGGGAACAAGTCAAGTTTATCTATGGCAGCTTGTCAGTCGTTACCTTTGAACATGGCATGTGTCCATCTCTTGTCTATATTTGGGTATCCGTCTTTCATTGAGTCATAGTCATCATCATGGGTCGCCTCCCTGGCCACGAGTCCACTCATCCGGTGTCTATCCTCTATTTATCAATAATCCCTGCTGCCAAGTCTTGTTACATGCCATTATATGTTCAAAGGGTTGCATTGTATCGAGTCATTCACTGTGTCAGGCCTCCGCTGTGTCAGTACATACTCCATTACTTCATCATCCTATCACATGTGTCGATTTCGTGTCGATGATGTGGGAATCATCATGGCCCATCTTCGACGAGTCTATTCCTGTCGACACCAAATCACTATCCAGGAATTGGACTTAGAAATCAACCATTAGTACCTTGGTACCTGCATGCCTCAATGGCAGGTTTCCTCGTGTTTGACAGTAGGTTCACCTCATTGACCTCTGATCAAACAATCTCTCGGATGCTCGACATCAACTCATTCATTCGCATTTCGTTGAGATGTACTATTGATACCTTGGGAATCATTGTCATTATTGGTGATCTCCCTC
The DNA here is from genome assembly GCA_027924585.1 of Larix kaempferi. NCBI lineage: Eukaryota > Viridiplantae > Streptophyta > Pinopsida > Pinales > Pinaceae > Larix > Larix kaempferi. The sequence goes on from BSBM01000232.1 coordinate 11,502,363, forward strand.
GCATTTGTTAACGGTCCACATCATTGACCGGTAATCAAATGGTTTCTTCCATGTTCGACTTCAACACCTTGTAATCACATGGTTAGATCCGTATCTTTATGCGATCGTGTAGAAGACCCTGGGTGCATCACTGTATCTTGACTGCGTCCAGGCTGCGATGGAGATGTCTCTTGTATTGTCACACAGATCCACTTATTGTATTGGTCGTGGCTGTGTCGTTATTGTCTCATGGATCTACGATTGTTCATAGTAGCCATGATCTGTCCACAGTTTACATTATCTCAGTACTCATGGATCTGCGATGTATTGGTCGGCAGCCATGCTTTGAGTCATTTGTTTCCGAGCATGGGAATGCCCGCCTCGGTGGTATATCTAACACTTTGTTTCTATTTCAGCTCTGTGTCGCTCTCCTCGATGCTATCTCTGCACATTTATTTTCGTAAAGTCTTTCGGCCATCAGTCCCTTCTGACCTCACACTTTAGGGGGCATCTGTTATACCTCTATATTTCACAGTGTCGCATCCCCATCACAAAACAAGTTGACGACACTTTCCCTACTGTTTTGAACCATCCAGAAGAGACAGATGATGAGTCAACCTTGAAGGTAAATCCACCCTGGCAAGTTTTGACCCACCTTGGACTTTATTTTTACACACTACCGCGCCTTTCCAGCTTGCCAAAACGCGGCACTAGACACTACCGCGTGCTACTTTTTCCTCAAAGCGCGGCAGTGCCGCGTTCTGCAGGCTTTGCAAAACGCGGCACCCTTTTAATAGTTTTTTGACCTTGGCTTGTGGGATCTTGGATTTTCGAAGATAATGGAAGATTGGGTTCCTTGATTCGATCTCAACTCACCTCCTTCGATTAGAAACCCTGATCCACTTATCCCTCCTTAGATCCACCCATCTCTCTTGTTGGTTAGCCTCACCATTCACTATAAAAGAAAGGCATGCCATTGGAAAGGGGGAGGACTCTTGAGAGCACCAAACGTATGGTCTTGCAGTATTGTGGAGATAGCTAGAGGAGAAGACACTTGGAGTTGGAGGATTGGCTTGGACATCAAGCACCCTTTGTAAGTAATCTTCAAGTTGTAATGGAATAACTTGTCTTGTTTTCCCAAATCATTTGTGTTAATCTTGTTTTAATGATATGATTTGTATCTTTCATAGATTTAGATCTTAACTCATGTTTCAGATTGCTAGAGAATAGTACATACTTGTATTTTGGTTACTCTTTAACAGGTTCATTTGTGAAGACTTGGAGCTTGGAGCAAATACCAAAGACAAGCATTTGGACATAAGGTCAGTTAAACTCCTTCTACTCTCTTCAGCATTTTAATACTGAGATGTGTGTTAGATCTAGGGATTCAAGGTTGCATTTGTTTCGTTTTGTTCTTAGCCTAGAGTTAGTCTAAGTCTGCTTTAGTCTAAGGGATTTTTGACTTATCCGTAGGGCAGAATTCCACATAACAGTTCAGATTCCTGAAGTCAATGCATATCCTGATTTCACCGTTTTTCTTTCTTACTATCACCGGGTTGGAAACCCAGGAGGTATGCCTTACAGGTCTAATTATTCCAGCCGCCAGCATCTTTTCAATCTCTTTCTTGATCAAAGGGGCTAGAATCGGGTTGACATTTCTCAACTTTTTCCTATATGGTCTGGCACCTTCCACTAGTGGGATCGTATGCTCAATGACTGATTTGTCATAAGTCTTCAGGTCATCATATGTCCAAGGGAACACATCTTTTTATTTGAGAATTAGCTCAATGATTCTTTGGCGTTTTTCTTTAGATGCATTCTTCCCAATTCTTATCATCCTGGGGGAGACCGAGGAGCCTATATTTACTTCGATTACCTCGTCAACAGGCTGAGCTCTACCCCCCTTGTACTCGTCGTGTCCTGAACCGGCCCTAGAATCATGTCATATCCAAAAGCTTAGTGGAACACAACCTAGTGAAACAGAGAAGGATCCACCAATAAACATCCATTCATCCATTTATGAAAGAAAGAGCGGTGGTCACTCTCCCTTTTACCTTACCTTGCACATTCAAAACATGCTCCTTCACAATTGTATGTTGGATTCTGGAGCAGCAATGAATGTTATGCCTTTACAAGTTATGAAGGAAATAGGATTAGAGGTGACTAGACCTTATGGAAATGTCTGTGGTATAGATTCTCGACGAGTGCCATCTTATGGTTTGATCAAAAACCTTAGAGCTGATCTTTTTGCATGTTCAGACATTTCTACCATGATGGATGTAGTTGTCATTGACTTGCCCCCGGTGTATGGAATGTTGTTATCTAGAAAATGGGCTGCTGGTCTAGGTGGATACCTTATGATGGATTTATCATTTATTTGTGTTCCCAACCCTGATGGAGATTTGATTCGGGTTAACAGAGAACCTTGTTATAATGAGCATGTCGAATCATTCGATGAAGGGCTAAAAAACACATATGGGGATGAATTGTTAAATAATGCCAAAACTAACCTTGTTGAATATGAGGATGAATTATATGAAGTTGATCAAAATATGTGTATGGTCATGGAAGATTCTGATTCCTCTTGGGAAGAAGAGCAAGCAGCTGAGATTGCAAGAACAATCATCTTGGATTTACTTAGAAATGAATTTGTTGAGGAAATAGATGAATTAAGAAGAAGTGAGAATCAACCTCAAGGTCATGAACAAAACAATGAAATTATTCAAGAACCTTCTATTGAAAATCAAGCACCTGAGGAAGTTGATGATGGCATAAGAGATATAGGAAGAGATGAGCATTTTCCTAATGATCAAATTTTGGAACCAAATCCCCCAATAGAAATCCTTCATGATCAAACAAATGATGAAGAAAATATTGAGAATCCAATGCATGAAGATGAATTTGATGATATTAGGAGGGGAGAAAGAATTCCTTTTACTGTTAGGGAGTGGTTTTCCTTGACTGATCATAATAGAGAAAGAGAAAGCCAAGGGCTTGCACCTATTTACCCATGGGAAAACATTCTTGCAACATCTACTAGGATTGAAACAAATGAAGAGTCTGAAGTTTCCTATTATTCTGATGTAGAAGATTCTCTATCTCATTTATCTCTAGAAGATGGCAACCTAATTCAAGTTCATGATAACTCTCTAAGTTGGGAAGAGGATGCCTTAATTAATGATGCACCTGAAGGAGAAAATAATCTAAATAACCTTGCTATTTTTCAAACTCCTTCAGAACCTCAAAGCCATGCTTTATCTGCATATCCTCATATCCCTAATTTTCTCCTACCATGTGAGTCATCTAGTCATCATACTCATGATCTTTCTCACATTCCTAGTTCCTATACATTTCATCCTGAGTCAATTTATACTAGATTGGTAAACATGGTCATTCATGTTCCTTCAGGGGAAGGTTCTAGTCATAACACTATCATATCTCATGAGCCACCTCCCTTGGAGGAACAGAGAGATTTCTGGACTGTAGGAGAAGTTGTTAAAAGAGTTGTGTCTCCCCATGAGGAAGAATCAAATGAAGTAGTCCAAGAAACAAGAAGAGAAGTTAGGGAAGTCCTTGTTGGCAGAGTTGCTATTTCTTTAGATGGTGGTTCACCCAGAGTTGATGCAGTTCCTTCTAGGAGGAGCTCAAGGATTGTCACACCTCAACCGAAAAACCCTGCTGAAATCCATCCCATGCCTATTCATAATATTGGAGTAATTCTTGAGTCTGTCAATAGAAATAGGTTTCATACAGGAAGTCAAGTCATCATTCCCAACCATTTATTGCATATAAGATCGGGATAGGCTGATGACTTATGGGTTGGACCTTTCACTGTAGAGAAATGCATTGATGGCATGTGCTTTCTGACCACTAGTAGTGGATGACGTATTTTATATCATGTCAATCAGAGGGATTTAAGGGATCACATCCCTGATCCCACATAGTTGGGATCTCTCTGCTCGCATTGCCTGGTAGATTAGAGTAGGTAGGAAACCAAATAAGCCTGCTTGAGCAGTAGTTAGTCTTTTCAGCCATTGAGTCTGGCACCTTGTTTCTTTCTAAGCTCCTTTGTAAGCTCCTAGTTTAATTGAGTACCTGTCACTTTTCTTTTTCCTGCACAATAAATTCAAATTTTGCAAATTATGTTAGTAGTTTAATTTTCTTGCTGCATTTATATTTCATGCATTTATATTTTTGACATAGAATAGAATTTATTTCAGTTGGTTTTATATTTTTCTCACACATGCGGCATGAGGTATTATGATGTTTGTGAATGCAGAAATAGGTTGCAAAAATAAAAAGCTGGAAGCAAAATGGTAGAGTACTGGATCATGGATTCGAGTAGCGGAGTTCGAGGACCAGAGATTCTGAAGTTCTCAAGCGCTCATTTCAGCAGAGCACTTGTCCCAGCCGGAGCCAGATGTTATCACATATATAGTAGCCGGGCTACCATACATTATTTTTCTGATTCCAGTACACTATTCAACCAGTTCCCTTACATTGAGATGCTGAGATGAGCATCTATATTGGATCACTATCAGATTTTGGACAGAAGTATATATTCCCCATGCCATGACTGAGTCTCAGGACACTCAGAGAGATGACCGATGTAGCCGATATACCATTGGTACATAGCAGTCAGTAGTGCCCAAAGTTACAGCAGCAGTTTCAGAGGACAGATGATGGTAAAGGTTGATGAGCATTCAGGTATTATGACTCAGCAGGTATATCATTGTGTTATGGTTATATTGCTTTTATACTTATTTTTATAGCATGTCTTAGCACTTAGTGTCATGATCTGGCGATCATATAGATATGTGGACCTGGTTGATCTTATTATATATATTATATTGTCCCTACTCAGACTTAGAAGTTCACTATTCATACTCATTGGTTTTACCCTCCTTAGGGAGAATAGAGGTGATCATTCCACCATACCTTGGCTTGCTAGTGTTGGCCCCATTATTCATTGTCTTCATCCATCCATTGCCTACCTTTTATTTTATCACCCTGACTTACTACTTGACTAGTGGCATGGAGGACTTTTCCCCACTGTAGCCTCTGTATTGGATGAGCTTCCCTATTTACTGTGTCTCGTCTCTGAGTTGGTGACAAAAATTACTTTTGGTGAGTTGGATTGTAGGCCTAAATCATTCTGGTCGGTTGTCCCGATGTTTGGCATTGGCTCGAACTCCCCCTAGTCACTTGAGATGTTGTTGGCTAAAACTGAAAGCTCATGTACTATGTATGGAAACTGATAAATTCGCCCATGGAAACTAAAAAGGGTAAGAGCGATGAACTGCTGAAAAATACTCCTCGAAGAGTATAAGAAAGGTCCAAAAAGCAATGATTCTTAAAAGCTATATCTAAATAATTGCTAACCTTATATATGTATGAAAAACATGCCTTGGATGCAAGCTACAACTAGTTGTGCTTATCAGCACACCGGAGATCCGAAGGGTTATGTAGGCCAAAAAGGCCATGAAATGAAATTGAATGATCCTAATGAACCTGGATCAACTTGATATAGACATGATTCCTAAGTTGAATAAGCACTCTCTAAACAACTTATCCATTTGTGAGACACCGCCATTCCCTGTGTTATTGCTCATTCAGTATATAATATGGTGTGTATTCCCTTTCCCATTGCCAAAGTGTCACAAAGTTAAGTCGGTCAAGTCATCCCTTAGCCTAGCCAATTATCTTAGCCTTCACCCTTCACTAGCAAATTGATCACAGCTATGAAGTGAGTATGATATTGAAAGTCTAGTCTGAGTAATAATAATAATTAATGACATTATATATTTGGATTTAGATCACCAGTAATGATTACTTTGTGTTATAATTGTTATTTGAATAAGTTGTAGAGCATGCATTAACTTTTGACACTTTGCAGCAGCTTCCGATGATGGTCTGAGTTATATTTGGTCATGTTGACTTGGTTAGACCTAGTTTGACCAAGGTCAACCATAGGACATGAGATGGTTGGGCCTTGTGATGATATGGATAGATGATATATGGTCTATGTACATGTACATGATGATTCTCTGTAGCAGCTACAGGGTTATGATGATGATTCATGGTTTATAGTAGTATTTGATCATTTACAAATTATTATTATTTGCCCTGTTCTAGTATATTGGATATATATTTTGAACATGCAGAGACTCATATGGTGGATGAGTACACATCTTGGATAGATTTGGACCTTCTGAGTCCAATGAGACAGTTTGTTTTCAGTTCCGGGCACTTACAGTGATGATTGAGCCTCAGTAGGCTATCCCAGTGCAGTTTTGGTCTGTCGGAGGCCCTGTCAGAGCAGATGTGATTTTTATCCGGTTGACCTAGGGAGTTGTGCTTGGAGGAGGTGGTCCAGCCACTTGTTTTTACCATATTACCCCCCTCCCGGACACACTGGTGCCCTCACCTTGATAGCGTAGGCACTCCAGGAGGCAGTTTGGGGCAGTTTCACGCTTCCCGAGGCATTTCAGGATTGGTAGAAATGGCTATTGAGGAATTCGATTTGGGCTACTGAGGTAATGTCTTGGCATGGGATGATCAGTGATGATGGATTGATGTCTTCCAGCAGTTTCAGCTTCATCGGGGCCCACATCCATCACTTATGGCACTTTCTAATGATTTCTGAGGTCTTTTGAGGCCTACGATTTGACCATAGAGGAACGATTTGGTATATTGATGACTGTTTTATTATTATTGTGCTATGGGGATTGACCAAGGGTGGCTAAAATTACCCCTTGGACCCACCATAAGCTTCCTATTATATTTTGTCATCATGATTTGGTGGGATTCCCCTCTTCTAGGGCGATTTTGTCCACTTATATTATATTTTATTAGTGATCCATGTATTTTATTGTTGAGCTCATCTCAGCCATTGATTAGACATTTGTATCTTTCAATCTTATCCACTCATTCAAAAAGTGATTAGGATTTTGATGCCTCTCCTTCCTATTTAAAGGAGAGAGCTTCTCATTGTAAGGGGACTTGTGGCTCTGGATTATTGGAATAGAAAATTATTATTGCATATATCTCCAGTGTTGTGGTGAATGTTTTTGGTGTTCATTCGTTGGTTCTTCCTTTGCACTGAGTTATTGGAGATCTTGTTTTGCCATATCTTTTGTACCACATTTTTTGCATCTATAGGTGGAGGCCGATTTGCTTTGAGGAGGAAGTATTGGTAGGGGAAGACTCTCCCTACTTCTTCTTTGGAGCTCTTCGTTGGTAACAGGGAGTATTACTGTCCCAGGACCTTCTATTCTATGTTATCATTGCATTTTACTTGTATTTCCTCCATACTTGACCTCTCTGATTGAAATCGATTTTCCTTGGATTGACAGGTAGAGGAGGGCGCACTTGTGGGCTAGGGCATCAATTTGGCAAGCAAAATCAACAATCTCTCATTTGATCTCTGCGGGAATCTTCCTCAACATCAAATCATCTCTCTTCATCACTTAGGTATGATCTCAAGGTAATTTCTATCTCCATGATCTATCCCCTTGTCTAAAATACTTCAAACCCTAATTAATCAAAACCCCCATTTTTACATTTTTTCAGATCTACTAAGATCTAGTGGCTTCTTGGGCAAGAAATTTAAAACCCACCTCTATAGTATCCACGGCATCCCGGATCTATAGTTTGGTGAGGATTGGCCTCCATTTGACCCTCTTCCCAAGGCATTTAGCCTCTCCAAGCAAGGACACACTTCCTAGTTTGGTGGGTTGACCTAGATCTAGTATGTGGGTAGGTGAGATCCCGCTTGATTCATGATCTACACATCCAATAACCTACCCCCAGATTGTCACTTTTCTGATTTCTACCATGTGGGCCCTATTCCACATTATAAGGGATTTAATCCCCATTTTGGACCACTTGGTATCTTCAAACTCAGATCTAGTAAGATCTAGCTATTGGATTGCCTTGAAATTGTAGATCCATACTCTCACTTGCTTAAACCACTTGGATCTAAAGTTTGGATGCCATTGGACTTGCTTGACCCCACTTATCCCACTTTTAGGCCTCCTTGGGTAAAGTCACACCACCTTGGAGAAGTGACTTATCCCACTTCTAGGACATGGGCACATGAGATCTTTGTGGATTTGGAACAGGCATAATTCAAAACCTAGGTCTAGTAGGTCACCTTGTCAAATCTTTCCTTGGGGATAGCATTCCTTGTTTTAAGGGATTGTGTTCCACTTAGGTCAAACCTAGATCTAGACCTATTCATCCATCAAGACTTTAATTTCCCACTTATCTCATGCAATAGGAGTCCTTAACCACAAGCTAACCTCAATTTGACTCCATTATCCCAATTCCCAAAGCACTGGTCTCTCTCCAAGTAAATTTAACTTACCTAGATTGTTGGATTAACTTGTGGTTTGACCCTTGTATGGTGAACTAAACCCTTTGATGTCATCATATATCACGATCAAGCTTGTCACTTGTACTAGTTATCCCCAATTCAACCCCTAAACTACCCCGCATTGGACATGGTTCCCAAGGCGGTGAATTTTGTCACATTGAACTAGTACATCAATCCTAGATCCTATTTCACAAATCATAAGTCACTTTCACATCAACAATGAACCAAAGCTATACTCACTAAACCCCTCATTTGTCTTGTGACTTCATCCTAAGGTCTAGGATAACCCATACACCTTCCTTCACTTAGAATTAGCTTGATTTGGTGTCTTGTTTTTTATCTCTCCTGTCGGGAGTAGATCGGGTCTCCCCCTTTGTTGTCTGGGCTAGATAACATAAAGTGAAGGTTGCCTCAACTAGCGTGACAATCATATATTGGAGGTCGAGGTGATCGTGGTTGCACCTTTTGAGTTTCCCTTCCCTATTGCCATCCATGAGTGGATACATCCATAGGGGTAACTACAGTTTAGGTGATAACAGGTTCCTTTCGGTTGTATTCCCCAGAAGGTGCGGGCTCTGTCATGCAGTTCGGGAATCTTCAGGATTTCATTCAAGGGGATGGGCATACTAAGTTTAGACAAATAGTTTCCCATGTCGAATTGAAAGGAAAATTGCTTCACCTTGCTAATCGGGGTGGTCTTAATGCCAAGGAATTCCTGTTGGCCTCCTATTTTGACTGTTCAACACAATATTTTCTAGTTTAAGTCTCATGAAACCAAGTAATCATCAGCTTTATTTAGTGTTGTTTTGTGCATGGTTATGCCTTTTGAAGAGCAACATTGCTAGGAGATTTGGTAAGTGACTTTTTAATTGTTTATTTATTATTTTTCTTTTTTTTATGTATATAATGGAACCTTTAGTTTTCATTTAATAATGGGTCAATTAATGAGTCTTTATTTCTTTTATGCATGAGTCTTTTGGTTATTTGGACCAACGCTTGTCCCAACGCTCCAAAGAAGATCTATGTTGGCTGAACCAGAGATTTGGGGGATTTTATTGCTTAGGATAACATCTTGTTTGATTTCCAATCGCTTCCAGGATGCAGGTGCAGTTATCCAGTTCTGTTCTGAGGATGTCATTTGCTCATTCCCGTCCTTGATCAGGAACCTGATTTCGGGCTCAATTTCTGAACAATCGGTTGGGAATTGTTCAAAACGGTTCGAAACCCACTTCACAAATGACCCCATTTACCCCTAACCGTGGGCAGTTTTCAGAATTTTTGAACGAATGTGGAGAAATCCTTTCCGAAACAAACGTGGTTTTTCCAGATTTGGTGTTGGCCGTTTTCTGGGTAGTTGCTCAAATTTCTGAATTTTGGGATGGATCTTGTCCATCTATCCATCTATAAATAAATCCTTAGGAGGTATACACAGGGAGAAGACACTGTAAACTCTGTTTTTATTAATTGATCAAGCGTTTATCCTCTCAAGGATTTGATTTCAGACTTGTGAGCATTGAAGGCTGGGCCCACCTTCAACACTGACCATCTATGCATATTATTGTTTTCCTTTGCTGTAAGTAAAGTCAGATTACCTCTTTTAAGACTGTTTTCTGTAGATGAATGCCAATAGCTTCATTCACTTGTGATTTGGAATGGGATTTATGTTTGCAGAAGACTAGTTGATATCATATGTGTGATGAGTCTGAAGATATTTAGTTTAGCTTGAAGAATCAATTTGGTAGAGTAGTAAAGTGAATTTCATATTCAGTTTACTGTAGAATCGACTTAATGGAGGATTGAAAATAGAATGGGATTTCATATTTCTTTTATTGCCAGCGTGACATTGATTAGTAAATAGTTCCAATACTTGTTTAGAATCCTTTTGGCTATCGAGTTTACTAGACTGTTGGGTATTTTCGGATTGTAGTATGTGGATTTTAACAAGAGTTTGCAGTAGTTGTTGAATGAGCAGAGGGTTTACAGACTTTAACTTACAGAGTATTTAGGGCTTTTCAAACAACATTTTGAATTGGCTAGATAGGAGTTGGATTCATGCTTTTTGAGGTTGAATGGAATTAGGAAAAGAATCATAGTTTACAGCATTGTTTCTTAGGTTTGAACACCAGTTTCACAGTCCATATAGATGAGAGTGAGTGTGTATGCTTCAAACAGTTCCAGTATTTATTGGTGTGCATTCTCTGAATAGTCCCAGCATTGTTTTATGTGAACATAACGCAGGTAGAGTATATTTTAACATTAGCAGGAAGTTAAATTTCCTTTTGTTAATTGTTTGTGAGTGATTTAGGATTAAAGAAAAGACAGGAGTGATTTAGGATTAAAGAAAAGACAGGTTTCATTTCAGTAGTTGCTTGTTAGTGACAAGTGTTTGTATAAGTTTAGCATCAGATTCGGTAGGGTTAATGGTTGCAGTCTTAGATATAATATAAGATCATCAAGGTTGACTCAGCATACTCATTGGATAGGTAAGGTTGGAACTAGGGCTTTTATTTACTAAGTTCTTTTCTTGACAGGTTGCTTGCTCTGAAGAATAGATCATAATTGTTGTAGCTTAGTATAGATTGTTGATTGCTTTGAAAGATTGTTGTAGCTTAGTATAGATTGTTGATTGCGTTGAAGATTGCTGTAGCTTAAGGCTGTGGTAGGTTACATTGAATTTGACAGCATTATAGAAAGTAAGATAGAGATTGGTAAGTTGATTTTCTTTCTTTAGGACAGACCTAGTAACCTTAGCATTGATCACTTAATAAAGTAATAGCTTCATCAATTACATTTTGTTTTTGGTTTGTGAGTAGACTAGAATTTCTTTAAGTTACTATCAGCATGAGCATTGAAACTACTTGCCCGCACATATAGTGTAGCAGCTCAAAGTTTACGCACCCTGGTTGACAATTAATTGAAGGTAAATTAACTAGTGATAATTTTACCCAACAATTCCATGATCTGGGATCTGATGGCCGGGACCTTAACTAGCTCTTTCAAAGGGATTTAAACCGAGGAGTTGGCTAGTTTGCTAGAAATGGCTACCTTAGTAGGATCAAGGCCACGAGGCTCTTCATTAGGAATTTCTTGGGGATTTATGTTTCTCTTCCACCTAATATCCTGTGAAGGGGCGGTCTTTGCTTCCAGGTTAGGCTTGGTTACGGTTTTAGGCATGTCTGCCTCCTTTGTCCTAGGGTGCTCCTTTTCTTTGGTCATAACCCTAGGGTTGGGTCTTGGGATCACTTTTTCTTTTGGCCTGGGTTTGTCTTTTCCTATGGGCCTCTCTGGACTAGCGGTGTCCTGAGGACAATTTCTTTTCAGGCCATCGGGATTTACCTTGATATGACGAGGGATCGTTGGGTCAGCTCTCTTCTTGGCCAATTGTCCCCGGGTAAGGACCTGGGCAGAAGCGGGGGAGCACCTGTAAGCTTCCTCGTACATGTGTCGGATGTGTTGGTCACGTTTCCTATTATACTCATCTTGTTGTTTTAGGAGGAGAGTGACATTTGTGACCAACTCAACCAGTTGAGACAATAATTTCATGGTCATCCCTCCTGCCACTACATCCTTTTCTGGAGTGGGCATCCCTACAGGTGCAAGGGAAAGTTCTAAAGATGTCATCCGACGTATGTGATGGGTGTGCTACGTGATGCGTCAAAACGCTCAAGGCTGCAAAGGTTATATGGATGGGTTCGGCCTCCAGTGGAGCCGCGAGGTGGAGTCGTCAGGTGAGCGGGATACCTTGCTCACCGAATGTGGAATGTCGTGAGGGGAGAAGTGGTGAGTGAACAAAATGTGTTGACTGTATAATTAAGCAAGACAAAATCAGCAAACTGAGTTTTAAGTTATGATGCGGTGATAGAGGCAAAAGGAAAACAAAAACTCAAACTCAAACACAGACACGGGTAGGCCTCTACCTCCTCGGCAGCGGCGCCAAAATGTTATCACACAATCTCTAGTTGTTTGTGGTGGATATCCCAATAGGGACGGTAGAGGATACAACTAGGAGGGTGTAACCGGCAATAGCCAGGTCCTCCGCTAAAATGAACGGAAGTCACGCCGGACAAGGCTACTGTCACTTTAGACGAGGCACTTGGCCAAGTCAAGGGGGAGACCCTGCTCAACCAGTGATGGTGAGAGACAACAAATACACCCAAACACAAAAAGATGAGAGATGAAAGCAAGGGATGAGTGTAGATGAGCTCCTATGATTGATTTCAGCCAATAAGTGGACACAAGCAGTAAAATAAGTGTGATGGGATAAGTGACCAGCAATCAGAAATAGTTAAATACTATGATTATAACAATAGATTATATGGCTGAAATGATTAGGGAGCTGAAATGAAATAGAAGTGATGCTATGATGAGCTACCCAGGAAAATGGTTAAGTAATGAGCCAAATGGACCTAGGGCAGCAAGAAAATGACGTTTATGATCACTTCTAGATGACAACACTTGATTTCCTAAGGTAAAATGACAATAGAAATCCAAATCAGAAGTACCCAAAACCCCAAATCAACCCAATCAAGCAGCAAGAGAAAAAACGCCCAAGTGGGGCGTTTTTGCTAGGTGGACCAGTGCTAAAATTATGGGCAAATGGAGTCTAAGAACTTTGAAACTTGATTCCCTAAGGTGAGATAGCGTTCTAGGTTGAAATTAGGAATACCCACAACCCAAAAGTTAACCCAACAGTGAAATTGGCTGAAATGCCCAAGGAGGGCGAATTCAGCAGGTGACTAGCTCCTAGTTCTAAGGGTAAACGGGGTCGGATTCGAATGAAACTCGGGATATAGGATTTTAGGCATAAATCATTACTGGGTTTTTAATTAAAACAAAATCCTATGGTGAAAACTAATACTTTGTATTTTTATGGTTTTTTAAGTGAGTTTTCTGCTCAACACACACATATTCAAATTTAAAATGTTAGAGACCAGCAAGAACAACCTACTTGAGAGTGAATGAATAGATGAGATTGCCGAAGACTAGCTCTCCAAACTCAGTTGCCGAGCAAAGGCGTGTTCCCTTTGCGTTCTAAGCTTCCAGTGGCCAAACTCGCCCTAGGTACCTGCCAAAACAAGACCAAGTCAGTGATGCAGCAAATAATAAGAGAAACCAGCAAGTAAAATGACTAAAATGAGAGAATTGAAAGGCTGAAAACGCAATAACAACTCCCTTGTTAAAATACTGAAGAATGTGAGCAGTTGGGGAATTCCCACTCCCAAAACTGCGCCCTCCTCCAGCTGAGCTCTTCAACTGCAAGTCAAATGGCCAAGGACGATGTGGAAACAATACGCTAGCAATTCAACAAAGCTATGGAAAACTAGATATCAGTCAAGCAACACACATCTATCCATAAACTCTCAAGAAATTGTGGAAGAATGGCTCTATATCATCAAAACCTCAAGTGTACAAATGTGCCAAGAGGATGCAATGGAGGTGAGTACATTCTCTTATAGAGATGGCTCACTCTCTAGCTAGGTTTCCCCCCAAAATGGAGGGTTGAGATCATCTCCCCATCCACAAAATCGAATGGTGGAGATCACTCAATGAGGGGGGTGCGAATTGCCTTAAGGAGAAGCGCACTAGTGGATGAGAGGGACCATGTGGGGTCCATACAATATATGAAGTGGTGTTGGGGGGTGTCTATAGTATGTTTTATTCCCCCAACATAATACATTAAGGCTCAATACATAAAACATACACCAAGTCGAATTCCCCTAAAGGAGAAAAATGCCCCCCTATGGGCAAACTCGTCCTCCATGGCGAGCTGGGCAAGTGAGGGCCCCACAAACATGAAATGCAATGTCAAAACATACCAAAATTACCTTATGATTTACCTTTACCCATGCCAGCCATTGATTTTTCCATTTCACTATAGTTGCCTTAGTCAAAATTCTGATTTCCATGTATTTTATGCTGGTTTATATGGCTAAAGATGAAAATTGGGATTTTGACCCATTTTTATTGCCTGGATTGTCGAACCGACTGCTGCAATGTGATCATGGACCCCAAAAGTAGTAGGGATGACCACTCGAACGATCTCGATCCATCACTTTGGCATTATTTGCCCCAAATCCATGATTTTTAATTAAAATAGGTCAAAGTTGACCAATAATAATTAAAAATCTCTCAATTGGTTCAATGTTTTGCAATTCCATCAATTGTATGCTCATATGGCACCCCTGTAGATAATAAATGATCGAAATCAAAATTCTGATCGCAACATTTTTTCGGGCCCATTTTTGGCCTAGTCAACCCAGTTTGACCAAGTCAAATCTGGTCAACTATAGTGCTAGCTGAAACCTGTATGCAAGCATGAAGTGATAAGGCTCAATTAAACAAGTTAGTACATTACTAAGCAATAAATGATATCATGGTGATCAAAAAATATATTAAATCCTGAAATAGTACAAGGCCCTGGTGAAGTGGGCCCACCACCTCCAAAAGACTAGGATGCTATACACCTCCATAGAATTGACCACCTTGCTGACTCTAGGTGATGTGGACAACATGGTAAAAGATATGGGAAGACGAGGATAAGGATCATGTGACCACTAAGACAACTCGGGAAAGTGGGGTCCACTGAGGTAAGTATGCCATGACAAAACACAAGGAAGGGCAGTGCCTCACAAATGGGTATAGTGCAAGCAGACCACCACTAGTCATCTAACAAGTATCCCACAACTCACATCCATATCCGAAGACTCTGTGAGGTTCTTTTCTAGAGCCACCAAACTGGGTGTACGGAAAACCGTAACTTGAGACTCTAGGGGGAAATCTTGAGCTTGTCCCTTGCTCCTTCGCACCTCCTTGTCCCGCGGGACTAGTTGAGGAATAACCACTACAAATGCTTACATGTATAGCTGACCAAAATCCATGTGTGTTTATAAACACATTGCATGGATTTTACAATGAGTTTCATACTTAGCCCTTTTTGGCTAGATTTTACAATTTACAATACAATGGCCTTTTAGCCTGATTTACATTTCATTTCTTCATTTCTTCATGGCCCTCTTGGGATACATACATATCTCAAAAGATATAAACATGGCGCTCATACTGCAAAGGTAATGGGGGTGGGTAATACAAGCTTTGATGACCAATGAGGAACACCCGGTGAGGCTGCACAATCCTAACTGCATTACAACATCGGGGGCAACCAACAGGAGCAAATCCTAGGTCTAATCGTGTATCTCACACACTAAAGAGCCGAGGCACAATAAACAGGGAGTCATGGAAAACTCAGAGATCAGTGGGGAAAGGGGGTCCTCGTGATCACAAATCATAATCCAAGTCGGGGAAGAAGTGTCATGGACGAGTCGGATGAGTGGAGGAAGTGAAGATGGTGCTAAAGTCAGCTACCGAGGGGCTAAGTGATCAAGTCTAAGCCAAGTATACAGGACATGACTCATCGTGCATATACATAAGTCTAACCAGGGGGGATGGACTGACATCACCAATAGGCCCAAACATATCATATCATAAGCAAATCACCAAATATATCATCTCATGCAAAGTTAGTGTACTAACAAGTGTAAAAGAGTCTAATCTACAACATGAGCAATAATCAATATATGCAATACCTGCTGCACCATATACCTGCTGCCATTGAACCTGTATCTGAGCTGGATCTCTGCTGAATCCAGGCATACAATAAACCAACACTGTACTGCGACAATCTCTATCAGAATATGACTAGGAACCATCTCAAATGGGCTTGTGTCAAAGCCTGGCAAGGAAAGGTAACCCTGTGGTAGATGGTAAGTCCAACTGCCTGTCCCCTCTGATGCATCTGCTAGGGGGAATCTGAACAAAAATGCCTCCTCTGAAGGCAGCTGATCTCCTGATCTGGAAAAAAGTACTGTGCGGTCCTCGTCCGCACAGTTTGCAGTGTGGAAGCTGCTCCCAACATAAAATGTGATAACATCTGGCTCCGTCTGGGACAAGTGCTCTAAGGGAGAGAGTGCTTGAGAACTACAGAATATCTGGTCCGTAGCACCCCCCCTCATCATCAACAACGTACATGCACTAGCATGCTCTCTGCATCATCATTAATATGTACCTAGTCCTATAAAATGCAAATGCTATACCAATCTCTGCAAACCACACGTCAGGCCGCACAATCTACATGTATAATAATCCAGGTAAATAATGAAAATGACAATGCTGAAAATAAATGATATATCAAATAAATTAACTATACAGCGTTTAGTTTTATTAGGCCGACACAAGAGGTGTAAAGAAAAAGAAACTGAATGGAAACTATGGTACAAAAAGAAAAGGCGTCAAAATGTGAAAAGAAAAGAAGAAAGCGTGAAGCAAACTCAAGGTGAAAATAAAACAAAATGGTCAACCGGTAGTCAATCAAAGATAAGGTCAATCCAAGGCGAGGGATAATCGGCTGTTTCTCTCGAGACCTTATTAGCCACAAAAAAAAATGGGGAGGATTAAATTTACTTGTCTCCCACAGGTGGGAAGTAATGCTTCAACAACCTCCCATTCACGGGCAGTTCAAGTTCCTCACCTTCCAGGGTCTCTAAATGTACGGACCCCTTTCCTGCTATTCTGGCAACGCTATATGGACCCTGTTATCACCTAAACTGTAGTTACCCCTATGGATGTATCCACTCATGGATGGCAATAGGGAAGGGCAACTCAAAATGTGCAACCACGATCACCTTGAACTCCAATAGATGGTTGTCACGCCAGTCGAGGAAACCTTCACTTTATGTTATCTAGCCCAGACAAGAAAGGGGGAGACCCGATCTACTCCCGACAGGAGAGATCAAAACCAAGACACCAAATCAAGTTAATTCTAAGTGAAGTAAGGTGTATGGTTTATCCTAGACCTTAGGATGAAGTCACAAGACAAGTGAGGGGTTCAATGAGTATAGCTTTGGTTCATTATTGATGTGAAAGTGACTTATGATTTGTGATATAGGATCCAGGATTAAAATACTAGTTCAATGTGAGGAAATCCACTACCTTGGGAACCGTGTCCAATGCAGGGTAGTTTAGGGGTTGAATTGGGGCTAACTAGTACAAGTGACAAGCTTGATCATGAAGTATGATGGCATCAAAGGGTTTAGCTCACCAATCAAGGGTCAAACCACAAGTTAATCCAACAATCTAGGAAAGTCGAATTGACTTGGAGAGAGACCAGTGCCTTGGGAATTGGGATAATGGAGTCAAAGTAAAGTTAACTTGTGGTTAGGTACTCCTATTGCATGAGACAAGTGGGCAATTAAAGTCTTTATGGATGAATAGGTCTAGATCTAGGTTTGACCTAAGTGGACCACAATCCCTTAAAACAAGGAATGCTATCCCCAAGGCAAGATTTGACAAAGTGACCTACTAGACCTAGGTTTTGAATTACTCCCGTTCCAAATCCACAAAAATGTCATGTACCCATGTCCCAGAAGTGAGTCAACTCACTTCTCCAAGGTGGTGCGACTTTACCCAAGGAGGCCTAAAAGTGGGGTAAGTGGGGTCAAGACAAGTCCAATGGCATCCAAACTTTAGATCCAAGTGGTTTAATCAAGTGAGAGTATGGATCTACAATTTCAAGGCAATCCAATGGCTAGATCTTACTAGACCTGAGTTTGAAGATACCAAGTGATCCAAAATGGGGATTAAATCCCTTAAAATGTGGAATATTGCCCACAAGGTAGAAATCAGAAAAGTGACAATCTGGGGGTAGGTTATTGGATGTGTAGATCATGAATCAAGCGGGATCTTAACTACCCACAAACTAGATCTAGGTAAACTCAACAAACTAGGAAGTGCGCCCCTGCTTGGAGAGGCTAAATGCCTTGGGATGAGAGTCAAATTGAGGCCAATCCTCACCAAACTATAGATCCGAGATGCCGTGGATACTATAGAGGTGGGTTTTCAATATCTTACCCAAGAAGCCACTAGATCTTAGTAGATCTGAAAAAATGTAAAAATGAGGGTTTGAAGAAATTAGGGTTTTATCAATTTATGAGCTATGTCAATGGATTGGATCAAGATAAGAGAAACAAACCTGTGGATCTTACCTGGGTAACCTTGTAGATGCCTTGATGATGATAATCTATGCAAACCCAATGAATTTGAGAAGCTTTGAGGTAGTTTTCTATGCAATCGATTTAGTCCAAGAAGCCAATGTGCCCTCTCTCCTGCACAACAAATGTCAACAATATCAAATTTGATATAATCAAGAGATAAGACTAATGCCACAAGAGAAGTAACAGAAAGATATCATAGATCACAATGATACTAATGATAACCCCCTGATACAAGCAAATGCCAAGAAAGTCGATTTGAAGAAGCCTTGCAAAATCGTCCTTGTTGAAGTCACCCTCCTGTAGACAAGACAATGATTTCCAAAATAGATAGATCTTACCACAAATTCCAAATGCTAGGTTGTAATAGACTTTCCAATCACCAACTAAGAACACCAGATGCAAAGGAGACCACAAGAATTTCCACAAGAAAGTTTTTCTATACCAATAATCCAAGAGCCAAAGACCCCTTACAAATGAGAAGCTCTCTCCTTTAAATAGGAAGAAGAGGCATCAAAATCCTAACCACTTTTTGAATGAGTGGCTAATATTAAAAGATACAAATGTCTAATCAATGGTTGAGATGAGCTCAACAATAAAATACATGGATCACTAATAAAATATAATATGAGTGGACAAAATCGCCCTAGAAGAGGGGAATCCCACCAAATCATGATGACAAAATATAATAGGAAGCTTATGGTGGGTCCAAGGGGTAATTTTAGCCACCCTTGGTCAATCCCCATAGCACAATAATCATAAAATAGTCATCAATATACCAAATCGTGCCTCCATGGTCAAAACGTAGGCCTCAAAAGACCTCAGAAATCATCAGAAAGTGCCATAGGTGATGGATGCGGGCCCCGATGAAGCTGAAACTGCTGGAGGAGGTGTGGAGGACATCGATCCATCATCACTGATCATCCCATGCCATAACATTGCCTTAGCATCCCAAATCGATTTCCTCAATAGCCATTTCTACCAATCTTGAAATGCCTCGGGAAGCGTGAAACTGCCCCAAACTGCCTCCTGGAGTGCCTGCGCTATCAAGGTGAGGGAACCAGTGTGTCCGGGAGGGGGGTAATATGGTAGAAACAAGTGGCTAGACCACCCCCTCCAAGCACAGCGCCCTAGGTCAACCGGATAAAAATCACATCTGCTCTGACAGGGCCTCCGATAGACCAAAACTGCACTGGGATAGCCTATTGAGGCTCAATCATCACTGTAAGTGCCCGGAACTGAAAACAAACTGTCTCATTAGACTCAGAAGGTCCAAATCCATCCAAGATGTGTACTCATACACCATATGACTCTCTGCATGATCAATATATATATCCAATTTTCCGGAACAGGGAAAATAATAATAATCTGTAAATGATCAAATACTGTTGTAAACCAAGAATCATCATCATAACCCTGTAGATGC
Source organism: Larix kaempferi (assembly GCA_027924585.1). Lineage (NCBI taxonomy): Eukaryota > Viridiplantae > Streptophyta > Pinopsida > Pinales > Pinaceae > Larix > Larix kaempferi. Next base: position 11,522,188 of record BSBM01000232.1, read on the forward strand.
TGCATAGAATCATCATGTACATGTACATAGACCATATATCATCTATCCATATCATCACAAGGTCCAACCATCTCATGTCCTTGGTCAAACTAGGTCTAGCCAAGTCAACATGACCAAATATAACTCAGACCAACACCGTAAGCTGCTGCAAAGTGTCAAAGGTTAATGCATGCTTTACAACTTATTCAAATAACAATTATAACACAAAGTAATCATTACTGGCGATCTAAATCCAAATATATAATGTCATTAATTATTATTATTACTCAGACTAGACTCTCAAGATCATACTCACTTCATAGCTGTGATCAATTTGCTAGTGAAGGGTGAAGGCTAAAATAACTGGCTAGGCTAAGGGGTGACTTGACTGACTTAACTTTGTGACACTTTGGCAAAGGGAAAGGGAATACACACCATAGTATATATTGAATGAGCAACAACACAGGGAATGGTGGTGTCTCACAAATGGATGAGTTGTTAAAGAGGGTTTATTCACCTTTAACAAATGCACACAATCCATAATACAAATAAGGCCAGCAATTGTTTTGATATAGCATTTAAGTTCCATTGCTTTTTGGGCCTGAAGTTTCCATAGCCTTGGTCTATGTGTGTTTATAAACACATTGCATAGATTTACATTTATTTTAGGCTTTCTGCTGCAGGTGTGTTTTTAAGGCACTTGTTTACCTGAGCACTTCTAGGCGTGTCATGGACAGCTTGTTTACCTAGGTATTTACATTTCCAAAAGATATAACATTTTATTTTCATGGCCATTTTCATTTGGCATGCCTTTCATTCATGTGTGTTTAGAAACACATTGCATGAATGGGATTTTCATACAAAATATAGCATTTCATTTTCCAGATTTTGTATTCATGGCAGCACTAAAAGTTTCAGGTTTAGCCAACACAACATTAGTGACTAGGGGGAATTCCAAGGAACTCCAACTCACCATAGGTAAGTTTTGTCACCAACTCAGAGTCGAGACACAATAAACAGGGAAGCTCATCCAATACAGAGGCTACAGTGGGGGAAATTCCTCCATGCCACTACTCAAGTAGTAAGCTGGGGTGATAAATTAAAAGGTAGGCAATGGATGGATGAAGACAATGAATAATGGAGCCAACACTAGCAAGCCAAGGTATGGTGGAATGATCACCTCTATTCTCCCTAAGGAGGGTGAAACCAATGAGTATGAATAGTGAACTTCTAAGTCTGAGTAGGGACAATATAATATATATAATAGGCTTCAACCAGGTCCATATATCTATATGATTTCCAGATCATGACACTAGGTGCTAAGACATGCTATGAGAATAAGTATAAAAGTGATATAACCATAACACAATGAGTTACCTGCTGAGTAATATACCTGACTGCTCATCAACCTGTACCATCATCTATCCTCTGAAACTGCCGCTGTAACTCTGGGCACTACTGACTGCTCTGTACCAATGGTATAATGGCTACATCGGTCATCTCTCTGAGTGTCCCGAGACTCAGTCATGGCATGGGGAATATACACTGCTGTCCACAATCTGATAGTGATCCAATATAGATGCTCATCTTAGCATCTCAAATGTAAGGGAACTGGATGAATAGTGTACTGGCATCAGAAAAATAATGTATGGTAGCACGGCTACTAAATATGTGATAACAGGCCCATCCATAGTCCCTCTAGCTTGCCATGTTTTCCCGGTTTCTCTTTGTGTTTATCCCAGAACAGGACCACATCACCAATCTTGAAATATTCATTTCTGGTAGCCTGGTCGAAGGTTCCCTTTACCGGTTCTGTTGAAAGCCTCTCTTCTTTTCTCATCTAGTTCAACTAGTCTGTATATCCTGGCTTAAATTGCTTCCTGATTAGACCCGCATTGGTGCAACAGTTCATAAACAGGTATCTGTAAATTGATGAGGAGTCTGCAACTTACCCGTATACCAGCTCAAACGGAGATTTGCGCGTTACCCTCTTAACCGTAGTTCTATCATCCCAGACAACATATTTTAGTTTGTTGTCCCAACTTCGCTTGTTATCCTCGACCATTCTTTTGAGGATCCTGATAAGGTTCTTGTCACTTGACTTGGCCATCCCATTCCCTTAGGGGTAATAGTTTGAGGAGTGAGACAACACTAATATGCCATGATTAAGGCAGAAGAGTGCCAATTCCATTTTGTTGAAAGCTTTAGCATTGTCCGTAGTAAGTTTGAGAGGGAACCCGTATCTCAAGACAATATTTTCCTCTAGGAATTTTACCACGACTGCGGATGTAGCGCTTTTAGTAGGGATGGCTTCTACCCAGCGGGTGAAATAGTCGGTGCAGGTGAGGATGTACTTGTATCCATTACTAGAATTTATATCAAACAGGCCCACCAAATCCATTCCCCATTGCTGGAAGGGGGCCTCTACTATTACCCGGGTTCAATGGTAAGGCAGCCAGTCTTGGATTCCTTGCGAAGAATTGGCATTCTTGGCAAGTCTTCACGTAGTTGTAGACATCTCGGAATAGTGTGGGCCAGTAATAGCCCTCTCTCATAATCTTGGTTGCAGTCGTTGTGGGGGCATACTGGCCACCACACAGTCCGGAGTGCATTTCTTCGATTATGATCTGCGATTCATCGGGTATGACACACCTGAGGATAATCCCATCCAGATTTCTCCAACCAAGACCATTCTTAGTTAGAACAAACTTTGAGGCCTTCAACCTGAGAGCCCTTCTTTGGCGATCAACCAGATAGTCGGGGCAAGTTAGGTATTTCAAGTAAAAGATTATATCTCTATACCATTCGTGGTCCTCTAGTTCGTTAATGATCACTCCCTCGTCCATGTTTTCGGCTACTTGGTTGACCTGGGCTACGCTTTCCTTCTCGGTCAAGAGTTGGGCTAATCCTTGCCCCTTTACAATCTTGATTGGCCTGATTTCCAAATCATACTCTTGGATCCAAGAGATCCAATTTCCCCTTGCACCGATTCCATCCGTTTGCGACAAGACATCCTTTACTGCTTGGTAGGGCACATATGCCTTTATTTTGGAGAAACCAACATAGGTTCGAAAATGTTTCAGGGGCTTGATCAATGCGTAGGCTTGTTTCTCAGTAGTGGTGTACTTGAGCTCTGCATCCCTGAGGTTCTTGCTCATGAAGGCAATGGGTTGCTCGTTATTGTTTTCATTCTTTTGTAGGAGGACCCCAGAAACCGTATCCTCAAAGGCGTAAGAGTATATCAGGAACTCCTTGTTATAGTTAGGGCGGACTAGGACAGGGGATGAAGATATGGCTCCTTTTAGTTTTTGGAATGCGATATCACACTTCTTGTCCCATTTGAAATCAACGTCTTTCTTCAACAGGGCGTTCAACGGGTTTGCTAGCTCAGCGAGGTTAGGGATGAATCGTCTCACAAAGTTGATCTTTCCAAAGAAGGATTTGAGCGTGGTGACATTATGGGGAGGCGGGATTTCTTGGATAGCACGAATCCTTTCCGGGTCAATTCTAATTCCATCTTTGGACACAATATGTCCTAACAGCTTTCCTTCATCTATCCCGAAGTTTGATTTCCTTGGGTTGAGGGATATCCCGAATTTCCGACACCTGTCAAAAACTCTTCTCAAATAGTCTATATGGTCACCCCGTTCTCTGGAGAAGATGGTCAAGTCATCCTGGTAGATGACAATGATTTTTCTAATCAGGTCATTGAAAGCTTGATCCATAGCCCGCTGGAATGTAGATCCGGCATTTAGTAGTCCAAAAGGCATGCGGATGTACTCATAGGTTCCCCACGGGGTGGTGAACGTGGTTTTTTCTCTGTCTTCTTCTTTGATCTGTACCTGATTGTATCCTGAGAATCCATCTAACATGGATAACATTCCTGCCCCGGTGACACTTTGCAACAAGGTCTCCATGTTCAGCAAAGGGTAGTTGTGTTTAAGGAAAGCTCGGTTCAGATTCTTGAAGTCAATGCATATCCTGATTTCACCGTTTTTCTTTCTTACTATCACCGGGTTGGAAACCCAGGAGGTATGCCTTACAGGTCTAATGTTCCAGCCGCTAGCATCTTTTCAATCTCTTTCTTGATCAAAGGGGCTAGCTTCGGGTTGACATTTCTCAACTTTTGCATGTACGGTTTGGCACCTTCCACTAGTGGGATAGTATGCTCAATGACTGATTTGTCATAAGTCTTCAGGTCATCATATGTCCAAGCGAACACATTTTTGTATTTGAGAATTAGCTCAATGATTCTTTGGCATTCTTCTTTAGACGCATTCTTCCCAATTCTTATCATCATGGGGGAGACCGAGCCTGTATTTACTTCGATTACCTCGTCAACAGGCTGAGCTCTGCCCCCCTTGTACTCGTCGTGTCGGTTGAAGTTTTTTCCTAGTGGTAGGGACAACTCCGACAGGTTGATGCTACTTGGGGATTGCACCGAAGACTGGTCTTCCAGACTTACCATCAGATCAAGGGAGTTTTCTATTCCTTGCAAGAAATGTACTATATGAGAATCATCCTGGAGCACCTGCCAGTAGTCTTCATTGTCAGGTACAGAAGGCCTAAACAGGACCTCGACTTGGCATTTACGCTCCTCCAGGTTATCAGAGATCTCGAAGGTGCTGGCAGCTACAACCAGTGCATGTGCTAATGAATTGTCCTCCCTAGGGACAACCTTAATTGAGAAAGCATCGAATAAATCAATGGTGTCCCACACAGATTTTCTGTAAGCGCGCAATCTGTCATTTTTAGTAGCAAACTGGTTTTTAATTTGGGAGACTATGAGGTCAGAGTCACCGACAACACTCAGACATTTAATCTGGTGGTCCCTGGCAATTTCGAGTCCGAGGAGAAGGGCTTCATATTCTGCTACATTGTTGGTGCAGTCAAACTCCAACCGGAATGAGTATATGGTTTCTTCGCCAGTGGGTGAGGTTATGACCACCCCGGCGCCCTCACCATCCCTAGAACGAGACCCATCGAAATGCATCTTCCACACTTGGCTAGGAGGGAAAGGTTGTTGTCTAGTATCTTCCCAAAAATTTTCCAACACCATAAAGTTTCCCACCTCATCCGTTGGGCGGATGTCTTCTTCGTAAAGGTAATCAGGGGTTTCCACATGCTCTCTCATGGGAGGCTCATTGAGTAGGGTGATGTTTTTGTTCTGCCCCTTAGGGATGGTTGTGTATGTGAGATCCATTTGGATGTGACCACCCAACTTAGCCTCCCATTCTCTACACAGAAGCATGCCCCAAACATCCGGGACATCGATAACGAGAACATCCATGGATATTCGGATATCGAGGCAGGCAACCAATTTCATGTGGAGGTTCTCAATAACTCCTACTGCTTGCACTGGGCGGGAGTCCATCCCACACACATTTCTAAAGGGTCTGGACGGGGTCAATTCAAGTTGTTCCATGACACGCAGCGGCATGACGTTGACCTCGGCCCCTAAATCGAGCATGCAGTTGTGGAGTATGAGTTGATTTATTTCGAGGGTAATGTAGAACGGAGGACACCCTTCTGAGTTACCGCATACACTGTGGATGTTTATCGGAGGATCAGGGGCGACCTCAATTGGTCTCTCAGGAGGGGTTCCTTTCTGTTGTATTCCCCAGAAGGTGCGGGCTCTGTCATGCAGTTCGAGAATCTTCAGGATTTCATTCAAGGGGATGGGCATACTAAGTTTAGACAAATAGTTTATCATGTCAAATTGAAAGGCAAATTGCTTCACCTTGCTAATCGGGGTGGTATTAATGCTAAGGAATTCCATGATCTGGGATCTGATGGTCGGGACCTTAACTAGCTCTTTCAAAGGGATTTTACCGAGGAGTTGGCTAGTTTGCTAGAAATGGCTACATTAGCAGGATCAAGGCCATGGGGCTCTTCATTAGGAATTTCTTGGGGATTTATGTTTCTCTTCCACCTATTAGCCTGTGAAGGGGCGATCTTTGCTTCTGGGTTAGGCTTGGTTACGGTTTTAGGCACGTCTACCTCCTTTGTCCTAGGGTGCTCCTTTTCTTTGGTCATAACCCTAGGGTTGGGTCTTGGGATCACTTTTTCTTTTGGCCCAGGTTTGTATTTTCCTATGGGCCTCTCTGGACTAGGGGTGTGCTGAGGACAATTTCTTTTCAGGCCATCGGGATTTACCTTGGTATGATGAGGGCTCGTTGGGTCATCTCTCTTCTTGGCAAATTGTCCCTGGGTAAGGACCTGGGCGGAAGCGGGGGAGCAGCAGTAAGCTTCCTCGTACATGTGCCGGATGTGTTGGTCACGTTTCCTATTATCCTCATCTTGTTGTTTTAGGAGGAGAGGGACATTTGTACCAACTCAACCAGTTGAGACAATAATTTCATGGTCATCCCTCCTGCCACTACTTCCTTTTCTGGAGTGGGCATCCCTACAGGTGCAAGGGAAAGTTCTAAAGATGTCGTCCGACATATGTGATGGGTGTGTTACGTGATGCGTCAGAACGCTCAAGGCTGTGAAGGTTATATGGATGGGTTCGGCCTCCAGTGGAGCCGCGGAGTGGAGTCGCCAAGTGAGCGGGATACCTTGCTCACCGAAGGTGGAATGTCATGAGGGGAGAAGTGGTGAGTGAACAAAATGTGTTGACTGTATAATTAAGCAAGACAAAATCAGCCAACTAAGTTTTAAGTTATGATGCGGTGATAGAGGCAAAAGGAAAACAAAAACTCAAACTCAAACACAGACACGGGTAGGCCTCTACCTCCCCGGCAGCGGCGCAAAAATGTTATCACACAATCTCTAGTTGTTTATGGTGGATATCCCAATAGGGACGGTAGAGGATACAACTAGGAGGGTGTAACCGGTAATAGCCAGGTCCTCCGCTCAAATGAATGGAAGTCACACCGGACAAGGCTACTGTCACTTTAGACGAGGCACTTGGCCAAGTCAAGGGGGAGACCCTGCTCAACCAGTGATGGTTGAGAGGCAACAAATACACCCAAACACAGAAATATGAGAGATGAAAGCAAGGGATGAGTGTAGATGAGCTCCTATGATTGATTTCAGCCAATAAGTGGACACAAGCAGTAAAATAAGCGTGATGGGATAAGTGACCAGCAATCAGAAATAGTTAAATACTATGATTATAACAAGAGATTATATGGCTGAAATGATTAGGGAGCTGAAATGAAATAGAAGTGATGCTATGATGAGCTACCCAGGAAAATGGTTAAGTAATGAGCCAAATGGACCTAGGGCAGCAAGAAAATGACGTTTATGATCACTTCTAGATGACGACACTTGATTTCCCAAGGTTAAATGACAATAGAAATCCAAATCAGAAGTACCCAAAACCCCAAATCAACCCAACCAAGCAACAAGAGAAAAAACGCCCAGGTGGGGCGTTTTTGCCAGGTGGACCAGTGCTAAAATTACGGGAAAATGGAGTGTAAGAACTTTGAAACTTGATTTTTCTAAGGTGAGATAGCTTTCTAAGCTGAAATCAAAAATACCCACAACCCAAACGTTAACCCAACAGTGAAATTGGCTGAAATGCCCAAGGAGGGCAAATTCAACAGGTGACCAGCTCCTAGTTCTAAGGGTAAACAGGGTTGGATTCGAATGAAACTCGGGATATAGGCTTTTAGGCATAAATCATTACTGGGTTTTTAATTTAAAAAAAATCCTACGGTGAAAACTAATACTTTGTATTTTATGGTTTTTTAAGTGAGTTTTCTGCTCAACACACACATATTCAAATTTAAAATGTTAGAGACCAGCAAGAACAACCTACTCGAGAGTGAATGAACGGATGAGATTGTCGAAGACTAGCTCTCCAAACTCAGTTGCCGAGCAACAGCGTGTTCCCTTTGCGTTCTGAGCTTCCAATGGCCAAATTCGCCCTAGGCACCTGTCACAAACAAGACCAAGTCAGTGATGCAGCAAATAATAAGAGAAACCAGCAAGTAAAATGACTAAAATGAGAGAATTGAAATGCTGAAAACGCAATAACAACTCTCTTGTTAAAATACTGAAGAATGTGAGCAATTGGGGAATTCCCACTCCCAAAACTGCGCCCTCCTCCAGCTAAGCTCTTCACCTGCAAGTCGAATGGCCAAGGATAGTGTGGAAACAATACACTAGCAACTCAACAAAGCTATGGAAAACTAGATATCAGTCAAGCAACACACATCTATCCATAAACACTCAAGAAATTGTGGAAGAATGGCTCTATATCATCAAAAACTCAAGTGTACAAATGTGCCAAGAGGCTGCAATGGAGGTGATTCCATTCTCTCATAGAGATGGCTCACTCTCTATCTAGGTTTCCCCCCAAAATGGAGGGTTGAGATCATCTCCCCATCCACAAAATTGAATGGTGGAGATCACTCAATGAGGGGGGTGCGAATTGCCCCAAGGAGAAGTGCACTAGTGGATGAGAGGGACCATGTGGGGTCCATACAATATATGAAGTGGTGTTGGGGGGTGTCTATAGTATGTTTTATCCCCCCAACACAATACATTAAGGCTCAATACATAAAACATACACCAAGTCGAATTCCCCTAGTGGAGAAAAATGCCCCCCTATGGGAAAACTCGTCCTCCATGGTGAGCTGGGCAAGTGAGTGCCCCACAAACATGAAATGCAATGTCAAAACATACCAAAATTACCTTATGATTTACCTTTACCCATGCCAGCCATTGATTTTTCCATTTCACTATAGTTTCCTTAGTCAAAATTCTGATTTCCATGTATTTTATGCGGGTTTATATGGCTGAAGATGAAAATTGAGATTTTGACCCATTTTTATTGCCCGGATTGCCGAACTGACTGCTGCAATGTGATCGTGGACCCCAAAAATAGTAGGGATGACCACTCGAACGATATCAATCCATCACTTTGGCATTATTTGCCCCAAATCCATGATTTTTAATTAAAACAGGTCAAAGTTGACCAATAATAATTAAAAATATCTCAACTGGTTCTATGTTTTGCAATTCTGTCAATTGTATGCTCATATGGGACCCCTGTAGATAATAAATGATCAAAATCAAAATTCCGATCGCAACATTTTTTCGGGCCCATTTTGGCCTAGTCAACCCAGTTTGACCAAGTCAAATCTGGTCAACTATAGTGCTAGCTGAAACCTGTATGCAAGCATGAAGTGATAAGGCTCAATTAAACAAGTTAGTACATTACTAAGCAATAAATGATATCATGGTGATCAAAAAATATATTAAATCCCGAAATAGTACAAGGCCCTGGTGAAGTGGGCCCACCACCTCCAAAAGACTAGGATGCTATACACCTCCATAGAATTGACCACCTTGCTGACTCTAGGTGATGTGGAAAACATGGTAAAAGATATGGGAAGACGAGGATAAGGATCATGTGACCACTAATACAACTCGGGAAAGCTGGGTCCACTAAGGTAAGTATGCCATGACAAAACACAGGGAAGGGCGGTGCCTCACAAATGGGTATAGTGCAGGGAGACCACCACTAGTCATCTAACAAGTATCCCACAACTCACATCCATATCCAAAGACTCCGTGAGGTTCTTTTCTAGAGCCGCCAAACTAGGTGTCCGACAAACCGTAACTTGAGACTCTAGGGGGCAATCTTGAGCTTGTCCCTTGCTCCTTCTCACCTCCTTGTCCTGTGGGACTAGGTGAGGAATAACCACTACAAATGCTGACATGTATAGCTGACTAGAATCCATGTGTGTTTATAAACACATTGCATGTATTTTACAATGAGTTTCATACTTAGCCCTTTTTTGGCTAGATTTTACAATTTACAATACAATGGCCTTTTAACCTGATTTACATTTCATTTCTTCATTTCTTCATGGCCTTCTTGGGCTACATACATATCTCAAAAGATATAAACATGGTGCTCATACTGCAAAGGTAATGGGGGTGGGCAATACATGCTTCGATGACAAGTGGGGAGCACCCGGTGAGGTTACACAATCCTAACTGCATTGCAACATCGGGGGCAACCGACAGGAGCAAATCCCAGGTCTAATCATGTATCTCACACACTAAAGAGCTGAGGAACAATAAACAGGGAGTCATGGCAAACTCAGATATCAGTGGGGAAAGGGGGTCCTCGTGATCACAAATCAGAATCCAAGACGGGGAAGAAGTGTCATGGATGAGTCGGATGAATGGAGGAAATGAAGATGGTGCTAAAGTCAGCTACCGAGGGGCTAAGTGATCAAGTCTAAGCCAAGTATACAAGACATGACTCAACATGCATATACATAAGTCTAACCAGGGGGGGTGGAATGACATCACCAATAGGCCCAAACATATCATATCATAAGCAGATCACCAAATATATCATCTCATGCAAAGTTAGTGTACTAGCAAGTGTAAAAGAGTCTAATCTACAACATGAGCAATAATCAATATATGCAATACCTGTTGCACCATATACCTGCTGCCACTGAACTTGTATCTGAGTTGGATCTATGTTGAATCCGGGCATACAATAAACCAGCACTGTACTGTCACAATATCTATCAGAATATGACTAGGCACCATCTCAAATGGGCTTGTGTCAAATCCTTGCAAGGAAAGGTAACCCTGTGGTAGATGGTAAGTCCAAATGCCTGTCCCCTCTGATGCATCTGCTAGGGGGAATCTAAACAAAAATGCCTCCTCTGAAGGCAGCTGATCTCCTGATCTGGAAACAAGTACTGTGCGGTCCTCAGCCGCACAGTCTGCAGTGTGGAAGCTGCTCCCGACATAAAATGTGATAACATAACCAATTAGAAAATATCAAACTCAGCCCAGGCTTTTGGTAAATGATCGTCTCCCAGCTCAAGCAACTAGAACTTTTACTAAACCCAAGCCATCTCCTTTTGATTTTTCAGAAATATATGGGGCACCTCATCTTATGCCAAATGGATAAATCAAGGGGTTGCCTCATTTTGATGGAAGGAATGGAACATCTATTGAAAGTCATTTGGATTCCCTCTGGGACCCTATGGAATTTCTGGGTGCTGATGGTGAGGATGTCTATATTCGAGCCCTTGGTGCTTCCCTAGAAGGGGATGCCCAATTGTGGTTTGATCATTTATCCCTAGGATCCATCACTAGGTATGACATGTTCATGGATTTGTTAATAACTGAGTGGGGAGAAAATATTGATGAAGATGATCAAGATACCGATAATGAATTAACTAATGATTGTAATTCCTCTTTTCCTGACCTAAGTGAGCCTATGAATGAAAGTGAGCAAATCTCAATCCCTTAGGATTACTGCCTTGATTTTGACATACGAAGGGAACTTATGAGAGTCTTGTCATCATTACCCGAAGAAGTCTCAGATGAAGATAGTGATTTCCATCAAGAAGAATCCATGGTTGAGTCTTCCATTAGTGAGATCCCTTTTCATAATCCCTGTGTAATTAACGATTCTTCTGATCATGACATTGAGAAAGAAGAAAGTAGGGACAACAACTAGGTTTCTTTGGAAACCAATGATCATCCTAGTTTTAGAGATAAATTTTATGAAAATGATCGAATGGTTGTTAATCAGTTTGTCGATGCAATTCCTGATAAATTATCATCATATGAATTTAGTGACAAATCAATTAATGAGAAATCTCATGATGAGGATGGGTTTGTGAATCAAGCTAATCAAGAGTTTTCCTTAATGAAATCCTCTAACCAATATCTTAATGTTTATGGGAAGCTCGGAAATAATCCTTTACTTAACTCATCCAAATTTTATAATTTTTCCAATTCAATTTTTGATCAGGATTGCTTACTTTAATCTTTGGGGTTGGTTGCTTGCAATAAGTTCTTTCCTTTTTGGAAAAATTCAAGGTCAATAAATCTTCAATCCACCCTCCCATCCCAGCTTTTTGAATCTTCTTTGAGTTTGTGGTCTGGTCAATCTTTTTCTTTTGGGATTTTCAATCAAAAGTCTATATATTGTCGCATGAATGGAGATAAGTGCTTCATTTTCCTTTTCAGTCATATTTGATAAATAACATTCTTAAATCTTCTTGGTGGCTGGAAGGGGTATATAAAGATCAATTTCATAGTTTCTCCATCCTTAAACAACAAGTGGGGCTAATCTCGATCTTAATTTTATTTCACAATTTATCCCTACTTGGTTTGTGCATCACTCATGGAGTTGTCAGAATTGAGTGTCCTAGTCAGGTAGATGAGGAAAGTAATTTGAAACAAGGGGAGTTGAATTTGTTATCACATATTTTCCCTCCATACATGTTGAATAATGACTTGCATGATTTTTATGATTCGATTAATATTCTGATGGAGGATGTTTACATCAATCAAGCTTCCCCTTTGCATGTTTTCATCTTGCACCATTCCAATGCTTTCTCAAATTTTGAACAAACCAGGAATGTAATGATTTTCATTTCACTAAGATTTAATCTAATCCTGATTTTTTCTATTAAAAAACATAAAGGAAGAAACATTAGTCAAATTGATGAATGGTTGCACTGGATCTATGATTTTACCTAGCATTTGTGCTAACTGGTTAGTTTAGGGTAGGTAGAAACTGAATAAGCCTACTTGGGCAGTAGTTAGTTTTTTTTCAGCCATTGAGTCTGGCTCCTTTTTTTTTGTCTTTTCCTAAGCTCCTTTTGAAGATCTTAGTTTAACTGAGTACCTGTCATTTTTCTTTTCCTGCACAATAAAATTTAAAACTTTGCAAGTTATGATAGTAGATTAGTTTTCTTTTATGCATTTTAAATTTTTGCTATAAGATAGATTTTATTTCAGTTTGATTTTATGTTTTTCCTATACATGTTGCATGAGGTATTTTGATGTTTGTGGACGCAGATACAGGTGCAAAATAAAATAAAAAGCAAACGCAAAAGGTTAGAGTGCCTGAACGACGATTCGAGTAGCAGAGTTCGAGGACCAGAGATTCTGAGGTTCTCAAGCACTCTTTTCAGCAGAGCACTTGTTCCAACCGGAGCCAGATGTTATCACATATATAGTAGCCGGGCTACAATACATTATTTTTCCGATTCCAGTACACTATTAAGCCAGTTCCCTTACATTGAGATGCTGAGACAAGCATCTATTATGGATCACTATCAGATTTTGGACAGTAGTTTTATTCCCCATGCCATGACTGAGTCTCAGGACACTCAGAGAGATGACCGATGTAGCTATTTATCCATTTGTACAGAGCAGTCAGTAGTGCCCAGAGTTACAATAGCAGTTTCAGAGGACGGATGATGGTTCAGATGATGATCTTTCAGGTATATGACTCAGCAGGTATATTATGGTGTTGTGGTTATATTGCTTTTATTTCCATTTTCTTAGCATGTCTTAGCATTTAGTATCATGATCTGGCAATCATATAGATATGTGGACCTGGTTGTACTTATACATATATATCATATTTGTCCCTACTCAGACTTAGAAGTTCTTGGCCTATACTCATTGGTTTTACCCTCCCTAGGGAGAATAGAGGTGATCATTCCCACCATACTTTGGCTTGCTAGTGTCGGTTTCATTATCCAATGTCTTTGTCCATCCATGACTTACCCAGTTTGTTCATTACCTTGATTTACTACTTGACTAGTGGCATGGAGGACCTTCCCCCACTGTAGCCTCTATATTGGATAAGATTCTCGGTTTATTTGTGTCTTGGCTCTGAGTTGGTGACAAAACTTACCTTTGGTGAGTTGGCTTAGTCCCCCTAGTCACTAAAGATGTTGTTGGCTAAACCTGAAACTTTTAGTGCTGCCATAAATACAAAGTATGGAAATGAAATGTTGTATCTTGTATGAAAAAGCCCATTCATGCAATGTGTTTCTCAACACACATGAATGAAAGGCAAAGCCCAATGAAAATGGCTATGAAATATCAAATGTTATATCTTTTGTGAAATGTAAATACTTATGTAAACAAGCTGTCTATGACACACCTAGAAGTGCTCAGGTAAACAAGTGCCTTAAAAACACATTTGCAACAAGAAAGCCTAAGTAAATGTAAATCTATGCAATGTGTTTGTAAACGCACATAGATCAAAGGCTATGGAAACTCTAGGCCCAAAAAGCAATGGAACTTTAACTCTATATCAAAAAGATTGTTGGCCTCATTTTTATTATGGATTGTGCGCATCTGTGAAAGGTGAATAAACACTCTTTGAACAACTTATCCATTTGTGAGACACCGCCATTCCCTGTGTTGTTGCTTGTCCACTATATGCTATGGTGTGTATTCCCTTTCCCATTTCCAGAGTGTCACAGTGTTAAGTCAGTAAGTCATCCTTTAACCTAGCCATGTTATTTTTAGCCTTCACCCTTCACTAGCAAACTGATCACAACTATGAAGTGAGTATGACCTTGAAAGTCTTGTCTGAGTAATATATAATAATTAATGACATACTATATTTGGATTTAGATCGCCAGTAATGATTGCTACTTGTTATAATTTCTATGCAAATGGATTGTAAAGCATGTTTTAACCTTTGACACCTTGCAGCAGCTTGATGACAGTTTGAGTCATATTTTGTTCATGTTGACTTGGTCAAACCTCAGTTTGACCAAAATTCAACCATAGGACATGAGGTGGAAGACCTCAGATGTTATAGATAGATGATATATGGTCTGGTATAGGTCACCATGGTGGGATTATGCAGTGGTTTCAGGCTTATGATGATGATTTGTGCTTTTCAACACTTTTACAGATTTATTTGGTCCCCCGGATGTGATGAGTATTTATTTTGGACCATGCAAAGGTTTATATGGTGTATGAGTACATATATAAGATGGATTTGGACCTTCTGAGTCCAATGAGACAGTCTATTTTCAGTTCCGGGCAGTTACAGTGACGATTGAGCCTCAGTTGGCTATCTTAGTGCAGTTTTGGCTTATCGGAGGCCTTGGCAGAGCAGAGCAGAGGTATGATTAGTTCACCTAGAGCACTATTTTTGGAAGGGGTGGTCCAACCACTTGTTATTACCATATTACCCCCCTCCCAGACAGTTTAGTGATTTTTATTTTTGGAATCAGGCACTCCAGGTGGCATTTTGGGCAGTTTCACACTTCCCAAGGCAGTCTAGAAATGGTAAAAATGGCTACAAAGGAATTCGATTTGGGCTACTGAGGAAATGTTATGGAATGGGATGATCAGTGATGATGAGTGGGATGTCTTCCACACATTTTCCAGCAGTTCCAACTTCATGGGGACCCACATCCATCACTTATGGCACTTTTTGATGATTTTTGGAGCCTCCCAAGGCTCACGATTTGTCCATAGAGGCACGATTTGGTACTTTGATGATTATTTTATTGATATTGTGCTATGGGGGTTGATCAAGGGTGTCTAAAATTACCCCTTGGACCCACCATAAGCTAGATCTATTATATTGTCATCAATATTTGATGGGATCCCCTCTTCTAGGGTGAGTTTGTCCACTTATTGTTATATTTTATTATTGATCCATGTATTGTATTGTTGAGCTCATATCAACCATTGATTATATCTTTTGGTCTTTTAATCTTAGCCACTCATTCAAAAAGTGGTTATATTGTGGACTCACTCCTTCCTATTTAAAGGAGAGAGCTTCTCATTGTAAAAGGGGACTCTTGGCTCTGAACTATTGGAATAGAGAATTATTATTGCATCTATCTGTTGTGTTGTGGTGAATGCTTTTGGAGTTTGTTCGTTGATTCTTCCTTTGCACTGGGTTCTTGGAGATTTTGTCTTGCTATATTTTTGTACCATGTTTTTGCATCTACAGGTGGAGGCCGAATTCATTTAAGGAGGACATATTGGTAGGGGAGGACCCTCCCTACTTCTTCCTTTGGTTCGTTCATTGGTAACAGGGAGTATTACTGTCCCAGGACCTTCTATTTCATGTTATCATTGCATTTCGCTTGTATTTCCTCCATACTTGATCTGACTGATTGAATTGATTTTCCTTGGTTTGACAGGCAGAGGAGGTCGCACTCGTGGGCTAGGGAATCATTTCGGCAAGCAAATTCAACAAGTTCTCATTTGATCTCTGCGGGAGTCTTCGTCAACAACAAGGCATCTCATTTCAACACTCAGGTATGATATCAAGGTAATTTCTCTCTCCATGATCTATCCATTTGTCTAAATGCTTCAAACCCTCATTTTACATTTTTTCAGATCTAGCAAGATCTATTTGGCTTTTGGGTATAATATTCGAAACCCACCTCTATAGCATCCACGAAAATTCGGATCTATAGTTTGGTGTGGATTGGCCCTCATTTGACCCACTTCCCAAGGCAAAGAGGCTTCTCCAAGGGAGGTCGCACTTCCTAGGAGGGGTGATTTTGCTTGATCTAGCACCTGGGTAGGTGAGATCCCACTTGATCTTTGATCTACACATTCAATAACCTACCCCTAGTTTGTCATTTCAGTGATTTTGACCTTGTGGGCCCCATTCCTCATTTTGAGGGTTGAGCCCCACTTGGGTCACTTTGTGGCACATTTCAATCTCATATCTATTGAGATCTAGCCATTGGATTATCCTAATCTTTTAGATCGACCTACCTCAACACCTCAACATTCCTGATCTACAATTTGGTGGACATCCGACTCCATTTGGCCCACTTCCCAAGGCACTGATCTTTCTCCAAGCTAATTCGACTTTCTTGGACTGTTGAGTTTGCATGTGGTTTGATCATTGTTTTGGTTGCTTGAACCCCTTGACATTGTCATATCAATCAATCAAGCTCACTTTTGGTACTAGTTAGGCCCAATTCAGTCCTTAACTACCTTGCATTGGACACGGTTCCCAAGGCAATGGATTTTCTCACAATTGACTAGTACCCTGATTCTGGATCTTATTCTAAACCGCATAAGTCACTTGCATAAACATGTTGGACCAAATCTACATTGTCTAAACCCCTTGATCCAACCTATTACTTACCTTGTGACTTCATTCATAGATCTAGAGTCTACCATACACCTTACATACTTCATCATCATTTGATTTGATCTGGTGTCTTGGTCTGATCTCTCCTATCGGGAGTAGATCTGGGTCTCCCCCTTTGTTGTCTTGGGATAAATAACATAAAGTGAAGATTGCCTCGATTGGCGTGACAACCATCCATTGGGAGTCGAGGCTATCTTGGTTGCACCTCTTTGGAGGTAGCAACCCTTGGTCATACCGTCCCATGAAACATCTGGGCTCCAGGTAAACAATTAAAAATGACATTTTTTAAATACATGTTTGTTTGTTGAATCATGCATGTCTAACTACATGAACACTTGCTGACTGTAGGCACCATCCGAGACATTTGGACCATTGCCTGTATTTGTATCTCCCTCCAGGCCATTCGTGAACAAGGGTCATGTGTATGTGAGGCATTCTACTCCTAGAAAGACTCACTGCCCACGACCATGGGCTTCCTCACACCATGGTAATGTATATCCTTCGATGATATTTGTTCTTTAACTTGAAATCCAGTGCATAAATCGTTTTTGTTAATGTTTGAATAACATGTTTACTACATCAGGAACCCGAGTTGTCTACTGAAAACCTCGCATCGATGGTTGATGCAACAGTTAGTGCCGCATCTGCAATGGCAACTGATCACACACAGGTATGTAACTATTTCAACATTATCTTTACATAGTTTATTATTGTTGTCTATTGTTTATTCATGCATTTCTAACTATTTCAACATTTTTTCATTGTAGCCACCACCAGCAGGAGCAGTTCCTGGCCCCCCTGGTTCGACCATCCTGGATGTTCAACCAACGGCTCCATCTACTACACAAGCAACGCAATCTCCTTTGTCAGTTGAGGTGATATGTCCTTCAGTGACCAAGTGTTTCATGCACTTTCCATGCACTAGTTGATAATTGTTGAGTTAATTGTTGAGCTAATGTATTAGTGTACATAGTTAGTTGAATTTAACAATTGATATTTAATTTGCAGGATCCAGAGACGCACATTGATCCTAGAGATGTGCCTAGAGGATCAACATCGGGAAAGAACAAGAGGAAGCTTGAGTTTTGATGTGTCTTATGGGATATATGTACATTTGGATACATGTACATGTGGCGTTGATAGTTTTGGATAGTTTTGGACACATGTGCTTTTGGATACTTTTGTATATATATGTACTTTTCGATACATTCAGTTTTGGAGACATGTACATTGACTTTATTGTGCATGTACTTTTGGAGACATGTACATTGACTTCATTGGATTCATGTACTTTTGGAGACATGCACTTTTGGATACTTTTGGATATATATGTACTTTTGGATACATGTACTTTTGGAGACATGCACATTGACATTTCACTTATAAATGAATGATACATTTCACTTTGTATTTGTTCTTCGGTTTCCACGTGTTCTTGTGTCAATCTAATGTGTTGATTTGTGTGGATTATCTATTACTCATGAATGCGCTATGTCAAAAGAACAAACTATTATATTTAAAGGTTTCAATGAACTCACTACATGCATGCACTAATTGGTATCTAATTAAAATTTGTGATTTTGGATGAACATTACAAGTTATGTCAAAGTTCTTGCTCGTGTAATTTAATCAAACGAAATGCAATACAATGTTTTTCAAGGTTTCAACGAACTCACTCATGCACACCCATTGCACATTCTAGGGCAATTGCTAGTTAATATGTCGTTGTTGTCTGTGGAAGAGAGCATACCACCTGCTTATAAAGTAGTTTGAGTCTTGAGAGAACATGGGCGATTAAGAGGATAGTAGAGTTTGTAATATAAAGTAGACTTTGCTAAAAAGGAGATGGGAGTTCTTTTTTATTTCTTGTATCGTATTTAAAAATTGTGTTTTATATTAATTTATTATAATATAATTATTAAAAAGAAATAGTTGGTGGACGCTACTAAAACAAAATGTGCTTTTCATGATTTGAATGTAACTCATTTTCACAAAAAGTCAAAGGCAATGGTATGCAAATTTATTGTGGCATATTCTTCAACAATTCTTCTCCGAAATAACCATAAAAAGAAGTTCTTCATTTTTCAAAATATTAACCACTTGAAATATTCTACTCTTTCAAAAATAATATGGAAGTTCAAATATTTAAAAGTGGCTTAAATTATAAAATGGATTACATTTCAATAAATCTTCTTGGTGGACATCTTCCCACGTCGGCATTGCCCACACACACTTGCAGGAGCCAACGGTACGCAATCTTCCTGCTCCGTTTGCTTTTTGGCTCCCAGGCGGAAATTCACCAAGTGTCCCTGAACGGCATTTTCATGCAACTTGCAACTCGACATAACTCGGAAACCGGACGTCGGACCGACGAACCGTCGACTCCGTTGGTCTCCTGGCGTGCGATTACCTCTAGGGGGCCCTCTCCCTCGTCTCCCCATGGCCCAGTGGCTTCATTGTGCATTCATTTCGTAAACTAGGGTTTTGCTCAGTTTAATTGCATGCAATCTCGCATTGGTGGGTAAACTCTGCAAAAACCTCCCCCGAGCCAATGTTGGCAGTGTTCCCACATCGGCATTTCCCACCCACACTTGCAGGAGCCAACAACACACAATCTTCCTGCTCTGTTTGCTTTTTGGCTCCCGGACGAAAATTCACCAAGTGTCCCTGAACGGCATTTTCATGTAACTTGCAACTCGACATAACTTGGAAACCGGACGTCGGACCGACGAACAGTCGACTCCGTTGGTCTCTTGGCATGCGATTACCTCTAGGGGGCCCTCTCCCTCGTCTCCCCATGGTCCAGTGGCTTCATTGTGCATTCATTTCGTAAGCTAGGGTTTTGCTCAGTTTAATTGCATGCAATCTCGCATTGGTGGGTCAACTCTACAAAAACCTCCCCCGAGCCAGTGTTGGAAGTGTTCCCACGTTGGCATTTCCCACACACACTTGCAGGAGCCAACGGCACACAATCTTCCTGCTCCGTTTTCTTTTTGGCTCCCGGACGGAAATTCACCAAGTGTCCCTGAACGACATTTTCATGCGACTTGCAACTCGACATAACTCGGAAACCGGACATCGGACCGACGAACCGTCGAATTCGTTGGTCTCCTGGCGTGCGATTACCTCTAGGGGGCCCTCTCCCTCATCTCCCCATGGCCCAGTGGCTTCATTGTGCATTCATTTCGTAAACTAGGGTTTTGCTCAGTTTAAATGCATGCAATCTCGCATTGGTGGGTCAAATCTGCAAAAACCTCCCCCAAGTCAGTGTTGGTAGTGTTCCCACATCAGCATTGCCCACACACACTTGCAGGAGCCAACGGCATGCAATCTTCCTACTCCGTTTTCTTTTTGGCTCCCGGACGGAAATTCACCAAGTGTCCCTGAACGACATTTTCATGCGACTTGCAACTCGACATAACTCGGAAACCGAACATCGGACCGATGAACTGTCGACTCCATTGGTCTCCTGGCGTGCGATTACCTCTTGGGGGCCCTCTCCCTCATCTCCCCATGGCCCAGTGGCTTCATTGTACATTCATTTCGTAAACTAGGGTTTTGCTCAGTGTGGGAGTGTGCAAGTTTTGCACACGGGGGTCAACTTTGGAAAATCATCCACCGAGAAAGTATGGCTAGTGTTCCTAGCTCGAACCTGTCTAGACACACCTGCAGGACTCCTCGGAACTCGATTTTGTTGCACGGTTGGAGTTCTATTCCCTCGGTAGGTATCCAGCAGGTGTCCCTGATGGCCTTCTGGCAGTGAGACTGGACGAGCCATAGAATGAAGACCGTGGCTCGGATCGACGAACCATCGGCTCCGTTGGATTATGCACACCGGGATAGTGCCAGGGGTGATCCTCCCCTCCTACATGGTGGCCCATGTGTCACCTTGCAGGTCCATCTTGGAAACTAGGGTTTTTCTCAGTGTGGGAGTGTGCAATTTTTGCACACGGGGGTCAACTTTGGAAAATCATCCACCGAGTGGGTATGGCTAGTGTTCCCATCTCGAACCTGCCTAGACACTTTGGAAACTAGGGTTTTGCAGGTCCATGATGATGATGATGGTGATGATGATGAAGATGTTGATGATGATGTCTTGGTCTAAGGTGGTGCTCTCAAATAGCTAATTCATTATGAAATATTTAACAAGACATGAATTAAATTTAATATAAGTGTATTGTTTAATATAGTGAGCATGAATTGAATTAATTTTGTTGGGTGAAGCCAATAACCAACATGATGAACATAATATAATTTTAGGGTTTATTGATCATATGTAAAAAATGGCATATTCATAAACTTGACATACAAGAGAACTTTTGGCATATTTATAAACAACGTAAACGTAAATTTGGCATATCAAGAACGCAAAATTGACTGACATATTCATATGAAACATACATGTGAAAATTGAGCATATATCAATATTCAATTACAAATAGTATAGATAGTATAGTATTAAAAGTATGTAACGTACCTCATCATGCTAGATCCCACCTATTATTATACAACCAAGCCCTCCAGATCATCTCTTATACTGATGGTCTGCATTAGTATCTCGTGCTCTGTATCCGGTAAGAAGTAGCGTACCTTTGATGTATTTCGACTAGGCATTGTTCGTACCTGAAGGTTTGTGTCAATGATTAAGTTGGTAAAGTGATACACACTTGCACCTGGTTTGTAATCCCTGTAAACATATCCACCCTTCTTTCTTCCATTGCTGTCCCGTGTCAAGTATTCACCTTTAACAACCATAGACCCAGTTGGAAAGTGGTTTTTTTCATCGTCAGTCATGGACATAATGAGGGTTTGATTTCCATCTATACAGCGTGCCAACCAGTATTCATCACCCCATTCAGTATCTTTTGAGGAAACCACTGCGTATATGTGCCCTGCATTATATGATTGTAGGTATATGATCAAAATATTTTTCGTACAATACAAGGCCATTAATGTGCATTTGAAGACTACGTAAACAAACAAAAAATGTTAAGGAAATGCATCATACCGGGTTGTACAAGGTCTGAGACATGATCAAAATCTGCAGAAATAGATGATTGGTCTTCTTCCAACGGAGTTAACTCAACAATTGCACGCTGATCAAGTGGAAGTGATATGCAATCCCATCCATCAACCCAATCCAATGATTCACACCCATCCCAGTCACCATCACAACAAGGCAGGAAAAAACAAGCGAGTTTTCTGGTCCAAATTTCAAATACTGGGTTATCAGAGCTTCGAACCGAATGAAAGCCACGAGTCCCAGGCACAGTCTTGCATTCCCATGCATGTGAACGATCTATGTCTACCACCTCCCAAAAAAATCTCTCCACATGTCTCTTTCTTGTGGATTCTACTCGCATAGTTGATTCCTCTCCCATTACTGACGTGCACCACCTGACTGTAGATTGAGCATTTAGAATAGTAGATTCTGTAGATACTTTCAATTCCTCTCTTCGTAGGGCTGTTTTGACACATGCTCCGGCTCCAACATGCTCTCCTTTACCATGCCCAGTCTCAAAATAGTTCCACATATGCGGCACTTTGTAGTTTTTATGCAATGAACACAACCACTGAAATATGCGTGCATTTTTGAACTGACCAACACACCCATAAGACCAAATCAAGTGTCGATCCATCTGTATGTTTCTTCCCTTCAAGTGATCATAGAACATGATGAAGCAATGACATACATAGTGGAAGTCATGGCACCTATCATCACTTATGTAGAAGTGATATTCCTTCAGAATTTCTCTTTGCTCTTCAGTGCTATTTGGGCCATGCCTATATGTGATATGGACCATCAAGGAAACCTGCTCATAGTGATAATACTGACTTTGGATCTCATTTTGAGGTTGCAGAGTGTAGTTCTCGGCAAAATCAACAACTGAAAGTATAGTACCAAGGGGAAACGTATCTCTGCATATTCTAAACTTCTCATCCTGCCATCGTGCCACGTGTACATGCTGAACATATTGATGTGTCTTTTCAATAAATTCCTTGATGAAGTCACTAACTTGTACATGGTGACACAAAATGATCTCAATGTCAGTTTTTTGTTGTAAGTAAGGATTGAAATGTAACCGTTACAACATAATTTTATAGATATAAATGCATACCTGAGATGTCACCAATTGTATTTTTTTGCTTTCTTTCCCTGGGACTATTTCATAGTTGATATATTTCAAACTTTTCATGTCTGTAACCATTTTCCCAAATTCACTGTCTCCATTCTCGTGCATACATTGGCTCAATACTATCATTCCAGCACAGTTGGAGCATGTTCCATCCAAACAAGATTTTGCATAGTATGTTTGCCCCTCGGGCCTATTTCACATGATGCTATGAATGAATTCTCTTGATGAAGTCGGTGGTATTGTCATGGAGAAAACCTGCACAATGTTAGTATGCAACACACGACGAATGTACAAAAATGTTTCATAGTAATATTCATATTCTACATGGTATCTACAACAACAAGTGTTACGAAGAGTATTTATTCTAACATACCATGGATTACATTTCTCAAAAGATCTTTGCCCCAAGTTCAATTGTCTATGCTCAATCCTAAATTTCTCGTAAAGTTCTGTCTGTGTTATATCAAGAAGATGCTTAGTATGTGGTTCACGATCCTTTGAACCCCTTCTTAGTTTTAGTACATCCTTTCGGTTTGAAGAAGGCCTTGTGTGATCATGCCAAAAAATGTGCACTAGTCCCTTTACTGCATCAACTAGCTTCATGTCACGACGTGGCAACCGACCAACAAAGGCCCAAAAATCTATCTAATCGGTTGTGTCAAGATGTTCTCTTCTAATAGAATACCTACGGAGGTTTTTCACATTCAAATTAACTAGTTCAGATGTAGGCCTGAGAATATGAAGGGCCCTGGTGTTCTTATTTGCAATTGCTTGTGACAACACAGGACGAGCAGCATTGCGGTCCTTTGAACGTGTGTTCTTACCAATTTTACCAAATGCATCTACTAGGCTTTTAACTATATGAGAACTTGGTTCAGAATTATTTATCATCTTTATCCCTAACTTTTTCCTAACAACATTCATGCTTGTAGATTTTAACAATGATAAAAATAATCTACATTTATCTCCATCACATTTAGAAACAAAATATTTATCAAGTATCTGTTGAGTTTGATAAGTAATACTATGTTTAGATAGCATACCTTCAATGGAATTCATAAGACTTTCATCAACTTGTATATGCTTCGGATTTCTTCGACGTGTGCTTGCTAATGGAGGTAAGGGGGTTGGAATTGTACCATGTAGCGCATCACCAAGACACTCTGGCATTTGAGTAGTAGCTTGGTGTCCTTCATTCTCTTCCTGGTAGTTGGATGGTGGAAGTCCAACATCCTCATCGATGGTGTGGATAACATTCTCTTCTTCAACAGTAGGAAAAATGTCCAACGCCTCTCTGACTTCATCGCTTGTATAACCACATCCGGATAGCAAATTGGGTGTTTCTTCGTGAGCTTCATCTTGAGATGGTAACTTATCACTTTGACTTGAAGTGGGAATTGAAACATCCCCTAATGAGCACCTACATTTTGCTTCTTGATTACTTCCATGGGGTTCTTGTTCAACAACTATTTTGGAAATTGAAGGTCCCTCTTGTCGTGGATTAATAGGATGAACTGTGGTATCCTCTACAATTGGATTTGGATTAGTTTCCAAAGAAAGCCTCCGATTCATCATGTATATTCTTTTCTTTTGTTTCTCTTCTTCAATGACTTCTTGAGGTCTCTTCTTCCTTGTTGATTTGTTTACTCGGTTACGTGCATTCCCCATCACCACAATGATCAATTCAATATAGTTTGTATTTGTTGCTCCTTAATTACAAGCTCTTCAATAATAAGAAAATGGAAGTTCTTCCTTGTTGGTCTTGAAGCTTGATATCTTATCTTGTGTGCTCTTCAAATATAGGCAAAATGAATCTTTCAAAGGCCTTATCTTTGGTGTTATTCAATTGGAGATTCTTCAAGCTTGTTGATTATTTTCTTCAAATATGGCCATATAACCCAACACCACACTGAGCAACCATGAAAGATGTCCTCAATGTTGCACCTGCATAAAAAAAAATGATGGAGTTGGTGTAGAATGTGAGAATTTCCAATGGCGGGCTCGTACTGTTCGAAAAATCGCGGGACTGTAGTTTTGGCTCGGACAGAGTGAAGTTGCTCTCGGACAGGAACAGTCCACTATTTGTGGAGTTACAAAACGCGCACGCGTTATATAAAGAAAAAATGCGTGCGCGATATGTAGTGACAAAACGCGAACGTGATATAGTCAAGCACAATAAATAGGTTAGGTGCACGGCTAGGGCAACGAACAAAATCAAAAGAAAACTAATAATTTATATGGTTACATACAAAACAAATGTTTTTAGTGTGGGGACAAATGTTTTGTATGGTTTAATAAACCCTAGCTCTCTCCCAATAATCCCTAGATACCCCCTATCTCTTTCTAAATATATGTCCCTCATTCTCCCTACATCCCTCCCTACATGTTTCTTTCATGTTTCTTTCTCTCCCTTACTCCAGCCATGTCTCTACCACCCCACTCTCCATCTCTCCACCTTCTCTTTATATTCGTCATTATCCCTCCCTATAGCACTCTCTCCCTTCTTCTCCCTTAATCACTAACCCTATATGCCTTTATCCCTCCCCCCTGCCCTCTCTGTCTTACCTTGTTCCTAGAGCCCCTCCCCCATAAAGGCCTTTAGACCCTCTTCTAAACATTAATCCCTAAGTGCATAAGTGCACAAGATGATGAGGAGGAGGAGGGTGATGACAATGAAGATGATCATGATGTAGATGAAGATGATAAAGATGATGATGAGGAGGAGGGTGATGACAATGAAGATGATCATAATGCAGATGAAGATGATAAAGATGATGATGTTGATGAAGATGATGGTGATGATGATGAAGATGTTGATGATGATGGTGATGGTGATGTTCGGATGATGATGATGATGATGATGATGATGAAGATGATGGTGACATGATGGAGATGTTGATCTGATGAGGAAGATGATGATGATGATGGTGATGATGATGAAGATGTTGATGATGATGATGATGGGGATGAAGATGATGATGATGAAGAAGATGATGATGATGGAGATGTTGTGTTGATGGGGAACCTAGAGATGACAATGATGATGAAGATGGTGATGGTGATGGTGATGGTGATGACGATGAAGATTTTGATGATGATGTTGATGGCGATGATGATGAAGATGTTGATGATGATGGTGATGGTGATGTTTAGATGATGTTCAGAAGATCATGATGGTGATGATGGTGATGATGATGGAGAAGATGACGATCATGGATATGTTGATGAGGAACCTACAGATGCCAATGATGATGATGATGATGATAGTGATGAAGATGATGATGATGGAGATGTTGATGAGGAACCTACAGATGCCAATGATGATGGTGATGATGATGAAGATGTTGATGATGATGGTGATGGTAATGATGATGATGATGATGATGATGATGATGATGATGATGATGAAGATGATGGTGACATGATGGAGATGTTGATCTGATGAGGAAGATGATGATGATGATGGTGATGATGATGAAGATGTTGATGACGATGATGATGGTGATGAAGATGATGATGATGAAGAAGATGATGATGATGGAGATGTGTTGATGGGGAACCTAGAGATGACAATGATGATGAAGATGGTGATGGTGACGACGATGAAGATTTTGATGCTGATGCTGATGCTGATGCTGATGCTGATGATGATGATGATGAAGATGTTGACGATGATGGTGATGGTGATGTTCAGATGGTGATGATGATGATGATGATGATGATGATGGAGATGTTGATGAGGAAGGGAGAGATGACAATGATGATGAAGATGTTTATGGTCATGAAGATGATGATGATGGTGATGGTGATGATGATGGAGATGTTGAAGATGATGGAGATGGTGATGAAGATGATGATGATGATGAAGATGGTGAAGATGATGAAGAAGATGATGATGATGGATATGTTGAGCTGATGACGATGAAGATGATGATTATGGTGATGGTGATGAAGATGTTGATGCCGATGATGATGGTGATGAAGATGATGATGATGGAGAAGATGATGATGATGGAGATGTTGATGAGGAACCTACAAATGCCAATGATGATGATGATGATGGTGATGACGATGAAGATGTTGATGATGATGGTGATGGTAATGATGATGAAGATGTTGATGGTGATGGTGATGGTGATGGTGATGTTTAGATGATGATGATGATGATGAAGAAGATGATGGTGACATGATGGAGATGTTGATCGGATTCAAGGAAGATGATGATGATGATGGTGATGATGATGAATATGTTGATGATGATGATGATGGTGATGAAGATGATGATGATGAAGAAGATGATGATGATGATGGAGATGTTGATGTTGATGGGGAACCTAGAGATGACAATGATGATGAATATGGTGATGGTGATGGTGATGGTGATGACGATGAAGATTTTGATGATGATGGTGATGGTGATGATGATGAAGATGTTGATGATGATGGTGATGGTGATGTTTAGATGATGATCATGATGATGTTCAAAAGATGATGATAATGATGATGGAGATGTTGATTTGATGAGGAATATGATGATGATGATGATGATGGTGATGATGATGAAGATGTTGATGATGACGATGATGGTCATGAAGATGATGATGATGAAGAATATGATGCTCACAACTCCCTCTAGTCTCTCTCTCCCCAACTATCAATCTCTCTCTCTCTCTCTCAAAAACACACACATACACACACATTATGTCACTTTCCATTCTCAAACCCATCCCCCCTCCATCCATATCTATCTCCACCTTTCTCCCTCCATCCCTCACCCTACCTTATCTCCCTCCCTCTCTCATCGCCTGTCTCTCACCTTCTATCCCTCCCTCATGTTATCTTTCCCTCAACCTATCCCAATATCTCCATCACTCCCTCTCTCTCACACACTTTATGTCCCTTCCCCCTCCTCTCATATTCTCTCTCTCTCTCTCTCTCTCTCTCTCTCTCTCTCTCTCTCTCCATCTCCACCACTCCCTACATGTCTCCCACCAACACTTTCTGTCCCTCCCCTCCTATCTCTTATTTCGTTCTATCCCCATCTATATCTCACTCCCTCCAAATCCATTCCTCCCCATTGTCCCTATCTCTCCCTCTCTCTATGTCTCCCCCCCCTTGTATTCTTTATTTCTCTCTCACATCCCCCTTGCCTCCATCCATTCCCCCTTGTCACTCAAGTCTCACTTTCAACTTCTAACCCTATACCTCTTCAGAACCTATTCTACTCCTAATAGTGCTCTCAAGCTCCACTTCCCTTCACCCCCTGTAGCCCATCATGTTCTCATTCCCTTCATCTCTCCCCACTCAAGTTTCTAACATCCTTATAAGCCCTTGACCCTTTCCCACCCCTATTAAATATTAACCATAGATTCCCTTGACCCTTCCCCACCCTTATTAAATATTAACCATATATTCCCTTGACCCTTCCCCACCCCTTCTCAAATATTAAACAAAAATTCCCTTGAGTCTTCCACACCCCCTCTTTCTCAAGTATTAAACATGTATTTTATGATTTGCATAACGTGAGCACGTTTTTTAACTATATAACGCGTACGGGTTATGTAGTTATATAACGCGTACGCGTTAAGTAGTTATATAACGTGTATGCGTTATGTAGTTATATAACGTGTATGCATTATGTACATCTAAAAGCGTGACAATATTTTTGAATTTAAACAGGCCGAGTCACATGCTCACATGTCAACAATAATCCTATGTGTATGCTTTGGAGTTTGCTTTGGTAATTCCAAACCTGTGCTATGTTAATGAAAAACCAAAGCTAATTGGGTATTTCTTCCAGTTTTTGGAGAAGCTTGTGCTTAGCCACTCGTTACAATATGCTACATAGAGTCATTTTTGACGAAATCTTAGACACAAATAGCATTTTTTCTGCAGATTCCAAATATGTAACTTTTATTTTGAAATATTATTTTATCCTATTTTCTTTCAATTTCTTTTCTGTCCTACCTCCTTAACTCGTGAAACACACTGTTAGTGTTTCTTCCATAACCTTTTCAATTCTCAATCATTTCAAAAAAAAATTGTATGGTGCACAAGAGGACACTAACCTCCACGTTCTATGAAAAACCCATTTCAATATTTTTGCATTAAGACCTTCAAAGGATCTACCCACAAAAGAGGTACTATTTTCGAGGTTTGATCACTTAGACAATTATAAAAAAATAATAAAATTACTAATTTAATTTTTGAAAAATAATGGCACACAAGTGTTATGTGTTCTCTACATGCATGACGATTTTTGTAGCTTGATTCCATCATTTAGGCCCTCAAAGGCTCTACCCACAAAAACATATACCTTATCATTTGCCTAAAAAATAAAAAGTGTCTATTAGGAAAAATGAAACTTGACACAACTATGCAAATTTTCAATACATAAAAGTTATATATTCGGAAATGTGATTCAATTTCCTACATTTCATCTTTTTTACTCAATGCAAGATATTTTGTGTAAGTAGCTCAAAAAATCCAAGTAAGTTGAGGGATGCCTGCTTTTTCAGTTTTCTATTGCATCTAACGTGCCAAAAGTTACCCTCATTAGCTTGCACTGACCCTCTATTGTCAATCAAAGATACCAGGTGCCAGTTGCAAGCGTCTATAAATGCAAGTAGAGGACAACTGAGAATAGGAAACAAGGGGGGGAATCAAAGCACAATTGAAAAAAAGATCCACTCCTAGTTGTCTAAACTGAATATGAATTACATCAATGTTAAGCACCCTGTAGAAATGTACAACTCACTTTGACCGAGGTGCCCTTGAAAAACCCTACTCTCCTTCAACTTGCATGCTGGGAAGAATCAGACAATGGAAGTTAATGAAGCAGTCCAAATCCTGAGACAGCAACAAACAAAAAAGCAAGAAAATGGATGTAACTCTGTAATATATCACAAATACCATGTGTGAGTTGTAGGAGGCTATCATGTAACTAAAGGATCACTGAGAGTAGCAAATAAGGGGGAATTCAAAGATCAATTGAAAAAAGGATTCCAGTTGTCTAACATGAAGATGAATCCATTGAATGTTAAACAAATTATAGAAATCTATATCTCACTCTGATCGAGGCTTACTCGAAAAAACCGACTCTCCTCCAACTAGCATGTTCGGCCGAACCAGGCAATGGAAGTCGATCAGGCAATTGAAATACTGAGCAAGCAACTAGTAGACAAGCCGGAAAATGGATGTCTAAGCTAAATAAAGAAAAACCTAGAAATAAAAGAAATAACAAGTGGATAATATCTTGCCACATGTTTGGATGAGTTGTTCACACACGTCCTTCAGATAGTTATCCTCCCACCGGAGACTTGCAATGCAATCCAGCGAGTCGATGCAACTATGACCAAGGAGCCTTCGAGAAACGCTACCCTCCTCATCCTTGTATGTGGGGAAGAATAAGAAAATGGAAGTTGATCAAGCAATCCAAATCGTGACAACACAATAAGCACACAAGTAGGAAAATGGACATATAAACTAAAGAAAACAAAACCCAGAAATTTAAGCAATAACAAGAAGGTAAGGTTTGGCCACATGTTTGGATGAGTTGTTCACACATGTCCTAGAGGTAGTTATAGTCCCACCGGAGACTTGCAATGCAATCCAGCGAGTCGATGCAACTCTATAATATATCACAAATACCATGTGTGAGTTGCAAGAGTCCATCATGTAACTAGAGGATCACTGAGAGTAGGAAATGAGGGGGAATTCAAAGAACAATTGAAAAAAGGATGCTAGTTGTCTAACATGAAGATGAATCACCAGTCCTTAGATTTTGGGAATGGAGTTCAATCACCACTACCAGTTGGTTAACCTGAAGAAGAGTCACATGAATGACAAGAACTTCGTATAAATATGCAAAACGATATGATCAAGGCGCCTCTAAAAACACTACGCTCCTCCAACCTGCATGTTGGGTGGATCCTAGAAATGGAAGT
Organism: Larix kaempferi; assembly: GCA_027924585.1. Taxonomy (NCBI): domain Eukaryota; kingdom Viridiplantae; phylum Streptophyta; class Pinopsida; order Pinales; family Pinaceae; genus Larix; species Larix kaempferi. Next base: position 11,553,138 of record BSBM01000232.1, read on the forward strand.
TGATCAGGCAGTCCAAAGCCTAAGGAAGCAAGTAGCAAACAAGCTGGAAGATTGATATATAAGATAAATCCAACAACAACAAAAACAATAAAAACAAAAACAAGCAAGTAAGATCTGGCCACAAGTTTGGATGAAGAATTCCCACACGTCCTAGAGGTAGCTATCTTCCCACGGGAGGCTTGCAATGCAGTCCCGCGAGTTAATGCAACTATATTGTAAATCAAAGAGACCAGGTGTCAGTTGCAAGAGTCTATCATGCAAGTAGAGCACAACTGAGAGTAGGAACAAAGCACAATTGAAAAAGAGATCCATTACTAGTTGTCTGACCTGAATATGAATTACATGACTGAGGCGCCTTTGATTATTCCATGTTGGGAATAATCAGGAAATGGATGTTGATCAAGAAGTCCAAATCCCGAGAAAGCAACAAACAAACAAGCAGGAAAATGGATATATAAACTAAATAAAACAAAACCCAGAAATGCAAGCAAGAACATCAGGTAAGTTTTGGCCAAATGTTTGAATGAGTTTTTCATACACGTCCTTAAGATAGTTATAGTCCCACCGGAGACTTGAAATGTAATCCAGTGATTCGATGCAACTCTGTAATATATCACAAATACCATGTGTGAGTTGCAGGAGCCTATCATGTAACTAAAGGATCACTGAGAGTAGCAAATAAGGGGGAATTAAAAGAGCAATTGAAAAAAGGATGCCAGTTGTCTAATATGAAGATGAATCCCATGAATGTTAAACAACTTATAGAAATCAATATCACTTCGATCGAGGCATAATCGAAAAACCCTACTCTCCTCCAACCAGCATGTTCGGCGGAACCAGGTAATGGAAGTCGTTCAGGCAGTCGAAATCCTGAGCAAGCAACTAATAGGCAAGCTGGAAAATTGACGTCTACGCTAGATAAAGCAAAATCGAGAAATAAAAGCAATAACGAGTGGATAATATGTCACCAAATGCTTGGATCAAGCGTTCCCGCACCTCCTAGAGGTAGTTATCTTCCCACAGGAGGCTTACAATGCAATCCTGCGAGTAAAAGATATTATGTAGTAAACCACATAGACTAGGTCATGGTTACAGAAATCTATAATGCAAGTAGAGGACCACCACGACCCAAAAAATAGGGGGAATCCAAGGCACAATATAAAAAAAAATTGCTTCTAGTTGTGTCTCCTGAAGATGAATCCTGTGAATAAAAAACATCGTATAGAAATCTCTAACGCAATCTGATTGAAGTGCCCTCGAGAAACATTGTTATCCTCTAACCTGCATGTTGGTAGATGTGTAAGAATAATAAATAAATGAAAGTAGGAAACGATAGGGGAATCCAAGGGATAATACACAAAATGATCCGATCCTATTTGTCTAACTAGAAGATGAATCATGTGAAAAATAAACACCCGATAGAAATCTGCAATGCAATCTGATTGACGCACCCACGAGAAAACCTACTATCCTCTAACTTGCATGCTGGGAGGAAACTGGCAATGGAAGTTCATTCGACTATCCAAATCCTAAGCAACCAGCAAACAAACAAGTTGAAAAATTGATATATAAGTTAATAAAAAAGAAAAAGAAAGGTATGGAATAAAAATTGTTTAGTTAATTTTCTTAAAACGCAATTTTATGGAGATATGTACCTAAAAAATATCAAGATGAATCCCATGAATGTTAAACACCCTGTAGAAATCTACAAGTCACTTTGACCAAAGCGCCCTTGAGAAAAACTACCATCCTCATCCTTGCATGTTGTGAAGAATCAGGAAATGGAAGGTTATCAAGCAGTCCATAGCCTGACCACGCAACAGCCAAACAAGCAGGAAAATGGTCATATAAACTAAAGAAAACAAAACCCAGAAATGAAAGCAATAACAAGCAGGTAAGGTTTGGCCACATGTTTGGATGAGTTGTTCACACACGTCCTAGAGGTAGTTATAGTCCCACCAGAGACTTGCAATGCAATCCAGCGAGTCAATACAACTCTATAATATATCACAAATACCATGTGTGAGTTGCAGGAATCTATCCTGTAACTAGAGGATCACTGAGAGTAGGAAATAAGGGGGAATTCAAAGAACAATTGAAAAAAGGATGCTAGTTCTCTAACATGAAGATGAATCACCACTCCTTAGATATTGGGAAAAGAGTTCAATCACCACTCCCTATTGGTTAACCTAAATAAGAGTCACATGAATGACAAGAAATTCGTAGAAATCTGCAAAGCGATATGATCAAGGCGCCTCTAAAAACACTACGCTCCTCCAACCTGCATGTTGGGTGGATCCTAGCAATGGAAGCTGATCAGGAAGTCCAAATCCTAAAGAAGCAAGTAGCAAACAAGCTGGAAGACTGATATATAAGATAAATCAAAGAAAGAAAAGAAATGAAATAAAAAACAACCATGTAAGATCTGGCCACAAGTTTGGATGAAGAATTCCCACATGTCCTAGAGGTAGCTATCTTCCCATGGGAGGCTTGCAACGCAGTCCCGCGAGTTAATCCAACTCTATTGTAAATCAAAGAGACCAGGTGTTAGTTGCAAGAGTCTATCATGCAAGTAGAGGACAACTGAGAGTAGCAAAGAAGGGGGGGTTTCAAACCACAATTGAAAAAAAAATTCACTCCTAGTTGTCTGACCCGAATATGAATTACATGAATGTTAAACACACTGTAGAAATGTACAACTCACTCTGACCGAGGCGCCCTTGAAAAACCCTACTCTGCTTCAACTTGCATGTTGGGAAGAATTAGGCAATGGAAGTTGATCAAGCAATCCAAATTATGAGTAAGCAACAAACAAACAAGCGGGAAAATGGATATATAAACTAAATAAAACAATACGCAGAAATGCAAGCAATAACAAGAAGGTAAGTTTTGGCCAAATGTTTGGATGAGTTGTTATCACTAGACCATGAGATACTTATCATCCCACCACAGACTTGCAATGCAATCCAGCGAGTCGATGCAACTCTGTAATATATTTCAAATACCATGTGTGAGTTGCAGGAGGCTATCATGTAGCTAAAGGATCACAAAGAGTAGCAAATAATGGGAAATTCAAAGAGCAATTGAAAAAAGGATGACACTTGTCTAACATGAAGATGAATCCAATGAATGTTAAACAACTTATAGAAATCTATATCTCACTTCGATCGAGGCGTAATCGAAAAACACTACTCTCCTCCAACCAGCATGTTTGGCGGAACCACGTAATGGAAGTCGATCAGGCAGTCGAAATCCTGAGCAAGCAACTAGTAGACAAGCCGAAAAATCGACATCTAATCTAAATAAAGAAAAACCAAGAAATAAAAGAAATTACAAGTGGATAATATCTCACCACATGTTTGGATGCGTTGTTCACACACGTCCTTGAGATAGTTATTGTCCCACCGGAGACTTGCAATGCAATCTAGCGAGTCGATGCAACTCTGATCGAGGAGCCCTCGAAAAACCCTACCCTCCTTATCCTTGCATGTTGGTAAGAATCAGGAAATGCAAGTTGATCAAGCAGTCCAAATCGTGACCACGCAACAAGCAAACAAGCAGGAAAATGGACATATAAACTAAAGAGAACAAAACCCAGAAATGAAAGCAATAACAAGCAGGTAAGGTTTGGCCACATGTTTGGATAAATTGTTCACACACGTCCTAGAGGTAGTTATAGTCCCACCGGAGACTTGCAATGCAATCCAGTGAGTCGATGCAACTCTATAATATATCACAAATACTATGTGTGAGTTGCATGAGTCTATCATGTAACTAGAGGATCTCTGATAGTAGGAGATGAGGGGGAATTCAAAGAATAATTGAAAAAAGGATTCTAGTTGTCTAACATGAAGATGAATCTCGTGAATGTTAAACAACTAATATAAATTTATATCTCACTCCAATTGAGGCGTAATCGCAAAAATATACTCTCCTCCAACCAACATGTTCGAAGGAACCAGGTAATGGAATCGATCATGCAGTCGAAATCATGAGCAAGCAACTAGTAGAAGAGCCAGAAAATTGACATCTAAGCTAAATAAAGCAAAACCCATAAATAAAACCAATAACAAGTGGATAATATCTCGCCACATGCTTGGATCAGGCGTTCCCGCACCTCCTAGAGGTAGTGATCTTCCCACAGGAGGCTTACAGTACAATCCCGCGAGTAAAAGCTATTAGGTAGTAAACCACATAGACTAGGTGTTGGTTGCAGAAATCTATAATGCAAGTAGAGGACCACCATGACCAGGAAAGAAGGGGGAATCCAAGGCCCAATATAAAAAAAATTTACTTCTAGTTGTCTCACCTGAAGATGAATCTTGTGAATAATAAACACCCTATAGAAATCTCCAACGTAATCTGATTGAAGTGCCCTCGAGAAACGTTATTATCATCTAACCTGCATGTTGGGAGATGTATAATATCAATAAAGAAATGAAAGTAGGAAACGAGAGGGGAATCCAAGGGATAATACAAAAAATGATCCGCTCCTATTTGTCTAAGTCGAAGCTGAATCCTATGAAAAATAAACACCCGGTAGAAATCTGCAACACGATCTGATTGAGGTGCCCATGAGAAAACCTAGTATCCTCTAACCTGCATGTTGAGAGGAAACTGGAAATGGAAGTTCATCTTACTATCCAAATCCTAAGAAACCAACAAACAAACAAGTTGAAAAATTTATATATAAGTTAATAAAAAAGAAAAAGAAATGAATGCAATAAAAATATATTGTTTAGTTAGTTTCCTTAAAACGCAATTTTATGTAGATATGTACCTAAAAAAGCTCAAGCTGAATCCCATGAAGATGAATCCCATAAATGTTAAACACCGTGTAAAAATATACAAGTCAATCTAACCGAGGTACCCTCGAAAATCCCTACCCTCCTCATCCTTGCATGTTGGGAAGAATCAGGAAATGGAAGTTGATCAAGCAGTCCAAATCGTGACCACGCAACAAACAAACAAGCAGGAAAATTGACATATAAAATAAGAAAAGAAAACCCAGAAATGAAAGCAATAACAAGCAGCTAAGGTTTGGCCACATGTTTGGATGAGTTGTTCACACACGTCCTAGAGGTAGTTATAGTCCCACCGGAGACATACAATGCAATCCAGCGAGTCGATGCAACTCTATAATATATCACAAATACCACATGTGAGTTGCAATAGTCTATCATGTAACTAAAGGATCAGTGAGAGTAGGAAATGAGGGGGAATTCAAAGAACAATTGAAAAAAGCATTCTAGTTGTCTAACATGAAGATGAATCACCACTCCTTATATTTTGGGAACGGAGTTCAATCACCACTCCCAGTTGGTTAACCTGAAGAAGAGTCACATGAATGACAAACACTTCGTAGAAATCTGCAAAGCGATATGATCGAGGCACCTCTAAAAACACTACACTCCTCCAACCTGCATGTTGGGTGGATCCTAGCAATGGAAGTTGATCAGGCAGTCCAAAGCCTAAGCAAGCAAGTAGAAAACAAGATGGAAGATTGATATATAAGATAAATCCAACAAAAAAAAGAAATGAAAGAAAAAACAAGCAAGTAAGATCTGGCCACAAGTTTGGATGAAGAATTCCCACACGTCCTAGCGGTCGCTGTCTTCCCAAAGGAGGCTTGCAACGCAATCCCGCGAGTTAATGCAACTCTATTGTAAATCAAAGATACCAGGTGTCAGTTGCAAGAGTCTATCATGCAAGTAGAGGACAACTAAGAGTAGAAAACAAGGGGGGGAATCAAAGCACAATTGAAAAAAAGATCCACTCCTAGTTGTCTAAACTGAATATGAATTACAAGAATGTTAAACACCCTATAGAAATGTACAACTCACTCTGACCGAGGTGCCCCTGAAAAACCCTACTCTCCTCCAACTTGCGTGTTGGGAAGAATCAGGCAATGAAAGTTGATGAAGCAGTCCAAATCCTGATCAAGCAACAAACAAAAAGCAGGAAAATGGATATATAAACTAAATAAAACAAAATCCAGAAATGCAAGCAACAACAAGTAGGTAAGTTTTTGCCAAATGTTTGGGTGAGTTGTTCACACACGTCCTTGAGATAGTTATCGTCCCACCGGAGACTTGCAATGCAATCCAGCGAGTCGATGCAACTCTGTAATATATCACAAATACCATGTGTGAGTTGCAGGAGGCTATCATGTAACTAAAGGATCACTGAGAGTAGCAAATAAGAGGGAATTCAAAGAGCAATGGAAAAAAGGATGCCAGTTGTCTAACATGAAGATGAATCCCATAAATGTTAAACAAATTATAGAAATCTATATCTCACTCTGACCGAGGGGTAATCGAAAAAACCTAATCTCCTCCAACTAGCATGTTTGGCGGAACCAGGCAATCGAAGTCGATCAGGCAGTCGAAATCCTGAGCAAGCAACTAGTATGAAAGCTGGAAAATGGAAGTTTAAGCTAAATAAAGAAAAACCCAGAAATAAAAGAAATAACAAGTGGATAATATCTGGCCACATGTTTGGATGAGTTGTTCACACATGTCCTTGAGATAGTTATCCTCCCATCGGAGACTTGCAATGAAATCCAGAGAGTTGATGCAACTCTGACCGAGGAGCCTTCGAAAAACCATACCCTCCTCATCCTTGTATGTTGGGAAGAACCAGGAAATGGAAGTAGATAAAGCAGTCCAAATCGTGACCACGCAACAAGCAAACAAGTAGGAAAATGGACATATAAACTAAAGAAAACAAAACCCAGAAATTTAAGCAATAACAACCACGTAAGGTTTGGCCACATGTTTGGATGAGTTGTTCACACATGTCCTATAGGTGGTTATAGTCCCACCGGAGACTTGCGATGCAATCCAGCGAGTCGATGCATCTCTATAATATATCACAAATACCATGTGTGAGTTGCAGGAGTCTATCATGTATCTAGAGGATCACTGAGAGTAGGAAATGAGGGGGAGTTCAAACAACAATTGAAAAAAGGATGTTAGTTGTCTAACATGAAGATGAATCACCAGTCCTTAGATTTTGGGAACGGATTTCAATCACCACTACCAGTTGGTTAACCTGAAGAAGAGTCACATGAATGACAAACACTTCGTAGAAATCTGCAAAGTGATATGCTCGAGGCGCCTCTCAAAACACTACGCTCCTCCAACCTGCATGTTGGGTGGATCCTAGCAATGGAAGTTGATCAGGCAGTCCAAAGCCTAAGGACGCAACTAGAAAACAAGTTGGAATATTGATATATAAGATAAATCCAACAAAAAAAAATGAAAGCAAAAACAAGCAAGTAAGATCTGGCCACAAGTTTGGATGAAGAATTCCCACACGTCCTAGAGGTAGCTATCTTCCCATGGGAGGCTTGCAACGCAGTCCCGTGAGTTAATGAAACTCTATTGTAAATCAAAGATACCAGGTGTCAGTTGCAAGAGTCTATCATGCAAGTAGAGGACAACTGAGAGTAGGAACAAAGGGGGGGATTCAAAGAACAATTGAAAGAAAGATCCACTACTAGTTGTCTGACCTGAATATGAATTACATGAATGTTAAACACCCTATAGAAATGTACAACTCACTCTGACTGAGGCACCCTTGAAAAACCCTACTCTCCAACAACTGCATGTTGGGAAGAATCAGGCAATGGATGTTGATCAAGCAGTCCAAATCCCGAGCAAGCAACAAACAAACAAGCAGGAAAATGGATATATAAACTAAATAAAACAAAACCCAGAAATGAGAGCAAGAACATCAGGTAAGTTTTGGCCAAATGTTTGGATGATTTGTTCACACACGTCCTTAAGATAGTTATAGTCCCACTGGAGATTTGAAATGCAATCCAGCGAGTCGATGCAACTTTGTAATATATCACAAATACCATGTGTGAGTTGTAGGAGGCTATCATGTAACCAAAGGATCACTGAGAGTAGCAAATAAGGGGGAATTAAAAGAGCAATTGAAAAAAGAATGCCAGTTGTCTAACATGAAGATGAATCCCATGAATGTTAAACAACTTATAGAAATCAATATCACTTCGATAGAGGCATAATCGAAAAACACTACTCTCCTCGAACCAGCATGCTCAACGGAACCAGGCAATGGAAGTCTATCAGGTAGTCGAAATCCTGAGCAAGCAACTAGTATACAAGCTGGAAAATTGACGTCTAAGCTAAATAAAGCAAAACCCAGAAATAAAAGCAAATACCATGTTTGAGTTGCAGGAGGCTATCATGTAAGTAAAGAATCACTAAGAGTAGCAAATAAGGGGGAATTCAAAGAGCAATTGAAAAAAGGATGCCAGTTGTCTAACATGAATATGAATCCCATGAATGTTAAACAACTTACAGAAATCTATATCTCACTCTGATTGAGGCGTAATCGAAAAAAGATACTCTCCTCCAACTAGGATTTTCGTCGGAACCAGGCAATGGAAGTCGATCAGGCAGTCGAAATCCTGAGCAAGCAACTAATAGACAAGACGGAAAATTGACGTCTAAGCTAAATAAAGCAAATCCAAGAAATAAAAGCAATAACAAGTGGATAATATATCGCCACATGCTTGGATCAGGCGTTCCCACACCTCCTAGAGGTAGTTATCTTCCCATGGGAGGCTTACAATGCAATCACGCGAGTAAAAGATATTATGTAGTAAACCACATAGACTAGGTCTTGGTTGCAGAAATCTATGATGCAAGTAGAGAAACACCACGTCCAGATAAGTAATAAGAATCCAAGGCACAATATAAAAAAAAATTGCTTCTAGTTGTCTCTCCTGAAGATGAATCTTCTGAATAATAAATATTCTATAGAAATCTCCAATGCAATCTGATTGAAGTGCCCTCGAGAAACGTTGTTATCCTCTAACCTGCATTCTGGGAGATGTGTAAGATCAGTAAAGAAATGAAAGTAGGAAACAATAGCGGAATCGAAGGGATAATACAAAAAATGATCCGCTCCTATTTGTCTAACTCGAAGATGAATCTTGTGAAAAATAAACACCTAGTAGAAATCTGCAATGCAATCTGATTGAGGCGCCCACGAGAAAACCTACTATCCTCTAACCTGCATGTCGGGAGGAAACAGGCAATGGAAGTTCATCCGACTATCTGAATCCTAAGCAACCAAGAAACGAACAAATTGAAAATTTTATATATAAGTTAATAGAAAAGAAAAAGAAATGTATGGAATAAGAATTGTTTAGTTAGTTTTCTTAAAATGCAATTTTATGTAGATATGTACCTAAAAAAGCTTAAGATGAATCCCATGAATGTTAAACACCCTGTAGAAATCTACAAGTCACCTTGACCGAGGCGCCCTTGAAAAACCCTACCCTCCTCATCCTTGCATGTTGGGAAGAATCAGGAAATAGAAGTTGATCAAGCAATCCAAATCCTGTCCACGCAACAAGCAAACAAGCAGGAAAATGGTCATATAAACTAAAGAATACAAAACCCATAAATGAAACCATTAACAAGCAGGTAAGGTTTGACCACATGTTTGGATGAGTTGTTCACACACGTCCTAGAGGTAGTTATAGTCCCACAAAAGACTTGCAATGCAATCCAGCGAGTCAATGCAACTCTATAATATATAACAAATACCATGTGTGAGTTGCAGGATTCTATCATGTAACTAGAGGATCACTGAGAGTACGAAAGGAGGGGGAATTCAAAGAACAATTGAAAAAAGGATGCTAGTTTTCTAACATGAAGATGAATCACCACTCCTTAAATTCTGGGAACGAAGTTCAATCACCACTCCCAGTTGATTAACCTCAAAAAGAGTCACATGAATGACAAACACTTTGAAGAAATATGCAAATCGATATGATCAAGGCACCTCTAAAAACTCTACGCTCCTCCAACCTGCATTTTGGTTGGATCCTAGCAATGGAAGGTTATCAGGAAGCCCAAATCCTAATGAAGCAAGTAGCGAAGAAGCTGGAAGATTGTTATATAAGATAAATCCAACAAAAAAAAGAAATAAAAGCAAAAGCCAGCAAGTAAGATCTGGCCACAAGTATAGATGAAGAATTCCCACACATCCTAGAGGTAGCTATCTTCCCACGGGAGGCTTGCAACGCAGTCCTGCGAGTTAATGCAACTCTACTATAAATCAAATAGACCAGGTGTTAGATGCAAGAGTCTATAATGCAAGTAGAGGACAACTAAGAGTAGGAAACAAGGGGGGGATTCAAAGCACAATTGAAAAAAGATCCACTCCTTGTTGTCTGACCTGAATATGAATTACATGAATTTTAAACACCCTGTAGAAATGTACAACTCACTCTGATCGAGGCGCCCTTGAAAAAACCTACTCTCCTTCAACTTGCATGTTGGGAAGAATCAGGCAATGGAAGTTGATCAAGCAGTCCAAATCATGAGCAAGCAACAAACAAACAAGCAGAAAAATGGATATATAAACTTAATAAAACAAAACCCAAAAAATGCAAGCAATAACAAGCAGGTAAGTTTTGGAAAAATGTTTGGATGAGTTGCTCACACACGTCCTTGAAATATTTATCTTCCCACCGGAGACTTGCAATGCAATCCAGCGAGTCGATGCAACTCTATAATATATCTCAAATACCATGTGTGAGTTCCAAGAGTCTATCATGTAACTAAAGGATCACTGACAGTAGCAAATAAGGGGGAATTCAAAGAGCAATTGAAGAAAGGATGCTTGTTGTCTAACTAAACCTACTATCCTCTAACCTGCATGTTGGAGGAAACTGGCAATGGAAGTTCATCCAACTAACCAAATCCTAAGCAACCAACAAACAAACAAGTTGAAAAATTTATATATAAGTTAATAAAAAATAAAAAGAAATAAATGCAATAAAAATATGTTGTTTAGTTAGTTTTCTTAAAACGCAATTTTACGTAGATATGTACCTAAAAAGGCTCAAGATGAATCCCATGAATGTTAAACACCCTGTAGAAATCTACAAGTCACTTTGACCGAGGCGCCCTAAAAAAACCCTGCCCTCCTCATCCTTGCATGTTGTGAAGAATAAGGAAATGGAAGTTGATCAAGCAATCCATATCCTGACCATGCAACAAGAAAACAGGCAAGAAAATGGTCATATAAACTAAAGAAAACAAAACCCAAAAATGAAAGCAATCACAAGCAGGTAAGGTTTGGCCACATGTTTGGATGAGTTGTTCACACACGTCCTAGAGGTAGTTATAGTCCCACCAGAGACTTGTAATGCAATCCAGCGAGTCGATACAACTCTATAATATATCACAAATACCATGTTTGAGTTGCAGGAGTCTATCATGTAACTAGAGGATCACCGAGAGTAGGAAATGAGGGGGAATTCAAAGAACAATTGAAAAAAGGATGCTAATTGTCTAACATGAAGATGAATCACCAGTCCTTAGATTTTGGGAACGGAGTTGAATCACCACTCCCTGTTGGTTAACCTAAAGAAGAGTCACATGAATGACAAGAACTTCGTAGAAATCTGCAAAGTGATATGATCGAGGCGCCTCTAAAAACACTACGCTCCTCCATCCTGCATGTTGGGTGGATCCTAGCAATGGAAGTTGATCAGGTAGTCCAAATCCTAAGGAAGCAATTAACAAACAAGATGGAAGATTGATACATAAGATAAATCAAACAAAAAAAAGAAATGAAAGCAAAAACAACAATGTAAGATCTGGCCACAAGTTTGGATGAAGAATTACCACACGTCCTAGAGGTAGCTATCTTCCCACGGGAGGATTGTAACACAGTCCCGTGAGTTAATGCAACTCTATTGTAAATCAAAGAGACGAGGAGTCAGTTGCAATAGTCTATCATGCAAGTAGAGGACAACTGAGAGTAGAAAACAAGGGGGGATTCAAATCACAATTGAAAAAAAGATCCACTCCTAGTTGTCTGACCCGAATATGAATTACATGAATGTTAAACACACAGTAGAAATGTACAACTCACTCTAACTGAGGTGCCCTTGAAAAACCCTACTCTGCTTCAACTTGCATCTTGGGAAGAATTAGGCACTGGAAGTTGATCAAGCATTCCAAATCCTGAGTAAGCAACAAACAAACAAGCAGGAAAATGGATATATAAACTAAATAGAACAATACTAAGAAATGCAAGCAATAACAAGCAGGTAAGTTTTGGCCAAATGTTTGGATGAGTTGTTATCACACGACCTTGAGATAGTTATCGTCCCACCGTAGACTTGCAATGCAATCCAGCGAGTCGATGCAACTCTGTAATATATCACAAATATCATGTGTGAGTTGCAGGAGGCTATCATGTTGTTAAAGGATCACTGAGAGTAGCAAATAATGGGAAATTCAAAGAGCAATTGAAAAAATACCGTGCGCGAGTTGCATGAGTCTATCATGTAACTAGAGGATCACTGAGACTAATAAATAAGGGGGAATTCAAAGCACAATTGAAAAAAGGATGCTAGTTGTCTAACATGAAGATGAATCCCATGAATGTTAAACAACTTATAGAAATCTATATCTCACTCCGATCGAGGCATAATAAAAAAACCCTACTTTCCTCCAACCAACATGTTCGGCAGAACCAGGAAATGGAAGTCGATCAGGCAGTTGAAATCCTGAGCAAGCAACTAGTATACAAGCCGAAAAATAGACGTCTAATCTAAATAAAGAAAAAACCAGAAATAAAAGCAATTACAAGTGGATAATATCTCGCCACATGTTTGGATGAGTTGTTCAAACACGTCCTTCAGATAGTTATTGTCCCACCAGAGACTCGCAATGCAATCCAGCGAGTCGATGCATCTCTGAATGAGGATCCCTCGAAAAACCCTACCCTCCTAATCCTTGCATGTTGTAAAGAATCAGGAAATGGAAGTTGATCAAGCATTCCAAATCGTGACCACGCAACAAGCAAACAAGCAGGAAAATGGACTTATAAACTAAAGAAAACAAAACCCAGAAATGAAAGCAATAACAAGCAGGTAAGGTTTGGCCACATGTTTGGATGAATTGTTCACACACGTCCTAGAGGTAGTTATAGTCCCACCAGATACTTGCAATGCAATCTAGAGAGTCGATGCAACTCTATAGTATATCACAAATACCATGTGTGAGTTGCAGGAGTCTATCATGTAACTAGAGGATCACTGATAGTAGGAAATGAGGGGGAAGTCAAAGAACAATTGAAAAAGGATGCTAGTTTTCTAACAAGAAGATGAATCACCACTCCTTAGATTTTGGGAACGGAGTTCAATCACCACTCCCAGTTGGTTAACCTGAAGAAGAGTCACATGAATGACAAACACATCGTAGAAATCTGCAAATTGATATGATCGAGACGCCTCTAAAAACTCCTCCAACCTGCATGTTAGGTGGATCCTAGCAATGGAAATTGATTAGGTAGTCCAAACCTAAGAAAGCAAGTAGCAAACAAGCTAGAAGATTGATATATAAGATAAATCCAACAAAAAAAAGAAATGAAAGCAAAAACAAGCAAGTCAGATCTAGCCACACGTTTGGATGAAGAATTCCCACATGTCCTAGAGGTAGCTATCTTCCCACAGGAGGCTTGCAACGCAGTCCCGCAAGTTAATGCAACTCTATTGTAAATCAAAGAGACCAGGTGTCAGTTACAAGAGTCTATCATGCAAGTAGAGGACAATTGAGAGTAGGAAACAAGGGGAGGATTCAAAGCACAAATGAAAAAAAGATCCACTCCTAGTTGTCTGACCCGAATATGAATTACATCAATGTTAAACACAATGTAGAAATGTACAACTCACTCTGAATGAGGCGCGCTTGAAAAACTCTACTCTGCTTCAACTTTCTTGTTGGGAAGAATCAGGCAATGGAAGTTCATCAAGCAATTCAAATCCTGAGCAAGCAACAAACAATCAAGTAGGAAAATGGATATATAAACAAAATAAAACAAAACCCAGAAATGCAAGCAATAACAAGCAGGTAAGTTTTTGCCACATGTTTGGATGAGTTATTCACACGCGTCCTTGAGATAGTTATCATCCCACCGGAGACTTGCAATGCAATCCAGCGATTCGATGCAACTCTATAATATATAACAAATACCATGTGTGAGTTGCAGGAGTCTATCATGTAACTAGAGGATCATTGAGAGCAGGAAATGAGGGGGAATTCAAAGAACAATTGTAAAAAGGATGCTAGTTGTCTAAGATGAAGATGAATCACCACTCCTTAGATTTTGTGAATGAAGTTCAATCACCACTCCCAGTTGGTTAACCTGAAGAAGAGTCATATGAATGACAAACACTTCGTAGAAATATGCAAAGTGATATGATCGATGCACCTCTAAAAACACTACGCTCATCCAACCTGCATGTTGGGTGGATCCTAGCAATGAAAGATGATCAGGCAGTCCAAACCTAAGCAAACAAGTAGCAAACAAGCTGGAAGATTGATGTATAACATAAATCCAATTAAAAAAAGAAATGAAAGCAAAAACAAGCAAGTAAGATCTAGCCACAAGTTTGGATGAAGAATTCCCACACGTCCTAGAGGTAGCTATCTTTCCACGGGAGGCTTGCAACGCAGTACCGCGAGTTAATGCAACTCTATTGTAAATCAAAGAGAACAGGCGTCAGTTGCAAGAGTCCATCATGCAAGTAGAGGACAACTGAGAGTAGGAAACAAGGGGGGGATACAAAGCACAATTGAAAAAAAATCCACTCCTAGTTGTCTGACCTGAATATGAATTACATGAATGTTAAACACCCTGTAGAAATGTACAACTCACTCTGACGGAGGAGCCCTTGAAAAACCATTCTCTCCTTCAACTTGCATGTTGGGAAGAATCAGGCAATGGATGTTGATCAAGAATTCCAAATGCTCGCGAAACATTACTATCCTCTAACCTGCATGCTGGGAGATGTATAAGATCAATAATGAAATGAAAGTAGGTAACGAGAGGGGAATCCAGGGGAAAATACAAAAATGATCCGCTCCTATTTTCCTAACTCGAATATGAATCATGTGGAAAATAAACACCTGGTAGAAATATGCAATGCAATCTGATTGAGGCACCCACGAGAAAACCTACTATCCTGTAACCTGCATGTTCGGAGGAAAATGGCAATGAAAGTTCATCCAACTATCCAAATCCTAAGCAACCAACAAACAAACAAGTTGAAAAATTTATATATAAGTTAATAAAAAAGAAAAATAAATGAATGCAATAAAATATATTGTTTCGTTAGTTTTCTTAAAAAGCAATTTTATGTAAATATGTACCTAAAAAAGCTCAAGATGAATCCCATGAAGTGGAATCCCATGAATGTTAAACACCGTGTAGAAATATACAAGTCACTCCGACCTAGGCGACCTCGAAAAACCCCACCGTCCTCATTCTTGCATGTTGGGAATAATCAGGAAATGGAAGTTGATCAAGCAGTCCAAATCGTGACCACACAACAAGCAAACAAGCAAGAAAATGGACATATAAACTAAAGAAAACAAAACCCAGATATGAAATCAATACCAAGCAGGTAAGGTTTGGCAACATGTTTGGATGAGTTGTTCACACACGTCATTGAGGTAGTTATAGTCCCAGCGTATACTTGCAATGCAATCCAGCGAGTCGATGCAACTCTATAATATATCATAAATACCATGTGTGAGTTGCAGGAGTCTATCATATAACTACAGGATCACTGAGAGAAGGAAATGAGGGGGAGTTCAAAGAACAATTGAAAAAAGCATGCTAGTTGTCTAACATGAAGATGAATCACCACTCCTTAGATTTTGGGAACGGAGTTAAATCACAAGTCTCAGTTGGTTAACCTCAAAACCAGTCACATGAATGACAAATACATTGAAGAAATCTGCAAATCAATATGATCGAGGCACCTCTAGAAACACTACGCTCCTCCAACCTGCATGTTGGTTGGATCCTAGCAATGGAAGTTGATCAGGAAATTCAAATCATAAGGAATCAAGTAGCAAACAAGCTGGAAGATTGATATATAAGATAAATCAACCAAAAAAAAGAAGTAACAACAAAAACAAGCAAGTAAGATCTGGCCACAAGTTTGGATAAAGAATTCCCACACGTCATAGAGGTAGATATCTTCCCACGGGAGGATTGCAACGCAGTCCCTCGAGTTAATGCAACTCTATTGTAAATCAAAGAGACCAGGTGTCAGTTGCAAGAGTCTACCATGCAAGTAGAGGACAATTGACAGTAGGAAACAAGGGGGGGATTCAAAGCACAATTGAAAAAAAGATCCACGCCTAGTTGTCTGACCTGAATATGAATTACATGAATGTTAAACACCCTGTAAAAATGTACAACTCACTCTGACTGAGGCGCCCTTGAAAAACCCTACTCTGCTTCAGCTTGCATGTTGGGAAGAATCGGGCAATGGAAGTTGATCAAGCAATCCAAATCCTGAGCAAGCAACAAAAAAACAAGCAGGAAAATGGATAGATAAACTAAATAAAACAATACCCAGAAATTCAAGCAATAAAAAGCAGGTAAGTTTTTCCCAAATGTTTGGATGAGTTGTTCACACACGACCTTCAGATACTTATCGTCCCACCATAGACTTGCAATGCAATCCAGCGAGTCGATGCAACTCTGTAATATATCACAAATACCATGTGTGAGTTGCAGGAGGCTATCATGTAGCTAAAGGATCACTAAGAGTAGCAAATAATGGGAAATTCAAAGAGCAATTGAAAAAAGGATTCCAGTTGTCTAACATGAAGATGAATACCATGAATGTTAACAAACTTACAGAAATCTACATCCCACTCCGATCGAGGCGTAATCGAAAAAACCTACTCTCCTCCAACTAGCATCTTCGGCGGAACCGGGCAATGGAAGTAGATCAGGCAGTCGAAATCCCTAGCAAGCAACTACTAGACGAGCCGAAAAATTGACGTCGAAGCTAAATAAAGAAAAAACCAGAAATAAAAGCAATTACAAGTGTATAATATCTCGCCACATGTTTGGATGAGTTGTTCACACATGTCCTTGAGATAGTTATCGTCCCACCAGAGACTTCCAATGCAATCCAGCGAGTCGATGCAACTCTGACCAAGGAGCTCTCGAAAAACCCTACCCTCCTCATCCTTGCATGTTGGGAAGAATCAGAAAATGAAAGTTGATCAAGCAGTCTAAATCGTGACCACGCAACAAGCAAACAAGCAAGAAAATGGACATATAAACTAAAGAGATCGAAACCTAGAAATGAAAGCAATAACAAGTAGGTAAGGTTTGGCCACATGTTTGGATGAGTTGTTCACACACGTCTTAAAGGTAGTTATAGTCCCATCGGAAACTTGCAATGCAATCCAGCGAGGCGATGCAACTCTATAATATATCCCAAATATCATGTGTGAGTTGCAGGAGTCTACCATGTAACTAGAGGATCACTGATAGTAGGAAATGAGGGGGAAGTCAAAGAACAATTGAAAAAAGGATGCTAGTTGTCTAACATGAAGATGAATCACCACTCCTTAGATTTTGGGAACGGACTTCAATCACTACTCCTAGTTGGTTAACTTGAAGAAGAGTCACATGAATGACAAACACATCGTAGAAATCTGCAAAGTGATATGATCGAGATGCCTCTAAAAACACTACGCTCCTCCAACCTGCATGTTGGGTGGATCCTAGCAATGGAAGTTGATCAGGCAGTCCAAACGTAAGCAAGCAAGTAGCAAACGAGCTGGAAGATTGATATATAATATAAAGCCAACAAAAAAAAGAAATGAAAGCAACAACAACCAAGTAATATCTAGCCACAAGTTTGGATGAAGAATTCCCACATGTCCTAGACATAGCTATCTTCCCACAGGAGGCTTGCAGTCCAAATCATGACCACGCAACAAGCAAACAAGCAGGAAAATGGACATATAAACTAAAGAGATCGAAACCCAAAAATGAAAGCAATAACAAGTAGGTAAGGTTTGGCCACGTGTTTGGATGAGTTGTTCACACACGTCCTAAAGGTAGTTATAGTCCCATCGGAAACTTGGAATGCAATCCAGCGAGGCGATGCAAATCTATAATATATCACAAATATCATGTGTGAGTTGCAGGAGTCTATCATGTAACTAGAGGATCACTGATAGTAGGAAATGAGGGGAAAGTCAAAGAACAATTGAAAAAAGGATGCTAGTTGTCTAACATGAACATGAATTACCACTCCTTAGATTTTGGGAATGGAGTTCAATCACCACTCCCAGTTGGTTAACCTGAAGAAGAGTCACATGAATGACAAACACATCGTAGAAATATGCAAAGTGATATGATCGAGATGCATCTAAAAACACTACGCTAAACCTGCATGTTGGGTGGATCCTAGCAATGGAAGTTGATCAGGTAGTCCAAACGTAAGCAAGCAAGTAGCAAACGAGCTGGAAGATTGATACATAAGATAAAGCCAACAAAAAAAAGAAATGAAAGCAACAACAACCAAGTAAGATCTAGCCACAAGTTTGGATGAAGAATTCCCACACATCCTAGATCTAGCTATCTTCCCACAGGAGGCTTGCAACGTAATCCCGCAAGTTAATGCAACTCTATTGTTAATCAAAGAGACCAGGTGTCAGTTGGAAGAGTTTATCATGCAAGTAGAGGAAAACTGACAAGGGGGGGATTCAAAGAACAATTGAAAAAAAATCCACTCCTAGTTGTCTAACCTAAATATGAATTACATGAATGTTAAACACCCTATAAAAATGTACAACTCACTCTGACTGAGGCGCCCTTGAAAAACCCTACCCTGCTTCAACTTGCATGTTGGGAAGAATCGGGCAATGGAAGTTGATCAAAAAGTCCAAATCCTGAGCAAGCAACAAACAAACAAGCAGGAAAATGGATATATAAACTAAATAAAACAAAACCCAGAAATGCAAGCAATAACAAGCAGGTAATTTTTTGCCACATGTTTGGATGAGTTGTTCACACACGTCCTTGAGATAGTTATCATCACACCGGAGACTTGCAATGCAATCCAGCGAGTCGATGCAACTCTGTAATATATCACAAATACCATGTGTGAGTTGCAAGAGGCTATCATGTAACTAAAGGATCACTGAGAGTAGAAAATAAGGGGGAATTCAAAGAGCAATGGAAAAAAGAATGCCAGTTGTGATGAATTCCATGAATGTTAAACAACTTATAGAAATCTATATCTCACTCTGATCGAGGCCTAATCGAAAAAACATACTCTCCTCCAACTAGCATGTTCAGCAGAACCAGGCAATGGAAGTCGATCAGGCAGTCGAAATCCTGAGCAAGCAACTAGTATACAAGCCGAAAAATGGATGTCTAAGCTAAATAAAGAAAAACCCAGAAATAAAAGAAATAACAAGTAAATAATATGTCTCCACATGTTTGGATGAGTTGTTCACACACATCCTTGAGATATTTATCCTCCCACGAGAGACTTCCAATGCAATCCAGTGAGTCGATGCAACTCTGACTGAGGAGCCTTCGAAGAGCCCTACCGTCCTCATCCTTGTATGTTGGGAAGAATCAGGAAATGGAAATTAATCAAGTAGTCCAAATCGTGACCATGCAACAAGCAAACAAGTAGGAAAATGGACATTTAAAGTAAAGAAAACAAAACCTTGAAATTTAAGCAATAATAAGCATGTAAGGTTTGGCCACATGTTTGGATGAGTTGTTCACACACGTCCTAGAGGTGGTTATAGTCCCACCGGAGACTTGCAATGCAATCATGTAACTAGAGGATCACTGAGAGTAGGAAATGAGGGGGAATTCAAAGAACAATTGAAAAAAGGATGCTAGTTTTCTAACATGAAGATGAATCACCACTCCTTAGATTTTGGTAACGGATTTCAATCACCACTCCTTAGATTTTGGGAACAGATTTCAATCACCACTACCAGTTGGTTAACTTGAAGGAGAGTCACATGAATGACAAGAACTTCGTAGAAATCTGCAAAGCGATATGATCAAGGCGCATCTAAAAACACTACGCTCCTCCAACCTGCATGTTGGGTGGATCCTAGCAATGGAAGTTGATCAGGCAGTCCACTAAGCAAGCAAGTAGCAAACAAGCTGGAAGATTGATATATAAGATAAATCCAACAAAAAAAAAATGAAAGCAAAAACAAGCAAGTAAGATCTGGCCACAATTTTGGATGAAGAATTCCCACACGTCCTAGAGGTACCTATCTTCCCATGGGAGGCTTGCAACGCAGTCCCCCGAGTTAATGCAGCTCTATTGTAAATCAAAGAGGCTAGGCGTCACTTGCAAGAGTCTATCATGCAAATAGAGGACAACTGAGAGTAGGAACAAAGGGGAGGATTCAAAGAACAATTGAAAAAAAGATCCTCTACTAGTTGTCTGACCTTAATATAAATTACATGATTGTAAGACAACCTCTAGAAATCTACAACCCGCTCTGACCTAGGTGCCCTTGAAAACCCTACTCTCCTTCAACTTGCATGTTTGGAAGAATCAGGCAATGGATGTTGATCAAGCAGTCCAAATCCTGAGCAAGCAACAAACAAACAAGCAGGAAAATGGATATATAAACTAAATAAAACAAAACCCAGAAATGCAAGCAAGAACATCAGGTAAGTTTTGGCCAAATGTTTGGATGAGTTGTTCACACACGTCCTTAAGAATTTATAGTCCCACCGAAGTCTTGAAATGCAATCTAGCGAGTCGATTCAACTCTGTAATATATCACAAATACGATGTGTGAGTTGCAGGAGGCTATCATGTAACTAAAGGATCACTGAGAGTAGCAAATATGGGGGAATTCAAAGAGCAATTGAAAAAAGGAAGTCAGTTTTCTAACATGAAGATGAATCCCATGAATGTTAAGCAACTTAGAGAAATCTATATCTCACTCTGATCGAGGCCTAATCGAAAAAACCTACTCTCCTCCAACCAGCATGTTCGGCGGAACCAGGCAACGGAAATGGATCAGGCAGTCAAAATCCTGAGCAAGCAACTAGTAGACAAGCCAAAAATTTAACGTCTACGCTAAATAAAGCAAAACCCATAAATAAAATCAATAACAAGTGGATAATATCTCGCCACATGCTTGGATCAGGCTTTCCCACACCTCCTAGAGGTAGTTAGCTTCCCACAGGAGGCTTACAATGCAATCCTGTGAGTAAAAGATCTTATGTAGTAAACCACATAGAGTAGGTGTTGGTTGCAGAAATCTATAATGCATGTAGAGGACCACCACGGCCAGGAAAGAAGGGGGAATCCAAGGCCCAATATAAAAAAATATTTTCTTCTAGTTGTCTCACCTGAAGATGAATCCTGTTAATAATAAACACCCTATAGAAATCTCCAACGCAATCTGATTGAAGTGCCCTCGAGAAACATTACTATCCTCTAACCTATTTGTTGGCATATGTATAAGATCAATAATGAAATGAAAGTAGTAAACGAGAGGGGAACCGAAGGGATAATACAAAAAATGATTTGCTCCTATTTGTCTAACTCAAAGATGAATCCTGTGAAAAATAAACACCCAGTAGAAATCTTCAATGCAGTCTGATGGAGGCGCCCATGCGAAAACCTACTATCCTCTAACCTGCATGTTGGGAGGAAACTAGCAATGGAAGTTCATCCAACTATCCAAATCCTAAGAAACCAACAAAAAAACAAGTTGAAAAATTTATATATAAGTTAATAAAAAATAAATAGAAATAAATGCAATACAAATATGTTGTTTAGTTAGTTTTCTTAAAACGCAATTTTATGTAGATATGTACCTAAAAAAACTCAAGATGAATCCCATGAATGTTAAACACCCTTTAGAAATATACAAGTCACTCTGACCGAGGCACCTTCGAAAAACCCTACCCTCCTCATGCTTGCATGGTTGGAAGAATCATGAAATGGAAATTGATCAAGCAGTCCAAATCCTGACCACGCAACAAACAAACAAGCAGGAAAATGGACATATAAACTAAGGAAAACAAAACCCAGAAATGAAAGCAATAACAAGCAGGTAAGGTTTGGCCACATTTTTGGATAAGTTGTTCACACAAGTCGTAGACGTAGTTATAATCCGACTGGAGACATTCAATGCAATCCAGCGAGTCGATGCACCTCTATAATATATCACAAATACCACGTCTGAGTTGCAGTAGTCTATCATGTAACCAGAGGATCAGTGAGAGTAGGAAATAAGGGGGAATTCAAAGAACAAGTGAAAAAAGCATGCTAGTTGTCTAACATGAAGATGAATCACCAGTCCTTATATTTTGGGAACGAATTTCAATCACCACTCCCAGTTGGTTAACCTGAAGAAGAGTCACATGATTGACAAGAACTTCGAGAAATCTGCAAAGCAATATGATCGAGGCGCCTCTAAAAACACTACACTCCTCCAACCTGCATGTCGGGTGGATCCTAGCAATGGAAGTTGATCAGGCAATCCAAAGCCTAAGGAATCAAGTAGCAAACAAGCTGGAAGATTGATATATAAGATAAATCCAAAAAAAAAAATGAAAGCAAAAACAAGCAAGTAAGATCTGGCCACAAGTTTGGATGAAGAATTCCCACACATCCTAGAGGTAGCTATCTTCCCATGGGAGGCTTGCAACGCAGTCCCGTGAGTTAATGCAACTCTATTGTAAATCAAAGAAACCAAGTGTCAATTGCAAGAGTCTATCATGCAAGTAGAGGACAACTGAGAGTACGAACAATGGGGGGGATTCAAAGAACAATTGAAAAAAAGATCCACACCTAGTTTTCTGACCTGAATATGAATTACATGAATGTTAAACACCCTGTCTAAATGTAAAACTCACTCTGACCAAGGCGCCCTTGAAAAACCCTACTCTCCTTCAACTTGCATGTTGTGAATAATCAGGCAATGGAAGTTGATCAAGCAGTCCAAATCCTGAGCAAGCAACAAACAAAGAAGCAGGAAAATGGATATATAAACTCAATAAAAAAACCCAAAAAATGCAAGCAATAACAGCAGGTAAGTTTTGACAAAATGTTTGGATGAGTTGCTCACACACGTCCTTGAAATAGTTATCTTCACACCGGAGACTTGCAATGCAATCTAGCGAGTCGATGCAACTCTGTAATATATCACAAATACCATGTGTGAGTTGAAGGAGGCTATCATGTAACTAAAGGATCACTGAGAGTAGCAAATAAGGGGGAATTCAAAGAGCAATTGAAAAAAGGATGTCAATTTTCTAACATGAAGATGAATCCCATGAATGTTAAGCAACTTAGAGAAATCTATATCTCACTCTGATCGAGGCCTAATCGAAAAAACCTACTCTCCTCCAACCAGAATGTTCGGCGGAACCAGGCAACAGAAGTGGATCAGGCAGTCGAAATCCTGAGCAAGCAACTAGTAGACAAGCCGAAAATGCACGTCTAAGCTAAATAAAGAAAAACCCAGAAAGAAAAGCAATAACAAGTGGATAATATCTCGCCACATGTTTGGATGAGTTGTTCACACACGTCCTTGACATAGTTATCGTCCCAACGGAGGCTTGCAATGCAATCCAGCGAGTCGATGCAACTCTGACCGAGGAGCCTTCGAAAAACCCTACCCTCCTCATCCTTGTATGTTGGGAAGAATCATGAAATGGAAGTTGATCAAGAAATCCAAATCGTGACCGTGCAACGAGCAAACAAGTAGGATAATGGACATATAAACTAAAGAAAACAAAACCCAGAAATTTAAGTAATAACAAGTAGGAAAGGTTTGGCCACATGTTTGGATGAGTTGTTCACAAACGTCCTAGAGGTAGTTATAGTCCCACCGGAGACTTGCAATGCAATCTAGCGAGTCGATGTAACTCTATAATATATCACAAATACCATGTGTGAGTTGCAGGAGTCTATCATGTAACTAGAGGATCACTGAGAGTAGGAAATGAGGGGGAATTCAAAGAACAATTGAAAAAAGGTTGCTAGTTGTCTAAGATGAAGATGAATCACCAGTCCTTAGATTTTTGGAATGAAGTTCAATCACCACTACCAGATGGTTAACCTGAAGAAGATTAACATGAATGACAAGAACTTCGTAGAAATCTGCAAAGCGATATGATCGAGGCGCCTCTAAAAACACTACGCTCCTCCAACCTGCATGTCAGGTGGATCCTAGCAATGGAAGTTGATCAGGCAGTCCAAAGCCTAAGGAATCAAGTAGCAAATAAGCTGGAAGATTGATATATAAGATAAATCCAACAACAACAAAAAAAATGAAAGCAAAAACAAGCAAGTAAGATCTGGCCACAAGTTTGGATGCAGAATTCCCATACGTCCTAGAGGTAGCTATCTTCCCATGAGAGGCTCGCAACGAAGTCCCGCGAGTTAATGTAACTCTATTGTAAATCAAAGAGACCAGGTGTCATTTGCAAGAGTCTACCATGCAAGTAGAGGACAACTGACAGTAGGAAACAAGGGGGGGATTCAAAGCACAATTGAAAAAAAGATCCACGCCTAGTTGTCTGACCTGAATATGAATTACATGAATGTTAAACACCCTGTAAAAATGTACAACTCACTCTGACTGAGGCTCCCTTGAAAAACCCTACTCTGCTTCAACTTGCATGTTGGGAAGAATCGGGCAATGGAAGTTGATCAAGCAGTCCAAATCCTGAGCAAGCAACAAACACACAAGCAGGAAAATGGATATATAAACTAAATAAAACAATACCAAGAAATTAAAGCAAGAACATAAGGTAAGTTTTGCCCAAATGTTTGGATGAGTTGTTCACACACGACCTTAAGATAGTTATAGTCCCACCGGAGACTTGAAATGCAATCCAGCGAGTCGATGCAACTCTATAATATACCACAAATACCATGTGTGTGTTGCAGGAGGCTATCACGTAACTAAAGGATCACTGAGAGTAGCAAATAAGGGGGAATTAAAAGAGCAATTGAAAAAAGGATGCCAGTTGTCTAACATGAAGATGAATCCCATGAACGTTAAACAACTTATAGAAATCAATATCAGTTTGATCGAGGCATAATCGAAAAACCTTACTCTCCTACAACCAGCATGTTCGGCGGAACCAGGAAATGGAAGTCGATCGGGCAGTCGAAATCCTGAGCAAGCAACTATTAGACAAGACGGAAAATTGACGTCTAAGCTAAACAAAGCAAAACCCATAAATAAAAGCAATAACAAGTAGATAATATATCGCCAGATGCTTGGATCAGGCGTTCCCTCACCTCCTAGAGGTAGTTATCTTCCCACGGGAGGCTTACAATGCAATCCCGCGAGTAAAAGATATTATGTAGCAAACCACATAGACTAGGTCATGGTTGCAGAAATCTATCATGCAAGTAGAGGGCCACCACGACCAGAAAAATGGGGGGAATCCAAGGCACAATATAAAAAAAAATTGCTTCTAGTTCTCTCTCCCGAAGATGAATCTTGTGAATAATAAACACCCTATAGAAATCTCCAACCCAATCTGATTGAAGTTCCCTCGAGAAACATTGTTATCCTTTAACCTGCATGCTGGGAGATGTATAAGATCGATAAAGAAATGAAAGGAGGAAACGATAGGGAAATCCAAGGGATAATACAAAAAAAGATCCGCTCCTATTTATCTAACTCAAAGATGAATAATCTGAAAAAATAAACACCCGGTAGAAATTTGCAACGCAATCTGATTGAGGCGCCCATGAGAAAACCTACTATCCTCTAACCTGGATGTTGGGAGGAAACTAGCAATGGAAGTTCATCCGACTATCCAAATCCTAAGCAACCAACAAACAAACAAGTTGAAAAATTGATATATAAGTTAATAAAAAAGAAAAATAAATGTATGGAATAAAAATTGTTTAGCTAATTTTCTTAAAACGCAATTTTATGGAGATATATACCTAAAAAAGCTCAAGATGAATCCCATGAATGTTAAACACCCAGTAGAAATATACAAGTCACTTTCACCGAGGCGGCCTCAAAAAACCCTACCCTCCTCATCCTTGCATGTTGTGAAGAATCAGGAAATAGAAGTTGATCAAGCAGTCCATATCCTGACCACGCAACACACAAACAAGCAGGAAAATGGTCATATAAACGAAAGAAAACAAAACCTAGAAATGAAAGCAATAACAAGCAGATAAGGTTTAGCCACATGTTTGGATGAGTTGTTCACACATGTCCTAGAGGTAGTTATAGTCCCACCAGAGACTTGCAATGCAATCCAATGAGTCGATACAACTCTTTAATATATCACAAACACCATGTTTGAGTTGCAGTAGTCTATCATGTAACTAGAGGATCACTGAGAGTAGGAAATGAGGGGGAATTCAAAGAACAATTGAAAAAAGGATGCTAGTTGTCTAACATGAAGATGAATCACCACTCCTTAGATTTTGGGAACGGAGTTCAATCACCACTCCCTTTTGGTTAACCTGAAGAAGAGTCACACGAATGACAAGAACTTCGTAGAAATCTGCTAAGCGATATGATCCAGGCGCTTCTAAAAACACTACACTCCTCCAACCTGCATGTCGAGTGGATCCTAGCAATGGAAGTTGATCAGGAAGTCGAAAGCCAAGGGAAGTAAGTAGAAAACAAGCTGGAAGATTGATATATAAGATAAATCAAACAAAAAAAAGAAATGAAAGCAAAAACAACCATGTAAGATCTGGCCGCAAGTTTGGATGAAGAATTCCCACACGTCCTAGAGGTAGCTATCTTCCCACTGGAGGCTTGCAATGCAGTCCCGCGAGTTAATGCAACTCTATTGCAAATCAAAGAGACTAGGTGTCAGTTACAAGAGTCTATCATGCAAGTAGAGGACAACTGAGAGTACGAAACAAGGGGGGATTAAAAGCACAATTGAAAAAAAGATCCACTCCTAGTTGTCTGACCCGAATATGAATTACATGAATGTTAAACACACTGTATAAATGTACAACTCACTCTGACCGAGGCGCCCTTGAAAAACCCTACTCTGCTTCAACTTGCATGTTGGGAAGAATTAGGCAATGGAAGTTGATCAAGCAGTCCAAATCCTAAGGAAGCAACAAACATTCAAGCGGAAAAATGGATATATAAACTAAATAAAACAATACCAAGAAATGCAAGCAATAACAAGCAGGTAAGTTTTGGCCAAATGTATGGATGAGTTGTTATCACACGACCATGAGATACTTATAGCCCACCACAGACTTGCAATGCAATCCAGTGAGTTGATGCAACTCTGTAATATATCACAAATACCATTTGTGAGTTGCAAGATAATACAAAAAATTATCCGCTCCTATTTGTCTAACTCAATATGAATGCTGTGAAATATAAACACACAGTAGAAATATGCAACGCGATTTGATTGAGGCACCCACGAGAAAACCTACTAACCTCTAACTTGCATGTTGAGAGGAAACTAGCAATGGAAATTCATCTTACTATCCAAATCCTAAGGATTTCGACTGCCTGATCGACTTTCATTGCCTACTCTCCTCCAACCAGCATGTTCGGCGGAACCAGGCAACAGAAGTCGATCAGGCAGTCGAAATCCTGAGAAAGCAACTACTAGACGAGCTGAAAAATTGATGGCTAAGCTAAATAAAGAAAAACTCAGAAGTAAAAGCAATTACAAGTGTATAATATCTCGCCACATGTTTGGATGAGTTGTTCACACACGTCCTTGAGATAGTTATAATCCCACCGAAGACTTGCAATGCAATCCAGCCAGTCGATGCAACTCTGACCGAGGAGCCCCAGAAAAACCCTACCCTCCTCATCCTTGCATGTTCAGATGAATCAGGAAATGAAAGTTGATCAAGTAGTCCAAATCGTGACCACGCAACAAGCAAACAAGCAGGAAAATGGACATATAAACTAAAGAGATCAAAACCCAGAAATGAAAGCAATAACAAGCAAGTAAGGTTTGGCCACATGTTTGGATGAGTTGTTCACACACGTCCTAGGGGTAGTTATAGTCCCACCGGAAACTTGCAATGCAATACATCGAGGCGATGCAACTCTATAATATATCACAAATATCATGTGTGAGTTGCAGGAGTCTATCATGTAACTAGAGGATCACTGATAGTAGGAAATGAGGGGGAAGTCAAAGAACAATTGAAAAAATGATGCTAGTTGTCTAACATGAAGATGAATCACCACTCCTTAGATTTTGGGAATGGAGTTCAACCACCACTCCCAGTTGGTTAACCTGAAGAAGAGTCACATGAATGACAAACACATTGTAGAAATATGCAAAGGGATATGATCAAGACGCCTCTAAAAACACTACGCTCCTCCAACCTGCATGTTGGGTGGATCCTAGTAATGGAAATTGATCAGGCAATCCAAACGTAAGCAAGCAAGTAGAAAACAAGCTGGAAGATTGATATATAAGATAAATCCAACAATAACCAAAAAAATGAAAGCAAAAACAAGCAAGTAAGATCTAGCCACAAGTTTGGATGAAGAATTCCCACACGTCCTAGATGTAGCTATCTTCCCACAGGAGGCTTGCAACGCAGTCCCGCGAGTTAATTCAACTCTATTGTAAATCAAAGAGACCAGGTGTCAGTTGCAAGAGTCTATCATGCAAGTAGAGGATAACTGATAGTAGGAACAAAGGGGGGGATTCAAAGCACAATTGAAAAAAAGATCCACTCCTAGTTGTCTGACCTGAATATGAATTACATGAATGTTAAACACACTGTAGAAATGTACAACTCACTCTGACCGAGGCGCCCTTGAAAAACCCTACTCTTCTTCAACTTGCATGTTGGGAAGAATCAGGCAATGGAAGTTGATCAAGCAGTCCAAATCCTAAGCAAGCAACAAACAAACAAGCAGGAAAATGGATATATAAACTAAATAAATCAAAACCCGGAGATGCAAGCAACAACAAGCAGATAAGTTTTGGCCAAATGTTTGGATCAGTTGTTCACACACGTCCTTGACATAGTTATCGTCCCACCGGAGACTTGCAATGCAATCCAGCGTGTCGATGCAACTTTGTAATATATCACAAATACCATGTGTGAGTTGCGGAAGGCTATCATGTAACTATAGGATCACTGAGAATAGCAAAAAAGGGGGAATTCAAAGCGCAATTGAAAAAAGGATGTCAATTTTCTAACATGAAGATGAATCCCATGAATGTTAAACAACTTAGAGAAATCTATATCTCACTCTAATCGAGGCGTA
This sequence comes from Larix kaempferi, assembly GCA_027924585.1. Taxonomy (NCBI): domain Eukaryota; kingdom Viridiplantae; phylum Streptophyta; class Pinopsida; order Pinales; family Pinaceae; genus Larix; species Larix kaempferi. Next base: position 11,582,237 of record BSBM01000232.1, read on the forward strand.
ATCGAAAAAACATACTCTCATCCAACCAGCATGTTCGGTGGAACTAGGCAACAGAAGTCGATCAGGCAGTCGAAATCCTAAGCAAGCAAATAGTAGACAAGCCAGAAAATGCACGTCTAAGCTAAATAAAGAAAAACCCAGAAATAAAAGCAATAACAAGTGGATAATATCTCGCCACATGTTTGGATGGGTTATTCACAGACGTCCTTGACATAGTTATCGTCCCAACGGAGACTTGCAATGAAATCCAGCGAGTCGATACTACTCTGACCAAGGAGCCTTCGAAAATCACTACCCTCGTCATCCTTGTATGTTGGGAAGAATCAAGAAATGGAAGTTGATCAAGTAGTCCAAATCATGACCACGCAGCAAGCAAACCAGTAGGAAAATGGACATATAAACTAAAGAAAACAAAACCCAGAAATTTAAGCAATAACAAGCAGGTAAGGTTTGGCCACATGTTTGAATGAGTTGTTCACACACATCCTAGAGGTAGTTATAGTCCCACCGGAGACATGAAATGCAATCCAGCGAGTCGATGCAGCTCTATAATATATCACAAATACCACGTGTGAGTTGCAGTACTCTATCATGTAACTAAAGGATCAGTGAGAGTAGGAAATGAGGGGGAATTCAAAGAACAATTGAAAAAAACATGCTAGTTGTATAACATGAATATGAATCACCAGTCCTTATATTTTGGGAATGGAGTTCAATCACCACTCCCAGTTGGTTAACCTGAAGAAGAGTCACATGAATGACAACCACTTCGTAGAAATCTGCAAAGCGATATGCTCGAGGTGCCTCTAAAAACACTACGCTACTCCAACCTGAATGTTGGGTGGATCCTAGCAATGGAAGTTGATCAGGAAGTCCAAAGCCTAAGAAAGCACGTAGCAAACAAGCTAGAAGATTGATATATAAGATAAATCCAACAAAGAAAAGAAATGAAACCAAAAACAAGCAAGTAAGATCTGGCCACAAGTTTGGATGAAGAATTCCCACACGTCCTAGCGGTAGTTGTCTTCCCACAGGAGGATTGCAACCAGTCTCGCGAGTTAATGCAACTCTATTGTAAATGAAAGATACCAAGTGTCAGTTGCAAGAGTCTATCATGCAAGTAGAGGACAACTGAGAGTAGAAAACAAGGGGGGAATCAAAGCACAAATGAAAAAGAGATCCACTCCTAGTTGTCTAAACTAAATATGAATTACAAGAATGTTAAACACCCTATAGAAATGTACAACTCACTCTGACCGAGGCACCCTTGAAAAAACCTACTCTCCTTCAACTTGCATGTTGGGAAGAATCAGGCAATGGAAGTTGATGAAGCAGTCCAAATCCTGTGCAAGCAACAAACAAACAAGCAGTAAAATGGATATATAAACTAAATAAAACGAAATGTAGAAATGCAAGCAATAACAAGTAGGTAAGTTTTGACCAAATGTTTGGGTGAGTTGTTCACACACGTCCTTGAGATAGTTATCGTCCCACCGCAGACTTGCAATGCAATCCAGAGAGTAATATATCACAAATACCATGTGTGAGTTGCAGGAGGCTATCATGTAACTAAAGGATAATTGAGAGTAGAAAATAAGGGGGAATTCAAAGAGGAATGGAAAAAAGGATGCCAGTTGTCTAACATGAAGATGAATCCCATGAATGTTAAACAAATTATAGAAATCTATATCTCACTCTGATCGAGGTGTAATCGAAAAAACCTACTCTTCTCCAACTAGCATGTTCGGCGGAACCATGCAATGGAAGTCGATCAAGTAGTCGAAATCCTGAGCAAGCAACTAGTATACAAGTCGGAAAATGGATGTCTAAGCTAAATAGAGAAAAACCCAGAAATAAAAGAAATAACAAGTGGATAATATCTGGCCACATGTTTGGATGAGTTGTTCACACACGTCCTTGAGATAGTTATCCTCCCACAGGAGACTTGCAATGCAATCCAGCGAGTCGATGCAACTCTGACTGAGGAGCCTTCGAAAAACCCTACCCTCCTCATCCTTGTATGTTGGGAAGAACCAGGAAATGGAAGTAGATCAAGCAGTCCAAATCGCGACCACGCAACAAGCAAACAAGTACGAAAATGGACCTATAAACTAAAGAAAACAAAACCAAGAAATTTAAGCAATAACAACCAGGTAAGGTTTGGCCACATGTTTGGATGAGTTGTTCACACACGTCCTATAGGTGGTTATAGTCCCACCGGAGACTTGCGATGCAATCCAGCGAGTCGATGCATCTCTATAATATATCACAAATACCATGTGTGAGTTGCAGGAGTCTATCATGTAACTAGAGGATCACTGAGAGTAGGAAATGAGGGCGAATTCAAACAACAATTGAAAAAAGGATGCTAGTTGTCTAACATGAAGATGAATCACCAGTCCTTAGATTTTGGGAATGGAGTTCAATCACCACTACCAGTTGGATAACCTGAAGAAGAGTCAAATGAATGACAAACACTTCGTAGAAATCTGCAAAGCGATATGCTCGAGGCACCTCTAAAAACACTACGCTACTCCAACCTAAATGTTGGGTGGATCCTAGCAATGGAAGTTGATCAGGAAGTCCAAAGCCTAAGGAACCACGTAGCAAACAAGATGGAAGATTGATATATAAGATAAATCCAAAAAAATAAAAATAAAAGCAAAAACAAGCAAGTAAGATCTGGCCACAAGGTTGGATGAAGAATTCCCACACGTCCTAGAGGTAGCTATCTTCCCACGGGAGGCTTGCAACGCAGCCCCGCGAGTTAATGCAACTCTATTGTAAATCAAAGAGACCAGGTGTCAGTTGCAAGAGTCTATCATGCAAGTAGAGGACAACTGAGAGTAGGCACAAAGGGGGGGATTCAAAGAACAATTGAAAAAAAGATCCACTACTAGTTGTCTGACCTGAATATGAATTACATGAATGTTAAACACCCTATAGAAATGTACAACTCACTCTGACCGAGGTGCCCTTGAAAAACCCTACTCTCCTTCAACTTGCATGTTGGGAAGAATCACGCACTGGATATTGATCAAGAAGTCCAAATCCCGAGCAAGCAACAAACAAACAAGTAGGAAAATGGATATAGAAACTAAATAAAACAAAACCCAGAAATGCAAGCAAGAACATTAGGTAAGTTTTGGCCAAATGTTTGGATGAGTTGTTCACACACGTCCTTAAGATATTTATAGTCCCACCGGAGACTTGAAATGCAATCCAGCGAGTCGATGCAACTCTGTAATATATCACAAATACCATGTGTGAGTTGCAGGAGGCTATCATGTAACCAAACGATCACTGAGAGTAGCAAATAAGGGGGAATTAACAAAGCAATTGAAAAAAGGATGCCAGTTGTCTAATATGAAGATGGATCCCATGAATGTTAAACAACTTATAGAAATCCATATCACTTCGATAGAGGCATAATCGAAAAACACTACTCTCCTTCAACCAGCATGTTCGGTGTAACCAGGCAATGGAAGTCTATTAGGTAGTCGAAATCCTGAGCAAGCAACTAGTAGACAAGCTGGAAAATTGACGTCTAAGTTAAATAAAGAAAAACCCAAAAATAAAAGCAAATACCATGTGTGAGTTGCAGGAGGCTATCATGTAACTAAAGGATCACTGAGAGTAGCAAATAAGGGGGAATTCAAAGAGCAATTGAAAAAAGGATGCCAGTTGTATAACATGAAGATGAATCCCATGAATGTTAAACAACTTACAGAAATCTATATCTCACTCTGATCGAGGCGTAATTGAAAAAACCTACTCTCCTCCAACTAGCATGTTCGGCGGAACCAGGAATTGGAAGTCGATCAGGCAGTCGAAATCCTGAGCAAGCAACTAGTAGACAAGCCGAAAAATTGACGTCTAAGCTAAATAAAGCAAAACCCAGAAATAAAAGCAATAACAAGTGGATAATATATCGCCACATGCTTGGATCAGGCGTTCCCACACCTTGTAGAGGTAGTTATCTTCCCACGGGAGGCTTACAATGCAATCACGCGAGTAAAAGATATTATGTAGTAAACCACATAGACTAGGTCTTGGTTGTAGAAATCTATGATGCAAGTAGAGGACCACCACGACCAGAAAAGTAGGGGGAATCCAAGGCACAATACAAAAAAAATTTGCTTCTAGTTGTCTCTACTGAAGATGAATCCTCTGAATAATAAATATTCTATAGAAATCTCCAACGCAATCTGAATGAAGTGCCCTCGAGAAATGTTGTTATCCTCTAACCTACATTCTGCGAGATGTGTAAGATCAATAAAGAAATGAAAGTAGGAAACGATAGCGGAATCGAAGGGATAATACAAAAAATGATTCGCTCCTATTTGTCTAACTCGAACATGAATCCAGTGAAAAATAAACACCTAGTAGAAATCTACAACGCAATCTGATTGATGCGTCCATGAGAAAACTTACTATCCTCTAACCTACATGTCGGGAGGAAACTGGCAATGGAAGGTCATCCGACTATTCGAATCCTAAGCAACCAACAAACAAACAAATTGAAAATTTTATATATAAGTTAATAGAAAAGAAAAAGAAATGTATGGAATAAGAATTGTTTAGTTAGTTTTCTTAAAACGCAATTTTATGTAAATATGTACCTAAAAAACCTTAAGATGAATGCCATGAATGTTAAACACCTTGTAGAAATCTACAAGTCACTTTGCCTGAGGCGCCCTTGAAAAAACCTACCTTCCTCATCCTTGCATGTTGGGAAGAATCAGGAAATAGAAGATGATCAAGCAGTCCAAATCCTGTCCACGCAACAAGCAAACAAGCAGGAAAATGGTCATATAAACTAAAGAATACAAAACCCATAAATGAAAACAATAACAAGCAAGTAAGGTTTGGCCACATGTTTGGATGAGTTGTTCACACACGTCGTAAAGGTAGTTATAGTCCCACAGGAGACCCTCAATGCAATCCAGCGAGTCGATGCAACTGTATAATATACAACGAATACCATGTGTGAGTTGCAAGAGTCTATCATGTAACTAGAGGATCACGGAGAGTAGGAAATGAGGGAGAATTCAAAGAAAAATTGAGAAAAGGATGCTAGTTTTCTAACATGAAGATGAATCACCACTCCTTAGATTTTGGGAACGAAGTTCAATCACCACTCCCAGTTGATTAACCTCAAAAAGAGTCACATAAATGAAAAACACTTTGAAGAAATATGCAAATCGATATGATCGAGGCACCTCTAAAAACACTACGCTCCTCCAACCTGCATGTTGGTTGGATCCTATCAATGCAAGGTTATCAGGAAGCCCAAAGCCTAATGAAGCAAGTAGCGAAGAAGCTGGAAGATTGATATATAAGATAAATACAACAAAAAAAAGAAATAAAAGCAAAAACAAGCAAGTAAGATATGGCCACAAGTATGGATGAAGAATTCCCACGCGTCCTAGAGGTAGATATCTTCCCACGGGAGGCTTGCAACGCAGTCCTGCGAGTTAATGCAACTCTATTATAAATCAAAGAGACCAGGTGTTAGTTGCAAGAGTCTATAATGCAAGTAGAGGACAACTAAGAGTAGGAAACTAGGGGGGGATTCAAAGCACAATTGAAAAAAGATCCACTCCTTGTTGTCTGACCTGAATATGAATTACATGAATGTTAAACACCCTGTAGAAATGTACAACTCACTCTGACCGAGCCGCCCTTGAAAAAAACTACTCTCCTTCAACTTGCATGTTGGGAAGAATCAAGCAATGGAAGTTGATCAAGCAGTCCAAATCATGAGCAAGCAACAAACAAACAAGCAGAAAAATGGATATATAAACACAATAAAACAAAACCCAAAAAATGCAAGCAATAACAAGCAGGTAAGTTTTGGAAAAATGTTTGGATGAGTTGCTCACACAAGTCCTTGAAATATTTATCTTCCCACCGGAGACTTGCAATGCAATCCAGCGAGTCGATGCAACTCTATAATATATCACAAATACCATGTGTGAGTTCCAGGAGTCTATCATGTAACTAAAGGATCACTGACAGTAGCAAATAAGGGGGAATTCAAAGAGCAATTGAAAAAAGGATGCTTGTTGTCTAACATGAAGATGAATCCCGTGAATGTTAAACAACTTATAGAAATCTATATCTCACTTCGATCGAGGCGAAATCGAAGAACCCTACTCTCCTCCACCCAGCATGCTCGGCAGAACCAGGCAATAGAAGTCGATCAAGCAGTCGAAATCCTGAGCAAGCAACTAGTAGACAAGACAAAAAATTTACGTCTAAGCTAAATAAATAAAAACCCATAAATAAAAGCAATAACAAGTGGATAATATCTCGCCACATGCTTGGATCAGGCGTTCCCACACCTCCTAGAGGTAGTTAGCTTCCCACAGGAGGCTTACAATGCAATCCCGCGAGTAAAAGATATTATGTAGTAAACCACATAGACTAGGTGTTGGTTACAGAAATCTATAATGCAAGTAGAGGACCAACACGACCAGGAAAGAAGGGGGAATCCAAGGCCCAATATAAAAAAGTATTTTCTTCTAGTTGTCTCACCTGAAGATGAATCCTGTTAATAATAAAAACCCTATAGAAATATTCAACGCAATCTGATTGAAGTGCACTCGAGAAACATTATTATCCTCTAACCTGCATGTTGGGATATGTATAAGATCAATAAAGAAATGAAAGTAGTAAACGAGAGGGGAACCGAAGGGATAATACAAAAAATGATATGCTCCTATTTGTCTAACTCGAAGATGAATCCTGCGAAAAATAAACACCCAGTAGAAATTTGCGATGCAATCTGATTGAGGCGTCCATGCGAAAACCTATTATCCTCTAACCTGCATGTTGGGAGGAAACTGGAAATGGAAGTTCATCCAACTAACCAAATCCTAAGCAACCAACAAACAAACAAGTTGAAAAATTTATATATAAGTTAATAAAAAATAAAAAGAAATAAATGCAATAAAAATATGTTGTTTACTTAGTTTTCTTAAAACGCAATTTTATGTATATATGTACCTACAAAAAGCTCAAGATGAATCCCAAGAATGTTAAACACTCTATAGAAATATACAAGTCACTCTGACCGAGGGGCCTTCGAAAAACCCTACCCTCCTCATGCTTGCATGGTTGGAAGATTCAGAAAATGGAAGTTGATCAAGCAATCCAAATCCTGACCACGCAACACACAATCAAGCAGGAAAATGGACATATAAAATAAAGAAAACGAAACCTAGAAATGAAAGCAATAACAAGCAGGTAAGGTTTGGCCAAATTTTTTGATGAGTTGTTCACACACGTCCTAGAGGTGGTTATAGTCCCACCGGAGACATTCAATGCAATCCAGCGAGTCGATGCAACTCTATAATATATCACAAATACCACGTGTGAGTTGCAGTAGTCTATCATGCAACTAGAGGATCAGTGAGAGTAGGAAATGAGGGGGAATTCAAAGAACAATAGTAAAAAGCATGCTAGTTGTCTAACATGAAGATGAATCACCACTCCTTATATTTTTGGAACGGAGTTCAATCATCACTCCCAGATGGTTAACCTGAAGAAGAGTCACATGAATGACAAACACTTCGTAGAAATCTGCAAAGCGATATGATCGAGGCGCCTCTAAAAACACTATGCTCCTCCAACCTGCATGTTGGGTGGATCCTAGCAATGGAAGTTGACAGGTAGTCCAAAGCCTAAGCAAGCAAGTAGCAAACAAGCTGGAAGATTGATATGTAAGATAAATCCCACAAAAAAAAGAAATGAAAGCCAAAACAAGCAAGTAAGATCTGGCCACAAGTTTGGATGAAGAATTCCCACACGTCCTAGCGGTAGCTATCTTCCCACGGGAGGCTTGCAACGCAGTCCCACAAGTTAATGCAACTCTATTGTAAATCAAAGATACCAGGTGTCAGTTGCAAGAGTCGATCATGCAAGTAGAGGACAACTGAGAGTAGGAAACAAGGGGGAGAATCAAAGCACAATTGAAAAAAAATCCACTCCTAGTTGTCTGAACTGAATATGAATTACATGAATGTTAAACACCCTATATAAATGTACAAATCACTCTAACCGAGGTGCCCTTGAAAAACCCTACTCTCCTTCAACTTGCATGTTGCGAAGAATTAAGCAATGGGAGTTGATGAAGCATTCCAAATCCTGAGCAAGCAACAAACAAACAAGCAGGAACATGGATATATAAACTAAATAAAATAAAATCCAGAAATGCAAGCAATAACAAGTATGTAAGTTTTAGCCAAATGTTTGGGTGAGTTGTTCACACACGTCCTTGAGATAGATATCGTCCCACCGGAGACTTGCAATGCAATCCAGCGAGTCGATGCAACTCTGTAATATATAACATATACCATGTGTGAGTTGCAGGAGGCTATCATGTAACTAAAGGATCACTGAGAGTAGCAAATAAGTGGAAATTCAAAGAGCAATTGAAAAAAGGATGTTAGTTGTCTAACATGAAGATGAATCCCATGAATGTTAAATAACTTATAGAAATCTATATGTCACTCTGATCGAGGCGTAATCGAAAAAACCTACTCTCCTCCAACTAGCATGTTCGATGGAACCAGGTAATGGAAGTCGATCAAGCAGTCAAAATCCTGAGCAAGCAACTATTAGAAAAGCAGGAAAATCGATGTCTAATCTAATTAAAGAAAAACCCCAAAATAAAAGAAATAACAAGTGGATAATATCTCAACACATGCTTGGATGAGTTGTTCACACACGTCCTTGAGATAGATATCCTCCCACCGGAGACTTGCAATGCAATCCAACGAGTCGATGCAACTCTGACCGAGGAGCCTTCAAAAAACCCTACCCTCCTCATCCTTGTATGTTTGGAAGGATCAGGAAATGGAAGTTGATCAAGAAGTCCAAATCGTGACCGCGCAACAAGCAAACAAGTAGGAAAATGGACATATAAACTAAAGAAAACAAAACCTAGAAATTTAATCAATAACATTAGGTAAGGTTTGGCCACATGTTTGGATGAGTTGTTCACACACGTCCTAGAGGTAGTTATAGTCCCACCGGAGACTTGTAATGCAATCCAGCGAGTCGATGCAACTCTATAATATATCACAAATTCCATGTGTGAGTTGCAGGAGTCTATCATGTAACTAGAGGATCACTGAGAGTAGGAAATGAGGGGAAATTCAAAGAACAATCGATAAAAGGCTGCTAGTTGTCTAACATGAAGATGAATCACCAGTCCTTAGATTTTGGGAACGGAGTTCAATCACCACTCCCAGTTGGTTAACTTGAAGAAGAGTCACATGAATGAAAAACACTTCATAGAAATCTGCAAAGTGATATGATCGAGGTGCCTATAAAAACACTACGCTCCTCCCATGGGAGGCATGCAACGCAGTCCTGCAAGTTAATGCAACTCTGTTGTAAATCAAAGAGACCAGGTGTCAGTTGCAAGAGTCTACCATGCAAGTAGAGGACAACTGAGAGTAGGAAACAAGGGGGGGATTCAAAGCACAATTGAAAAAAAGATCCAGTCCTAGTTGTCTGACTTGAATATGAATCACATGAATGTTAAACACCGTGTAAAAATGTACAACTCACACTGACCGAGGCACCATTGAAAAACCCTACTCTGCTTTAACTTGCTTGTTGGGAAGAATCAGGCAATGGAAGTTGATCAAGTATTCCAAATCCTGAGCAAGCAACAAACAAACAAGCAGGAAAATGGATATATAAACAAAATAAAACAATACCCAGAAATGCAAGCAATATAAAGCAGGTAAGTTTTGTCCAAATGTTTGGATGAGTTGTTCACACACGACATTGAGATAGTTATCGTCCCACCGTAGACTTGCAATGCAATCCAGCGAGTTGATGCAACTCTGTAATATATCACAAATACCATGTGTGAGTTGCAGGAGTCTATGATGTAGCTAAAGGATCACTGAGAGTAGCAAATAATGGGAAATTCAAAGAGCAATTGAAAAAAGGATGTCAATTTTCTAACATGAAGATGAATCCCATGAATGTTAAACAACTTATACAAATCTATATCTCACTCCGATCGAGGCATAATCGAAAAACCCTACTCTCCTCCAACTAACATATTCGATGGAACCATGCAATGGAAGTCGATCAGGCAGTCAAAATCCTGAGCAAGCAACTACTAGACGAGCCGAAAAATTGACGTCCAAGCTAAATAAAGAAAAACCCAGAAATAAAAGCAATTACAAGTGTATAATATCTCGCCACATGTTTGGATGAATTGTTCACACACGTCCTTGAGATAGTTATCGTCCCACCAGAGACTTGCAATGCAATCCAGCAAGTTGATGCAACTCTGACCGAGGAGCCCTCGAAAAACCCTACCCTCCTCATCCTTGGATGTTGGGAAGAATCAGAAAAATAAAGTTGATCAAACAGTCCAAATCGTGACCACGCAACAAGCAAACAAGCAGGAAAATGGACATATAAACTAAAGAGACCAAAACCCAGAAATGAAATCAATAACAAGCAGATAAGGTTTGGCCACATGTTTCGATGAGTTGTTCACACACGTCCTAAAGGTAGTTATAGTCCCACCGGAAACTTGCAATGCAATCCAGCGAGGTGATGCAACTCTATAATATATCACAAATATCATGTGTGAGTTGGAGGAGTCTATCATGTAACTAGAGGATCACTGATAGTAGGAAATGAGGGGGAAGTCAAAGAACAATTGAAAAAATGATGCTAGTTGTCTAACATGAAGATGAATCACCACTCCTTAGATTTTAGGAACGGAGTTCAATCACCACTCCCAGTTGGTTAACCTGAAGAAGAGTCACATGAATGCCAAACACATCGTAGAAATCTGCAATGTGATATGATCGAGACGCCTCTAAAAACACTACGCTCCTCCAACCTACATGTTGGGTGGATCCTAGCAATGGAAGTTGATCAGGCAGTCCAAACGTAAGCAAGAAAGTAGCAAACAAGATGGAAGATTATTATATAATATAAATCCAACAACAACAAAAAAAATGAAAGCAAAAACAAGCAAGTAATATCTACCAACACGTTTGGATGAAGAATTCCCACATGCCGTCGAGGTAGCTATCTTCCCACGGGAGGCTTGCAACGCAGTCCCGCGAGTTAATGCAACTCTATTGTAAATCAAAGAGACCAAGTGTCGGTTGCAAGATTCTATCATGCAAGTAGAGGACAACTGAGAGTAGGAAACAAGGGGGGGATTCAAAGCACAATTGAAAAAAAGATTCACTCCTAGTTGTCTGTAATGTCCCCATTCAAATAAGTGCATAGTAAGACAATCCCATCAATCCTACTAGTTTCCTAGGTTGGATGGGCACATGTGGGATGGTAATAAGGAAGCTAATAAATGATATTTAGACATTAGAAGGGTTCAAACATTTAATAAATATGATGAATAAATAAATTCAAGAGAAATTCTAGGTGGCAAGTGGTTTTGGAGACATATGGAGGTGGTGGGACCCACACTAGCTTGATTTTTCAATGCCACATGGCAGCTCTCTCTTGCCAATTCGAATTCATGGAAAGGTGAACACTCTTGGGTGAGTTGGTAAGTCATAACACATGGAATTTAGCATCTTAGGTCGAAATGGGATGGAATAGTAACCTCCATGGGAGAGGAAGAGTCAATTTGGAGACTAGTGGACACTTGGGCTAGATTCCCTAGTTTTATGACAACAATAATGAAGCATCTATGACATTTATGACAAAATTCAGACCTGACTTCTTACACCTGACCATTATGACATGTCAGCCCCAAAAACAGGCTCAAGGAAGGCATTCATGGAGTTGGAGGAATCTAAAGAGACTCAAATTCGAATTTGGGAGAAGATGGAAGGTTGGAACTAGGAGACAAGTGGCAAATGAGGAATATTTTCTAAATGGAAAATTATTGAATCTATTGAGAGGATTTCGACCCCTTGAAGGCTAATGTTGGTTATAAAATGTATAAATCAAGTATGAGAATGGCTTTTGATGATTTGAGAAAAAATGCATTTGTGAAGAGAGAGCTAGTGGATGACTAGTTTCTTGCCTTAGCCAATTTCGAGGGTGAAAGATTCCCATCCTAGTTGGTGTTTGGAGAGGCCACTCAGGTATTTCATGGTGCTTTAATGGAGTTTGTATTTTCAGGTAGCAGCTACAGGAAGTTTCATGGTTTGTTTTAGTGCAACACTTTCTCTCCACCGTTTCCAGTTTTGAAGGCATATTCGTGCTCCTTGAGGGAGGGCGTTTTTGGTGAGCACTTGTGCTTCTTGAGAGAGATTCTCATTATATATTTATGATTGTAATAGCTTCATATCCTCTTTTATTGATATTCAGAAAGTATCAGGTCGAAATACCCACTGGTTGTATGCAAAACTATTGATTAATGAGCAAACAATGTCCATTTCCCCAATGCATTGATGTATGACACTATAATGTTGATTATTTCGAATGGATGGATGATTCTCTGATATATTTTTGATCAATATACTGCCATGGATGTATTATACAAGTTTCATGTACTGTACTTGAGCATTTGAAGCATTTTTACTCAGTTTAGTTGTATTGGGAGGTGAAATAGTGCCATTTCCCCAAGGGTCGAATTGGGGGTTTTTGCTGTTGAATGTGAGAGAGTTATAACAGTAGTAAAAATAAATTAATGGTGCATGTGAGACCTTAATCACATACTTAACATATTATATACCTCTGTTCATAAATTTGTGGGAGTTTGGAGGCATTTGGAAGGCCATTTGCAGTGTTACCCGGGGGGGATTTGATGCACAAATTACTAGTCAAAATTACATATATTGATCAGAATACAAATCAAGTTTGCAGCAGTATTTGGAGGGCCATAAAACATCCCTGAACCTGATATTCAAGTATAAATACCATTCATACACTCCTACAGAATATTTGGGAGCATTTGGGTTGATTTGGAGGTCAAAACAGTAAAACTAGTCAAAGGTCGAAATTGGGAAAAAAGTGGAAAATTGGGCATTTTAATAAAATTTGAAAAAGGGATATTACATTGTATGACCCGAATATGAATTACATGAATGTTAAACACACTGTAGAAATGTACAACTCACTCTGATTGAGGCGCGCTTGAAAAACCGTACTCTGCTTCAACTTGCATGTTGGGAAGAATCAGGCAATGGAAGTTGATCAAGCAGTCCAAATCCTGAGAAAGCAACAAACAAACAAGCAAGAAAATGGATATATAAACTAAATAAAACAAAACCCAGAAATGCAAGCAATAACAAGTAGGTAAGTTCTGGCCAAATGTTTGGATGAGTTCTTAATACACGTCCTTGAGATAGTTATCGTCCCACCGCAGAATTGCAATGAAATCCAGCAAGTCGATGCAACTCGGTGATATATCACAAATACCATTTTTGAGTTGCAGGAGGCTATCATGTAACTAAAGGATCACTAAGAGTAGCAAATAAGGGGGAATTCGAAGAGAAATTGAAAAAAGGATGTTAGTTTTCTAACATGAAGGTGAATCCCATGAATGTTAAACAACTTAGAGAAATCTATATCTCACTTTGATCGAGGCGTAATAAAAAAAACCTACTCTCCTCCAACCAGCATGTTCGGCGGAACCAAGCAACGAAAGTCGATCAGGCAGTCGAAATTCTGAGCAAGCAACTACTAGACAAGCCGAAAAATGCACGTCTAAGCTAAATAAAGAAAAAAATAGAAATAAAAGCAATAACAAGTGGATAATATCTCGCCACATCTTTGGATGAGTTGTTCACCCATGTCCTTGACATAGTTATCGTCCCAACGGAGACTTGCAATGCAATCCAGCGAGTCGATGCAACTTTGACCAAGCAACCTTCTAAAATCCCTACCCTCCTCATCCTTGTATGTTGGGAAGAATCAAGAAATGGAAGTTGATCAAGCAGTCCAAATCGTGACCATGCAACAAGCAACCAAGTAGGAAAATGGAGATATAAACTAACGAAAACAAAACCAAGAAATTTAAGCAATAACAAGCAGGTAAGGTTTGGCCACATGTTTGGATGAGTTGTTCACACACGTATTAGAGGTAGTTATAGTCCCACCAGAGACATGCAATGCAATCCAGCGAGTCGATGCAACTCTATAATATATCACAAATACCACGTGTGAGTTGTAGTAGTCTATCATGTAGCTAAAGTATCAGTGAGAGTAGGAAATGAGAAGGAATTCAAAGAACAATTGAAAAAAGCATGCTAGTTGTCTAACATGAAGATGAATCACCACTCCTGATATTTTGGGAACGGAGTTCAATCACCACTCCCAGTTGGTTAACCTGAAGAAGAGTCACATGAATGACAAACACTTTGTAGAAATCTGCAAAGCAATATGATCGAGTCGCCTCTAAAAACACTACGTTCCTCCAGCCTGCATGTTCGGTGGATCCTAGCAATGGAAGTTGATAAGGAAGTCCAAAGCCTAAGAAAGCAAGTAGCAAACAAGCTACAAGATTTATATATAAGATAAATCAAACAAAAAAAAGAAATGAAAGCAAAAACAACCATGTAAGATCTGGCCACAAGTTTGGATGAAGAATTCCCACACGTCCTAGAGGTAGCTATCTTCCCACGGGAGGCTTTCAACGCAGTCCCCCGAGTTAATGCAACTCTATTGTAAATCAAAGAGACCAAGTGTCAGTTGCAAGAGTCTATCATGCAAGTCGAGGACAACTGAGAGTAGGAAACAAAGGGGAGATTCAAAGCACAATTGAAAAAAGATCCACTCCTAGTTGTCTGACCCGAATATCAATTACATGAATGTTAAACACACTGCAGAAATGTACAACTCACTCTGACCAAGGAACCCTTGAAAAACCCTACTCTGATTCAACTTGCATGTTGGGAAGAATCAGGAAATGGAAGTTGATCAAGCAGTCCAAATCCTGAGCATGCAACAAACAAACAAGCATGAAAATGGATATATAATCTAAATAAAACAAAACCCAGAAATGCAAGCAATAACACGCAGGTAAGTTTTGGCCAAATGTTTGGATGAGTTGTTGACACACGTCCTTGAGATAGTTATCGTCCCACTAGAGACTTGCAATGCAATCTAGCGAGTCTATGCAACTCTGTAATATATCACAAATACCATGTGTTAGTTGCAGGAGGCTATCATGTAACTAAAGGATCACCGAGAGTAGCAAATAAAGGGGAATTTAAAGAGCAATTTAAAAAAGGATATCAGTTTTCTAACATGAAGATGAATCCCATGAATGTTAAACAACTTAGAGAAATCTATATCTCACTCTGATCAAGGCGTAATCGAAAAAACCTACTCTCCTCCAAACAACATGTTCGGCGAAACCAGGCAACGGAAGTCGATCAGGTAGTCGCAATCCTGAGTAAGCAGCTAGTAGACAAGCCTAAAAATGCACGTCTAAGCTAAATAAAGAAAAACCCAGAAATAAAAGCAACAACAAGTGGATAATATCTCACCACATGTTTGGATGAGTTGTTCACACACGTCCTTGACATAGTTATCGTCCCAACAGAGACTTGCAATGCAATCCAACGAGTCGATGCTACTCTGACCGAGGAGCCTTCGAAAATCCCTACCCTCCTCATCCTTGTATGTTAGGAAAAATCAGGAAATGGAAGTTGATCAAGCAGTCCAAATCGTGACCACGCAACAAGCAAACAAGTAGGAAAATGGATATATAAACTAAAGAAAACAAAACCCATAAATTTAAGCAATACCAAGCAGGTAAGGTTTGGCCACATGTTTGGATGAGTTGTTCACACACGTCCTAGAGGTAGTTATAGTCCCACTGGAGACTTGCAATGCAATCCAGCGAGTTGATGCAACTCTATAATATATCACAAATACCATGTGTGAGTTTCAGGAGTCTATCATGTAAATATAGGATCACTAAGAGTAGGAAATGAGGGGGAATTCAAAGAACTATTGAAAAAAGGATGCTAGTTGTCTAACATGAAGATGAATCACTAGTCCTTAGATTTTGGGAATGGAGTTCAATCTCCACTACCAGTTGGTTAACCTAAAGAAGAGTCACATGAATGACAAGAACTTTGTAGAAATCTGCAAAACGATATGATCGAGGCACCTCTAAAAACACTACGCTCCTCCAACCTGCATGTTGGGTGGATCCTAGAAATGGAAGTTGATCAGGCAGTCCAAAGCCTAAGGAAGCAAGTAGCAAACAAGATGGAAGATTGATATATAAGATAAATCCAACAACAACAACAAAAAATAAAAGCAAAAACAAGCAAGTAAGATTTGGCCACAAGATTGGATGAAGAATTCACACACGTCCTAGAGGTAGCTGTCTTCCCACGGGAGGCTTGTAATGCAGTCCCGCGAGTTAATGCAACTCTATTGTAAATCAAAGAGACCAGGTGTCAATTGCAAGAGTCTATCATGCAAGTAGAGCACAACTGAGAGTAGGAACAAAGGGGCAGATTCAAAGCACAATTGAAAAAAAATCCACTACTAGTTGGTTGACCTGAATATGAAATACATGAATGTTAAACACCCTATAGAAATGTACAACTCACTCTGGACGAGGAAAACAATCAAACAAGCAGGAAAATGGTCATATAAACTAAAGAATACAAAACCCATAAATGAAACCAATAACAAGCAGGTAAGGTTTGGCCACATGTTTGGATGAGTTGTTCACACACTTCCTAGAGGTAGTTATAGTCCCACTGGAGACTTGCAATGCAATCCAGTGAGTCGATGAAACTCTATAATATATAACAAATATCATGTGTGATTTGATGTGTGAGTTGCAGGAGTCTATCATGTAACTAAAGGATCACTGAGATTAGGAAATGAGGGGGAATTCAAAGAACAATTGAAAAAAGGATGCTAGTTGTCTAACATGAAGATGAATCACCACTCCTTATATTTTGGGAACGGAGTTCAATCACCACTCCCAGTTGATTAACCTAAAAAAAAGTCACATGAATGAAAAACACTTTGAAGAAATATACAAATCGATATGATCGAGGTTACTCTAAAAACACTACACTCCTCCGACCTACATGTTTGTTGGATCCTAGCAATGGAAGGTTATCAGGCAGTCCAAATCCTAATGAAGCAAGTAGCAAACAAGTTGAAAGATTGATATATAAGATAAATCCAACCAAAAAAAGAAATAAAAGCAAAAACAAGAATGTAAGATCTGGACACAAGTATGGATGAAGAATTCCCACGCGTCCTATAGGTAGATATCTTCCCACCGCAGGCTTGCAACGCAGTCCTACGAGTTAATGCAACTCTATTATAAATCAAAGAGACCAGGTGTGAGTTGAAAGAGTATATAATGCAAGTAGAGGACAACTAAGACTAGGAAACAAGGGGGGGATTCAAAGCACAATTGAAAAAAGATCCACTACTAGTTGTCTGACCTGAATATGAATTACATGAATGTTAAACACCTTGTAGAAATGTACAACTCACTCTGACTGAGGAGCCCTTGAAAAACCCTACTCTCCTTCATCTTGCATGTTGGGAAGAATCAGGCAATGGAAGTTGATAAAGCAGTCCAAATCGAGCAAGCAACAAACAAACAAGCAGGAAAATGGATATATAAAATCAATAAAAAAAAACCCAAAAAATGCAAGCAATAACAAGCAGGTAAATTTTCGCAAAATGTTTGGATGAGTTGCTCACACACGTCCTTGATATAGTTATCTTCTCACCGGAGACTTGCAATGCATCCAGCGAGTTGATGCAACTCTATAATATATCACAAATACCATGTGTGAGTTCCAGGAGTCTATCATGTAACTAAAGGATCACTGAGAGTAGCAAATAAGGGGGAATTCAAAGAGCAATTGAAAAAAGGATGCTAGTTGTCTAACATTAAGATGAATCCCATGAATTTTAAACAACTTATAGAAATCTATATCTCACTCTGATCGAGGCGAAATCGAAGAACCCTACTCATCTCCACCCAGCATGTTCGGCGGAACCAGGCAATAGAAGTCGATCAAGCAGTCGAAATCCTGAGCAAGCAACTAGTAGACAAGCAAAAAAATTGACCTCTAAGCTAAATAAAGCAAAACCCATAAGTAAAAGCAATAAAAAGTGGATAATATCTCGCCACATGATTGGATCAGGCGTTTTCGCACCTCCTAGAGGTAGTTATCTTCCCACAGGAGGCTTACAATGCAATCCCGCGAGTAGAAGATATTATGTAGTAAACCACATAGACTAGGTGTTGGTTGCAGAAATCTATAATGCAAGTAGAGGACCACCACGACCAGAAAAGAAGGGGGAATCCAAGGCCCAATATAAAAAAATATTTTCTTCTAGTTGTCTGACCTGAAGATGAATCCTGTTAATAATAAACACCCTATAGAAATCTCCAACGCAATCTGATTGAAGTGCCCTATAGAAACGTTATGATCCTCTAACCTGTATGTTGGGATATGTATAAGATCAATAAAGAAATGAAAGTAGGAAACGAGAGGGGAATCGAAGGAATAATACAAAAAATGATCTACTCCTATTTGTCTAACTCGGAGATGAATCCTGTGAAAAATAAACACCCGGTAGAAATCTGCAACGCAATCTGATTGAGTCGCCCACGCGAAAACCTACTATCCTCTAACTTGCATGTTGGGAGGAAACTGGCAATGGAAGTTCATCCAACTATCCAAATCCTAAGCAACTGACAAACAAACAAGTTGAAAAATTTATATATAAGTTAATAAAAAATAAAAAGAAATGAATGCAATAAAAATATGTTGTTTAGTTAGTTTTCCTAAAATGCAATGTCATGTAGATATGTACCTAAAAAATCTCAAGATGAATCCCATTAATGTTAAACACCCTATAGAAATATACAAGTCACTCTGATCGAGGCGCCCTCGAAAAACCCTACCCTCCTCATGCTTGCATGGTTGGAAGAATCAAGAAATGAAAGTTGATCAAGCAGTACAAATCCTGACCACGCAACAAACAAACAAGCAGGAAAATGGACATATAAACTAAAGAAAACAAAACCCATAAATGAAAGCAATAAGAAGTAGGTAAGGTTTGGCCACATTTTTGGATGAGTTGTTCACACACTTCATGGAGGTAGTTATAGTCCCACCGGAGACATTCAATGCAATCCAGCGAGTCGATGCAACTCTATAATATATCACAAATACCACGTGTGAGTTGCAGTAGTCTATCATGTAACTAGAGGATCAGTGAGAGTAGGAAATAAGGGGGAATTCAAAGAACATTTGAAAAAGCATGTTATTTGTTTAACTTGAAGATGAATCACCACTCCTTATATTTTGGGAACGGAGTTCAATCACCACTCCCAGTTGGTTAACCTGAAGAAGAGTCACATGATTGAAAAACACTTCGTGGAAATCTGCAAAGCAATATGATCGAGGCGCCTCTAAAAACACTACGTTCCTCCAACCTGCATTTTCGATGGATCCTAGCAATGGAAGTTTATAAGGTAGTCCAAAGCCTAAGGAAGCAAGTAGCAAACAAGCTAGAAGATTGATATATAAGATAAATCAAACAAAAAAAAGAAATGAAAGAAAAAACAACCATGTAAGATCTGGCCACAAGTTTGGATGAAGAATTCCCACACGTCCTAGAGATAGCTATCTTCCCACGGGAGGCTTGCAACGCAGTCCCGCGAGTTAATGCAACTCTATTGTAAATCAAAGAGACCAGTTGTCAGTTGCAAGAGTCTATCATGCAAGTAGAGGACAACTGAGAGTAGGAAACAAAGGGGGGATTCAAAGCACAATTGAAAAAAAGATCCACTCCTAGTTGTCTGACCCGAATATCAATTACATGAATGTTAAACACACTGCAGAAATGTACAAACTCTGACCGAGGCACCCTTGAAAAACCCTACTCTGCTTCAACTTGCATGTTGGGAAGAATCAGGCAATGGAAGTTGATCAAGCTATCCAAATACTCAGCATGCAACAAACAAACCAGCAGGAAAATGGATATATAATCTAAATAAAACAAAACCCAGAAATGCAAGCAATAACAAGCAGGTAAGTTTTGGCCAAATGTTTGGATGAGTTGTTGACACATGTCCTTGAGATAGTTATCATCCCACCGGAGACTTGCAATGAAATCCAGCGAGTCGATGCAACTCTGTAATATATCACAAATACCATTTGTTAGTTGCGGGAGGCTATCATGTAACTAAAGGATCACTGAGAGTTGCAAATAAGGGGGAATTCAAAGAGCAATTGAAAAAAGGATGTCAGTTTTCTAACATGAAGATGAATCCCATGAATGTTAAACAACTTAGAGAAATCTATATCTCACTCTGATCAAGGTGTAATCGAAAAAACCTACTCTCCTCCAAACAACATGTTCAAAGGAACCAGGCAATGGAAGTCGATTAGGCAGTCGAAATCCTGAGCAAGCAGCTAGTAGACAAGCCTGAAAATGCACGTCTAAGCTAAATAAAGAAAAACACAGAAATAAAAGCAATAACAAGTGGATAATATCTCACCACATGTCTGGATGAGTTGTTCACACACGTCCTTGACATAGTTATCGTCCCAACGGAGACTTGCAATGCAATCCAGCGAGTCGATGCTACTCTGACCGAGGAGCCTTAGAAATCCCTACCCTCCTCATCCTTGTATGTTGGGAAAAATCAGGAAATGGAAGTTGATCAAGTAGTCCAAATCGTGACCACGCAACAAGCAAACAAGTAAGAAAATGGACATATAAATTGACAAAAACAAAACCCAGAAATTTAAGCAATAACAAGCAGGTAAGGTTTGGACACATGTTTGGATGAGTTGTTCACACATGTCATAGAGGTAGTTATAGTCCCATCGGAGACATGCAATGCAATCCAGCGAGTCGATGCAACTCTATAATATATCACAAATACGACGTGTGAGTTGCAGTAGCCTATCATGTAACTAAAGGATCAGTGAGAGTAGGAAATGAGGGGGAATTCAAAGAACAATTGAAAAAAGCATGCTAGTTGTCTAACATGAAGATGAACCACCACTTCTTATATTTTGGGAACGAAGTTCAATCACCACTGCTAGTTGGTTAACTTGAAGAAGAGTCACATGAATGAAAAACACTTCGTGGAAATCTGCAAAGCAATATGATCGAGGCGCCTCTAAAAACACTACGTTCCTCCAACCTAGATATTCGATGGATCCTAGCAATGGAAGTTGATAAGGCAGTCCAAAGCCTAAGGAAGCAAGTAGCAAACAAGCTGGAAGATTGATATATAAGATAAACCAAACAAAACAAAGAGATGAAAGCAAAAACAACCATGTAAGATTTGGCCACAAGTTTGGATGAAGAATTCCCACACATCCTAGAGGTAGCTCTCTTCCCACGAGAGGCTTGCAACGTAGTCCCGCGAGTTAATGCAATTCTATTATAAATCAAAGAGACTAGGTGTCAGTTACAAGAGTCTATCATGCAAGTAGAGGAAAACTGAGAGTAGGAAACAAAGGGGGGATTCAAAGCACAATTGAAAAAAAGATCCAATCCTAGTTGTCTGACCTGAATATCGATTACATGAATGTTAAACACACTGCAGAAATGTACAACTCACTCTGACCGAGGCACCCTTGAAAAACCCTACTCTGCTTCAACTTGCATGTTGGGAAGAATCAGGCAATGGAAGTTGATCAAGCAGTCCAAATCCTCAGCATGCAACAAACAAACAAGCAGGAAAATGGATATATAATCTAAATAAATAAAAACCCAGAGATGCAAGCAATAACAAGCAGGTAAGTTTTGGCCAAATGTTTGGATGAGTTGTTGACACACATCCTTAAGATAGTTATCGTCCCACTGGAGACTTGCAATGCAATCCAGCGAGTCAATGAAACTCTGTAATATATCACAAATACCATGTGTTAGTTGCGGGAGGCTATCATGTAACTAAAGGATCACTGAGAGTAGCAAATAAGGGGGAATTCAAAGAGCAATTGAAAAAAGGATGTCAGTTTTCTAACATGAAGATGAATCCCATGAATGTTAAACAACTTAGAGAAATCTATATCTCACTCTGATCAAGGCGTAATCGAAAAAACCTACTCTCCTCCAAACAACATGTTCGGCGGAACCAGGCAACGGAAGTCGATCAGGCAGTCGAAATCCTGAGCAAGCAGCTAGTAGACAAGCCTGAAAATGCATGTCTAAGCTAAATAAAGAAAAACCCAGAAATAAAAGCAATAACAAGTGGATAATATCTCGCCACATGTTTGGATGAGTTGTTCACACACGTCCTTGACATAGTTATCGTCCCAACGGAGACTTGCAATGCAATCCAGCAAGTCGATGCTACTATGAACGAGGAGCCTTCGAAAATACCTACCCTCCTCATCCTTGTATGTTGAGAAAAATCAGGAAATGGAATTTGATCAAGCAGTCCAAATCGTGACCATGCAAGAAGCAAACAAGTAGGAAAATGGAAATATAAACTAACGAAAACAAAACCCAGAAATTTAAGCAATAACAAGCAGGTAAGGTATGGCCACATGTTTGGATGAGTTGTTCACACACATTATAGAGGTAGTTATAGTCCCACTGGAGACATGCAATGCAATCCAGCGAGTCGATGCAACTCTATAATATATCACAAATACCACGTGTGAGTTGCAGAAGGCTATCATGTAACTAAAGGATCAGTGAGAGTAGGAAATGAGGGGGAATTCAAAGAACAATTGAAAAAAGCATGCTAGTTGTCTAACATGCAGATGAATCACCACTCCTTATATTTTGGGAACGGAGTTCAATCACCACTCCCAGTTGGTTAACCTGAACAAGAGTCACATGAATGACAAACACTTCGTAGAAATTTGCAAAGCAATATGATCGAGGCGCCTCTAAAAACACTACGCTCCTCCAACCTGCATGTTGGGTGGATCCTAGCAATGGAAGTTGATCAGGCAATCCAAAGCCTAAGCAAGCAAGTAGAAAAAAGGCTGGAAGATTGATATATAAGATAAATCCTACAAAAAAAAGAAATGAAAGCAAAAACAAGCAAGTAAGATCTGGCCACAAGTTTGGATGAAGAATTCCCGCACGTCCTAGTGGTAGATATCTTCCCACGGGAGGCTTGCAACACAGTCCCGCGAGTTAATGCAACTCTATTGTAAATCAAAGATACCAGGTTTCAATTGCAAAAGTCTATCATGCAAGTAGAGGACGACTGAGAGTAGGAAATAAGGGGGGGATTCAAAGCACAATTGAAAAAAATATCCACTCCTAGTTGTCTGACCCGAATATGAATTACATGAATGTTAAACACATTCTATAAATGTACAACTCACTTTGACCAAGGCGCCCTTGAAAAACCCTACTCTGCTTCAACTTGCATGTTGGGAAGAATCAGGTAATGGAAGTTGATCAAGCAGTCCAAATCCTGAGCAAGCAACAAACAAACAAGCAGAAAAATGGATATCTAAGCTAAATAAAGAAAAACCCAGAAATAAAAGAAATAACAAGTGGATAATATCTCACCACTTGTTTGGATGAGTTGTTCACACACGTCCTTGAGATAGTTATCCTCCCACCAGAGACTTGCAATGCAATCCAGTGAGTCGATGCAACTCTGACCAAGGAGCCTTCAAAAAACCCTACCCTCCTCATCCTTGTATGTGGGGAAGAATCAGGAAATGGAAATTGATCAAGCAGTCCAAATCGTGACCACGCAACAAGCAATACCAAGCAATTTAAACTAAAGAAAACAAAACCCAGGAATTTAAGCAATACCAAGCATGTAAGGTTTGGCCACATGTTTGGATGAGTTGTTCACACACGTCCTAGAGGTAGTTATAGTCCCACCAGAGACTTGCAATGCAATCCAGCGAGTCGATGCAACTCTATAATATATCACAAATACCATGTGTGAGTTACAGGAGTCTATCATGTAACTAGAGGATCACTAAGAGTAGGAAATGAGGGGGAATTCAAAGAAAAATTGAAAAAATGATGCTAGTTGTCTAACATGAAGATGGATCACCAGGCCTTAGATTTTGGGAATGGAGTTCAATCTCCACTACCACTTGGTTAACCTGAAGAAGAGTCACATGAATGACAAGAACTTCGTAGAAATATGTAAAATGATATGATCGTGGCACCTCTAAAAACACTACGCTCCTCCAACCTGCATGTTGGGTTGATCCTAGAAATGGAAGTTGATCAGGCAGTCCAAAGCCTAAGGAAGCAAGTAGCAAACAAGCTGGAAGATTGATATATAAGATAAATCCAACAACATCAAAAAAAGTAAAAGCAAAAACAAACAAGTAAGATCTGGCCACAAGTTTGGATGATGAATTCACACACGTCCTAGAGGTAGCTATCTTCCCACGGGAGGCTTGCAATGCAGTCCCGCGAGTTAATGCAACTCTATTGTAAATCAAAGATACTAGGTGTCAGTTGCAAGAGTCTATCATGCAAGTAGAGCACAACTGAGAGTAGGAACAAAGAGGCGGATTCAAAGCACAATTGAAAAAAAGATCCACTACTAGTTGTCTGATCTGAATATGAATTACATGAATGTTAAACACCCTATAGAAATGTACAACTCACTCTGACCAAGGCAAACAAGCAAACAAGCAGGAAAATGGTCATATAAACTAAAGAATACAAAACCCATAAATGAAACCAATAACAAGCAGGTAAGGTTTGGCCACATGTTTGGATGAGTTGTTCACACACATCCTAGAGGTATTTATAGTCCCACTAGAGACTTGCAATGCAATCCAGTGTGTCGATGCAACTCTATAATATATAACAAATACCATGTGCGAGTTGTAGGAGTCTATCATGTAACTAGAGGATCACTGAGAGTAGAAAATGAGGGGGAATTCAAAGAACAATTGAAAAAAGCATGCTAGTTGTCTAACATGAAGATGAATCACCACTCCTTATATTTTGGGAACGGAGTTCAATCACCACTCCCAGTTGATTAACCTAAAAAAGAGTCACATGAATGACAAACACTTTGAAGAAATATACAAATCGATATGATTGGGGCGACTCTAAAAACACTACGCTCCTCCAACCTGCATGTTGGTTGGATCCTAGCAATGGAAGGTTATCAGGCAGCCCAAATCCTAATGAAGCAAGTAGCAAAAAAGCTGGAAGATTGATATATAAGATAAATCCAACCAAAAAAAGAAATAAAAACAAAAACAAGAAAGTAATATCTTGCCACAAGTATGGATGAAGAATTCCCACGCATCCTAGAGGTAGATATCTTCCCACCGCAGGCTTGCAACGCAGTCCTGCGAGTTAATGCAACTCTATTATAAATCAAAGAGACCAGGGGTTAGTTGCAAGAGTCTATAATGAAAGTAGAGGACAACTAAGACTAGGAAACAAGGGGGGGATTCAAAGCATAATTGAAAAAAGATCCACTACTAGTTGTCTGACTTGAATATGAATTACATGAATGTTAAACACCTTGTAGAAATGTACAACTCACTCTGACCGAGGCGCCCTTGAAAAAACCTACTCTCCTTCATCTTGCATGTTGGGAAGAATCAGGCAATGGAAGTTGATAAAGCAGTCCAAATCGAGCAAGCAACAAACAAACAAGCAGGAAAATGGATATATAAACTCAATAAAAAAAAACCCAAAAAATGCAAGCAATAACAAGCAGGTAAGTTTTGGTAAAATGTTTGGATGAGTTGCTCACACACGTCCTTGAGATAGTTATCTTCCCACCGGAGACTTGCAACACAATCCAGCGAGTCGATGCAACTCTATAATATATCACAAATACCATGTGTGAGTTCCAGGATTCTATCATGTAAGTAAATAATCACTGAGAGTAGCAAATTAGGGGGAATTCAAAGAGCAATTGAAAAAAGGATGCCAGTTGTCTAACATGAAGATGAATCCCGTGAATGTTAAACAACTTATAGAAATCTATATCTCACTCTGATCGATGCAAAATCGAAGAACCCTACTCTCCTCCACCTAGCATGTTCGGTGGAACCAGGCAATAGAAGTCGATCAGGCAGTCGAAATCCTGAGCAAGCAACTAGTAGACAAGCCAAAAAATTGACGTCTAAGCTAAATAAAGCAAAACCCATAAATAAAAGCAATAACAAGTGGATAATATCTCGCCACAAGATTGGATCAATTGTTTCCGCACCTCCTAGAGGTACTTATCTTCCCGCAGGAGGCTTACAATGCAATCCCGCGAGTAAAAGATATTATGTAGTAAATCACATAGACTAGGTGTTGGTTACAGAAATCTATGATGCAAGTTGAGGACCGCCAAGACCAGGAAAGAAGGGGGAATCCAAGGCCCAATATAAAAAAATATTTTCTTATAGTTGTCTGACCTGAAGATGAATCCTATTAATAATAAACACCCTATAGAAATCTCCAACGCAGTCTCATTGAAACGTTATTATCCTCTAACCTGCATGTTGGGATATATATAAGATCAATAAATAAATGAAACTAGGAAACGAGAGGGGAATCGAAGGGATAATACAAAAAATGATTTGCTCCTATTTGTCTAACTCGAAGATGAATCCTATGAAAAATAAACACCCAATAGAAATCTGCAACGCAATCTGATTGAGTCGCCCACGCGAAAACCTACTATCCTCTAACCTGCATGTTGGGAGGAAACTGGCAATGCAAGTTCATCCAACTATCCAAATCCTAAGCAACCAACAAACAAACAAGTTGAAAAATTTATATATAAGTTAATAAAAAATAAAAAGAAACGAATGCAATAAAAATATGTTGTTTAGTTAGTTTTCTTAAAACGCAATGTCATGTAGATATGTACCTAAAAAATCTCAAGATGAATCCCATTAATGTTAAACACCCTATAGAAATATATAATTCACTCTGACCGAGGCGCCCTCGAAAAACCCTACCCTCCTCATGCTTGCATCGTTGGAAGAATCAGGAAATGGAAGTTGATCAAGCAGTCCAAATCCTGACCACGCAACAAAAAAATAAGCAGGAAAATGGACATATAAACTAAAGAAAACAAAACCCAGAAATGAAAGCAATAAGAAGCAGGTAAGGTTTGGCCACATTTTTGGATGAGTTGTTCACACACGTCCTAAAGGTAGTTATAGTCCCACCGGATACATTCAATGCAATCCAGCTTGGTTAACCGGAAGAAGAGTCACATGAATGAAAAACACTTCGTAGAAATCTGCAAAGCAATATGATCGAGGCGCCTCTAAAAACACTACATTCCTCCAACCTACATGTTCGGTGGTTCCTAGCAATGGAAGTTGATAAGGCAGTCCAAAGCCTAAGGAAGCAAGTAAAAAACAAGCTGGAAGATTGATATATAAGATAAATCAAACAAAAAAAAGAAATGAAAGCAAAAACAACCATGTAAGATCTGGCCACAAGTTTGGATGAAGAATTCCCACACGTCCTAGAGGTAGCTATCTTCCCACGGGAGGCTTGCAATGCAGTCCCGCGAGTTAATGCAACTCTATTGTAAATCAAAGAGCCCACATGTCAGTTGCAAGAGTCTATCATGCAAGTAGAGGACTACTGAGAGTAGGAAACAAAGGGGGGATTCAAAGCACAATTGAAAAAAAGATCCACTCCCACTTGTCTGACCCGAATATAAATTACATGAATGTTAAACACACTATAGAAATGTCCAACTCACTTTGACCGAGGCGCCCTTGAAAAACCCTACTCTGCTTCAACTTGCATGTTGGGAAGAATCAGGCAATGGAAATCCTGAGCAAGCAGCTAGTAGACAAGCCTGAAAATGCACGTCTAAGCTAAATAAAGATAAACCTAGAAATAAAAGCAATAACAAGTGGATAATATCTCGCCACATGTTTGGATGAGTTGTTCACACACGTCCTTGACATAGTTATCGTCCCAACGGAGACTTGCACTGCAATCCAGCGAGTCGATTCTACTCTGACCGAGGAGCCTTCGAAAATCCCTACCCTCCTCATCCTTGTATGTTGGGAAAAATCAGGAAATGGAAGTTGATCAAGCAGTCCAAATCGTGACCACGCAACAAGAAAAAAAGTAGGAAAATGGACATATAAACTAACGAAAAAAAAACCCAGAAATTTAAGCAATAACAAGCACGTAAGGTTTGGCCACATGTTGGGATGAGTTGTTCACACACGTCCTAGAGGTAGTTATAGTCCCACCGGAGACATGCAATGCAATCCAGCGAGTCGATGCAACTCTATAATATATCACAAATACCACGTGTAAGTTGCAGGAGTCTATCATGTAACTAAATGATCAGTGAGAGTAGGAAATGAGGGGGAATTCAAAGAATAATTGAAAAAAGCATGCTAGTTGTCTAACATGAAGATGAATCACCACTCCTTATATTTTGGGAACGGAGTTCAATCACCACTCTTAGTTGGTTAACCTGAAGAAGAGTCACATGAATGACAAACACTTCGTAGAAATTTGCAAAGCGATATGATCGAGGCGCCTCTAAAAACACTACGCTCCTCCAACCTGCATGTTGGGTGGATCCTAGCAATGGAAGTTGATCAGGCAGTCCAAAGCCTAAGCAAGCAAGTAGCAAAAAGGCTGGAACATCGATATATAAGATAAATCCAACAAAAAAATAAAATGAAAGAAAAAACAAGCATGTAAGATCTGGCCACAAGTTTGGATGAAGAATTCCCACACGTCCTAGCGGTAATTATCTTCCCACGGGAGGCTTGCAACGCAGTCCCGCGAATTAACGCAACTCTATTGTAAATCGAAGATACCAGGTGTCAGTTGCAAAATTCTATCATGCAAGTAGAGGACGAATGAGAGTAGGAAACGAGGGGGGGATTCAAAGCACAATTGAAAAAAAGATCCACTCCTAGTTGTCTGACCCGAATATGAATTACATGAATGTTAAACACAATGTAGAAATGTACAACTCACTTTGATCGAGGCGCCCTCGAAAAACCCTACTCAGCTTCAACTTGCATGTTGGGAAGAATCAGGAAATGGAAGTTGATCAAGCAGTCCAAATACTGAGCAAGCAACAAACAATCAAGCAGAAAAATGGATACATCAACTAAACAAAACAAAACCTAGAAATGCAAGCAATAACAAGCAAGTAAGTTTTGGCCAAATGTTTGGATGAGTTGTTCACCACGTCCTTGAGATAGTTATCGTCCCACCAAAGACTTGCAATGCAATCCAGTGAGTCGATGGAACTCTATAATATATCACAAATACCATGTGTGAGTTCCAATAGGCTATCATGTAACAAAAGGATCACTGAGAGTAGCAAATAAGGGGGAATTCAAAGAACACTTGAAAAAAGCATGCTAGTTGTCTAACATGAAGATGAATCACCACTTCTTATATTTTGGGAACGGAGTTCAATCATCACTCCCAGTTGGTTAACCTGAAGAAGAGTCACATGAATGACAAGAACTTCGTAGAAATCTGCAAAGCGATATGATCGAGGCGCCTCTAAAAACACTACGCTCCTCCAACCTGTATGTTGGGTGGATCCTAGCAATGGAAGTTGATCAGGCAGTCCAAAGCCTAAGAAAGCAAGTAGCAAACAAGCTGGAAGATTGATATATTAAATAAATCCAACAAAAAAAAGAAATGAAAGCAAAAACAACCATGTAAGATGTAGCCGCAAGTTTGAATGAAGAATTCCCACACATCCTAGAGGTAGCTATCTTCCCACGGGAGTCTTGCAACGCAGTCCCGCGAGTTAATGCAACTCTATTGTAAATCAAAGAGACCAGGTGTCAGTTGCAAGAGTCTATCATGCGAGTAGAGGATTCACTGGACGTGACCCTGAACTGGGATTTGATGAAGCCCACTCTTTTTCCCAATCAAAAGGTTTGATCCAAAGCTCTAAGCTTCTTTTTTTCTGAGGAGCTTCCAGCCATGGTCACAGATTTCAAAAATTCTCATTTTTACAGAAGCCAAAAATTCTCTGAATATCTGCATCCTTGCATAAACCACTGGAGTGTACTCCCTCTTGATCTTTGCTTCCTGGATTACCTGTTCTTGAACTCATATTCATCATTGGTCCCTACGCATGCTTATTAGTATCATGATTGTGTTATCCTTGTGAACTCATATAAAATCATACATTCATTAGTATATTATTAAAACACAATAATCTCAAACATGTATAGTCATGATCATTTCAAACATAAATAATAAGCATTAGAATTCAAGGTTTATGTAGGATTCTTATGGTTAGTCAAATCATAAGAAGCATAACATGTCTAAACCTATAATTACTCAAACCTATGACTCTTCGGGTTACTTGAATCATCAATTATGGTAAGAAACATAATATGCATACAACCATGATTATTCAAACCTATACCTTCATGATTCTTCTGGTTAGTCATATCATCAATTATGGTAAGAAACATAATATGCATACAACCATGATTATTCAAACCTATGAATTCATGAATAATCATTATCAACAACAGCATAAGATCCTAACACAAGGTAGGATTCTAGCTTGATATAGGAAAAACATACCTGGATTAGCATGCTAGCTATTTATGTCTAACATACCCGCATAATGTCTTCTAGTTCTCTTCAGTGACTTGTGCTAGTAACCTGCATGTCTCATAAGTTAACCATTGTAGAAACAAGTTATACATACCTCGAAAGTAGATCTTCTATGTGATCCATGACAATGGATGAATCCTTGTCTTCATGTCACCATGATCATACGTTCTTGAAGAAGAACATGATTTGTCTTTCTTGGTGTACCTATCATGTTAGCAGACAACATAAACCTCATACAACACCATAATGCATTAGTACAATCATAAGTGTCAACACCCTAACCAATGAATATCTTATATCATGCATTCATAATTTTGTTAAGGTGATACGACAAATCTAAAAACAAAATTGTACTTAACCGTGATAACATGAAGACAAACATACCATAAACTTAATCATGAACAAATATCGAAACATACCTCAATGAGTCATACCTATCGAGATCGCTTGTAATCTTCTTATGTAAGGCCTTAGCCTCATCTCCCTCTGAAACAGGAACTTCTTCACTTATGCAAGTGACCAATCCATCTTCTTCTAGGATTAACCCAATCCACTTGATTTACAAGAACTGGGACTGGAGCTAGATATGGGTTTGTCAGAGAAACCCAAAAAACTCAAACTTTGAATTTCAAACTTCTGAAAGGATAGAAATATGCGCCTTGATGAGCTGATCAAGCTGGTATATTCAGAATTTGAAAACTGTAAAGTTTCACTCTTCAATTTTGCCTTTGAGACTTCCGGATTCACTGGACGTGACCCTGAACTGGGATTTGATGAAGCCCACTCTTTTTCCCAATCAAAAGGTTTGATCCAAAGCTCTAAGCTTCTATTTTTCTGAGGAGCTTCCAGCCATGGTCACAGATATCAAAAATTCCCATTTTTACAGAAGCCCTAATTTTCCACTATCAAAGTCCCGAACTAGGGTTTGATCAAGCCCGGCCTTCTGCCCAACCAAAAATTCTGATCTTGGTCTCTAAATTTCTATTTTGATGAGTAGCATCCATCCGTGGTCTCCGATTACAAAAATTCCAACTTTCTCCAAAGCCCTAAATTCCGGAAGCCATGAATGAAGGTACTCAAAAATAATTTTGTTTTGACAAAAATATGTACCTGAATGTTAAACACCCTGTAGAAATCCTGAGCAAGCAACTAGTAGACAAGCCAAAAAATGCACGTCTAAGCTAAATAAAGAAAAACCGAGAAATAAAAGCAATAACAAGTGGATAATATATCGCCACATGTTTGGATGAGTTGTTCACACACGTCCTTGACATAGTTATCGTCCCAACGGAGACTTGCAATGCAATCCAGCGAGTCGATGCTACTCTGACCAAGGAGCCTTCGAAAATTCCTAGCCTCCTCATCCTTGTATGTTGGGAAGAATCAGGAAATGGAAGTTGATCAAGCAGTCCAAATCGTGACCACGCAACAAGCAAACAAGTAGGAAAATGGACATATAAACTAAAGAAAACAAAACCCAAAAATTTAAGCAATAACAAGCAGGTAAGGTTTGGCCACATGTTTGAATGAGTTGTTCACACATGTCCTAGAGGTAGTTATAGTCCCAGCGGAGACATGTAATGCAATCCAGCGAGTCGATGCAACTCTATAATATATCACAAATACCACGTGTGAGTTGCAGTAGTCTATCATGTAACTAAAGGATCAAGGAGAGTAGGAAATGAGTGGGAATTCAAAGAACAATTGAAAAAAGCATGCTAGTTGTCTAACATGAAGATGAATCACCACTCCTTATATTTTGGGAACGGAGTTCAATCACCACTCCCAGTTGGTTAACCTTAAGAAGAGTCACATGAATGACAAACACTTCGTAGAAATCTGCAAAGCGATATGCTCGAGACGCCTCTAAAAACACTATGCTCCTCCAATCTGCATGTTCGGTGGATCCTAACAATGGAAGTTGATCAGGCAGTCCAAATCCTAAGCAAGCAAGTAGCAAACAAGCTGGAAGATTGATATATAAGATAAATCCAACAAAAAAAAGAAATGAAAGCAAAAACAAGCAAGTAAGATCTGGCCACAAGTTTGGATGAAGAATTCCCACACATCCTAGCGGTAGCTGTCTTCCCACAGGAGGCTTGCAACGCATTCCCGTGAGTTAATGCAACTCTTTTGTAAATCAAAGATACCAGGTGTCAGTTGCAAGAGTCTATAATCCAAGTAGAGGACAACTAAGAGTAGAAAACAAGGGGGGAATCAAAGCACAATTGAAAAAAAGATCCACTCCTAGTTGTCTAAACTGAATATGAATTACAAGAATGTTAAAAACCCTATAGTAATGTACAACTCACTCTGACCGAGGTGCCCTTGAAAAACCCTATGCTCCTTCAACTTGCATGTTGGGATGAATCAGGCAATGGAAGTTGATGAAGCAGTCCAAATCCTGAGCAAGCAATAAATAAACAAGCAAGAAAATGGATATATAAACTAAATAAAACAAAATCCAGAAATGCAAGCAATAACAAGTAGGTATGTTTTGGCCAAATGTTTGGGTGAGTTGTTCACACACGCCCTTGAGATAGTTATTGTCCCATCGGAGACTTGCAATGCAATCCAGCAAGTTGATGCAACTTTGTAATATATCACAAATACCATGTGTGAGTTGCAGGAGGCTATCATGTAACTAAAGGATCACTGAGAGTAGCAAATAAGGGGGAATGCAAAGAGCAATGGAAAAAAGGATGCCAGTTGTCTAACATGAAGATGAATCCCATGAATGTTAAACAAATTATAGAAATCTATATCTCACTCTAATCGAGGCGTAATCGAAAAAACCTCCTCTCCTCCAACTAGCATGTTCAGCAGAACCAGGCAATGGAAGTCGATCAGGCAGTCGAAATCCTGAGCAAGCAACTAGTATACAAGCCAGAAAATGGATGTCTAAGCTAAATAGAGAAAAACCCAGAAATAAAGAAATAACAAATGGATAATATCTGCCCACATGTTTGGATGAGTTGTTCACACACGTCCTTGAGATAGTTATCATCCCACTGGAGACTTGCACTACAATCCAGCGAGTCGATGCAAGTCTGACCGAGGAGCCTTCGAAAAACCCTACCCTCCTCATCCTTGTATGTTGGGAAGAACCAGGAAATGGATGTAGATCAAGCAGTCCAAATCGTGACCCCACAACAAGCAAACAAGTAGGAAAATGGACATATAAACTAAAGAAAACAAAACCCAGAAATTTAAGCAATAACAAGCAGGTAAGGTTTGGCCACATGTTTGGATGAGTTGTTCACACACGTCCTATAGGTGGTTATAGTCCCACCAGAGACTTGCGATGCAATCCAGCGAGTCGATGCATCTCTATAATATATCACAAATACCATGTGTGAGTTGCAAGAGTCTATCATGTAACTAGAGGATCACTGAGAGTAGGAAATGAGAGGGAATTCAAACAACAATTGAAAAAAGGATGCTAGTTGTCTAACATGAAGATGAATCACCATTCCTTAGACTTTGGGAACGGATTTCAATCACCACTACCAGTTGGTTAACCTGAAGAAGAGTCACATGAATGACAAACACTTCGTAAAAATATGCAAAGCAATATGCTCGAGGCGCCTCTAAAAACACTACACTCCTCCAACCTGCATGTTGGGTGGATCCTAGCAATGGAAGTTGATCAGGAAGTCCAAAGCCTAAGGAAGCAAGTAGCAAAAAAGCTGGAAGATTGATATATAAGATAAATCCAAAAAAAA
Organism: Larix kaempferi; assembly: GCA_027924585.1. Classification (NCBI taxonomy): domain Eukaryota; kingdom Viridiplantae; phylum Streptophyta; class Pinopsida; order Pinales; family Pinaceae; genus Larix; species Larix kaempferi. Next base: position 11,616,448 of record BSBM01000232.1, read on the forward strand.
AAATGAAAGCAAAAACAAGCAAGTAAGATCTTGCCACAAGTTTGGATGAAGAATTCCCACACGTCCTAGAGTTAGCTATCTTCCCATGGGAGGCTTGGAACGCAGTCCCGCGAGTTAATGCAACTCTAGGACGATGAATCCCATGAATGCCAGTTGTCTAACAGGAAGATGAATCCCATGAATGCCAGTTGTCTAACAGGAAGATGAATTACAAGAGTTGTGTGAGTTGCAAGAGTCTATCATGTAACTAGAGGATCACTGAGAGTAGGAAATGAGAGGGAATTCAAACAACAATTGAAAAAAAGGATGCTAGTTGTCTAACATGAAGATGAATCACCATTCCTTAGACTTTGGGAACGGATTTCAATCACCACTACTAGTTGGTTAACCTGAAGAAGAGTCACATACAACACTTCATAAAAATCTGCAAAGCAATATGCTCGAGGCGCCTCTAAAAACACTACACTCCTCCAACCTGCATGTTGGGTGGATCCTAGCAATGGAAGTTGATCAGGCAGTCCAAAGCCTAAGCAAGCAAGTAGCAAACAAGCTGGAAGATTGATATATAAGATAAATCCAACAAAAAAAAGAAATGAAAGCAAAAACAAGCATGTAAGATCTGACCACAAGTTTGGATGAAGAATTCCCACACATCCTAGCGGTAGCTGTCTTCCCACAGGAGGCTTGCAACGCATTCCCGCGAGTTAATGCAACTCTTTTGTAAATCAAAGATACCAGGTGTCAGTTGCAAGAGTCTATAATCCAAGTAGAGGACAACTGAGAGTAGAAAACAAGGGGGGAATCAAAGCACAATTGAAAAAAAGATCCACTCCTACTTGTCTAAACTGAATATGAATTACAAGAATGTTAAAAACCCTATAGTAATGTTCAACTCACGCTGACCGAGGTGCCCTTGAAAAACCCTACTCTCCTTCAACTTGCATGTTGGGAAGAATCATGCAATGGAAGTTGATTAAGCAGTCCAAATCCTGAGCAAGCAATAAACAAACAAGCAGGAAAATGGATATATAAACTAAATAAAACAAAATCCAGAAATGCAAGCAATAACAAGTAGGTACATTTTGGCCAAATGTATGGGTGAGTTGTTCACACACGCCCTTGAGATAGTTATTGTCCCATCGAAGACTTGCAATGCAATCCAGCAAGTCGATGCAACTCTGTAATATATCACAAATACCATGTGTGAGTTGCAGGAGGCTATCATGTAACTAAAGGATCACTGAGAGTAGCAAATAAGGGGGAATTCAAAGAGCAATGGAAAAAGGGATGCTAGTTGTCTAACAGGAAGATGAATCCCATGAATCTTAAACAAATTATAGAAATCTATATCTCACTCTGATCGAGGTGTAATCGAAAAAACCTACTCTGCCCCAACTAGCATGTTCGGCGGAACCAGGCAATGGAAGTCAATAAGGCAGTCGAAATCCTAAGCAAGAAACTAGTATACAAGCCGAAAAATGGATGTCTAAGCTAAATAAAGAAAAACCCAGAAATAAAAGAAATAACAAGTGGATAATATCTGGCGACATGTTTGGATGAGTTGTTCACACACGTCCTTGAGATAGTTATACTCCCACCGGAGACTTGCACTGCAATCGAGCGAGTTAATGCAAGTCTGACGAGGAGCCTTCGAAAAACCCTACCCTCCTCATCCTTGTATGTTGGGAAGAACCAGGAAATGGAAGTAGATCAAGCAGTCCAAATCATGACCACGCAACAAGCAAACAAGTAGGAAAATGGACATATAAACTAAAGAAAACAAAACCCAGAAATTTAAGCAATAAAAAGCAGGTAAGGTTTGGCCACATGTTTGGATGAGTTGTTCACACACGTACTATATGTGGTTATAGTCCCACCAGAGACTTGCGATGCAATCCAGCGAGTCGATGCATCTCTATAATATATCACAAATACCATGTGTGAGTTGGAGGAGTCTATCATGTAACTAGAGGATCACTGAGAGTAGGAAATAAGGGGGAATTCAAACAACAATTGAAAAAAGGATGCTAGTTGTCTAACATGAAGATGAATCACCAGTCCTTAGATTTTGGGAATGGAGTTCAATAACCACTACCAGTTGGTTAACCTGAAGAAGAGTCACATGAATGACAAACACTTCGTAGAAATCTGCAAAGTGATATGCTAGAGGCGCCTCTAAAAACACTACGCTCCTCCAACGTGCATGTTGGATGGATCCTAGCAATGGAAGTTGATCAGGCAGTCCAAAGCCTAAGGAATCAATTAGCAAACAAGCTAGAGGATTGATATATAAGATAAATCAAAAAAAAAAAATGAAAGCAAAAACGAGTAAGTAAGATCTGGCCACAAGTTTGGATGAAGAATTCCCACACGTCCTAGAGGTAGCTATCTTCCCACGGGAGGCTTGCAACGCAGTCCCACGAGTTAATGCAACTCTATTGTACATCAAAGAGACCAGGTGTCAGTTGCAAGAATCTATCATGCAAGTAGAGGACAACTGAGAGTAGGAACAAAGGGGGGGATTCAAAGAACAAATGAAAAAAAGATCCACTACTAGTTGTCTGACCTGAATATGAATTACATGAATGTTAAACACCCTATAGAAATGTACAACTCACTCTGACCGAGGCGCCCTTCAAAAACCCTACTCTCCTTCAACTTGCATGTTGGGAAGAATCAGGCAATGGACGTTGATCAAGCAGTTGAAATCCCGAGCAAGCAACAAACAAACAAGCAAGAAAATGGATATATAAACTAAATAAAACAAAATCCAGAAATGCAAGCAATAACAAGTAGGTACGTTTTGGCCAAATGTTTGGGTGAGTTGTTCACACACATCCTTGAGATAGTTATCGTCCCATCGGAGACTTGCAATGCAATCCAGCGAGTCGATGCAAATCTGTAATATATAACAAATACCATGTGTGAGTTGCAGGAGGCTATAATGTAACTAAAGGATCACTGAGAGTAGCAAATAAGGGGGAATTCAAATAGCAATGGAAAAAAGGATTCCAGTTGTCTAACATGAAGATGAATCCCATGAATGTTAAACAAATTATAGAAATCTATATCTCACTCTGATCGAGGCATAATCGAAAAAACCTACTCTCCTCCAACTAGCATGTTCGGCGGAACCAGGCAATGGAAGTCGATCAGGCAGTCGAAATCCTGAGCAAGCAACTAGTATACAAGCCGGAAAATGGATGTCTAAGCTAAATAAAGCAAAACCTAGAAATAAAAGAAATAACAAGTGTATAATATCTGGCGACATGTTTGGATGAGTTGTTCACACACGTCCTTGAGATAGTTATCCTCCCACTGGAGACTTGCACTGCAATCCAGTGAGTCGATGCAAGTCTGACCAAGGAGCCTTCGAAAAACCCTACCCTCCTCATCCTTGTATGTTGGGAAGAACCAGGAAATGGAAGTAGATCAAGCAGTCCAAATCGTGAACACGCAACAAACAAACAAGTAGGAAAATGGACATATAAACTAAAGAAAACAAAACCCAGAAATTTAAACAATAACAAGCAGGTAAGGTTTGGCCACATGTTTGGATGAGGTTTTCACACACATCCTATAGGTGGTTATAGTCCCACCGTAAACTTGCGATGCAATCCATCGAGTCGATGCATCTCTATAATATATCACAAATACCATGTGTGAGTTGCAGGAGTCTATCATGTAACTAGAGGATCACTGAGAGTAGGAAATGAGGGGGAATTCAAACAACAATTGACAAAAGGATGCTAGTTGTCTAACATGAAGATGAATCACCAGTCCTTAGATTTTGGGAACGGAGTTCAATCACCACTACCAGTTGGTTAAACTGAAGAAGAGTCACATGAATGACAAACACTTCGTAGAAATCTGCAAAGCGATATGCTCAAAGCGCCTCTAAAACCACTACGCTTCTCCAACCTGCATGCTGGGTGGATCCTAGCAATGGAAGTTGATCAAGCAATCCAAAGCCTAAGGAAGCAATTAGCAAACAAGCTGGAAGATTGATATATAAGATAAATTAAATAAATAAATAAATTAAAGCAAAAACAAGCAAGTAAGATCTGGCCAAAAGTTTGGATGAAGAATTCCCACACGTCCTTGAGGTAGCTATCTTCCCATGGGAGGCTTACAACGCAGTCCCGCGAGTTAATGAAACTCTATTGTAAATCAAAGAGACCAGGTGTCAGTTGCAAGAGTCAATCATGCAAGTAGAGGACAACTGAGAGTAGGAACAAAGGGGGGGATTCAAAGAACAATTTAAAAAAAGATCCACTACTAGTTGTCTGACCTGAATATGAATTACATGAATGTTAAACACCCTATAGAAATGTACAACTCACTCTGACCGAGGCGCCCTTGAAAAACCCTACTCTCCTTCAACTTGCATGTTGGGAAGAATCAAGCATTGGATGTTGATCAAGCATTCCAAATCCCGAGCAAGCAACAAACAAACAAGCAGGAAAATGGATATATAAACTAAATAAAACAAAACCCAGAAATGCAAGCAAGAACATCAGGTAAGTTTTGGTCAAATGTTTGGATTAGTTGTTCACACACATCCTTAAGATAGTTATAGTCCCACCGGAGACTTGAAATGCAATCCAGCGAGTGGATGCAACTCTGTAATATATCACAAATACCATGTGTGAGTTGCAGGAGGCTATCATGTAACCAAAGGATGACTGAGAATAGAAAATAAGGGGGAATTAAAAGAGCAATTGAAAAAAGGATGCCAGTTGTCTAACATGAAGATGAATCCCATTAATGTTAAACAACTTATAGAAATCAATATCACTTCGATAGAGGCATAATCGAAAAACACTACTCTCCTCGAACCATCATGTTCGGCGAAACCAAGCAATGGAAGTCTATCAGGAAGTCGAAATCCTAAGCAAGCAACTAGTAGACAAGCTGGAAAATTGACGTCTAAGCTAAACAAAGAAAAACCCATAAATAAAAGCAAATACCATGTGTGAGTTGTAGGAGGCTATCATGTAACTAAAGGATCACTGAGAATAGCAAATAAGGGGGAATTCAAAGAGCAACTGAAAAAAGGATGCCAGTTGTCTAACATGAAGATGAATCCCATGAATGTTAAACAACTTACAAAAATCTATATCTCACTCTGATCGAGGCGTAATCAAAAAATCCTACTCTCCTCCAACTAGCATGTTCGGCGGAACCAGGCAATGGAAGTCGACCAGGCAGTCGAAATCCTAAGCAAGCAACTAGTAGACAAGCCGTAAAATTGACATCTAAGCTAAATAAAGCAAAACCTAGAAATAAAAGCAATAACAAGTGGATAATATATCGCCACATGCTTGGATCAGGCGCTCCCACACCTCGTAGAGGTAGTTATATTCCCACGGGAGGCTTACAATGCAATCACGCAAGTAAAAGATATTATGTAGTAAACCACATAGACTAGGTCTTGGTTGCATAAATCTATGATGCAAGTAAAGGACCACCACGACCAGAAAAGTAGGGGGAATCCAAGGCACAATAAAAAAAAAAATTGCTTCTAGTTGTCTCTCCTAAAGATGAATGCTCTGAATAATAAATATTCTATAGAAATCTCCAACGCAATCTTATTGAAGTTCCCTCGAGAAACGTTGTTATCCTCTAACCTGCATTCTGGGAGATTTGTAAGATCAGAAAAGTAATGAAAGTTGGAAATGATAGCGGAATCGAAGGGATAATACAAAAAATGATCCGCTCCTATTTGTCTAACTCAAAGATCAATCCTGTGAAAAATAAACACCAAGTAGAAATCTGCAACGCAATCTGATTGAGGCGCCCACGAGAAAACCTACTATCCTCTAACCTGCATGTCAGGAGGAAAATGGCAATGGAATTTCATCCGACTATCCGAATCCTAAGCAACCAACAAACAAACAAATTGAAAATTTTATATATAAGTTAATAAAAAAGAAAAAGAAATGTATGGAATAAGAATTGTTTAGTTAGTTTTCTTAAAACGCAATTTTATGTAGATATGTACCTAAAAATGCTTAAGATGAATCCCATGAATGTTAAACACCCTGTAGAAATCTACAAGTCACTTTGACCGAGGCGCCTGTTATCACATATATAGTAGTCGGGCTACCATACATTATTTTTCTGATTCCAGTACACTATTCAGCCAGTTCCCTTACATTAAGATGCTGAGATGAGCATCTATATTGGATCACTATCATATTTTGGACAGCAGTTGTATTCCCCATGCCATGACTGAGTTTCAGGACACTTAGAGAGATGATCGATGTAGCCATTATACCATTTGTACAGAGCAGTCAGTAGTGCCTAGAGTTGCAGTAGCAGTTTCATAGGACAGATGATGGTTCAGATGGTGAGCATTCAGGTATATGACTCAGCAGGTATATCATTGTGTTATGGTTATATTGCTTTTATACTTATTCTTATAGCATGTCTTAGCACTTAGTGTCATGATCTGGCGATCATATAGATATGTGGACCTGGTTGATCTGATTATATATACTATATTGTACCTACTCAGACTTAGAAGTTCACTATTCATACTCATTGGTTTTACCCTCCTTAGGGAGAATAGAGGTGATCATTCCACCATACCTTGGCTTGCTAGTGTTGGCTCCATTATTCATTGTCTTCATCCATCCATTGCTTACCTTTTAGTTTATCACCCTGACTTACTACTTGACTAGTGGCATGGAGGACTTTTCCCCACTGTAGCCTCTGTATTGGATGAGATTCCCTGTTTACTGTGTCTTGGCTCTGAGTTGGTGACAAAACTTACCTGTGGTGAGTTGGATTGTAGGCCTAAATCATTCTGGTCAGTTGTCCCGATGTTTGGCATTGGCTCGAACTCCCCCTAGTCACTTGAGATGTTGTTGGCTAAAACTGAAAGCTCGTGTACTATTTATGGAAACTGATAAATTCGTCCATGGAAACTAAAAAGAGCAAGAGCGATGAACTGCTGAAAAATACTCCTAAAAAAAGATAAGAAAGGTCCAAAAAGCAATGATTCTTAAAAGCTATATCTAAACAATTGCTGACCTTATACATGTATCAAAATATGCCCTGGATGCAAGCTGCAACTAGTTGTGCTTATCAGCACACCTGAGATCCGAAGGGTTATGTAGGCCAAAAAGGCCATGAAATGAACTTGAATGATCCTAATGAACCTGGATCAACTTGATATAGACATGATGCCTAAGTTGAATAAGCACTCTCTAAACAACTTATCCATTTGTGAGACACCGCCATTCCCTGTGTTGTTTCTCATTCAGTGTATACTTCGATAGAGGCATAATCAAAAAACACTACTCTCCTCCAACCAGCATGTTCAGCGGAACCAAGCAATGGAAGTCTATTAGGTAGTCGAAATCCTGAGCAAGCAACTAGTAGACAAGCTGGAAAATTGACGTCTAAGCTAAATAAAGCAAAAACCAGAAATAAAATCAAATACCATGTGTGAGTTGCAGGAGGCTATCATGTAACTAAAGGATCACTGAGAGTAGCAAATAAGGGGGAATTCAAAGAGCAATTGAAAAAAGGATGCCAGTTGTCTAACATGAAGATGAATCCCATGACTGTTAAACAACTTACATAAATCTATATCTCACTCTGATCGAGGCGTAATCGAAAAAACCTACTCTCCTCCAACTAGCATGTTCGGCAGAACCAGGCAATGGAAGTCGGTCAAGCAGTCAAAATCCTGAGCAAGCAACTAGTAGACAAGCCAAAAAATTTAGGTCTAAGCTAAATAAAGGAAAACCCAGAAATAAAAGCAATAACAAGTGGATAATATATCCCCAGATGCTTGGATCAGGCGTTCCCGCACCTCCTAGAGGTAGTTATCTTCCCACAGGAGCCTTAAAATGGAATCCCACGAGTAAAAGATATTATGTAGTCCACCACATAGACTAGGTCATGGTTGCAGAAATCTATCATGTAAGTAGAGGGCCACCACGACCAGAAAAATAGGGGGAATCCAAGGCAAAATATAAAAAAATTGCTTCTAGTTGTCTCTCCTGAAGACGAATCCTGTGAATAATAAACACCTTATAGAAAGCTCCAACGTGATCTGATTGAAGTGCCCTCGAGAAACATTTTTATCATCTAACCTGCATGCTGGGAGATGTGTAAGATCAATAAAGAAATGAAAGTAGGAAATGATAGGGGAATCCAAGGGATAATACAAAGAATGATCCACTCCCATTTGTCTAACTCGAAGATGAATCATGTGAAAAATAAACACCCGGTAGAAATCTGCAATGCAATCTGATTGAGGCACCCACGAGAAAACCTACTATACTCTAACCTGGATGTTGGGAGGAAACTGGCAATGGAAGTTCATCCGACTATCCAAATCCTAAACAACCAACAAAAAAACAAGTTGAAAAATTGATATATAAGTTAATAAAAAAGAAAAAGAAATGTATAGAATAAAAATTGTTTAGTTAATTTTCTTAAAACACAATTTTATGGAGATATGTACCTAAAAAAGCTCAAGATGAATCCCATGGAGATGAATCCCATGAATGTTAAACACCCTGTAGAAATCTACAAGTCACTTTGATCGAGGCGCCCTTGAAAAACCCTACCCTCCTCATCCTTGCATGTTGTGAAGAATTAGGAAATGGAAGTTGATCAAGCAATCCATATCCTGACCATGCAACAAGCAAACAAGCAGGAAAATGGTCATATAAACTAAAGAAAACAAAACCTAGAAATGAAAGCAATAACAAGCAGGTAAATTTTGGCAACATGTTTGGATGAGTTGCTCACACACGTCCTAGAGGTACTTATAGTCCCACCAGAGACTTGCAATACAATCCAGCGAGTCGATACAACTCTATAATATATCACAAATACCATGTTTGAGTTGCAGGAGTCTATCATGTAACTAGAGGATCATTGAGAGTAGGAAATGAGGGGGAATTCAAAGAACAATTGAAAAAAGGATGCTAGTTGTCTAACATGAAGATGAATCACCAGTCCTTAGATTTTGGGAATGGAGTTCAATCACCACTCCATGTTGGTTAACTTGAAGAAGAGTCACATGAATGACAATATCTTCGTAGAAATCTGCAAAGTGATATGATCGAGGCGCCTCTAAAAACACTACGCTCCTCCAACCTGCATGTTGGGTGGATCCTAGCAATGGAAGTTGATCAGGCAGTCCAAAGCCTAAGGAATCAAGTAACAAACAAGCTGGAAGATTGATATATAAGATAAATCCAACAAAAAAAGAAATGAAAGCAAAAACAACCATGTAAGATCTCGCCAAAAGTTTGGATGAAGAATTCCCACACGTCCTAGAGGTAGCTATCTTCCCACGGGAGGCTTGCAACGCAGTCCCGTCAGTTAATGCAACTCTATTGTAAATCAAAGAGACCAGGTGTCAGTTGCAAGAGTCTATCATGCAAGTAGAGGACAACTAAGAGTAGCAAACAAGAGGGGGATTCAAAGCACAATTGAAAAAAAGATCCACTCCTAGTTGTCTGACCCGAATATGAATTACATGAATGTTAAACAAACTGTAGAAATGTACAACTCACTCTAACCGAGGCGCCCTTGAAAAACCCTACTCTGCTTCAACTTGCATGTTGGGAAGAATTAGGCACTGGAATTTGATCAAGCATTGCAAATCCTGAGTAAGCAACAAACAAACAAGCACGGAAATGGATATATAAACTAAATAGAACAATACTAAGAAATGCAAGCAATAACAAGCAGGTAAGTTTTGGCCAAATGTTTGGATGAGTTGTTATCACACGACCTTGAGACTTGCAATGCAATCCAGCGAGTCGATGCAACTCTGTAATATATCACAAATACCATGTGTGAGTTGCAGGAGGCTATCATGTAGCTAAAGGATCACTGGGAGTAGCAAATAATGGGAAATTCAAAGAGCAATTGAAAAAATGATGCCACTTGTCTAACATGAAGATGAATCCCATGAATGTTAAACAACTTATAGAAATCTAGATCTCACTCCGATCGAGTCGTAATCGAAAAACCCTACTTTCCTTCAACCAACATGTTCGGCAGAACCAGGAAATGGAAGTCGATCGGGCAGTTGAAATACTGAGCAAGCAACTAGTACACAAGCCAAAAAATCGACGTCTAATCTAAATAAAGAAAAACCAAGGAATAAAAGCAATTACAAAGGGATAATATCTCACCACATGTTTGGATGAGTTGTTCACACACGTCCTTCAGATAGTTATTGTCCCACCGGAGACTTGCAATGCAATCCAGTGAGTGGATGCAACTCTGACCGAGGAGCCCTCGAAAAACCCTACCCTCCTCATCCTTACATGTTGGGAAGAATCAGGAAATGGAAGTTGATCAAGCAGTCCAAATCGTGACCATGCAACAAGCAAACAAGCAGGAAAATGGACATATAAACTAAAGAGAACAAAACCCAGAAATGAAAGTAATAACAAGCAGGTAAGGTTTGGCCAAATGTTTGGATGAATTGTTTGCACACGTCCTAGAGGTAGTTATAGTCCCATCGGAGACTTGCAATGCAATCCAGCGAGTCGATGCACTTCTATAGTATATTACAAATACCATGTGTGAGTTGCAGGAGTCTATCATGTAACTAGAGGATCACTGATAGTAGGAAATGAGGGGGAAGTCAAAGAACAATTGAAAAAATGATGCTAGTTGTCTAACAAGAAGATGAATCCTGTGAATGTTAGTGAAAAATTGATAAGTTGATAGAAATTTATATCTCACTCCGATAGAGGTGTAATCGAAAAACCCTACTCTCCTCCAACCAGCATGTTCGGCAGAACCAGGCAATCGAAGTCAATCATGCAGTCGAAATCATGAGGGAATCCAAGGCAAAAGATATTATGTAGTAAACCACATAGACTAGGTCATGGTTGCAAAAATCTATGACGCAAGTAGAGGAACACCACGACCAGAAAAGTAGGGGGAATCCAAGGCACAATATAAAAAATATTTGCTTCTATTTGTCTCTCATGAAGATGAATCCTCTGAATAATAAATATTCTATGGAAATCTCCAATGCAATCTGATTGAAGTGCCCTCGAGAAACGTTGTTATCCTATTTGTCTAACTCGAAGATGAATCCTGTGTAAAATAAACACCCAGTAGAAATCTGCAATGCAATCTGATTGAGGCGCCCACGAGAAAACCTACTATCCTCTAACCTGCATGTTGGGAGGAAACTGGCAATGGAAGTTCATCCGTCTATCAGAATCCTAAACAAACAACAAACAAACAAGTTGACAATTTCATATATAAGTTAATAGAAAAGAAAAAGAAATGTATGGAATAAGAATTGTTTAGTTAGTTTTCTTAAAACGTAATTTTATGTACATATGTACCTAAAAAAGCTCAAGATGAATCCCATGAATGTTAAACACCCTGTAGAAATCTACAAGTCACTTTGACCGAGGCGCCCTTGAAAAACCCTACCCTCCTCATCCTTGCATGTTGGGAAGAATCAGGAAATAGAAGTTGATCAAGCAGTCCAAATCCTGTCCACGCAACAAGCAAACAAGCAGGAAAATGGTCATATAAACTAAAGAATACAAAACCCATAAATGAAACCAATAACAAGCAGGTAAGGTTTGGCCACATGTTTGCATGAGTTGTTCACACACGTCCTAGAGGTAGTTATAGTCCCACCGGAGACTTGCAATGCAATCCAGCGAGTCGATGCAACTCTATAATATATAACAAATACCATGTGTGAGTTCATGTGTGAGTTCCAGGAGTCTATCATGTAACTAGAGGATCACTGAGAGTAGGAAATGAGGGGGAATTCAAAGAACAATTGAAAAAAGGATGCTAGATTTCTAACATGAAGATGAATCACCACTCCTTAGATTTTGGGAACGAAGTTCAATCACCACTCCCAGTTGATTAACCTCAAAAAGAGTCACATGAATGACAAACACTTTGAAGATATATGCAAATCGATATGATCGAGGCGCCTCTAAAAACACTACGGTCCTCCAACCTGCATGTTGGTTGGATCCTAGCAATGGAAGGTTGTCTGGAAGCCCAGAGCCTAATGAAGCAAGTAGCAAACAAGCTGGAAGATTGATATATAAGATAAATCCAACAAAAAAAAGAAATAAAATAAAAAACAAGCAAGTAAGATCTGGCCACAAGTATGGATGAAGAATTCCCACGCGTCCTAGAGGTAGATATCTTCCCATGGGAGGCTTGCAACGCAGTCATGCGAGTTAATGCAACTCTATTATAAATCAAAGAGGCCAGGTGTTAGTTGCAAGAGTCTATAATGCAAGTAGAGGACAACTAAGAGTACGAAACAAGGGGGGGATTCAAAGCACAATTGAAAAAAGATCCACTCCTAGTTGTTTGACCTGAATATGAATTACATGAATGTTAAACACCCTGTTGAAATGTATAACTCACTCTGACCGAGGCGCACTTGAAAAACCCTACTCTCCTTCAACTTGCATGGTTGGAAGAATCAGGCAATGGAAGTTGATCAAGCAGTCCAAATCATGAGCAAGCAACAAACAAACAAGCAGGAAAATGGATATATAAACTCAATAAAACAAAACCCAAAAATGCAAGAAATAACAAGCACGTAAGTTTTGGCAAAATGTTTTGATGAGTTGCTCACACACGTCCTTGAAATAGTTATCTTCCCACCGGAGACTTGCAATGCAATCCAGCGAGTCGATGAACCTCTGTAATATATCAAAAATACCATGTGTGAGTTGCAGGAGGCTATAATGTAACTAAAGGATCACTGAGAGTAGCAAATAAGGGGGAATTCAAAGAGCAATTGAAAAAAGGATGCAACTTGTCTAACATGAAGATGATTCTCGTGAATGTTAAACAACTTATAGAAATCTATATCTCACTCCGATTGAGGCGAAATCGAAGAACCCTACTCTCCTACACCCAGCATGTTCGGCGGAACCAGGCAATAGAAGTCGATCAGGCAGTCGAAATCCTGAGCAAGCAACTAGTAGACAAGCCAAAAAATTGACGTCTAAGCTAAATAAAGCAAAACCCATAAATAAAAGCAATAACAAGTAGATAATATCTCGCCACATGCTTGGATCAGGCATTCCCACACCTCCTAGAGGTAGTTAGCTTCCCACATGAGGCTTACAATGCAATCCCGCGAGTAAAATATATTATGTAGTAAACCACATAGAGTAGGTGTTGGTTGCAGAAATATATAATGCAAGTAGAGGACCACCACGACCAGGAAAGAAGGGGAAATCCAAGGCCCAATATAAAAAAGTAATTTCTTCCAGTTGTCTCAACTGAAGATGAATCTAGTTAATAATAAACACCCTATAGTAATCTCCAATGCAATCTGATTGAAGTTCCCTCGAGAAAAGTTATTATCCTCTAACCTGCATGTTGGGATATGTATAATATCAATAAAGAAATGAAAGTAGCAAACCAGAGGGAAACCGAAGGGATAATACAAAAAATGATTTGCTCCTATTTGTCTAACTCGAAGATGAATCCTGTGAAAAATAAAAACCCGGTAGAAATCTGCAACGCAATCTGACTGAGGCGCCCATGCGAAAACCTACTATCCTCTAACTTGCATGTTGGGAGGAAACTGGAAATGGAAGTTCATCCAACTATCCAAATCCTAAGCAACCAACAAACAAACAAGTTGATACATTTATATATAAGTTAATAAAAAATAAAAAGAAATAAATGCCATAAAAATATGTTGTTTAGTTAGTTTTCTTAAAACGCAATTTTATGTAGATATGTACCTAAAAAAAAACAAGATGAATCCCATGAATGTTAAACACCCTATAGAAATATACAAGCCACTCTGACCGAGGCACCTTTGAAAAACCCTACCCTCCTCATGCTTGCATGGTCAGAAGAATCATGAAATGGAAGTTTATCAAGCAGTCCAAATCCTGACCACGCAACAAACAAACAAGAAGGAAAATGGACATATAAACTAAAGAAAACAAAACCCAGAAATGAAAGAAATAACAAGCAGGTAAGGTTTGGCCACATTTTTGGATGAGTTGTTCACACACGTCCTAGACATAGTTATAATCCCACCTGAGACATTCAATGCAATCCAGCGAGTCGATGCAACTCTATAATATATCACAAATACCATGTTTGAGTTGCAGGAGTCTATCATGTAACCAGAGGATCAGTGAGAGTAGGAAATAAGGGGGAATTCACAGAACATTTGAAAAAAGCATGCTAGTTGTCTAACATGAAGATGAATCACCACTCCTTATATTTTGGGAATGGAGTTCAATCACCACTCCCAGTTGGTTAACCTAAAGAAGAGTCACATGAATGACAAACACTTCGTAGAAATATGCAAAGCGATATCATCGAGGCGCCTCTAAAAACACTACGTTCCTCCAACCTGCATGTTGGGTGGATCCTAGCAATGGAAGTTGATAAGGCAGTCCAAATCCTAAGGAAGTAAGTAGCAAACAAGCTGGAAGATTGATATATAAGATAAATCAAACAAAAAAAAGAAATGAAAGCAAAAACAACAATGTAAGATGTGGCCACAAGTTTGGATGAAGAATTCCCACACGTCCTAGAGGTAGCTATCTTCCCACGGGAGGCTTGCAACGCAGTCCCATGAGTTAATGCAACTCTATTGCAAATCAAAGAGACTAGGTGTCAGTTACAAGAGTCTATCATGCAAGTAGAGGACAATTGAGAGTAGGAAATAAGGGGGGGATTCAAAGCACAATTGAAAAAAAGAACCACTCCTAGTTGTCTGACCCGAATATGAATTACATGAATGTTAAACACACTGTAGAAATGTACAACTCACTCTGACCAAGGCGCCCTTGAAAAACCCTACTCTGCTTCAACTTGCATGTTGGGAAGAATTAGGCAATGGAATTTGATCAAGCAGTCCAAATCCTAAGGAAGCAACAAACAAACAAGTGGAAAAATGGATATATAAACTAAATAAAACAATACACATAAATGCAAGCAATAAGAAGCAGGTAAGTTTTGGCCAAATGTTTGTATGAGTTGTTATCACATGACCATGAGATACTTATAGTTCCACCACAGACTTGCAATGCAATCCAGCGAGTCGATGCAACTCTGTAATATATCACAAATACCATGTGTGAGTTGCAGGAAGCTATCATGTAGCTAAAGGATCACTAAGAGAAGCAAATAATGGGAAATTCAAAGAGCAATTGAAAAAAGGATCCCACTTGTCTAACATGAAGATGAATCCCATGAATGTTAAACAACTTATAGAAATCTATATCTCACTCCGATTGAGGCGTAATAGAAAAACCCTACTCTCCTCCAACCAGCATGTTTGGAGGAACCAGGCAATGGAAGTCGATCAGGCAGTCGAAATCCTGAGCCAACAACTAGTAGACAAGCCAGAAAATCGACGTCTAATCTAAATAAAGAAAAACCAAGAAATAAAAGTAATTACAAGTGGATAATATCTCGCCACATGTTTTGATGAGTTGTTCAAACACGTCCTTGAGATAGTTATTGTCCCACCGTAGACTTGCAATTCAATCTAGCGAGTCGATGCAACTCTGACCGAGGAGCCCTCGAAAAACCCTACCCTCCTCATCCTTGCATGTTCGTGAGAATCAGGAAATGGAAGTTGATAAAACAGTCCAAATCGTGACCACGCAACAAGCAAACAAGCAGGAAAATGGACATATAAACTAAAGAGAACAAAACCCAGAAATGAAAGCAATAACAAGCAGGTAAGGTTTGGCCACATGTTTGGATAAATTGTTCGCACACATCCTAGAGGTATCTATAGTCCCACCGGAGACTTGCAATTCAATCCAGCGAGTCGATGCAACTTTATAATATATCACAAATACCATGTGTGAGTTGCAGAAGTCTTTCATGTAACTAGAGGATCATTGATAGTAGGAAATGAGGGGCAATTCAAAGAACAATTGACAAAAGGATGCTAGTTGTCTAACATGAAGATGAATACCGTGAATGTTAAACAGCTGATAGAAATTTATATCTCACTCCGATAGAGGCATAATTGAAAAACCCTACTCTCCTCCAACCAGCATGTTCGACGGAACCAGGAAATCGAAGTCAATCATGTAGTCAAAATCATGAGCAAGCAACTAGTAGACAAGCCAGGAAATTGACGTCTGAGCTAAATAAATAAAAACCCATAAATAAAAGCAATAAAAAGTGGATAATATCTTGCCACATGCTTGGATCAGGCACTCCCGCACCTCCTAGAGGTAGTGATCTTCCCACAGGAGGCTTACAATACAATCCCGCGAGTAAAAGATATTAGGTAGTAAACCACATAGACTAGGTGTTGGTTGCAGAAATCTATAATGCAAGTAGAGGACCACCACGACTAGGAAAGAAGGGGGAATCCAAGGCCCAATATAAAAAAATATTTTCTTCTAGTTGTCTCACCTGAAGATGAATCCTATGAATAATAAAAACCCTATAGAAATCTCCAACGTAATCTGATTGAAGTGCCCTCGAGAAATGTTATTATCATCAAACCTACATGTTGGGAGATGTATAAGATCAATAAAGAAATGAAAGTAGGAAACGAGAGGGGAATCCAAGCGATAATACAAAAAATGATCCGCTCCTATTTTTCTAACTCGAAGATGAATCATATTAAAAATAAACACCCGGTAGAAATCTGCAACGCCATCTGATTGATGCGCCCACGAGAAAACCTACTATCCTCTAACCTGCATGTTGAGAGGAAATTGGCAATGGAAGTTCATCTTACTATCCAAATCCTAAGGATTTCGACTGCCTGATCGACTTCCATTGCCTACTCTCCTCCAACCAGCATGTTCGGCGGAACCAGGCAACGGAAGTCAATCAGGAAGTCGAAATCCTGAGCAAGCAACTACTAGACGAGCCAAAAAATTGATGTCTAAGCCAAATAAAGAAAAACCCAGAAATAAAAGCAATTACAAGTGTATAATATCTCGCCATATGTTTGGATGAGTTGTTCACATACGTCCTTGAGATAGTTATTGTCCCACCGGATACTTGCAATGCAATCCAGCGAGTCGATGCAACTATGACCGAGGAGCCCTCGAAAAACCCTACCCTCCTCATCCTTGCATGTTGGGAAGAATCAGGAAATGAAAGTTGATCAAGCAGTCCAAATCGTGACCACGCAGCAAGCAAACAAGCAGGAAAATGGACATATAAACTAAAGAGATCAAAACCAAGAAATGAAAGTAATAACAAGCAGGTAAGGTTTGGCCACATGTTTGGATGAGTTGTTCACACACGTCCTAAAGGTAGTTATAGTCCCACCGAAAACATGCAATGCAATCCAGCGAGGCGATGCAACTCTATAATATATCACAAATATCATGTGTGAGTTGCAGGAGTCTATCATGTAACTAGAGGATCACTGAGAGTAGGAAATGAGGGGGAATTCAAAGAACAATTGAAAAAAGGATGCTAGTTGTCTAACATGAAGATGAATCACCACTCCTTAGATTTTGGGAATGGAGTTCAATCACCACTCCCAGTTGGTTAACCTGAAGAAGAGTCACATGAATGACAAACACATCGTAGAAATCTGCAAAGTGATATGATCGAGACGCCTCTAAAAACACTACGCTCCTCCAACCTACATGTTGGGTGGATCCTAGCAATGGAAGATGATCAGGCAGTCCAAATGTAAGCAAGCAAGTAGAAAACAAGATGGAAGATTGATATATAAGATAAATCCAACAACAACCAAAAAAATGAAAGCAAAAACATACAAGTAAGATCTAGCCACAAGTTTGGATGAAGAATTCCCACACGTCCTAGATGTAGCTATCTTCCCACGGGAGGCTTGCGACGCAGTCCCGCGAGTTAATGCAACTCTATTGTAAATCAAAGAGACCAGGTGTCAGTTGCAAGAGTCTATCATGCAAGTAGAGGACAACTGAGAGTAGAAAACACAGGGGCGATTCAAAGCAAAATTGAAAAAATGATTCACTCCTAGTTGTCTGACCCAAATATGAATTACATGAATGTTAAACACACTATAGAAATGTACAAATCACTCTGACCGAGGAACGCTTGAAAAACCCTAATCTCCTTCAACTTGCGTGTCGGGAAGAATCAGGCAATGGAAGTTGATCAAGCAGTCCAAATCCTGAGCAAGCAACAAACAAACAAGCAGGAAAATAGTTATATAAACTAAATAAAACAAAACCCAGAAATGCAAGCAATAACAAGCAGTTAAGTTTTGGCCAAATGTTTGGATGACTTGTTCACAAACGTCCTTAAGATAGTTATTGTCCCATCGCAGACTTGCAATGCAATCCAACGAGTCGATGCAACTCTGTAATATATCACAAATACCATGTGTGAGTTGCAGGAGGCTATCAAGATGAATGCCATGGAGATGAATCCCATGAATGTTAAACACCCTATAGAAATCTACAAGTCACTTTGACTGAGGCGCCCTCGAAAAACCCTACCCTCCTCATCCTTGCATGCTGTGAAGAATCAGGAAATAGAAGTTGATCAAACAGTCCATATCCTGACCACGCAACACACAAACAAGCAGGAAAATGGTCCTATAAACGAAAGAAAACAAAACCCAGAAATGAAAGCAATAACAAGCAGATAAGGTTTGGCCACATGTTTGGATGAGTTGTTCACACACGTCCCAGAGGTAGTTATAGTCCCACAAGAGACTTGCAATGCAATCCAGCGAGTCGATACAACTCTATAATATATCACAAATACCATGTTTGAGTTGCAGGAGTCTATCATGTAACTAGAGGATCACTGAGAGTAGGAAATGAGGAGGAATTCAAAGAACAATTGAAAAAAGGATGCTAGTTGTCTAACATGAAGATGAATTACCACTCCTTAGATTTTGGGAATGGAGTTCAATCACCACTCCCTATTTGTTAACCTGAAGAAGAGTCACACGAATGACAAGAACTTCGTAGAAATCTGCAAAGCGATATGATCGAGGCGCCTCTAAAAACACTACGCTCCTCCAACCTGCATGTCGGGTGGATCCTAGCAATGGAAGTTGATCAGGCAGTCCAAAGCCAAAGGAAGTAAGTAACAAAAAAGCTGGAAGATTGATATATAGGATAAATCAAACACAAAAAAGAAATGAAAGCAAAAACAACCATGTAAGATCTGGCCACAAGTTTGGATGAAGAATTCCCACACGTCCTAGAGGTAGGTATCTTCCCACGAGAGGCTTGCAATGCAGTCCCGCGAGTTAATGCAACTCTATTGTAAATCAAAGAGACCAGGTGTTAGTTACAAGTGTCTATCATGCAAGTAGAGGACAACTGAGAGTAGGAAACAAGGGGGGGATTCAAAGCACAATTGAAAAAAAAATCCACTCCTAGTTGTTTGACCCGAATATGAATTACATGAATGTTAAACGCACTGTAGAAATGTACAACTCACTCTAATCGAGGCGCCCTTGAAAAACCCTACTCTGCTTCAACTTGCATGTTGGGAAGAATTAGGCAATGGAAGTTGATCAAGCAGTCCAAATCCTGAGGAAGCAACAAACATTCAAGCGGAAAAATGGATATATAAACTAAATAAAACAATACACAGAAATGCAAGCAATAACAAGCAGGTAAGTTTTGGCCAAATGTTTGGATGAGTTGTTATCACACGACCATGAGATACTTATAGCCCACCACAGACTTGCAATGCAATCCAGGGAGTTGATGCAACTCTGTAATATATCACACATACCATGTGTGAGTTGCAGGATAATACAAAAAATGATCTGCTCCTATTTGTCTAACTCGAAGATGAATGCTATGAAATATAAACACACAGTAGAAATCTGCAACGAGATCTGATTGAGGCGCCCACGAGAAAACCTACTATCCTCTAACCTGCATGTTGAGAGGAAAATGGCAATGGAAATTCATCTTACTATCCAAATCCTAAGGATTTTGACTGCCTGATCGACTTTCGTTTCCTACTCTCCTCCAACTAGCATGTTCGGTGGAACCAAGCAACGGAAGTCGATCAGGCAGTCGAAATCCTGAGCAAGCAACTACTAGACGAGCTGAAAAATTGACGGCTAAGCTAAATAAAGAAAAACCTAGAAGTAAAAGCAATTACAAGTGTATAATATCTCGCCACATCTTTGGATGAGTTGTTCACACACGTCCTTGAGATAGTTACCATCCCAACGGAGACTTGCAATGCAATCCAGCGATTCGATGCAACTCTGACTGAGGAACCTTCGAAAATCCCTACCCTCCTCATCCTTGTATGTTGGGAAGAATTAGGAAATGGAAGTTGATCAAGCAATCCAAATCGTGACCATGCAACAAGCAAACAAGTAGGAAAATGGACATATAAACTAAACAAAACAAAACCAAGAAATTTAAGCAATAACAAGCAGGTAAGTTTTGGCCACATGTTTGGATCAGTTGTTCACACACATCCTAGAGGTAGTTATAGTCCCACCAGAGACATGCAATGAAATCCAGCGAGTCGATGCAACTCTATAATATATCACAAATACCATGTGTGAGTTGCAGTAGTCTATCAGGTAACTAAAGGAACAGTGAGAGTAGGAAATGAGGGGGAATTCAAAGAACAATTGAAAAAAGCATGCTAGTTGTCTAACATGAAGATGAATCACCACTCCTTATATTTTGGGAATGGAGTTCAATCACCACTCCCAATTGGTTAACCTGAAGAAGAGTCACATTAATGACAAACATGTCGTAGAAATATGCAAAGTGATATGATCTAGGCACCTCTAAAAACACTACACTCCTCCAACGTGCATGTTGGGTGGATCCTAGCAATGGAAGTTGATCAGGCAGTCCAAAGCCTAAGCAAGCAAGTAGCAAACAAGCTGGAAGATTAATATATAAGATAAATCCAAAAAAAAAAAGAAATGAAAGCAAAAACAAGCAAGTAAGATCTGGCCACAAGTTTGGATGAAGAATTCCCACACGTCCTAGTAGTAGCTATCTTCCCACGGGAGGCTTGCAATGCAGTCCTGCGAGTTAATGCAACTCTATTGTCAATCAAAGATACCAGGAGCCAGTTGCAAGAGTCTATCATGCAAGTAGAGGACAACTGAGAATAGGAAACAAGGGGGGGAATCAAAGCACAATTGAAAAAAAGATCCACTCCTAGTTGTCTGAACTGAATATGAATTACATCAATGTTAAACACCTTGTAGAAATGTACAACTCACTCTGACCGAGGTGCCCTTGAAAAACCCTACTCTCCTTCAACTTGCATGTTGGGAAGAATCAGGCAATGGAAGTTAATAAAGCAGTCCAAATCCTGAGACAACAACAAACAAACAAGCAGGAAAATGGATATATAAATTAAATAAAACAAAATCCAGAAATGCATGCAATAACAAGTAGGTAAGTTTTGGCCAAATGTTTGAGTGAGTTGTTCACACACGTCCTTGAGATAGTTATTGTCCCACCGGAGACTTGCAATGCAATCCAGCGAGTCGATGTAACTCTGTAATATATCACAAATACCATGTGTGAGTTCCAGGAGGCTATAATGTAACTAAAGGATCACTGAGAGTAGCAAATAAGGGGGAATCAAAGAGGAAATGAAAAAAGTATTCCAGTTGTCTAACATGAAGATGAATCCCATGAATGTTAAACAACTTATAGAAATCTATATCTCACTCTGATCGAGGCTTAAGCGAAAAAACCTACTCTCCTCCAACTAGCATGTTCTGCGGAACCAGGCAATGGAAGTTGATCAGGCAGTCGAAATACTAAGCAAGCAACTAGTAGACAAGCTGGAAAATGGATGTCTAAGCTAAATAAACAAAAACCCAGAAATAAAAGAAATAACAAGTGGATAATATCTCGCCACATGTTTGGATGAGTTGTTCACACATGTCCTTGAGATAGTTATCCTCCCACCGAAGACTTGCAATGCAATCCAGTGAGTGGATGCAACTCTGACCAAGGAGCCTTCGAGAAACCCTACCCTCCTCATCCTTGTATGTGGGGAAGAATAAGGAAATGGAAGTTGATCAAGCAGTCCAAATCGTGACCACACAACAAGCAAACAAGTAGGAAAATGGACATATAAACTAAAGATAACAAAACCCAGAAATTTAAATAATAACAAGCAAGTAAGGTTTGGCCACATGTTTGGATGAGTTGTTCACACACGTCCTAGAGGTAGTTATACTCCCATCGGAGACTTGCAATGCAATCCAGCGAGTCAGTGCAAGTCTATAATATATCACAAATACCATGTGTGCGTTGCAGGAGTCTATCATGTAACTAGAGGATCACGAAGAGTAGGAAATGAGAAGGAATTTAAAGAACAATTGAAAAAAGGATGCC
This sequence comes from Larix kaempferi, assembly GCA_027924585.1. Lineage (NCBI taxonomy): Eukaryota > Viridiplantae > Streptophyta > Pinopsida > Pinales > Pinaceae > Larix > Larix kaempferi. The sequence continues at coordinate 11,638,755 of BSBM01000232.1, forward strand.
AGTTGTCTAACATGAAGATGAATCACCAGTCCTTAGATTTTGGGAATGGAGTTCAATCACGACTACCAGTTGGTTAACCTGAAGAAGAGTCACATGAATGACAAGAAATTCATAGAAATCTGCAAAATGATATGATCGTGGCACCTCTAAAAACACTACGCTCCTCCAACCTGCATGTTGGGTGGATCCTAGAAATGGAAGTTGATCAGGCAATCCAAATCCTAAGGAAGCAAGTAGAAAACAAGCTGGAAGATTGATATATAAGATAAATCCAACAACAACAAAAAATTAAAAACAAAAACAAGCAAGTAAGATCTGGCCACAAGTTTGGATGAAGAATTCCCACACGTCCTAGAGGTAGCTATCTTCCCACGGGAGGCTTGCAATGCAGTCCCGCGAGTTAATGGAACTCTATTGTAAATCAAAGAGACCAGGTGTCAGTTGCAAAAGTCTATCATGCAAGTAGAGCACAACTGAGAGTAGGAACAAAGGGGCGGATTCAAAGCATAATTGAAAAAGAGATCCACTACTAGTTGTCTGACCTGAATATGAATTACATGAATGTTAAACACCCTATAGAAATGTACAACTCACTCTGACCGAGGCGCCCTTGAAAAACCCTACTCTCCTTCAACTTCCATGTTGGGAAGAATCAGGCAATGGATGTTGATCAAGCAGTCCATATCCTGACCACGCAACAAACAAACAAGCAGGAAAATAGTCATATAAACTAAAGAAAACAAAACCCAGATATTAAAGCAATAACAAGCAGGCAAGGTTTGGCCACATGTTTGGATGAGTTGTTCACACACATCCTAAAGGTAGTTATAGTCCCACCGGAGACTTGAAATGTAATCCAGTGAGTCGATGCAACTCTGTAATATATCACAAATACCATGTGTGAGTTGCAGGAGCCTATCATGTAACTAAAGTATCACTGAGAGTAGCAAATAAGGGGGAATTAAAAGAGCAATTGAAAAAAGGATGCCAATTGTCTAACATGAAGATGAATCCCATGAATGTTAAACAACTTATAGAAATCAATATCACTTCGATCGAGGCATAATCAAAAAACCCTACTCTCCTCCAACCAGCATGTTCGGCGGAACCAGGCAATGGAAGTTGATCAGGGAGTCGAAATCCTGGGCAAGCAACTAATAGGAAAGCCGTAAAATTGACGTCTAATCTAAATAAAGCAAAACCCAGAAATAAAATCAATAACGAGTGGATAATATATCGCCAAATGCTTGGATCAAGCGTTCCCGCACCTCCTAGAGGTAGTTATCTTCCCACGGGAGGCTTACAATGCAATCCCGCGAGTAAAAGATATTATGTAGTAAACCACATAGACTAGGTCATGGTTGCAGAAATCTATAATGCAAGTAGAGGAATACCACGACCCAAAAAATAGGGGGAATCCAAGGCACAATATAAAAAAAAATTGCTTCTAGTTGTGTCTCCTGAAGATAAATCCTGTGAATAAAAAACACCGTATAGAAATCTCTGACACAATCTGATTGAAGTGCCCTAAAGAAACATTGTTATCCTCTAACCTGCATGCTTGGAGATGTGTAATAACAATAAAGAAATGAAAGTAGGAAACGATAGGGGAATCCAAGGGATAATACAAAAAATGATCCGCTCCTATTTGTCTAACTCGAAGCTGAATCCTATGAAAAATAAACACCCATTAGAAATCTGCAATGCGATCTGATTGAGGCGCCCACGAGAAAACCTAGTATCCTCTAACCTGCATGTTGAGAGGAAATTGGAAATGGAAGTTCATCTTACTATCCAAATCCTAAGAAACCAACAAATAAACAAGTTGAAAAATTTATATATAAGTTAATAAAAAAGAAAAAGAAATGAATGCAATAAAAATTGTTTAGTTAATTTTCTTAAAACACAATTTTATGGAGATATGTACCTAAAAAAGCTCAAGATGAATCCCATGAATGTTAAACACCCTATAGAAATCTACAAGTCACTTTGACCGAGGCGCCCTCGAAAAACCCTACCCTCCTCTTCCTTGCACGTTGTGAAGAATCAGGAAATGGAAGTTGATCAAGCAATCCATATCCTGACCATGCAACAAGCAAACAAGTAGGAAAATGGTGATATAAACTAAAGAAAACAAAACCCAGAAATGAAAGCAATAACAAGAAGGTAAGGTTTGGCCACATGTTTGGATGAGTTGTTCACACACGTCCTAAAGGTAGTTATAGTCCCACCAGAGACTTGCAATGCAATCCAGCGAGTCGATACAACTCTATAATATATCACAAATACCATGTTTGAGTTGCAGGAGTCTATCATGTAACTAGAGGACCACTGAGAGTACGAAATGAGGGGGAATTCAAAGAACAATTGAAAAAAGGATGCTAGTTGTCTAACATGAAGATGAATCACCAGTCCTTAGATTTTGGGAACGGAGTTCAATCACCACTCCATGTTGGTTAAACTGAAGAAGAGTCACATGAATGACAAGAACTTCGTAGAAATCTGCAAAGCGATATGATCGAGTCGCCTCTAAAAACACTACGCTCCTCCAACCTGCATATTGGGTGGATCCTAACAATGGAAGTTGATCAGGCAGTCCAAAGCCTAAGGAAGCAAGTAACAAAAAAGATGGAAGATTGATATATAAGATAAATCAAACAAAAAAAAGAAATGAAAGCAAAAACAACCATGTAAGATCTGGCCACAAGTTTGGATGAAGAATTCCCACACATCCTAGAGGTAGCTATCTTCCCACGGGAGGCTTGCAACGCAGTCCTGCAAGTTAATGCAACTCTATTGTAAATCAAAGAGACCAAGTGTCAGTTGCAAGAGTCTATCATGCAAGTATTGGACAACTGAGAGTATCAAACAATGGGGGGATTCAAAGCACAATTGAAAAAAAGATCCACTCCTAGTTGTCTGACCCGAATATTAGTTACATGAATGTTAAACACACTGTAGAAATGTACAACTCACTCTAACCGAGGCGCCCTTGAAAAACCCTACTCTGCTTCAACTTGCATGTTGGGAAGAATTAGGCACTGGAAGTTGATCAAGCATTCCAAATCCTGAGTAAGCAACAAACAAACAAGCAGGAAAATGGATATATAAACTAAATAGAACAATACTAAGAAATGCAAGCAATAACAAGTAGGTAAGTTTTGGCCAAATGTTTGGATCAGTTGTTATAACACGACCTTGAGATAGTTATCATCCCACCGCAGACTTGCAATGCAATCCAGCAAGTTGATCCAACTATGTAATATATCACAAATACCATGTGTGAGTTGCAGGAGGCTATCATGTAGCTAAAGGATCACTGAGAGTAGCAAATAATGGGAAATTCAAAGAGCAATTGAAAAAATCATGCCACTTGTCTAACATGAAGATGAATCCCGTGAATGTTAAACAACGTATAGAAATCTATATCTCACTCCGATCGTGGCGTAATAAAAAAACCCTTCTTTCCTCCAACCAGCATGTTCGGCAGAACTAGGAAATGGAAGTCGATCAAGCAGTTGAAATCCTGAGCAAGCAACTAGTAGACAAGCCGGAAAATCGACGTCTAATCTAAATAAAGAAAAACCAAGAAATAAAAGCAATTACAAGTGGATAATATCTTGCCACATGTTTGGATGAGTTGTTCACACACGTCCTTGAGATAGTTATTGTCCCACTGGAGACTTGCAATGCAATCTAGTGAGTCGATGCAACTCTGACCGAGAAGCCCTCGAAAAACCCTACCCTCCTCATCCTTGCAAGTTGGGAAGAATCAGGAAATGGAAGTTGAACAAGCAGTCCTAATCGTGACCACGCAACAAGCAAACAAGCAGGAAAATGGACATATAAACTAAAGAGAACAAAACCCAGAAATGAAAGCAATAACAAGCAGGTAAGGTTTGGCCACATGTTTGGATGAATTGTTCACACACGTCCTAGAGGTACTTATAGTCCCACCAGAGACTTGCAATGCAATCCAACGAGTCGATGCAACTCTATAGTATATCACAAATACCATGTGTGAGTTGCAAGACTCTATCATGTAACTAGAGGATCACTGATAGTAGGAAATGAGGGGGAAGTCGAAGAACAATTGAAAAAAGGATGCTAGTTGTCTAAAAGGAAGATGAATCACCACTCCTTAGATTTTGGGAACGGAGTTCAATCACAACTCCCAGTTGGTTAACATGAAGAAGAGTCACATGAACGACAAACACATCGTAGAAATCTGCAAATTGATATGATCGAGACGCCTCTAAAAACTCCTTCAACCTGCATGTTGGGCGGACCCTAGAAATGGAAGTTGATCAGGCAGTCCAAACGTAAGCAAGCAAGTAGAAAACAAGCTGGAAGATTGATATATAAGATAAATCCAACAAAAAAAAGAAATGAAAGCAAAAACAAGCAAGTAAGATCTAGCCACACATTTGGATGAAGAATTCCCACACGTCCTAGAGGTAGCTATCTTCCTACAGGAGGCTTGCAACGTAGTCCTGCGAGTTAATGCAACTCTATTGTAAATCAAAGAGACCAGGTGTCAGTTGCAAGAGTCTATCATGCAAGTAGAGGACAATTGAGAGTAGGAAGCAAGGGGGGGATTTAAAGCACAATTGAAAAAAAGATCCACTCCTAGTTTTCTGACCCAAATATGAATTACATCAATGTTAAACACACTGTAGAAATGTACAACTCACTCTGACCGAGGCACGCTTGAAAAACCCTACTCTGCTTCAACTTGCCTGTTGGGAAGAATAAGGTAATGGAAGTTCATCAAGCAATCCAAATCCTGAGAAAGCAACAAACAATGAAGCAGGAAAATGGATATATAAACAAAATAAAATAAAACCCATAAATGCAAGCAATAACAAGCAGGTAAGTTTTCGCCACATGTTTGGATGAGTTGTTCAAACGCGTCCTTGAGATAGTTATCATCCCACCGGAGACTTGCAATGCAATCCAGCGATTCGATGCAACTCTATAATATATAACAAATACCATGTGTGAGTTCATGTGTGAGTTGCAAGAGTCTATCATGTAACTAGAGGATCACTGAGAGTAGGAAATGAGGGGGAATTCAAAGAACAATTGAAAAAAGGATGCTAGTTGTCTAACATGAAGATGAATCACCACTTCTTAGATTTTGGGAACGGAGTTCAATCACCACTTCCAGTTGGTTAACCTGAAGAAGAGTCACATGAATAACAAACACTTCATAGAAATCTGTAAATTGATATGATCGAGTCACCTCTAAAAACACTACGCTCCTCCAACCTGCATGTTGGGTGGATCCTAGAAATGGAAGTTGATCATGAAGTCCAAACCTAAGCAAACAAGCTGGAAGATTGATATATAACAAAAATCCAACAAAAAAAAGAAATGAAAGCAAAAACAAGCAAGTAAGATATAGCCACAAGTTTTGATGAAGAATTCCCACACGTCCTAGAGGTAGCTATCTCTCCACGGGAGGCTTGCAACGCAGTACCGCGAGTTAATTCAACTCTATTGTAAATCAAAGAGACCAGGTGTCAGTTGCAAGAGTCCATCATGCAAGTAGAGGACAATTGAGAGTAGGAAACAAGGGGGGGATACAAAGCACAATTGAAAAAAAGATCCATTCCTAGTTGTCTGACCAGAATATGAATTACATGAATGTTAAACACCCTGTAGAAATTTACAACTCACTCTGACGGAGGAGCCCATGAAAAACCCTTCTCTCCTTCAACTCGCATGTTGGGAAGAATCAGGCAATGGATGTTGATCAAGAATTCCAAATGCTCGGGAAACATTATTATCCTCTAACCTGCATGCTGGGAGATGTATAAGATCAATAATGAAATGAAAGTAGGTAACGAGAGGGGAATCCAGGGGATAATACAAAAATGATACGCTCCTATTTTCCTAACTCGAAGAAGAATCCTGTGGAAAATAAACACCTGGTAGAAATCTGCAACGCAATCTGATTGAGGCGCCCACGAGAAAACCTACTATCCTGTAACCTGCATGTTCGGAGGAAACTGGCAATGAAAGTTCATCCAACTATGCAAATCCTAAGCAACCAACAAACAAACAAGTTGAAAAATTTATATATAAGTTTATAAAAAAGAAAAATAAATGAATGCAATAAAAATATATTGTTTAGTTAGTTTTCTTAAAAAGCAATTTTATGTAAATATGTACCTAAAAAAGCTCAAGATGAATCCCATGAAGTGGAATCCCATGAATGTTAAACACCCTGTAGAAATATACAAGTCACTTCAACCTAGGCGCCCTCGAAAAACCCCACCCTCCTCATCCTTGCATGTTGGGAAGAATCAGGAAATGGAAGTTGATCAAGCAGCTCAAATCGTGACCACGCAACAAGCAAACAAGCAAGAAAATGGACATATAAACTAAAGAAAACAAAACCCAGATATGAAAGCAATACCAAGCAGGTAAGGTTTATCCACATGTTTGGATGAGTTGTTCACACACGTCATTGAGGTAGTTATAGTCCCACCGGATACTTGCAATGCAATCTAGCGAGTCGATGCAACTCTATAATATATCATAAATACCATGTTTGAGTTCCAGGAGTCTATCATGTAACTACAGGATCACTGAGAGTAGGAAATGAGGGGGAATTCAAAGAACAATTGAAAAAAGCATGCTAGTTGTCTAACATGAAGATGAATCACCACTCCTTAGATTTTGGGAACCGAGTTAAATCACAAGTCTCAGTTGGTTAACCTCAAAAAGAGTCACATGAATAACAAACACATTGAAGAAATCTGCAAATCAATATGATCGAGGCGCCTCTAGAAACACTACGCTCCTCCAACCTGCATGTTGGTTGGATCCTAGCAATGGAAGTTGATCAGGCAGTCCAAAGCCTAAGGAAGCAAGTAGCAAACAAGTTGGAAGATGGATATATAAGATAAATCCAACAAAAAAAAGAAGTAACAAAAAAAACAAGATAGTAAGATTTGGCCACAAGTTTTGATAAAGAATTCCCACACGTCCTAGAGGTAGCTATCTTCCCACGGGAGGCTTGCAACGTAGTCCCTCGAGTTAATGCAACTCTATTGTAAATCAAAGAGACCAGGTGTCAGTTGCAAGAGTCTACCATGCAACTAGAGGACAACTGACAGTAGGAAACAAGGAGGGGATTCAAAGCACAATTGAAAAAAAGATCCACTCCTAGTTGTCTGACCTAAATATGAATTACATGAATGTTAAACACCCTGTAAAAATGTACAACTCACTCTGACCGAGGCGCGCTTGAAAAACCCTACTCTGCTTCAACTTGCATGTTGGGAAGAATCGGGCAATGGAAGTTGATGAAGCAGTCCAAATCCAGAGCAAGCAACAAACAAACAAGCAGGAAAATGGATATATAAACTAAATAAAACAATACCCAGAAGTGCAAGCAATAAAAAGCAGGTAAGTTTTGGCCAAATGTTTGGATGAGTTGTTCACACACGACTTTGAGATAGTTATCGTCCCACCACAGACTCGCAATGAAATCCAGTGAGTCGATGCAACTCTGTAATATATCACAAATACCATGTGTGAGTTGCAGGAGGCTATCATGTAGCTAAAGGATCACTAAGAGTAGCAAATAATGGGAAATAAAAAAAGCAATTGAAAAAAGGATGCCACTTGTCTAACTTGAAGATGAATCCCATGAATCTTAACAAACTTACAGAAATTTACATCTCACTCCGATCGAGGCATAATCGAAAAACCCTACTCTCCTCCAACCAGCATGTTCGGTGGAACCAAGCAATGGAAGTCGCTTAGGCAGTCGAAATCCTGAGCAAGCAACAACTAGACGAGACGAAGAATTGACGTCGAAGCTAAATAAAGAAAAACCCAGAAATAAAAGCAATTACAAGTGTATAATATCTCGCCACATGTTTGGATGAGTTGTTCACACACGTCCTTGGGATAGTTATTGTCCCACCGGAGACTTGCAATGCAATCCAGTGAGTCGATGCAACTCTGACAGAGGAGCCCTCGAAAAACCCTACCCTCCTCATCCTTGCATGTTGGGAAGAATCAGGAAATGGAAGTTGATCAAGCAGTCCAAATCGTGACAACGCAACAAGCAGGAAAATGGACATATAAACTAAAGAGATCGAAACCCAGAAATGAAAGCAATAACAAGCTGGTAAGGTTTGGCCACATGTTTCGATGAGTTGTTCACACACGTCCTAAAGGTAGTTATAGTCCCATAGGAAACTTGCAATGCAATCCAGCGAGGCGATGCAACTCTATAACATATCACAAATATCATGTGTGAGTTGCAGGAGTCTATCATGTAACTAGAGGATCACTGATAGTAGGAAATGATGGGGAAGTCAGAGAACAATTGAAAAAAGGATGCTAGTTGTCTAACATGAAGATGAATCACCATTCCTTAGATTTTGGGAACGTAGTTCAATCACCACTCCCAGTTGGTTAACCTGAAGAAGAGTCACATGAATGACAAACACATCGTAGAAATCTGCAAAGTGATATGATCGAGACGCCTCTAAAAAAACTACGCTCCTCCAACCTGCATGTTGGGTGGATCCTAGCAATGGAAGTTGATAAGGTATTCCAACCGTAAGCAAGCAAGTAGTAAACAAGCTGGAAGAATGATATATACGATAAAGCCAACAAAAAAATGAAATGAAAGCAAAAAAAACCAAATAAGATCTAGCCACAAGTTTGGATGAAGAATTCCCACACGTCCCAGATCTAACTATCTTCCCACATGAGGTTTGCAACGCAGTCCTGCGAGTTAATGAAACTCTATTGTTAATCAAAGAGACCAGGTGTCAGTTTCAAGAGTCTATCATGCAAGTAGAGGAAAAATGACAGTAGGAAACAAGGGGGGGATTCAAAGCACAATTGAAAAAAAGATCCACTCCTAGTTGTCTGACCTGAATATGAATTACATGAATGTTAAACACCCTGTAAAAATCTACAACTCGCTCTGACCAAGGCACCCTTGAAAAACCCTACTCTGCTTCAACTTGCATGTTGGGAAGAATCAGGAAATGGAAGTTGATCAAGCAGTCGAAATCCCGAGCAAGCAGCAAACAAACAAGCAGGAAAATGGATATATAAAGTAATAAAACAAAACCCAGAAATGCAAGCAATAACAAGCAGGTAAGTTTTTTCCAAATGTTTGGATGAGTTGTTCACACACGTCCTTGAGATAGTTATCGTCCCACCGGAGACTTGCAATGCAATCCAGTGAGTCGATGCAACTCTGTAATATATCACAAATACCATGTTTGAGTTGCAGGATTCTATCATGTAACTAAAGGATCACTAAGAGTTGCAAATAAGGGGGAATTCAAAGAGCAATGGAAAAAAGGATGCCACTTGTCTAACATGAAGATGAATCCCATGAATGGTAAACAACTTATAGAAATATATATCTCACTCCAATCGAGGCGTAATCGAAAAACCCTACTTTCCTCCAACCAGCATGTTCGGCAGAACCAGGCAATGGAAGTCGATCATGTAGTTGAAATCCTGAGCAAGCAACTAGTAGACAAGCCCGAAAATTGACATCTAATCTAAATAAAGAAAAACCAAGAAATAAAAGCAATTACAAGTGGATAATATCTCGCCACATGTTTGGATGAGTTGTTCACACACGTCCTTGAGATAGTTATTGTCCCACTGGAGACTTGCAATGCAATCCAGCGAGTCGATGCAACTCTGACCGAGGAGCCCTCGAAAAAACCTACCCTCCTCATCCTTGCATGTTAGGAAGAATCAGGAAATGGAAGTTGATCAAGCAGTCCAAATCGTGACCACGCAACAAGCAAACAAGCAAGAAAATCGACATATAAACTAAAGAGAACAAAACCCAGAAATGAAAACAATAACAAGCAGGTAAGGTTTGGCCACATGTTTGGATGAATTGTTCACACACGTCCTAGAGGTAGTTATAGTCCCACTGAAGACTTGCAATGCAATCCAGCGAGTCGATGCGACTCTATAATAATCACAAATTCCATGTGTGAGTTGCAGGAGCCTATCATGTAGCTAGAGGATCACTGATAGTAGGAAATTAGGGGGAAGTCAAAGAACAATTGAAAAAATGATGCTAGTTGTCTAACATGAAGATGAATCACCACTCCTTAGATTTTGGGAACAGAGTTCAATCACCACTCCCAGTCGGTTAACCTGAAGAAGAGTCAGAGGAATGACAAACACATCGTAGAAATCTGCAAATTGATATGATCAAGACGCCTCTAAAAATACTACGCTCCTCCAACCTGCATGTTGGGTTGATCCTAGCAATGGAAGTTGATCAGGCAGTCCAAACGTAAGCAAGCAAGTAGCAAACAAGCTAGAAGATTGATATATAAGATAAATCCAAGAAAAAAAAGAAATGAAAGCAAAAATAAGCAAGTAAGATCTAGCCACAAGTTTGGATGAAGAATTCCCACACGTGCTAGAGGAAGCTATCTTCCCACAGGAGGCTTGCAGTGCAGTCCTGCGAATTAATGCAACTCTATTGTAAATCAAAGAGACCAGGTTTCAGTTGCAAGAGTCTATCATGCAAGTAGAGGACAACTGAGAGTAGGAAACAAGGGGGGATTTAAAGCACAATTGAAAAAAATATCCACTCCTAGTTGTCTGACCCGAATATGAATTACATCAATGTTAAACAAACTATAGAAATGTACAACTCACTCTGACCGAGGCGCACTTGAAAAACCCTACTCTGCTTCGACTTGCATGTTGGGAAGAATCGGGCAATGGAAGTTGATCAAGTAGTCCAAATCCTGAGCAAGCAACAAACAAACAAGCAGGAAAATGGATATATAAACTAAATAAAACAAAACCCAGAAATGAAAGCAATAACAAGCAGGTAAGTTTAGGCCACATGTTTGGATGAGTTGTTCACACACGTCCTTGAGATAGTTATCGTCCCACCAGAGACTTGTAATGCAATCCAGCGAGTCGATGCAACTGTATAATATATCACAAATACCATGTGTGAGTTCATGTGTGAGTTACAGGAGTCTATCATGTAACTAGAGGATCACTGAGAGCAAGAAATGAGGGGGAATTCAAAGAACAATTGAAAAAAGGATGCTAGTTGTCTAACATGAAGATGAATCACCACTCATTAGATTTTGGGAACGGAGTTCAATCACCACTCCCAGTTGGTCAACCTGAAGAAGAGTCACATGAATTACAAACACTTTGTAGAAATATGCAAAGCGATATGATCGAGGTGCCTCTAAAAACACTGCGCTCCTCCAACCTGCATGTTGGGTGGATCCTAGCAATGAAAGTTCATCAGGCAGTCCAAAGCTAAGCAAGCAAGTAGAAAACAAGCTGGAAGATTGATATATAACATAAATCAAACAAAAAAAAGAAATGAAAGCAAAAACAAACAAGTAAGATCTAGCCACAAGTTTGGATGAAGAATTCCCACACATCCTAGAGGTAGCTATCTTCCCACGGGAGGCTTACAACACACTCCTGCGAGTTAATTCAAATCTATTGTAAATCAAAGAGACCAGCTGTCAGTTGCAAGAGTCTATCATGCAAGTAGAGGACAACTGAGACTAGGAAACAAGGGGGAAATGCAAAGCACAATTGAAAAAAAGATCCACTCCTAGTTGACTTACCTGAATATGAATTACATGAATGTTAAACATACTGTAGAAATGTACAACTCACTCTGACCGAGGCGCCCTTGAAAAACCCTTCTCTTCTTCAACTTGCATGTTGGGAAGAATTATGCAATGGAAGTTGATCAAGAATTCCAAATTCTGAGAAAGCAACAAACAAACAAGCAGGAAAATGGATATATAAACTAAATAAAACAATACCCAGAAATGCAAGCAATAACAAGCAAGTAAGTTTTGGGAAAATGTTTGGATGAGTTGTTATCACATGACCTTGAGATAGTTATCGTCCCACCATAGACTTGCAATGCAATCCAACGAGTCGATGCAACTCTGCAAGATATCACAAATACCATGTGTGAGTTGCAGGAGGCTATCATGTAGCTAAAGGATCATTGACAGTAGCAAATAATGGGAAATTCAAAGAGCAATTGAAAAAAGGATGCCACTTGTCTAACATGAAGATGAATACCATGAATGCTAAACAACTTATAGAAATCTATATCACTCCGATCGAGGCGTAATCGAAAAACACTACTCTCCTCCAACAAGCATGTTCGGCGGAACCAGGCAATGGAAGTCGATCAGGCAGTCGAAATCCTGAGCAAGCAACTAGTAGACAAACGGGAAAATCGACGTCTAATCTAAATAAAGAAAAACCAAGAAATAAAATCAATTACAAGTGGATAATATCTCGCCACATGTTTGGATGAGTTGTTCACACACGTCCTTGAGAGATTTATTGTCCCATCGGAGACTTGCAATGCAATCCAGCGAGTCGATGCAACTCTGACCGAGGAGCCCTCGAAAAACCCTACCCTCCTCATCCTTGCATGTTGGGAAGAAACAGGAAATTGAAGTTGATCAAACATTCCAAATCGTGACCACACAACAAGGAAACAAGCAGGAAAAGGGACATACAAACTAAAGAGAACAAAACCCAGAAATGAAAGCAATAACAAGCAGGTAAGGTTTGGACACATGTTTGGATGAATTGTTTACACACATCCTAGAGGTAGTTATAGTCCCACCGGAGACTTGCAATGCAATCCAGAGAGTCGATGCAACTCTATAATATATCACAAATACCATTTGTGAGTTGCAGAAGTCTATCATGTAACTAGAGGATCACTGATAGTAGGAAATGAGGGGGAATTCAAAGAAAAATTCAAAAAAGGATGCTAGTTGTCTAACATGAAGATGAATCACCACTCCTTAGATTTTGGGAACGGATTTCAATCACCACTCCCAGTTGGTTACCTGAAGAAGAGTCACATGAATGACAAACACTTCGTAGAAATCTGCAAAGTGATATGATCGAGGTGCCTCTAAAAACACTACGCTCCTCCAACCTACATGTTCGGTGGATCCTAGCAATGGAAGTTGATCAGGCAGTCCAAACCTAAGCAAGCAAGTAGAAAACAAGCTGGAAGATTGATATATAACATAAATCCAACAAAAAAAAGAGATGAAAACAAAAACAAGCAAGTAAGATCTAGCCACAAGTTTGGATGAATAATTCCCACACATACTAGAGGTAGCTATCTTCCCATGGGAGGCTTGCAATGCAGTCCCATGATTTAATGCAACTCTATTGTAAATCAAAGAGACTAGGTGTCAGTTGCAAGATTCCATCATGCAAGTAGAGCACAACAATGAGTAGGAAACAAGGGGGGGATACAAAACACAATTGAAAAAAAATCCACTCCTAATTGTCTGACCTGAATATGAATTACATGAATGTTAAACACCCTGTAGAAATGTACAACTCACTCTGACGGAGGAGCCCTTGAAAAACCCTTCTCTCCTTCAACTTGCATGTTGGGAAGAATCACGCAATGGATGTTGATCAAGAATTCCAAATCCTCGCGAAACATTATTATCCTCTAACCTGCATGCTGGGAGATGTATAATATCAATAATGAAATGAAAGTAGCAAACGAGAGGGGAATCTAGGGGATAATACAAAAATGATCCACTCCTATTTGTCTAACTCGAACATGAATACTGTGAAAAATAAACACCTAGTAGAAATCTGCAACGCAATCTGATTGAGGCGCCCACGAGAAAACTTACTATCCTCTAACCTGCATGTTGGGAGGAAACTGGCAATGAAAGTTCATCCGACTATCCAAATCCTAAGCAACCAACAAACAAACAAGTTGAAAATTTTATATATAAGTTAATAAAAAAGAAAAATAAATGAATGCAATAAAAATATATTGTTTAGTTAGTTTTCTTAAAACGCAATTTTTTGTAGATATGTACCTAAAAAAGCTCAAGATGAATCCCATGAAGTGGAATTCGATGAATGTTAAACACCCTGTAGAAATATTCAAGTAACTCTGACCGAGGCTCCCTCGAAAAACCCCACCCTCCTCATCCTTGCATGTTGGGAAGAATCAGGAAATGAAAGTTGATCAAGCAGTCCAAATCGTGACCACGCAACAAGCAAACAAGCAAGAAAATGGACATATAAACTAATTAAAACAAAACCCAGAAATGAAAGCAATACCAAGCAGGTAAGGTTTGGCCACATGTTTGGATGAGTTGTTCACACACATCCTAGAGGTATTTATAGTCCCACCGGATACTTGCAATGCAATCCAGCAAGTCGATGCAACTCTACAATATATCATAAATACCATGTGTCAGTTGCATGAGTCTATCATGTAACTACAGGATCACTGAGAGTAGGAAATGAGGTGGAATTCAAAGAACAATTGAAAAAAGGATGCTAGTTGTCTAACATGAAGATGAATCACCACTCCTTAGATTTTGGGAACGGAATTCAATCACAAGTCTCAGTTGGTTAACCTCAAAAAGAGTCACATGAATGACAAACACATTGAAGAAATCTGCAAATCATTATGATCGAGGCGCCTCTAACAACACTACGCTCCTCCAACCTGCATGTTGGGTGGATCCTAGCAATGGAAGTTGATCAGGCAGTCCAAAGCCTAAGGAAGCAAGTAACAAAAAAGCTGGAAGATTGATATATAAGATAAATCAAACAAAAAAAAGAAATGAAAGCAAAAACAACCATGTAAGATCTGGCCACAAGTTTGGATGAAGAATTCCCACACGTCCTAGAGGTAGCTATCTTCCCACGGGAGGCTTGCAACGCAGTCCTGCAAGTTAATGCAACTCTATTGTAAATCCAAGAGACCAGGTGTCAGTTGCAAGAGTCTATCATGCAAGTATTGGACAACTGGGAGTATCAAACAAGGGGGGGATTCAAAGCACAATTGAAAAAAAGATCCACTCCTAGTTGTCTGACGCAAATATGAATTACATCAATGTTAAACACACTGTAGAAATGTGCAACTCACTCTGACCGAGGCACGTTTGAAAAACCCTACTCTGCTTCAACTTGCCTGTTGGGAAGAATTAGGCAATGGAATTTCATCAAGCAATCCAAATCCTGAGCAAGCAACAAACAATGAAGCAGAAAAATGGATATATAAACAAAATAGAATAAAATCCATAAATGCAAGCAATAACAAGCAGTTAAGTTTTTGCCACATGTTTGGATGAGTTGTTCACACGCGTCCTTGAGATAGTTATCATCCCACCGGAGACTTGCAATGCAATCCAGCGATTCGATGCAACTCTATAATATATAACAAATACCATGTGTGAGTTGCAGGAGTCTATCATGTAACTAGAGGATCACTGAGAGTAGGAAATGAGGGGGACTTCAAAGAACAATTGAAAAAAGGATGCTAGTTGTCTAACATGAAGATGAATCACCACTCCTTAGATTTTGGGAACGGAGTTCAATCACCACTGCCAGTTGGTTAACCCGAAGAAGAGTCACATGAATAACAAACACTTCATAGAAATCTGCAAAGTGATAAGATCAAGTCACCTCTAAAAACACTACGCTCCTCCAACCTGCATGTTGGGTGGATCCTAGAAATGGAAGTTCATCAGGAAGTCCAAACCTAAGCAAACAAGTAGCAAACAAGCTGGAAGATTGATATATAACAAAAATCCAACAAAAGAAAGAAATGAAAGCAAAAACAAGCAAGTAAGATCTAGCCACAACTTTGATGAAGAATTCCCACACGTCCTAGAGGTAGCTATCTTTCCACGGGAGGCTTGCAACGCAGTACCGCGAGTTAATGCAACTCTATTGTAAATCAAAGAGACCAGGTGTCAGTTGCAAGAGTCCATCATGCAAGTAGAGGACAATTGAGAGTAGGAAACAAGGGGGGGATACAAAGCACAATTGAAAAAAAGATCCATTCCTAGTTGTCTGACCAGAATATGAATTACATGAATGTTAAACACCCTGTAGAAATTTACAACTCACTCTGACGGAGGAGCCCTTGAAAAAACCTTCTCTCCTTCAACTTGCATGTTGGGAAGAATCAGGCAATGGATGTTGATCAAGAATTCCAAATGCTCGGGAAACGTTATTATGCTTTAACCTGCATGTTGGGAGATGTATAAGATCAATAATGAAATGAAAGTAGGTAACGAGAGGGGAATCCAGGGGATAATACAAAAATGATACGCTCCTATTTTCCTAACTCGAAGAAGAATCCTGTGGAAAATAAACACCTGGTAGAAATCTGCAACGCAATCTGATTGAGGCACCCACGAGAAAACCTACTATCCTGTAACCTGCATGTTCGGAGGAAACTGGCAATGAAATTTCATCCGACTATGCAAATCCTAAGCAACCAACAAACAAACAAGTTGAAAAATTTATATATAAGTTAATAAAAAAGAAGAATAAATGAATGCAATAAAAATATATTGTTTAGCTAGTTTTCTTAAAAAGCAATTTTATGTAAATATGTACCTAAAAAAGCTGAAGATGAATCCCATGAAGTGGAATCCCATGAATGTTAAACACCCTGTAGAAATATACAAGCCGCTCCGACCTAGGCTCCCTCGAAAAACCCCACCCTCCTCATCCTTGCATGTTGGGAAGAATCAGGAAATGGAAGTTGATCAAGCAGTCCAAATCGTGACCACGCAACAAGCAAACAAGCAAGAAAATGGACATATAAACTAAAGAAAACAAAACCTAGAAATGAAAGCAATACCAAGCAGGTAAGGTTTGGCCACATGTTCGGATGAGTTGTTCACACACGTCATAGAGGTAGTTATAGTCCCACCAGATACCTGCAATGCAATCTAGCGAGTCGATGCAACTCAATAATATATCACAAATACCATATGTGAGTTGCAGGAGTCTATCATGTAGCTACAGGATCACTGAGAGTAGGAAATGAGGGGGAATTCAAAGAACAATTGAAAAAATCATGCTAGTTGTCTAACATGAAGATGAATCACCACTCCTTAGCTTTTGGGAATGGAGTTCAATTACAAGTCTCAGTTGGTTAACCTCAAAAAGAGTCACATGAATCACAAACACATTGAAGAAATCTGCAAATCAATATGATCAAGGCGCCTCTAAAAACACTACGCTCCTCCAACCTGCATGTTGGTTGGATCCTAGCAATGGAAGTTGATCAGGCAGTCCAAAGCCTAAGGAAGCAAGTAGCAAACAAGCAGGAAGATTGATATATAAGATAAATCTAACACAAAAAAGAAGTAACAGCAAAAAAAAGCAAGTAAGATCTGGCCACAAGTTTGGATAAAGAATTCTCACACGTCCTAGAGGTAGCTATCTTCCCACGGGAGGATTGCAACGCAGTCCCACGAGTTAATGAAACTCTATTGTAAATCAAAGAGACCAGGTGTCAGTTGCAAGAGTCTACCATACAAGTAGAGGACAACTGAGAGTAGGAAACAAGGGGGGGTTTCAAAGCACAATTGCAAAAAAGATCCACTCCTAGTTGTCTGACCTGAATATGAATTACATGAATGTTAAACACCTTGTAAAAATGTACAACTCACTCTGACCGAGGCACCCTTGAAAAACCCTACTCTGCTTCAACTTGCATGATGGGAAGAATCAGGCAATGGAAGTTGATCAAGCAGTCCAAATCCTGAGCAAGCAACAAACAAACAAGCAGGAAAATGGATATATAAACTAAATAAAACAATACCCAGAAATGCAAGTAATAAAAAGCAGGTAAGTTTTGGCCAAATGTTTGGATAAGTTGTTCACACACGACCTTGAGATAGTTATCGTCCCACCGCAAACTTGTAATGCAATCCAGCGAGTCGATGCAACTCTGTAATATATCACAAATACCATGTGGGAGTTGCAGGATGCTATAATGTAGCTAAAGGATCATTGAGAGTAGCAAATAATGGGAAATTCAAAAAGCAAATGAAAAAATGATGCCACTTGTCTAACATGAAGATGAATCCCATGAATGTTAAACAACTTATAGAAATCTATATCTCACTGTGATCGAGGCGTAATCGAAAAACCCTACTCTCCTCCAACCAGAATGTTCGGTGGAACCAGGCAATGGAAGTCGATCAGGCCGTCGAAATACTGAGCAAGCAACTACTAGACAAGCCAAAAAATTGACGTCTAAGCTAAATAAGGAAAAACCCAGAAATAAAAGCAATTACAAGTGTATAATATCTCGCCACATGTTTGGATGAGTTGTTCACACACATCCTTGAGATAGTTATCGTCCCACAGGAGACTTGCAATGCAATCCAGCGAGTCGATGCAACTCTGACCGAGGATCCCTCGAAAAACCCTACCCTCCTCATCCTTGCATGTTGGGAAGAATCAAGAAATGGAAGTTGATCAAGCAGTCCAATTAGTGACCACGCAACAAGCAAACAAGCAGGAAAATGGACATATCAACTAAAGAGATCAAATCCCAGAAATGAAAGCAATAACAAGCAGGTAATGTTTGGCCACATGTTTGGATGAGTTGTTCACACACGTCCTAGAGGTAGTTATTGTCCCACCGGAAACTTGCAATGCAATCCAAAGAGGCGATGCAACTCTATAATATATCACAAATATCATGTGTGAGTTGCAGGAGTCTATCATGTAACTAGAGGATCACTGATAGTAGGAAATGAGGGGGAAGTCAAAGAACAATTGAAAAAAGGATGCTAGTTGTCTAACATGAAGATGAATCACCACTCCTTAGATTTTGGGAACGGAGTTCAATCACCACTCCCAGTTGGTTAACCTGAAGAAGAGTCACATGAATGAAAAACACATCATAGAAATATGCAAAGTGGTATGATCGAGACACATCTAAAAACACTACGCTCCTCCAACCTGCATGTTGGGTGGATCCTAGCAATGGAAGTTGATCAGGCAGTCCAAACGTAAGCAAGCAAGTAGAAAACAAGCTGGAAGATTGATATATAAGATAAATCCAACAAAAAAAAAGAAATGAAAGCAAAAACAAGCAAGTAAGATCTAGCCACAAGTTTGGATGAAGAATTCCCACACGTCCTAGAGGTAGCTATCTTCCCACGGGAGGCTTGCAACGCAGTCCCAAGAGTTAATGCTACTCTATTGTAAATCAAAGAGACCAGGTGTCAGTTTCAAGAGTCTATCACGAAAGTAGAGGACAACTGAGAGTAGGAAACAAGGGGGGGATTCAAAGCACAATTGAAAAAAAGATCCACTCCTAGTTGTCTGACTTGAATATGAATTACATGAATGTTAAACAACCTGTAGAAATGTATAACTCACTCTGGCTTAGGTGCCCTTGAAAAACCCTACTCTCCTTCAACTTACACGTTGGGAAGAATCATGCAATGGAAGTTGATCAAGCAGTCCAAATCTTCAGCAAGCAACAAACAAACAAGTGGAAAAATGGATATATAAACTAATTAAAACAAAACCTATAAATGCAAGTAATAACAAGAAGTTAAATTTTGGACAAATGTTTGGATGAGTTGTTCACACACGTCCTTGAGATAGTTATCATCCCACCGGAGACTTGCAATGCAATCCAGCGAGTCGATGCAACTCTGTAATATCTCACAAATACCATGTGTGAGTAGCAGGAGTCTATCATGTAACTAAAAGAACACTGAGAGTAGCAAATAAGGGGGATTTAGAAGAGAAATTGAGAAAATTCTGGCAGTTTTCTAACATGAAGATGAATCCCATGTATGTTAAACAACTTATAGAAATCTATATCTCACTCCGATCGAGGCGTAATCGAAAAACCCTACTCTCCTCCAACCAACATGTTCAGGGAAACCAGGTAATGGAAGTCGATTAGGAAGTCGAAATGCTAAGAAAGCAACTAGTACACAAGCCGGAAAATTGACGTCTAAGCTAAATAAAGTAAAACCCCAGAAATAAAAGCAATAACAAGTGGATAATATCTCGCCACATGCTTGGAAAAAACGTTCCCGCACCTCCTAGAGGTAGTTATCTTCCCATGTGAGGCTTACAATGCAATCCCGTGAGTAAAATATATTATGTAGTAAACCACATAGACTAGGTGTTGGTTGCGGAAATCTATAATGCAAGTAGAGGACCACCAAGACCAGGAAAGAAGGGGGAATCCAAGGCACAACATAAAAAAATATTTACTTCTAGTTGACTCACCTGAAGATGAATCCTGTGAATAATAAGCACCCTATAGAAATATCCAATGCAATCTGATTGAAGTGCCCTCGAGAAACGTTCTTATCCTCTAACCTACATGTTGGGAGATGTATAAGATCAATAAAGAAATGAAAGTAGGAAATGAGAGCGGAATCCAAGGGATAATACCAAAAATGATCCGCTCCTATTTGTCTAACTCGAAGATGATTCCTGTGAAAAATAAACACCCGGTAGAAATCTGAAACGCAATCTGATTGAGGCACCCATGAGAAAACCAACTATGCTCTAACCTGCATGGTGGGAGGAAACTGGCAATGGAAGTTCATCCGACTATCCCAATCCTAAGTAACCAACAACAAACAAGTTGAAAAATTTATATATAAGTTAATAAAAGAGAAAAAGAAATGAATGCAATAAAAATATATTGTTTAGTTAGTTTTCTTAAAATGCAATTTTATGTAGATATGTACCTAAAAAACCTCAAGATGAATCCCATGAAGATCAGTCCCATGAATGTTAAACACCCCGTAGAAATCTACAAATCACTCTGACCGAGGCGCCCTCGAAAAACCCTACCCTCCTCATCCTTGCATGTTGAGAAGAATCAGGAAATGGAAGTTGGTCAAGCAGTGCAAATCCTGACCACGCAACAAGCAAACAAGCATGAAAATGGACATATAAACTAAAGAAAACAAAACCCAGAAATGAAGGCAATAACAAGCAAGTAAGGTTTGGCCACATGTTTCGATGAGTTGTTCACACACGTCATAGAGGTAGTTGTAGTCCCACTGGAGACTTGCAATGCAAACCAACGAGTCGATGCAACTCTATAATATATCACAAATACCATGTGTGAGTTGCATGAGTCTATCATGTAACTAGAGGATCAGTGCAAGTAGGAAATGAGGGGGAATTCAAAGAACAATTTAAAAAAGGATGCTAGTTGTCTAACATGAAGATGAATCACCACTCCTTAGATTTTGGGAATGGAGTTCAATCACCACTCCTAGTTGGTTAACCTAAAGAAGAGTCACATGAATGAAAAACACTTCGTAGAAATCTGCAAAGTGATATGATCGAGGCGCCTCTAAAAACAATACGCTCCTCCAACCTGCATGTTGGGTTGATCCTAGCAATGGAAGTTGATCAGGCAGTCCAAATCCTAAGCAAGCAAGTAGCAAACAAGCTGGAAGATTGATATATAAAATAAATCCAACAGAAAAAAAGAAATTAAAGCAAAAACAAGCAAGTAAGATCTGACCACATGTTTGGATGAAGAATTCCCACGCATCCTAGAGGTAGCTATCTTCCCACGGGAGTCTTGCAACGCAGTCCTGCGAGTTAATGAAACTCTATTATAAATCAAAGAGACCAGGTGTCAGTTGCAAGAGTGTATCATGCAAGTAGAGGACAACTGAGAGTAGGAAATAAGGAGGGGATTCAAAGCACAATTGAAAAAAATATCCACTCCTAGTTGTCTGACCTGAATATGAATTACATGAATGTGAAACACCCTGTAGAAATGTACAACTCACTATGACTGAGGTGCCCTTGAAAAACCCTACTCTGCTTCAACTTGTATGTTGGGAAAAATCAGGTAATTGAAATTGATCAAGCAGTCCAAATCCTGAGCAAGCAGGAAAATGGATATATAAACTAAATAAAACAATACCCAGAAATGCAAGCAATAACAAGCAGGTAAGTTTTGGCCAAATGTTTGGATGAGCTGTTCAAACACGACCTGGAGATAGTTATCGTACCTCCGAAGACTTGCAATGCAATCCAGTGAGTCGATGCAACTCTATAATATATCACAAATACCATGTGTGAGTTGCAGGAGGCTATCATGTAGCTAAAGGATCAGTGAGAGTAGCAAATAAGGGGGAATTCAAAGAGCAATTGAAAAAAGGATGCCAGTTGTCTAACATGAAGATGAATCCCATGAATGTTAAACAACTTATAGAAATCTATATCTCACTCCGATCGAGGCGTAATCGAAAAACCCTACTCTCCTCCAACCAGCATGTTTGACAGAACCAGGCAATGGAAGTCGATCAGGCAGTCGAAATCCTGAGCAAGCAACTAGTAGACAAGCCGAAAAATTGACGTCTAAGCTAAATAAAGAAAAACCTAGAAATAAAAGCAATTACAAGTGGATAATATCTCACCACATGTTTGGATGAGTTGTTCACACATGTCCTTGATATAGTTATCATCCCACCGGAGACTTGCAATGCAATCCAGCAAATCGTTGCAACTCTGACCCAGGAGCCCTCGAAAAACCCTACCCTCCTCAACCTTGCATGTTGGGAAGAATCAGGAAATGGAAGTTGATCAAGGAGTCCAAATCATGACCACGCAACAAGCAAACAAGTAGGAAAATGGACATATAAACTAAAGAAAACAAAACCCAGAAATGAAAGCAATAACAAGCAGGTAAGGTTTGGCCACATGTTTGGATGAGTTGTTCACACACGTCCTAGAGGTAGTTATAGTCCCACCGGATACTTCCAATGCAATCCAATGAGTTGATGCAACTCTATAATATATCGCAAATACCATGTGTGAGTTGCAGAAGTCTATCATGTAACTAGAGGATCACTGGTAGTAGTAAATTAGGTGGAATTCAAAGAACAATTGAAAAAAGGATGCTAGTTGTCTAAGATGAAGATGAATCACCACTCCATAGATTTTGGGAACGGAGTTCAATCACCACTCCCAATTGGTTAACCTGAAGAAGAGTGGGGTGGATCCTAGCAATGGAAGTTGATCAGGATGTCCAAATCCTAAGCAAGGAACTAGCAAACAAGCTGGAAGATTGATACATAAGATAAATCAAACAAAACAAAGAAATGAAGGCAATAACAAGGAAGTAAGATCTGGCCACAAGTTTGGATGAAGAATTCCCACACGTCCTAGAGGTAGCTATCTTCCCAAGGGAGGCTTGCAACACAGTCCCACGAGTTAATGCAACCCTATTGTAAATCAAAGAGACCATGTGTCAGTTGCAAGAGTCTATCATGAAAGTAGAGGATAACTGAGAGTAGGAACAAGTGGGGAATTCAAAGCACAATTGAAACAAAGATCTACTCTCAGTTGTCTGACCTGAAATGAATCCCATGAATTTTAAACACCCTGTAGAAATCTATAACTCACGCTGACCGAGGTGCCCTTGAAAAACCCTACTCTCCTCTAGCTTGCATTTTGGGAAGAATCAGACAATGGAAGTTGATCAACTAGTTCAAATCCTAAGCAAGCAACAAGCAAACAAGCAGGAAAATTGACATATAAACTAAATAAAACAAAAACGCAGAAATGAAAGTAATAACAAGCAGGTAAGTTCTGGACACATGTTTGGATGAGTTGTTCAGACACGTCCTAGAGGTAGTTATCGTCCCACCGGAGACTTGCAATGCAATCCAGTGAGCCAATGCAACTCTCTAATATATCACAAATACCATGCGTGAGTTGCAGGAGCCTATCATGTAACTAGAGGATCACTGAGACTAGGAAATAAGGTGGAATTCAAAGCACAATTGAAAAAAGGATGCTAGTTGTCTAACATGAAGATGAATCCCATGAATGTTGAACAACTTATAGAAATCTATATCTCACTCTGATTGAGGCACCATCGAGAAACCCTACTCTCCTCCAACCAGCATGTTGGGCGGAACCAGGCAATGGAAGTTGATAAAGCAGTCGAAAGCTTGAGCAAGCAACTAGTAGACAAGCCGAAAAATTGATGTCTAAGCTAAATAAAACGAAACCCAGAAATAAAAGTAGATAAGATCTCGCCACATGTTTGGATCAAGCGTTCCCACACCTCCTAGAGGTAGTTATCTTCCCACGGGTGGTTTACAATGCAATCCCACGAGTCAAAGATATTATGTAGTAAACCCCAAATACTAGGTGTTGGTTTCAAAAATCTATAATGCAAGTAGAGGACCACCATGACCAGAAAAGAAGGGGGAATCCAAGGTACAATACAAAAAAATATTTGCTTCTAGTTGTCTCACCTGAAGATTGATCCTATGAATGATAAACACCCTATAGAAATCTGCAATGCAATCTGATTGAAGTGCCCTTGAGAAACGTTATTATCCTCTAACCTACATGCTAGGAGATGTATAAGATCAATAAAGAAATGAAAGTAGGAAATGAGAGGGGAATCCAAGGCATAATACAAAAAACAATCTGTTCCTATTTGTCTAACTTGAATATGAATCCTGTGAATAATAAACACCCTGTAGAAATATGCAACGCAATCTGATTGAGGCGCCCTTGAGAAATCCTACTATCCTCTAACCTGCATGTTGGGAGGAACTTGGCAATGGAATTTCATCAGACTATCCAAATCGTAACCAACCAACAAACAAGTTGAATGATTAATATATAAGTTAAGAAAAAAAACAAAGAAAAGAATGCAATAAAAATATATTGTTTAGTTAGTTTTTTTTAAAAGCAATTTTATGTAGATATTTACCTAAAAAAGAAAGTAATTATAGCCAAGGAACGCGAGTTAAATTAACGGCATAGAGTTAGATCAATGAATTTAAGAATATCTGGAGATGAAGAAATAGAAAAACAATTATGATCAGTGCCTTAGATTTTGGGAACAGAGTTCAATCACTACTCCCAGTTGGTTAGCCTGAAGAAGAATAACATGAATGACAAACACTCTCTAGAAATTTGCAACGCAATATGATCAAGGAGCCTCGAGAAATGCTACACTGCTCCAACCTGCATGTTGGGTGGATCCTAGCAATGGAAGTTGATCAGGTAGTCCAAAGCCTTAGCAAGAAACTAACAAACAAGATAGAAGATTGTTATATAAGATAAATCAAACAAAACAAAGAAATGAAAGCAATAACAAGCAAGTAAGATCTAGCCACAAGTTTGGATGAAGAATTCCCACACATCCTAGAGGTAGCTATCTTCCCACGGGAGGCTTGCAATGCAGTCCCGTGAGTTAATGCAACTCTATTGTAAATGAATGAGACCAGGTGTCAGTTGCAAGAGTCTATCATGCAAGTAGAGGACAATTGATAGTAGGAAACAAGGGGGGAATTCAAAGCACAATTGAAAAAAAATCTATCATCAAGCTATGCTAGGAAGCCCTAAACTTATCAGATCTAGTCCTTGGGATCATTTTTCATATTCTAAGTACATGTTTCCCAAGGCAATTGATTTTGATCATTTACTCTAGCACCTACATCGTAGATTCATTTTTAATCTTGAGTTATTATAATTGAACTAATAAACTTTCATATCCCATCTTCCCTAAGCCTCTAGAGTAGCTCTTTTCCTTAAATCTAGGGTTCGTCATCCTTCACCATAGATCCCTTATTGAATATCTTGATCTAGTGATTGATTTGGATCTCTCTCTCTGAGAGTAGATCAGGGTCTCCCTCTTTGTTATCTAGGGCTTGGATAGCAAGAAGCGAAGAGTACCTTTATTGGCGTGACAACCAATCCATCTTGGGAATCGAGGCCCTCTTGGGTCACCTCTTTAGTTTCCCATTCCCTCTACCATCCTAGATAGGATCAGCTTTAGGGGAAACTACAAGTTGTGTGATAACATGTCTATGAAGATTGCTTCATTCAGATCATTCTGATTCAACACTAGTTTCTCATATGTCATACTACCCTATTGATGTTCTCCATCATTCACTTTCAGGCCTCTATGTGCTGATTAGAGACTCCATGATACTAAGGTTGAGCACTAGTCCTGTTGAATGCATCCTTATTTCATTTGAATATCATAAATTTACCCTGTTCTCTGATCTATCTCATTCCCTTGAACCCAATTGCAAATCAACGACAATCAAGGGAGTCCCCCATAAAGCTGGAAAAGCACCAACTGTGACGTGAGAGAGGTGAATGCCAAGGTGACAATGGGTATTGCCTCTATGGTTGCACCAAACTTGCCTTGATTGATGTGCTGAGTTTTACATTTTTGAAGTGCGAGGTTGGGGGCTAACAATTGGCATTGTTGTTGAGGACAAAATCTTGTTCCTAAGGTAAATAGTTTAGCTACAGAATTTTAATGAATGTGAGCTTACGCTGAAGATTGCATTTCTCATCTAGCGACAACATTGAGGAACAAATCCCCGTTCGTTCAAATTAAAGTCCTATTACTCGGGGTGAGAGAAACCACTAGTATAGAGTTCCAATATTCCAGGGAAGTAACTATTATGCATGAAGAAGATCACTTAGAAGCATAGTTTAAATTTTTTGATAAGGTCTACATAGAGCATGAAGATGTTGTTATGAAGTTGTTCGTTCATACATTTGAAAGGCAATTTCAAGGAATGGCATCTTCCTTTTCCCAAGCACTGCATAGCTTCTATTGAGGAATTTGAACAATTCAATAAGGATAATTGGAATATTCAAGGATCTAACTATGTAATATGGCATGCGATGTTCAAAGCCCTTATGTGTGATGAGAATAAGCCAAGTATTTTCATTGCCTCATATGATGAAGAACGTGAAGACCATAAGGAATCCTATGGGCATATTTTCCATGTCTCTAATCCCTTTGGTGATACAAAACTAAAGTATGAGGAAAACAAAGACCTTGTATCACATCATCAAGAGACCAACAATTATGTCCGTCGTGCCATTTTTTATTTTGACCATGAAGAGATATAATTAGAAGATGGTTGTGGCTTAAGCCATGATGACAAAGCCTTGACAAAACATGAGCCTCAATGTTTCCACTCTATGCCTAGAACAGAGAAGGAGGATCGTTAGCTTGAAGATAAGGGAAATAAAGATACTAAGTCATTAAGCTACAAGAAAAATAAATTCCACCAAGCACGTGAACTTAATGAATTCATTATTATTGAACTAGCACAAAATTATTTTCTTATATGTTGTGATGTTGACCCCATTTATGATACTAACAATGAGCACTACAACCATGCAAAACCAGATATGAAGTATGACTTATCAACTTGTCTCAACAACATTCCTGTTGTCCAAGAGGACCTCAATTAATTCATCATTCGGGAGCATAAGTATCATACTAACTGGGTAAGTAGTGTATCTTCTTCATTCAATAGTGAGTTTGATTTTGCTGCAGCTTTGTAGTGCAGAAATCTATGGGGAAAATCAGATTGCGTTGAGGGTAAAGAGGAAATCATATCACTTCTTCTTCATTGTCCTTTAATACTTGAAACAAAACAAAAATGTGTGGTCAAGAGGATGTTGAGCAAAAAATACAGTGCCAATTGTTGCTTTCTTTAGTTAACAGTCATGACATAAGACATGCCCATGAAAGGCTAGCAAAGGACAATGTGATGATGCCCGTACTTGTTGGAGAGCAGCCTGGAGACATATTTGACAACTTGTTGTCCATAGGTAGCCCTGTGCTGACATAATATGTGGCATTGATAACATTGAAAGGGAGCATCAATCCTTGAATCTAGACTTGCTAAACATTCTTGGTGATGTGGCATGTGTGCAAGATGATTTCTCCTATAGCAGAGGAGAGGGATTGACCATTATTAGTGGTGACCAACAGCTCGAAAAAAACCATGGAAGTGACTGTAAGAAAATGGTGGAGAATGTGGATTCTTGTGCAAAAATCTTTTTGAATGCCAATGGAGGTGCTTCATTCAGATCATTCTGATTCAACACTAGTTTCTCATATGTCATACTACCCTATTGATGTTCTCCATCATTCACTTTCAGGCCTCTATGTGCTTATTAGAGACTCCATGATCCTAAGGTAGCACTAGTCCTGTTGAATGCATCCTTCTTTCATTTGAATATCATAAATTTACCCTGTTCTCTGATCTATCTCATTCCCTTGAACCCAATTGCAAATCAGCGACAATCTAGGGAGTCCCCCATAAAGCTGGAAAAGCACCAACTGTGACATGAGAGAGGTGAATGCCAAGGTGACAATGGGTATTGCCTCTATGGTTGCACCAAACTTGCCCTGATTGATGTGCTGAGTTTTACATTTTTGAAGTGCAATTTTGGGGGCTAACAATTGGCATTGTTGTTGAGGACAAAATCTTGTTCCTAAGGTAAATAGTTTAGCTACAAAATTTTAAGGAATGTGAGCATATGCTGAAGATTACATTTCTCATCTAGCGACAGCATTGAGGAACAAATCCCCGTTCGTGTAAATTAAAGTCCTATTACTTGGGGTGAGAGAAACCACTAGTGATTAAGGCGTAAGAAGATATGAACTAACGACCCACTAAAGTTAAAACCCTGTCTTCTACAAGGAAAGAAATCTGCAGTATGTTGCACAAGACGAGTCATTTGGGGAGAATTTGATTTCTATCTGCTCTAGTGAAGGATTCACATTGATTGGAAATATTTCATGCAAGAATATTTGACTACAACATATGTGATATGCCCCGTTGTAGAGGGTCAGCCTCATTCCCAGATAAATGGAGGTATAGAGTTCCAATATTCCAGGGAAGTAACTATTATGCATGAAGAAGATCACTTAGAAGCATAGTTTAAATTTGTTGATAAGGTCTACATAGAGCATGAAGATGTTGTTATGAAGTTGTTTTCTCATACATTTGAAAGGCAATTTCAAGGAATGGCATCTTACTTTGCCCAAGCACTGCATAGCTTCTATTGAGGAATTTGAACAATTCAATAAGGATAATTGGGATATTCAAGGATCTAACTGTGTAAGATGGCATGCGATGTTTAAGGACCCTATGTGTGATGAGAATAAGCCAAGTATTTTCACTGCCTCATATGATGAAGAACGTGAAGACCATAAGGAAGCCTATGGGCATATTTTCCATGTCTCTAATCCCTTTGGTGATACAAAACTAGAGTATGAGAAAAACAAAGACCTTGTTTCACATCATCAAGAGACCAACAATTATGTCCGTCATGCCATTTTTTTTTTGACCATGAAGAGATATAATTAGAAGATGGTTGTGGCTTAAGACATGATGACAAAGCCTTGACAAAACATGAGCCTCAATGTTTCCACTCTATGCCTAGAACAAAGAAGGAGGATCGTTAGCTTGAAGATAAGGGAAATAAAGATACTAAGTCATTAAGCTACAAGAAAAATAAATTCCACCAAGCACGTGAACTTAATGAATTCATTATTATTGACCTAGCACAAAATTCTTTTCTTATATGCTGTGATGTTGACCCCATTTATGATACTAACAATGAGCACAACAACCATGCAGAACCAGATATGAAGTATGACTTATCAACTTGTCTCAACAACATTCCTGTTGTCCAAGAGGACCTCAATTAACTCATTATTTGGGAGCATAAGTATCATACTAATTGGGTAAGTAGTGTATATTCTTCATTCAATAGTGAGTTTGATTTTGCTGCAGCTTTGTAGTGCAGAAATCTATGGGGAAAATCAGATTGCGTTGAGGGTAAAGAGGCAATCATATCACTTCTTCTTCATTGTCCTTTAATACTTGAAACAAAACAAAAATCTATGGTCAAGAGGAGGTTGAGCAAAAAATACAGTGCCAATTTTTTCTTTCTTTAGTTAACAGTCATGACATAAGACATGCCCATGAAAGGCTAGCAAAGGACAATGTGATGATGCCCGTACTTGTTGGAGAGCAGCCTAGAGACATATTTGACAATTTGTTGTCCATAGGTATCCCTGTGCTGACATAATATGTGGCATTGATAACATTGAAAGGGAGAATCAAACCTTGAATCCAGACTTGCTAAAAATTCTTGGTGATGTGGCATGTGTGCAAGATGATTTCTCCTATAGCAGAGGAGAGGGATTGACCATTATTAGTGGTGACCAACAGCTTGAAAAAAAACCATGGATGTGACTATAAGAAAATGGTGGAGAATGTGGATTCTTGTGCAAAAATATTATTGAATGCCAATGGAGGTGCCAAATTCTATGATGAAATCCATGGAAGTCCTCAAGACCCTCCTTCACTCCTAGAACTATAAAATAAGGCAATGGTGCAAAGTGGATGGGCAATAGGTGACCAAGTAAATTGCAAAAACCTATAAAAAAAAAGGGAAGAGTGAAACCTCAAAGAGAGGAGTAAAAACTCCATGGACAAGGATGAAAATTTAAGGAAAGTGGATAAAAAGTCCCTAGAGAGATAGAAATGGTTCCCAAGAAGAGTTGAAGGAGGGGCATCGGATGACCAAATAAACTGCAAAAAATTGTAAAACAAAAGGGAGGAGCAAAACTTCAAAGAAGGCAGTAAAAAATATACATGAACAAGACTGAAAATCTAAGGAAAAGTGGAAAAAAAGTCCCTGAGGGGGGGAGAAATAGTTCCCAAGAAGAGTTGAAATCTCAAGGCAAGGAAAAATTACCCTTCACAAGGAGAAGTGTGCCTAATTTATTGGAAAAGGGCAAGAAAAATGTGCTTATGGGTGAATTTGCAAGATTGATCACTTATTCTTTTGGCTGAAGACCAACCTTTTATATTACTGTACATAGTGTTTTTTGTTTCATGTTTGTTGTACATCTTTAGCTTTCTGCAGAGTTAACGCTGTGAGCATTTCTTTTTTATGCCAACATTATTTCCTTAACAGCCTTGGCTTTCTCTTTGCACATGGAAATCCGTATATTATAGCTATAGATTTGAATTTTATAGCTTTGAATTTCAGATTGCATTCACTTTATATATGGCTATAATTTACGTATTTTGCTTATAGACATTTGGTTTATAGCTGTACGTTACGCCTTTAGATTCAGAATAGCACTCTTATTAATGTTTTAATCGGAACTTATCATTAATTAAGAGTTAAAATAACCCTCTATCTTAAGGTACATCTTTAAATAAATCCGTAAACACATAAGGGAGTCTAGTACCTGTTATCACATCTATGTTAGCTGGAGCTACCATACTGCACTCTGTATGGCCGAGGACCGCACAGTACCTTTTTTTCCAGATCAGAGATCCGATGCCTTCAGAGGAGGCTCACAATTTCAGATTGCCCTGAGCAGATGTATCCGAGGGGACAGATGGTTGTACAATGGTACAGACATGTTACTTAGCATTTACCACAGGGTCACCCTTACATGCCAGGCTTTGATATGAGTCCATTGAGACAGTTGCCTAGTCTTGTTTGATTGAGACTATCATAGAGTATTGTTGGTTTACTATTTGTGCCCGGATTCAGTAGAGATCCAGTTAAGAGACAACCTCAGTAGCAGGTATATGGTGCGGCATGTATTGCATTTGATGTATATTGCTCATGATTGTTGCTTAGACTTGTTTATACATGATAGTACACTAACTCTACATATGATGATTGATTTGGTGATCTAGCTATTTTTATGATATGTGATTGGGCCTTTGGTGATGTCAGTCCACCCCTTCCTAGTAGGATCCTATTATATGCACACCGGGTTACACCCCTACTCTTGGTATAGACTTGGTCATTTAGTCCCCCTAGGCAGCTGACTTTGGATCCACCTTCACTTTCTCCATCCATCCGACTCATACATGATATACTTTCCTGACTTGGATTCTGATTTGTGACCTTGAGGATCCCTTTTCCCACTGATCTCTGAGTATGCCATGATTCCCTGTCCATTGTGCCTCGGCTCTTTAGTGTGTGAGATGCACTCTGAAACCTGGGATTTGCTCCTGTCGGTTGCCCCCGATGTTGCAATGTAGTTAGGATTGTGTAGCCTCACTGGGTGTTCCCCATTGGTCATCGAAGCATGTATTGCTCACCCCCATTACTTTGCAGTATGAGCACCATGTTTATATCTATTGAGATATGTATGTAGCCCAAAAGGGCCTTGATGTAAATTGAAGAAATGAAGAAATGTAAAGCAAGCCAAAAAGGCTAATGTAAATGTAAAATCAAGCCAAAAAAGGGCTAAGTATGAAATTCATTATAAAATCCATGAAATGTGTTTGTAAACACACATGGACACAGGTCAGCCGTACATGTCAGCATTTGTAGTGGTTATTCCTCACCTAGTCCTGCGGGGCAAGGAGGTGAGAGGGAGCAAGGGACAAGCTCAAGATTGTCCCCTAGAGTCTCAAGTTACGGTTTGCCGGACACCTAGTTTGGCGACTCTATAAAAGAACCTCACAGAGTCTTCGGGCACGGATGTGAGTTGTGAGATACTTGTTAGATGACCAGTGGTGGTTTCCCTGCACTATACCCATTTGTGAGACACCGCCCTTCCCCGTGTTTTGTCATGGTATACTTATCTCAGTGGACCCCGCTTTCCCGAGTTATCCAAAAGGTTACATGATCTTTATCCTTGTCATCCGTTATCCTTTTCCATGTATTCCACATCACCCAAAGTCAGCTAGGTGGTCAAGTCTATAGGTTGTGCATAGCAATTGAGTCTTTTGGATTTGGGCCCACCTCACCTGGGGCCTTGTATTTTCCAAGATTTAATGCAGTATTTGATCACCATATTATTGTCATGATGTTTAGTAATGTACTAACTTGTATAAGAAATCCTTTCACTTCATGATTGCATACAGGTATTCAGTTAGCACCATTGTTGACTAGATTTGACTTGGTCAAACTAGGTTCACCAGGCCAAAAATGGGCCTGAAAAAATGTTGCAACCAGAATTTCGATTTTTGTCAATTATTATCTACAGGGGACCCATATGAGCTTCCAAGTGATAGAATTCAAAAATATCGAGGTGTTTGTGAGATTGTTAATTATTATTGGTCATTAATGACCTGTTTTAATTAAAAATCATGGATTTTGGGGCAAATAATGCCTAAGTGATAGATCGGGGTCGTTCGAGTGGTCACTCCTACTATTTTTGGGGTCCATGATCACATTGCAGCAGACGGTTCAACAATCTGGGCACTTTAGATGGGTCAAAATCCCAAATTACATCTTCAGCAGTATAAACCAGCAATAAAATACATGGAAAATCAAAAAATTAACAAAGGCAACTATAGCAAAGGGTGAAAATCAATGGCTGGAAAATAAAAGGGTGATTCCTAAGGTAAATTGGTAATGCTTTGGCATGGTATTATGTATTGTGGGGCCCTCTCTTACCCTACTCACCTAGGTGGATGAATTGCTCATGGGGGGTGTTTTTCTCCACTTGGGGAAATTCGATTTCATGGTTATATTGTATGTGGGACCATATGTATTGAGTTGGGGGGATAAAACCCCATATAGACACCCCCCAACATTGTTCTATCTATTGTATGGCCCCACAATGGGCCCCTCTCCTCCACTTGTGCGCTATCCTTGGGCAATTTGCACCCCCACTAGGAGAGCTCTCCACCATTCAATTTGCTTGATGGGGAAGTGATCCCAGCCCTTCATTTTGGGCGGAAACTTGTTTTGAGAGTGGCCTTTCTCTATAAGAGAAGGCACTCACTCCATTGTAGAGCCTCTTGGCATTTTTGAGACTTGATATTGAGATTATTGAGAGACATTTCTACTGAGTTACTTGTGATATGGAGTGAGATCTTTCTTGTGTTTATTGAGATCATATTTCTGATGCATTGTTGAGTTGTTTGTGGTATCCCTATATCTCCTTGGGCATTTCGATTTGTAGATGAAGTTGGCCACTGGAGGAAAACGCAGCACTTGAGCCAGCAGCTCCATGCTAGCGTTTCTCTTCAGGATTTCAACAGGGAAGTAAATCTACCCTCGATTATTTGCTTTCTTCATCATTTGTCACTCATTTGCTGGTTTGTTTTTATCATTTGTCATAGAAGCTGATTCCATCTCTCTTTGGCAGGTACAAAAACGCATTGGCTCACTGGTAGCATCAAACGCTTAGGGGAAAACGCACTTGTCACATACCCCAATTTTATTAAAATAATGTAATTATTTTTAATATTCCTGAGACATTATGTTAAATTTAATGCTAAGTAGGAATGGATGACTCAGCAGAGTCTCCAGAAATGGAATGTAAATTCTGAATAATTATTATTAATAAATAAATTATGGAGACAACAGCATGGGAGAGCTGTTAAAAGAGGTTACTGGTCTAACTGGTGGATGGAATTAGGTGGAAGGACAAAAGACAAGTGGCAGCATCCTCAAACACTTCCTGAGTTGCAGGTGGCAACTTCCCTATATTTTGGGGTCATGATTCCCCAAGAAAGTGGAATCTGAGCAGGTGGCTCATTAATGACAGTTAGCCCAACTAAGACCTAGGCAATCTTTTAAATACTACTCAATGAACTGAGCTGGGGGTTCAGCAATTGTTCTAGAGGGAGAATACATTCAGGTGAATGCTATTCAGGAGTCCCATTGAGGAAGTGGGAAAACTGTAAGGAAGTGTTTTGAAGCAGGAAGTTGCAGTAACTTGGTTCCAGTATAGCTGCTTTGGCTGAGGGAATTGTTGACTGTACCTAATTCCAGCCAGTTAGACCAGAGCAAGCTCGGGGGTCCGGAGAAGTGCTGTCTGGGCACTCTCCAGGAATTGGTAGGGAGGAACAGCCTCCCATTGTTGTTATTGTCTACTATAGCTACAGGTTCTGCCACTCTTCCTGTTGTTGGTTTAATTAATTTTTATATGAAATAGACTAGTACAACTATGTTTTGGACTGTATTCAACTTCAGTAAATCAGTCTCTGTACTTTCTTTTGGTATAAATTTCAGAACTCAGATGTTTTAGAAACTTTCCTATTTTTTTTATTTAAATAGAGTATTTATCTTATACAAAATCTATTTGTTACTGTTACAGTTAACAAATACCATGTTTATGCATATTCTAGAATTCCTGTTAATAGTAAAATATAGACAGAAATATTAAACAGTAGATATTCCAGATTTATAGCTATTAAACAATCATAAGAACAAATAAAGATAAATCTTAGTTTTTACTTTGAGATAATTCCTGTTAGAGTAATCTACCTGTATATATATATGTATTGCATATTTTAGTCAACTATAGTTACAGTTCATTCTTATATCAAGTTAACAGATAAACAAAACTCATCTTAATATATTGTTTATACTCAGAACATGTTTGACAACTATCGATTAACTAAAGGGGTGACTGTAACAACAATTCATTGTTACAAGCTTCCTTATAATCTTATTTATTAACACAGGAGTCAAATACAAACACATAGAAACTGTAGATTATTATTTTCTTTCAACCTAGTATTAGAATATATTAGCCATGTTATTATAATAGAGTTAACAGAGTTGTTTTAAACAAAACAAACATATTATCACAACAGAGAAACTGTCGACGAATACAAACATTATTGGCTGTTACAAACCTTCTTAATTATACACAGTAATAATATTTATTTCATTATAAATATTCTACCTTAGAGTAGTCCACAAACCCTACACGGCCGTAGCCTTACAATATTCCTTCGACAGACTGAAAACAAATGAAAAGAATGCCTTATATGGAAGACAGAACCTACAGTATCTTTATACATAGTTCTATGTATATATTATTCTATTCACAGTTTTATTTAGTATTTATATAAGATTCAAAATAAATTTGTTACAACTCGTTCCCAGTCACCACCGAGTTAACAATACCATACATATGCTTTGAACACAAAACAAAACCCCCAATTCACCAGAATAACCCTATGCTATTAACTATTACAGTCATAGTCGATAAACTTCCACAATCTTTTATTTAATACTCCAAAACGAAGAAAAACGCAGAGAGACAATTATAGGGTTTCATTTATAACAGAGTTATCATCCATTGCAGGTACCGAAGAACTCATCTATCTTTACATTTCAAACACATTCTAATAATTTAACAAAACACAAAAATGAAACACGGCCATATCAGGCTCAGTATTATATTAAGTATAAATCCTATACAGCGAGGCTAGAACCCTATGTTTAGCCAATACGAGTACAATAACAGAAACCCTGGCCTCATACAGTCTGAGCCGTGAAGGGCTCTCCAATAAACATAATAAGGTTTCAAACCCCTTTTCATTTCAAACAAAACAATTTCATACAGATGACTGCACCCATGAACATCAAGTCGTTAATGACCTCACTACACAGGAGCTTTCCTCCAAGACTCAACCCTAACCACAAAACCAGCAAAGGAAGAGACAGCCGTGGATAACCAGGCTTACCCGGAGGAGCCAGCGTTGGAGATAAAACCCTGCACACCTTCAGAGCCGCGTGACCTGCACATTCAATGCCGAGAGATGTTAATACACTATCAATACCAAGAATTGTGAATATATAGTAAACCTGCACTTGCTTGCAAAACCGAAACTGCAAAAATAAAGTTATCACTTTACCTGAGCAATGTAACCGTGGATAACCTGGAAGCCACCGGTGGAAGCAAGCACTGAAACCCCATCACCCTCGTCGGTTGAAAGAGTAAGGAACACCTTCATAACATTTCTTGACAGCCGAGACAAAGTAACATTCCCGACGAAACCCTCACGCTGGGATTGAACCAGTCAAGAAGCACACCCAAAACCCAAATGCATCAACCCTCTCATAACTAAAAGACAATAGCAAAACCCTGTCTCATATCCACACCAGCACAGTGATGGACTGTAAATAGCTGGGACTTAAACAAAGGATGAAACAACGAGACCACTAAACAAAGAAACTGTAGCAGACGCCATCACCAGAGCCGAGGACTTATCTTACTACAGAATGAAACCACGAGACCATAACCACAACACTTTGCACTCTGTTACAGTGCCCCAACTACGAAACTCAGACACGGAGGGTTTCATCCTTAGGACCCGAGCCCGAAGGAAAATACAATAACCTGGTAGGGTTTTCGATAACAGCTTATATATCACCAACTGCATGGAGGAGAGTCAACCACGTAGCATCCAAATATATCAACGTAATATGGGTCGAGACCATATAGCTCAATTGCCATCCAAATCATTATTTATCGATTTCAAAAATCATTGCATAGATACAAGTCAAACTCCAACGTATGGAATTATAATATGAAATACATTCAATCAACAAATAGTGCATGCCTTGCAATCAAACCTTCAATTTCCAAGGTACGTGTTATGTATAATCCCTACAATGATATGAATGAGATGTAGTCAACTTCAACCATAGAGTTTCTCTTAACCTAGTATGATAGATACAACCTTACCACTATATTGAATATAAAGTTTGCCAACGTATGGGAACATTATGATGGTTGCACAATCATTATACTATATATATATATTGAAACCAAGCCATAGATTAATGCCATGAGCATATTACATTTCTATGATCATGTAAGCAATAAGGTAGTCAACCTTCAAATGAAAACACCTTGTTACTTAATACCTTGAAATGTTACCAAGTCTTTACGACAAGATACACAATTGCCATTATATACTCTCATCGTATTTTCTACCAATACCATTGTTAACAGTAAACAATTTTGAATAATAATCTCTATTATTAAGATGTTGAAAAAGAATTTCATCTACAGGTTCACATCGTAAAGGTAGTTAAAATCAAGGCACAGTCAGGTAACATAAATTAAACTTTAAGTAGACATTGAACATTGCAGTATAGTCGAATATAATGGAACAACGCTAGAGGCGCCACATTTCCCAACTCACATTAATAATCCAGAAATACAACAGTAATCACCGGTATTAGTTGACAACTTATCACATAAAGTTAACGTCGCTTATGCAGCCAATAATTATGATATAACAATTGTTCCAGTGATAGTTATAGCAGTAACATAGAGTCATATTCATAAAACAATAATTATAACTGAAACAATGTAATCTGTCGCAAAACCTGTTGATACTATCTGAATAAGAAATATCATGTCGAGGCAGACTATCAATCTTAATTCAAGTATAAGTTCATGAGAATAACTTCACTGTCTTGCACTACAACTTGCAATAGTAAATAAATCTTCTTAAAGTTTTAAAGTACAGGGAGTATTGATGCTTACCAAGTTTAACATACAGCAATCCTTACTTCACCGGCGCACCTGAGAAACAAAAGACGACTTATGCATTAGCTCGTAAGCTAAGTAAGCCAGCCAGCTACGACTAGCTCTTCCCTTGCGGTTTGAAAACAAAACAGTCATTAATTACAATCACAGAAATCAAAATTTTAATAAGACAGAGTCTTTAAACAGATTATGTTAGTTACTGAATTTAAAACAGGACCAGAAAAATTATTTAGTTAACATTTATTGTTAAGAATAAAAATTTTAAATTTTTCAGAAATATCGGGGTTTGACATGTGGTATCAGAGCATGGTTCAGACACTAGGCTTGGATGTGACTCCACTAAAATTCCGCAAACAGTGACCATAAAATAAATTTTTTTTTTATTTATAAAATACTAACATATATTTCGGTTTCATGAACAGAACAGAAAATTTCTCTTTTCTGAATTTTACAGACAGGTATGGAAAAACTGGGAGAATATGCTGAGGAGGAATCTCCCAATGCTGTGACAAGACAGATGTCAAAAGAACTTGAGACAGAAGAAGAAATTGCTCACACCACTGAGCTGATGCAGACCATAAGAGGATTAAAGACAGAAATGGAAACAGTTAAGAAGGATAATGAAAGAATTCTAAAGACTCAGGAACAGCTAAATCAGCTATTGATAGAAAAATTTCAGACTGAAGGAAGGAGCAAACCAACTAACTCAGAAGAAGTTAGTCATCAAAGAGGGTCAAAAAGGACAAAACCAACTAAATCTGACAGCAGTTCTTCATCGGAAGAAAGAAAGGGACAACCCAGTTATCACACTAGCAGTGACAGCAGTGAAGCTGAGATGCACAACCGAAGGAAAAAGTACAGGCCTTATGAAGAGAATTCCGGGGAGTTTAAGAAGATAAAGCCCCCAACTTTCAATGGAGAAGCTGAAACTGGAGAAGAGGCAGAATCCTGGTTATCCGGGATGAGAAAATATTTTCAGATCTATAACTACTCAAATCAGCTAAAGGCACGAATGGCCATCTACAACCTCTCGGGAAAGGCGGACATATGGTGGCAAGATCTGAAAAGGGTCAAAGGGATTAAAGAAAGAGAAGTTAATTGGAGTACCTTTAAAAGATACTTCAAGAAGAAATTCCTGTCCGAGCAGTATTATGAAGAAAGGGCCAAAGAATTTTATGAACTAAAACTCGGATCTATGATGATGAAGGACTTAAACAGTAAATTTTTAAGTCTGTTGCGTTATGTACCGTATTTTGTCGAAGAGAAACCAAAAATACAGCGGTTTCTTAGTTGCCTGCCCTATCATATCAAGGACAGAATTGAATATGACAATCCAAAAACACTGGAAGAAGCTATGCGCAAGGAAAATTTCTGTTACGAACAGAATAAAAAGAAAGAGGGAATAGCCAGCTGGAAAGCCAAAAAGAACAGCAATCTGATCGAGTACAAGAAAAAGGAATTTGTTCCCCATAAAAGTTTCAAGAATGGCAAAAACGGGAACCACTTTAATAGTAAAAGTTTCCAAGGAAACAAAAATGGAGCTGTCAGCCATTCAAACAATTACAAAAACAGCAAAGAGACTCCTAATAACCATGGAAACTACACCAAAAATTTTGAGCGAAAAGAACCTATCAAGTGCTGGGAGTGTAATGGGCCACATTATGCTTCAGTCTGCCCAAACAGAAAGAAACAAATCAGCAATATTCATACTGTTCAAGATGAAATGACAGTTGGAGATTTTGCAGGAACTATGCCCCGAATTAATGCAGCATTAGAAAACCGCCAGGCTGACTACCAAACTTCCATGGTGGAAGTAGGAGGTATGATTAACAAAACCCCAGTTACTATATTAATAGATCCAGGTGCTAGTCTTAGTTATATTTCACCTCAGCTGGTAGAAAAATGTAAATTGACTGTTGAAAGGTTTGATAATTCTTGGTCTGTACAATTAGCTACTGGGGCAAAGAGAAAAGTAAACTGCTATGTAAAAGAATGCATCTTAAACATGACTGATTTTAGAACTACAGTTAAACTGAACGTTTTACCACTTGGCTCTTATGACATACTTATCGGAATGGACTGGTTGGAACAACATAGGGTCGTTTTAAACTGTTTTGACAAAACTTTTAGGTGTATAAACAGTAGTGGACAGCCTGTAACTGTTAGAGGTATCCCTAGGAAAACAGTAGTTAGGCAAATTTCTGCTTTACAACTTAAAAGAGCAGTCAGGAAAGGGTGCAAGACCTATGCTGTAACTATTACAGACGAGATCGATAAGTCTGAAAGCAACCAGAAAACAGTAGAGAACATTCCTGTCGTCAATGAATTTAGTGACGTTTTTCCTGAGGAAATCCCAGAATTGCCTCCCAAGAGAGAGCTAGACTTTACAATTGAGCTGGTACCAGGTGCTGTTCCCAGTTCAAAAGCCCCGTATCGTATGAATATTTTGGAGCTTAACGAGTTGAAAACTCATTTGAAGGAGTTAATAGATAAGAACTATATTCGACCCAGTGTATCCCCTTGGGGAGCACCAGTGATTTTCGTTAAAAAGAAGGACGGAACTATGCGACTTTGCATAGATTATCGTCAACTAAACAAGATGACGATCAAAAACAGGTATCCGTTACCTCGTATTGATGATCTGTTTGATCAGCTACGTGGCACTACGGTATTTTCCAAGATCGATCTGAGATCGGGTTATCATCAGGTAAGAATTAAGGAAGAAGATATTTTCAAAACGGCCTTTAGAACAAGGTACGGACATTACGAATTTGTCGTAATGCCATTTGGACTTACTAATGCCCCAGCTGTTTTCATGTGTTTAATGAACAACATAATGCATAAGTACTTAGATAAATTTGTTGTTGTATTTATCGACGACATTTTAGTCTATTCTAAGAGCGAGGAGGAGCATAAAGAACACTTACGTATCGTTTTACAAGAACTGAGAGAACAACAACTTTTTGCGAAATTTAGTAAATGTGACTTCTTCAAAGATGAAATCCAGTACTTAGGACATGTAGTCACAAAGGAAGGGATTTCAGTGGATCCCGAAAAGATTCGGGCGATTGAAGAATGGCCAGTACCTAAAGATGTGACGGACGTTAGATCTTTCATGGGAATTACCGGTTACTACCGGAGGTTTATTGAAGGCTTTTCAAAAATAGCCAACCCAATCACTTCTTTGCAGAAGAAAGGCAAGAAGTTTGATTGGAATGCGAAATGTGAAGAAAGTTTCAAGAAACTTAAGACATTATTGACAACTGCACCTATTCTTAGAATATCGGACCCAAATAAAGATTTCATAGTTTGCACCGACGCTTGTAATGATGGTTTAGGCGGAGTGCTGACTCAAGAAGGACACGTCATTGCTTACGAATCTAGGAAGCTGAAAATCCATGAAAAGAATTATGCCACTTATGACCTAGAATTAGCTGCTGTAATTCATGCTTTAAAGATGTGGCGACACCACCTAATAGGCAGAAAATTTACCTTACTAACAGATAATAAAGGTCTGAAATACCTTTTAGACCAGCCAAATTTAAATGCAAGACAAGCCAGGTGGCTGGCATTCCTAAGTGAATACGATTTTGAAATCCAACACATAAAAGGGAAGGAAAATAAGGTGGCTGATGCCTTGAGCAGGAATGCAAAACTAAATTTTATATCAGCTAGCAGCACTTATACCTCTGATTTAAATGAACAGCTGGCTGAAGGGATAAAATTAGACGAAAATTATCAACATTTACAAATTACAGCCAAAGAACAGCCCACAGAAAGTTTGATAAAAGGGTATAGTTTAAACGAAAACGGATTTTTGTTGTTTAAGGACAGGCTGTATATCCCTAATGCACCTACAGTTAAGCTGTTAATTTTAGACGAAATACATAAAACCCCTTACTCCGGGCATCCTGGCT
Source organism: Larix kaempferi (assembly GCA_027924585.1). Classification (NCBI taxonomy): domain Eukaryota; kingdom Viridiplantae; phylum Streptophyta; class Pinopsida; order Pinales; family Pinaceae; genus Larix; species Larix kaempferi. Next base: position 11,680,608 of record BSBM01000232.1, read on the forward strand.
ATCAAAAGACTATCACTAGGTTGAGAAAAGAATATTTTTGGCCTAACATGAAATCTGAAATTGCTGAATATTTAGCTAAGTGTTTGGATTGCCAACAAGTAAAAACAGAACACCAACATCCAGCCGGATTGCTGCAACCTTTACCTATTCCTAGCTGGAAATGGGAAATAATCAGCCTGGATTTCATTACGGGTTTACCCAAAAATCAACATCAGAATGATTCGATTATGGTAGTGGTAGACAAATTAAGTAAATCAGCACACTTTATTCCTGTTAAAACCACATACAAGGCTGCAAACATAGCAGATATCTTTCTAAAACAGATTTTTCGGTTACACGGTATTCCAAAAGTCATTATATCAGACAGGGATCCTAAATTCACAGGAAATTTTTGGAGATCCTTGTTCAAAGGATTAAACACCACTTTGAATTTCAGCACCTCTTTCCATCCTCAGACTGACGGACAAACGGAAAGAGTTAATCAAATATTAGAAGATCTGTTAAGGATGTATGTTAAAGATCAACTAGGTAAGTGGGAGGATTATTTACACTTAGCCGAATTTGCATACAATAACAGCTATCAATCATCAGCTAAGTTTAGTCCTTTTGAGGTTTTGTATGGACGAAAATGCAACACTCCTATCTCTTGGAGTAATCCAGTAGATAGATTAGTGTTAGGACCTGATTTATTGAAAGAAATGGAACAGATTGTGAAACAAGTGCAGGAAAACTTGAAGATTGCCCAGGATCGGCAAAAGAGTCAAGCAGATTTGAAAAGAACTGCTAAAGAGTTCCAGGTAGGTGAACATGTGTTCATCAAGGTAAGACCAAAGAAAAGCTCCCTAAGATTAGGAAGTTGTGCAAAATTAGCACCACGTTACTGTGGTCCATTTGAAATTTTAGCTAGAATTGGTCAAGTTGCTTATCAGTTAGCATTACCGCCAAATTTAAAAGTACACAATGTTTTTCATATCTCTGTTTTAAAAAAATATGTTCATGATGCTACTCATGTTATTGATTGGAACATTGTACAGGTAGAACCAGAAGGGAAAGTTCTGGTGGAATCGGATTGTATCCTCGGGAGGAGGGAAATTACTCTACGGAACCGCATAATTGGACAAGTGAAGGTGCAATGGAAGCACCTTAGTCCTGAAGAAGCTACCTGGGAGCTGGAAAGTAAGATGCGGGAAGCATATCCCCATCTATTCCAGCAGGTGGCTGAAGACGAAGAATAAGTAACATCGAGGACGATGTTACATTTTAAGGGGGTGTGTATGTCACATACCCAAATTTTATTAAAATAATGTAATTATTTTTAATATTCCTGAGACATTATGTTAAATTTAATGCTAAGTAGGAATGGATGACTCAGCAGAGTCTCCAGAAATGGAATGTAAATTCTGAATAATTATTATTAATAAATAAATTATGGAGACAACAGCATGGGAGAGCTGTTAAAAGAGGTTACTGGTCTAACTGGTGGATGGAATTAGGTGGAAGGACAAAAGACAAGTGGCAGCATCCTCAAACACTTCCTGAGTTGCAGGTGGCAACTTCCCTATATTTTGGGGTCATGATTCCCCAAGAAAGTGGAATCTGAGCAGGTGGCTCATTAATGACAGTTAGCCCAACTAAGACCTAGGCAATCTTTTAAATACTACTCAATGAACTGAGCTGGGGGTTCAGCAATTGTTCTAGAGGGAGAATACATTCAGGTGAATGCTATTCAGGAGTCCCATTGAGGAAGTGGGAAAACTGTAAGGAAGTGTTTTGAAGCAGGAAGTTGCAGTAACTTGGTTCCAGTATAGCTGTTTTGGCTGAGGGAATTGTTGACTGTACCTAATTCCATCCAGTTAGACCAGAGCAAGCTCGGGGGTCCGGAGAAGTGCTGTCTGGGCACTCTCCAGGAATTGGTAGGGAGGAACAGCCTCCCATTGCTGTTATTGTCTACTATAGCTACAGGTTCTGCCACTCTTCCTGTTGTTGGTTTAATTAATTTTTATATGAAATAGACTAGTACAACTATGTTTTGGACTGTATTCAACTTCAGTAAATCAGTCTCTGTACTTTCTTTTGGTATAAATTTCAGAACTCAGATGTTTTAGAAACTTTCCTATTTTTTTTATTTAAATAGAGTATTTATCTTATACAAAATCTATTTGTTACTGTTACAGTTAACAAATACCATGTTTATGCATATTCTAGAATTCCTGTTAATAGTAAAATATAGACAGAAATATTAAACAGTAGATATTCCAGATTTATAGCTATTAAACAATCATAAGAACAAATAAAGATAAATCTTAGTTTTTAATTTGAGATAATTCCTGTTAGAGTAATCTACCTGTATATATATATGTATTGCATATTTTAGTCAACTATAGTTACAGTTCATTCTTATATCAAGTTAACAGATAAACAAAACTCATCTTAATATATTGTTTATACTCAGAACATGTTTGACAACTATCGATTAACTAAAGGGGTGACTGTAACAACAATTCATTGTTACAAGCTTCCTTATAATCTTATTTATTAACACAGGAGTCAAATACAAACACATAGAAACTGTAGATTATTATTTTCTTTCAACCTAGTATTAGAATATATTAGCCATGTTATTATAATAGAGTTAACAGAGTTGTTTTAAACAAAACAAACATATTATCACAACAGAGAAACTGTCGACGAATACAACCATTATTGGCTGTTACAAACCTTCTTAATTATACACAGTAATAATATTTATTTCATTATAAATATTCTACCTTAGAGTAGTCCACAAACCCTACACGGCCGTAGCCTTACAATATTCCTTCGACAGACTGAAAACAAATGAAAAGAATGCCTTATATGGCAGACAAAACCTACAGTATCTTTATACATAGTTCTATGTATATATTATTCTATTCACAGTTTTATTTAGTATTTATATAAGATTCAAAATAAATTTGTTACAACTCGTTCCCAGTCACCACCGAGTTAACAATACCATACATATGCTTTGAACACAAAACAAAACCCCCAATTCACCAGAATAACCCTATGCTATTAACTATTACAGTCATAGTCGATAAACTTCCACAATATTTTATTTAATACTCCAAAACGAAGAAAAACGCAGAGAGACAATTATAGGGTTTCATTTATAACAGAGTTATCATCCATTGCAGGTACCGAAGAACTCATCTATCTTTACATTTCAAACACATTCTAATAATTTAACAAAACACAAAAATGAAACACGACCATATCAGGCTTAGTATTATATTAAGTATAAATCCTATACAGCGAGGCTAGAACCCTATGTTTAGCCAATACGAGTACAATAACAGAAACCCTGGCCTCATACAGTCTGAGCTGTGAGGGGCTCTCCAATAAACATAATAAGGTTTCAAACCCCTTTTCATTTCAAACAAAACAATTTCATACAGATGACTGCACCCATGAACATCAAGTCGTTAATGACCTCACTACACAGGAGCTTTCCTCCAAGACTCAACCCTAACCACAAAACCAGCAAAGGAAGAGACAGCCGTGCATAACCAGGCTTACCCGGAGGAGCCAGCGTTGGAGATAAAACCCTGCACACCTTCAGAGCCGCGTGACCTGCACATTCAATGCCGAGAGATGTTAATACACTATCAATACCAAGAATTGTGAATATATAGTAAACCTGCACTTGCTTGCAAAACCGAAACTGCAAAAATAAAGTTATCACTTTACCTGAGCAATGTAACCGTGGATAACCTGGAAGCCACCGGTGGAAGCAAGCACTGAAACCCCATCACCCTCGTCGGTTGAAAGAGTAAGGAACACCTTCATAACATTTCTTGACAGCCGAGACAAAGTAACATTCCCGACGAAACCCTCACGCTGGAATTGAACCAGTCAAGAAGCACACCCAAAACCCAAATGCATCAACCCTCTCATAACTAAAAGACAATAGCAAAACCCTGTCTCATATCCACACCAGCACAGTGATGGACTGTAAATAGCTAGGACTTAAACAAAGGATGAAACAACGAGACCACTAAACAAAGAAACTGTAGCAGACGCCATCACCAGAGCCGAGGACTTATCTTACTACAGAATGAAACCACGAGACCATAACCACAACACTTTGCACTCTGTTACAGTGCCCCAACTACGAAACTCAGACACGGAGGGTTTCATCCTTAGGACCCGAGCCCGAAGGAAAATACAATAACCTGGTAGGGTTTTCGATAACAGCTTATATATCACCAACTGCATGGAGGAGAGTCAACCACGTAGCATCCAAATATATCAACGTAATATGGGTCGAGACCATATAGCTCAATTGCCATCCAAATCATTATTTATCGATTTCAAAAATCATTGCGTAGATACAAGTCAAACTCCAACGTATGGAATTATAATATGAAATACATTCAATCAACAAATAGTGCATGCCTTGCAATCAAACCTTCAATTTCCAAGGTACGTGTTATGTATAATCCCTACAATGATATGAATGAGATGTAGTCAACTTCAACCATAGAGTTTCTCTTAACCTAGTATGATAGATACAACCTTACCACTATATTGAATATAAAGTTTGCCAACGTATGGGAACATTATGATGGTTGCACAATCATTATACTATATATATATATTGAAACCAAGCCATAGATTAATGCCATGAGCATATTACATTTCTATGATCATGTAAGCAATAAGGTAGTCAACCTTCAAATGAAAACACCTTGTTACTTAATACCTTGAAATGTTACCAAGTCTTTACGACAAGATACACAATTGCCATTATATACTCTCATCGTATTTTCTACCAATACCATTGTTAACAGTAAACAATTTTGAATAATAATCTCTATTATTAAGATGTTGAAAAAGAATTTCATCTACAGGTTCACATCGTGAAGGTAGTTAAAATCAAGGCACAGTCAGGTAACATAAATTAAACTTTAAGTAGACATTGAACATTGCAGTATAGTCGAATATAATGGAACAACGCTAGAGGCGCCACATTTCCCAACTCACATTAATAATCCAGAAATACAACAGTAATCACCGGTATTAGTTGACAACTTATCACATAAAGTTAACGTCGCTTATGCAGCCAATAATTATGATATAACAATTGTTCCAGTGATAGTTATAGCAGTAACATAGAGTCATATTCATAAAACAATAATTATAACTGAAACAATGTAATCTGTCGCAAAACCTGTTGATACTATCTGAATAAGAAATATCATGTCGAGGCAGACTATCAATCTTAATTCAAGTATAAGTTCATGAGAATAACTTCACTGTCTTGCACTACAACTTGCAATAGTAAATAAATCTTCTTAAAGTTTTAAAGTACAGGGAGTATTGATGCTTACCAAGTTTAACATACAGCAATCCTTACTTCACCGGCGCACCTGAGAAACAAAAGACGGCTTATGCATTAGCTCGTAAGCTAAGTAAGCCAGCCAGCTACGACTAGCTCTTCCCTTGCGGTTTGAAAACAAAACAGTCATTAATTACAATCACAGAAATCAAAATTTTAATAAGACAGAGTCTTTAAACATATTATGTTAGTTACTGAATTTAAAACAGGACCAGAAAAATTATTTAGTTAACATTTATTGTTAAGAATAAAAATTTTAAATTTTTCAGAAATATCGGGGTTTGACGCTAGTTCAGCATTTGATCTTCAAGGTTTGTCTTCAGCACGGGGGCATCTTCATCTCCATTATCCAGGTACGGGATCCTTGCTTGTTTCTCATCTTCTCTCTCTCACCGTTGATGTTAAGCTGCAAAAACACTTAATAAACCCTAAAATACAAAAACTAAATTTCCCACCGTTAGAACTTTGTTTTTATTGCAAACTCGCTTGTTATTTGCGCATAAAATCCTATATCTCAAGTTTGAAACAATTCCGACTCCATTAACCCATAGTTTAGGCACTGGTCCACTTGGCAAAAACGCCCACCTGGGGGCGTTTTTCTCTTCTGTTGATTTGGGGTCACTTTGGGGTCACTTTGGGGTTCTGGGTACTTTTGATTTGGGTTCAGAACGTCGTTTTACCTTAAGAAATCAAGTACCAATTGCTGGAAGTGATTATAAATGCTAATTATTCTCTACCCTAGGTCCATTGTTCCACTACCTAACCCCTTTCCTAGGCAATTTACTTCACCATTTCACTTCCAATTCAATTTACATCCTTAGACTGTTTTCAACCATTTCATCTTTAATCTAATCTATTTGATTCATCACACTCAGTCGTTGGTCACGTTTCATTTAAGTTTTTTATTTCATCCGTGAGTCCAACTGGTGGCTGAAACTAGACTTAGGACCTACTTACACTCATCTCCTGCCTGTTTTTCTTTCCATCTTTTATATTTGGGTGTACTTTTGTCTCTCGACCATTACTTGGTTGAGCGGGGTCTCCCCCTTGACTTGGCTACGTGCCTTGTCTAAAGTGACAGTAGCCTTGTCCGGTGTGACTTCCGTTCCTTGAACGGAGGACCTAGCTATTGCCGATTACACCTCCTAGCTGTTCATCTCTACCATCCCTGTTGGGACACCTACTACCAAACTGCTAGAGTTTGTGTGATAATATTTTTGGCTCCGCTACCGAGGAGGTAGAGGCCTACCCGTGTTTTGTTTGAGTTTTGAGTCTTTTCTGCTCGTTTTTCCTTTCATCATCACATTAGAACTTAAAACTCTGTTGTCTGATTTCTATTCACATAATTATTGTAGCCAACACATTTTGTCTCACTCACCACTTCCCCTACGACATTCCACCTTCAGTGAACAAGGTTTCCAAGTTTACCTGGCGACTCCACCCCACGGCTCCATTGGAGGCCAAACCCACCCATATAACCTTCGTAGCCTTGATCGATCTGATACACTGCGCAGCACGCCTATCACATACACCAGACTTAACCTTAGTGAGCACTCTCCCACTTCGTTTTGGTAGGCAATTCACTCTACAGCCTCACCTAGCGTAGTAGTGCCACAACCCTCTACCGCTCCCAACCCAACTTTGAACACCAACCAGATGGCTAACACCAACCCTGGTCCACGTGCTTTTGGCCACATGGCCAGAGCCTCACCCCTAAATTTTGCTCAGGTTCTGGGTGCTCCCCATGACATGCCTGAAAAGTACTTTGAAAAGATCCCAAAGTTTAGTGGGAGCACAACTATCACCATTGAAGATCATGTTGAATCCGTGTGGCAACATATGGAAGCTTATGGGGCCACCCAGGAAGACGTCTTCATGAGAGGTTTATTTATGTCACTTGAGGGCGATGCCCACAAGTGGTTTGATCGACTACCTGCCGGATCAGTCACTGGTTATTATGACTTCGTAACCAAACTCAACGAGCAGTGGTCAGTAAAGTTGGATGGAAAGTATTTAGTTAGCTAGCTATCAGGAATCAAGAAGAAAGAGAACGAGTCCACAAATGAATTCAATATTAGATTTGATAAGGTGGTAGCACAGATACCTGAGACGATCCGCCCCAAAGATCCTACCATCTTGATCCACTACTTAGATCCTTTTGAGGGATGGCTTGGATACCACCTCAAAGACAAAGATCCCACCACTTTAAAGATTGCCCAGGATAATGCACGAAAAGCCGAAGCAAACGCTGCATCCATGGGTAAACAGAACTTCTTTGACCACCACGCTCCGTCAACCTCCCGCACCGAGTCCCGTGCCCGCAAGGGAAAAGATCCTGAAAAAGAAGACACAGAGTTAGGGACAAATGAAAACATGAAGGAGATGATTAAAACCCTAACTCTCCTCACAGGGGACATAGCGAAGAATAGGGAACCAGATAGGTACAAGGCCCCATACGCCCCCAAACCTCACTGGAACCAAAATAGGAGGCCTAACATTGAAGACAACAAGAAGCCTCTCATTTCCCCTGAGATCCAGGACACAAGGGCCATACATTGGTGTGACAGATGTGAGTTTGAGCGCCCTGAAGCCGAATGCCATTTTGTTGAACCTGAACAGATCGAAAACATAAACTTTTTCGAAGACTCACCTTTCGATCTAGACTTCGGCCGAGTCCTCGTCGAGGAGGAGGAAGAACAGGAAGTAGAAGAAGAAGTTGGCCCCTCTTGTCTACCAGTCCGCCCTGTGACTGATGAGCCTCAATGAATCATGATCTACATAAGACACGGGGAGGAGCAGAAGCCTGCACCTTTTATCGAGAGGCACGAAGTTCCCCACCCGGACCTCGGTACCAGCCCCCATTCTACCGATGGGGCCTTTGGGCAGGGCATTGAATTGGAAAAAGAACTAGCCAATATTTTGCAAAGTGTCCCCCTGTCCAAGTTGGCGCAATTCCCTTCAGTCCGGGACCAGATTTATGAGTTCCTTTATAGCATTCCCACTGAGAGGGAGTCATTCACCACCCTCGATAATGTCCCTAGCACCTCTAACATAACCCCTGAGGACGAGAGAGAGACAGAGGATCCCCCAATCATGATACACACCACAATATACGAGCGAAAGAATGGACGGCACCAACCCTTCTATCTCACCCTTTGTATTAACAACATGCTGCTTCACAACTGCATGCTTGAATCGGGAGCCTCGACGAATGTCATGCCCTTGTGCATTATGAAGGCCTTAGGCCTGGAAGTGATGCGACCCTATGGAAATGTTTGTGGTATAGATTCTAGAAAAGTACCAGCTCACGACCTGATCAAGAATCTGAAGGCCGACCTTTTCTCGTGTCTAGACATATCCATGCTCATTGACGTAGTGGTCATCAACCTTCCCCCAGTTTATGGCATGCTCCTGTCCAAGAAATGGGCAGCCGGACTAGGAGGGCACCTACAGATGGACTTATCCTATGCCTCCATTCTGAATCCAAATGGGGTCATGGTGAGAGTTTACCGAGAACCTTTTTATGAGGGGCATATTGAGGGCATGGAGGACGCCATGTGCAGAACCTACGGAGGATATGAATCGGGCCAAGAGGGAATGTTTATGGCCTTTGGGGATGAAAGGGAGGATATTGATGATGAGGCCGCATTAGGACATCCTTTTGGCAGGTGTCCCTCCACCCCCGAATTGCACTCACACGATGAGGATTATGAGGAAGAGGGCATGAAGCAACTTAGCCACGAAAATCCTAAGAATGAGCTGACAGCTCCTCCTGAGGGGCATGAGCCTATGGAGGTACGAGAGGGATCCCCCACAGGGCACTTTTGTCCTACGATCCTCCGGGAGCAGTTAGCTCAGCTGTTTCTAGACGATTATTCTACCACAGGGATTGAGGGATTGGAGTTCTCTCTGCCCAATGAGTTGAGAGCGATCACGCACGATTTCCCCACGTATAGTGAGGAGGATCATGAGATGGAGGAGTGTGGCAAAGACACTCCCCCTCCCCTGGAGGACTGGGAAGTGAGAGGAATCCCACCCCCGAAGGAGAGAAGTTTTAGGACTATCCCTAAGATGCTGGCCATAATGAATGATAATATTGCTAGATAGGTCAGAGGACTTCCCCCGCGCTACTGGTGGGAGGATCCATCTTCCCAGGAGCCGCCTGATAGGGAGAGCGATTCATCAGATCAAATATTTTTTTAGGAGTTCTCCCTTCCCACCGATTTTACGGGAGAGTTTGAGCCATTACCCTTCATAACCCCACCCCCCTCTCCGCGCCCGCATGCCTTCTCGAGTTTCCTCTTGCCTGCCGAGGTCACTATACCATTGGGAGAGGGGTGTAGCACTCACGCTGCATCTTCGACTTCCACCCACCCCTCCACCAAGAGCTTGTTTTCCCAACCTCCTGATTTTTGGACGATTGGTGAGACTGAGATTGGTGTCATACACCCTAGGTCCGTTGCTCCACGGCCTGACCCGACCCCCATGAGGGAGGTGACTCTCGAAGTTCTGATGGGGTAGGTTGCGATCCCGTTGGAAGGTGGATCCCATAGATTCGTTCCCCATACTAGCCGTAGGGAGCTGCACCCTGACAATGGTGGAAATGTCGATGTATCGGTGTTCCACGATATAGGTGTGGACCCTCCTTCGGTGAATCGGAGGACCTTTACCACGGGTGATCAGGTTGTTATACCACACAACGTTTTTCACCACATGGTTGGAAACCATACCGGGCTTCTAGTGGGCCCCTTTAGGATTGAGGTCCATGACAGGGACTCGTATTTTATATCTACTGAGTATGGAATTACTTCTACGTCCCCGTGAATGGTCACCAGCTCCAGGAGTATGTTCCCGGGTTCACCCGAGGGGATATTTCTTGATCCCGACTTTAGTCCTTTCTCCGTTTTTGCAGCCAACAAGCTCTTGGGAGCAGCAGCCGGTTGTCCCTCACCTTTGATTTCCCCCACCTCTGTCTGACGACCAGTTGCCCCTTTTGTTTTGTTTTATCTCGCGGTCATTTCGCACCTTTTCACACCGTTGCCCTTTTTCTAGTATCTTTTGTACCATAGTTTATGTTCAGTTGTTTTCACCTTTATTTACACCTCATGTGTCGGCTTAATAAAATTTAAAATGTTGTAGAGTTGATTTCATTATTGATATATTTTCATTTCAGCATTGTCCTTTTGCTTATTTCTGTTGGATTATGTTATATATATGATGTATGACCTGACAAGCGGTCTGCAGAGATTGGTATAGCGTCTGCGTTTTACAGGGATAGGTACATATTGATGATGATGATGCAGAAAGCATGCATGTGCATGCACGTTGATGATGATGAGAGGGGTGCTACGGATCATAGATTCTGTGGTTCTCAAGCACTCTCTCACTTGGAGCACTTGTCCTAGCTAGAGCCTGATGTTATCACATCTATGTTAGCTGGAGCTACCATACTACAGACTGTGCGGCCGAGGACTGCACAGTACCTTTTGTTCCAGATCAGAGATTCGATGCCTTCAGAGGAGGCTCACATTTTTGTTCAGATTTCCCCGAGCAGATGTATTAGAGGGGACAGATGGTTGTACAGTGGTATAGACATGTTACTTAGCATTTACCACAGGGTCACCCTTCCATTTCAGGCTTTGATATGAGCCCATTGAGACAGTTGCCTAGTCTTGTTTGATTGAGACTATCACAGAGTATTGCTGGGTTACTATTTGTGCCCGGATTCAGCAGAGATCTAGTTCAGAGACAGCCTCAGCAGCAGGTATATGGTGCGGCATGTATTGCATTTGATGTATATTGCTCATGATTGTTGCTTAGACTTGTTTATACATGATAGTACACTAACTCTACATATGATGATTGATTTGGTGATCTAGCTATTTTTATGATATGTGATTGGGCCTTTGGTGATGTCAGTCCACCCCTTCCTAGTAGGCTCCTGTTATATGCACACCGGGTTACACCCCTACTCTTGGTATAGACTTGGTCATTTAGTCCCCCTAGGAAACTGACTTTGGATCCACCTTCACTTTCTCCATCCATCCGACTCATACATGATATACTTTCCCGACTTGGATTCCGATTTGTGACCTTGAGGATCCCTTTCCCCACTGATCTCTCAGTATGCCATGATTCCCTATCCATTGTGCCTCGGCTCTTTAGTGTGTGAGATGCACTCTCAAACCTGGGATTTGATCCTGCCGGTTGCCCCCAATGTTGCAATGTAGTTAAGATTGTGTAGCCTCACCGGGTGTTCCCCATTGGTCACCGAAGCATATATTGCTCACCCCCATTACTTTGCAGTATGAGCACCATGTTTATATCTATTGAGATATGTATGTAGCCCAAAAGGGCCTTGATGTAAATTGAAGAAATGAATAAATGTAAAGCAAGCCAAAAAGGCTAATGTAAATGTAAAATCTAGCTAGAAAAGGGCTAAGTATGAAATTCATTGTAAAATCCATGCAATGTGTTTGTAAACAGACATGGACACAGGTCAGCCGTACATGTCAGCATTTGTAGTGGTTATTCCTCACCTAGTCCTGCGGGGAAAGGAGGTGAGAGGGAGCAAGGGACAAGCTCAAGATTGTCCCCTAGAGTCTCAAGTTACAGTTTTCCGGACACCCAGTTTGGCGGCTCTAGAAAAGAACCTCACAGAGTCTTCAGGCACGGATGTGAGTTGTGAGATACTTGTTAGATGACTGGTGGCGGTTTCCCTGCACTATACCCATTTGTGAGGGACCGCCCTTACCCGCGTTTTGTCATGGTATATTTATCTCAGTGGACCCCGCTTTCCCGAGTTATCCAAAAGGTTACATGATCTTTATCCTTGTCATCCCTTATCCTTCGCCATGTATTCCACATCACCCAAAGTCAGCTAGGTGGTCAAGTTTATAGGTTGTGCATAGCAGTTGAGTCTTTTGGATTTGGTGGGCTCACCTCACTTGGGGCCTTGTATTTTTCGAGATTTATGCAGTATTTGATCACCATATTATTGTCATGATGTTTAGTAATGTACTAACTTGTATAAGGAAGCCTTTCACTTCATGATTGCATACAGGTATTCAGCTAGCACCATTGTTGACCAGATTTGACTTGGTCAAACTAGGTTCACCAAGCCAAAAATGGGCCCAAAAAAATGTTGCGATCGGAATTTTGATTTTGGTCAGTTATTATCTACAAGGAACCCATATGAGCTTCCAAGTGACAGAATGCAAAAAGATCGAGGCGTTTGTGAGATTTTTAATTATTATTGGTCATTAATGACTTGTTTTAATTAAAAATCATGGATTTTGGGGAAAATAATGCCTAAGTGATGGATCGGGGTCGTTCGAGTGGTCATTCCTACTATTTTTGGGGTCCACGATCACATTGCAGCAGACGGTTCGACAATGCGGGCACTTTAGATGGGTCAAAAGCCCAAATTACATCTTCATCAGTATAAACCAGCAATAAAATACATGGAAAATCAAAAACTTGACATAGGCAACTATAGCAAAGGGTGAAAATCAATGGCTAGCAAATAAAAGGGTGCTTCCTAAGGTAAATTGGAAATGTTTTGGCATGGTATTATGTATTGTGGGGCCCTCTCTTACCCTACTCACCTAGGTGGACGAATTGCCCACAGGGGGCGTTTTTCTCCACTTGGGGAAATTCAGTTTTCATGGTTATATTGTATGTGGGACCATGTGTATTGAGTTGGGGGGATAAAACCCCATATAGACACCCCCCAACATTGTTCTATCTATTGTATGGCCCCACGATGGGCCCCTCTCCTCCACTTGTGCACTATCCTTGGGCAATTCGCACCGCCACTAAGAGAGCTCTCCACCATTCGATTTGCTTGATGGGGAAGTGATCCCAACCTTCCATTTTGGGGGGGGAACTTTTTTTGAGAGTGGCATTTCTCTATAAGAGAAGGCACTCACTCCATTGTAGAGCCTCTTGGCTTTTTTGAGACTTGATATTGAGATTATTGAGAGACATTTCTACTGAGTTACTTGTGATATGGAGTGAGATCTTTCTTGTGTTGATTGAGATCATATTTGTGATGCATTGCTGAGTTGTTTGTGGTATCCCTATCTCTCCTTGGGCATTTCAATTTACAGGTGAAGCTGGCCACTGGAGGAAAATGCAGCACTTGAGCCAGTAACTCCATGCTAGCGTTTCTCTTCAGGATTTCAACAGGGAAGTAAATCTACCCTCGGTTATTTGCTTTCTTCATCATTTGTCATTCATTTGCTAGTTTGTTTTTATCATTTGTCATAGAAGTTTATTCCATCTCTCTTTGGCAGGAACAAAAACGCATTGGCTCACTAGCAGCATCAAACGCTTAGGGGAAAATGCACTCTAGTTCAGCATTTGATCTTAAGGGTTTGTCTTCAGCACGGGGGCATCTTCATCTCCATTATCCAGGTACGAGATCCTTTCTTGTTTCTCATCTTCTCTCTCTCACTGTTGATGTTAAGCTGCAAAAACACTTAATAAACCCTAAAATACAAAAACTAAATTTCCTACCGTTAGAACTTTGTTTTTATTGCAAACCCGCTTGTTATTTGCGCCTAAAAGCCTATATCTCAAGTTTGAAACAATTCCGACTCCATTAACCCATAGTTTAGGCACTTGTCCACTTGGCAAAAACACCCACTCGGGGGCATTTTTCTCTTCTGATGATTTGGGGTCACTTTGGGGTTCTGGGTACTTTTGATTTGGGTTCAGAATGTCGTTTTACCTTAAGAAATCAAGTACCAATTGCTGGAAGTGATTATAAATTCTAATTATTCTCTGCCTTAGGTCCATTTGTCCACTACATAACCCCTTTCCTAGGCAGTTTACTTCACCATCTCACTTCCAACTCAATTTACATCCTTAGACTATTTTCACCCATTTCATCTTTAATCTAATCTATTTGCTTCATCACACTCAGTCATTGGTCACGTTTCATTTAACTTTTTTATTTCATCCGTGTGTCCAACTGGTGGCTGAAACTAGACTTAGGACCTACTTACACTCATCTCCTGCCTATTTTTCTTTCCATCTTTTAGATTTGGGTGTACTTTTGTCTCTCGACCATTACTTGGTTGAGCGGGGTCTCCCCCCTGACTTGGCTACGTGCCTTGCCTAAAGTGACAATAGCCTTGTCGGGTGTGACTTCCGTTCCCTGAACAGAGGACCTGGCTATTGCCGGTTACACCTTCCTAGCTGTTCACCTCTACCATCCCTGTTGGGACACCTACTACCAAACAACTGGAGTTTGTGTGATAATAGTACCCATAAAGGGAAAGTCCTCATTGACTTATCTAACTAATAAAGCTAGATAACCCAGTAGTTTGTAGGTTTAGGGCTTTAATCCATCTCGGGCTTTCATCCCCTGATCACTGCTCCTATTCCCTCTTCGCCTTCTCTCTTTGCCCACTTCGTATTCATATCTATTTCTAATATTATATTGATTTATTAATTGATTGTGGTCATCCGGGCGGGTGGGAAAGAACAGGAGAATAGCTTGTGGTAGGGTTACGCAGATGATGAGTTTGATAAATCTTGGTTCATTACAATGCTCCACTCTTAACGATTTCAATTATCTTCGCTTTCATATGATGATGATGCTATGATGGATCCATGTTTAGGATTTAGTACTGATGATAGTTATGGCATGCTTTTATATACAACTGTGATTTTTATCATGATTTTATAGGCCACCTACAATGCATATGAATATCCGTGTTTAAATATTTTGAATGGAAAATTTATAGCTATTATTATTTGGTTGTGGTGATTGGTTCCGTTGAGAATGCGATAGCTTCTCAAATCACAAATCAGATGGGACAAATGTCCCTATATACTAACCCGTCAATGGCTATGCCAAGCACTACCTATGCTCCCAACGCCACCCCTTCCTCCAATGTTTTAGTACACCCCAACGCCACCCCTTCCTCCAAGAAAAAACAAGAAGATAATGAAAACTTCAGAAAATGGGCCGGCCGGCAAACAAAAAAAATACAGACCAAAACACTGCAGAATCAAGAACCACAAACAAAAGAAAAAGTTAATTAACAAGAAAATATTGAGAAACCCCAAAATACCGACTCATTTTTTCGATTACATGATCTCCATATCCGTATACCATATCCATTTTTCCCGCTTTAGCTGGATCACCTATAAAAATGAAAAACCATTAATCAACTGAATCATAATTAAAAACTTACAACTATAAACCTGTAACAATGAATAAATGATACTAACCCATTGATCTACTCGTACCTCATTATCAACAAATAATATATTAATGCCCCGAACAACTACCAGGTCAGATCATAACCATTTTAAGCCCCGCTGATATCAGAAAGGAGGAAGGTCAATTACTATCTATTATCCTGAGATGATGAGAAATAATTCGTAGTAACAGAGTGCATACACTTTTAATAAATGAATTTACACTTGATAATTTGAGGAGTAATTTCTCTAACTAATTCAGATCTAATACATTGATCCACTCGTACCTCATGATCAGCAAGTAATATATTAATGCCCCGAACAACTCTCAGATCAGAGGATATCCATTTTAAGCCCTGCAAACATTAGGATAAAATATACTAATTAAGCAGAGTCGTTTTGAAGTGCTGATATCAGAAAGAAGGAAGGTCAAGCGGTATATAATATTCTGTTGCAAATTCATTTTGAAGTGTTGATAAGGTCAAGTTGTTTATAATATTCTCTTGCAAATTCGTTGTAACATAATATATACCATGAGAGTATGAAAGATGATTAGATCTTCTGCACAAATAAGCGTAAAAAAAGATAGAGGGTGCGCCATACGAGGAGGTTGGAACCCTGGAGAAACATCTCAACCCAAAAGAAACATGTCAACCCAAATTTCATGAAGATTCGTTTCAAACAACTTGATAATCGAGATTACATAAACATTGGAGCCACAGAATTAAAAGTATGGACGTGATTCAAGACATTTCTCCGGTACCGAGCTTCGGCCTTGATAGATGAACAAACCACTAATTTAGATACAGTCGAAGTGTGTAATTGACATAAAGATACCTTTCAGATTTGACCAGCAAGTGATGGGCTCCTCCATGAAGCTCAAAGTGTGTAATTGACATAAAGATACCTTTCAGATTTGACCAACAAGTGATGGGCTCCTCCATGAATCACTTCTCTCCTTCCGCCTCCTTCGCAAGTCCATCCAACGAGTACACGATGCCCCCTCTTGCGCTGGATTCTGAAATGTTGCAATGGACAGCCTGCTGCTGTTCGAGTTCACCACTGCATGATGGTCGGCACTCTTGAACTTTCCATAGCTCAGGTAAAACCACCCATACAAGGAAAAAGATGAAACTATAAAGATATACCTGCATATGATCTCCCAGATTGACGACGAAGGCTCTCTGAATTGGCTCAACGGTGATCCAATTTTTTTCGTCGTCCTTTCAGGTAGGTTGGAGGCCTCCAACTTGGTCTTGGTCTTGGAGTAGAAGAGTGATCGGCGTGCCTCTTCAATCCCAACGTCATGTCTGGCTCTGAGCATTTCGGATCCGTTTCTGGTCCATTTCCACCAGCTTGCACGTCAAAGCCATCAGGATTCGTTATATTTCTCCAGTCTCCTTGCAAATACATCAATTATTAGTATCAGACAAAGCCGAAACCAATTTATGGGTGTACCTCCAACCTCTGGTGAAGATGCAGATCTCCCTCCAGTCGAGGACGCTTTCGCCCCGGAGATGGAGATGACTACTAGCGTCCACCCAGACGAGATTAAATCAACGCATTACATTCAAATTCAAATTGTACGGTTCAGATTATCTGCCACCTACCAACAACCGACGGTTAATATTGCTTTTTGCTTTTTGCCACTACCTACATCCAAGTGTATAGGTTTTTTTGCTGAGTTTATGTTTGGGTAATAAATTAATATTTTTGAAAAAAAAATTATCAATTTTTTTCCATATTTGTTGAGGGTTTTGTTTTAATTTTCAGTTAGGAAAAGTATGGTGTTGTTTTTTTGTTTAACAGATATGTGAATGTAAAATAACAATTTAATATGTATATTTTGTCTTATATTTTAATACTTTTTATGATTATATTAAAAAAATTATTTTTTTAAACAATTTAACATTGATAAAAAATGAACGAGATATATGGAAAAAACAATATGATTGTATTGTGATTATATGGTAGTCTAAATTCAACCTCAATATACAAGTTTTAATAAGAATATTGTTAGGTTTTTGCAACTTTAACCATCAAGTACATTATGTATAAAAATGCATTGGTGCTTAAATATTTTTAAATGCACCCTTATTTATATTTTAAAATGAGTTGGTTTTCCGTGGTTACTGTCATTTTTTAAATATACCATTACCATAGTGGTTTAATAGGTGGCTTAATGCATTATTATATATTCAATGTAATAGTTACCTATATGTTTCATTATAATAATGCTCAACCAAAACTAGGACACTCTTTTTTTTGTGGTTTAGTTTATTTCATGCACTCATGGATATAGGTATACCAAATGCATTGATGTTGCAACTTCAACGATCAAGAATATTGCAAAGTTTTTGCAACTTCAACCATCAAGTGCACTATGTTTAAAAATGCACTGGTGCTTAAATATTTTTAAATGCACCTTTTTTTTGTTGTGGTTTAGTTTATTTAATGCACCTATGGATATAGGAATATCAAATGCATAGATGTTGCAACATTTACCATGCTTTGGTTGTGCATTGAAATTAAATACACATAGTATAAACTCTATTATGAGTACACATAAATTCCACGAAAACATTCCTAATAACTAAAGTTGTATTATTGACAAAAAAAATTCAAAGAGCAACAACTCCACTTTCCAAATTCAATTAGTTATTAAGAAATTATGCAAAAAAAGTAGTTGAGAGGTACTTTAGGCTAGTTGGCTAAACTCATTGTTGAAACTAGCAAATCCAAGCAGTCAGCCCTTCAAGTCCAATCCATGCTAAACCTACACAAAACTAAGTAACCCTTCTTAAAGCCTTTTAACCATTAATTAATATAATCAATACAATGAAAAACTATACCTAATTGAAATAACTAACCTCTTAGGTAAAGCAATTTCACCTCTAAATCAAATAATCAATGAACACAATCAAATTTGGGGGAGGAAAGATGAGAGATTATCATTTTATTACAAGAAGTGAACAACAAGGTATTTATATTTGAATTCTCTTGAGGCACCTCCTCACCAAGTTTTGGATTCCCCCATCTTAGACCACTAACATACAACAAATCCACTTTTGTTTCTCAATATTGAAAGGAAGGGATCATCGTAGGGAATTGAGACCCCAACTCGGACTTGAAAGGGAAAATGATCAGAAATAAGGGTTTTTGTTAAGAAAGAGGGCATAAAAGAAGCATAAATTCACTACTTTATCCTCCAGCATGAGGATACTCAATCAATGTGGTTCCTCTTTTCCAAGTAATTTCCTTCTTTTATACTTATAAAATGTGATTCAGGTAATTGATACGGGCCATAACCATATTTAGGTATACAAACCACAAGAAACCCACTCAAGAGCATACCTTCAATGCACCTTTATCATTATTTTTTTCTTTTTTTGGAATTAACCCATTTGTTGCTTTAAGGAAACTCATGGTGGCCTATAGGTTGCTTTAGGGAAATCATAAGGACCAAGAAAAACTTGTTTTTAGAAGAATTGTCATGTAGTGGGACCTAATAATGCTATAACACCTATAGTGGTGCTTTCATGTTTATTAGATGCACTAGTTATTAGTGTGTTTCCACACCGCTAAAAATGGAAAAATGACCTTGCAATCTTGTTGCATTTGAGATTATTATATGCACTAGTTCATGAAATAAAAACATGGATGTAGTCAAGTTTTCCCTCAATCTTATATGTTACCATGCTTGAGATCAATGAAATAACCAACCATAATGCATCCTCAAGATTTTAAATGTTAACTTATATTTCATTGAGAATTGAAATCAATTATAAAAAGGTGAAGCAATTTGTATAGGCCCATTTAAGTATAAATATATCAAATATGTTAAGATATTAAATTTATTCTATATAATATAGTTATATAATTGTCAATCAATTGTATATTCAATTATATTTCATTGCCATATGTTTTTGGCTCTAAAAATGATTGATGAAAATATATAACAATGTGTTTATACTAAATAATATCCTTTACATGTTATGTTTTAAGTATATGTAGATTAGAGTAATTATTAATAGGAATGATTTTATGATGCACCTTCTTAAAATTAAGGATATATTTTCTTATTTTGATAGTAATGAGTCACAACATAAATGTAAAGAATGATATGACCCAAAAAATGAAATAGATCATTTTTTTTTATAGATTTTAGATTATTTCTAAAAACTAAAATTTGTCATACATTTGAAATGGCAAGAACGATAGAGGTGATAGAGATGCAAAATATGGGATTGTAAACAACTATCCACATTTCCCTATTTCATTTTTATTGACCAAATTAAGCTATATTTTGTTCTATGCCACACAAAACAATTATTTTCACAAATATACATTAGAAACAACTATTAATATTACAATTGGATGAAATTTTATTTCGTTGGAATAATCTAAAGGATGCACCATTTTTTCACTTTTAGTTGTTTAGGAAAATCAATTTACTTACCAACAAAAAATGTTCAATATACTCTTAAAGCTTTAGGATTCTTAGATTGCTATTTTGCAAAATTCAACGGTTGCATTTTGGTCTTAGAAAAGGAAGGTGGTTGCATTTCGGTCTTAGAAAAGGAAGGTGAATAAAATACATTACAAAAGGGAATACTTGGAAAAAGATTTAATGCCATTTCTAAAAAAATGATTTGGCCACTAGCACTAGATGAAAATATTGAAGATATAAGGTCATTTCTCTTAAACTATATTGTGTGATAGACACTATTATTTGCTTACATCACAATACACTTTTATCAATTATATTATAAGATGGGTTAAAGTGTCTTATTTTCTTTTATTCTACACTTGTTAATATTCTTTATTTGCTTACATCACAATACACTTTTATAAATTATATTATAAGATGGGTTAAAGTGTCTTATGTTCTTTTATTCTACCCTTGTTAATATTCTTTATTGTAATTTGTTAAAATATTTTATTATCTAATGAAGTGTTCAAATTATAAAAGTTGTCCAATCAAATTTATAATTTCTAGATTTTTTGTTTTTAAATTTAATTAAAAGTATTTAGTTATGAAATTTGATCAACTAAAAGATGAAATTTTTATATTTGTTTGGAGTTGTAACATTGCATACATAGTATTAAGGAATTATCTGTATATTCATATTTATAAAACATTTTAATTTATTTAGTGAGGACGATGGAGCCGGCTAGGGTTTTGATTGGGAGGATTGAAGCCCTGCTGCAGTTCTGGGTTGTGATTGGAGCTCGGAGGGACGAATTCTGAGTATTCATCGACTTGGAGTCAAGCTGGTTCGACTAGAACTAGTCTAGTACCAACCAAGTATAAAAAAAGTGGGAAATAGGGCTTACAATGAAGATTAAAATTTGTTTTCTCTGAATCCATTTACACTCGGGCTTCTTTTTTTGGCGTTTTGTTGTTTGGATCACTTTCTGCTCTATCTTTGGGCATCTTCTCCGTTATTCTTGGTGGTGGTCGTTTTTGTGGTGCTTGGGTTGCAATTTCTGGCATGTTGTGGTATGTTCTCTTTATTCTCTTAACTTAGGGTTACACCTCAGTTATTTGTGATAGCCAGGATAGTGGTTTCCAGGTGTCCACGGGTCCCTCCTTTTCCAAGTTGGGGGGGGACAGGTGTGGGTCACCCTTACCTACTCGGTCTTGGGCCTTTATGGCTTCTCCTTCTCATTTTCGGGGTTCGTCATCCCATCCTCAGTTGGAAAAACCTTATGTTCTTCCGGACTTGTCTGCTCTGCGTTCTAATGAACAGTGAAATCAAAACTTCTATGGGGCAAAGGCTAGGGTTCGACGGCAGTTGAAAGCGTTCAAAGCTCGGTCAATGCTTTCCAGGTTTGTAATTGCAGAGGATACAAACCTTGATAGAGTGTCAATGCTTGCAGAGCGTGCTTTAGTTGGTCGTCTTGAGTATACTTCTGGTTTGAAGGATGAAATTCTGGAATGGATTAGGGTTAATTGGGTGTCGGTTACTGGTATGGCTCCAAGGGTAAACTTGTTGTTGAACCATTGGATTCTCTTTGTCTTCCCAGATGCAGCCATGATGTCTAGGGTATTGGAGGGTACTTGGTTATTCAAAGATGGCTCCTTGATTCTGAAGCATTGGCATATTGCCTTTGACCCTCTTACGGAGAAGCAACGACTGCGACACCTCTGGATGATGATTCCAGGCATGCCTATTGAACTTTGGATGGAGGAGCTTATTGTCGGCTTGGCTAATTCGGTTGGCTGGTTCATCTGTATTGATAGGAAGACCCTATTTGGCATGGATAGGAGATATGCCAAGGTAATGGTGGAAATAGAAATGGACTCTAGCCTTCTGGAAGAAGTTGAGATTGTTTGGGGTCATAGAAGCTGGAAGCAAAGACTTGATTTCTTCAGAATCCCTTTTCGCTGCTTCGCCTGTAAGGAAATTGGTCACATTCATGCAAAATTCCCTAATGTTAAAAATTCAGGGTCGACAGTGAACGGTACCCTGGATTTTTCAACTCCTACTGTTGGTCCTGGTAAGTATATTCCTGTTCCTGGCACTGTTTATTCAGAAGTTTCAAAAGATGATATTGCTTTGATGGAAGTCGCTGAGAAGGACTTAGATGTTCGTATTGCCTCTGGGGATGTTATTTTGAGACACGAGCCTCATGTGCCTTTTGTTGGGAGTCTTCCTACGTCTGTTGATATGGTTAAATATTCTATTGCTCGCAATCTTACATTTGAGTTAGCTTCTGTTGTTGATAGGGGTGATGTTGGTGCGGGTAATTCTGGGGGTCATGTCAATTTTGCTGAACCACAGGCACCTGATAAACTTATTTCCCCTTTTGTTGATGCTTTGGGCCCTGTGAGTCCTAGGGTTCAGGATACTATTATTTCTGATATTGGAGGTTCCATGGTAGGGGATAGATGTGAGTTCAAAGTTGATGGGGTTTTAAAAACCCTTACCCCAGTACCTTCCTATTCCAAATCTCCGGTAGATGGTTCTGATGTTGTTCCTGGTCATGTTGTTAAATTTCGAAACGTTACTATTCAGAGGGGTAAAAAGAAGAAAGAGGGGATTAGGGTTAATGATTGTGTGGATACAATCCCTTCCCTGGTTTCTGAATGTCTGCTGACAGGGGATTCTATTTCTTCGTCTAATGAGGGTCTTAGAGAAAAGATACCCTGCAACTCTATTTCTTAATGTCCATTTTATCATTGAATGTTCGAGGGTTGGGGAAGGTTGCTAGGGAAAAGGCCTTCTCTAAAAAATTTGCAGCTATTTGTCCGGGTATTATGTTACTTCAGGAAAATATGTGTTTGAGTGTTTTGGCGATCTCTAAGTTAGGTGACCTCCTACCCAGTTGGGAAGTTGTGGCTTGTTCTTCCAATGGGATTTCAAGGGGTTTGGCAGTGGCATGGAACCCTACATTGTTTTCTTTCAGAGTATTTTCTAATCCATGGGGTTTACTGATGAAAGGAACTTGTATTGGTTTGAACATTCAACTACACATCCTTAATTATTATGCTCCTTATGATGATAGGAGAAATTTCTAGGAATCCTTGGCTTCATCTGGGGTTCTTAATTTGTCCCATTTGGTTATTACAGGCGATTTAAACTTTACAAAATTTGCCTCTGAAATTTGGAGTTCTGTGGCCAGATTGGATCCGTTGGCAGACTATTTTATGGATTATTATGTCGGTATGATCTGGTGGATGTGGTTCCTGCTAAATTAATTCCTACCTCGACAAATGGCAGTCAAGGTGATGCGGGTGTTCACAAGAGACTTGATAGGTTTCTAGTGAAGTCTTCTTTTTTAAGGATCATACAGAAGTCTCAGACTTGGGTTCATGAAGTGAATTTCTCTGATCATTGGCCTATTGTCTTCCAATTTGAAGATTATGGTCAAAAGGTTTGCTATCTGTTCAAATTTAATAGTTCTTAGCTTATGGAGAATGATTTTTGTGAGATGGTGAAAGATTTATGGTTAAATGCTGACATTGAATACTTAAACCCAGTGGATTATTTCTGTCATAAGATGATGAAGCTTAAAGATGAGGTTATTGAATGGATCAAGGTTAGGAAGAAGTCTGATGCAGCAGAATTGAAGGAATTGGAACTCAGTATTCAGAAAGCTTGTATGATGAATTTTGATGGCACTTTGAATCAGGAAGAATTTGAAGTTTTGAAGTTATATGAGAAAAAAAAGGAGGAAATTCTTTTGATGGAAGAAAGGGAGTGGAGATTGAAGAGCCGAGCGGTGTGGATCAATCACGTGGATAGGAATACTAATTTTTTCCATGTTTATGCTTCTACGAGGAGGAATTTGAAAATGATTTGGGATATTAGTGATGAAGGTGGTAACTCTATTAAGGGGTTGGAATCCTTAAGCTCTGAAGCTGTGAGGTTTTTTGGCAATATTTACAGAGAAGAAGGTGGTTGTGATCTATTGGATCAAATTCGTCTGGAAAGACTCTATCCTAGGTGTTTTGATGAAAGGGAAGCTGAGGAGTTGGGGAAGGAGGTTTCATTAGAAGAAATAGAGAAAAATTTAAAAAAAATTGCCAGGGAGAAAAGCCCTGGGCCTGATGGCTGGCCGATGGAAGTTTATGTGCATTTCTTTGATGTTATGGGGAAAGACATCCAGCGTCTTGTGGAATTTACTAGAGTTCATGGGTTCATTTCTGGAGCATTAAATTATACATTCCTTACTTTAATTCCCAAGAGTAACAAGCCAGTTTCTTTTGGGGAATATCATCCCATAGCTTTATGTAACCTTATCTATAAACTTGTTTCTAAAATTATTGCTCAAAGACTGAAGAATGCTCTATCTGCTATCATCACTCCAGAACAGTTTGGGTTCTTAAAAGATAGGCAAATTCATGATTCGATTGGTCTTACCCAAGAATTGATGCACACTATAAAATCCAATAATAAGTTAAAGGCTCTTATATTAAAGATGGACTTAGAGAAAGCTTATGACCGTGTCAATTGGACTTTCCTCAGGTTGATTCTGATTCAAATTGGCACTCCTCCTCTTGTGTTAAGTTGGATTATGGCTTGTGTCTCAACTCCAAGCATTGCTATTTTGGTAAATGGAAATCCCACCTCTTTTTTTCAGTGTTCTAGAGGGCTCAGACAGGGCTGCCCTTTGTCTTCCCTTCTTTTTCTCTTGATCATTGATGGACTTAGTAGACTTGTTCAACAGGCCAAAGAGTTGGGGTTGATTAAAGGTATCAAGATGGGTGATGGATGTTTTCTATCCCACCTCCTTTTTGTTGATGACGTGCTACTTGCTGGTATTGACTCTATTACGGAATGGAGAGTTTTTTCAAATATTATCAATTTCTTCTGTAAGGTTTTTGGGATGAAGGTTAGAATTTCAAAATCATGTTTTTATCAGTATAATGTGGAAGCTAGGAGAAGAAGTGAAATTGAATCCTTCTTACCTTATAAATGTCATGATCTTGTTGATGGTCTAAAATATTTAGGTTTTATTTTAAAACCTAATGCTTATAAAGTTAATGATTGGAGGTGGATTATTCAAAAGTTTGAAAGTTGTATTGATCACTGGACTTTTCGATTGCTTTCATCTGGTGGTAGACTTGTTTTAGTTAAAGCAGTTCTGTCAAGCATTCCAATTTTTTGGCTATCTCTTTTAGAGATTCCGGTATACATTCTAAATGTGCTCAGAAAGCTCATGTTCAGGTTTCTTTGGTCTGGTAAAGTCGATGGCTCAAAACTTGTGATGGTTAGATGGGAGATTCTAGCTTGGCGAGAGAAGTTTGGGGGTTGGGGCATCAAAGATATCAACATTTTTAGCAAAGCTCTTAGGCTGAAGAGTCTATGGCGAGGTTTATTCAATGATACTCTATGGTCGAAGGTTCTCCATCACAGATATATTAAAACAGATTTAATTAGCTGGTTGAGGAAACCAAAGTCGGTCTCTGGTATGTTGTCTCTAGTTTGGAGAGGATTTCTTAAGGTCTATGATTGGATTGCCAAAGACATATGCTGGCAGGTAGGGAATGGTAGCAGTATTCATATTGGTGTGGATCCTGTTGTTGGTATGGAGGAAGCTTTTAGGATTTCTGATAGTCTGATTACTCTGTTGAATTCTATGGGGTACACTACTTTAAATGAAGTTCAAAAATTCAGTCACAATCTTCGATCTGATAATGTTTGGTTAAATGCCTCAGAGTTGGAGCTCTCGGGTCAGTACTCACAGGAATGGGACTGATATATTTTGGCTCTGAGAACGGCTGGTATTGTTATTTCTGTGAACCCTGATAAATTATTATGGGCTGGAAATTCAAAAGAAGGGTTTGTTTCTACAAAATATGCATATGACAAAATTATTTAGGATGTATGCATTTATCCAAGACAGTGGTGGTATTCGAAAATCTGGAAATGGTCTATCCCACTGAAGGTAAAAAAAATTTTATGGCATGTACTCAATGGTAGCTTTAAGACATGGGATAATCTCCTCAAGCGTGGCTGGAATGGACCGAATTGGTGTTGTTTATGCAAGTTAAGTTCTGAATCTACAGACCACCTATTTGTGAAGTGCTCCTTTATGCAAGAAATTTGGTCTTTTTGCTGTAAATAACTAAACTTGAATATGGTCTAGGATGATTTGGACTTTGGCTCTGCATTGCTCAATTGGGTTAGGGATTTTAAAAAACCTCTGTTCCTACCTATTTTTTCCTCCTGGGTTATCTGGTTTGCTAGAAATGATATGATTTTTCAGAACAAGGTACCAGCTGTGGTTCTTTGTGTAAAGATTATTATTAAAATGTTACAGACTTATCCAGAGGAGGAGCAATGCAAGAAAAGTGAGAGTGATAGCCCTTTCTCCTTTATGATATCACAGCCTATATTATTCTTTGATGGAGCTGCTCAAGAAGGTATGTGTGCAACAGGAGGTGTCATTTATCTCAACGAAGATCGTTACTTTTCTCTTCAACTAAATGGTGGCAGAGGTACTAGAACAAAGGCAGAGCTATTGGCTTTATGGGTTGTTTTAAAAGTGGCGAATATATTTGGTATGGTAAATCTCAAAGTCTTTGGGGATTCCCGGGTGACTATCAAATGGGCCTCTAATGAATACAATCTGAATATAATTGCTCTTAGGTATTGGTGTCTCCGAACACGTCAAGAGATTTCAAAACATGATCATATTTCATTTGAGCATATATTCAGAGTTCACAATTCTCTTGCTGATCAACTTTCTAAAGAAGCTTTTGAAGGGCCCGAAGGAACTTTGTTTTGGGAAGAGTGGATGGATTCCTGTCTGCTGGACAGGGGTAACTTATTTTTCTTTTAGGTTGAGTTCCTTTCTTGGACTGATGTAAATCTTTTTGTGAAGACATTTTGAAGGGCGATTTTATATTTTGTATAGCAGTTAAACTGTTGCTTTCTTTTGAGAACAAGATCTTGATATGATATCTTGAATCTTCAGTATTCTCGATCTATCTTTGTACTATTTGATTCGACCTGAATAGCAATAGTACGATTTTTTTTCTGATGGAAAAAAAAAATTTCAATATATTATTTATAGAGGAAGGCCCCATTATAAAGATAATAGTTGGAAAATTTTCTTTCATCCATCTATATTCAAGTTGGACATGTGATGGGTCATTTGAAGGAGATAATTATAGAAAATGATTATGTGTTCTTTCTTTTTTTTTAAATTCTAGGACCCCATTTAAATCTAAGATGTTGGTTAAAAAAATTTAAATCATAAAGATGATGAATTTTATTGTGAACATTTATTAACAATCAATAATTATATCATGTATTATTGTATATTTAATATTTTAATTCTTTGTGTATGACATTATTTTATTAGGAGATTGCTTATGCTTATGTTAGCATCAATTGAACATTATTACCTTTGCAATATAAAAATAATAACAAGATTAATCATTGCATTGCATTTCCTCTTTGCATATGCAAAAATTCTGGTTAAAAACCCATTGATTATATTGCGAAAGGTGTGCTCATACATAGAATTCACAAAAATGAAATAAAGATTAAAATATTGTTAAAAATATGTCATCGAATGTTATACAAAGGTTTATTTCATACTACTCATTATAAACAATTCTTCGACAATTTCTTGAAGATATTAAATGTTGGGTTATGTATATCAATCTCATGTAATGTAATGTAAATGATTTTTTCATATATTTATTTCAATGTGCAAAATTGATAAAAGAGATTTTTTCACTTTAATCTAATGAAAGAGAATTGCGAGTATACAATTATTTTGATAGTATTGTAAATCATATGTATACGTGAAACCTTTAAAAAAATTGGGAAACATTTGATGGTGTTTACGATTATAGAAACATAGTTCTTGTGGATGACTCAAAGGAGAGAATATTTGTAATGATGAAAAAACTATTATAATTCAATGACTTATAAGTATCAAATATGAATGAAAAGTACTTGTTGGATAAAATGTGGACAACTTTGATGTTGTCAAAAGATGTAGGCGATGTGCAACCCATTGTAAAAGCTTTGAAAGAAGGTAATTAAATGTAATTGACAATTTCTACAACTATTTGATAGTTTTATATTATCTATTTTTTCCAAGGAACAACCTCACGAAAAACCCTTTGAATACTTCCCCATGATTCATGGATGGTAAACGGGGTAAACCACCATCCCTGATTACAAAACCTAACCCCAAGGGAATCAAGAGATTCGAATCCGTAGCCTCCCCAACTTTTGGGGGAGAGATTTCATGTATTTCACATCTGGCTCATGACCACTTGAGCTAACCATCAGGGCTAGAGTTTCATATTATCTATGTGTAGACGCATATAAAAAAATTATAATTATTAAAAGCATTTGATATTTGATATTGTTAGGTGTTTGATATGTTTTTCAGAATTTAATGATCTAATATAAAAATGAAAATAAATGATGAGGATTTCAAAAGTATTGATTTTTTTAGGATGAATATGTACTAAGTATTGATTATAATTAATTTAATGACATGTATCTTATTATTTTCTAGTCTAAGGAAAATATGTACTATTATTAGTATTAATTTAATACTAAGTTATTAAAATGATATATTTTTATTATTATTAATTAAGAGCATAATTATTAAGTGGCATTTATACCCTATATGGATTTGGGGATTTCTATTGATGATATGCTTTTATAGGCCTATTTATGCCACTTGGATAGGATGGTTACATTGATGAGTAAATCCTTGTATATTTTGGGGAAATAGGCCACTTGTCTTAATGGTGGTTCCATTTTCCTTTTTTATTTTTATTTTCATTATATGTGGCATGTTTCAATTAATTATTCTAAATTCTTCTCTTTGTCTATTTTCGGGGGGAACAAGCCACTTGTACAAAGAGTGGTTTCACATTTATTTTGGCATAACTAGGAATTGAAAAGAGGGTGTTGAATTTGTATTTAAAAAAGAAGATCCTAGTGGTTTGGGGTTACTTTTATTTGATGGAATAGGGAACCATTCTGGTTCCACTAGTTGCTCATTCTTCATGTATAATTGATTGTATTGGTCTTAGTTTTGGGGAGTGAGGGAGAGGAGAAGCCTCTTGAGGAGAGTCTATCCCCCATCCCTATTTACCTTGGAACATGTGTCTAAGGGATTGACTGCCTGTATGTATATACATATATTATTATTGTTTGTTGGCGATAGATTTGGAAGGATTTTGCTTCTTTGCATTATTTAAATGATTTGTTTGTTAAATAGATGATTATTGAGAGGGAGTAGCCCCCTCTATTGAACTACACATATATTAATGGTTTAAATGATTGGTTGTGACAAGTGGTGAGGGAATCTCCCTCCATAGCTAGTTTGTTATCTTGTTGTACTTGTGCTTGATGTTGCAACAATAGTAAGGGTGAATCCCTCTTTAATTGAGATATTGGATTGTATAATTGTATATTCATTGTTATGGATGGTGAGGGAAAAGCCCTTGGATGCCTATGGTATCTCATTATTATATTGTTTGGCTACTTACAAATGATAAGGGCCTTTCCCTTTGAAATTCGGTGTATTGCATCTAGTGAGGGCATTGCCCTTTGTAATTAATGTGTAATTACAATTGCTTGAGAATTGTTGAAGGCATAGCCTTGGCTTCATTTTATAATTAAATAAATCTCATGCTTGATGAGAAAGGTGTGGCCTTTGGGCTTATATATATATATATATTGATGTTGCTTATTGAGTGCAAAGAATGGATGAGGGTGATCCTCTTGGAGGGTGTATCCTTTGTGTGTGTGTGTGTGTGTGTGGAGGGTGCAACACATTGGTTGTTTTCCCTTGCATATATAAATATTATATATGATGGTGGTGAAGGGCCTATTCTTCTCACTGTTGTCTTGGATTGATTATTTTCTATAATTAATTGTGTTGGCATGGTTTATATGAGAGTGCTTATGCCCATATTTATTTAGATGCAATGCATATGCATGTCTAATATGCTTGTGGATTGATAAATAGATGCATATGATGGTGGAGAAATGGTGCAGGCCTATCATTGTCTTATCTTGATAATTTTATTATATACTTGTAGTGTATGTCATACATATGTATTATGTGTTGGATGGATGGGCAATTGCATGTATATGTACCATGTGTAGGATCTCTTAGATATATTAATGCCAGAGAGAGGGATTTTCCCCTCCATGATCTTGTAGAGGGTGACTCTGAATCCAGTAGTTAATTAAGTATTTTAATGTTCTCTAATAAAAGGAATGGGTGCTTAAATTTATGTTGCAATAAGTGCAAGAGAGGGTTTATCCATATGACCTTGATCCTAATGGTAAATGAGATATTGTGGAGAAAGAGAAGGATCTACCCTTGCTGACTCTCTTATAGTGTTTTTCTATGCTTAGGGGAGAGGGTATTTCCCATCTATGATCCTATAGTGGGTTTGTTCATGTGTATTTGTAGTGATAAGGCATTTCCTTGAGTGGCAATGATATGATCAATAAGAGTCTTCTAGGTGCAATGGATTTTATGTATGTTGTTGTTATCATCACTATATGTTGAAGATTGAAGGAAATGGCATTCTATGCACTAAACTGTATATTAATAATTGGTAAAGGTTTATTCAGGGTTAGGCGCCATTACCCCCCCTGTGCACATGAATGTGTGTTTGTGGTTGAAGCATTATATGGACATTACTTGGCTTTGGATATTGTGATGGACTAATTCTTGTCCATGTCCAGGGTTTGGGAAGCAAGGGCTTGGCCCTTTTCCTGTGCTTGAATGCATATGTCTTTGATTTGGTTGGCTATGGGTGAATTATCATCCATGTTTCTTTTGTTGTTAAGTCCCTTGCGTGGGATAAGGGCTTGACCCTCATGAGGTAAAGTATATTATTAATACTTGGTAAGCTAATGGATTGGTGTTAACTATGTTTTTTGGCATGATAAGTTGATTGGGAAGGGATTGATTCCTTTGTCTTGTTTATGCATATTAAGTAGACTTAAGTATTCTACCTATGAAGGATCAATTCCAAGTAGATCCTTGTGTTTCTTAGCTTGGGATGGATTTGGTGTTCGATTGATGAGAAGAATTCTTGGGAAGAATCTTGTGTCTTCCCTTGGTCCTAGTGGAATCATTTCCCAGCTCGAGGGTGGCCTCACGAAAGAAAGAGTATATGTGGGATGAGTGCCTATAGTTGGGTGGAACATGGAACTTGGACACCCAATTGTCCTTAATTAGTCAAGTGTTCTTAAGTTGTGGCATTGATGCATTAAAAGACTTGTTAGGATGTATATGTAGTCCTTACACTTGATGATTTTATGTAAGTTGTTGGTTTTTCTCAGCTTGGTATCCACAAGACTGTATGTGTTGGTATAATGCTTAATGTTGTATACATTGGCATGTGATCATGTTGTTGTGCTATACTTGGCACTAATATGTATTGTCCATGCAGATTATGGGTATGCATATGGTTACGTAAGTATGTGCTTATGTAGTTATGTTGTATATGCATACAATTTGTATCTATCTTATGATAATGTGAATAGGTGTCTCCAATATGAGGGGGTGACATCATCATAAATGCATTTCAGCTATGCTAGTACTATGAAGGCAATGCGTGCCGTGGGTGTATATGATAATTGGTTATGTTCTAATGGTTATTGAACATAATGCACATGAAGGCATAATAAAAATATAGCATATCATATACAACCGTGATAATCCTATATGAGTAATGCTTATGTGACTTGTTAGTCTAGTCCTTAATCCTGTAATAATGTTGGCGGCCATATTTCTTGTGTAAAGGAATTATTGATAAATCAATGTTATGTGGATCAACTTGGCTTGATTAGCAAGGACATGATAGTCCTATGTGTTATGATTGGGTGAGGCATGGCCTCTATAATAGCAATTCATATGTCTTGATGATTGTAAAGATTCAATGTTAATGGTTGGAATATGATTTTATAGCTTGATGCTTGTAATTACTATGTTAAGGACTAGTATCTATGTTGTAGCTAGTCATCAGTAAAAGTTACTAATGCTCATGTGGAATATGTGATACAACTATGGGGATATAGACTATATGTGCATCATTTAAGATACTACGGAACCTTGAGATTTTATTTAGGATGGGTTCCATTGCATATGAGCTTGCATTGCTTGCTTTCATAAAAGTGCATAATGTATTTCATTTATCTTTGTTGAAAAAGTATATAATTGATGTTAATCATTTGATTGATTGGAATGTGATTCAAGTGGAACCGGAAGGGGATTTTCTGATACAACCAATTACCATATTGGGAAGAAAAGTCAAGTTGCTATAGAATCAATATATCATGCAAGTAACGGTCCAGTGGATCCACTAAAATCTTGAAGATGCTACTTGGGAGCTGGAAGATGTTATGAGGGAGGCATACCCTCATCTTTTTTTTTTAAATTTCATGTTATGGCATGTATGTAATAAGTATGCATCGAGGACGATGCATTATTTTAAGGGGGAGGGGGATGTAATACCCTGGTTGTTAAGACCCGAACATATGTTATTATTTTGTTTATTATTGGGCACTAGGTTCCAAGACTATCGATTTTATTATTATTATTATTTAATTAAATAACTATCTTCACATGGACAACTAACAAGAATGGGGGGGCATGGATTCCACATGTGAGGGGGTTGGGGAATAGGAGTTGTTTGTCTCCCCGACATTACTCTTTGGACCCTATTTTTTATTAATTTGGTTTATAGAGGTACTATTACACCCTCCTTGATGTTTAGTGGGACCTACTTGGCTAGTGCACCCTCCATGGATATTCCAAGCCTCCTTTGATGCTCCTCATGAGCTAGGGCACCCTCACTAGATATTTTTAGCCTGAACTCCTTGAAAAAGTGTAACTCCCCTCTCTATTTCACATGTTTCTATTATGGGAAAGGGAATCTCTAATTGTAACCTCTCTCTCATGAATTGAGTAACTCCCAGTGAATTTGAGTTACCTTCCTTGGGAATTCGAATGGTTATGGAAGGATTGGAAAGGGATTTCTTTCATTCTTCTTCTCTATCTCTGAGCTCTCTAGTGCAGTGGAATGCTCTCTTGTTTGGGAAATACATGTTCTCGAGTAGGAGATGCATTGTATTGCAAAAAAGTTGAAGGCCTTGTAATGAGGTTTGAAGACCTTGTAATGTGGATTGAAGATTGATCTATGCTCACACAACATGAGTCCTTTTCCCACTGTTTGTCTCTGTTCAATCTAGCTCATAAATATGGGGTGAGGGTGGTGATATCATGAGGGCTTGTGTAGCGAGGGGATTCACAACTCACCAAGTAGAGTATATGGAAGGGAAAGTTGATATGGTGAAAGGTGTAGTTGTGGTATTCTCACGGTGTTGAGAAGGGCGCAATTATATGTTTTGGTTCATAAATTTATAATAATTTATAGGTTGTGAGCCCTATTCCATTACATCCAGGACATCATTTCCATTAAGGTATACTCTTTGTTTCACTGAAAAATCTTTCCATATGACTAAGATATAGTTGTTTTGGTGTGGCAGTGTTTTTGGTGTTGAGAAGAACACACCTACCTTTTTGGTTTGAGAGTACCTCTGCTTGTGGATATATGGCCTCAACTCAGGGGTGACTATCATGTTTAAATATGCATTAGCATGGCATGTCTATGGCTAGGTGGAACATTGTCTTGTTGAAGCTAGTTTCTTTTCATTGAGATGAGTATTTTGTTACATGCTTATTTATTGCAATTTCTAATATATATATGTGTGCCCATGGATTTGATTTTAATGTTGATTACATGGCTATAGGTGAAAGCCATCAATATCTAATGTTATTATCTTTTATATGGTTGTATATGATATCCTTCATATCTAAGTTTATTTTTTGTTTATGTGGTTGTAGGTGGCAGTTAGTAGATCTGATTTTTAACATTGTTAATGTACTCTTGGCTCTGATTTTGTTGTCATTTACATGGATGTAGGTCGCGGCCATGGGATTTGATTTATTTAAAATTTATATGGATATAAATGGTTTTAAACTTCATATCTGGTTTTGTTTATGGTAATATGGTTGTAGGTGGCAGCCATTAGATATGGTTTTTAATACTATTAATCAAGTTGATTGTGGCAGCCATTAGATATGGTTTTTAACATTATTAATCAAGTTGATTGTGGCAGCCTGTAGATCTGTTTAGTTACAATGTTTAGGGTGGCTTATAGGCCTGATTATTTTAAAGTTTAAATGGATATAATAGATATGATATTTCATGTTTTAAATCATGTTAATAGCTTCCTCAGATCTAGTTGCATTTCATGTATGCATTTACCTTTCACAACATGTGTATTGGGGAATGACCTGCATTATATTATTGCATTTCAAGTCAAAGAGGCTAAATGTTTTATTTTATGGTATTTTTGGCATGCTGTCCTAGCCTTAGTTACCTTTATTCCACTATGCATTACCTTGATTTATCCTTCCCCTTGGGTTCCCAAGTGTCCTTGTTCTAGTTTTAGGGGCTGGGGACATCACAGTATGTTGGTAATTTTCAGTACATGTGCTTAGATGATATTGTTGTTAGAAATATTGTCCTTAATCATAAAGTCCTTAAAAACCTCACCATTACTTGATGGTTGAAGGTATTTACTTGTAAAAATTGTATATAACTTATGTACATGTGAATAATAATGTAGTTCAGGCTTATACCCTCTTTTGTCCATATTCTCTCAATATTTTTGGTTTTTTGGTTTTCTCTTTTTAGTTTATCATGTGGTATCAAAGCCACATTGTTTAACTCGATACCATCTCATTCGTGTTGGTGGAAGTTCATGTGCATTGTTGAGGACATCCGTGGGAGGTTTGTTGTTGATCACGTCTAGGTCTTTCTTCATTCTTCATTCTTTAGTTTGTTTCATGTGTCCCTAATAATATAGTCCTAATTATATTAAAAACCTCACGATTAATTGATAGTTGAAGGTAGTTATGTGTAAACATTGTAGTAAAGTTATGTTTATGTGAATAATGAAGTTGCTTGGGATTTTTCCCTCTTTCCACCATCTTCTCTTAGTATTTCTGGATTTTTGGTTTTCTCTTTTTAGTTTATCAATTGTCCCAGGTAAGGATACTCACCCAACAATTGTGAATAAATACTAGGAGAAGTCTAATGAGCTAGACAAAGAAGCAGTGATGGTCCCTAAGATGTCGATGAAAAATGCAATGCTTCTTGAGGTCTAGACAAGAAATAAATTTGCAACAATTTGGAAGCATTTGAAATATATGCATGAGACTCAAACAAGGGTTGAGCCTTCTTCATTAAGAACATCTTGTTCTCTATTACAATGGATGAGAGTGTCTCATTACATGAGCACTTACTCAAAATCAAGGATATAGCAACCATTGGATACCATTGGCCTTGAGATGAAAGAATAAGACATGATGGTAATCACGTTGAAAATATTACTACGTGCTTATGATTACTTTATTGATACCCTAAACATCACCTCTACAGGTGTTAACCTAAATTTTAATGAGCTTTTCAATAACCCATTGCAATAGAACACATGGAAAAATAAGTTTGGTAGCAACAATAAGCCAAAAGGGCTCAAAATAGACATTTGCTACCAATTTAAATGACAAACGGTGAATAGAAAATGAAAGGTGAGGACAATGGAAAATATGTCACAAAGAGTTTGAATAACATCACTTGTTATTATTGTGGCAATATAGGCCATATGAAAAACTTATGCAAAAGGAGGTTGGTTGAACAAAAAACCAGCGAGGACCTCATCAGAAGGATCCATGGGTCTTCACTCAGTGAAACTATTCCATATCGCCTTTGTTCATGGTATATTAAAAAATACCTGTAATTTCACTAGATATTGATAAATACCTTCCAAAATCCTTTTGTTGAGCCCCTGTCGCGATACATATTTCTAATTTAAAAACCCCTATTTTTATGATATATTCCCTATTTCTACTAGATCGCCCTCTTTATACCCCCCAATACCTATAATATATTGACCTTATTTTTCACAATTTAAAAACCCCCCTTTATGACTGATAGTGATAAGATATTGGTCAACAAGGTGAATCCCCTATGGAAGGCTCATGTCATAAAACATACAAAGGAAAATGATTAAACCTTCTAAATTTCATTCATGGTCAAACAACCAACAAATAACCATAGGTCATATGATTTTTACATCGAATCAAGTGCATCAAACTATTTCACCAAAAAATTGGATTGGTTCATGGAGTACACTCCCAGTGCCTCTAAAGGTCTAGTGATCTTCAATGGTGGGGAAGAGTAGACACTCATTCGAAAAGGATATGTGCAAATTTCCTTTGAATGGAACATGCTTATTTTATTAATGTTAATTATGTGCCAAGTATGGATATTAATGTGTTATCAACTAGTTAGAATATGAGACACTATCTCTAGTTAACTGCCAACTTTAACGATCACAAATTATATATAATTGACCAGAAGACTCAAATGACCATTTATCATGCTGTGGAGGATCATAGACTATTATGATCAATCAACATTGGGTGGGGCAAGAAGCATGCATTGGAAATGAAGAGTGCACTAGACGTTAACACATTTTGGCATCGACGATATGGGTTGCTCAACCTAAGCTAATTCTCAAAGTTGGATCAATATAATTTTATAGATGTTGGAACCCAAGGTTATGCAAGTTCATCAAACCTCTATATCTTCTAGACATAGTTACTTGGAAAAAAAAAATTGATTGGAGGCTCTACTGAGTGGTCAACTGATTGGTTGATTGCATGGTCGACAAGGCAATGATCAGATCGACTAAAGAAGATGATTAGTCAATGGGACGTTGCGTATTTCCTAGATATAGTTAGAACCAATGACCCTTATTTGTGGACCATGTCATCCTTACTTCAAGGGATTTTGTTATATATAGACACTATAAAATAATGACCTATAGGTTGTATTGATTATGTTGAATATTGCAATTGATATTGAAGAATGCATTGTGATGTTCTGATCATAATGTGTTGTGCTTAAGTGATATAAACAGTGTCTTTAGATACCACCTCTCTTCTTGGAATACTTACCCCTTCTGTTGTTTTCTTTTATGTCTGGTTGTTCAAAGGGGTTTTCCCAACATGGTATCCGAGCTATTGGTGTTGATGTTGACACAGCGGCTATTGACAGGGTTCACTTCGCACTGTCATCAACAAACCCAACCAAACACCCTTAAGCACCGTCCTAGAAAGGTTTTACCCTTTCCAGCAACACCCGCAAAGCGAGTGAAGTCTCACCCGAGATGATTAAGGGGCCTGCAGGAACCAAGTTTCTGCAGTGGGGGAAGGACATGCAACCACTTCAACTCTACCACAATAGAAACCAGAGATTTAGATTCACATACATTTATACATTCATCATTCACATATTCAACATTCATAGATTCAATACATAATGGACATTCGCATCAACATGGTTAAACTGATCATTCGCATCAACAGTAATTACTGAACCACAAAACCTTAAAAATATCATAGACACTTGTATTCATCATTTAACAGAACATAGACAAAAGATATAACCATAACCAAACATCTTCATGCATTCATCAAAACTTGCAGTATAACCTTCGCAGAAACAGTTCAGAACATATTATTGCGGATCCATACAAAACTGCGAAAACAGAGCAAAAGACAATCGGACCGCATAATCACAGTGATTCTACAATCCTGTCTAGTATGGATGCCCTTAGGCTTACATTCATACTCCTACTTATATCAACTAAATGGTTACAAAATGGTCCAAATGACCCATTTCTAAAAAACTAACTAATCTTGTGCTTCCTTGTTCTCCATGAATGACCCTTCCTTCCTCGGATGGTCCTCTTCGCACCTATCGGCTTCCGCACTTCATGCGTACTAATCCCGTGCAAACGGGCCCCTAACACAAACTTGTGGTTCACCCTTGAGCCACCTGAGTTGGACACCTATGGTATTGTTCTCATCCTTCATTGTGCTAAACTTTTGAAGCTGTTCTTGACATCTGGACCTCACTGTCATGTACTTCTCGAACTCATTCTCCAGTCTCTGGAAACCTTGATCATCTACCACTTTTGTGCATTCTCTTGCGCTTCAGGCTTGCTGTGGTCTGGGAAAAAGTTCATTGACGTCACCAACTTGGGAAACAGGCCAACTCCTCTGCCACATTTGTTTCGCACCTCTGACCGGCCACTGCTAGAGCCAGTGTGCCTCCTCCCTTGGTGTTCTGGTGGTCGCAGTGACCATGGTTCTTCTAACTACTACCACACTCTTAGACATCTCGGGTGGGACTTCATCTTTGTTCCTTCCCATTGTCTGCGCCACTTTCCTTGATGGTTGTTCATGGACACTCGTCGTCCTTGCCCTTAGTGCACCTGGAGAGATTCCGCTGGAAACAAAATGCACCATTGCAACTAGCCCACTTCCCTTTTCCACAACTTCCTTGGTATTTCTCACTCAACTTCCTAACTTTATGCATCTAACTTACTGACTCACGTCATACAACTTACTAATTCTCCTCTTCGGACTCTCTTTACTTCGACTAGCATTCTTCAATCTCCACGCCAATATTTATGCTTGCTCTTCGTGTCCTTGACGCCTGATTCTTGAATCATTTGTGAAATATTTCCCATAGCCATCCAATTTTGTCATCATACTCCTCTGCCGTCTTTCGATGATGCTGATCCGCAGTAATCATGCTCAGATTTTACTCCTGCGTGCTAAACGTGTGAAGCATCGATGAGCGATCTGACTAGCCATGATTTCCACTTTGTGTCATCATTTTTTTTTCTCTGGTTCTCAAATTCTATGCACCTGATCATGGCGATAGGGTTTCAACTGATTCCCATTTACCAGCTTAGGCATCAATACCCCATCTAAAATTTGTAGCTGCACCGCACCTCCGTCAGTGACAAAATTTATTACGTAGGGACCTAACCAATGCATTTGTAACTTACCTATGTGTTTGGAAAACTTACTGTCGTATAACATAACCATATCTCCAGACCGAAAGTGCTTAGGTTTAATGTGGCGATCATGCTAAGCCTTCTATTGATCCTTTTCTACCTTATGATGAAATCCTGCGATGAACCGATCCTCATCAAGCTGTACCAATTGTGCCAATCGTTCTTCCAATGCTCATTCGTCGCTCATTCCTATAGCTACTACAATGCGCAGGCTGGGAAGATATACTCCATCGACATTACAGCTTCCTTTCCGTAAA
Organism: Larix kaempferi; assembly: GCA_027924585.1. Classification (NCBI taxonomy): domain Eukaryota; kingdom Viridiplantae; phylum Streptophyta; class Pinopsida; order Pinales; family Pinaceae; genus Larix; species Larix kaempferi. Next base: position 11,719,916 of record BSBM01000232.1, read on the forward strand.
CAAGCTTGAATAGGGTCTGGCCACTCAAACATTTGCAAGTTGTGCTATACACCCAAAGTATCGTAGGGATCTTCAAATCCCAATCATCCAGATTCATGTTGCATACTTTCATGAGCGCATGATCCAAGATTTTGTTGAATGCCTCAATTGTCCCGTTTGCTTGCGGATGATATGGAGTACTCTTCCTGTGTTGAATTTGAAACTCCTCTGCCATTGCTGTGATTGTCTGATTAACAAAATGAATCCCCTGATCACTGATGAGTATCTTCATGTCATGTCCCCACTAACCCCCTTAGGCCACGGGAGACCCTGATACATTTTTTTTTCTCCAAATTCGACTGAACACACACACACAGAGTCGAATTAGCTCGGGTCTGCAATTCGCAACCCGCAATCCGCAATCCGCAACTGCGGATGCAGAAGTCTAAAACCCCACAAATGGAAACTTACCTTTTTGCAATCCGCAATCCGCAATCAGCAATTGTGGGTATGAAAGGTCAAACTCCACAAACGGAAGCTTACCTTTCCGCAATCCGCAATCCACAACATCGGATCTGCAATCGGCAATCCGCTACATCGGATCTGCAATCCGCAATTGCGGATGCAGAAGGTCAAATCTCAACTTCTGACAACTGTCACTTCTGTAATTTGCAATCCGCAATTGCGGATGCGGAAGTGCGGAATTCCAAATGCAAGTTCGACTTCCATGCTTCCACAATCCGCAATCTGCATTGCGGATGCGGGCATACAGAACCATACCCTATGTCATAATAACTTTCCACACAATCTTCTAAGGGACATAACGTTTCCATCCTCGGTCCAAATGAGACATGGTCAGTACCATTGGAAAGCTCTTAGAGAGCTATATCTAATGATGAAATCCCTGCCGCATGTAAACATTCCTACCATGTCAAATTTCCCATCGAAGTTCTATCCATAACACTGTCAAAAAGGACTTCAACCTTCTTCCTGCCATGATCTTCCCTTCCATCTAACCCATAGAGGGGTTCTAAAAAATTTCCAGGGCATTTCCCCCCTTCCGAGGATCGGATGTAAGCATTCAACTCATTCACAGGGTTAATCATACATATTATAACATGTAAAATGCATTAAATTAGATCTAACAATTACATCTATCATACGCAAGACTTATAATGCATTAAACTCATGCAATACAATTATATACATATAACAATGAGCTCAGCCCTTTAATCAGGCCTGCACATGGCTCCTTGTTAATTTAATTCATATAAACATACATTCCACAATTGCACAATTGAACATAAGCAACCATTTCATAACAATGAAACACCATCAATTAACATAACAAGAAGTACTTATCTTTTAATTTCTGAAGCAACTGGCTAAGTGAGAGCAATGTTCCACCCAACCTTATATCTCTTTCCAACCTGTACTCTTTCAGCTGAGAGATCACCCCCGAGTTGGACTGTGTATCCACTAAGGAGGGATATCAGGTTCTCTTATAGTCATGGTTCCATCCCAATGCTAAGAAAATCTGTAGTTGGGTTTATCAAGCATTCCAGGGCACCTACCCATGCTAAGCCAACCTACAGTGGGTTTATTAAGCATTCAGGGACATACTGGTCATGCTAAGCCAACTTCCAGTTGGGTTTATCAAGCATACCAACAGCAGGGTCATGCCAAGCCAACATACCGTTGGGTTTATCAAGCATACCGAGCTAGATGATCATGCTAAGACAACCTACAGTGGGTTTATCAGGCATGCCAAGCCAGCATACCATTGGGTTTATCAAGCATATCAGACAAGCTGATCATGCTAAGCCAACAGGTAGTGGGTTTATCAGGTGAATAGGGATAGCAAGGGAGGCATTGCTAAGCCAGTGAGCTCAACCACAGAGCTGCAAGGATCTCAACACTCATCTGACCTGGCACCCACATTACCTACCACATCCAACACAAGGAAGACCCTCTTCTCTACTGCATAGTCCCTTGAGTCCTCTTCCCTTCCAGTGCTATTCTAGGATGGGCATAGAAAGGTCCAATCGCTAGTTCTATGAGACTACAACCTTCACTGATTTTATCAAGCAACCCAACCTTCTTCCACAGTTCAACGGCGGACTCCTTCAAGGATCACGGACGGGGCTTTGTTCCACAATCTATCCTTTGTGATCCAAGATCAGGCTCTCACGGTTTCTTTGTACTGTTCAGGCTTGCAGTTTCCTCACTGGTTCTTACCACTCTATCATGGAGCACTCTGTCACCAGTAGACTAGGTTCACGCACACAGTTTCCATGGCTATCAACTCTCTGGTATTTCTATTACATAGGAAAACACGATTATATTTAGGTTATACCACTCTGTTGACTCTGCGTATGCAGGAACATATGAGCAAGCTATCTCTCTCTCTCTCTCTCTCTCTCTCTGTGTGTGTGTGTATAGATGGATCGTGAATGGTAAGTGCGTGAATGGACGATGAATGGATGTCTGAATCCCCCCCTCCGTTCTTCTCCACCATGGGTAGTCAAAACCGATTTTGCGAGTTTTCAGGCATTGAGTGTCTTCCAAGAAAAGCAATCAGATCCATGCCCCACCATACGATATCCCAGGCATGCTCCATACTCCATCGGCTTCAGCAACAGGGTTCTCAACCACCCTCTACAACCGCATTAAATTTCAGTAGGGAATTCAAATAGGTTCACATTCAGACATGTGGCAACATGGCAGCCAATCACATAACCTCCTCACCTCTCCCTAGTGGATACACGTGGCCCCTTCTCATTAGTTGCCTCCTTAGCCATCTTCTTGGTTATTTTATTCATTAATAATAATTACATCATTTACATTTCTTCATGGCTTAACAACCCATGAATAATCATACTCTCAAATACTTTCCTATGCAATGACTTTAAACATCCACTAGTGGGGCCTTGGCCTTGAGCTCCACACTAGGGAAAATACACACACTGCATATATATACAGTCTTTACATTGAATCCAATAAGCATCAAGGGAAAAATGGGGTATTACAACTCCCTCTCCCTTAGAATAACATTGTCCTTGGTGTTCTCAAAACTGAACAAAAATGGGAATGCCTCTTTCATGAGATCCTCCAGCTCCCAAATGGCCTAGTTTGGGATAAGGTGCCTCCATTGAACCTTTACCTACCCTATTTCTTGGTTCCAGAGCAAGGTAAATTTCCTGTCAAGGATGCATATAGGCTCCACCTATAACTCTCCCTCTGGTTCCACCTATATCACATGCCAATCAATGATGTGATTAGGATCATGTACATATTTATTAAGCAAAGATACATGGAAAACATTATGAGCGTTCATGTTGGCAGGAAATGCAATCCTATATGCAACTAGCCCTATCCTATCAAGGACTTCAAATGGCCCACAATATCTTGGTTCCAGCTTGGCACAAATTCCCAACTTCATGGAACTCTTTCTTGGTTTCACTCTCAAGTAGACATGATCCCCAATCCGAAATTCCTTATGCATTCTTTTCAGATCTGCATAACTTTTCTTCCTATCCTGAGCTGCATTCAAATTCTGCTTGATCTTCACACTATCTTGCTCCATCTCCTTGATCATTTTAGGTCCAAGCACTACTTTGCTCACCGGGTTGTCCCAGCTTACTGGAGTTCTGCATCCTTTTCCATACAACACTTCAAAAAGACTCACCTTCAATGATGCTTGATTTCCATTGTTGTAAGCAAATTCTACCAAGTGTAAATAGTCTTCCCACTTGGATGGCTTATGCATCACATACATCCTTAACATATCTTCAAGAATCTGATTTACTCTCTCAGTCTAACCATCTGTCTGAGGGCGATAGGCTGTACTAAACTTCAACCGAATTCCCAACTCTTGGAACAATCCTTTCCAAAAATTGGATGTGAACTTCGTGTCATGGTCTGAAACTATTGCCTTGGGTAATCCATGCAATCTGAATATCTCTCTCATGAAGATATATGCAATTTAATTAGCCTTGTGGGTGGACTTGACTGGAATGAAATGAGATACCTTTGATAGCTTGTCCACCACCACCATGATTGAATCATGTTTCTTCACTGTCATTGGAAATCCTATTATAAAATCCATAGAAATCACTTCCCACTTCCATTCTGGAAAGGGAAATGGCTGCAACAATCCTCCTGGATGTTGATGCTCTGCCTTGACCTGTTGACACTTCTGACATCTAGCAATGTACTCAGTTATGTCTTTCTTCATACCATGCCAAAAGTACTGCTTCCTTGCTGTTGTTATAGTCTTCTGATATCCTGGATGTCATGAGTATGGACTTTGATGTATCTCATCCATCACCAGCTTCTTAAAACTTGCACTGTTTGGAATGTATAGTCTGGTATTTTGATAAATGAGAACATCACCTTCACCCAACCGATACCTGGCATACTTCTCTTCTATACCATTCTGCTGCAATTTCTCTTTGATATGAAGGTAGACCTCATCGCTATCTTGAGCCTATAAAATCCTTGCTTTCAAGTCTGATTCACACCTACTTACTGCTGCAATATGGAATCTTTTGCTGAGTGCATCAACAACCTTATTCTCCTTACCCTTGACATGCTTAATTTCCAAATCAAACTCACAAAGAAACTCCATCCATATAGTTTGCCTAGCGTTCAAATTTGGTTGGTCAAACAAGTACTTTAAACTCATATGATCAGTTCTTAGCTCAAATATTCTTCCCAAAAGATAATGCCTCCATCTCTTGAGAGTGTGGATTATGGATGCTAGCTCTAATTAATGGGTGGCATAGTTCCTTTCATGCTCCTTCAGCTTTCTTAACTCATAACAAATTACAGAACCTTCTTGCATTAGCACTCCACCGAGTCCCTCAATGCAAGCATCAGTGCATACTACAAAATCCTTACTCGGATCTACAATCTTCAAAAAAGGTGCACTAGTAAGCAACTCTTTTAACTGCTGGAAACTTCTTTCACATTTTTCAGACCATGTGAATTTGATGTCCTTCCTCTGCAATGAAGTGATTGGATGGGCTATCTTGGAGAAGCCTCTAATGAACCTCCTGTAGTAACCAACAAGGCCCATAAAAGATCTAACATTTGTTGCATTCCTTGGATTAGACCAATCCATGATGGCCTCAATCTTCTCTAGATCCACTGCAATGCCTTATGTTGATATAATATGACCCAAATAATGCACCTTCTCTTGATAGAAGTTACATTTACGTAGCTTAGCATATAGTTGGTGCTCCCTAAGGACTTGCAATACCATCCTCAAATGCTCATCATGATCCTCTTCATTCTTGGAATACACAAGGATGTCATCCAAGAACATAATCACAAACTTATCCAAATACTTGTTGAAGACACTGTTCATGAGACACATGAATGTAGCAGGTGCATTGGTAAGACCAAATGGAACCACTGTAAATTCATAATGACCATACCTAGTTTTGAAGGTTGTCTTATGAATGTCTTCTTCCTTTATCCTTACTTGATGGTACCCAGACCTTAAGTCAATATTTGAAAACACTCTAGCTTCCTTCATTTGATCAAACAAGTCATCAATCCTTGGAAATGGATACTTGTTCTTAATTGTCACCTTATTTAGCTACCTGTAATCAATGCACAACCTCAATGTTCCATCCTTCTTCTTAACAAACAACACTGGTGCACCCCATGAGGATACACTCAGTCTAATATATTCCTTGTCCATTAATTCCTGCAGTTGCATCTTCAATTCTACCAACTCTAGTGTGCTCTTTCTATAAGGAGCTTTGGAGATGGGTGCTTCCCCTGGAACAAGATTAATGGAAAAGTCAATATCTCTCTTGGGTGGAAATCATGGAACCTCACCTGGAAACACATCCTGAAACTCTTTCAATATCTTGAAGTCTCCTATCTTGGGTCCTTTATATTCTGCTGAATCATATATATGCACAGCATATAACTGACAACCCTTTTTATAAAACTTCCTTAATTGCAGAGCTGAAATCTACCTTAGTAAAACATGCTTAGGAATTCCCTTTACCAGCCTTGGCTTGCCTTCTTCATCAAGGCATTCCAAGGATTTCCCATAACAGTCTAATTTGTCCCTATGCCTTTCCAACCAATCCATTCCAATTAAGGCATCATAAGACCCCAATGATAAGACATTTAATTCTGCATGCATGAAGAGTCCATTCAATTCCATAGGACACTCCTTCACTACTTCACTTACCTTCCTCTTGGCACCGGTGGCTAATTGAACTAGCCAAGCCTTGTCATGCTTTACCTTAGCAAGAGAACAACTTTCAACTATCTTAGGAGATACATAACTATGAGTAGACCCTGGATCAATCAAAACAGGAATAGTCCACTCAGCAATCTTACCTGCAACCTCCACCACTGCTGATTGATGGTTTGCTTGATGATCATCCAGTGCTACATAAATCCTAGATGTTTGTCTTGCCATGTTCCCTACTGTAGCTTCTCCTCTAACATTATGAAATCTCCTGGGGTCTTCTTTGCAGTTCGGCAATCTCTGTGCATGTGGTTTTCCCGACAACCCCAACATTGAAGTGGCCCCATTGATGTTCTATCCGCTGCTACAGCTCGCTTGAACTTTCTTCTTGATTGTTGGCCTTATGGAAATATTCTAGGATGATTTCTGAATGGTGGTTTGAATTCACCTTTCTTCTAATCAAACCTTCCCTTGGGTTTACTTTTCCACGCTAGCTGTGCCTTTGCTTTACCTTTACCCTTCTCATAGCAATGTTCTGCCATCCTAATGGCTTCATCCAAGCTTGGTGGATTTAAAAACTATATTCTATCTCTATAGCTCTGTGGTAGAATACCAAGGAAGCATTGGATATTCACTCTTTCATCCTTGATGTAGTCCACAAACCTCAGTAGCTCCAGAAACTTGTGGACATGTTCATCCATGGTGTTATGTCCTAATCTGAGTTCATTGAACTCTTTTCTTTTGCTATCATAATACCTGGCCGATAGGTACTTCTCCTGAAAGTATCTTTGAAACTTTTCCCAGCTGACTCTTCTTTAACTGATTCCTTTCACTTGCATGAGTTGATCCCACCAAATAGAATCTCTTCCACTAAGGTTATAAATACCAACCTTATCCTTTTCATTCTTTGAATACTCATGCATTCTAAAGTACTTCTTGATTCCAAGAAGCCATGCCTCTCCTTCTTGACCTTCTTTGCTTTCACCATCAAAAGTGGGAGGCATTGCCTTCCTAAATTCACCCCACGGAATACCTATGTGCTTCTTTCTTCCCTTACTCTTGCTGGTAGGGATCCTTGGACTCCCCTGAGAACCCTCAGAATCATCTGATCTACTAAACAAAAAATTAGGAGAGGGTGTCATGTGCTTTCTACTCACAGAACCCCTTCTAGGGATCGGATTTCTTCTCATGGAACGACCTCTAGAATGACTTTCTTCATTTCTCTCCTCTCGTCCTTCGTTGCTTGGGTTAGAAGCACCGTTAATCCTTTGCTGCAAGTCTGTAAGACTTTGCAAAATGGCCGCATTGAGTTGATGTTACTCTTCTTGCGCTTTCATCATCCGCTCATTAAAGCTTACCATAGTCTCTACCAAGTTTGGGGGCGTTACTTGCTCCCTTCTTCCACCAGACTCAGCCTCTGTATGTGCTTCTTGCACGTTCTCACCCAACACATCATCTTCTAGTTCAAACGGGTCCTGCGCATCATTTAGAGTGACCATTCTTACACTTTCTGTGCGCTTCCCTATGATACGATTGTCTCACAGTTGTTGCTACCACTGTGCATATCAAAGACATTCTATTAGATATCACAAGAATATAAATAAAATCTATCATACCCATTCAAGCTAGAACTATTCATTTGAACAATTGATCAATCAAATAAGTTCATCAAAATCACGCCATGGGAGAATTTCTCGAACAAAAATTCATGCATGGTCCGGCCCAAAAATATCTCAGTGTCGCAAATGAAGCTTTGATACCACTTTTTCATGTCCCCACTTGCCCCCTTAGGCCATGGGAGACCCTGATACATTCTTTTTTCTCCAAATCCGACTGAACACACACACACACAGTCGAATTAGCTCGGGTCTGCAATCCTCAACCGCATATCCGCATCCCGCAATCTGCAATCCGCAACAACGGATGCGGAAGTCTAAAATTCCACAAACGGAAACTTACCTTTCTGCAATCCGCAATCCGCAACGTCGAGTCCACAATTCGCAATCCGCAATTGCGGGTGCGGAAGTTCAAAATCCACAATCGGAAACTTACCTTTCCGCAATCCGCAATCCTTAATTGCGGGTGCGGAAATTCAAACTCCACAACCGGAAACTTACCTTTCCGTAATCCACAATCCGCAACGTCGGATCTGCAATCCGCAATTGCGGGTGCAGAAGGTCAAATCTCAACTTCTGACAACAGTCACTTCCGTAATCCGCAATCTGCAATTGCGTATGCAGAAGTGCGGAAGTCCGAACGCAACTTTGACTTCCATGCTTTCGTAATCCACAATCCACATTGCGAATGTGGCCATACGGAACCATACCCTCTATCATGGTAACTTTCCACACAATCTTTTGAGGGACATAAATTTTCCATCCTTGGTCCAAATGAGACAAGGTCGGTACCATTGGAAATATCTTGGAGAGCTCTATCTAATGATGAACTCCCTGCCCCATCTAAACATTCATACCATGTCAAATTTCCCACTGAAGTTCTATCCATAACTCTGTCAAAAAGGACTTCAACCTTCTTCCTGCCATGATCTTCCCTTCCATCTAACCCACAGAGGGGTTCTGAAACATTTCCAGGGCATTCCCCCCCTTCCGAGGATCAATTGTAATTATTCAACTCATTCACAGGGTTAATCATACATATTATAACATGTAAAATGCATTAAATTAGATCTAACAATTACATCTATCATATGCAAGACTTATAATGCATTAAACTCATGTAATACAATGACATACATATAACAATGAGATCATCCCTTTACTCAGGCCTGCACATGTCTCCTTGTTAATCAAATTCATATAAACATACATTCCACAATTGCACAATTGAACATAAGCAACCATTTCATAACAATGAAATGCCATCAATTAACATAACAAGAAGTACTTATCTTTTAATTTCCAAAGCAACTGGCTAAGTGAGAGCAACGTTCCACCCAACCTTAGATCTCTATCCATCTTGTACTCTTTCAGCTGAGAGATCACCCCCGAGCTAGACTGTGTATCCACTAAGGAGGGCTATCAAGTTATCCACAGTCAAGGTTCCATCCCAATGCTAAGACAATATGTAGTTGGGTTTATCAAGCATTCCAGGGAACCTACCCATGCTAAGCCAACCTACAGTGGGTTTATCAAGCATTCCAGGGCACCTACCCATGCTAATCCAACCTACAGTGGGTTTATCAAGCATTCAGGGACATACTGGTCATGCTAAGCCAACTTCCATTTGGGTTTATCAATCATACGAACAACAAGGTCATGCCAAGCCAACATACAGTTGTGTTTATCAAGTATACCAGGCTAGTTGATCATGCTAAGCCAATCTGCAGTGGGTTTATCAAGCATACCAAGCAACACAATCATGCCAAGCCAGCATACCGTTGGGTTTATCAAACATATCAGACAAGCCGATCATGCTAATCCAATTGGCAGTGGGTTTATCAGGCGAACAGGGATAGCAAGGGAAGCATTGCTAAGCTAGTGAGCTCAACCATAGAGCTGCAGGCATCTCAACACTCAGCCGACCTGGAACCCACATTACCTACCACATCCAACACAAGGAAGACCCTATTCTCTACTGCACAGTCCCTCGAGGCCTCTTCCCTTCCAGTGCTATTTTAGGATGGGAATAGAAAGGTCCAGTCTCTAGTTCTATGAGACTACAACATGCGCTGGGTTTATCAAGCAACCCAACCTTCTTCCACAGGTCAACGACTGACTCCTTCCAGGCTCGCGGACGGGGATCTGTTCCACAGTCTATCCTCTGTGATCCAAAATCAAGCTGTCACGGTTTCTCTACACTGTTCAGGTTTGCAGTTTCCTCACGGGTTCTTACCACTCTGTCATGGAGCACTCTGTCACTAGTAGAATAGGTCCAAGCACACAGTTTACATGGCTATCAACTCTCTAGTATTTCTATTACATAGGAAAACACGATTATATTCAGGTTATACCACTCTGTTGACTCTGTGTATGCAGGAATGTATGAGCAAGCTCTCTCTCTGTGGATCGATGGATCATGAATGGAAAGTGCGTGAATGTCTGAATCCCCCCCTCTGTTCTTCTCCACCATGGATATTCAAAACCAGTTATGTGAGTTTTCACGCGTTGAGTGTCTTCCAGGACAAGCAATCAGAGCCATGCCCTACCATACGAAATCGTAGGCATGATCCATACTCCATCGGCTTAAGCAACAGGGTTCTCAAACACCCTATGCAACTGCATTAAATGTCAGCATGGAGTTCAAAATGGTTCACAGTCGTACATGTGGCAACATGGAAACCAATCATATAACCCCCTCACCTCTCCCTAGTGGATACATGTGGCCCCTTGTCATTAGTTTCCTCCTTATTTAGCTTCTTTGTTATTTAATTCATTAAGAATAATTACATCATTTACATTTCTTCATGGCTTAACAACCCATGAATAATCAAACTTTCAAATACTTTCCTATGCAATAACTTTAAACATCCACTAGTGGGGCCTTGGCCTTGAGCTCCACAATAGGGAAAATACACACACTTCATATATATACAGTCTTTACATTGAAGCCAATAAACATCAAGGGAAAAATGGGGTATTACACTTCAGGCATCCAAACCTGGTAACCACATTGTTGAAGAGGAATCTTGCTGCAGTCGCGGCTGAGAAATCCTTTACCGGCACAGCTTCCGCTCATCGCGTCAAATAGCCTATCGTAGTGATTATGTATCGCAACCCTGTTCTTTTTCTTGGTGGGTTTATGGGTCCCACGAATTCAACTGCCCACTTGTCGAAAGCCCGTAGTGTAAATTGAGGTACTAGTGGCATTTCATCCCTTCATGATGGATTTCCTGTCCATTGACATACATCGCAGCTTTTGGCGTAGTCCGCAGCATCAACATGTATCGTCGACCACCATAGTCCTGCTTGAAGGATCTTTCTACCAGTGGCACGTCCGTTCATCCTTTTTCGGCTTCTGGGGTAGCTTGTTCACTTCCTTCTTCATCACAATAAGGTCGCTTCCTCCCTTGTGGACGCGTTTCACAGTATTCTACTCCATTCCTCTCAGTAGACTCTCTCTCAGTCCTCCTCTTCTTCTCAGGACGCTGGAATATCACCCCACTCCTCAAGGTACCACACTCTTCGTCAGCTTCCATTAAAATTTCGTCGTCTCTCATGTCCATCTACCCCGCATATTTCTACTGGACCCACATCCACATGGTACCAACAACTTCTACACACTGATCTTCTACTCGTCAGAGTTCATCCTTAGTATTCCCTTTTCGCAGACGAGCATCTTAATCTACAGTTTCAATGACAGTAGGAATCTCCCCCTGGGTCCTTTGAAAAATTTCCTTTATGCGTCGTTGTATGATTTGATCGTGTCCACAACAAACTTAGTGATGTATCCTTCTAAGATACTATCTACCCAGAATTCAATAGCCCGTGATACCTTATTGTCGACCTGTTTCAACTGTCGAATCAATTCTCAAGTCCAATGGTCCGGCTCAGTCTTTTGGAAATAGTTCTTCTGAAATGTTAGCTACGCTAACCACTCGTGCAACAATACCGGGAATTTGCAGAAGAATATATCATGGATATCCGAATAAATATACTTTTCTAACCAATTGGTTGTCGTTTGCCTGGGTTTTTTCTTTTCTCCTTCCATGAATTGTTCTGCTTTCTTATCAAACCAGTCTTGAACCTCCAGTTTCATTGGGTGCCACAACATGTCCTTATCTTCCTTCTTCATGGTCCCGACCATGGAACCATTTGTTGACACAACGGATATCGACAGGGGTTCACTTCTCACTGTCATCAACAAACCCAACCAAACACCCTTAAGCACTGGCCCATAAAGGTTTTACCCTTTCCAGCAACACCCGCGAAATGAGTGAAGTCTCACCCAAGATGATTAAGGGGTCTGCAGGAACCAAGTTTCCGCAGTGGGGGAAGGACTTTTAACCACTTCAAATCTACCGCAATAGAAACCAGAGATTTAGATTCGCATACATTTATAGATTCATCATTCGCAGATTCAATACATAATGGACATTCGCATCAACATGGTTAAACTGATCATTCGCATCAACAGTAATTAATGAACCACAAAACCTTAAACATATCACAAACACTTGCATTCATCATTTAATATAACAGAGACAAAAGATATAACCATAATCGAACATCTTCATGCATTCATCAAAACCTACGGTATAACCTTCGCAGAAACAGTTCAGAACATATTATTCGGATCCATACAAAACTGCGAAAACAGAGAAAAAGACAATCGAACAGCATAATCATAGTGATTCTACAATCCTGTCTAGTATCGATGTCCTTAGAATGATCATTCATACTCCTATTTATATCAACTAAATGGTTACAAAACGGTCCAAATGACCCATTTCTAGCAAACTAACTAATCTTGCGCTTCCTTGTTCTCCGCGAATGACCCTTCCTTCCGTGGATGGTCCTCTTCACAACTGTCGGGTTCCGCACTTCATGCGTAATAATACCGTGCCAACAGTTGACCTAGCCTATTGTTTGCAAATCATGGCGAGTCATATCTACTGGGTTGATCAAATCTAGGCTAAATATTTCTTGACGGTTACCTACCTTTGAACTTGGATCATATATGTTTGATATCAAAATGATGGATTCCAAGATAGAAATTGTTGTTCTAAATGGCCATAATTATGTAATTGGGGTGCTAGATATGGAAATATTATTGAAGAGAAAGGTACTATGGCAATATGCAAAGGTCATTATTCTAGATCTGACTGATGACCAAGCTAAATTTGTCATCGATGGAAAGAAGGATGAGGTTGTTGGGGTCATTACAACCTACATTTCAAGGGAGACCCGATTTCATACAAGTGGTATTGACTATCCTCTTGCCGTTTGGAGTAAGTTGAAGTTGTTGTTCGACAAAGTTAATGAAATTCAAGTAATGCAGATAGAGAAAGATTTGATCTCTAGATTTAATTTCTAGTTTGTATACATCGAATGATAATGTCAACAAACCTACTCATATAACTAACACTAATCAACTTGATTCATCATCAACTTGTTTATCTCGTTGGGATGCTAAAACTATTGAAGTTGTTGGACTTGATGCTAGTGATGCTAGTATTGGTCGACAAAAACGCAATAAAAAACAACATGGCAATGTTGCACTGATGGCACGTGTTCTTGAAACCTATTATCCAAATGCTTATGTTGATGCTTAGAGAGTGCCTGAATGAAAAGATACTATGGCTGTCGAAATTGATTCTTTGGAAAAGAATCACACACAGAAATTGCTTCCTCAACTGCAAGGGAAGAATATTGTGAAGTGTCGATGGTGAATATTGTGAATGCTGTTGAATGTCACAAGACTCGACTGGTATCCAAGGGATTTTCTTAGCAAGAAGGAATCAACTACACTAAAACCTTTTCTCTTGTTGCAAATATAAACTTGATTAGACTGATTCTTTCTCTTATTGCTCGTTTTGAATGGGAACTTCATTAAATGAATGTAAAAAGATCCTTTCTTCATGGATACTTGTTGAAGAAATATACATGGAGAAACCTCCTGGTTTTGTGAGAGATTCCAATCTTGTTTGTTGACAGAAGAAGTCTTTGTATGGTTTGAAATAAGCCCCACATGCTTGGTATGAGAAGATTGATCATTTCTTTCTTAATCATGGCTCAAGCATTGTGAATATGATCACAGTGTTATCACTCAAGATTCTCCTGGGTTGCAGCAGAAGGGATCCTGAGGTAACTATGTCAAACCAAGCTTTGGTGGATGGGAACCAGCCTTTCCAACCACAGAGAGGGCTCTCTCTTTCACAATTCTATCAGCACATAGAATATCTTTTGAATGGGCTAGTTATGGGTAAAACGTAGTGGCTATACCTTATGATAATGATTTTTAGGTATTTTTCAGTTGGTTTGGGTTGAGGATAGGAGCACCATTGGGCATGGAGTCAAACTTCAATGGGTTTTTAGTCACAAATGACTGATTTGGACCATAAATTCAGAGGCAAAGGTGAGGTAGATGAGGTTTTTTCAAATCAAATATATCAACAGATGATAGCATAAAAGGAAACAAATTCCATCACAGAGTTAGAGCATTTAAGAATGAATTATAACCTGCAACTTCAAGAAGAAAGGGTGGAGTGTCTACTCATATGCATCTGAAGCATAAAATATGAATTTCATACCATGTAGTCTTGATCTAGATACTGCAGAAGAGAAAAACCAATGGAAAATACTAATGAAGAAGACATGCACAAGAAATAACAGACATCAAAACACTCATCACAAGAATCTCTGCTCCAGAATCAGGTTTCCACATTAATGAAAAGGTCAAGTTCAATACATACACAGAGCTTTAATATCTCAGAATCCCAACATCCCCATGTTGCATCTAATTCATAATCTGCATTTATAGGCTAATATCAAACAAATTCTAACTAATTCAACCGTAAGTGGTTATTGCTCAAAACAATCTTGAACTTGAAAGGATGAGGCCGTTCATGCCGAGCTGCTCGAACCAACTGCTTCTTATTCTATTAGATGCGACAAAGGGAAACTTTTGTGTGATGTCAGTGAAGATTTAGACTATGGAAAACCCCCTTCTATCCTTCGGATCGAGCTATTGCGGGCTAATTTGCAGGGCTAATCAAGTCGTGGCTTCATCCTGCCTTCAGATCGACTCTTAGACGTGGAACAACTGGATTATTTCCTTGTGAAATTCTGCATTTCTCATGGCCACAATTTGCTCTACAAAACCTTCTTCGATAAGAAATTATCCTTCCGCAATCCATAGTACGCAATGCAGAAGTCGGAAGTCAGAAATGCGAAATGGACTTTGTTAACTTGCACCTCCGCAATCCACAATCTTCAATGCGGGATTTGGAAATTCGGAACATTACTGCACAACTTTGCATAAATTATCCTTCTACAATCCGCAATCCTTAATGCGGAACTCGAAAATTTGAAGCTCAATATTTTAGAGTTTTGCAGAAATCCCTTCCACAATACGCAGTCCACAATGTGGGATACGAAAAGCGGAAACTCAGTTTTTCATCCTCGAAAAATAGCACTTCCTCTATCCGCAATCCACAATTCGGGATGTGGAAATCGGAAACTCATATATTCGGAGTTTCACAAAAATCACTTCCACAATCTGCAATGCGGAACTCGGAAGTCGTAAAACCGAATTTGTGCCCTTGGAGAAATTTTTCCTCCGCAATGCGAGATGCGGAAATCAGAAACTCATGTATTTGGAGTTTCGCATAAATCCCGTTCGCAATCCACAATGCGGGGTTCAGAAAGCGGAAACTCAAATTTGCGCCCTTGGAGCAATTTTGCCTCCATAATCCGCAATCCTCAATGCAGGTTCGGAAAGTCGAAAATACTCTCATCTGATGTATTGCGGATCACTTCCCAGCCGTTGATATGGATCTGTTCTTCAATCCCGACCATTCAACCTTTTTTATTCCAGAAGAACTCCATCTTTCTGATTTTTCTCATTTTTCTCACTAAGGATTGATCATTTGGCTTGGAATTCGTTGATACTTAGCCATTTTTCGGGTTCTCTTCTTCTTCTCTTGGTCTGAAATGTAAATGGGAAATCTTGGGGTTTTGGTAGGGGGGTTCCCTTTCCTTCCCTCGTGGGAACATTGATAGGGGTGATAACATCAGCTCCAACCGGGGATGCTATCCTCCGTCTGAGGTAGCAAGAACAATAGACCAACTGCCTCTTTTTCCTTTTTTACCTTTTTCAAACAAAACTAAAAAATGGCTAATTGAAACTCAACAAAAAACGATATTGTACAGTGCAGGTGGGTTGACCGGCTTGTTTTTCACTGGAGATAGTGCTTCAAGAACCGCCCATTGACGGGTCTGTTTCCCAATGGTTCACCATCCTCATACTGTAAGAAGAAAGCGTTGTTTCCATGGTGAGCGATGATTGTATAGGGCCCCTACCAAAGGTTATCAAAATTTTGGGCTTAGTATTCTCTTCTGACATCCCATTTCAATACTAGATCTCCCACTTGGAAATCGTCATCCTTGGTCTTTCTGTCAAAATTTTCTTAACCCTCTCTTGAGCTAGCATAGACACAATATGTACTTTATCCCTGATTTCATGTATCTCAATCAGTTGGCTAGTTCTCCTTAGATCAGGGTTTGGTTCTTCTTCTAGCTCCTATAGAAGCCTTATTGAAGGCCCTCTGAGGGAATCAAGAAATATCACTTTTTTACCATATACCAATTTGAAAGGTGAAGTTCCAATGTACCTCTTGGAAGTGATCATATCAGCCCAGAGAGTAAAGGTCAGCTTGGTGTGCCAATCCATTTTGTTTTCTTGCAACAACTTCTTGATGATCCTAACCAGGATTTTGTTATATGACTTAGCTAATCCATTTCCGTGGGGGTAGTAAGCAGTAGAATGGACCAATTTTATGTGGAAATTGTCACAGAATTTGACCATTTTCTTGGATTTGAAAGCTTGGGCATTGTCAGTGATTATTTCAATAGGACAACCAAACCTTGACATGATATTTTCCTATATAAATTTGATGATAATTGTTTATGTGGATTTCCTGGTTGGTATTGCTTCAATCCATTTGGTGAAATAATCTGTGGCAGTCAATATCCACCTGTGTTGTCTAGAGGAGTTGGGGAAAATTTCACCAATGAATTCTAGCCCCCATTGCTGGAAAGGGGATTCTACAGAGATTGGATTTAAAGGAAAGGATAAGAGATTCGTTTTTCCTTCAAAGATATGACATTCATGGCAAGTAGCTATCTCTTTATATGCATCTTTGAACATAGTGGGCCAATAAAATCCTGCTCTGAGAATCTTGTTGACAGTGGCCTTCTAGTAATGATTCCCTCCACAAACACCTTTGTGAAACTCTTTCAGGGTCACTTTTGCTTCATCCTCTATCATATAGTTCAACAAAATACCCCCAGGGTCTTTCAAATAAAGGTTTCCATTCAATATGCAAAACTTTGCAGCCTTCATCTTCATTGACCTAGATTTTCTCTTACCCATATCAGGGGGTGCTTGTAAGTTCTGAAAAACATAAACAATATCAAAATACCAAGGGTATTATAGGAATTTGTTTTATACCTACGACAGTGGGTCTTGAGCAGTTTCTTCCAGCATGTGTGAAATCAAGTTCACACTCAGTGAATCCCAATTGGATTCAGCCATGAGCCTGGCCAGTCCTTGTCCTTTGATAAGCTTTGTCAGCTTGATCTCCAAGTCATATTCCAATAACACAACTATCCATTTTTCCCTTTGACCTTCTGGATATGGCTGAGTCAATATATCTTTTACAACAACATTAGGTACATAAGCAACAATATGGGAATGCAAAACATAAAATATGAAATCTTTCAAAGTTAATTTGATCATGGCATAGACCTGCTTTTCCATGATATTGTATTTGATCTCAGCATCTCTGAGAGCTCTGCTGAAGAAGGATATGGGATGCTCATCCCCTTCCCGATTTTTCTGTAACATTACCCAACCTATAGAATGTTCTGAAGCAAAAGAAAACATAAGGAAGTCTTTCTCAAAATGAGAACTGATCAACGCAGGTGCTTCAACAATTGCCTTTTTTATGTCTCCAAATGCCTGCTTGGCTTCAGCAGTCCATCTAATCTGAATATCCTTCTTAAGCATGTTTGTGATTGATCTCATGATCTTTGCAAAATTGGGGATAAACCTTCTTAAGAAATTTACTGTGCCCAGAAAAGATTGAACCTCCTTTTTACTCCTGGGGAGTTTCTGTATTGTGTCAAATCTGTCTGGGTCAATTTTGATTCCATATTTATATATTATGTAACCCAACAATTTTCCTTCTTAGATGGAAAATTTTGACTTCTTGGGATTCAAGGAAATCCAAAAATTCCCGCACTTTGCAAACACTTGATGTAAATATTTCAGATGCTCAGTATCAGACTTATAATAAACAATAATGTCATCCATGTATATGACCACAAATTTATCTTTCTCTTCTGCAAAATATATGTCCATAGCTCTCTAAAATGTAGCCCCTGCATTCAACAGATCGAAAGGCATTTTTTCATATTTGAAATTCCCCCAAGGTGTAGTGAATGTTGTTTTGTCTTGGTCCTCTGATTGCACCTTCACTTGATTGTATGCTGAAAATCCATCTAGCATGTACATTCTTGCTGCCCCTATAACCTTCTACAAGATATGGTCCATTTTGGGCAGGGGATAGTTGTCTTTTAGGGACACCTTGTTCATATTTCTAAATTCAATACACAGTCTAATTTCACCATTCTTCTTCCTCACTAGGACTATGATGGCTACCCACTTTGAAAATCTTAGTGAGACTATGATTTTAGCTTCATGCAGTCTCTTCACTTCTTTTTCTATCAGAGGGAGCAACATAGGATTCATCCTTCGTAGTTTATGCTTGAATGGTTTTTCCCCTGTTTTGAATGGTATGGTGTGCTGGATGATAGAAGTGTCATATTATTTCAAATCTTCATAGCACCATGCAAACACATCGGAAAAATTTCTCATTAAATCCACATAGTCATCTTTAGTGCCTAGGGTTAGAGATTTGGACAGTTTGAAAATTTTAGGTTCTTCATCATCCCCAATGTTATAGTATTCCACTTCACTATGGTTTGGAGCAACCTTATGATATTTGGCCACATCATTTTCATCAAACAATTTTTCCAATGGTACCAACCCTTTGGGGATATAGTTGTTTTTTAGCTGCAGTATCTTCTTATCTCCCAAATTTTTTAGAAACCCTGGCGATTAGGTTCCCATTCATCACCTGCATAGTTTTCTTGGTCAATATGGGTGTTGGTAAACTCTTCAGTCATCTCCAGAAATTTCTTTATCTGTTGATGATATTCAAATATTTGTCAATGCTTGGTATTGTCTGGAGTAGAAGGTCTGTGTTTTATATTTATCATATAATTTCTAGTGGGATAGGCAGGGAGTTGAAATCTGCTAGCAGAGCTGGCCAAGATGTTTGTTGTTGTATTTTTCTCTCTAGGAATGAAAGAAAGATTATATTATGTGAAGAAATTATCAAACATATCCCAAAATGCATTTCTATAATCCCTCATCTTTGGATGCTTGGTTTCATAAATCCCATTTACCTGTTGGATAATCAATTATGCATCTCCATAAACCTTGATATTTTTGGATTTGAGATCTTTAGACCCAACAGTAAGGCTTCATACTCTGCCACATTTTTTGAACAGTCAAACATTAATATGAAGGAATGCAACATGGGGCATTTATTCTCTTCATCTGGTGGAATGATCCATATTCCTGCCCCAACTCCCTCTTTGTTCATAGCCCCATCAAATCTCATAACCGAGTGATCTTCTTTTTGGGCTGTGGCTGTAACATTTTTTTCTAAACCTAATTTATCATCATTTTCTATTTGTATTTTTGATCACTGTCTTTTATGCTTACAAGGTTGTCCATGCATTGTATATCTTTCTCACTCTCAGTTGTATCATTTGGTTCATACTGGTCGATAATTTTCACACCTTTCTCTTCTAGACCAAGATCATAATGGAAAACTGATGATCCTATATTAGTGTCTACAACAAATATTGGATGATTATCAGGTTTTCTCTTACTGCTCACCACATAGGAAAATATATGCTCTCTATACAATCTTCTGTTTTCTCAAAAAACAGAGATGGTGGCATAAGACATGTCCATCTGTAAAGTTCCTTTCAGTTTAGATGGCCAATATCTAGACAGTAGCATGCCAAATTTGGGTGGAATATCAGCCACTACCACATCCATTATCACATTTTTCTGGGGTATTTGGGTTAGTGAGACAACCATGTCTTTAATCAGCCCTAAACATTGGACTCTTCTAGAGTCAAAAGAGAACAAATATTTATAGGGTCTAGTGATTTATATCCCTAAAATTTCCACCACTGATCTTGGCATGAGGTTATGTGAAGCCCCAGAATCTAACATAGCATTGTGTAAGATGTGATCATGTATGTTTAGACTGATATAAAAAGGAGGAACATCATCTTCTGGAGCAGCTTCAACATGGGGACCAAACAGAAGGGTGGGATTATCATCATGCAAATTAAGAGTGTCTGGATTCTTTCCTTCCTCTCCCTTCACAATTTTCATAATCTGATCCTTGTACTCTGCGTTTTTCACGAACTCATTTAAGGGAATTGATATTTTTATTTTGGAGATCTCATTTTCTAGATTGAAAGTAGAATGAATTTTTTCTATGGTTTTTACATTACTTTCATCCCTTGCTTCTGTGCCCTTTTTGGGAGCTTATGTTCCCTTCTCAACTACTTTATCAAAGACAACATTTTTTGGAACATCCCTCCTAGAGGTTTATTTTTCCTCTTGATGAGAGGTAGAAGGTTCAGCAACAAATTTTCCTTGATCTACGGTCACCTTTCTACTTCTCAAATTATGTTGTCTCTGAAATTCATAGATGGCATTTTGGAATCCTCTTTGGTACTGGTCATATTCTGACTCCTCAAGACTGTTATCCAAATGCAGATATGGTTGGTCATGTTCTTCTTTAGTTAGATAGAATTGGGGTTGGATCTGGTCAAAGAGGTGGATCTGATATTCAGGATGTCCATCTTCCTCTTTTCCTGCTATTAAGTTCTCAACAAAGGTGGTTTGATTGGCCGATTCTCAGGATTTCTAGGATCCCTTGGTTCTCTTGGTCTTCCCTGTGGGGCAAGGGGTCTCCTATAATTATTATTTCGAGATTAAGGCTCTGGATTTTCTCTGTCAGGAGGCCTGTTATCAAGGGAGATCCTATCCACCAGTTTTTCCATGGTTCTCATCACCTACACAAATATGGAATCAATGGATGAGATGTGAAAGGTTGGTAAGCCTCATTATGTCTCTTCTTATCAGCTTCACTTATGTGTTTCATTTTACCTGAGGCCATCAGATTAGCCTCTAGTTCAACAACATCTTTAAACATATCAGGCAAGGTAGCATATATACTTTCCCTCAACGTGAGAGCAAAGTAACTATCAAAGCAATTGGCATAGTGGAGTTTGGATGCACCTACAGGAGGTTTGATGTCTACAGGGATAGAATTATACACTCTCATGAACCTAGCTGAAAACTCTTGGATAGTTTCAACATTGGTTTTCTTTGTATTTTCATACTAAGTGAGAATTTGGAGAGGGTTTTGGTTATCCTTCCATCTGTCTAAGAAATCTACTTCAAATATCTGATAGGTAACAATTCCTCCATTTGGAAGGGTTTTGAACCACTTCTTTACTTCTCCAGCAAGACTTTGGGAAAATAACCTCATCTTGACATCATCTTCATCCACCTCCTCCAGATCTATAAAATCAGTAAAGTGGTCCACATGTTGTTGTGCAAAACCATTTCCTTCCCCATCAAATGTCATGAGGCATTGGGCATATCCCACAGGTAGGTCATGGAGATTGGCAGGGAGGGATAAAGGGGAAAATATGGAAGCCATTGATCCTAGGGTTTGCTTGGAAACAAGAGGAGCACTTGGAATAGATTTAGCTAGGACACCAGGTATCACAACAATATGACTTGAAGTAGCAGGAGGAGTATCAGGACTTGGTTATTTTTGCTAGTAGCTTTATGTTGGCAGGCGGTTTGATGAGGATGTGTCGCGGTACTGCCGATAGTGCGACACCTTCGATGAAGGCGCGAAAGGAGTATCTTGTGCCAAAAGATACCGCACTTGGCGGGTTTTGGGTCACTTGGACCATGTATTTTGTAAGATTGAGTCAAGTATACCGCAGTTGGTGGGTTTTGGGTCATGTATTTTGTAATATCAAGTCAATTGTACCGAGGTATGCAGGTTTTTGGGTCATTAGACCAAGTCAGTTAGTCAGTTGTCCACAAGTGTCGGTTAGGTAAGTGGACAAGTATTGTAATTGGCGGAAGCCTATAAATAGATGAGAATTGTAAGTGTTAGAGAGAGAGTCGATGGATAGAGGATAGAGATAGAGCTATATGCGGAGGTCGACAGAAATATCATGCAAAGAGTTGCGTAGAGATTCATGTAATGTTTTTGGTTGCCACAGTAATATAAAGATCATGATTTGGTGTAATCTGTGTGTAATATTGCTCGATACTTATGTTATTGACTTGTTTTAATGCAATTATCTGTTTCTGTCACTATGATGTGAATATCGCAATAATGTGTTATAGATATCTGTTTACTGTAATGTGGAATTGCTGCGATTAAAGTAATGTGTGACTATAACTTCATGATGAATACTTAGAATTGCTGTTGGTATCATACTACCGCAACGTGCCTCCTCCCTCGGCGGAAACATGGTTCCGTCTGCTCTTCTTGGACACCTCGGGTGAGACCTCATCCGCTCTGCGGGTGTTGCTGGGTGGGCTCAAACCTGCCCAGGCCGGTGCCCAGGGAGATTGCAGTGTGTGTCGACAATTGGTGGACCCCTGTAGACTGTGAGGCCGCGACTTGGTCAACAAATGGTTTCGTTGCCGGGATCGTGTGCAGAGTAAGAAGAGGCCATGTTGTGGCACCCGACGAAGCTGGAGATATAGAGCTGGTTTGATTAGAGACTGCGGGAATTTGCTGAAAAGGAAAGTCAAAACACGTGACTAACGATAGATCACTGGGAAGATATATTCACGACAGTCCGCACGAGTGGTTCTTCTCCGAATTCCTGGTTGTTCTGTATGAGTGGTTGTCAAAGCTGAATTTCCAGAAGAGAAATTTCCAAGGTGGTGAATCGACGACTTGGACCCCAGAGTTGATCCAGGAGCTGCAGGAAGTCGATAATAAGGCATCACAGGCTGTTGAAGTTTGGCTTGATAGCATCTTGAAAGGATATATCACTGAATTTGCGGTCGACACGAAGAAATCCTATAGTGAAGCTGAAAGATACTTCTTTGACGGACCGAGGGGAAGGTTTTTGCTGTCGCTCCAACTGTCGATTAAGATGCCAATCTATGAGAAAGGTATATTGAAGATGCACCTTGATCAGTAAGCATCCTGGTGGGCGGAGGCCATGGGTATCGCGACTGTCGGGGGGCAGTTGAAGGAATGGTAAAGGGGTAGATGGGTGCAGACCATGAGGAGTCTGTGAGCGAAGTCGAGGAAGAAAGTGGCCTTATGAGGGGAGGAGCAAGGTTCCAACAGGAAAACAGGCAGAGGATAGGAGAAGGTCCTGCTGCGATTGGACTGCAAGACTGTGAAGGAAGGCCACACGGGATGAAGCGACCTCATAGTCCTGACAGGGACAACCAAAATACACCTAGGATAGAGGCAGGACCAAACCCCGACACAAACATACCCACCCCTCCACTCACTGACTGTCAACCAGCAAGAAATAATACTTCGACACCACCAAGTTCATCAATAACGCAGAAGTTAATGAGTAGTAGCGCAGCGACAGGAGGAAGGAAGCCCAAGATGGTGGGTGATGATGCTAAGCTACCATTGTTCCATGGCAGTGCGACAGACAACCCAGAGCAGTATTGGTTTTTGTGTGAAGCGGTCTAGACTGTGAAACAGATCACTGATGACGATGTTAAGAAAGGATAGTTGGCCACGAATCTACGAGGTCGTGCATTAGATTGGTTCATGAAGTTTGTCTTAGTCCCTATGGGGGCCCCAGATAAGTCATTGAATGAGATTCGGGATGGGTTGATTGTTGAATTTAGACGGCCTAAGTCGGAGGCCCAGTATATTACTGAATTGAAGGAAATTAAGCAGTATCCCAATGAGATAGTGTGGGATTTCGACCAGCGATTTAAGACACTGATGGAAAAGGTTAGTTTTGATATGAGCGTTGTCCAACATAAAGAATGGTTCATAGCAGCACTATTACCCCACATTCTACTGTCGTTGATGCAACAAAACATATCAACGCCTAGCGAAGCTCTAGAGATTGCAATGCGATTGGAAGCGTCGCCAATTAGAGATAATGTAGCCGGGATGTCACAGATATAGACGCAGCTTGCCAACTTGACTATCCAGTTGCACGATTTAAAGAAGAACAAGGAACAACCCTATGAAGTATGGTGTACGCAATGTCGACGAGAGGGACATACGAAAGATGATTGCCCATATTTTCGTAATTATTTGGTCTCCGGTGCGCCCAATCGTTGAATGGCGGCAGTATGCCGTGGTGTCGCGTTTGTTCGGTATTTGGGTACGGTCATGATAGTTTCCCGTATATGCAGAAAATGGTGACAACCCCATGAAATATTTACTGCACATTTTGCAAGTCGGTGGGTCATGACGACAAGGATTGCCGTGCATACGGGTTGCTACAAGAAAGGATTTGCGATGCATTCTACGTCAAGGATGATCAGCGTGCGGTGCAACAACCACAGATGCAACCGCAGGTGGCTCAGTCGATACCATAGCAGTAGATGCGGTTTGTACCGCAGCAGTTCGTACCACAATATACACCGGTGAACCCCCTGCAACCTCAGTACGTGTAACCACCACAGTATGTACCACAAGGGCAAGGGATTCCACCAACACCCATGCAGCAGCAGTTTAACCAACCTTAGTATCAGCAGCACGGCGGGTATCAGGGAGTCTAAAGGGGCGGACGTGGTGGTGGATTTGGTTGTGGAGGAGGAGGCCGAGGTGGTTGTGGACCTGTTCAATGTTACCACTGTGTGGTATGGGGACATTATCAGTGCGATTTCCCACTGCTACAGAATCAGTGTATGTTTTGTTCTGGTAATGATCATACAGTCGAGAATTGTCCACAATTGATTGCAAGATGGCAGGCTAGGAACACTCCACAGCTATAGAACCTAGTACGACAACTGGTATAGAACCTGGTGCAACAACCAGTACAGAACCATCCCCCGCGACCACCGCCGAATGTTAATCCTAACCTAAATCAACCAGGGAATTTGCAGCAGAACCAGACACAGGGTGCCAATATTGTGACTATTTCGGCAAAACCGCGACCACAAGATGCTTCGATGGTTGTTGTTACTCGTGGAGGTAAGACAACTGGGGATGATGGTTCATGACCACTCATTCGCTTGGCTGGTCAGAAGACGATAAATTTCGACATTGATGCGGAGTGGGAGACGTTCCTGGAAGCACAACGTACCTTGGAGAAAGAACTCGGTAAGTCTGTTGTTTGCGATATGCCACCTGTATTCGATACTAACGATGATGCGGATCGACTGCCACTACCAGGGACGTTGCAAAATTTTCTTGAGAACTGTTTGTTGTTGGACTGAGATCCGGTTTCTCTGGTTGAGATTGAGGGCTGGTTACAGTGATTTCAGAAAGGATGGCAGGATTCGGCAGTAAACTCCTTACAGCGATGAAAAACTGGCAAGGAAATGCGAATGAACATTCAAATCGACGAGTATGACGTTGACTTGGTTATTCTTGATCTTGGTTCGGATGTCAACTTCTCAACCAAGCAGGCATGGCAGAAGATGGGGAGTCCCCCATTGAGCTGGTCTCCTATGCAGCTCCGGTTGGCTAACCATGCAAAGGTTACACCAATTGGGTGGGTTCTGCGGCTCACGATTGATATTAAGGGCATGAAGACTTATGTTGATTTTGATGTCATTAAAGTAGTTGATGGAGGAAGCTCCTATCCTGCGCTATTGGGGATAGGATGGGCTAACGATAGTGGAGCTGTAATCAACTTCAAGAAGCGCATGATGAATTTTGAGAATCGCGATTTCCAAGTCATCGCTCTGTTGGATCCAGCTGAAGGACGCCGATATGTTGAGCCTGTCAAAGATGACGATCACACTGGCTGGGATCATGCATTTAATATTTATGAGGACTATATTCATCCCACGATCCATGGTGAGCTGGAGTGGCGCAGCGAGAGTTCTACATCTTCCGACTCTGATGATGCATTAGAGCACTGGCATAACTGGTTGCATGAAGTACCATTTCAAAAATGTGGCTTAGTTACGCAATCCTTATGTCAGGTTGCGACAGAAATAGTCACACTACCTGTCTATGATGGGTTGCCTGACCTCACTAAATGTTTGGCAGAATTTGAAGAACGGGTCTCAGAACCCCAGCGATTGCTGGCCTTGGAGGAAGCACTGAAAGCTGATCCAGCACGCTGGTGGGTGACACATAAGAAATTCATTAAAGATTGGTCATAGTGTTGAAGGATGATAATGGTTCGATTTGGAAATACTGAGGTTTATCACACCGAAAAGTATGATGGTCGAACTGATCCCGGTGATCATGTGATGGAGTGCCAACGATTGTGGGTAGCGTGACCCAGAGATGAGTGGGTTCATGCTTTTGTCCATACTTTGGAGGAGATACCACGCTCGTGGTACACTGCAGCCGAGTTGCACCGTGACATTACAACATGGGGGGAGTTGATGATCTGTTTCACTCATACCTTCACATTTGCGGATGCCAACCCTGATGTCCATAATGCCCTGCAACTCATCCGCGATGTGATATTTCAGGTTGTTCCGGTGACCTGCCTTGTTGACCCGCATACCCACAGTCCGATGCAGTCTCTCATGAAGTGCTTCAATGTCAATGGAGGGCCAGAGTACGATGATGATCCCCGGAATATGAACATTCCCGAATCTGAAGGAAGTCGCGATGTGGTACCACCCGTTGTGCTGAGTAATCTGTTCAGTCAACCATTGTAGCTTCGCAAGACAAACATCGGCACTAACGCTACTCGCAATTTTGCTAATGTTGGGGATTATTGGGATGACGAGATGATGAGTAAGGTTACTGAGTTACTGCATGAATTTCAAGACGTGTTTCCCATGATTTTTTCCGAAATGAAGGGAATCTTGGGTGATTTAGGAGAGATGAGGATTCCATTGAAACTAGATGCTAAGCCAGTCCGACAGCGACCTTTCCGGCTAAATCCGCGACATAAAGAAAAGGTCAAGGCGGAACTTGATTGAATGCTGGATGCTGGTATTATCGAACCTGTGGAAGAGTCAGAATGGATCAGTCCTATGGTGGTGCAGGACAAGAAAACAAGCGAAGTGCGTATTTGTGTCGATTTGCGAAAGTTGAACGATGCCTGCTTGCATGACCCCTTTCCGACCCCGTTTACTGATGAAGTACTTGAAGGAGTAGGTGGCCCGAAGATGTACTCTTTCACTGATGGATTCTCTGGCTACCATCATATTCGCATTGCCAAGGAAGATCGCCATAAGAAAACCTTTGTTACTGAGTGGGGTTGCTTTCAGTACACGGTCATGCCATTTGGTTTGAAGAATGCACCTGCGATATTTTTCCGGGTCGTTGTTGCCATATTCAAAGATTTGATTCAGAAGTTTCTACAGGTATATATGGATGATTGGACTGTTTATGGATTGATTCGCGATCATTTGGCCAATCTATGGTTGATGCTTGAGCGATGTCGACAGCACCAGATATCGCTGAACTTGAAGAAATGTATATTTTGTGCACCCTTTGGAATACTACTGGGTCATATCGTGTGTAAGCAGGGATTATTGGTTGATCCAGCCAAGATTGCACTTATTTTGTGGTTGCAACCACCGACCACTCTTAAGCAGTTGCGCACGACTTTGGGTCACACGGGATATTATTGCAAGTTCATTAGGGGATATGTTGTGATTACTGCCCCTATGGAGAAGTTATTGAAAAAGGATGTGGCATTCTAGTGGAACCCAGAATGCCAGACTAGTTTTGAAACGCTCAAGGCGAAGATGGCGTCGGCACCGATCTTGGTCTTTTCGGATTAGAGTAAGGAATTCCATGTCCATGTTGATGCTTCATCAGTTGCTTTAGGGGTTGTATTGGCTCAACCAGGAGAAGGCAAAATTGATCATCCCATTGCTTTTTCCATTCGGAAGCTGTCCTCTGCAGAACGTAATTACACTACTACAGGACGCAAAGATCTGGCCATGGTTTACACGCTACATAAATTCAGGCACTATTTGTTGGGTGGCCACTTTAAAATGTTCACTGATCATTCTGCATTGAAATACTTGGTCAATAAGCATGTGTTAGGGGGGAAGATCTTTCGATGGCTACTATTGTTTCAGGAGTTTTATTTTGAGGTTGTTGTGAAGCCAGGGCGATTGAATGCTGGACCAGATCATTTGTCACGGATTGATATAGGGGAGGAATCGACTAATATCGATGATGGGTTGCCGGATGCCCAACTATTTCACGTTGCCACTGCTGATCACTAATTCGATGACATCCTTCATTTTCTAGTGACTGGCACCATGCCCGATGACTTTACCACTACTCAGAAGAAGCAATTAGTCGTCAAGGCTGCTGACTTTCAATTGATCGCGAGAGAGTTGTATAAACTGGGTGCCGATGAGATATTGCGCAGATGTGTCTTGCCACATGAGTAGGCGCAGATATTGGCTGAGGCACATAGTGGAGTTACGGGAGGACATTATGGCGGTCAGGCGACATCCAGGAAAATACTACGCGCAGGTCTTTGGTGGCCTACATTACATAATGATGCGACAAACTATGCGCGATCTTGCGATGTTTGTCAACAAACCAGGAAGCCGTCTAGACGAGACGAGATGCCGCTGCTACCTCAGGTAACATTACAACCATTTGAGAAATGGGCTGTGGATTTTGTTGGACCGATCAATCCACCATGGAAACGTACGGGTGCATGATACATCCTTACAACGATAGAGTATTTGACCCGATGGGTTGAGGCAGTGCCTGTAGTTGATTGCTCCACCGTAACAGCCACTCGATTTTTGTTTGATCACATTATCACTTGTTTCGGCTGTCCCAAGATATTGCTGAGTGATCAAGGCAGCCATTTTCTCAATCGCACTATCAGCGCCTTGACGGAGGAATTGCAAATACAGCATAAGAAGAGTACACCCTATCACCCACAGGCAAATGGAACGATGGAGGCTTTTAACAAGGTATTGGAGCATGCGTTGACAAAGGTGTGCAATGCAAACCGCGATGACTGGGATTTGAAAGTTCCAGCGGTATTATGGGCCTATCGCACTACATGTAAACGACTGACTGGCCAGACGCCTTTCAAGTTGGTATATGGGAAGGAAGCAATTATGCCGATGGAGTATATTGTCCCAAGTCTACGCATTGCAACTATTACAGGTATGGATGATGTTGTAGCATTAGACGAGCGTCTAGCACAATTGGTGGAGCTTGAAGAGGATCGATTTATCGTTGGTTTTCACCAAGGGGTAGAGAAGGATCACCAGAAGGCATGGCATGATCGCCACATCAAAAACAAGCAGTTTCTGCAAGGTGAATTGGTGCTATTATACGACAGTAAGTTTATGAAACATCCATGCAAGTTGTAGATGCATTGGCTGGGTCCCTACCGCATCAATAGTATTACTTCAGGAGGAGTGGTTCAGTTGCAGTGATTGGATGGGGGGATGCTCCCCAAGCTGGTAAATGGTCACAGGTTGAAGCCCTATCACGCGGGGTTGGAGCAGCGCGATGTCTGAGTCGCATAGGTTAAAAAAAAAATAAAAAAATGATGATGATTGTTGCAGGTTGCTTGGTGGTAGATGGCACACCAACAACAGAGGATATGCGCCAGTGGATGGGGCTTGTGCCACCATATTAGAGTAATTCAAAGACTCATGGCAGTGTTGCACTTAGGCTCGATGATGGATTTTGGTGAGTACGGTGAAGTAGTGTGATTACTGGTCACCCTCTCTACACATGATTACCCCTGACTGATTTGGCTGGGTTCACACATGGCGATGGCATGTGTTGCACATGGCACGCTGGGCCAGGACGAGCCGCGGGGTTGTTCACGTGGTGGCACGTAGGAGATTTGTTTGCAGCATGGTCACCCCTTCCACTATGACAGTCGGCTGGCTCTTACACACAGATGAAAGGTATCGGGGCATCATTCCCCACATCGTGACAAGGGAGAGCCTGGCTATAAGTAACCGAGGAAGTTGGTAGTTCACAATATAACAGTTGTCTCGACACAGAGTGGTTATGCTGGTTAATCAATTTGGAAGTTGAGTTGTGAGGAATTCCAGGGAGGTTGTGGAAATGCTTCACTTCGTTTCCCATGATAGCACCCCAAGGGCCCTGCGAGCCCGAACGACGACTATCCCTGAGCGCCTTGATACGGCGGGTGCACTTACGCTATGTATGCCCGAGTCGGTG
Source organism: Larix kaempferi (assembly GCA_027924585.1). NCBI lineage: Eukaryota > Viridiplantae > Streptophyta > Pinopsida > Pinales > Pinaceae > Larix > Larix kaempferi. The sequence goes on from BSBM01000232.1 coordinate 11,750,245, forward strand.
CCAGCGCGACTATGGTACACGTCGACAGTGAGATGGATCCCTGGACGGTCCCGCATGGTTCAGTATGAAGTATTTGTTCGAAGATTTGTGCTATTTCTTATCAGAATGTTGGTCGAGGCGGTCGCTCCCTGACTTCAGTTGAAGACGGGCGCTGGCGCGAAACATATGTGCCAGAGTCGTCTGCCGTTCTCAACCCTTGGTACTGTTCGTCCTCTTTTCTTTTCAGTCTACACTATTCCTTATGACTGGAGGATGAGTTCGCGACGTACCTGACAGCGAGTCAGGGGTTGCCTACTCTCATGGAGGGCTTACAGAATTTGTAGCCAAGGATCTGTACAGCCGAAAGACGGCGACAACATTGTGTGATCCAGACAGCAAGAATAGATGCAGTTGACGTGGCTCGAGGGAGAGCCACAAGATTGTGTTGGGGGCCTGTTGGCAGGTGGTTTGATGAGGATGTGTCGCGGTACCGCCGACGGTGCGACACGTTGGATGAAGGCGCGAAAGGAGTATCTTGTGCCAAAGGATACTGCACTTGGCGGGTTTTGGGTCACTTGGACCATGTATTTTGTAATATTGAGTCAAGTATACCGCAGTTGGCGGGTTTTAGATCATGTATTTTGTAATATCGAGTCAATTGTACCACGGTATGCGGGTTTTTGGGTCATTAGACCAAGTCAGTTAGTCGGTTGTCCACAAGTGTCGGTTAGGTAAGTGGACAAAAATTGTAATTGGCGGAATCCTATAAATAGATGAGAATTGTAAGTGTTAGAGAGAGAGTCGATGGATAGAGGATAGAGATAGAGCTATATGCGGAGTTTGACAGAAAGATCATGCAGAGAGTTGCGCAGAGATTCATGTACTGCTTTTGGTTGCCACAGTAATATAAAGATGATGATTTGGTGTAATTTGTGTGTAATATTGCTCGATACTTATGTTATTGACTTGTTTTAATGCAATTATCTGTTTCTGTCGCTATGATGTGAATATCGCAATAATGTGTTATAGATATCTGTTTACTGTAATGTGGAATTGTTGCGATTAAAGTAATGTGCGATCCCTGTCTGTGGTAATGTTAAATGCTATAACTTCATGATGAATACTTAGAATTGTTGTTGGTATCATACTGTCGCAACGTGCTTCCTCTCTCGGTGGAAACATGGTTCCATCTGCTCTTCCTGGATGCCTCAAGTGAGACCTCATCCGCTCTGCGGGTGTTTCTGGGTGGGCTCAAACCTGCCCGGGCCGGTGCCCAGGTAGATTGCGGTGTGTGTCGACAATTGGCGGACCCCTGTCAACTGTGAGGTTGCGACTTGTTCAACACTTTAGTGAAGAGAAATAGGTCATTGTTTTCTTCCTTATCTTGTAAATTTTCCCACAAAGCACTCAGGACGTGTGTTTGTAATTTTATTTCATCGAACAGGGTTTCCTTCAGATATGTTTCTTATTTAGACCTAAATGAGGATTGCTCAATATTTAAATCCCAAGAAACAGTCTCTATAGCCTGTGCCTCTTTTTTAGGTAAAGAAAAAGACCTAGTTAATGGGAAATACATGTTTGCTCTTTCTTTGCTTTCTTGATCATATTCTCTTGATCTTATATGAATTGTGTTGGTTTAGGATCCGACTGACTTCTGGTAGGTATCCTCCTGGAAGCCAGAATTCTTCCAAGGAACTCGCCAATTGTCTCTTGTGGGACTGTAAATTTGAATGTTGGAGTTGCCAGGGAAAGTATTCCAACCTTGACGTATCTGATCCTCTGTTTTCCCTCGGAGATCTAATTTGATGCTTTGTAATTCTGGTTCTGGGAGAAGAATTCCTTCGCGTCCCCAGTATGGTCACCAAAATATTATCACTCGAGATTCTCTTGGTTTGCAGCAGAAGGGATCCTGAGGTAACTATTTCAAACCAAGATTTGGTGGATGGGAACTATCCTTTCCAACCACAGAGACACTAGTACAAAATGAGAAATTAATGACTAAAAAAATGACTAAAATTTGACTATAAACGACTATTTTTTAGTCGGTGACTAATAGTATCCGATTTCCACTATCTTATCTCTAGTCGTATTTCACTAGTCATTAATTGGTTGACTTATTAGTCATAGATTTAGTCATTGACAGTCACTGATTAAGTCATTGATTTAGTCATTGATACTCACTGATTTAGTCATTGATACTCATTGATTTAGTCACCGATTTAGTCATTGATTGTCATAATTAATGACCAAATATACGACTAAATAAACTACTATATGATAACATATTAATGACTAAGCTAAATACGACTAAACGTTAGTCGTGCTATAAGATACTGGAAATTAGCTACTGATAGTCGTATATATGCGAATTTAGTCGTTTTCTTAGCCACTAATTTATGATAGGGTACGGAGGAATCGAACCACCAATCTCCTGCCTATAATTAGGCAGGTGCTCTACCATTGAGCTAGCACCCTTTAAGAAGTTGTTATTACTTGACAATGATGATATTCAAACAAATTTTGCATGGGAACAAAATGAATGTCAAACATATTCAAGAAAAATGCTTCAAGTACTAAAAGAGTTATAAGATATAGCAGTTCAACTGTGACAATGATGAAAATTCAAAGAAGAATGATCTTACAAACTACGCATGAGTACAATAACCCATGGATGTACAAATTATCAGGAACAAAAGCAAGCTGCTTCCCTTCACGGACATAAAATAATACAAGATCCAACTTGCAATAAATTTGTTTTAATTTTCTATCAATTGTTGATCTCTCGAAAGCTAGAGACGTTTTCCTGTTTGAGATCCAAAATACATACAATTATCTTCAACTTCACTTCTTCAAAACCAGTTGCAGTAAAAATTATTCTAGGAATTGTCTTATGAGCAACAACCACTTTTTTGAACAACAGGATGCCCTTTCATTTGTACAGTAGCAGGTCTGCTGCTATTCATTTGTACCTACTAAAACTTTGTAAATAACAAACAAAATGCAATTTGGGCGTCCTCAAAACACTATAATACTATATACTCTCTTAAGGATAGATGTTCATACCAACTCTCTACGGATGGATGATGATCTTGGGGCATCTTTAACATACTCTTCCATTGTAGAAATGAATGATGTTGGTGGTTGTTCATTCAGTAATTTGATTCACAAGAACCAAAGTAAGTATCTCACAGAACCATGCACATCTGTAATGACCAGCTACATGCCATTACACTAGAAATTTGCACTGAACATGATGGCAAAGTTCACAAATTATCTGTACCTGTTCAAGTGTAGGAAATTTAAATCCACGTCCAAGGTCAAGACCTTCGCAAACTTTGTAGAACTCTGATAATTTTTCAGTCTACCATGCCAGTGGAACAAATAATTGCAATAAAGTTATTTTATTCGTCACGGGTGACACAAAGTGATATTCATTCCACATTTCAGAAATGATGCTAGAAAATTTGTTTCTTTAAATTAAACATGCTGGAAAAGAATAGGAATGGTCGGTGTATACAGCGAGAGAAGGTAATGATGATAAAATTAAACACTTCAAATATGTTCATAGGGAATTCCACTGAAGCAAATGCTTTAAAAAAAAGTAATGTTGGATCACAATCATCCTCGAGAACAAAATAGTAGGAGGTATATGGGACTGTTTTGACATGGTTTGAAACTAAAGACATCAATTAGAACACTTTTGGAATAGGAAATTTCCAACCATACCTGTTTACCAACTCGCCTATAGATATCAAGTGCCTTAATAGCATCATGGCATTGCATTTCAAAGAACTGCAGGTAGACAGTTGCAGTTATCAGAGCTATAGATCAATTATAATTAAGATGCGATGCTAATTAAACATTTAAACCATAAAATTTCCTACCTTGTCAACAAGGTTGATGGTGGAATCATTAATTGCAGTGTAAAGTTTAATGATCTCTCTAAAAACCTGCAACATTGTGCAAAAGGCAAATAAGTATACCCATCATAAAGTACGGCATCAACTTTAGCAAGTGAAACTACTTTCTTTATGCAAGACAACAAAATAATTTTAACCACAAAAGAGTGAAGATGCCACAAACCGCTGTGAGTGCATACTGTATCACATGATTGGATATAGCTGCCCCTTCCGGATGCACATATTTAGATTATTAAATTAGCAACCATACACAACAGTATGTAGTGCTTTCAATCCAAAATCACATTGAAAGGACATATCAATTGGGACTTTGACAACTTCAATATCACAATAAAAAAATTCTTTTAAAAAGCAGAATATTAGCATCACAATAATGGTCCTTTACCCTTCCTTATAGATCGAAATCTACACTACATTCAAATCATAAATTTCTATGGTGAATACCGCACAGACTTCAACTATAATGTAAACTAATGTGAAATCCTGCATATTATACCAGACTTTGAAAAGGCATTGGAGCGAAGGATAGATAAAAACACCTAATTCGCATAAAGACTACTTGAATCAATTATTTTGCTCAAGTGGTAACTGCAACCACATACAACCTCTAATGCCTTTTAGACCTCCAGCACATGTACAAAGTGCAATTGAGGCATCGGAGTTTCACTTTGACCACTTTACTGGCAGATTAACAACTAGAAAAGAGACCAAGCCTACTAGACTATCAACTAGTCTAAATTCCATTTCCCAAATACCAATTAAGGCAAGGATTGCACATTACCGCCCAGTTGTGTGTCTTGGCAAGACGTCTTGCAAGAGCATGGATGCAATACGCTACATATTCCCTAGGCCTTGTAGCCGACGTGGCTGCAAAAATAACTGCCCAAAAGATAAAGTTCATCAGATATTAGACATATGCATCTTGCTTGGAAATCAAATTGCAGAGTTTAAAAATCCATACAAAATCATAGTGTAATGTCTAGTAGCGAACCGCCCATTGAAGTAAAAATGCCTATTGAGCTATACTCCAGGAAAACAAAACGGTGTTCGACTCTTTGAGTGTAGAAAAGAGGACATCCACTTACTTCGAATTTGGTTTTGTTTTGCTGGCCGCTCCACATGATTTGTGGCCTTCACGATAGCAATATACAGATCCTACAAGTTTATATGTAAGTGTTAGAATTGTGGAAACAAACAACGATGAATCTTAGGAAATTTGATGACCAAGACAATCAAATTCATGCAATGTATTTAGATTGTGCTAGATGCATAAAAATCTATCAACACTACATGCAATATCCTTACACTGCACTAGTAGATAAGTTCTTACCTTGTAATCACTATTCACTTTGGTGAGACTGACTGTTTTTGAGTCTTTCAGCGCACCCAATGCCTTCCTCATGCTCTGTTGTGTGCCACCCCCTGACATTGTACTAGTCTAATTTGGAAAAACAAAAGATGATTCATCACCCGATGCTCAAAACTGCCATAGTTAACGAAGAAATGACAAAAACAACAAAACAATGAATCTTGCTTTTTTTCCTTCGAGTGAACAACAATATTAATTAGCAAAATAGAAACCAACCCTCATTCGATGCTCTAACACCAAAATTTCTTGTTTCTCCCTATATTTTTCCAAATGACCCTAAATATTGGAGCATCTATACCTGATTTTCTTTCTTTTATTTTCTTCTATTTCATCTTAGTTTTTGTTCTGGCTTTATATAGAGTTGCATTTGCACTCCCACATTGTACTCATACTGGTTGTACGTTGTTAGTCCCATTGACCTAATTTTGTGGTCATTTCTTGGTCATTAATAAAATTATCTTATCGTATCTTATCTCAAATTTGTAACTTGTCACCAGATTGTGAAGAGCTTTACCATAGAATCACATTCCTATGTTCTCTTCTGTAATATCCCAAATAGTGGAAACTGCCCTAGATTGTGCTCTCAAGTCTCTAGTTCATGTGACTGGTTTGGTTTGAGTAATATGGCTCTTAATTGTTTGTTTTAACCCCAGAGAATTGCATACAATGTGACAATTAAATCTCATAAATGTAAAATAGAAACCAATCTTGTAAACACCCCAAGTTACCAATAGTGGAGTTTATCAAATAATAACAAATGGAAGTTGCTTCAAACTATCCAATAAGGACTTAAATCTCAAACATTAAAGAATTCTGACCTGTTTTGTAAGAATGTTGATTTGATGATGGTTGTAGCAACTTTATGAATCCTTGGGGCTGACGTGGAATGATGAGACTGTAAATACGCCTTATACAGTAATAATGGTGCACTATTGGAATGGTATCAGTTTATAATAAATTCATAGGCTTGTAGATGCATCTTCAAGAAAGAGGGGTGCATGGAACAATGAAGAATGTGGGTTGTTGGTGGCTGCCAAGAGAGAAGAATCACGCCCAGCTTGAGAGAATGCATCCTTGAGAAGTGGAACACAACCTTCCTTTCTCCATAATAGATTTCTGGTACAAATATTATCTTGTAGCTGCCTAAAAAGGCCACAATTCTAACATAGGGGTTTGTTGCTCCACTTATTCCACTAATATTCCCTAGCCAAAGTCTCAAATCTGTATATGAATGCGCCCTTCCAACAGTAGGTATTCGTGGTCTCCTCCTATCTTCTAGGCCTAAGGGTACACATTGTAACACAAATAATTTGCAGCTGATGGTGGGAGATGGTTGCTACTCACACAAGGAGGAATGAGCCTTCTTTTCATTGGAGGAGGCTGCCAATAAGAACCACAATCCTAACAGTACCTTGCAGCAATTAATAAGTTGTTATATGCTCCATGAATAAGAATACTGTCAGCCCATACTTAATGATCACTCCCTCATGAAGGAGGCATAGTTAATGAGAGATCGTTGCCTCTTGAATGTATAGTTGTGCCCTCAAGAAGGTGCCCATTTAAAATAAGAATGATGCTTCCCAAAGGATGAATGATTGCACCTCCCTAATTATGTAGCTAGAATATGCGCCGAATCTTTGCAAGGAAAGATAATAGTGTTGTGATCTATAAGTATTATGATAGATCTGAATGATCTATCCCTGTAATTGATTAGGGTGGATATATTTCACCACCAAACTCAATTGCTGGCTAAGGAATTCGACCTCAACCCTAAATGCTCTCAGAGCTCTCCAAACCGAATCTCAATAATGAATAATAACAATTGAATACCTAAAAAGTCGATTTGCCTTCTTTATTCTCTTTTGGTTGCATGCAACTCACTTTTTGCATGCCCTTCTTTTATTCTTGCATGCAACTCACTTTTTGCATGTCACATGCAACCTAACTTATGCATGCATGCAATTTTAGTGATGCATGCCACATGCATTTTGACTTACACACTGCATGTTGCACATGTCACTTGACACTGTGTAATTGCTCAAAACGGGACATTACATCTTCGCACAGCTAGAAAGTTATAAGTCAAAGAAAACTTCCTCAACTAATTAGAAAAGTTAGCACATAAGTAATCAAACTAATAGTCTTATTTGTGATTATCTATTGTAACCTCAATGGTTAGATACTCTAATTGTGAATTCAACCTGCGAACTTAATTGAGTGTAACTGATAGTTACTTGTTCATTATGATTCTCAAGTAACTACAATATCCTTATGACATATTATGACCTTGTGACATTATCACAATTTGATCTACAAGTTTGTGCCCCCAATTTGGCTTCTTGTCATTTGACTTAGTTTGTCGGTTCCTAAACTCTATCTACTCTTTGTTTTTCTTTTTTGAAAAATGCATCTTATATTTCATTAATGCACATAAAAGAATAGATCATATAATCATACACCAACCTACCAAGTCATATTCACGTGTTTTACCCATTCCTACATAGTTCAGGAGAGAAAACATATCTGCTTTCGCACCAATTTTAAGAGAGTCATTATACTTCTAAATCAAACTAAAACATTTTGAATTCACCCATGTGGAGTGGAGTGGAGTCTCCATTAAAAGTAGCCTGACATCACCTTTCGTGTAGGAAGGAAATGACAATGAATCTTGTGGTGTTCTAGATATTTTGGATGCTATGGTAATTATTCCTGCTAATGGTAAGCCACCATTGGTTGAGATTTCCTTCAAATCTATTTAGAGCTTTGTTCCACGCCTATTTCCAAGACCCAAATATGATGCTTGAGTACCTTACTATCAGTCCTAGCTGGATCATCTTCCATTTCTTATCAATCCATTCATGGCCTTTGTTTTTTGTTCACAATCCCTACCATTGTAGCTGTAGCAAAAATGTCTATAACTAAAGATCACTCTTCATCGAAGATTTTGGGTGTGTTCTGGAGTGAACATTGTACTCCATTTGTTGTTAAAAACTGGTTGAAATTTGATGCATGTAAACTCTGAGTGGTTTCTATCCTAATTTTAGCACTTCATCACATTTTTTCGTGTAACCTATTCGTATTAATGACACGTCGTCAATGGAAATTATACTATTATGTCTTTTGGTGATTATGAATATGTGATCAGTAGGTCCTAGTGAGAGTTCCTAATTATTTGGGTGAATGGTTGTGTTCCCCAACTGTCTTGTGCATGATCCTTTATGTGTAAAGAGTCTCCACAACGACTTTAGAACCCATGCTACATCACAACTCACAACTACTAATTGAAAATGTTGGGCATTGAACACAGAACTACTGATTGACAATTGCACTATGGAATCAAACTCATAACTACTTATCACAATCAATTGTGCATTGAAATTTTGATTATTGAATCACAATAGTCTCACTAAGAAGTTAAAACAAACTAAATTTACTCAACAAGAACCTGGAACAACATTAGAACCATGGCCATAACATAAAATTTAATCAAGAGAACCCATAGAAACATTCAAACTCTATAAAATTGCTCAAGCGTTGAACTCGCGACTTAGGACATAACATTGGTGCAAGAATTAAACCCATGACTACTCATTCACATAGCTCTATGCCAATCAAACCCACAGCTACCACTGCTCAATAATGTCTTTGCATTGAACTTTTGATTGTTTACAACATAGACAACTTGGTGAGGCAGAGCAAGCATACATAGATGGCACTACAAGACCATAAGTATTCATTGTTTGAACATAATAGTTTTCAACTAATAGTTGAAGAACCAATTTCTTGTTTGATTTTAACTGCATAGCTATGAATAATGACCCAAACCAAGTATGACAAAATGTTCTCTAATTTGCTATCATCAACAACATAACCAATTTATGATAAGAACATGAAAATAATACCTTTAATGCTTCAGTCGGCTCCAGTCATTGAATAAGTAATGAACAATGGAAATAGATGGAGACTAGGGTTTATAGTTTACCCTATGGTTTATGGTTTACCCGCAGGCCGCAAAAGCAGAAAAAAGAGACTAGGGTTTACGGTTTACCCGCAGGCCGCAAAAGCATAAAAATGAATTTCAAACGTTTTTTGTCATTTTTTATTAAAATCGAACCGATTTTCTGGCGAATTAATTCGCCTTGGAATTTACCAATCCCCAAAATTTGAATTGGCGATTCAAATGATGAATTTAATCGAATTAATTCGACAATCATAAAAAATCGCCAATTTTCGATTTTCAAGGCGAAAATTTGCCGAACCCGGTGACATAGTCTATAACAGAGCTCATGTAGAATGACCATCCTCCTCATCTTGCACATGTCTGAAACAAAATGATCACAGTTGGGGATTTATGCTATTGGTTCAAAGGAAACGTCGCACTATTTAACTACAAAGTCATATTTATTCTAAATTCTAACCAGTCCCCTTAAATACAAAATTGTCTTGAACATAATGAATTAACATGTATATATGTACATATGATTATCGACCAACTAGTTGATTATTAACATGAATAAGTTGTTGCATTACTATGTACTGTTTCATTGAATGAGAAAGTCACTGCCCTACTGCAAAGAAATATCACAATATTGGCACAATAATAGCACATAAATTATGATGATAAAATGGGAGAATGTAATGTCCCCATTCAAATAAGTGCATAGTAAGACAATCCCATCAATCCTAGTAGTTTCCTAGGTTGGATGGGCACATGTGGGATGGTAATAAGGAATCTAATAAATGATATTTAGACATTAGAAGGGTTCAAGCATTTAATAAATATGGTGAATAAATAAATTCAAGAGAAATTCTAAGTGGCAAGTGGTTTTGGAGACATATGGAGGTGGTGGGACCCACACTAGCTTGATTTTTCAATGACACATGGCAACTCTCTCTTGCCAATTCGAATTCATGGTAAGGTGAACACTCTTGGGTGAGTTGTTAAGTCATAACACATGGCATTGAGCATCTTAGGTCGAAATGGGATGGAATAGTAACCTCCATGGGAGAGGAAGAGTCAAATTGGAGACTAGTGGACACTTGGGCTAGATTCCCTAGTTTTATGACAACAATAATGAAGCATCTATGACATTTATGAAAAAATTCAGACCTGACTTCTTACACCTGACCATTATGACATGTCAGCCCAAAAAATAGGCTCAAGGAAGGCACTCATGGAGTTGGGGGAAGCTAAAGAGACTCAAATTCGAATTTGGGAGAAGATGGAAGGTTGGAACTAGGAGACAAGTGGCAAATGAGGAATATTTTCTAAATGGAAATTTATTGAATCTATTGAGAGGATTTAGACTCCTTGAAGGCTAATGTTGGTTATAAAATGTAGAAATCAATTATGAGAATGGATTTTGATGATTTGAGAAAAATTGCATTTGTGAAGAGAGAACTAGTGGATGACTAGTTTCTTGCCTTAGCCAATTTCGAGGGTGAAAGATTCCCATCCAAGTTGGTGTTTGGAGAGGCCACTCAGGTATTTCATGGTGCTTTAATGGAGTTTTATTTGCAGGTAGCAGCTACAGGAAGTTTCATGGTTTGGTTTAGTGCAGCACTTTCTCTCCACCATTTCCAATTTTGAAGGCATATTCGGGCTTTTTGAGGGATTGTGCTTTGGGTGAGATCTTGCACTCATTGGGAGAGCTTCATATGATGTTTTTTTGATTTTAATAGCTTCATATCCTCTGTTCTTAATATTCATAAAATCTCAGATTGAAATACCCATTGACTGTATGCAAAATTATTGATTAATGAGCAAACAATGTCCATTTCCCCAATGCTTTGATGTATGACACTATAAGGTTGATTATTTCGAATGGATGGATGATTCTATGATATATTTGTGATTAATATACTGCCATGGATATATTATACAAGTTTTATGTACTGTACATGAGCATTTGAAGCATACTCAGTTTGTTTGTATTGAGAGGTGAAATAGTGCCAATTCCCCAAGGATCGAATTGGGGGTTTTTGCTGTTGAATGTGAGAGAGTTAGAACAGTAGTAAAAATCTATTAATGGTGCATATGAGACCTTAATCACATACTTAACACATTACATACCTCTTTTCATAAATTCATGGAATTTTGGAGGCATTTGGAAGGCCATTTGCAGTGTTACCCCGGGGGGATTTGATACACAAATTACTAGTCAAAATTACATATATTGATCAGAATACAAATCAAGTTTGCAGTAGTATTTGGAGGGCCATAAAACATCCCTGAACCTAATATTCAAGTCTAAATATCATTCTTACACTCCTACAGAATATTTGGGAGCATTTGGGTTGATTTAGAGGTCAAAACAGTAAAACTAGTCAAAGGTTGAAATTGAGGAAAAAGTGGAAAATTGGCATTTTAATAAAATTTTGAAAAAGGGTCATTACAGAGAATGGGTGTTTAAACATCTTTTTTGTAATGTCTTGGGTGTGTTCTAGCTGATATACATTTAATCCAGTGCCCCACTTGAGCCCTTCTTAACAGCCCTTTTTTTCCATTCAAAAAGCATTATATTCAATATTTTAGAGCTGAAAATATAATATACATATTCATGTCTTAGCGACACTTTCTGAGCCAAAGGACTCTGCTGTCTACATTTATGCAAAGAGAGAGAAACTAAAAAACAATTTTCTCAATACATAACCTAAACTACTTATAAGTTATTACAGTCATCCTGATACATTTGAAGCCTCTTTTTGTGCTTAAAAAGAACCCATAATTTTTTTACAAGTAGGAGCTGCGTAGCCAGGCCATTATATCAACAAGAAAATAAGATCAGACTGCACCCTTTACTGGCCCTTCTTACCAACATGCTATTCATATTTAGCACCTTTGTCCTATGTAGACAAATAACGTTTTGTGACATGGTACCCACCACATCCTATAGCTAATTAAGGGCACTTTTGCAAAGTTTGTTTTGCCTTCTGGGGTAAATATTTATTTTAAATTACCTCGTCAAAATGTGGTTTTTGGGGCCTCGATACAATTTCACTATGGTTTCTTGGAAGCCATTTCAATCTAACTGAATTAATAGTTGAGCCATAGTTTATGAAGTCATGCACCACAAAGATTATATGGGCATTAAGTATTGTCTGGGTTGTAACACTGTGCATGGCATGTCCAAATTTGAGTTTCACTCTTTAATGCTTCTTCTCTTTTGGAGTATCTCAACACTAACATGCAGGCGCTGTGTAGTCAGTAGTAACAGGCCATTTACAGCTACCTTCTATGTTAGAGGTGCACACATTGTTGCATTCTCCTGGAACTGCAGAGTACTGCTATGTTTTCTATTTGATGAATGCAGGCTGTGAATGATACTAGCACAACTTGTGTGGAAGCTTTAGCTTCTTTGTTTGAACTTTGAAGCATCTGCATTCACATGTTTTCAGACAAGAACCATGTTCAATGGAGACTTGTCTCATTGTAGAGAAGCATGTTGATTGATGCATAAATCTTTTCTGTGGTATCTTTCTTTGCCGAAGATATAAACCAACATTGTTAGACTCTATCATTCAGCAAGCAAATGCTATATGGGTTATCCCCTTAAGCAAGAGAATTTCACCGGCTCTGATATAAATGATGATTTTGAAATGTACCATTAGTTATTTTAATTGGTATCTTACCACTTATAATGCAACTTCTAATTTTCTTTTCCTTATGCAGTTTTTGTGGTTTAAACATAATAAGTCACGGCTGAGCATTGCATGCAATTTTCATTTTTTAATATCTTGATATGTGCTACATAAGTTAGAACAACTGCTGAAGAAACTCTTAGTGCATTTCATGGGTTCAATCAAGGTGAACACAGTTGAGCCATTGATACATAAAGTAGATGATTTGGCATTTTCTAATTCTCAGTTTATAGATGATCCTATTAGCTGGGTTAAATTTTAATGAATATTTTAGACCTTCATTATGAAAAATGTAGTCTACATTACCTGCTTTTTAGATTTCCAAGCACTAAGTATGAGCTCCTATGCATGTGAGAAGATTTGTTTCAGTTTGTACTTCCTATAACATTGCCCTTATTTTTTTGGATTCTTGCTTTCTGGCTTAATGGACATAACATTATTTCAATGGCAAAATTTATGTGTTCTTTTCTGATGAATGGATTTTAAAAGTTATACTTGAATGCAAACAATACATTTCCTTGGGTTCTAAATCTTGTCATTGAGTGTATGCATGCATACACATGGACACATATTTTGACTTCATAATTTCAGGGACTCTTTTGTTTCCATAATGAGACTATATAAGTCAGTGCTTGATCATTTTCACACTATCCAAGGTCTCTTAGACTTCATTAGGAGCACTAGAGGGGTCCACCAAGGCTTACCTCTATTTTTGACACTCTTTGGGATCTATATTGATGAACTAGATTCCTTTATAAGGGAGTACATACAAGATGGTGATGGTTGTCTTCTACACCATGTCTCGATCTCATTGCTTCCATTTTTTTATGATGTTATACTCTTGGACATCTCACATGGGGGGCTGTATAGATAGAATGATGCCCTATTTAGATTCTGTGATCTTCGACAATTGATGGTGAGCCTATTATGATCTCCAACGTGCCTCAACCTACTCTCTCTAACTACCATTTTTACTCTTGAGAGGATGAGATTGAGATAACCATGACCTACGCATATTTTGGGGTTTAGCTTGAGACATGCTTTCCAACCTCAACTTAAAAATGGGTGTGGTTTCCTTGCGCAGCTTGAGAGATAGTATTTTCATCTTCATTTCTAGGGCATCTTGTCCATGATGCACTCATTGGACATGATCATAGACCCCCATTCCTTTATGACTCCAAGGTATGAGACCTATCTTTCTTTGGGAAGATTGGGTTAGGGTGGAGAGAGTCTAGAGCCTTTTGTTACAAGGCTTTGTATGTTGCAAATGAATAATTCATTAGTGTGTCATCTAGGTGGAGTTTGGGACTCTCTATGCCTCGAGGCCATTTTTAGACATGTCTCCTTTCTTTAGAGTGAGGACTCTTGGAGACTCTACTTTCGGTAGAGATAGGTACTGTTACAACTTTCACTAGAAGCTATAGTTGAAACCCCAAAGAACGCAACTAACCCAACTATAACTTAGAGGTGTTACCCACTTTCACCTCAATAACCACTTCTATGCACTTCTAGTTATCTCTTCTCCAACTCGATGGGGGCTTCCATTGATGGGATTCCTAGGCTATGGGAATGAGTCAACCAAGTGATTTGAAGGGTTATCCTTAGCAAACTTGAAGTTTTCTTTAGTAGTATAGGTGATGCTCTGGGTAGGTCACAGGTTCAATTCCGATGGGGGGTAGGGCTGCACATACTGACCCATCATACTGAAGCTGAAAGGGTAGGCATTTCCTTGACATGAATTCTCGGTCCATAAAGATATGACAATTAGGCTCCGAAAGAGAGAGAGCTCTCAAAATTCAACCATGAGTTCAAATGAGGAAGAGGCTCTCTTTATATAGGAGAGTAGCTCAATATCCTTTATAATAAAATATTCATTATTTTCTTCGATCTAGCCTATGGTGGAGTAAAATATTACAAAAACCGCACTAACTTCTAACAAACTCCTAACAAATTACTTAAAAATGGTGGTCAATATCACTTGTACAATGCACGAGATACATAAGGCCCCTCCATCAAGCAAGGGATCAATGCCAAGTGATGATGACATGTGGCCTCCAAAGGCTCTTCAAAAAGAGATACTCCAACAAGACAAGTCCACAAAGAAACCAAGTTGGATCAAGACATTCTTCAAATGCAAAAACGTCCTCCAAAAGTGGGCACAAAATCCAAGGAAATCCATAGAAGAGATATGTCCTCATTCAAAGGAAATCTTCAAATGATAATACTCCACCAAGAGGGCCTCTCCAACGTAGATGTGTCCAAATAGCAATCCACAAAGAGTCTAGAATCCTCCCAAGATGCAAAAACGTCCTTCAAAACTTCAATAGAAGTCCCTAGAAGAGGGATGCTTTCATCAATAAATGGCTAAGGTGGCTTCCAAAGCAAATACACGCCATGAAATAAGAAATGAATGTTTCCTTTGATCACCGAGCATCATTATTTCATACTATAGGTTGCCATAAAAGGAAGTGACAAGGCAAGTGGATGGAACATTAGCCAATAAGTTAGGGTGAACCCTACTACAAATTCAACAAGACTCCTCCTATACAGCTTCCAGTAAGGATAATGGATATACAAGGGTAGCGCTCCACTGTTGCTGCTTATTTCGTGAAAATTCACCTCTGTTATGTGCCCAGAACTGAAAATCAGGTCTGTTTTTATGCCCTAAATTATTTTTTAGGGCTGTCTTCTGCTGATTGGGGTTTGCAATATACCCAACACTGCCTAAAATTGGGGATTAGGGCTGCTTTTCATGCCCTAAATTGCCTAAGGATAAAACTATCACATGCTGCCCAAGAAATTGCCCAGAATTATTCCAGATGCTGTTTCATGCTTTTTTGACTGCTCGGAATTGCTTCTCAAGGTCATTATCTACATGGAACTGCTCTAGAAAACCTAGGAATCTTCCAGAGGTGACCTTTCACTGCTACAACATGCCCAGAATGTTGATTCTTTGCCCATAATGGCTTGATAATAGCCTATAGGTGTCCATACTACTGCTAGGCACCCCTAAACACAGAGAGAAGACCTATTTTGGGTTGTTATTGGTAGAAACATGCCCATATAACACCCAGAATGTCGAATAGGTGTTGTTTATTGACTAGGAACTTCCCAACATGGAGAATCAGGGCACTTTGTGTTGATGTATATGTAACTTCGGAATGTATTTAATTTATATATTTATTGTACTCTTATAGATATGTATTATTCCTCTATACGGAAGTGTCGTCATTTGTATTGACAAGTGTCACAAGTATGTTAACTTGCCGATGGGTTATTAGACCACCTTGTAAGGGGTCGGCCCGATATAATGTAAAATGAATTTATTGTACCTAGCTAGACAAGTTGGCCCCATAAGGTTATTGGGAAAAAAGGACAAGTATAAATAGAGATCGGGAGATCTCTATTTGGATCACTTCAGAACTCACACTTCCTTCACTCGGAAAGTGGCGCACATGTGAGGAGGAGGATCAGTTGCTAAGAGGAGTCTATCTCTTGTACATTAGTTGTACTTTGGTTGTGCTATTTCTCTATCTATCTCTGAGGAAGCTGTGGGGTTTTTCACCTTAGGGTTTTCCCCACGGAAACTCTGTGTGTCTATTGTGTCCCATGCTTTTGCTTCTTGTGATGATTGACATGCTTGTTATGATTGATATGAATTGATATACTATACATGTTATTCTTTCAGTAAAGATCCTAGAGTATTGTGAATTAATGCTCAAAATTTAACATGGTATCAAAGCTAACCTGAGAAGAAGACATTGTGCAGTGACGAAAACTAGGGTTTCTTGCTTATTGGGTTTCTCTCCATAGATTTTGGAAAATAAGTATAGTAGATTGAATCTACTCATCAAGGAGAATCTATATGTCCAATCAGAATTCAATTCTGAGCATTTTCAGATTTGGCCCTAAAAATTAGGGTTTCCACAAAAATAGGAATTTATGAAATCTGAAGACATAGCTAGAAGCGCCTTGGAAAATCGAAGTTTAGAGCTTTGGATCAAGATTTTTGGCTAGGTAAATCTCCGGGAATCGCAAACCCTAATTCAGGGTCCTCCCTAGTGAACTCGGGAAGACTAAAAGGCATTTATGAAGAGTGAAGCTTTGTAGATCTCAAATTCTGAATACACCAAGCTGATTAGATCATCAAGGATCATCTTTGTATCCTTTCAAAAAGTTGAAATTCACTTTTTGAATTTTTAGGGTTTTTTCGACAAACCTTAATCCGGGACCAGATCCAGTTTTCAGCAAAGCAAGTGGTAAGACCTAAATCTATTATATTTCCATTTGAAGTACTCTTTAAGATGTCTCACCACACCAAGCTTGAGGATAAGCTTGAAGGGGCTGATAACTTCTGAGCCTGGAAGTATAGGATTGGGTTAATCCTGGAAGAAAATGAATTGGACTCCTATATCAGCTCTAAGGTCCCTATCCCAGAGGATGAAGAGGCTAAGGTATTGCATAAGAAGAACTTGGTCAAGGAAAAGAGAATCATTGCTAATTCTATCAAATACCATCTCATACCACATGTGTCATCTCTAAAGACACCCAAGGAGATGTTTGACTCCCCACCAAGTTATTTGAAGGGAAGAACATAAATTGAAACCTGACTCTGTGGAATCAATTGAAAGGGGTCAAGATGTTGAATGGAGAGACCATTCAATCTTACTTCTCCAAGGTCTCTCAGATCAAGGAACAACTTGAAGCTGTGGATGAAGTAGTGAACAATGGTGAAGTTGTTATGACCACTCTGAATGGCCTACCTAGGTCATGGGACTCCTTTATTCAAGGAATCTATGCAAGAAAGAAATTGATCTCTTTCAGTAGACTGTGGGAGGAATGCTCTCAAGAAGAAGCTAGGCTTGTGGCACAAGAAGAAAAGATGGGGAATGAAGATCAAGCTCTCATAGCTCACACCAAGGGAAGTTAGGTTAAGAGGGAGAAATCTCATAACAAGAAACATTCTCACCCTTATCACAAGAAGAAAGATCTATCTCATGTTCGATGTTTCGAATGTAATGAAATGGGACACTTTGCTTCAAATTGTCCCAAGAAGAAGAAAAGACAACAACTTCAACAAGAAGAAGAAGAATAACAAAATAAGATATCATGCTCATGCTGCTGAGGATGATGAACCTTTCAGGAAGAAAGCTAGAGGAGAAAGTGATGATGATGACTCATCAAGCGAAGAAGAGTATGTTCTAATCTTTTCTCTCACAAGTACTATTTCTCATGGTTGTAATGATTGGTTAATTGACAGTGGGGCTTCCAAACACATGACTGGGTTTAAATAATATTTTGTAAACCTCTCTGAACATGAATCACCCCATAAGGTGAAACTTGGGGATGATTATCAATACCCTATCAAAGGAAGTGGGGAGGCCTCCTACAACCTAGAATCTGGAAAGTCCTTAAACATGAAAGATGTGCTATTTGTACCTGGGCTCAAGAAGAATCTACTCTCCATCTTTGCATTAGATGCAAAAGGTATGAGGGTTGCATTTGTAGATGGGAAAGTCCTAATGTGGCCAAAGGGTAAAACTATTGATGATGCAGTGGTGATTGAAGAGCAAAAGGGAGGATTGTATAAATTGAAGGGACAACCTGAACATGCCATGGTGCATGATTCCATGGAGCCAAGTGAACTTTGGCATAGAAGACTTGCACATATGCACTACAGAGCATTACCAATTGCAAGTAAGGCTGTAGAAGGTCTTCCTGAAATCAAGATCAAGCATGAAGGTGTTTGCAAAGGCTGTGCAAAAGGAAAGAACATAAAGAAGGAATTTCCAAGCAGTGAAAGCAAATCAAAAGGAACCTTGGAAATTATCCACTCCGATGTATGCGGTCCGATGTCATCCAGTTCTCTGAGTGGGTATGTTTACTATGTCTCTTTCATTGATGACTTCTCCAGGAAGACTTGGGTTTATTTCTTGAAGAACAAAGATGAAGTGCTTGACAAGTTCAAGGAATTCAAAGCCTTGATGGAAAATCAAACTGATAAGAAAATAAAGACATTCAGATCATACAATGGCGGAGAATTCACTTCAGGTGACTTCAAGAAGCTATGCAGTGATTCAGGGATTAAGAGGGAGTTTACTGCTCCCTACAATCCACAACAGAATGGAGTTGCAAAAAGGAACAATAGAACAATCATGGAAGCAGCACAGGCAATGCTGCATGACCAGGATCTACCCATGCATCTATGGGCAGAAGTAGCTAGGACAGGTAATCCAGGAAGCAAAGATCAAGAGGGAGCACACTCCAGCAGTTCATGCAAGGAAGCAAATATTGAGAGGGAGTTCACCTGACAACAAACAAACAAAGATAAGTATTTGAATTGTCATTTCTTGTATATTTGATTGTTTAAATAATACTGTTCAATGATGTATATACTTATGTTTCTAGACTTAGGTTGTGTATTTTGCATATTTGCATTAATGAACAGTATACTACTAATATGCATATGATGGGTAAGTGGCCTATGGCACTATACAACATTCCATTGCTACTTATCTATAATGAAACCTCTTTGCTGACATGTTGGGAGTTGTGCACACTCTTAACAATGTTCTGGTAGAGATTGGAAGGCATCTAGAAAGTTACGAGATATGGATAAATGTTGTATTGAAGCATTGGCTTAAATAATTGCATGATTGTATGACATATTTCTTCATGTGAAAGAATTTGTTCTGAAAATTATGAGATTTTTCTAATCATGCAATTTAACTTGTTTTGTAGGAAAGACCATATACCTTCACCTACAAAAGAAGGACTACAACATTTGTTCAAGCAACAAAATTATCTATTGAAGATATTGAAGTTCCCAGGATACGGAAAGAATGTCACGATCCATCGATCATGAAGAACGATGTTTGGGATGCGGTCCCAAGACCTGAAGGGAAGTCTATTGTGACTTCCAAATGGATCTATAAGATCAAGCATGCTGCAGATGGTAGCATAGAGAAATACAAAGCGACATTTGTAGCTCGTGGCTTCTACCAGAAAGAGGGGATAGACTATGAAGAAACTTTTTCTCCTGTAGCCAGGTATACTTCCATCAGATCAATACTTTCCCTGGCTGTAGTGATGAAATGGAAGATACATCAAATGGATGTCAAGACAACTTTCTTGAATGGTGTAGTCGAGGAGGAAGTGTATGTGGAGCAGCCACTTGGTTTTGAGACACATGACAGGGAGTCATATGTGTGCAGACTGAAGAAAGCCTTGTATGGCTTAAAACAAGCTCCTAGAACTTGGTATGGTAGGATGGACATTTTTCTATCTAGTTTGGTCTTTACCAAGATTAAAGCGGATTCCAACCTTTACTACAAGGTTGAGGAAGGGAATCCTGTAATTCTACTCCTGTATGTGGATGACCTGTTTGTAACAGGAGATGATAGTTTGATTACTGATACCAAGCGGAAGCTTGCAGCCGAGTTCGAGATGAAGGACTTGGGGATGATGCACTATTTTCTAGGCATGGAGGTGTGGCAGATTGTATATGGTATATTCCTTGGACAAGGGAAGTATACATTAGATATCCTGAAGAGGTTCGGGATGATGGATTGCAAGGCCATGGCCACACCTATGGCATCGAACCCGAAGCTTCTATGTGATGCTTCATATGAGCCGGTTGATGTCTCTATGTATCGTTAGATGATTGGGTCCTTGATGTACCTGATGAACACGAGACTGTTGGAACATTTAAAAAAACCCACTATGTCATTCTAGACTTAGGTTAAAATTAATTAATCATTCATGATTAATTTCCTGAGTTTTGACTAGGTAGAATAGGCCAGTTTTGTCTTTTAGTGGACCACATGCTATCCACATTCACAAAAATGAATTTGTATAGATTCTGGATAAGATTTCCTTGGATTCTGTCTGATTTTATTCCATTCCTGAATTAGAAAGACACTATCCAGTTTTAGTTAGCTTTGTTCTGTTTTTTCTGCTTTCTAGTGGAAAAGACAAAGCTAGTTTACTTGGAATCTTTTGCCACTTGACCAATTCGACCTCCACATCATATCTAACCTTATAAATCCATCATTACATTCCATTTACCTCACTCATGAGCTGCCATACCATACTTTTCAAATTCGTGAGCCTGTAGCACAGTTTTGGAAACTTCTTTTGCCACCTAGGGGGTTTTTAGTCTTTTCTAAGCCTTTCTTTTTGGTCTTTCCATATTGCTTCAAAACAATTCGATTTTCTCCATGGAGGATGTATTATATATTGTTATCATATCAATGAATAAGATACAGAGTGTTTTCCATAATTTATTCTCTCTATTCTTCTTCTCTCATTGTCTAAAATATTCCATGGTGAAATTGTCTTATGAATCTAGTTCCTAGTAATTGAAAATCTCACATCGTATCAGAGCTAGCTTGATTCAAAAAAAATTCCAAGAGTGTTTTTTGCAAGTATTACCATTACCAGGAGCGTATTAGTATGAAGAAAAATAAAGCCAAAGCTGTGTCTCTCACTCCCTTCAATTTCTTTGACTGGAAGGCACATATGATCATCCAGCTTCGGAGCAAAGGATTGTATAGAGTCACTATGGGGCATGAAACTGAGCCAGGAGATGTTGCATTAAAATCCAAATGGTTCAATAGACTTGATGAGGCTTATGGGTTACTTTGTCTCTCTGTATCTCCAGATATTCTATTCCATATCGATTCTCTATCAACTCCAAATGAAGTGTGGACAAAGCTAGAGTCTCTCTTTTGAAAACAGGACGAGCTCAGAGGTCATTTGTTGGAGATTGAGCTGATCTCTCTTAGTCCAAGTAATTTTGATTCTATGGAGGATTTCATATCAAAATTCAAGAACCTAGTGCTTCAACTCAAGCAATGTGGTATAGAGAAGAAGGATGAGCAATTAATCCTTACCATTCTGTCAAAACTGAGCTCTGAATACTCAGTATTTGTGTCTACTTTTCATTCTACAAGACTTGCAGTTCCCAAGTGGAAGATGCCAACCTTGGATGCATTCATTGATTCGCTCACTCAAGAAAAGGACAAGCTATTCCAAATGAGGGATCAATCACCCTCCAAAGACTTTGTACTTGTTGCTCATGGAGCAAAGAGTTTCAAGAATGACAAATCCAAACAGAAGATATTGTTAGATGAAGAGGATTCTGATGGAGATTCCAAATCCAAGAAGATGAAGAAGGAGAAGCCCAAGTGTTCTTATTGCTGCAAAGGCACTCATCCTAATATATCTTGCTTCAATAAGAAATTAGACATCATGGCCAAGATGATTGAATAGCATAACATAGATGTTCCTGACTTTGCAAAGAAAGAACAAGGCAAGGTTGATGTAGAACAAGAACCCTGTCTCCAAGCCTCTACCAAAGGTAATAATGTTTATGCTTTGAGTGCTAGAGTGAAATATAATTCTGATGTCTTTGATATTGATTCACATTCTGATATATAAAAATCAGAAACCTCCACCTCTTCCTTGGAACAATCTTCAGTCAGTTCATCCAAGTCTACTCTCAAAACTAGTCATTTTTTACTAGCTTCTGACTTGTCTTATGAAAGGTCTTTCCACCATCATTCAAATATTTTAGATTCTGATTTAGAAGATGATTTACAGTCTGATATGTAGGTCATTACATATCCCACATCATATTCCCAACCTTTGGATGCACAAAATACCCTACAAACCCCAAGTTCTCCAGTTAAGAAACTACACAATTCTATGTTTTCCTACACTGTGTCACTTGCCTTTGTTGCACTTTTGTCTTGAATATCTTTCATTGGTTGGATAGCCATTGTTTTGGAATTATTTGGACTGATATTCCACACATCTGGACATGACCCCATCACTCATGGTTTAAAATTCAAGTCCTCGCACTCTCTGGGCTCTCTTAGTTGTCCGGGTGATCTAGTTTTTCAAATTTTTTCTACTGAAATTATGTTCGATCATGGAGACTCCACATCTTTACTGATTGCTGCTCCATATGACTTACATTCTGATATTTCAGAGCTACATGATCTCATTTTAAATATCAGAAAGGTTCTACATCAGTTTGAGAAGAAAGTACAAGAACTAGTACACCACATTGCAGCTACAAAAGAAATTGATCCTGTTGAGTTCATTGTTTCTCCTTGGGAAGGAGTATGCATAAATCTTCTTTCCATCATTGATTATGTTTTCAGATTTGATTATGTATGTCACAGCAGCAAGAAAAATTCATTTGATGCTCCTCCATCATGAGAAGATGAACTTCATAGAGCTTCAACACATGGTTCTTGCCTACACAACATTGATGCATTTATGCATGATCATGACATCCACAATCTCTTCATCAAGTCAGTTACTCGGAAGCATCCCATTCAGCTCATTCAAATGAGAAACATGACAGTATGAAGACATCAAGCATGTCCATTTTTGAGGGAGGGTTTTGTTCCCATGAGGTTTTCTGTGTTTCCTCGGTTTACATGGACTAGTTATTTTTGTATTGGGGTGACCATAAGCCTTGTTGCTTGGGCCCTATATTTCTGATATTTTTCTAATTCCCATCACATAAAGTCAGGCTTAAGGGGGAGTGTTGGAACATTTAAAAAAAACTCACTATGTCGTTCTAGACTTAGGATAAAATTAATTAATTTCCTGAGTTTTGACTAGGTAGAATAGGCCAGTTTTGTCTTTTAGTGGACCACATGCTATCCTCATTCACAAAAACGAATTTGTATAGATTCTGGATAAGCTTTCCTTGGATTCTGTCTGATTTTATTCCATTCCTGAATTAGAAAGACACTATCCAGTTTTAGTTAGCTTTGTCCTGTTTTTTCTGCTTTCTAGTGGAAAAGATAAAGCTAGTTTACTTGGAATCTTTTGCCACTTGACCAATTCGAACTCCACATCATATCTAACATTCTAAATCCATCATTAAATTCCATTTACCTCAATCATGAGCTTCCATACCATACTTGCCAAATTCGTGAGCCTCTAGCACAGTTTTGGAAACTGCTTTTGCCACCTACGGGGTTTTTTGTCTTTTCTAAGTCTTTCTTTTTGCTCTTTCCATATTGCTTCAAAGCAATTCGATTTTCTCCATGGAGGATGTATTATATGTTGTTATCATATCAATGAATAAGATATAGAGTGTTTTCCATAATTTATTCTCTCTATTCTTCTTCTCTCATTGTCTAAAATATTCCATGGTGAAATTGTCTTATGAATCTAGTTCCTAGTAATTGAAAATCTCACATTTACTACAAGGTTGAGGAAGGGAATCCTGTAATTCTACTCCTATATGTGGATGACCTATTTGTAACAGGAGATGATAGTTTGATTACCAATACCAAGCGGAAGCTTGCAGCCGAGTTCGAGATGAAGGACTTGGGGATGATGCACTATTTTCTAGGCATGGAGGTGTGGCAGAGTGTAGATGGTATCTTCCTTGGACAAGGGAAGTATACAGTAGATATTCTGAAGAGGTTCGGGATGATGGATTGCAAGGCCATGGCCACACCTATGGAATCAAACCTAAATCTTCTATGTGATGCTTCATCTGAGCCGGTTGATGTCTCTATGTATCGTCAGATGATTGGGTCCTTGATGTACCTGAAGAACATGAGACCAGATATTTGCTTTGCGGTGAACACATTGAGCCAGTTCCTGATGGATCCAAGGAGTGTTCACCTGGTTGCTGTAAAGCATATTTTGAGGTACCTGAAGGGTACAGTTGATTATGGGCTCAAGTATGAAGTGAATCAAAATTTTAACCTGCAAGGTTATGTTGATTCAGATTGGGCAGGCAATGCTGCAGATAGGAAGAGCACATCTGGGTGCTGCTTCAGTATGGGATTAGGTGTGATCTCTTGGTTTAGCAGGAAGCAGTCCTGCGTAGCACTGAGTACAGCCGAGGCAGAGTATGTTGCAACCTGTTCGGCTAGTTTTGAGGCAGTATGGCTTCAGAAGCTACTGTCAGAGTTATTTGATCTCCCGCTGGAGACTACTGGTATCTTTTGTGACAACAAGAGTTGTGTGAAGCTGTCTGAGAACCCCGTGTTCCACGACAGGTCGAATCACATTGAGATAAAATATCACTATATGATGGATATGGTGCAGAGAGGAGCAATGAAGCTCCTGTATGTTGCAACAAATGAGTAGATTGCAGATGTGTTGACGAAGCCACTAGCCAGAGTGAAATTCGGGTACTTCAGAGAGAGGCTTGGTGTCCTTCAGATCGATGACACTTCAAGGAAGAAGTGATGGAGACATTTGTTGAATCCATTCCAAGCATGGTGGAAGGAGGATCCTTCACATGGCTATGGATGTAAGCGCTGGATGATGAGTATTAGGACGATGCTCTAGTTACTACTCTATATATGCATCCTGTTGGATGTTGGATATGATCAGTTGGATCATTTATATGTATGTACGCATCATGTTGGATGTTGGATATGATCAGTTGGATCATTTATATGTATATATGTACGCATCATGTTGGATGTTGGATATGATCAGGTAGATCATGTATTTGTATATGTATCAGGTGGATACTTGTATGATTAAGTAGATCATGTATTTGTATATGTATCAGGTGGATACTTGTATGATCAGGTAGATCATGTATTTGTATATGTATCAGGTGGATACTTGTATGATCAGGTAGATCATGTATTTGTATATCAGGTGGATACTTCTATGATCAGGTAGATCATGTACTTATGTATGTATCAGGTGGATGCATTATGTATATCAGATGGATGCATTTGTATGATCAAGTAGATCATGTATGATGATATGTATCAGATAGATACTTTGTATGCATCAGATGGATATACTGTTTGATCAGGATGATCACAGATGACGAGCTTCAGGATGTTGCTCTAGATGATATGCATCAGGTTGATGCTATGATGATGATCAGGATGATCACAGATGATGAGCTTCAGGATGTTGCTCCAGATGATATGCATCAGGTTGATGGTATGATGATGATCAGGTTGATCATGTGATGATGTACATCAGGATGATGTATGGTGAGTATCGGTTTGATACTCTATGGCCGTGGACAGGTTGTGCAGGTAGCATAGAAAAGACCCTTTTAAAAACAGACAGGTAGAGCGGTGTGCTCGTAACATCCTGGGATGCTCTGAGTAGGTTTTTCTACAGTTTTTCATAGAAAAGATCCTTTAAAATACGGACAGGTAGAGCGGTGTGCTTGTAACAGCCTTGGATTCTCTATCGAGATCCAGACAGGTAGAGCAGTGTGCTTGTAACATCCTGGGATGCTCTGAGTAGGTTTTGCGAAAGTTCACTTAGAAAATATCCTTTAAAATCCGGACAGGTAGAGCGGTGTGCTCGTAACAGCCTGGGATGCTCTATCGAGATCCAGACAGGTAGAGCAGTGTGCTCATAACATCTTGGGATGCTCTGAGTAGGTTTTGTGAAGGTCAACATGTAAAAGAACCTATAGTCTGCGCTAGGTTTTGTTGACACACGTAATCAGTCCTAGGTTCCACAATATGGCCACTGATGATGAAGACCTACAGGTGGTGGGCCTACATCCAGTATGAAAAAGGACTGGCTCTGTAGAACTTCCTATGACGAGTAGATCAGAGATTGATTGAGATAGCAGCAACAGTGACGATGACGATGATTCGATGATGATGATTCGATGATGATGATTCGATGATGATGATTCGCTGATGATGATCCAAAGAAGAAGCCTTGTGCTAGTAGATATGTGTCAAGAAATACCTTCCTAGTTAAGAGGGAGTGTTGATGTATATTTAACTTCGGAATGTATTTCATTTATATATTTATTGTACTCCTATAGAGATGTATTATTCCTCTATACGGAAGTGTCATCATTTGTATTGAAAAGTGTCGCAAGTATGTTAACTTGCCGATGGGTTATTAGACCACCTTGTAAGGGGTCAACCCGATATAATGTAATACAAAATTATTGTACCTAGCTAGACAAGTCGGCCCCATAAGGTTATTGGGAAAACAGGAAAAGTATAAATAGAGATCGGGAGATCTCTATTTGGATCACTTCAGAACTCACACTTCCTTCACTTGGAAAGTGGCGCACATGTGAGGAGGAGGATCAGCTGCTAAGAGGATTCTATCTCTTGTACTTTGGTTGTAATTTGGTTGTGCTATTGCTCTATCTATCTCTGAGGAAGTTGTGGGGTTTTTCACCTTAGGGTTTTCCCCACAGAAACTATGTTTGTCTATTGTCTCTCATGCTTTTGCTTCTTGTGATGATTGACATGCTTGTTATGATTGATATGCATTGATATACTATACATGTTATTCTCTCAGTAAAGATCCTAGAGTATTGTGAATTAATGCTCAAAATTTAACACTTTGATGCTAACTTTCTAAGTATTTTTACCTCAAAAACATTAAATTTAGAAATTATGTAAGCATAAGGAAAATAAAAACCTGCCCAGGAATAACATTGCTTGCACCTGGCTAGCTTGCTAGTTCTCCAACAGTACATACAGTTGATTCCTATGAAATTCCTTTCCTCAAAATTTCATATCTGCTACCTTCATTTAGATGCTCTTATGGATATTTACAAAGTTTCTCCACAATTAAGATAGCTTTTGTGGCTGCTGGCATTGGGTATTGTGCCTTCATGTCCTTATGATCCCTTGACTGTAACCTACAAGGAAAAACCAGATTGATATGCTTAGTTTTATATGCATTAAATTTGCATAGCCAATGATTATTGTTTCTTAATTTCTCTTGTAACTAATAGAGGCAAAGTTGCAAAACAAATATCTTATTTATTCCCCTATATAAGGTCCCTAAGAAAGGAGAATGTATCCTAGCCTTACCAACAAAATAAGTGCTTACTTTTAAACGTGTTTGCACTGATATTCCCACTCAAACTCCCAGGGGAACACCATGTCCCTCCAGCACTGGACCTTGCTCTATATGAACTTGTTTCATTCGAAATATTTTGTTCATATCTAGACATGTAAACCTTTCTGCTCCCAGAAGTAAACAATAATAATGAAGCCTTGCAACAATGACCTATAATAAGTTTATGTTTCTGCAATCGGACCTCAATATAACCCCAAACTAACAAGGGATCATATTTGACTTGAATCAAACTTTCTTTTGTGCCATCAAAAGCATTATCTCTAAGTGTATCCTGAATTGTCAATCCACTGCAAAAGTATTGAGAAATACCAATTTTCTTTATGATTTCCTGGAGCAACGTTTGAGCAACACCAAACAACAAGTTGGAGAAACGTTTGAGAAAGACCAAACACAAGTTGGAGCAACGTTTGAGCATCTTTATGGAAGCCTGCAATTTAGCATGCATATATAAGTTTGTTAAACCCTTTATCAAAGTGTTTTTAGCCATATAATGAGAACATTGAGCCATTAATCCTTAGAGTTGAGCTTTGATCATATGAATCGATTATCCATTATTTTAGTTACTAGAGGGCATTGCTACTCTCTTATTCTTGCACACACTTTTATCATTGCATATAGTCACAACTCTTATGGTAGACATGGAACCTTCCAAGGTCACTGACATAGAGGATGCATCACTTGTAGAAGCATAGAGGCAATTCTTTTAGCATTAATCACAAGTGATTCAACAATAGAAAAAACCATAAACCAGAAGGTGGCATTTCCTTACCAATTTAGGAGGCATTCTTCTCCTTTCTGTGCGCGGTCCTATGGAGGTATCCTCCGATATCTCTAATGTATCCTATGGGGGTCTCCTCCAATGCTGGCAATGTTTCTTGTGGCGGTCTCCTCCAATGTCGATAATGTCTCCTCATCCTCCCATAGCCCAAGTTGCTCTAGTCTCTTCTCCTCTATGAATGAGGGATCCTCTACTCTCTTCTCCTCTGCACACAGGAGCTCTGTAGCTTGGGAGGGGTTTCACGACATAAGGGAAGGAACACCCTAGTTATGGTAGTGTTTTTGTATTATGTTTGTTGGTTTGTTGGTGTTATGTTCTTTTTGGTAATATTTGTATGCAAATATTATAATATATATATGTTTTGTAATAATATAAAAATTATATACTGTAAATTTTTTAATATATATTTGATTGTTGGTGTTATGTTCTTTTTGGTAATATTTGTGTGCAAATATTATAATATATTTTAATTTATATATATATATATATATATATATATGTTTTGTAATAATATAAAAATTATATATTGTAAATTTTTATATATTATAAGTTTTTAATATATATTTAATGATCAAATAAAATGGCTATGGGGATATTGGTCAATTTAGCATGGTAAGGATTGAGATCATGTGAATTGAATCTATAATTTTGAGTGCACATAATGACGACAATATTGCACTTACAAAAGAGGTTTGAGGCCAGTGAACACATCGACCAACATCAAGAGCTGAAGGGACCTCACTGGATGTCTTGAAAGAAGAAAATATTTTCGAGTGACACGGGAGGGTCTCTCATGAATCCATTTACAGTGTTACAGTTTACTAAATTAACACTGCACATGAATTCAGAGACCTCCTAAAATCCATCCACAGTATTAAAATTTAGTAAATCGTACACATTCATTGTCAAAATTGTAATTTTCCATTATTAGAGTGACACAACTAAAAATGACTAACATAAACGACTAATTCATATTCTTAGTTGTTATTAGCTAGTCATATTTGTATTCATGTGACTAACTTAGTCATTTATGTTAGTCATTTTCATTTTAGTCACTTGTTATCTAGTCATATATTTTATCCCGTGACTAAACTAGTCGTTTTTAGTTGGCTCACTTAAAATTGCTCAATTTTGGTCATTTATCCCTTGAAAAAATTGTGGTGACTAACTTTTTAAGTCACCTAGTCACTTATCTCTAATTTTGTACTAGTGCTCGAAAATCCATAAATAATTCTTTTTTCTATAAGCATATAACTATATAACATCTCTATGTTTCTAGCATGTAATAACTACTGTAATAAAGATTGTTGTTGCTTGTAAATTTTCTTACGCAATTTATATAACTTCTTTTGGTCAGGTTGTATTCAAGGTGGTTACTTTACAAATTTAGTGGCATGCCGCCGCCATAACCTAAGGTGATGTTTTGTTCTTTTTCTTGTTCTTGCTATTAGTTTGTAAAATGCCTTGCTTAGCCTTAAGGCTAAGCTTTGATCTTTGATCCTTGCCTTAGCTATTATGCATTAATGCTTTAGTTACATGTGACAATAGTTGGGACACTATGGATATAGTCTTGATCCCAATATTTAAAAGTATTAAGGTTTTTAAAAAGACCATCAATATAATTCTTTGCCCAAAGTGCAAAGTTTAACAATGCAAGGTTATGCGTTGATGTATTCATTTATATGTAGTTGGGGCAATGGGGTTTCACCATATTCGAACCTTGATTAAAAAGCAATAAAATAAATTTAACATTTATTCTACTGCGTGTTACGTTGGTTTAAAGGTCTATACCATGGTTGATTGCTAATTAACGAGCCACCTTGGCCGTGCATTGACAACGCAACCATGATTTTATGGCTCACTCGATATTGAATCTCGACAATCCACATGTACAGTAATATGAACAGTGTTTTTCTTAGGGTTTAATGTGTTCATTTCGTTGTCCTAAACTTCATTAATGCAAAAATTTGGTTTGTAAGCTCTGCGAATAGAGGCTCTGCACTTTTCATGGTGATTTTGTAATTTCTTGGGTGTAATATGTTTCTGTCGTTAATGGCATTCCTTCTGGTGATTTACCAAGGTAATAAATAGGTCTTATCAGTGCTAAAGGTTGAAATGCCAAAGCTTAATGGTTGTTGCAACTTGAATTCGGTCACCTTGTTAGCCTCAAACTGCCATCTACCAGGTAGGAACAAAAATTCAATAAACTCTGCAATTAAATTTGTATATTACATTTTTATTATCCTATGGTCGCCGAGACTAATGTTTAAGGTTTTTTTTTGTAGGAAGAGGAGGGATAAGGCTTCCAAGAGGAGCCAACCCCTGGCTCTGTCTGCAGTTTGTACAAGGTAAGGTAACAAGATTTGTTTAAATTTCTATTTAATTATTTTACAGTTACAATGGATTCTGACTATGGCCAGTTGAATGTAGGATTGAGAGCTTCATCTAGGTTAGCGATAGGGTCATCTCCTCCCAGGCTTGCGTATTAGAACTCCAAGGTGAGAAAAATGAACCTCTATTCTGCTAAGTCCTTCAATTTAAGTCATCTTTAGTTGCTAACTATTTTATTTGTTTGGTTGTTGTAGGTGACTCTATGTGGGGTTTTGGAACCATGAAGAGAGTCCAGGATTTCTCCTTCAACAAGATAATTTGATTAATAAATGTTTGACCCTTAGGGTTTATGAAATGTTGGGCAGGGGGATTTCTCGTCATCTCTATTCCAACGTTTGCTTTTTATAAAGATGGTGGATTCCATTGTTGATGGATTTATATCCATAACGATATGAATCCCTCTGTTTAACCTTTGATGCTATTTATTTGTTAAAACAATTTCTTTTGGGTCTTTGTCGAATTCTCATTTAAATGGTTTTATGTGTTTAAAGGAAGTTCAAAAAATTATCTATCAAGATTTAGTTCTAGATGATATTTGTTCTTAGATGTGCGATTATGAAATACATTATTAGCCATTGTGAAAGAAGATCCACGTTTTCTTTTGTAGGAATCCCTGACATTCATCGGGACTGTCAAATAGTAAAGATTGGATGTTACGATTCCTGTAATTATTTATGATTTTATTATTAAAATGATTAACTATTTATAATGTTAATTATGACATTTTAGGTTAGGTAAAGATCTGCCCATCTATGGCATTTTCGATCTGAAACAAGGTTTATAAAATGGAAAACATTTAAAATAATTTTTTATGCTACTAAGGCCTCTCGACTCTCGATTCTAGTAAATACCGTTGATAGCTTTTAGGCAGATGAAAATACTTGACTGTACAATTTTCTTTACTTAGTTTTGGCGATATTTTTGTGGTTTTGTTATAACTGGTTGAAAACATATTTTGATTATGTTCTTTAACAAATTTTAATCCATACTAGATCCGAAAACAGAGATTTGTTAGAAAACAATATCAATACTAAATATGATTATTTTATAAACATAGATAAAATGCGACATAATGTTTAAATTTGAAAACATAATAGAAGAGATACTTGAACAGATGTATAATATATCCATAATCTAATTAGATGCATAAATAATATTTCTGCTAAGGGTTAGCTGTGATTCATGACAGGAATGGAAATCCTACTGTAGCTAGTGTTAAACATATAAGTAATAAAAACAAGGAACCTGGAACCACTGTCGGGAGAAAAAAGATGAAATAAACGTTCCTCCCAACCAACTCCTAGAGCAGCCAAGTCTCACTTTCTCTAGAACCCCCGAGCCTGATCACTGAACCACAAGAGAAAAATCCACTTAATGCACCATCTCTTGCATTATCAGATTCAATTCCCCGTCCAATGCTATCCTCCTACTTGCTAATGGACATACTATTATATAGTATTTTTCCTAGGACTTGGTAATTTATTAGCCTCCTTCTCTTTAGCACTCAACAAGGAGTGGTGACCTGATTTTGGGGAAGATGCCTCCTACACCTTGAGTTCTCACTTAGCATATTCAACGACTTATCTTTTCCTCTTGTGGTTCAGCAATCACTCATTCAACAACTATTTCATTTATGTCCCCTTCAATATCTTTATTAATAAAAGAATAATTCATTATATTTGTTTTATTTTTGACTTCTTGTAAAAAATATTTAAAAATAAAATAAAATAAAATATTCAAAAAGTATTTAATAATAATTTATTAAATCCTGGTGTATTACATACACATCCTCTTAAAGGATAACATCGTCCTCGGTGTTATTATTTTTTTGTCTTTATTATTCCATTTCTTCATCTTGAAATAGGATTGGATATTCCTCCCGCATATCACTTCCCAATTCCCAAGTGGACTCTTCCGGACTAAGGTGCTTCCATTGCACCTTGACTTGTCTGATGGTACGGTTCCGGAGTAAAAGTTCTCTTCTGTTGAGAATACGCTCTGGTCCCACCTGGAACTCTCCCTCAGGTTCCACCTATATAACATCCCAATCAATCACATGAGTAGTTTCATGAACATACTTCTTTAAAATGGAAACGTGAAAAACGTCATGTACTTTGATAGTAGGTGGTAGGGCTAACTGGTATGCTACCGACCCTACTTTAGCCAAAATTTCAAATGGCCCACAATACCTAGGTGCCAATTTTGAATACCTTCCCAGTCTTAGGGATATTTTCTTAGGTCTTACCTTTATATACACATGCTCGCCTACCCGAAACTCTCAAAGAGTTCTTTTTAAGTCAGCGTAGATTTTATGCCTGTCTTGGGAAGCTTTCAAATTTTGTTGTACCTGTTTCACAGTTAGTTCCATATCCTTTAACAATTCAGGACTTAACATTGATCGATTGACTAGACTGCTCCAAGAAATGGGAGTATTACATTTGCGTCCATACATGATTTCAAAAGGACTCATACCAGTTGATACTTGAAAATGATTATTGTAAGCAAATTCTACTAGGTGTAAATCATCTTCCCACTTACTTGGTTTGTCCATTACATACATTCTCAGCATGTCTTCTAGGAATTGGTTTACCCTTTCAGTCTATCCATCGGTTTGTGGATGATACGCAGTGTTGAAATTCAATTATGTGCCTAGTCCTTTAAACAAATCTTTCCGAAAATTCCCTGTAAATTTTACATCTCTATCTGAGATTATTACCTTTGGTACACCATGTAACCTAAAAATCTCTTTCATAAATATATCTACAATGTTTACAGCCTTATAGGTATATTTTACAGGAATAAAATGAGCTTCTTTACTTAACTTATCAACTACAACCATGATTGAGTCATGCTGCCTAAAATATTTAGGTAGTCTGGTTATAAAATCCATGCTAATTATTTCCCACTTCCATTATGGAATGGTTAGCGGTTGCAATAACCTTGTTGGATGTTGGTGTTTTGCCTTGACTTGCTGGCATTTGATGCAGTGAGCTAAGTATTCTGCTACCTCTTTTTTCATGTTAGGCCAAAAGAAGTCCTTTCTGATCATGGTGATCATCTTCTGGTATCCAGGATGTCCTAAATAGGGTCATTTGTGTAAATCATTCATAACAGTTAATTTGATTTATGTTGTATTTGGTATGTACAATCTATTTTTATGCAGCAGTAATCCTCTTCCATTTAGACTAAAATATGTCTTTATTTGGTTATTTTCATTTCCAACAGTCTTTTCCTTTAAATTTTGGTATTCTTTATCAGAATTTTTCTGCATTTAAGATCTGATTTTCTAAATCTGATTCGTAACTGTTGCTTGCAAATAGTTAATTTGCATGACGACTTAAAGTGTCTGCAACTTTGTTTTCTTTTCCCTTTATGTGTTTTATTTCGAATTCATATTCACTTAAGAAAGACAACCACCTAGCTTATCTAGCATTTAAATTTTGTTGGTCAAATAAGTATTTTAAACTTATGTTATCTGACATTAGCAGAAATTTTGTTCCAATGAGGTAGTGTCGCCACATTTTTAATGCATGTATAATTGCAGCAAGTTCTAAATCTTGTGTAGAATAATTCTTTTCATGTTCCTTTAGTTTTCTTGATTCATAGGCCACGACGTGATTTTATTGAATTAACACTATTCCTGATCCTTCCTTACATGCGTCGATGCATACGACGAAATCCTTAAAAGGATCAACAATTTTTAAAATAGGGGCGGTGGTTAACAGATGTTTTAATTTATTAAAACTTTCCATAAATTTTTCATTCCAATCAAAATTTTTACCTTTTTTCAGTAGTGAATTCATGGGGTAGGATATCTTAGAGAATCCTTCTATAAACTTTCGATAATAACCTGTAATCCCCATGAACGATCTTATGTCCGTTACATTTTTAGGAACTGGTCATTCAGTGATAGCCTTAATCTTGTCAGGGTCGATAGATTCCATCCTTAGACACTACGTGTCTTCGAATTGTCCTACTCAATCCGCTCCTTAAACATGGTAGGCAAGCAATTGAGAAAGCGTTGTATTTTGGTTCTTCATCTATTATGTATGGTACATAACGAAGCAGACTTAGGAATTTACTACAGAGTTCTTTCATGGTCATAGCACCTAACCTTAACTCATAGAATTCCTTCGCTTTTTCTTCATAGTATTGTTCTGAAAGATACTTTCATTTAAAGTGCTTCTTAAAGGTCTTCCATGTTACGTATCGTTCTTTTATACCTTTTAATTTTTTGATAACTTGTCACCAAATATCTACTTTAACATTTAAGTTATAAATGGCCATTTTCGCCTTTAGTTCATCAGAATAGTTATAGATATGAAGTATTTCTTCATTCCAGAAAACCAGGTTCCGCCTCTTCTCCTTTCTTGATTTCACCGTTAAACATCGGATGTTTAATTTTTTTAAATTCCCCCGAAATATCTTCATAGGGTTTGTACTTCTTTTTATTTTTATGACTCTCACTACTTTCACTAGAATCCTGATGTTCTTCTATGTGGTGTTTAGGTGGTTCCTCACTGGAAGTTTCAACCCCATGACTAGAAAATTCCATGTTTCTTCCCTTACTTTTGTAAGGTGTAGTTTTTTGCTTTTCATGTTTAGATTCTTTGTTTTTGTCTTTTTCATTACTGTGTATTTTAGCCAGTAAAATGTTATTTAGTTCTTCTTGTGCTTTCATAATTCGTTCGTCATCATCCTTAACTCTTTTTAATTCTGACCTTAGTTCTTTAACAATTTGTTGTAACTCTGATGGGTTATCGTTTCGAATCTCATTTAGGTTTACCCAGATTTCACCCTCTTCATTGTTCACAGGTATTCTAGGCGGAGATTCGTCTTTCGTAGGCATTCTGAATTCTGCCATAGTTTTTTGCAAAAATAAAGTTATCATTCTCTTCCTGTTTCATAAGAGAATCAAACCCAAAATAAATAAATATTATTTTTTGGTTTAACAACTGCAACGTTGGGCCAGTTCAGGCCAAGTGTTGTAACCATGCTCTAATACCATTATGTCATGTACCTCGAAAATCCATAAATAATTTTTTTTTCTATAAGCATATAACTATATAACATCTATATGTTTCTAGCCTGTAATAACTACTGTAATAAAGATTTTCGTCGCTTGTAAAGTTGCTTATGCAATTTATATAACTGCTTTTGGTCAAGTTGTATTCAAGGTGGATACTTTACAAATTTAGTGGTGTATCGCCATCATAACCAAAGGATGTTTTGTTCTTTTTCTTGTTCTTGTTATTAGTTTGTAAAAGGCCTTGCTTAGCCTTAAGTATAAGATTTGATCTTTGATCCTTTCCTTAACTATTATGCATTAATGCTTCGGTTACATGCGGCATTTGTCTTGATCCCAATAATTAAAAGTATTAAGGTTTTTACAAAGACCATCGATATAATTCTTTGCTCAAAGTGCAAAGTTTAACAATTGAAGGTTATGCGTTGATGTATTTGTTTATATGTAGTTGGGGCTATGGGGTTTCACCATAGTCGAACCTTGATTGAAAAGCAATAAAAAAAAGTTAACATTTATTCTACCATGTGTTAAGTTGGTTTAAATGCCTGTACCGTGGTTGATTTCTAATTAAAGAGCCACCCTGGCTGCGATTTGACAGCGCAGCCATGATTTTATGGCTCACTCGAGATTGAATCTCGACCATCCACATGTACAGTAAGATGAAGAGGGTTTTTCTTAGGGTTTAGTGTGTTCATTTCGTTGTCTGAAAATTCATTAATGCAAAATTTTGGTTTGTAAGATCTGAGAACAGAGGCTTTGCACTTTTCATGGCGATTTTGTAATTTATTGGGTGTAAGATGTTGCCATCGTTAGTGGCATTCCTTCTGATGGATTACCAAGGTAATAAAGAGGTCTTCTCAGTGCTAAAGGTCGACATGCCAAATCTTAATGGTTGTTGCAACTTGAATTCGGTCACCTTGTCAGCCTCAAACTGCCATCTACCAGGTAGGAACAAAAATTCAATCAACTCTGCAATTAAATTTGTATATTACATTCTTATTATCCTCTAGTCGCCGAGACTAATGTTTAAGGTTTTTTTTTGCAGGCAGAGAAGGGATAAGGCGTCCAGGAGGAGCCAGCCCCTGGCTCTGTCTGTAGTTTGTACAAGGTAAGGTAACAAGCTTTGTTTGAATTTCTATTTAATTATTTTACAGTTATAATGGATTCTGACTGTGGCCAGTTGAATGCAGGATTGAGAGCATCATCTAGGTTAGAGATAGGGTCATCTCCTCCCAGGCTCGCGTCTTGGAATGCCAAGGTGAGGAAAACGAACCTCTATTCTTATACTAATTCTTTCAATTTAAGTCATCTTTAGTTGCTAACTATTTTATTTGTTTGGTTGTTGTAGGTGACTCTATGTGGAGTTTTGGAACCGTGAAGAGAGTTCAGGATTTTGCCTTCAGCAAGATAAGTTGATTAATAAATGGTTGACCCTTAGGGTTTATGAAATGTCGGGAAGAGGGATTTCTCATCATATATGTTCCAACGTTTGCTTTTAAACATTTTTATGTTTTTTTTTTGCTTATTCTATGGATTGAAATTTTATTACAGGTGCCATCTTGGATGGCTTACAACTTACCACCTCTGTAATCTTATTTAACTATTTGGGGTTTTATAAAGATGGTGGATGCCATTGTTGATGGATTTATATCCACAAGGATATGAATCCCTCTGTTTAACCTTTGATGCTATTTATTTGTTAAAACGATTTCTTTTGGGTCTTCGCCGAATTCTCATTTATATGGTTTTTTGTGTTTAAAAGAAGTTCAGAAAATTATCTATCAAGATTTGGTTCTAGATGATATTTGTTCTTATATGTGCGATTATGAAAGACATTATTATCCATCATGAAAGAAGATCCACGTTTTCTTTTGTAGGAATCCCTGACATTCATTGGGACTGTCAAATAGTAAAGATTGGATGTTAGGATTCCTGTAATTATTTATGATTTTATTATTAACATGATTAACTATTTATAATGTTAATTATGACATTTTAGCTTAGGTCAACATCCGCCTAGCTCTGGCCTTTTCAATCTGAAACAGGGTTTATAAATGGAAAACATTTAAAATAATTTTTTATGCTAATGAGGCCTCTCGGCTCTCAATTCTAGTAAATACCGCTGGTAGTTTTTAGGCAAATGAAAATACTTGACTGTACAATTTTATTTACTTAGTTTTGGCGATCTTGCTGGGGTTTTGTTATAAATGGTTGAAAACATATTTCGATTTTGTTCTTTAACAAATTTTAATCCATACTAGATCCAAAAACATAGATTTGTTAGAAAACAATATCAATA
This sequence comes from Larix kaempferi, assembly GCA_027924585.1. Classification (NCBI taxonomy): domain Eukaryota; kingdom Viridiplantae; phylum Streptophyta; class Pinopsida; order Pinales; family Pinaceae; genus Larix; species Larix kaempferi. The sequence continues at coordinate 11,788,513 of BSBM01000232.1, forward strand.
CTAAATATGATTATTTTATAAACATAGATATCAATGCGACATAATATTTAAATTTGAAAACATAATAGAAGTGATACTTGAACAAATGTATAATATATCCATAATCTAATTAGATGCATAAATAAGATTTCTTCTAAGGGTTAGTTGTGATTCATAACAAGAATGGAAATCTTACTGTAGCTAGTGTTAAACATATAATAAATAAAAACAAGGAACCTGGCACCACTGTCGGGAAAACAAAGATGAAATAGCCATTCCTCCCAACCAACTCCTAGAGCAGCCAAGTCTCACTTGCTCTAGAACCCCTAAGCCCGATCGCTGAACCACAAGAGAAAAATCCACTTAATGCGCCATCTCTTGCATTATCAGATTCAATTCCCCGTCCAATGCTAGCTTCCTGCTTGCTAATGGACATACTATTATATAGTATTTTTCCTAGGACTTGGTCATTTATGAGCCTCCTGCTCTTTAGCACTCAACAAGGAGTGGTGACCTAATTTTGGGGAAGATTCCTCCTTCACCTTGAGTTCTCACTCAGTAGCTTCAGCCACTTGTCTTTTCCTCTTGTGGTTCAACAATCACTCATTCAACAACTATTTCATTTATTTCCTCTTCAGTATCTTTATTAATAAAAGAATAATCCATTACATTTGTTTTGTTTTTGAATTCTTGTCAAAAATATTTAAAATAAAATATTCAAAAAGTATTTAATAATAATTTATTAAATCCTGGTGTATTACAATTACATTATTACTTCTACCTTCAAAGAGAAAATTTGGTGCAAAGAAGAATTAGAGGTAAAAAGAAATCTTGGGTATTACAAAGAGATCATTAATCCCAATCTCGAGGATCAAAACTATCTTTCCATCTTAACAAGCTCAAAGAAGAAAATTAATATTGCTAAGATTAGGACAAACTCTCATGAGCTTCACAGTGAAACCGGGCGTTGGACAACCCCTAAAACGCCTTGGGCTGAAAGAATTTTCCATCTATGCGATTCTATGAGGGTGGAAGATGAAAATCACTTTATCCTAGATTGCTTGGCTTTCACTCACATTAGATCTCAGTTTCAACACCTTTGCTCCGACACTAACCTTTCTAACCTTCTAGGTCCCCAAAACTATAGCGTAGGGACACTCCTATATAAGCTCTTTGAGCATAGAAATAGTATTTTAAAGAAAACCAAATAATCTCTATCTTCTTAAGGTTCGGTAGACCAAGATTGGTCTTAGTGGACGTTAAAAACCATCATCATCATCATCACAAATTTTATTTTTTTAAATAAACTTATTAAAATATTTTTAAAAAATTACAATTTTAAGCAATATGAAAAATTAAATAGTGCCCTAAATTAATATTTTCATTCAAAAATACAATTTATATTATATATTAATTATAATGATAAATAAATAATTTTTAATAATAAATCAATTAATACATTTAATAATATAATATTATTAAATTTTGAATGAATTATATATATATATATATATATATATAATCTTATCTTATCTTACTGTATGTATATATAAATTATATAAATCAGTGAAGAGAGAATAAGATAGAAACTTGAAAAACTTATTCTTACAATTAGTCATAGGGATTTAAGTAAAATATTTGTTTTTAATTTTTTTTTTATAAAATTGGAAATATCATTTTTTTTTTCAAATAAATATATGAATAATAATAATAATTGTTTTTTTATAAATAAATAAGAATATATAAAAATAGTTTCAAGTATTTAATAAAATATGAGAATTAATTTGAATTTGGTTTATAAGTCATAAAAATATGAGATAAAATAGTTAATTGATTTATAGTGAAAATTTTAGAATAAAAAAAATGTAAAATCAGCAATGATATTTTCACTTGTGCTAAATACCTCTAGATCTTGAACCATTAACCTATTTCTTTAAATATGAAAAAGATGAAATCTTAGCAATAATTTTAAGTCTTATTTCAAAAACAAAAAATGATTTCATACATAATATTTTAAAAAATCATACTACCTATTACCACCAAAATTAACATTTAGATTTTTAAAAATATTAAAACTAATTAATATTTTATTACTTTTGAAAACATTAAACTATGTTAACATTAAAAAATATCATGCAAATTGTAAATTAAATATCTCATTTTTATCATCAATATGAAACTAGTTGTTAACAATCCAAATGACATTCATTTTACTCCTAGACATCCGCAAATATCCATGTTCAAGCTGAATGTTACATATAATTATGAATCTATTTTACTAATATGCTTAGTAAAAAAATTTAATTACATATTCAACAAAGATTGATGCTATAAATAAATTAATTTAACAAGAGCGACATGCAACGTCCTTGCCGTGTAGCATAAAAAATAATAATAATATAATCAATGTACAAATCAATATTAATTATCAATGAATTGTTATTTAATTAAAAAAATTAATGTTATTGAGTTGATAAAATTAATATTCATTTGGTTTCATCAATTAAAAACGTTGTCAATTTAAGCTATAAGAACATAGAATAAAACCAATGCATAAATAAAGTCATCCATTAAGCTCATATTTTTAATGTGTCATACCACAACAAATCCAAATAAAAAAACTTTCAACATTGCATTAATATGGGCATTATCTTATAAACCTAAAGATTCCCACTTTCATTCTTTTCGTTTTGGAACCAAAATTTGAGTTACTACAATATCAAAATCAAAATGCAATCACCCCAAAATCAAATAAGATTGCATAAAATTGAAATCAAATAAGATCACAAAATATCCTTGTACATGAATCATTTGTGAAATATTTTAGATTTTGCATCAAACTACATGCAATCGAAAACACAAAATAACTACCTTAAAAAAAGTTGCTTTATATATCTCTCATATATTCTACAACTTATATATATATATATATATAATACTAAACAAAATTCTTTACTTCAAACCAAAAACATATCATCCTTACTCATTAAATATTAATTATTTTATTTTAAATCGAATTCTCCCAACAATTAACGCAGTAGTGTAACGATTATAAATTATAAAATACTCACCTAGAATAATTTACACAAGAGGGGATTTCAAGGTCTGAGTGTCTGCTACATGTGTAATTCTGGGGAGGAAATTGTTGGACATTTATTTGTACACTGTACATTTATTCAAGAAATATGGAAGAGTTGCAATGTAAACTTCCACACTCTGGAAGCATAAGTATAAGTACTTGTCACTCTTTCTTATTTGGGAAATCTGGAAAAACAAAAATATATGTATTTTCGAGAATAAAAAACCATTAGTTACAAATATATCTTTTAAGGTGATTACATCTATTGAGGAATTCCCAAGCAGATCTTCAGGCTTAAAGAAGAGGATAAAAAAACTTCCCAATATAGATTGTTATGGATCATATGGATTATGTAACGTACCCACCCATCCATCCAAGGCAAGGAAGGGTACATGATGGCAATCTCTGGGCTTTTCATAAAAACTCAGCCAACTCATTAGATGCACAGCAATAAAATCAATGTGTGTAGATGTAAATTTAACAATCATGCACAGAGGAAACAAAACATCATCCACACACATTACTCATACATACAGCATATCAACAGTCATCAAATTAAAACAGTGCAGAAGAAAATACATAGACAGAAAAACACTTATCTCCATTTTGCAACTGTCCCAAACAACTAGCTATGTCGCTGCAACGTTCCACCCAACCATAGGCAAGTTGTGTTCACCAATCTCTCAACACAACTGCCACCCCCGAGCTGGGCATGATTCTTACAAGGAAAAGGGGGCATTGCATCACATTCACAACCAATTACTCATTTCATCTCAGCCAAGCCAGTCCACAGCTGGGTTTATTAGGCTACATTTGAACCCTGGAGGCTTACACTCAAGCTCAAGCCAAAACAATGGAGACCCATAACCCATACCCCAACATTCTCTTTTCTCACACAGCAAGCACAAACATTAGGCAGGGATACACATTTAACAATGGGATTTACAACATGATGGTCATGGGTTTTCCCAATTCGTTTCCAGCCAAAAACGGATTATGGAATGGGGAAAAACACTCACATGGAGGAAAACGATTTCTTCCCCAACTGACTGAGCATTCAGCAGCCAAACGATCTCTATGGAACCCCTAGTTTGATTCCCCTTCTTCCCCACTGGTATACAACACAAAAATGCTCTTCTCCCAGCTGAGAATGAAGAAAAACACATCAGTTCGATGGGGAAAAACGCCCAGCAAGCTCCTAACTCGTGAGGGAGCCCAACTGGTTGATGGATAATGGCTTGGGGAGAAATTCATGGCTCTTTTCTTTCCCAAGAAGCAAAACGTGATTTCCCATGCAGGGTGGCTTGCCCATACCCAAATTTTGGACAACCATACCTCTCATTCCCCAAGGCATTAACTACCTCAACCAACTCTTGGGATAAATCAATGATTGGGTACAAAAATCAACATGGGTAGTTGAGGGTTTGATGGGTTCTCTCATTGACACTTGGCTTGACTTGATTGGCTCCAAAGGTTTGAATATTTCCCTCTCAATTCCTTGTAAAATCATGCCCCCATCTCTTTGTTGCATTGCATAGCTAGTTGTGGGTATTTTATTAAAATGCATATTTACATAATATCCACAATTCCACTATGCCTGGATAGCATGTAAACCATATGCATCAATAAATTGATGGTGGGGCCTTGGCCTTGAGCTCCTCGCCATGATTTCATAACAATATTACATCATTTACAATTTTAATTCCATGGGGTCGAGATGGGGACGTTACAAATTCTTTGATGGGGCTAACAAAGATGGTAAATGTGGTCTATAAAGAAAAACCATAAATTATCTATTAGGATGGGTGCAGGTTATAGTAGTAACCAAAATGAAGAACTTCTTATATTATGGGGTTTGATGAAAATGGCATTGAAGAGAGGTATATTTGATATAAGGATTTTTGGTGATTCACTAGTGATTGTTGATTGGGCTTCAGGAAGCTGTAATATTTCAGCCATTCACTTGGAACATTGGCTGCATAGAACTTGGGCATTGATCAAAGCTTTTGATGTTATTGCATATACACACATCTACAGGGAATTGTACCATGAAGTTGATCAGCTATCTAAGGAAGCAATTGGATCTAGGATTGGCACTCTCTTTTTTGAAGAATTTCTTGAAGATAATCTCATAGATGCAGGATCTGTAGAGCTTTTTTAATACTGTTATGTATCTGGATAATGCATTAGTATCTTGGTTTTGTAGTAGAATGGCAAGCATAGAATGCTGGATGGCTTTTTATGTTGTTTTTTAGAAGGTGAAAGATTGGAAAGTTCAATAGCTTGAACATAGAAAGATTATGACGTATTTTGTAATTTTGATTTCTAAAGGAATACCAAGTTACAGTTTTTCCAGTATTGAATAAAAAATCAATTCTTAATAAATAAATAAACATATTCAAACACTTACTTAAAAAATCAACCATGAAATGTATCATCACTCACATCTACTTTTTGTTAAACATCCCATTCAATGGATTATCACACACCTAATCTTTTTGTTAAACATCTCATTCAATGGATTATCACATACCTAATCGTATTTGGATTTAAAAAAAAAAATCAACCATGAAATGTATTATCACTCACATCTACTTTTTGTTAAACATCCCATTCAATGAATTATCACTCACACCTAACCGTATTTGGATTTTAAAAAAAAAAAAACTGCCATTGTGGATATAAAAAGGCAACTTGAATCCCATTCTCAATGGATCATTCATGTAGGCCACATGTGAAAAACACCAACACCACTTATTCTCTTGTCACTTGTTTATATATTTATATATAAAATACATTTAATACAAAGTTTGTGCAAGAGATAAGATATTACTTATTTTGTAGGTTTGTGTGAGAGTTAAAACTTTCAAGGAACATAATTGTTGTAAGAATGGTAAGATATGAAGAGTGTATTTACTGGGTTACTTGGAAATATCATACCTGGAAAGTGTTATTTATGTTCCTACCGTATATTTGGATAGCTTGAAACTATTTTTTGGGATTAGTATTTCAGGTATTCAAAATGTGTTTTAAATTTAAGTGTTACTTATTTTATAGGTGGGATAATTTAAAAATAATTAAGCTTCCACAAATGCAGTTGCAAGGTTTTGAACTCTACACTATTGTGAAAAGTTGGGGTGTAGAATTTCTATATGGTTGAGTAAACTTGAGAATAGAGCATCACTAGTTCAGAAATATAGAGGTTTAACTCCTAGTAAGTGATACTAAAAAGCTTAATATTTTACTTTTACATAAGTTTTTAAATAAGATTAAAATTTTGTATTAAAAAACATAATGATTAAAAGCAGTTGTTGAAAAGTATAAACAGTGAAGTAAGGTTTTTTTTTTTAGTAAAAAAGAATATTAAAATAGTAAGTGATACTAAAAAGCTTAAAATTCACTTTTACATAAGTTATTAAAAAACATAATGATTAAAAGCAATTGATGAAAAGTATAAACAGTGAAGTAAGGTTTTTGTTTGAGTAAAAAAGAATATTAAAATAGTAAGCGATATTAAAAAGCTTAAAATTTCACTTTTACATAAGTTTTTAAATAAGATTAAAATTTTGTATTAAAAGCAATTGCTGAAAAATATAAACAGTGATGTAAGGTTTTTTTAGTAAAAAGAATATTAAAATTCTACTGAAAAATACATAAAATTAAAAATCAGTCTTACCAGGTTCGATAAAATCCAAACAATCAAAACCGAGAATGAAAAGTAGAACCCTAAAGTTTTTTTGTAAAACTTAATGGACTCTGTGGTTCAACTTTTTCAATAATTTAAATTTACATTTTCTTTATCTGCTTTTGCAAAATATAAAATGTAAAATGGGATGGACTCTTCATGCAATAAAATATTGAATATACAAACTCTTAACAAGTAAAAATGAATGCATTACCTACACTAATTTAAGTTGTTTTTTGTTAAAATAATCTATTTTTTTTTCTAAGTAAAAAAAGTATATCTACTATTAAAATCAAGATATACTAAACATAGCAAAACCAGGACTTGTAAATCTACCACTAGTTTTGTATCAAATATCATTCTTATCTCAAAATGTTGTTGAGGCTTGGATTAACTATTACCATTAAAAATTGTGTTGTAATTTCCACATCAACTTCCAAACTCTTTGGATTGTTTATCCTACACTAACATGTTCCAAAAGAAACAATGTCAAATAAAATTTACATTGACTAAAGATAAAAAAAATCAATAAAATTTCACTATTTCAAACATAAAGCCAAAACCAAATTTAAAAACTTTGAAAAAAATTAAAAAATTAACAACAATAAAATTAGCTTCAAGTAAACTTCATGGAAAAAAAATTAAAAATTAACAACAATAAAATTAGCTTCAAGTAAACTTCATGGAAAAAAAATTAAAAATTAACAACAATAAAATTAGCTTCAAGTAAACTTCATGGAAAAAAATTAAAAATTAACAATAATAAAATTAGCTTCAAGTAAACTTCATGGAAAAACTCATAGTATCATCAATTGACATCACCTCGGGATTTCAAAACCCCTTAATAGGTGCTAAAAGACTAAGCCTAAAATATTTTCTACTCATAGCTACATCTTTTCTACTAAAATCTTACCTGCAGATACTACTCAACAAAACGCTTTGCAATATTAAAAATGTAAAACTAGATATCATAGCTTATATAGATGCATGCATTATCACTAGACTACTGCTACCACAAATAATCTTTCCCGACACTCTACTGGCTTACCAGAAAAGCAGGGGTAATTCTCAGTCGTCAATAATTTCAAAAAAATTCAAACACTTTCTTGTAGCTTTTTGTAGACATCATTAGCTTGGCCAAATGCAACAAATCCAAAGTCACTCTATCAGGAAGTAGCCTCTCATATAATAGCATAAAACTGCACAACTCGCTTTTGTTGTATAATTTCTGGGACAAGTTTCCAGCAAATGCAACAAAAGAGAAATATTGTCAAACATCAAGTTCTTATCTGCATACATGGCTTTATTTAATTAAAGGGAGTTGCAGAGCATCAAGTTCTTGTATTTTCGACATTGAGTTTGAGTTCGTACATATTCTATAGCAGCCAGCGAAAGATGACAATGATTGCTTGATTTTTTATGTTAAAAAAACAAACAGCTAATGGTGATTGGCCTAGAATGACCGATTTCCTTTCTCATTGCAATCTAATTTGTAGTTTACATACACGTTAGATTTATATGCTGGTATTACTATTGTTTATAGTAAACAACATGTTGGTATTACTATTGTTCGTGGTAAACAACATAGTCCATCCAATTGACTAAGTTCCAAGGTCAAAGGCAGAATCTCCATATGGTCTTGGACAAGACTTGGGCTAATGTTTCCAGTTCTACTTCAATTACAAAAAGCATTACTGGTAATCTTAAAAATAAATGCATAAGTCTTTCAGTCATAGATTTATTGGGTGATTTTAGTAAAATGGACTTTGTTCTAGATGCAGATTCATGTCTTGAAAGACTACAATGTTGTAGACTGATGCTTTGCTAACAACGTTCTTAAACAAGAAATCAAAGATGGTGAATGATGGGAAATTGCAGGTTGTTCAATAAGGGAAACAAGGAGTTTCTCTCCCAATACAAAGCATGTCCAATATAACTCTCAACAAAAACACAAAAGTAGAGAAGCACATAAACTAGTTATGTAAACAAAATCCACTTGGCCTAATCACCTAGAAAAAGGTTCTTCATAAATGTAACTTGCAAGCATGTATCTGAGGCTCAAATATATGTGAATAAAGCATCGAATAAATAAAATTATTATCATGCCACAATCCAGGAGTTCCCTGTTTGTTCAAGTGCTTGCAAGCATAAAATGAGCACCCTCTACTATCTACTAATAATCTTCCATGTAGAATTTCAACCTACCTCCGAATACAAGCTGTCAAGTAAATAGACCTTGGAGCCTTCTGGCCTAATTCACATCAAGGAAATTGACCTTAAATAACCTTATAACGAAATGAGTATATGGGAATCTAGAAAATAGATTCGAAACAAACCTGGAAATCCATCCTATAGAGACCTAAGGGCCTAGTTTGCACATAAAAATGGATCTAGTAGAGACCTTAATTCCTTTCCAAACATTGGGTTTTTACAAGACCTTCTTAAAAGGACTCCAAATCCTTGATGGGCATTAGGGAAACAGACCATTAATCATTCATTTCACCATATTTACTGCTAAAATTGAGATCCTCATATCAATACAGCTCTCCCCATACCTCAACTTCATTAAAAGCTTCATGATGAAGAAGATATATTTTGTCAAACAATGAAATAATAGCAGTGACCAACCTTCATAAACCGATGTATGTAAGCGAGGATCCATGAGATGAGCTTCAGATGGGTTCTGCATCAAAATAAAAAAATGAGCTTTTCTTATGGGGAGATCTTGAAATACCAGGGGATTCTGGCAGTCTGGATCAAGATGAGATGTACATGTTTGAATGTGTTCTGTCCAATCAATCAATCAAGCAATCATTTGAGCCTGAATGTATATTTCTCACCATAAAACCGAGAGTGCTAGCTTTCCAAAGCCAGTGCAAAGCATGGGCATATTCAGTCACTTCTAGCTGCTGAGAAATATTTTAACCCAATGGATATACAAGAAACAAAAAAACTCAAAATCTAGTATATTTTCTTACCAATCCGACTACTTGGTCCAAATTGAATCCAGCCACATTACTACCTTGATATTCTTGGCTTGATCATACTTCATTCTCTACTAATAATGCTAACCATGAGAATATGGAAGCTCATATCCCCCACTCTTCTCACATCGCTCTCATCTCTACATACCCATTATTTTAATTATTAAACAATGAACATACATCATAGTGGCTAAGAGATAGAATAAAAATAAAAAATAAAAACAAAAATATAGTAGTGTTATATGGTACATAAAATAATACAAAAAGTACACTAGTGTACAACAAAATTTGTCAAACATACAAAAATTTTAATCTTTACTACAATACTTCCTTTTAGGTTTTTTATTTTTTAGAAGGTCCATAATTCTGACATTGGCATCTTCTTCTTGCTACTCGTTCCAATCTCTTGATTCCGGTCGTTGTTGAGAATGAAAGATACATCTTCGTGTAGGTAGCTGAATAGGATCGTGATCAAATACAATGAAAGAAAATAGTTTATATTATACATGAACCAAAAAAATGTAATTTTCTAGTGACTTTGTTCATGGTACTTGGTGCATTAGGGTTAAACTATACCTTATCAATGCTTTAAGTCTCTAAAACTAGTTCCTAATCCATAATGAAATCTGCATGCACTGCCTATAATAACATTTATAATTATTGTATAACCAAAAAATCTAAAGTTATTTATAATTAACTATTCAAAATGACTGGAGTTATATACCTCCCTATTGACAATAGAAGTGGTATCTTCCTTGCCTTTTTTTCATTTCAACTAGGGATTTATACCCTCTGGTCAAGGAAAATTTTAAGTCTTCAGCAATGGACACGATGTCAATGTTGGCTGACTACATGCCATAGCATAATGCAATTTAGTAGGGAAAGATTTTAGATTATAGTTGAAAATATCAATAACAAAAACTTTTAAATCTTAGTACATTTTACATATATCCCTTTAACTTTAACATAGAACTCTGGGCCAAACTTGTGTTACCCAACCTTCTCCAATCTAGCATGTGGGACCTTCATAATGTCTTTGAGCCTGTGAAAAGAATAAAGTTCTTGTTAATGTTATTTAATTAGTATGGTCAAATGTATAGTTATAAGTTCATTGTATGTTATATGATTATATCTACCTTTGTATCTCTCCAAATATTTTCCACAAGGATCCCTCTTTTTTCATCTTCTTCTCCTTAGGATCATCAATTAGTGTATCCTACTTTTCTATGGGAATTAATCCAGGATGCTAGTAATTGGGATAGCGTCTGAAACTAGTGTGGTAATTGTGTTGCATTAATTTCAAGTACTTCCACACCATGGTTTGAACCAAATTTTGGCTAAATATAAGATCAAACATAGTGGTCATATGTTTTTTCAAGTCTTTTTCAAGTTTTTTTTGTATTTATAACTTCTTCTAATTGTTGGTGCAAAAAGAGTAAAACACATTTTGTTGCAACTATTGATAGAACAAGTTATTCCCTGGAATTTCAATCATATATTATGATTATATAGATATGATCATCATAAAAAATCATTTTCTTTTAAAATGAAATTTTTTCAATGGATTAGTAATTACCATGGAATTTTAATCCTTTCACTAGGACTAGTCCATGGTCCATTATAAAGAAACCAGTAACTCCCTAGTGCTCTTGATGATTATTACCTACATTCTGGCACTCATATCAACGTCTTATGAAGGAAGCATAAGAGTAGGAAAGGGTAGTACTATATAGGGCTATAGTAGATGGGTCGATACCAACATTAGTTGTAGAATCAAGGGCACTAGCAGTGATACCAGGAATAAAGGCATCCATAGCAGGAACAATAGGAGTTGAGGCTCCAACAATAGATGTAGGTGTGTTTCTCCCAATTCCTGGGTCATATGTTCTTAAGAAGGATTATAAACAGAGAACTCCATGTCAATCACTTGGATTCATAAAAAACAATATGTTGTATTCATTAAAGTAAGTGATCAAATCCAATTTCAAAAATACATACATTGAACTACTGGATTCTTGAAAGAAAGAATTTTATTCTTTAATAACTTTACGTAGTGACTTCAACCACCATCAATCCCTTAATTTCAAAAACCTAATAATTAACCTATTTTGTAATAGAACCAAGGGATTTGAGATCATTAAAGAAGTGTAAATTGTTATGATCACAACAAGGCAATGTGGAATCCTACAAAGAATAAAAAAACATAACATCAATAAGCAACAATAAACATTGCATTAAACAACAAACATTGATCATAATTAACATATAAATGGCGGTATATCAGATTACCTTCCCATGGTCAATGCCTTTTAATCATCCTATAACATAAACAACAGTATGTTAACTAGATAAAATTTGCATATATAAGATAGAAATGGTATAAATCATATTCAAACACAACATTCAATAAATGACAACATAATTACTTGCCCTAAGCTTGAGCTTCTAACCACCTCATTATTAATATATTAAAAAAAGGCTCAAAATCCTATAACCCTATTAAACCCTAAAATTCAACTAATACATGCATATTAAACAAAAATTCACATAAAAACCATTAACTCAATCCTCAAACAAGGATAAATGTTTTCAATTCCCTTCATTCTCATTCTATAAACTACAAATGAAGACAAAACTCAAATAAAAAATCTGTCTACATAACAATATAAGAGTTATATTTGAGATAAATGCATTCAACAAAAAATAGAGATGAAAGAACCTCAATTAATAATATTCAACATCAATCAACATTGTACACAATCCCACTGAGCATAAGCTTATCCTTTCTCGTCATCATCCAATACCTAATAACGAAATAAATGATAAAAGCATAGGCATAACCATATATTAATAATTAATGGAATCAATAAATTATCTTAAATGTGAAACATAAAAAAAAATAATAAACAATTGACACCTAATGATCATAGTCAAGATGTTCAACAAAATGTGTACATAATATTCATGCACAAACTACTAAAATGTGTACTTTATTATTGGAATTTGAAGTAATTTTATTACATTCCTAATCATCATCATTAAAAAATACATATTCATCTTCCCCACAGGTGCACCTAGTGGCCTATTGTCATCTTCATCAAAATCATGTATATCAGTAGATGGTTGAATAATTTCTAATTGTACTTGACTAGTGATCAAGATGAAATGATTCCATGTGGCTCTGTAGGGCCCCTCTTGTAGGGTCCTTCCTGCTTAACTTGAAACTCAACCACTTGATACAAAAGAGATTAGAAAGCATAATGACTAGAAAAATAAACTAAATAAATGAATAACTTAGAAAATTAAAACAAACCATAACCTGTCTTTGATATCATCTTGTCCACTGTCGTCCGTGTCTTCCGTAGAATCCCTCCAGCAAAGCTCGTTTAACCATAGGCGAAGCAACCGTTAGCTTCGCCACCCAACCATAGGCTCATGCTTTCAGTCGCATGGCCTTCCCCGAGCTTTGGGTCATAGAGCTCACACACAATAATCAAGAAACCCAGCTTGGGATTCCCCCCACCAAGATTTCCAGCCAAACCCTCAATAGCAGCAAGTCATGAGGTAACTAAAAATTACGATAGTCATCCAGAGTCTGGATCCTTTACCCATTCCCAATGCCTTCCTTATAAAGGAAAATCTCATGCAACACATGTCACTTCATACATAATTATTTATTTTATTTAAATTCTAAATAAAAACAACTCGCCCATCCAAGTGTCAGCTTTTCTAGGAGAAGCCACCAACATTCCTAAGTTTGCTCATATTTTCCCCCCAGATATTTCACTTAACTCCTAGATATGTGGTGTAGGTGGGGTTGACTAGGTGTCCATGCCTAGGATTCCATTTTGCTCCTAAATAAATATTTTTAAATAATCAGAAATATCCTTTCATGTGCAAATGCCTAAATAACACTTAATATTATTTAAATGCCAAAGTAATCATTTATGTGCAAATTCCTAAAGTACTCAAATGCATTTCTAAGTAAGGTTATAGGTGCAAACTTATATGTTTTTATGCAGTTAAGTTTAAGAATCATTTTCACTAGGATCTCGGTGTCGTGCCGTTGGGCCACCCCACTCCTTAATTTCATTTCCCTGACATGGCACCACTCTGTCGGGTCTATTCATCCGTAGTTTCCATTCCTCGGCAAGGTACCATATCGTTGGGTCCTTGTGTCCACTCTTTCCGTTCTCGGCAGGGTACCGCACCGTCAGGCCCTTCTGCCATCATCCTTTCGCTTTGACTTGCGGGAACTTCGTGTAGGGATTTCAGGAGCCGTTACCTTCCATCCTCCATCTACACGCTATTAGGGACTAATGGCACTGAGGAGTGAGTCCGTTCTCACCGCGTGCCCCCCAACGCGTACATGACCAACTCCATCGTGGCCCACCTCGTACACCCTCACACTTTCCTCTTGAGCAAGTGGATCAGTGCTTATCTGCTCAGCGTGGTATTCTGTCAGAAGTCGACATTGCCATCACTCTCCCTGTGTGTGATTTATCCGTACTCTACGACCCTTCAATTCCCTTGTGTGGCCATCGGTGAACCGTTTCACCTGCTGCTACACACATTTCTCACAAACATATATTAGTATTTAATTGATTCACAATCAGTCGTAGTTATGAATATACTCAATATAACATCAAGGGGTAGTTTTATTAATGTTTCAATCAGTCGGGTCACTCAAATAGGTGCCCTCAAGGTCTGCAGTAGTCTAGGGGCACTACATACACCCCTACTTATTTAGAACTTCGTCCCGAAGTTCAAAATAAATGCAAAAAGCTATGATGCATCTCAGTTGCGTCCTCCCAAGTCGCAGAGCTAACGCTGTGACTGTCCCACTACACTTTGACTTGATCAATCAAGGCTAATCATTAAACAAGATGTAATCAATCAATTATCCCACTCCACACATATAATTTAATTCCTTAATTCATTTATCAATTATTGTCATCATTCACATCTTCAGGTTTTCCTCAATCTTTTAAGACATATCAAGGCTCAAGAAACCACTTTATCAAAGTTGTTCGGTTGGGTCACTCGACAGGTGCCCTTAAGGTCCACAGTCATTTTAGGGGCATTACAGGCTCCTATAATTTTCTTATACATAATCAATTATTTTCTAATCATACTCTTCTAGTGCTCTTCTAGTTGTAGTTGATAGGAAAGTAGGTGTCAAGTAGGCTTGTAGAAATTCTATTGGTGGACCTGATAGATCTAACAATGATGAATGTGGTTTTGCATGGTGCATTCAAGATCATGTTTGTAATAAAATTTTTCGTTCTCATTGATCCCCATGGTTCATTATAATGGCCAAAATATTTGATGAATCAACATAAACATCATAAGGTAGATAATATCAATAATAAGACTCTCATGGGAGTTCAATTATGATGGCTTTGCAAATTTCTATCTTTTATTTTGATACACAAATACGAAATTTATGTAAATGGAGTTCGATACATGAAAGATAATTTTCAATATTCATTATATATAATGAGAGTATGTTAATTAGATAAAATATGACTAAAATAAAAATATTGCAAATGATCATATTCAGACGATCTTAAATAAATAATTAATAGAAGTGACAAATCACAATTACATGTTTTGTTAATTTTATTCAAATTGTAATTGATCAACAACTCATTCCTCAAAATTATTTGTTTTATTGCAAAAACCACAACTCTATCTCCATCATGCTCATGAAACATACAATTGGGTTACTAGCTTGTTCGTGCTTCCAATATGTGAATTGTTTATAAACTTGGTGATAAATATTAAATAAACAAGAAAACTAAAAAGAGCAATAAATAAGATGGTTGAAAGAGGGCATAAGCCTGAGCAAGTTTATTATTCATGAACATAACATATATACAAGGTTTACATGTAACTACCTTACAACCGTAAAGTAACCGAAATGTTGTTTAAGCTAAAATATGACTTTATGATTAGGGATGGGTTTCTAATAATCCCCCCCTTAATCATAATTTTGTACAAATGTATCAACTCAACAACAAGGACTAGTGCAAAAGCTGATAAGTCTTCAACCTATAATTCATGGTATGAAGCCTCATGCGTGTCAATGAAGATCCGCCTGAAAAACTGCCAAAAATAGATGCTGAAACCAAATCCAAAAAAATCATTCTGTAACAAATGAGATATACAGCCTATAAGTGTTCACTGAAGTGAACCCAAAATCAATGAGAGCAAACCCCTGATGATAACATAGTTGGATTCAAAATCCAACATATCTCAAAACCTAAAAATGCCTAACAAATATGAATACACCAAGAAAAGATGCAGAAGATTCATCTGTCTTCTGCAAGATCCGAAGATCATCCTTGTAAGTGAACAAATAAGTTCACAAAACTACTCTTAGAGAACGACACATAAAAAAACTTCCAAAAATCAATTGACAAATAAAAGTGTTGAATGGAAACTAAAACTTGTATCATAAAATCTGGTGTCCATAAAAACTATCGTGGGTAGTAAACCAGGTGAATCACTAGTACTAATATAAATCATGAAACCAACTATCAAATGTGGCAAATTCATCAAATTTCCATGTGTCAAACAATCCATCAAATGTCCAATGCGACAAACCTAGGAATCCAAAAACCCGAAAAACCTGGATCAATAATCAAAACCAACAATCATGTCTAGAAACTTGTCCTAAAACATACTTGATCCATCATGTCTTGAATCCAACATGCATAATCATCAAAAATCACTAGACCTTCGAAACTTGAATCATGGCACATCATCAACATCTTCCCCCTATCAATTGAAAGTGAGAAGTCATGAAACAACCCCACTGAAAGTGGAAATATGATAATCAAGCTATCTTTGAGTGGAGTCTGAAGACTCGATCTTCAATTCAAAAGACTATAGAAAAAGTGTGGGCCTCGGTCATGCCCTGGATCATTAAATCCTGAATCAAAACACTCAATCAAACATATTTGCACATGTGTATGGATCCGACTGTAAAATCACTCTAACAACTTGGCTTCCAATGACCAATGCCAAGTACCTAACCAACCAAAATGCACATTTTTCCTTTTAATTTTTGGTTGCTTCCAACACTTATATGAAACATGATTTTACTTCCCACAATAACTACATGGGTGGAGACCAAAACACTGGAATTCCTGATGTCCAACTTGGTGATAGTGTTGGAACTGTTTAGGTTCATCATTCAACAAATCATCATCATCATCCTCAATACATGTATCACCATCCATATCAACAAATGGATTAGCACCTTGATCATCATCCTATACGTGTTCCTTATCATCGCCTTCACATTCATCCTTCCTATCAACATCAAACATAAATCCACTACTCACAAACATGAGTGGTTTTCTATAATTAGGAATATTATGAAAAAGTTCATTATCAGTATTTTCATATCCTAAGCCATATATATTTCATTTAAACTCAATTCTTCCCCAGGTCAAACAAAATTATGTTGTTCTTATGATGATCCTTCAATTCATTCACTTTATCCGCTTTGCAGTTAGTGTCATCAGTAAAAAGTATACGGAGCTGGTGCTCACAATCAACAAGTACATGTTTAGTGTTAGATTCCTTAGTGACATCATTTTCATCTAATGTAGTATCAAACAATGGATTATGATGAAAGAGAATGAAATCAAGATTTTGATGTCGAACAAGACTTAATTCATTTGTTAAGAACTTGTTTTGAACTTTTAACATGTCCACCTTTATGTGCATGACTTGCAGACAGGTAAGTACAAACATAAGTGTTCCTTTGTTCAATGAAATTATGGGTCCTAAAGTTGTTCTAATTAATGTATGGAGTAGATGAAACATATGTTCAATGCGAGCCATTCTTAAATTGAAAGACACAAACTCTCTTTGGAGGCCTCGAGAGAAAAATGCAAAAAAGCACCACCATATTAATGATCACAAAGCCACAAAAAATCATAAAACCCTCCTTATTCAATTTTAGACAAGTCTAGAAGTAAGACAATAAGAAACTTTGACTATCAACAAAAGTGCGGCTATAGATTTATTCTTATCTTTCACATACTTTGAATGGCGGATACACCTCCTTACGAGTAGCTTCACATGGGACTGCTTGGCTTACCTTCTTCACGTGGCTATACCTTCAAGCGGATAACATTCTTTATGCATAGATAATACTCACATGGTTTCTTTGTATTATGTAGAGTGTGTCTCTTTTATTTTACTACCATTCAAATTATTCAGTAGACTTATTTATATAGTCACCAATGCTTACATCACCTTTATGGAGTGTGGGTTTGTAGGGTTTGAAACGCCGCCTATTTACTTAAAATTTCAAAGATTGTAGTTTCCTTTACATAGGATGCTACTAAAAAAAGGTAAGCGTTGACAAACATAATTAGCATTCCTATGTCATCATAGGCCGAAACAAAGAAGATTCAACTTGTACTCCACTCGCACCTAGCGTTGAATTCATTCGTTCCTATTTTGTTCTGAAAGGGATACAAACACTTCTAATCTTGTACTCTTCCCTCATGATTTATTTCTTAAATTTGTTGAAGGCTACTTAAAGAATTCATTCCTTTCTTTCACTCTTCATCTGCAAACACTTTGATTTATTAGGGAACATTTGTATGGAATTATTCTATGGAGATCACATAATAAAGAATGCAAAATCAAAAGACACTCCTACATTGAAACAATTAAAGGCTGAATACCCATCTTATTCTGAGTGGAACTCCAATTTAGAACAACATTGAGCTAGAACTCTGGTTAGTCTGAATATTTTATGTCTTATTACCAAGATGACAAAATATATTTTATAGTTTGAAATACATTTCCCAAAGCTTTTGGCCTTCCATCAATATATATAGAATCTCATTTATGTTGATTATTGTTTTTCATTTTGGTATAATATTCATGCACTCCATATATATGCATACTCGATAGATACTATGCTATCCATAACCAATGTTTATAATCGTACATTGGGCCAACATAGTCCATTAGTTCAACTTCACAATTGTATAGAATGTTTACACCATACATTGAAAATATCCCTAGCCCATGTAAGCTATCTGGAGCAATTAGATATGTTCTCCCATCGATACAAAAATAGGTGTCAAACTCAAGAAGTGGGTTTGGTTCCTATTTCTTCACATAATGCATGTATCTTAATGGAACTACCTTTTCTTATTTAGTCCCATTGTCATAATAGCACCTCCCTCCTTCAATAAGAAACAAATCCATACATTTTATAAATTTTCTTTTGACATTACCACCTCTAGTGGTTCTTGACATATTGCTTCACATTTTCCCTTCTCTTTTTTCTTTAGAACTACCATCATTATATGTATCAATATCCAATAGATATTTATTCCGCTGTCCCCAAAATTAACATCAAATAACAATAGTCAAGTTGAAATGATATATATTCTTGTGAGACAATCCCAAAAGGTCATCAGATTGCAAGTGCAACTGATACTACTGACACAACTGGGCCTCCATTTTTTTTTGTAAGTAAGTCGAACCTTATATTAGAAATCAAAAACAAAACTACATTGAGACTCTATTAGAACAAAGGAATAAAGCACTACTTCCATTCTAATTTTCAAACATCCCGACTAGCTACCTTTGTAAGACAAAAACTAGGAATTACATCCCCCCTTCCCCGAGGATTTGTAGATAACCTAAGCTTCTTAACCATCATACAAGACCACAATGACCATGTATCCATTTCCCCAAAAATATATAACAGAATTCCAAATTACATATCCCCACCACGACAAATTCCAACAGGTTGCAACATAGCCAGACCGACCCAGATTTCTCATGACAAAAAAAAAAACTAGCCAATAGACAAAGAGAGAAATTAAGACTCATGATGCTTGATAGACGGGACAAAAGAATTATGCATGGACACTCCCATTGCAACATTCCAGTCACGAGCCTGAGCGATACCAGTATCCACATCACCCTCTTGGCCAGCTTCAACATGATTCCTAGAAACCGGACTAGCCTTGTTAGCATGCCCAGGTAGAGGATGAGGCAGAAAGGAAATGCCAAGGTGGTGGGAAATAGCATCCACTTTCTTATGCATCAATCGTAGGTCCCATAATTCCTTCCAAAAGGGGATTGGGACTTTGTCCCCTTGTAGATTCGCATCCCTCTTTGCCATCATATGATCCAACAAACCTTTGAATACCAAGAACATAGAAACAGACCTATCATACAAGGAGAGGCGAACTCGATTCGAGATTGGGTCACTAATCCACGGCTCCAAAGCCTTAAATTCCTCCATAGGATTCTCTAACTCTAGGTCCACTAAGAGGGATTGCTCAATAGTCTCTATCTCTTCTCGAATCATCGACAGAACAGTGGAATTATACATCCAGGCCATGTGCACAGCATGAAGCTGCTCACGATTAGCATGTTTCCAACCGACCCCTCCCTTATCCTCCTGAGGAATCTCCATACTATTCTCCCCTCTAAGCACCGACATCTCCTACGACCACCAAATTACCAGCTTTGCAGAAATGAGACCCCGCGAATGTGGCATCCAAGCAGCCTATTCAAGTGATTTATAGCCTATCGTTAGCTTCAGGGTAATCACACAATCGACTGTGTAAATGGTTCCATCTTCCAAACTTGTCACGCAATGATTGTCCCATAACTCGTATTCATCACCTCCTAGATTTTCTTGGAATTCATACTAACCCTCTCCTCTCGCCACTACAAACACATTGAAGTAAAATCGATTCCCCGTAGCAGGAACTCCCACTCCATCCTCCAACACAAATTGCTCAACAAAAGATTTTAAGAACAATCTGTGAGAAGGGTGAGTCACCACCTCAGACACACGGCTCCCCCTCCTCTCCATGTACCACCTCGGCTCCTATCATGTCCGAACTAATTCCACCCACATTCGGGGACCCGGGACTCCAAAATTGATCTCAACCACTGATACCATTTGGAATTGGGGACACTTGGATGCTGGACCGCAAGGAAGAGACTATTCTCATACTTAATAGGATTATACATTAATAGATCCATGATTTTTCATTCTCTTGGCACTTTGGTTCCTTCATAAAAAGTAAGGTAGAGTTATTTATTCTAGAACTATATACATCAACTTTGTTTATGGTAACCAAGGGAACCAACAAATTCATTCATGAAATAATCCTAGGGAACCAAGGAAGTCATGAAAGAATCCTTTCTGATTGTTGAAAGATATGTTGAATATTAAGTGTATTTCAAGAATTTTATACAAATGGGACTAACACTCAAACCCAAAGTTTGAAGAGAGTATTTATTTAATATTTTATTTAAATGGATGTTGTTTTTTTGTGGTCTTCTTAGAGCATAGCAATTATGGTATCATTTGCAAATTTTTCTTCAAGTTTTTTCACTCTAAAAATGCTATGCACCATGAGGGATTTGATACCTATTGGCGCAAGATAGATCCAGAGTTAAGATCTATGCCAATATGATTTCACAAACCATATTTAAAAATTCTCATATTTTTAATTTTATATACAGCTCTAAAACATATATGTATTCAAACTTTTACTTATTTAGATTTATATATACAACATATATATGTCTCCACAATGTGACTAGCCCTTGCCTTGTTTTCATAGTGGTGACAAAGAGGTGGACATTGTTTTGACAATGGTGATAAAGAGATGGACACACGATGGTTATTAATTTTTCTATGGTTCCACTTATTGAAATGCATCATAGACACATAATGAAATAGTAAATTCCATTTTAAGAGAGCTACATGTGTTACCTTTTCCATCCTTTGAAAATATAGCATAGAATTTAATGTTGTTCTACATAGAAACATTCTTAGTTAGGACAATGTAGGTAGTCTGGAAAATTTTCAACTGTGAAATTCCATAAGATCTAGAGACAAAGATAAAATTCACACCAAGTCTAACATAGATCAAAATAATTGAGTAGGAAAAATAGTGTCAGAACATAAGAGATTGAAACTAAATTGGAATAATGTCCATTCATCTATTATTCAGTAAATGTGTACATAAATAATACATCTCCAAAGGATAAATTCGTGAGCCTTAGAGGAATAATGAATCCATGCATGTGGTAGGATTATATAGGAAAGATTCCCATCACTAGACTAGATAAATAGTTGTAACTCCTGATGGTAGTGTCAGTTGGCCAGTTAACTAAGTCTAACTGGTAGTAGGTAGGACTAAAGGTGTATTAGGGAGTTAACTAAGTCTAACTAACCGTCGAATGGTGCATTAGTGATTTGTTGTGGTCATTAGGTCTCAATAAGTACTCAGACTCCTGAAATCAAGGACTGGTGATCAGTTAACTAGTGGTGATTGAAGACAAGCGCCTTAAATCCAGGGAATTGACTTGAATCATGCATGAGGGCGCATCAGGTCCTAAAATCAAGGAATAGGGATCTTGAGTGGCTAATGAGGGTAAAAAATGACAACAACATGGTACTAGGGAGTCAACACCATGGTCTAAACACTATGGTGGTCAACAATGTTGCATGCATGACTGTATGACTATATGTCTAGATGGATAAATGTTCCAACACCCCCCCTTAATCTTGACTAAGTGAGGAAATATCGGATATAGGGCCCTGGTAACTAATACCATAGGTCACCCTTTACAAATTTATTAGTCCATTTAAGTGAGGAAAGAGGGAAAACCCTGTGGGAACAAAACCCCCCCTCAAGATGGACATGAAGCACACCAAAAAATTAATTGCTCCAAACTCAAGTAGGTGTTATGCTTGATCATATGTCTGGAGGTATCTTCCTCTTTTGCAAGAGAGGAATGTGCTTAGCTGGATCGGGAACATGAACAGCTACATAAAGGACAATGTAGCCAAGTAGAGTAACTGAAATACACTGATAAGAGACAAAATGTAGGTGCTCTTCAGACTTGAACTTCAAACCAAAATAGGTGAGATCAATTCCAGGAGAATAATGATAATGGTTACATATTATGAACTTCAAATCAAAGGAGGTACGATCAGGACCAAACGGATGGGCTTGAGACTTGAACTTCAAACCAAGTGAGGTGAGATCAATATCAAATGAAAGTATGTGTTCTCCATCTTCAATGTAACTCTGAAAATAGGTGTGAGCAATCAAATAGAACCTCATAAGAAGAAAGAGACCAAGGAGATCGAATGTGACATCTCCAAAATTTGATATAGCCTCCAAAACATCCAGTAGATCACAATCTTGCACATCAATAAGCTCATGGGAAGTAGAGAATTTGAAACTCTCTTCGACCTCTAGAGTAGTAGCTGGCATATCTTGCTCAAAATTTGAAATAGAAGACACTGAGAACATGAGTGAGGAATGGATAATATCTACAAAAGGATAATCTCCATTAGTTGTATCACTTTCATCTGCATCAGCTACATGGGAAGGGGACAATTCGAAATTGTCTTCAACTTCTAGAGCAATAGAGGAAGGAATGTCTTCAATAGGAACTTGAAGAGTTGTATCTGCAATTTCTTCTTCATCTTGAACAACTTCATCATGAGAGGTGCTTGAGGCCGAGACATAATAAGAGATAACACTTGAGGAGGTATGACTGGGCTTGTTCTCCAAATGGCTAGCATGAACCTCTTCCTTCTTCTTTCCAAATTATCTATCCAAATTGGTCCAGATAACACTTGGGTATTCAACAGTATCAATGAGGTAGTGCATAATAGGAGACCTAGCAAGACACATTGCTCCATAGTCTCTGTCACAATCATTTAGCCAATCATTCTTCTCTTCATAGGAAGCAGAATCTCTCATAATACCAACACAGGAATCAAAAAACCTTGTCTCTTCAGATATGCTATCATCTTTGGTTTCCACTCATCATAGTTGAATAGAGAGAGAGGAGGAACTGCTTTCGAATTCATGGAAGTTGTTGTAGAATACCCGCACAAAAAAATATCTGAAAAACTCTCCAGAAGATTACTTTGCTTAGCAAAGCTCTGATACCATGTGAAATTCCACAGAGATCTAGAGACAAAGATAAAATTCACACTAAGTCTAACAGAGATAAAAAGAATTGAGCAGGAAAATTAGAGAGGAAAAATAGTGTTAGAATAGAAGAGATTTAAACTCAATTGGAATATTGTCCATTCATTTATTATTTAGTAAACGTGTACATAAATAATACATCTCCAAAGGAGAAATTCGTGAGCCTTAGAGGCATAATGAATCCATGCATGTGGGAGGCTTAGATAGGAAAGATTCCCATCACTAGACTAGAGAAGTAGTTGTAATTCTTGATGGTAGTGTCAGTTGGCCAGTTAACTGAGTCTAACTGGGTCTAACTGATATTAGGTAGGCCTAAATGCATATTAGGGAGTTAAATAAGTCTAAATAATAGAGGAAGGGCGTATTAGTGAGTTTTTGTGGTCATCGGGGCTCAATAAGTACTCAGACTCATGAAATCAAGGACCAGTGGTCAGTTAACTAGTGGTGATTGAAGACAAGTTCCTTAAATCAAGGGAACTGACTTAGATGCTCCTAGAATCATGCATGAGGGCACATTAGGTCCTCAAATCAAGGAATAGGGCACATGAGTGGCTAATGAGGGTCAAAAATGACAACAACATGGTACTAGGGAGTCAACACCATGGTCTAAACACTAAAGTGATCAACAATGTTGCATGACTGTATGATTATATGTCTAGATGGATAAATGTTCCAACATCAGCATCTATCTTTCTTCTATCTATTACTATTAATAAGACAATGAACAACAATTGTAGGTTCGTGAAAGGAAAATTCTTCTTATTAAATTATTTTTTCTCCTTTTCAATTTTGTTTGTTCCTTTTTTTTGTAAACTCTATTTACATTATATTAATTAGTCAAAAGAGAAATACAACTAGTATCCATCTTCCAGATGTGCACAAAACCAAGTATTAAGTGATTAAGCAAATCCATCCCAATGGGAAACTCGACCTGCCTAACTAGAGAGTCACAAAACAAATCCCTTAATAGTTTCATAACAGATTCTAACAAGACTCAAAACAATACTAATACTGGTATGCAACAGTCCTCCCATGGCCACTAAAATCCTAAGTCAATCTAAAAAGAAGAAAACAAAACATAGAGGAGGATGTCATCTAACAAATACGCATCGTCGGCGATGGTTACCACATGCAGGGATAGTGCCTAGTGTTGGTATTGGGACATTCCTTTCGATGGATTTCCCAAACACCTTGCCTGTGGTATCCTGATCCAATATGTTGATTCTCCCAGCAGATTCCTTGATAGCTTCCACTATGTTGTTGAGAGTACAGTGGATCCTTTGTATTTGATTCCTGGCCCACACAAATTATTCCACAATTGGGTCTCATTTTCTTTACTCTTTTCCCATGGTCTACGACAATACCATCCCCAACATCATCTTCATCTTCTAGTACAAGATAGTCATTTTTACATGCTTTGTCTCCCTTGAGTGGGACGAACCTGCATCCAAAATTTTCACAACCCATTCCATCCGGGAATCCTCAACCTCCGCCTTATCCCTCACCCTGTCAATATCTTGCTCCATTTGGTCCAAACATTGCCTAGAAGTCCCCAAAACCTCTCGATAGAATTCCTGCTTCGCCTCTCCCACTTCTCTCTCAACACGAAGCATATGGGTCACTCACTTACCTACCCTTATCCCTGCCTTCGGTCGCACCGTGGATCGAACAGTAATAGTAGCAACCCTCCACCTACCCAGATTTTAGTTTCCAACCCCCCAACTCGACCAACCTTGCCTTCCCAACAGTTCAAATTGTTTCCTTCATGCGTTGCAACTGTCACCAGATACTGGTAAATAAGGTTGTGGTTGTGAAATGGGTGTGAAATGGCCATCATGAGTCATCATTCCCAGAGCTCGGATTTCCCATCAACAGTCTGGTACCAATTACCATAACATACAACAAAATCCCCCATGCATTCAACTCCCGCTTGGTTATAATTCATGCCATCATTTCTCGGTCTCAACAATGTTATGGAGCCATATTTGTACAAGACCTCAATACGGTGTAATCCTCCTACCTCATGCTCGACTTTCTTCACCGTTGCTTTCCATGCAACATATTAATTGCATGGTGTGTTTGACAAAGGGAAGGACAAGTGTCACATCTCCTTCACACCCAACCCTTGCCCTTGCGTTACCCACATCTAGAAAATTTTGTTTCTTTCAATTTATTTCTTCTTCTTTTTTCTAAAATCTATTGGACAAATAAAATATAAAATCTATTAGATAAAAAAAATATAAATATACAAAGAAATCTCTAACAACACAATGATAATATATACTCAAATTTTAACAACACAAAAACACAATAATAATATATACTCAAATTTTAACAACACAATGATAATATATACTCAAATTTTAAGTAACATAAAATCTATAACTAAAAAACGTTTTCACACTATTTATATTTCTTACTTTGCATCTATATAAAAGCAGCATTCAATACCTTACATTAAAAAATAACAAATAAAATAAAAAACATTCAAACCGTTTACAACACATTTAAAAAAAAAACATTCAAGCAATTTACACCACAAATTAAAAAAAAAACATTCAAGCAGTTTACACCACAAACTTTCTTTCATCCTTTTCTTTTAGTATATGTCTGTGTTTTGCGAGCGATTACCTTGGGAATGTGTTTGTCTGCATCATCTTTTAAATGCTCTAATAGGTGTAAGCCACTCAAACTCTTGTTATTCAATCTGGGGTTGGAGTTGGCCATGGAAAAATCGATTTTTGTGCCAAACTCATTAATGTTGATCAATTTTTAAGTCTATTTAATTGTAGAATGCATATAAAACAAGAGAACCAAAAGCATTGCAAAGTAGGTGTTTTAAATTATTTTAAAGGCTTCGCCGTCAGCAAGCGAATGCCGACGCAGTTAGACAGAGGTTGAAGCCGGTGAAAGGGGAAAGGGGTAGAAGAAGAGCTGAAGCAGCAAGCCCCATAAGCAAGAAGTCAAGAAAACGCCCAATACGAACGAAGATAGAAGCTACACCACCCTTTCCCTAGCGAATTTTCCATATTCGTTGGGCCAATACCTTTCAGTGACCACGCCATCTTTTCTCTCGCGAATTTCCCACTCGTTTGTTGCTCAGTTCAATGATCAATGATGCTACCTTTCATTAGGGAATTTCCCATCTCGATAGGCCAGGTTCATTATATAATTCTTCACAGAAGTTTCTTTTTCTTTTTCTTTTTCTTTTTCTTTTTTTTTCTTATTTTGCGGAAAAATTACCTTCCTGCTATTCCGAAGGAATCAAGGAAGGCTAACAATGCACGAGAAATCTTAGCAAACTTCCTCACATATCGTGGATGGTAGGTCGAGCAAACCGTCAGCCGGTAATCCAAGCCAGAAGATGTCGCAACAGAATCGAACCCGGGTGGATAGAAAGAAATCCATCTAACCCCACCATCGGACCACCATATCCTTAATTGTTTCTAAATGTTGAAGAAGAAATTTGATTGATTTTTTTAAAGGTGTAGTGTTTAATAAATTTTCATTAATGTAATGCTGAAATATATATTTCATCATGGATAACTTTAACATTACATCATTTAAATATTAAACTATTTATGCATTTCAAATGGCCAGTCATATTATTATAAATGTCTTAGATAGGAAAAAAAAAGAATTTTAGGTTTTGATAATATTTATTTTATGATTTTTCTACTGATTAAAGGAGGAGAAGAAGCATTCATGTAATTTTATTTAGAAGTGAGTCCATTTGTGCTACATTGGTGCCACTTCATTCTAACCAAAAACGAGTTAGTATGTGTTGCATTGGTGTTCCTTTAATTTTTTGCACAATATCAACAAATTGAAATAAAAGATGACACTGTGAGAGGGTTTTTGGAAGTATGTACAAAATGGCATATGTAATTGAGTATTTTGCAGTTTGCATACTAAGCAAACATTGAACATTGAGAAAGAAGTAACCAAAGAAGTAACATGACTTCACTCCTGTAGAATTAGAGTTGTCCTTAACTCACAGTGGCTCTACCATTTCCAAGTGCTTTATGTTTTGCAGGGAGCTTAATAAAAGAATTAAAAGAGCTAACATTAGTAGGAGCTTAGTGTTTCTATTCTTGGCCCTGTCCCCACTCTTTGATATTCCTTATGGATTGATGAAGAACCACTACCTTGGTATGTTGATGCCAAATTTACAACAACTAAAAATCAAAGGTTGTAAAAAGGTCATGACATTCAAGAAGGGTGTGAGAGTGAATGCATAAATTTTGTACATGTAAATTAATCTTCAGCTTTGACAAATACTGAAAGTAATTTCACATACAAAGGCCTAATTATATCACATCAAAAAGTATAATCCAATAAAAGTTAAATATATCAAATTCAAAAATAAACTTTATTTTAAAAAATATTTAAATTAATATAAAAATTTAACAAATGGCAGTGGCAGTCAAATACAATAGTCAATGCTTGAAGGGACTAATAGAAGCCTTGTATCACTACATCAAATCCTGGAATTAGTGTCCCTTTTCAGTGTAATTTTTTTTATCATTGAGTGGTCGAAGTAGATGCTAAATGGGACGCATCATGGACAAAACTTAAAGAGTCTAAAATAGCGTATTTTTTTTCCTTCTTAAATAGCATCCTTTCTAATGTCGAAAATAGAGCCCATTTTTTAGCTTCGAGAATAGCATCCAATTTTGCGTCCTAAACAACGTCAAGGTTTGCTTCCTAAATAACATCTTATTTTGCTTCCTAGAGATCGTCATCTTTTGCTTCCTAAATGATGTCCCCATTAGCGCCATATTTGCATCCTTAAAAGCGCCATGTTAGCATTTATGTTTGCATCTACGTTCGCGCCATATTTGCATCCAAATTAGCATCCAATATTGCAACCATATGTGCTACTACTTTAGCATCCCATTTTGCACCACTTTTTACTTCCAAATGTGCGCCAATTTTTACTTCTAGTTTTGCACCAATTTTTGCTTCTTTTTTTTGCATCGTGTTTTGCTACCAATATGGCACCAAATTTTTCTTCTATTGTTGCACCATATTTTGCTTCCTATGTAACGCCCTATTTTGCATCCAAAGTAACATCTTATTTTTCTATTATATCAATGCCATGTTTGGCTTCCTCATTAGCACCAAGTGTTGCATCATTTTTAACGCCTAGTTTTGTATCTCTATTGACGTCCACATTAGCACCATG
Source organism: Larix kaempferi (assembly GCA_027924585.1). NCBI lineage: Eukaryota > Viridiplantae > Streptophyta > Pinopsida > Pinales > Pinaceae > Larix > Larix kaempferi. The sequence goes on from BSBM01000232.1 coordinate 11,817,455, forward strand.
TTTTGCTACCACTTTAGCGCCCAATTTAGCATCCATTTTTACTCCCACACTAGGGCCACATTTTGCTTCCCATTTAGCTCCTTGGATTTCTTCTTATTTTGCTTCCTCATGAATGTCGCATTTAGCTTCCCATTTAGCATCTAATTTTGCTTCTTTGTTGGCCACTAGTTTAGCTTCTAGTTTGGCTTCTACTTTGGTGTCCAAAATAGCATCAGAATTGACTTCCAACTTAGCACTAGGTTTTGTGTCCTGTTACTTCTAGATCTATGACATAGTGGGCTTCAACTTTAGCTACTAGTTTTGCTTCCTATTTTGCTTCCTTATTAGCATGACATTAGGCTTGTTATTTAACACCTACAACTATATCCAATTGTGTGCTAATATATTTATTACATCAAATTATTATAATGATTTCATTAATTTCAATAGTTCTCATATATCATTTACTTCATAGTTCTGAAATAACATAATGAAACATTCAAATTAATTGTAGACACCATTATTGAAATTAATTCATAACATTTATAAAGAAATTTAACACAAAGAGACAACATTTATCCAAAATAGTAACATCATCATATATATTAATTTTCCATGAAAAGATCATCGACAACTTCCAATATATATAAACTTACAATATAATAACGATAACATCACCATTATCTTTCATCAAAAGAAATGAAATTATAAAACAACATTACATGAATAACCTAGCATACATATCATCATATTAAGGTTAATAGAACAAGTGAACGATATATATAGTGAAAATACCAATATCACAAGAAAAATATTTTTTGATATCCATATCTAGAAATGTCAAAATGATCAAGGGTAATCAAAGTTTATATGTCAACATAAATCCACCATACAAATCAAAATTACCCAAAATATAATATGAACTTGGATCATCACAAAAATAATAATATGTGTCTAGTGGCATGGAGAAAGCAATAGACATCCACAATCTAAATAGGTAGCATCAATGGCTACCATCATTGTCATCATCACCATTATCATGATCATGATCATCGTCATCCTCATAATCCTTATCTATCCCAAAAGCATATTCATCATCATTTTCATCGAATCCATTTGCATCATGATCAGCAATATCTTTCTCTGGTACATTGGTGACAACATAATATGGATCATCTAAGGAGTCATCTTCACCATTTTTCTGCAAACAACAAGAAATAATCAATTTAAAACATTAGTATAAATTTCATTACATAATTCATATTTTGTGTTATACTGCAAATATTAGTGTGATCATTTATGCATTCTCACAAGTTTTCCAACCATGAATATAAATATCTCATCAACAGATAGTAACCACACATATAAAGTGTATCCACAATCGTGCACACACTCACACATACACACACATGTACACCATAAATTTTCATATCACAATAGAACAAGACATAGAGGCAAGGAAAAATAGACATCCCAGTGATTATATATAAAGTGAAGAAAAATATGATATCACATATACTATTCACTTCGAACCATTTTTTTTCCTAAATTTGTTATATCATTAAATCTATATATAACATGTTATTCAATCTATATCTTTAAGAGCATATTAACCATGGTTTTCATCTCTCAATCAAGTTCATGAATTGTTTAAAATGTAATCTAAAAGTAAATTTAATATAACATGCTTGATAATATCCCCTCATAAACATGGCTAAAAGAATATTATCATAGATATAGTTTTTAACGTATTAATCATATCATTGGTATAATAATCGCAAAGCTTACAAAGCTTCATTGGAATCATGTTATCCAAGTACCCACAGGAGGTAACGGAACTCAATTCTGTTGCTTGGATTGGTTTTTATGTCCCTGGTTGAATGTTTCCCTAGTATCCCTTAATGGCCTTAGGAAGTGAGTTGAAATTTGCAATAAATCAAAAATTGAGGCTCAAATGGACAAATCGTCAGCTCCAATGGATTCTTGACTTCCGAGCACCTCTAGGGACACCCCTGTCCAGTGACTTCATGGACCAAACATTGTTTATTTTGATGGTTTTCTACACCAGGGTTTTGATTATAGACGTGCAGTGCAATTTTTGCACGATGGGATAATATGTTCTAAATGTGTCAAGTGAGTGCATGGGCATAGTGGTCCTCTCACCATTTCCCACTTGCAAAATGTAACATAACTCAATTATGTTGTTCTGTTAGGTTTTTATGCCCCCGGTTGAAATTTGCCTGGTGTCCATGAATGGCTTTGGGAAGCAAGATGAAACTCTCAATAACTAGAAAACCGAGGTTCCGAAGCACAAATAGTTAGTTCCCTTGGATTCGTGACATACGATTACTACTAGAAACACCCCTGTCTGGTGGCTTCATGGGCCGAATGTTGTCTATTTTGACGGTTTTCTAAACTAGGGTTTTTCTCAATGACATGTAGTACAATTTCTGCACCACATGCTAATATTTTGAAAAATGTGGGGAGTGAGTGTGTGGGAATCGTGATCATCTTTCCCTTACCCAAGCACACCTGCGGGAGGAAACATAACTCAATTCCGTTGCACATTTTTCTTTTATGCCCCCGATTGAAATTTGTCGAGTATCCCTGAATGTCTTTTGGAAGCGAGATGAAACTCTCCATAACTTGAAAACTATGGATCTGATGGACAAACTGTCAGTTACATTGGATTCGTGACATCCGAGTACTGCAAGGGACACACATGTCCAATGGCTTCATGGACCAAAATATCTATTTTGATGGTTTTCTAAGCTAGGGTTTTTCTCAGTGACGTGTAGTGCAATTTCTACATGATAGGCTAAGATTTGAAAAATGTGTTGAGCAAGTGAATGTGCATTGTGGCCATATTTGCCTTGCCAAAACACACTTGTAGGAGGAAATGGAACTCAATTCCATTTCTCGGTTTGGTTTTTATGCCCCCGGTTGAAATTTGTCTAGTATCCTTGAATGGACTTGGGAAGCGAGATGAAACTCGCCATAACTCAAAAATCGTGGCTCTGATGGACAATCCTTTAGTTATGTTAGATTCATAACATCCAAGTACCATTAGGGACACCCTTGTTCGTTGGCTTCATGAACCAAAAGTTGTCTATTTTTCATTTTTCTAAACTAAGGTTTTGCTAAGTGGCGTGTAGTGCAATTTCTACACAATAGGGTAAAATTTTGAAAAATGTGCTAAGAGAGTGCATGGGCATTGTAGTCATCTCGCCCTTTCCCAAACACACATGCAGGAGGAAACAAAACTCAAATCTGTTGCTCAATTTGGTTTTTGTGCCACCAATTGAAATTTTCCTGGTGTCCTTGAATGGCCTTGGGAAGCAAGATGAAAATCACCATAACTCAAAAATCATGGCTCTAATGGACAAACCGTCGATTCCGTTGGATTCGTGACATACGATTACCACTAGGGACACCCCTTTCAGATGGATTCATGGACCAAAACTTGTATATTTTGACGGTTTTCTAAACTAAGGTTTTGTTAAGTGATATGCAATACAATTTTTGCAAGATAGTCTAATATTTTGAAAAGTGCGTCAAGCGAGTGCATGGGAATCGCAGTCATCTCTCCCTTGCCCAAACACAATTGCAGGAGGAAATGGAACTCAATTATGTTGTTCGGTTTGGTTTTTATGCCCCCGGTTGAAATTTTCCTGGTGTCCTTGAATGGCATTGGGAAGCGAAATGAAACTCGCCATAAATAGAAAACCAAGGCTCCAATGGACAAACCATCAGCTTTGTTGAATTCGCAACACCCAAGTACCACTAGGGACACCCCTGTCCAGTGGATTCATTGACCAAACATTGTCTATTTTGACGGTTTTTGAAACTAGGGTCTTGCTCGATGACGTGCATTACAATTTCTGCACTATAGTCCAAGATTTTGAAAAATGTGGGGAGCGAGTGCATGGGAATCGCAGTCATCTTTCCCTTGCCCAAACACACTTGTAGGAAGCCACAGAATTCAATTCCGCTGCTCGGTTTGGTTTTTATGCCCCCGATTGAAATTTGTTTGGTCTCCGTGAATGGCCTTGGGAAGCAAGATGAAACTCTCCATAACTAAAAAATAGAGGCTCCAATGGAAAAACCATGAGTTTCATTGGATTTGTGACATTCGAGTACCACTAGGGACACCCCTATTCGATGGCTTCATTGACCAAACGTTTTCTATTTTGACAGTTTTCTAAAATAGGGTTTTGCTTAGTGATATGCAGTGCAATTTCTGTACCATAGGCTAATATTTTGAAACCTGTGGGGATCAACTGTGTGGGCATTATGTTCATCTCACCCTTTCCCAAACACACCTACAAGAGGAAACATAACTCAATTTCGTTGCTCGGTTTGGTTTTTATGCCCTTGGTTGAAATTTGCCTAGTGTCCTTGAATAGCCTTGGGAAGCAAGATGAAACTCGCCATAGCTCAAAAACCGTGGCCCTGATGGACAAACCGTCAATTCTGTTGGATTTGTGACATCGGAGTACCACTAGGGACACCCATTTCCAGTGGCTTCATTGACCGAACATTGTCTATTTTGACAATTTTCTAAACTAGGGTTTTGCTAAGTAACGTGCAATGCAATTTATGCATGATGGGATAAGATTTTGAAAATGAGCCAAGTGAGTGCACGAGCATCGCAGTCATCTCATCCTTGTCCAAACACACTTGAAGGAGGCAACGAAACTCAATTTTGTTGATCAGTTTGGTTTTTATGACCCCAGTTGAAATTTGCTTGGTGTCCTTGAATGGCCTTTGGTGTCCTTGAATGGCCTTGGGAAGCGAGATGAAACTCGCAATAAATTGAAAAATGTGGCTCCAACGGAGAAATCGTCACTTCTGTTGGATTTTTGACATCCAAGTACCGCTAGGGACACCCCTATATGGTGGCTTCATGGATTGAAATTTGTCTATTTGACGGTTTTCTAAACTAGGATTTTGCTAAGTGACGTGCATGCAATTTCTGCACCATAATCTAAAATTTTGAAAAATGTGGGGAGCGAGAGCGTGGGAATCCTTCTCATCTCTCCCTTTCCTAAACACACATGCATGAGGCAACAAAACTCAATTTCGTTGCTCGGTTTGATTTTTATGCCCTCAGTTGAAATTTGCTCGGTTTGATTTTTATGCCCCCGGTTGAAATTTGCTCGGTGTCCCTGAATGGCCTTGGGAAGTGAGATGAAACTCGCCATAACTCGAAAAAAAAGTCTCTAATGGAAAAACCGTTGGTTCCGTTGGATTCATGACATCCGAGTGCCACTAGTGACACCCCTGTCCAGTGGCATCATTGATCTAACGTTGTCTATTTTGACAGTTTTCTAAAATAGGGTTTTGCTTAGTGACATGCAGTGCAATTTTTGTAGTATAGGATAAGATTTTAAAAAATGTGGAGTGTGAGTGTGTAGGTATGGTGGTCGTCTCGCCCTTTCCCAAACACACCTGGAGGAGGCAACCGAACTCAATTCTATTGCTCTGTTTGGTTTTTTTGCCCCGGTTTAAATTTTCTCGGTGTCCCTGAATGGCCTTAGAAAGCGAGATGAAACTCACCATAACTCGAAAACAACGTATCTAGTGGAAAAACAGTCAGTTCCGTTGGATTTGTGACATTCGAGTACTGCTAAGGACACCCCTATATAATGGCTTCATGGACCGAAAGTTGTATATTTCGACGATTTTCTAAACTGGGGTTTTGCCAAGTGATGTGCAATGCAATTTCTGCACGATAGGCTAATATTTTGAAAAATGTGTCAAGCAAGTGCATAGGCATCACAGTCATCTCGTCCTTGCCCAAACATAATTGCAGGAGGCCATGGAACTCAATTCCGTTGCTCGGTTTGGTTTTCATGCCCCCGGTTGAAATTTGCATGGTCTCCCTGAATGGCCTTGGGAAGCGAGATGAAACTCACCATAACTCGAAAATTGAGGCTCCAATGCACAAACTGTCAGCTTCACTGGATTCGTGAAATCCGAGTACCACAAGGACACTCCTATCCGGTGGCTTCATTAACCCAACGTTTTTTATTTTGACAGTTGTCTAAAATAGGGTTTTCCTAAGTGACGTGCATTACAATTTCTACACTATAGTACAATTTCTGCACTATAGTCCAAGATTTAGAGTAATACAATGGTCAATTTATATAGTTTGTCTTTTATGGTAACATGAACAACCCAAATCCTACATTTCAACCCCTCTTTGGTTAAAATGACCTACGCCTCAAGTGAATCTTGTTGGTAGCGTTTCCTACCTTAGTTAGACAATATTTTAGGTAAACCTCTATTGCTGATAAGAGTTTACTCAACTACTATTTGGCATAGTGTAGTTGACTACAATTTTAAAATCATGGCAGACTTTGCCTCTTAAGGTTTGAAGTGTAGGCCATGAAAGGATTGAAATATATCTAATGACAATGTAATATCTAAATTGATGATTTTCTCTTTCTTGTAGATGTTTTCTTGTAATAAATATGGTGGAAGTGTTGTGGTAGCGTTGCTTGGGGTTTACACATATTATACAATGTGAGTAGGTTTCTATGTGAGTGTGTTGAGGATCCAAATTTCCATGTTATATTTATTATATCACTCAATGATTTTCCTGCACATTTATTCATTTGGTAAAATTAATGATTTGGTTAGAATTGGATAACTCGGGAATGCCAAAGATATGTTACAATTTCATAGGATAACAAGTCAAGTTCTTGTTACAAATTGAGGTATCATGCTGCTAATTTATTATTTAGCAAGTTGTGTGTGTTTTCCCTTGATACATGATTGATACATTTGTTTGCAATTTCTCCAAATTTTGTATGGTTGGTCTATTCTTATGTCAATATGAAAATGGAGGCAATATCCTATTGCAATATCGACCATCTACTGCTAATAACACCTATGATATTAGTACAAATGTTTACCTTGAGATAATTTGAACCTAAAGTTCAACCCAACATAAGCATTTCCATCAATCTAATATGAATGGAAAAAAGATAATTTGAACCTAAAGTGCAACCCAACATATGCATTTACACCAATATGATATAAATGGTCAAGCCTGTTGGGTGAGCAAGAATGCCCATTATTTATTTGAGTATAAAATGTGTTGTGAGTGCTTTATGTTATGTGTAATAGTTCAAAATATAAATAAGATAACTACCCTCTATTTCTTTATTTTCTTATGGCATGGCAGATTTATGGTTCACAGCATATGTAATGTGTATTTTTATTTTTCTTCTGATCATTCTACCCTCATACAGAAGCATCTACAACTAGTCAAGAATTGAGGACAACACTTGTATGAAGGGGAGGGGCATGTTAAGCCTTAAATGTGGGCACATTTCCCTCTATATTGTAGTGCATTACATTAGTTTTGATGTTGGTTGTGGTCCATTAGTTGTAATTGTCATTAGTATGGTTATATTAGTTATATTGACTTGGATCAGTGAGTTGCAATTGTACCTCTTAATCTCCTATATATATAAGAATGATATCTTTGCAATTGTACCTCTTAATCTCCTATATATATAGGAATGATATCTTTTCATTTGAGAATCTTGTCTTGTGTACTTAGTACATTGTCACTAAGGAGGTTTCCTCCTCGAACAGGATTTATATTCATATATTTTCTTCATTAAATGCGTGGAGTACTATTTCTAGTCTATTTCCGCAGCCGAGATATCTCCTCCTACATTCAACTTAACTCCTCCAGCACGAGTAGAGCAAAAAAATGACAAAACACAAGCTGCGCAAGATAAAGAAGTTGCCAACACGGAAAAAGAAGCAAAGAAGCAGACAAAACTGGAAAAGAAAAATGAAAAAGAAAAAGAAAGGAAAAAGAAGAAACAAAGGAAAGAATAGAAGAGGAAAGAAAAGGAAAAGCAGAAGCAACAACAACATTTGTAACACCTCCGGCAACAACCTTTGCTTACTGTCCATCTAAATCAAATGGGTCCTATTGCCACTTTTGGCCCCCTACAAGCAAAAGAAGATGAACTGGATCTGCTCTCGGACGCTATAGACCGGAAGCGTCGGAAGAGAAGAAATGAAGACAAAGAACACATTGAAACACTCCAAGCAGAACAATCTTCATTTTTTACTAAGTGTGAAAACTTAGTCCAACAAGTAATACATATCTCGTCGAGTTCCAACATCGAAAACCCACTCGACAAGGCATATGCATTATTTGAGAGTGTCGTGTCGACCCTCCAAGAACAACTAGCTAAGGAACGACGGGATCAAGCGGGTTAAACGTCCATCATCATGACCAACCAGTATACGGCCTTCACAGAAGCACATAGTCTATTAGCACAATATGCCAAGGAAGCTGCTACGACTATAGAAGTATTGTGCAAATGGTATAGACATTATGGCAATGTGTTTGTTGAAATGCAAAAAATCCAACATCTTATTAACACTCTCCAACAGCAATGAAAGACTACTGATGAAGCCTTAGCACAAATCCTTGACAACCAAATCAGTATGGAGCACATGAATCTAGAAAAGTTGGAGAAGAAAGAAGATCAGTGGATCACACAAGCTCAAGTAAGTCTTTCAAAAGTCGACAAGATCTGACCACATCTCCATTGACTGCTCTCCACTCCCAACAACAAAACACTCATAATGGGACAAGACATGATCAATATTTAAGACCGATTGGTTCACGTCAAAATGGAGAGCTTGTTTAGCATCACTACTCTTACCATTGATATTAAAAATGCACTTCATGCTTGGGAATAATTTCAGTATCATCTGGAAGTATATGCAGAAGCCATTGTCGAAGTCTCTGTGCAACAACAATTGGCTGCTAGCACCAGTCAATCCCACCAGTAACAATAAATTTTCCGCAGTACTCAGTCATTTACAATTTTTCCATTTCAATCCATTTCATTTCTCATATCTTTATTTCTTCGGGACGAAGAAAGGTTTTGTTGGTGGGGGAGATGTTGGAGGAGCCTAAGTCGATCGCCCGACTAGGTCCTCCATTTGACCACTTTGTAAAACATGTCAAACCATTGTGTCTAGCATTACATGTTGTGCCGGTCAGTTGAACCGACGTGTAGTTATGTAATTGTCTATAAATCGTATAAATAGGCTGGAGAGTTGGATATATGAGATGTTGTGACATATTGTACATATTCTTGCTGAGTAATAGAAAGGCTTGTTGACTCCATCTCCATTACTTATTTATTGTTCTTATCTTTATACTTGATTGTTTATTCTATAATATGTATCGTTGGTAACTATGCAATCTGCTCGACTACAATAATTGGTTGAGCATTGGATGACCATTAGTTGACCTATGGTTGAATAATGGTTGGTTAACCAATGGTTGACCATTGGTCAACCACTAATTGACCATGGTTGACTATGGTTGACATTAGTTGATCGTTGGTTAACCATGGTTGACTATGGTTGACATTGGTTGATCATGGTTGACAATCGATTGACCATTACCTGATAATTGGCTTACCAATGGTTGGACAATTTGTTATTATTATTATTATTGGTTGACCATTGGTTATTATTATTATTAATTAATATGGCTTACTAATTATTATAATTATTATTATTATTATATTAAAAACTCAACAATCCTTATAATTATTTTTCTAATTGTGTTATTTATATAATAACGATTATTATAATAATAATAAATCAACAATTCATCTCTGCATGCCAACCGTCAACTAACAAGCCATATTAATATTAATAATGTGGCTTGCATATGCCAATCGGTATATATCAACCATGTCCACACATTTAAATGATATACAACGATCGACATATATAAGCCATATTATTAATATTAATATAGCTTGCTAGTTATAAATACACTAGCAACACATTTAAATGTGGTTGATATACAACGATCCACATATATAAGCCATATTATTAATATTAATATGCCTTGCTAGTTATAAATACACTAGCAACCATCGATAGTCAAACGAAGAGACTTATACAATCGCTATTGACAGTTGGACTGTTAGTACTGAGTGCAATACTTTTAATAGATGGGAGTTCATATAGGTATGTCTACTATGTTGTATGATGAATGGAATTAAGATCGAAACTGGCGACATAGAATGAATTGTGTTGATTCGTAGTGTCATTTAATGCTTAGAATGGATTGTCTATAATTGCAATATTATGAACTTTCATTATATCTACTTCTTTAACAAAAAAGTAGCTATTGTATTTCACATGTTTTTTTCATAGTTATGCAATAAACAAAATGGTAGGCACAGACATTCATTTATGTATGTTAATGGAATCGAACGAATTGTGTTTTACAAGTTTATTAAAAGAACTGCATATACATATATATATTTATGCATATGGAAAGAATTACACTCTATATATTTTATAAATACTGAAGATTTTATAAATACGGAAGGAAATGCATATTATATATTCTATGGAGGAAATGCATTTTGTATATAATGAAGAATGAAATTGCATTTTTTATTTATATTGAAAGAATTGCATGGTATACATTTTATATGTATTAATAGAGCATTTATATATTTATGATTGAAGGAATTACTTTTATGTATTTTAATCATCGAAATAATGGTATATCAAATATTTTATATACAATGAAGAATACATTTATAGATGTTGTATATATATATATAAAGATGTATATATATATATAGATTGTGTTTTATATACTTAAAAATGTTGCTTAAAGTATACCATAAAGTGAATTACCATGATCGCATTCTTACGTTTATTAGAATTTATTAGAATTAAAGGGGTCCATTATACATGAGTTAAATGAAACTGAAATGGTATTAGAAAATGTCTAAACTAGAGTTTAATGTATTTGCTGAAATAGAGTAAAAGTATTTGTTGTACTTTAAAAAAAATTCGACCTTTGGAAAGGTTAGTCGAGACGGCTTCTATATACTTATGTGGTGGATGTTTGTACATATTGAAAAAAGAATTGGAATTTTTTTTATATGTCTACATATGGAAGAGAGTTGCACTTTTTATAGTTTATACATTTTCAAAAGAAGTACACTTATTATGTATTTATGAAGATAAAATAATAATTGCATTTTTTTTTATAAATCATATATAAATTGAAAAGAATTGCATTTTATGAAAATTGAGAGAACTGCATTTTAAGATCGAAAGGATTGAAAGTTATGGGTTGTAAGATATGCATTTTATTATCCTTTCGAGTTATGGGTTGTAAGTTATGCATTTTATTCATAATAAAGAGATTTGCATTTTGTATATGATATATAAATTGAAAAGAATTACATTTTATGAAATTTGAGAGTGTAAGGCTCGTCCTTAAACACAAATTTTTCTTCTTTTTCTTTTTTTTTGGAAGGAAATTCTATATTATTTTCAGACCCCTCCAGTCTACTTAAAACGACAATAATTCAAGTCAATGTAGGTTTATATACAATTATAATATATATATATATATATATATATATATATTAACATAGACGGTTTAAGAGCTTTTTATTAAAAATATGGACGAAAGGTACAAAATGCAGAAGTAGACTGCTCCTTTGGTAAAGTAGCATCCATAATGTCAAGGTCTTTCCTATCCTTCTTATAATCATGGAGAGGCATTCCAGGTCCATGAGAGCTATAACATTTCACAAACTATCCTAGAATTTTTAAGCAAAAGAAGTACATGACTGAGAAAGATTCAGAGTATTAGATTACAAAAACTGAGGCTGTCCCATAATAGAGTGTTTCCAATATTCATCCATGCCAAAAATTGGACTAACTAAGATTTTGAAAGGCCATCAAAAAGATATTAACAAACCTGGAGAGTTCAGGGGTTGTCGGTGTTCTAGGCTGCATTGTTGGAGCCTGCAGTCCCCTTCTTGTCCTGGCTGAGGTCAACATAGTTCTCATCATGTCCCATTATCTTCTTTAGCTTCTCAAGCTTCCTGCATAGGCTATCTGGGTCACTGGTGTCCAAGCCAGCATTGCGTTTCTTATGGGGATACCCAAGACCAAGTTTCTCTTCCAAATGCTCAATTTTCCCTGTCATCAGGTTGTTCTACTGCTTCAATTCGAGATGGGTTGTTTCAGTCAAGGAATATAGTCGAATGAGAATTTTCTTTAGGTCCAAATTCTCACTTCTTATCAGCCTAACCTGCCCTTCCATTTCAAGCATACGACTCTTCATATCCATCTCATGATTATTCAGACCGCCTCTTTCTTCCGTGTTGATCGTGCTCCTCGCCTTGTCAGACCGACGATCCAAGGCATGCACAAAGCTCCTACGCACCTCCTTGTTGTCGATTTCTTCCTCCACCATTGGATCAGCCCATATACATGCCGCATTTGGACCTCTGAGATTCTTATTACACCTGAAACATCGAAGGTAGAGGTTGTCCCTTGTGTGAGAGCACCCATGTTCCATGTTGCAAATCGCAGGAACTATACCAGAAAAGTCTTCAAGACGTAGGGTCGAATGAAAATTCTGAGCGGGTCTTAGCAAGATGATAACGACGAGGTGCAGTGAAGGGTGTTGGATTCCTGTCTTAATACAGCCCACTGTCCTCACATGCTGGCCAACTGGCTGGCCATCCAAACTTCATTAATGTTGGCATGCTTCGAGCTACCGCGGGGAGAGTGTCGACCGTCATGTAGGGAGGTGGGGAATTTGAGATTCAAGGAATTTGAAATTCTATAGTTTGGGGTCATGGAGATAGTAGATCGATCCATGTGGATAGAGCCCAGCAAAGCACTAAGGAGGAGGGGATTAGGGTATCCAAACATTGTTAATGGTGACATTATCACACTCCAGATGGCCATAAGGAAGTCTGACTCTAGAGTTGGCCAAATCGTCTGCTTGTTCGTTGAGTCTTCTCAGGATATGAAAAAAAAAGACCTCTTTAAATTCTTTGCTAATGCTGGATAGAAGTTGATGAGACTTGAATATTGGAGGACTCTTTTCTTTCACTATTTTCCTTGCTTCTTGAATGACAATGAGTGAGTCTCAAATAATGCTCAGCCTCTCAATATCCAGGGTTCTGGCGATCTCAAGGCCTTTAATTAGTGCAAGCCACTCCATGTCGTTGTTTGTCTTTCTCCCAATGCCCCGGGCAAAAGTTTTCAATTGTTTCCCCGTGGAATCAAGGATCACTCCTCCCGTACCTACCAACCCTAGTACAATTATAATATATATATGACCAAGTAATACAAGAATAATTTTTTTTATTTATTAAAAGGATTGAATTACCAAGATTCCAAGTTACCTATAAATTCATCTATACCATTTGACACACTTTACATGTATATGCATAGAAGGCAATTATGCTTACTAACTAACATATGGAGGAAATATAGTGATTCTTTGATTTACTAAAGTGTATATCACTTTGTCATCACATGCAAATTATAATATAGAAAACTTACAACATAATTAACTGGTAAATTACATATCCTTCTCTATACTATGATTCATCCTTCGTTGTTTTAATGATCGCATGTTCCTAATGCATTTACACTGTCACCTAGTCTCTTAATGTTGTGGTTATGATTATTATCTGTAACATTGCGCATAAATCAATTATTCAAATGCTTCTACTATATTAGCATCTACCTATAATTCATTACCATCATAAGTGGTATAAGACCTCAATGTTATAGTTTAAACCACTATTAATCTAATATTCGAATGTTTCTTGATATGTATACATTATCAAAAAAATTCTTAACGTCAAGACTACAACAATTTTCTAAGCCATAATATATGAATTAAATTATAATAATTATACTCCAAATAGAAAACTCGGATTTGCTCTTTCCAACGACATTTATATATGTTAAGCAATTATAAATGAATATCTTCTCAGATGCATTAATATAATACAAACTACATTTTGTAACATATCTCGATGGGTCTGTTTTCATTCTACCATCGGTGCATTGTAGAGTTGCAGATCGAATTCTTAAGATCTCTGCAGTGAAAATGAGTTAGTTCCAAACTAATGATTGCAAAAAGAGCTTCAACCTAACCTAACAAATGTGTTTTTCATTCTAATGTAGCATTTATATATTTTTGGTTATGGGGTTATCGAACCCATCACAATCATGCATTCAAAACGATCTAAATTATGTTCCAGCATTCAAAAGGGTGTATTTTATTCCCTACATTAGTGATATAGTAATTAAGTTAAGTTCTCAACAAAATGATCCTGCTATTTCTATCAACACTTTAGAATCCAAATTCGTTCTATAGATTTTCACCTGCAAACTGGAGTTAATGCGCAGATCGGCAATTTAGAGTTTCAGAATTTATTCTACAAGATTTTCACATCTGCGAACTGGAGTTAATGCGCAGATCAATAATTCAAAGTTTCATAATTCGTTCTACTATATGTTTACATTCGTAAACTGGAGTTAATGTGTAGATCAACGATTTAGAAATAATACGATCTATAGCTCATACAAATTTTATTCAACAAATAAATAAAATTACCTAAGCAATTCAGGAATGATACGATCTACGGATCGCTTGGATTTATTTTTCAAGAAGTAAATAAAATAGAAAGACAATCAAGGATGCAATGATCTACCGATCACACGAATTTTGTTTCAATGGATAAGTAAAATACAGAGACAACTCATAAAGGATATGGTCTACGGACCGCATGCATTTTATTTCAAGAGGTAAATAAAATACAAAGATGATCAAGTATGCAATGATCTGATCACACGAATTTTCATTTCAAGAAATAAATAAAATACAGAGATAACTCACGAAGGATACGATCTACGGATCACATAGGTTTTACTTCAAGAGGTAAATAAAATACAAAGACGATCAGGTATGCAATGATCTGCGGATCACACGAATTTTCATTTCAAGAAATAAATAAAATACAGAGATAACTCAGGAAGGATATGATCTACAGATCGTGGTCAAATCGACTTCGCAGAGAATAAATCTATGAACAGATTATTCCCGTGCAACCGAAGTAAAAAGAATCGATGCATAATTCCCCATGATTGTTATGTAAATTAGAGTTGCGATCTGCATACGAGATATTGCCAGATCATTGTCTATTCAGATTACTCAGTAAACAACCTATTAAGCAGATTGCTCACCAAAAATCTTAAATAAAAATCAACATCTAATTTCCTTAAAAATAAACAGTCACATATCTGCGTGTGTGTGTGTATTGCTCGATTGTTTATCCACTCGGTTTACACGATCTACGGACACTAGTTTGTTCTTTTATAAAAGGAGACAATAATCCACTACATAATAGAACTGTATACATCAATCTAATTCAATTAGATTGTATAGAACTAATCATTCCAGATCAATTATTCTTCTTCTAATCTTTAAACATTTCTTAAAATATAGACATAAATAAATAGAGTTTTTAAGAGCAAATAGAACCTGTAGGAATGCGTGCTCCCGCCGTGGTTGGAGTTCCTAGGAAATCGCAATTGATCCAATGTCCAAATTCAAATTGTCCAACTGGCCCATCGGTTGACCTCCCTTCCAACTCCGGGAATACTCTTCTTCTTCTCAAACCCCCAAGCAATGGGGTCGTAGAGCTCACACACAAAAACCAAGAATCAAGAAGTGGATTTCCCCCCCACCAAGACCCTTTTCCAAACTCACAATAGAAGCAAATCAGTGTCTTACCAACATTACGGTAACCATCCATCCATAGGGTGTCTTTCCCTTTCCTCATGCCTTCCTTAAATAGGAAAATTCTAAGCGACACATGTCGCTCCATGCAAAAATATCTAATTTTCTAATTATTTAAATATAATTACCTCACCCATCCATGTGTCTAATTCCTAAGAGAGTGCACCTGCATTCCTATATTTACTCAAGTCTGTCCCTCCTGATGCTCCAATTTGAGTTTCTATTTTTGTGGGTGCAAGTGGAGTTGGCTATATGTTAATGTTTAGTATACCACAGGGATAATTTTAAGGACCGATACTTATTTAAAAGTGTATAAACTTTGATGAATCTTACCAATTCTTAAAATGTCAACTATAAAATATTTGATGATATTTTTCTAAAATTATTTCAATTTCTAAGGATTTTATATAGTTTATATAATAATTTGGCGATTTTTAGAAGTTTACCCCGTCAAAATGGGGCTTCAAAAAATACAAATTGGCGAATCATTTTTTGGAAAGAAACATGGAAAAATAGCCCATGGGAAAAATTTCGCCCTTAAAATTATCCTTGGTATACCATTTTCTCCTAAAACAATTATTCCCCATTATTTTCATTACTAATATTCATTTCATGTGCAAATAGCCTAAATGCAAACTTACATGTTTAATGCATAATATTCATCAATTGTTTTCGTCTTGGGTCTAGGTACCACATCGTCGAGTCCATTCGACCATCATTTTCTTTTATCATCGTCCATTCGACCATCATTTTCTTTTATCATCGAGGCACCACATCGTCGGATCCTTTCGTCAATGCTTCTTTGTTTCATATGATTTGTGGGAACTTCATGTAGGGATTTAGGATTCGTTATTTTCAATCATCTGTCTACACTATATTGGAGACTAATGGCGTTGAAGAAAAAGTCTGTTCTTACTGCGCGCCCCTCAACCTCGTACGTGACCAATTCCGTCATGGCCCACTTCGCACGATTTCACGCTTCCTCGAGTAAGCGAATAAGGGATTTTAAACTCGTGTGTGGATTCCGTAGGAATTCGACATCGTCGTCATTCTTCTGTGTGTGTGATTTATTCATACTCTACGGCCCATTTATTTCCTTAGTGAGTCAGTTGGTTATGATATTTACCTGCTGCTTCACATATTCTCAAAGTACCCATCAATAGTACTGCTCATCATAACTCATCAATATACATCATGTAAATCAATTCATAATCATAATCATGTTTCATAACTCTGCTAATCATTTAACAATACATGCAGTTCTTTCATTCACATCATATATTTCATAAAATAGCTAATCGTTAAGCAAAGCATACATTCATTCATCAATTTAAGTAAAGTATCCATTTCTACAGGCGTCCTTCAATTCATTGCTTTCGTTTATCTATTTGTCATCATGTACATCATCATGTGTTTCTCAATTATTCAAAGGACCATTTTATTAAAGTTTTATTCAGTCGGTCACTTGACAAGTGCCCACAAAGTTTACAATCAGTCTAGGGGCATTACAAAGAGAACTACATTTTAGAATTGAAGACATGTTAGTTATGGCCCGTAGTAAGTTATATATTTTATTCATAATGAAAGGACTTGCATTTTTTATATGTTATACAAATTGAAAAGAACTATATTTAGAATTGAAAGAATTGTAAGTTATATACGTGCATGTTATAGGTTTTATATATATTGGAAGGAGGCATATTTTATAATGCATTTTATGAAGATTGTACTTTAGGTACTTAAAAAAGAGAGGGAGAGAGAAAGGAGTCTTGATGAAGGGTCTCTTTTTGTCTTTAAAATGGAGGACATTGGTGTTTTCTTGTGAAGAGAGCACCTCGTAGGTATCTTATAACATTATGAACATAGTCGTAATTGAAAAAACTGGTGGATGAGCCCAAATGGTGAATTAACGAAGGAAGCAAACTTGGTGATTTTGGTTGTCATGACGCAAAAATGTATATACTTGACAAGACTTTAATAGACGTTCGCGAGGGTGGAATGGACTCAGAAATTGGAAAACGAGATATCTATGTGACTAGTGTGATGAGCGGAACATAAGGACATTGATTTTGCATCATGACGATGTTGTTAATCAAAATGAAAAACCACAAACTTGACTTGACCATCACATGATAATGTGGAAAGTGTAACTTGACAAACCTGTTGAAAGGGTCAAGTAAAGAAGATTTTCGTGAAACAAAGTATGGAAACTATCAGCACGATGAGATGAACGCATTGATGTGAACCTCATGACACAATGAAACCTAGATGAAACAACTAGCCCTTGAGACAAAACTCGATGAGACTATATCGACACATAGGATATGACTTGGAACGTCTGCCAAAGGGAGTCATATGATAATGAGAATGATGAAATGAGGTAAGGACATGATGAGCTCCTTGACCTGGACACGAAAGTACTGATGAAAAGACTATGAAATAATATTTAATATGTTCGTCTAAGTCGCTAAGTTCCGACACTCTAGAACCACATCAAGTTGAGATTCAACTTTATTAAAAACTTATTGGTTTGAAAGTAGTCTTATGTGAATTGATTTTTATTTTTTTTGGACTATGTGATATTCGCTATTGATTTGGTAATTTGTGATTATAACTTACCTATATATAGTTTATTGAATATTGTATGATGTTTATCTTCTCACCTTGGAAGAGAGGATAATTAAATAGATTTGCATTCTTACTTGGATTTTGTTCTGTTAAAAGTTGATTGGATATTGCATGTTGTGTGGCAAATTGATGCAAACTAGCTTGTTGTCTAATTGGATATCACAGATCCTTATGGATGACTAGGAGACATTGGAAATCTAAGTCGGTATTGACAATTATTGAAAAGTATTACTGGATTTACATTACATGAGATTACTGTTGAATTATTGAGAATGTGTTGGAACTTTGTTGGATGAAACATAAAATAAGTGATGATTGAACAACTAGTGTTTATGGCCATGGTAGAGGAGAATGGCATGAAAACTTGATTATGAAAATAAATTGAAAGTGTCTCTAAATGTACGATAGAAATTAACTTCGGGACGAAGTTTCTATAAGAGGGGGTGTATGTAATGCCCTCCTCTGATTGAGTTTGACTGATGAACTTTTGAGGGCACTTATTTGAAAGTGACCTGATTAAATAAACTAGAATAAATGTTTTATGTTTTGTTTTGAATAAAATTGTTGACTGACTAGTAACTGATGATTATGTTCAATGAATTGTGAAATTAGAAATAAAGCAAGTGAATGCTTATGTTATGACTAAATGGAAATAATGGTTTTTTTATTCCGTAGATGTCAATAAATGTTGATTACTGATTAGCAATGGATGAAATTGAATAAAGCACAATGATATTTTATACTATGCAATGCTACTAATGTGCGCTTTGAGTATGTGCAATGGCAGGTAAAACGACTTACCGACTAACTCTCAAATGGAAATAAAATGGGTCGTAGACAACGGGTAAACACACATAAGAGTGCGACGACTAACTGTTGACTCTTAACAGCAATCCACGCACAAGCTGAAATCCCTAACAACTTTGCTCAGGTGGCGTGTGGGTATACCATAACGATTTGGTCACATGCGATGAAGTTGAAGGGCACGCAATATGAACGATCTTATTCCTCAGTTGCCATTAGTCTCGCATAGAATGTAGAGGATCGATTTAAGAGTGACTCCTAAATGGCTACATCCCACTCCCCACACAAGGAAAATAATTAATAATTTGTCGGAAGGACCCATAGATGCAATACCTAGATAATAATGAGAAGTAATTTATGTACATACTAGTACTAGCATATAGGTATGCATTTAGTTTATTTGTGCAACAACAAAAAAAGTAATAAATTCATCTCATGAAAAGATGTGCATTAAATTAAATATCGAGAATAAAAAGATAAAGAATATTTAGATTTGGAGCAAATATAGACTTGGGATATTTTTGAGTTAGACTCCACTTGCACCCACAAATTTGGGGATTGGAATTCTAGAATAAGGGAACATCTATGAGTAAATTGTGAGACTTATGTGCACCCTCATGTGAAGGTGACACATGGTTGGATGAAAAATAATATTTGGAAATTTAATAAAAATGGTAATTTTGCATTTGAGAGACATGTGTCGCAAAGGATTTTTCTATTTAAGAAAGAAAGCATGGAATGGAAAGACACTTTTTGGCTCCCTAATGCTGGATGGTTTTCGTAATGAAAAACTGAGAACTTGTGTGACTATGTGAGTTTGGTGTTAAATTATCCTGGTGATTGGGTGATCATTGTTAGATAATCTTGGCTTGTGTGTTATTCTTTACGACCCCTAATAGCTCGAGGGACTGGGAGGAAGAAGATTACTCCCAGTGTGGTAGGGAGGTAAACCAAAGAGTCGGTTGGTGTTTGGGAAAAGTTGGATTCGAAATCGAGACAACTTGAACTTCAACAACATCTTTGGCAGTTGGAAAACCATTGTAATCAGGTTTCATCTTCCAATAATGCTTACTTGCTTTTGTAGCTTTAAAATGATATTTCATTTTCATTGTAAAGAGTACATGAATGAGTTACAAGTAGAATCGTAAATTGTTGAAATTTATTTTGAAACTTTGTTGATTATATGATTATTTGAGAAATGCATCTGATATTGTTGAAATTTTGAGGGTCCCTACAGATAATGAGAATATAAATTAGAAATCTTACGGTATAATACATAACTCATAAAAATAAATATATCTTGTTTTTTTATAAAATCCATTACATTAAAGTTCATCGTAGATCCAATTATGTACTCGCATATATTTTAAAAATTTTCTAACATTTTATTTTTTATTTTACTTTTATAATTTAAATGTTTCATCACTATAAATAATTAATTATTATTTAACAAATAAATATATACACTCTGCTATTTGAGTTGTAGCAAAGATAGTGATTTGTAGAGTTAATGGTACTTCTCATATGAGGGAATTTGGAATCCATCCTTTTTAAATTTGTACCTTCATGCTTAGTGCTTTCAATAGCCAAAACCTATCCGTCATTTTGTCTATCATATGAGGGAATTTAGGATCCCAAATTCCCTCATATGAGAGACAAATGGGGGTCAAGTTTTGGCTATCGAAAGCACTAAACGGGAATACATGTGTTTAAAAAGGATGGATCCCGAATTCCCTCATATGTGAAAGGGAAAGGATGGTCAAATTTTGGTTGTCGAAAGCACATTCATGCTCAAACCACCAAACAACTACATCTTATCTACTACCCATTTATGTATGCAATGCGACTCCATCACATGACCTCCTCCATCATTTCATGTCAAAACTTGATCCTCATTTTGTCTCTCATATGAGGGAATTAGGGATCCATCTCTTTTAAACTTGTACACTCATACTAAGTGCTTTTGATAGCCAAAACTTCACCCGCATTTTGTCTCTGATATGAAGAAATTTAGGATCCAACATTTTTAAACTCGTACATTCATACGCAGTGCTTTCGATAATCAAAACTTGACCATCCTTTCGTCTCTTATATGAAGGAATTTGGGATCCATCCTTTTGATACTCGTATATTCATGCTTAGTGCTTCACGTATACCTACAAGACTTATGGAAAAGCTTATTTTCTGGCCACATTACTCTCACTTACATTAAATGAGGGAATTTGAGATCCATCCTTTTCAAATCTGTACATTTATGCTCAGTGCTTTCGAAAGCCAAAACCTAACCATCCCTTTGTCTCTCATACAAAGGAATTTGAGATCCATATTTTTTAAACTCATATATTCATGCTCAATGCTTCATGTGTAATTGCAAGTCTTATGGTAATGCTTATATTCCTAACACAGAGCTCTCACATACCTCATATGAGCAAGTTTGGGATCCATCATTTTTAAATTTATACATTCATTCTCAGTGCTTTCGATAGCCAAAATATGACCGTCATTTTGTATCTCATATGAGGGAATTTGGGATCTATCCTTTTTAAACTCGTACACTCATGCTCAATGCTTCTCGTGTACCTACAAGATTTATGACAATGCTTATATTCCTGCCAGATATCTCTTAGTTACATTTTTGAAGCAAGAGAACCTTATAGGGTGCATAATGAACTTAGTTATATAGGTTGCAAATACTTAATATCCTATATTCATTTATTTGCAATTAACAATTAGTTGATTGTCATTTTGTCTCTCATATGGGAGAATTTGGGATCCATCATTTTTAAACTCGTATGTGTGCTTTCGATAGCCAAAACTCGATCCATCCTTTTTAAATTCATACATTCATGCTCAGAGCTTTCAATAATCAAAACTTGACCCCCAATTTGTCTCGGATGAGAAAATTTATGATCCATCTTTTTTAAGTTCGTACATTCATGCACAGTACTTCGCGTGTACCTACAAGACTTATGGAAATGCTTGTAGGTGCACACACTTACATCTTTGAAGCACCAGAACTCTATAGGGTGCATAAGAATCTTAGCTATATTGGTTACAAAAATGCAAATGTTAAATATCCTATATTGTTTTCTTTGAAAGTTATTTTCTTTCAAGTAGTTATTTTTGCATACAAAATTGATGTAGTTCCCAATGATAAACTATTTTTTTAAATGAAGAAATTTGGTTATTTTATTACGAATGTTATGTTCTCATATAATCAAACATATTTGCATGGATAATATATGTTTATTGTGCAAGTATTGTAAAGTTTCTATTTTAAACTAATATGTTACTTTTATTTTAATATAAATATGATTAGATTTATTAATTTATAGTTATTGTTTTAAGTTTATTTTAAAATTAGATTTACAAATATTTAAAAATTAAATTTTAAAAGAATACACACTTATTTGTGTAATATAAATGATGAAAGACAAGATTTCAATTACATAGATTTGATATATTTTTTCTATACTCGATAATTGTCAAATTAAAATAGATTTATATAAAATGAATAAAGTGAAGTGATTATTAAAATAAATAATAACTTATGAGATTTAAATTATTTTAAAAATATATAAAATCATTTGCATAAAACATTTTAATTCAAATATTAATTGTTTTTTAATTAAAATTCAATTTAAAATTTTAATTGATCATAGTGAAATGATTAATGAATCGCGTGGCATGGGATGAAGGTCCAATTCAAATTTTAAATATTTACATGATGAATGATGGAATGAATGAACACTAGCATTAGTGTTTATCGTCGTAATTGCATCAGACAGACTGATGAAATGAATTGGATTGCTCAAGTAATCGTAGTTAAGACAATGAACATTTCAACAAATATATCTAGCAGCCAAATTATGAAAAATTATTCACAATTAATGGATCAAATTATGTTTTGTAATCCTTAAATATCAATAAATGATCATCAAAATTTACCATTAATTAAATACTCTACTCAACCATAAAGTTTACCTTGAACAGTGGTGTGAGATTCAACCTCATTTTATTATGTTTATCGATAGTGAACATAGTGAACGAGAATTTTGATATATTTTGGAGTATGCTACTATAAAAAAAAATTGCTTGGTGAGATCAACATCGTTTTATTACTCTAATTTTGATTCTGCTCATTGGCACGGTGAACGAAAACTTTGATTTGTTTTCTTATCTTCAAAATCTGTGTAAGCTAATTACAAATGGTCTTATTCAAGAATCTACAATTGTTGACTATAAACCTAATGTGTTCATTGGGATAGTTATCATGTTTTTTCTTATTAGTAACGTATATTAGTGAAAGTGTAATGGGCTCAATAAAATCTTCTACTCTAGGAGTTATCTCCATAGTTAATTTAGTTATTTGTATTACTAGCTTCATTAGAGGTCGACTTGATATGAAGATGAGTTCCAGAGATATCATGGATATCCTAACAAATCTGAAATTAAAATGCATTGACGGAATTAAACTTGGACTGACCACATGTATTAAATCAGAAATAGCTTCCACAAAATGATCAGTTTCCCTCCACAAATTAAGGGAATTCTTCAAATTTCTTCAATGTTTAATGGTATATTGTTTTAAAGAAGAAAGTATTCAACCTGCTTAAGAAGGAGGATATCAACAAGCTGTCTTTGGAGAAGGAGGAACACATAGAACTGTTGTTGTTGCAAGAGGTCTTCAAAGTACTATAGAATGAGCTAATTAAACCATTTTTTCAACAGAT